>JAUIMM010000586.1:1807500-4207500 GCA_031769625.1 Taudactylus pleione
CAAAAGTAGTGGGACAAACTAAACAATCCTAAATCTAACTTTCACTTTTTAATACTTTGTTGCAAATCCTTTGCAGGCAATTACAGACTGAAGTCTGGAACGCATAGACATCACCAGACCCTGGGTTTCATCCCTGGTGATGCTCTGCCAGGCCTCTACTGCAAATGTCTTCAGTTCCTACTTGTTCTTAGGGCATTTTCCCTTCAGTTTTGTCTTCATCAAGTGAAATGCATGCTCAATTGGATTCAGGTCAGGGGATTGACTTGGCCATTGCATAACATTCCACTTTTTAGCCTTAAAAAACTCTTTGGTTGCTTTTGCAGTATGTATTGTCCATCTGCACTGTGAAGCGCCTTCCAATGAGTTCTGAAGCATTTGACTGAATATGAGCAAGTAATGTTGCCCGAAACACTTCAGAATTCATTCTGCTGCTTTTGTCAGCAGTCACATCATCAATAAATACAAGGGAACCAGTTCCATTGGCAGCCATACATGCCCACGCCATGACACTACCACCACCATGCTTCACTGATGAGGTGGTATGTTTTAGATCATGAGCAGTTCCTTTCCTTCTCCATAGTTTTCTCATCCCATCACTCTGGTTCAACTTGATCTTTGTCTCATCTGTCCATAGGATGTTGTTCCAGAACTGTAATGGCTTTTTTAGATGTTGTTTGGCAAACTCTAATCTGGTCTTCCTGTTTTTGTGGCTCACCAATGGTTAACATCTTGTGGTGAACCCTCTATATTCACTCTTATGAAGTCTTCTCTTGATTGTTGACTTTGACACATATACACCTACCTCCTGGAAAGTGTTCTTGATTTGGCCAACTGTTGTGAAGGGGTTTTTCTTCACCAGGGAAATAATTCTTCTGTCATCCACAACAGTTGTTTTCTGTGGTCTTCCAGGTCTTTTGGTGTTGCTGAGCTCTCCGGTGCGTTCTTTCTTTTTAAGAATGTTCCAAACAGTTGATTTGGCCACACATAATGTTTTTGCTATCTCTCTGATGGGTTTGTTTTGATTTTTCAACCTAATGATGGCTTGCTTCACTGATAGTGACAGCTCTTTGGATCTCATATTGAGAGTCGACAGCTTCTGATTCCAAATGCAAATGTCACACCTAGTATCAACTCCAGACCTTTTACCTGCTTAATTGATAATGAAATAACGAGGGAATAGCCCACACCTGTCCATGAAATAGCTTTTGAGTTGATAGTCCCATTACTTTTGGCCCCTTAAAAAGTGGGAGGCACATATAGAAACCGTTGTAATTCCTACACCGTTCACCTGATTTGGATGTAATTACCCTCAAATTAAATCTGAAAGTCTGCAGTTAAATCACATCTTGTTTGTTTCATTTCAAAGCCATTGTGGTTGTGAATAGAGGCCAAAATATGAAAATTCTGTCAATGTCCCAATATTTATGCACCTGACAGCTAGACAGATAGATAGATAGATAGATAGATAGATAGATAGATATGGGAAAGAAAGAAAGATGATAAATATATAGATGATAGAAAGATAGATACCCTCATCCTACTCCTCCCCCTAACCCCAATACTTACCGTTGGAATGACGGTGGTCGGGATGCTGCTGCCAGGATTCTGACTGGTGTCGGGAGTCCGCGCGCAGGCATTTAGAGTGCTTGCATCCTGACTGTCAGGATCTCAACTACATGCCATAATGTTAGATCTGTGGATCTTATAGCAGGCTTGATGTTGCTATTGAGAATAGTCTCACTGGTTGCCTTTAGCTATCAGGTGCCTTAGAGGGCTAGTAGCATTACTCTCCTATGCTGGTGCATACTAGAGGCTTTGCTTCAAGTCCCCTTGAAACTTCTTTTATTACCTTGTCTTCAGGCTGACTGATGACATAGAGAACAGTCACCCATATTGCTTAGTTGCTATACTGGCACAGTACACTAATACCCATGTGCTTTACTCACAGCCATTGAGGAGTCTGGGTTTTGAATTCCCTAAAAATCTTATTTTTATTAATGTTGCATTAGACTGAGTGATGACATTGAGAAAAGTTACACTAATTATGTAAGTGCCCAAATGCTCAGTGCACTAATACCCATGTGCTTTGTTCACTATGGGGCAGATCTAATTGGGTGCGAGGTGAAGCAAGGAAAAATCCTAATGCCCCTGGTGCCCAATTTAGGAATACCACGAGTATGTGCGCTCCCGATACCCGAGTATCCAATTAAAAAAATAGTGGTCGCGCAGTTTTTAGCTCAGAAAACCCTGCGCCTCGTAAAAAAAAAAAAGCACTTACCTGCCCTGTGGTCTGCATGGCTCCCGGTGGCCTACCCTCTATCTTCTTACTGGAGAGGGGACTGTTGGCAGTTCTGGGGCTGCTGGGAGGCACCAGGGGCTGGTGGGAGGGGCAAGGGCTGATGGAAGATGTATTTCTCCCAGCACCCATTCTGGGGGGGAGCTCACAGACACTGGAGGGACACACATACACACACTCACACTTACAAACACTCACACACACACTCTGACATACTCACCCTGCTGCAGGGGTCCCGGCTTCCGACGCTGGATACAAAAGAAGATGCAGAAGACAGCGCTGCAGAAGGTAAGTAATTAAGGACTAATTAAGCTAATTGGAAATTTCCAATTGAATAATTAGTCTTAAGAGGGAGTGCCGTCGGGGTCCCAGAGCAAGTTCCACTGATTATTCCTGAAAATAACGATAAAACCCCGCACCTAACTGAATTGCAAAACTCCTGCACCTACAGGAAACACCTCGCAGGTGCGGGATTTTTGCAATTCACGCGCCCAATTGAATATGTTTGATGTTTGAATCCCCAAACAGACTTGTAGGTATAGTTGCTTGTAGGTATAGTTGCTTAAGGTTGATAGGTTGATTTCAATAAATGTAAAATCGATCTAAATCAACCAACATCAATGTTATGTTTCTGGGGCTAAATCACACATTTACTAACAATGTGTGTTTTTTTAAGTGTTATTAAATGTGTGATTTAGCCCCAGAAACACATCGATGTTGATTGATTTATTGATTGTAAACAGATTAATATCAACCGTTAGTAAATATACCCTTTGCTGTTTATTACTGGTATAGTGGGCATGATGGCCCAGTATGTGACACCCCGAAGTATCTTTCAATTTTCAATGTAGTCTTCGCCTTACCTGGATATTCGTTCTGGTGACTTTGTCTTTTCCCTCACTTAGCAGAGAGACAAGTTATTCCCCGCACCCAACACAGTAATTATACACAGTGATATAGATTATACTTTATTTAATAGGAACGCTTCCACAATCTGGGGTCATAAAATACCAATAGTATGTTTCGCACAGTAACAATATAGACACAAACAATACCAAAATTACAGACTAATATTATTACAAGTTATAATTACCATATTCAGACGTCTTGTAATTAATCCTAAACTATAGTTGGCTAGTTAAAGGCTTCCCTGGCCAGGGCAATGTCGGTGCACTTATCAAAGTAGTACTGTTTTAGTACCGAAATGTTGGTAGCTACGGGTACTCCATACATCTCCTAGATAATGGTTGCAGGGACAGTATAAGCAGTTACAGTTGATTTTCACCTCTTTTCTTATCCTGCAAGAATAGGGAAATCTCCTTTTGCTATAATAGACACTGTCTCTGTAACGCAAGCTGTAGAATAAGTCGTTACGCTGACTACACAAATCCCTCTCTTACAGTAAAAAGCTGGTTAGTCTGATCCTGTTAATAGGGACCATGTAGAATGATTTCGATTAAAAGATTGCGGAAAGGGGTTTATGGTGTTGAAATACTATTTATCTCCCAGATGCTTGGGTATGTTGTAAGTGACTGGCAATCTTCTCTATTCTGTAGTAGGGTAGATAATTAGATCCCTAATTACAAGTTTAGGGTGTTAGTGTAAGATGTAGTGACAAGTGTGGTTCAGTTTTACTCACTGTCCCCTTTTGAAATTCAGCACCTTTGATGGGTGGACAGCAGTAGCTGCTGCTGCCATTTCCTCAGATCAGCACGAGGCCCGGGGGCCTACTGTCACAAGCCCATCTGGCTCCGCCCCCATTGCCACCAACCTGTCTGCAATGCTATGTACATACCTGCGTTACTAAGGCAAGCAAGTTTCCAATAACCGGCGGGATGGACTACATCCAATAGGCGATGTGGTTACATCCCGCCCATAATGTTGGAGACATTTTTGAAAAAAAATATTTTTATAGTTAAAAAATGTAAATAAACCACTAACAATCAACTATCAAATCTCTGCTCTACTGTATATATCAATAACTATCTGTCACTTCTCTAAATCTCCTCAAAAACCTCAAAGTGAAAGAGAGCCTATTTTGGGATTTTTGTGCTAATGTCAATTGACAGGCGTTTTCAGGAAATTATTCTCAATTGAATGTCTTCTAAAACACAATGGTTTCAATAGAAACCGCCGTCAAATAGAACACACCACGGTGGATTGAGATCTAGAAACCGCCGGGGACTTCAGTTTAGACATCAAAACTGACTTTTAGTAAATGCTGTCACTTTGACAGTGAAAACGCTCTGAAATGATGGCGGTTTCCACAGTGCAGCTTAGTAAATTTAGCCCCCTGTCTCACTGCAGGTGGTTGATTTTATTGGGGGCGGGGGGGCTGCAGCCATGCAGACCCTAGTTAAAATCTGCCACTGGATTTGAGTACAAATGGACTATAAAAGGTCAGTATATCAAATAACTGCTGGATGAATCAGTATTTCAGTGAAGTGGCTGCATAGTGTCTGAAGAAGATCAGTCCATACAGTACATTAGGATGCTGAGGACGTACTTTACCTTTCAGCTTGGGTTTACACTGTATAATAGCCAAGTAATCCACAGAGCCATTTTGGGTGAAGCCTTTGATATTGGCACATTAGTATGCGATAAAACACAATATTTTTCTGAGCTAGCCTATGGTCCAGGTCTTATTTTACTATGTTCAAACTAGAGATGTGTATGGACCCTCATGTTTTGGTTTTGGCAAAACCACCCTCAAATGCTTTGGTTTTGGCAAAATCACCATCAACTGTTTTGTTTTTGGATTTCATTAAAATTGTTAAAAACAGCTAAATTCATGTAATTTGGACCTGTTTACATGCAATCCAAAACCCGAGATCCGGTTTTTAGAGCACAGTTCTTAACTTACGGGAAGACCCGAGTCGGGTGTGTTCGGTTTTCAGAAAAACTAAACTGCTCATCTCTAGTTCTGGTGCAGTTTTAGCTGGATCCATACAACCAGATTAAGGGACACATGAGGCTGGGACTGAAAATGTTCTAGGTCCTATACTGAAAAGGGGAAGAGCTGTGACCTGTGCTCTGTGGGTGTGGCCAAAGGCACGTGGGCGTGTACATCCCCTACACTATCAGTCACACGGTCTCCCTAAATATACAAAAATAGAATAATTGCATAAAATGACTAGAAAACTTTACAGCCGACTGTGTGGCCAGTTATGCATCTGGAAATCATGGGACGATTTTTATGTGGAGGCCTAGAGCTGTAGTTCAATCCGCCCCATTGTTAATTCGGTTACAGAGCAGACGCAGTGTGAAAATACACAAGATCCATCTTCAAAACTGACTTCCATTCAATTCTGCATTGGCCCAATAATGAGAGTTTAAGCAAAATGAATTTTTGGAAGACAGAGATGTTTGTGCTGCATCACTGAGGGTTTTTTATAGTTTTTTGATGCCTATAAGCAAAGACTTTGGCTGCCCATAAAATAAATGGTTATAGCATGGGTTTAAGTTTGACATAAGTGACTGCTGTTGAAGATGAAGAATGCTACTGCACAAACTACATATTGGATCCTCCAGATGTGCTTCATTACTTTACCAAGATGGCCACCAAGCCTAGTACTGCGCATGCATGGTGCTATTTTGTGTTGAGCACCACAGTGGGGGGAAACATCTCCCACTTAGCTCTGTGAGACCTGTGGGATACAGCTAACCACACCTGCCAGAGATCCTGGTTCAACACTGCACTGCTACCCGCTGCCATGGGCCCAGGCACATAAGTTATAGTTACACAGGCCCCAAGCTACTTGAAAGCCTATCAGCACACAGATGCCATCTTAAATACATACGAGGCACAGACAAGCTGCAAACAGACAAGGCAGGAGAGATAGTAAATACCACAGGAGAACCAGCTGACAGGTATACCGACAGGAACCAGAGTTCACACAGGCAGAGTAAACTATAAATGGCGATGTGGTGATGGTCCAGGCAGAGTAATAAAGGATCCTCCACCAATGAGAGGCAATTGCTAGAAGACTGGCAGCTGGGATGCTGCACGTCATCCGGCAGTTCCAGCAGTAACTGCTGTCACCCGGCAACTTGTTTTCCCAGCCACTGCAGGCGCCATCCCAGTTTGCCTTCCATGTTGCCTGGTGACTGAGAAGGCAGTCGGAGCAGGAGTAATGCAATGGCAGCATGTAACAAGTATGAGTTACTATAATGACCAAATGCTGTACATTTCTCAAGAAGTAATGTCTGTTGGAGTGAAAGTAGATGATGAGAAGATTTCTACGGCGATGCTACAGAACTTAACTTGTGAATTTGTGTCCATAGCAGTATATATTGGATCCTCCAGGGATAATTCTTTCCCTGACGAAGATGGTCGCCAAGCCTAGAACTGTCAAGGCGTGATGCCATCTTGTCACTGTGTTGAGCGCCAAAGTGGGGGACGGACATCTCGCACTTAGCTCTCTGAGACCTGCAGAATACGGCTACCGACATCTGCCATAGAGCCTGGTTCAACGCTGCACTGCTACCGCACTACCAACATACAGTCACTGGCTGGTGAGCTGTATGCCCTGCTCCGCTCAAGCTCATCTCCATGCCCAGTGTCTGTATAACTGTGAGTATGGCTGTGCTACCACATTGCTACCATATAAACCATCCCCCTGGTTAAGTACTGGGCTGTTCGTTGTCTTAGGGCATCTGCTGATGTGTACATACACTCTGGCATACTACTGCTACCTGTACACACATATATTCCAACAACTGTGATGTGAGCCCCCCCTATAAAGTAGGCATATGTGCTACTCTGTCATTTTGTACTCTGCATATGTATGGAAATATGCTATTTCTTGTTGCAACTTTTTCTATAGTGAATTCCAACTCTGTATAAGCTCCGATCTCACTCGCTTAACTTTTTTTGGCACCCCCTAAAACCTGGATCCCAAGGTGACTGCCTTGGTGTATCATGTGGCAGGTGCAGTATAAACCTCAATCTCAGTAATAAATGCAGTTTTACTTACACACACCTCCACTCTCTCTTAGTGGCATATTTACCAACAACTCCATATAAAGGGCAGCTATGGTATGACATTTAGCCTCGTAATGCATTTAACAATGTTGGAGAGCTGTCACTTTACATCCTGGCTCAGCACTGGCGCACATACAGCACACGCACAGCCCTCGGCTAGTGCATGCATCAGTGGGGCTGATGGAGAGGGATTCGGATGATCCCTCTCCGGTGCTCTTTGTGAAAAAGTAGCCCAAAGGCTTCTATGGGCTAACACCATCCTCAGGTGGCATTAGCTGCCGGGTCCAAGCTCTAGAAACCGACTTGTATAGCAGCGCCCATAGAAACATATGGGGTCGTGAAATGAATTTCTTACCGATTGAAAATGTTCAGTCAATCATTAATCATGGTTTCTCTTTGTGGAAGGAGGGAGATCACATGGGACCAAGAGCAATTCCCTCTCTCCTCCTCCTCCTCCCATCTTACATACGTACATGGCTTCCAGTGTGCAATCACATGATGCGGAAGTGGCTGCTCTGATCAGTCTTTCATTTATCAGATACCAAACTGTTCCCATGGCCCCAGCTGCTATTCAACAACTGTCATAGCAGGGCATATAGTCATAAGGAGCTGGAGGCTCTAGGTAAAGGCTAATAAGGCTGCGTCTGGCCTGAGGCTCACACATAGCGCATCAGTGCGTTCATTTCTACACCTGGCCAGGGAAGCTTTTATATTTTTTCTTTTTTATGCATTGCAGTATCTCTCTGTTTAGTCCCTAAGCCAGATCTGTCATGTGCACAGTAGAGAAGCCAATCACGCTTCAATTTAGTAATCCCGGGATTCGGGATTGAAAAAAATATCTATCCTGGGATTCCAAGGAATGAGCAGCCCCCATTGACACCCACAGTAACATTACACACACATTGGCCCCCACAGCAATAAAAAAAAAACACATTCATGATTCATTGCTTCAGGATTGCAATATTATACTGACACCAGCCTCCAATGAAAATGAATGCAGACATGAACAGGATGTTCTCCTCTCAACATTATCCACTACTGTCCCAGCCTGCCCAACCCGAGTCTGAGCCACTGGAAGAGCCCAGGACTGCCCAGGCCAAAACAGCACTGTAGGGACTGGCTGCACGGCTCTGGGGGACACTGCACCGCTGCAGAGAACACCTCACCATCTTTCAACTAATCCCGAAATCCAGGGATTGAAGCATCCAATCCTGGGATTGAAATCCCGGAGTTTTTTAAGCTAAATTCCGGGTGTGGCTTCCCTAGTGCACAGTAACTGTAATTTACAAATATACTCTTGGGTTTCCATTTGCTGCAACTGTAATGAATGGGTCCTTTATTTAAAAATGGGGTAAATATGCGGAAACTATTGATTCCACATGTTTAATGGGAATGGTATGTATTACCGGCGGCCGCATGGCTTACCTTCGATCGGGATGCAGGACGTCGGGCTCCCGGCGTAGGTAAAGTGACAGGTGTCGGTATTTCCACGCCTGTCATTTGTATCATGCCGGGATTAGACAGTCGGGAAGCCGGCGGTCGGGATTGCATCCGTCGGCTTCCTGACTGCTTCCCATTTAATGGACCTATTCACGTTGAGGCCATTTTGGGGGATATGTACAGAATAAATCCTTGGAGAGAAATAAAGCATCTAACTGTCATTTACCTAGCAAAGGCTGGGATGTACTAAAGGAAAAAAGCGGTAAAAACCCAGTTTTTGGGGGTTTTACCGCATTTTCATATGTACTAAGCCCCGGCCGCCCGATTTTTGATGAGGAGGGTAATGCCAGGTTTTTATGGCGTTACCTTATAGAAGCCTAAGGGCTTCTTACCGCATCCCGCTCCCAGACGCCTTGCAGTCACCCAGCACCTCTCACTGCCGGTCCCACTCACCTCAGCCTCCTTTTCCTCCTCCTATTCTTCTTGCAGGTGCAGGGAGGAGGAGGAGCGAGGGACTTCCTGCAGAGGTCACCAGCAGGAAGCTCCCGGGGCTAGGAGTGGGAGGAGACCCACGGAGACCCCGTCACCCGGTGGCGGCTGCTTCGCAAAGGGCATTTCTTGTCATAAGAGCTGTCCTTTGCGATACTAATCGCATATGTTAGTACATATGTAATTAGTATTTTTGCGGTGACTGGCGAGATGTACACCGCAACTTCCGCAAGGTTAGTACATCCCGGCTACAGTCTTTGAATTGACATTTAGAAGCTGATTGGTTGTTTTGGGCAACTTCCCCACTTTATCTCTCTACAAGGCTTGATACATTGTCCCTTTTGTATGTTATTTCTTGAAATCCTATTGTTATGATAATATGATCCTGTAGAACTAACAGCATTCTGTGAACTTGGCACTCATTGGCATTCCTAAAGCCAGCCCCCCATGTTCCACAAACAACCCCCCCTCCCCACACACGCACACACACATTTAGGCATTTGATTTGTATTGCCAGCCTTTCTGAGGCTCTCTACAGTGTGCCCTTTATACTGCTCCCATCTCCTGACTCCCTCATATCTTCTCTAAGTACACCTTGCATAAGAAAGTTGTAGCCAGGCTCTGGTTCAAGGGTGCAGGGGTGTATCTACCTATTGGCCAGGATGGCACTCGCCAGGGGCGCCACCCGGCGGTGCCACCAGCAGCCATGGGGTAGATTTGCCATAGTCCAGCATTTTAGCTTGTGTTGTGCGCTGTCCCTTTGAACTCCCTTCTGCCTGCCAGCGTTTGCCGGGTACCCGCGCCCCGCCTGCAGGTGCCGGGATCCATCCCCCACTGAAAGGTCTCTGCACTCTGCAGCATCAAAGGGACCAGCATTGATGCTCGTGTGCCTCCAAAACTAATGACAGGTCACCTGACTCCTTCCTTGAATAACTGGCTCTGGCTGAAAGATCCAACTTCACCAGGCAGCCCCGCCCCCTGGCCACAGCAGCGTCATCAACACAGCAGGCAGCCGGCCTGCTTTCTCTTCTGGGCACCCGACTCCCTGCGCTGCCTGATCATGATAATAATAGCTGGCAGTGACATCGGAGCCAGCAAGCAGCACTGGACGAAAATGGCAAGAGACGGCCCTGGAGCTCCTTTCCAGAATGATTAGTAAGTTACTTAAAGTAACTACTGCTGAGGGGGCATCTGGTCCTGGGGAGCACACAATGTGGGATCAATGTGGAGGGGGGGGGGCACATAATATAGTGTGGGATGTGTAAGGGAAACAAGGGAGCATACAGTGGTATAGGGACAGGGGAGCAGAGTGTGTGGGGGGAGGGGAACAGAGAGTGGGATGTGGATATGGGAAGAGGAGCACAGTGTGGGATGTAGATGGGGAAGATGAACAGAGTGTGGGGTGTGGATGGGGGAAGGGACGCACAGTGTGGGGTGTGGAGGGAGAAGGGAAGCACAGTGTGGGGTGTGGAGGGAGAAGGGGAGAGAGTGTGGGGTGTGGATGGGGGAAGGGGCGCACAGTGTGGGGTGTGGAGGGAGAAGGGGAGCACAGTGTGGGGTGTGGAGGGAGAAGGGGAGCACAGTGTGGGGTGTGGAGGGAGAAGGGGAGCACAGTGTGGGGTGTGGAGGGAGAAGGGAAGCACAGTCACAGATCACATTTCTGTAGAAAGAGTCTGGGAGGAATTTCTGAAGAATGATTGACTGTGAAGAGTTGCTGTGGAGTGTCCCTGGATTTATAAAATAGGGGTACAGAAACCCCTCTCCTTTAAACTGGATTACAAATACTGCACCTCGTATGCTGTCTGTAATGAGTTGCTGTGGAGTGTCCCTGGATCTGTACAAATAGGGGAGCAGTAACCCCTCCCATTTACCCTGGATTACAAATACTGCACCTGGGATGCTGTCTGTAAGGAGTGTCAGTGGACTGCCCTTGGAGCTGTAAACATAAGGATGCTATAACTTTAATGTTGCCCTGGATTACAATTACCAGACTTCATATTAGCCCAGAAGGCTACCTATCCGATCTGCCAGGGGCTCTGATGCTGGATGTGAGTCCCTGGAGGAAGCTTGCCTGGGGATTTGCATAGAGCACCCTGCTTTGGAAGAAGCCCCCTCTGAATAAAGGACTGCCTCCCTAAGCGCCTGTCAAGGGCGTATCTTCCTATTGGCCTGGATGGCCCTCGCCAGGGGCGCCGGCCGAGGGGGGGGCGCCGTTGCCACCCGACATCATTAGCAAATGATCACTGGTCTCCTGTTTGCTCTGTGCAGTGTCCCGCAGACAGCTGTCATTAGTAAATGATCCCTGGTCTCCTTGTGTCTCCTCTGCTCTTATCAGTGTCCTCCATTGATTGTTAATGTGTATCAGGCTTCTTATATGTCCCTTTATATCAGAAACATTTAAAATTAGAGAAACTAATTTTTTTTTTTTTAATATATCTCTTCTCCCACAATACCCACCACATACCAATCACCACTCACTAATTCCCATATGTCAACTTTGCAGGAAAAGAGTGCAAGCACCACATCAACCACAATGCTCTATTCGCAAGATAATTTGCATATATGCAAATTATCTTGCCCACAATGCACCTTGTTTGTTATTGATGCCCTCATTTCCTGTGTTGTTGACATATAGAAATTAATAAACAGTGCTTGCATGTAGTAAGTATTATAACTGAAAAATAATATATATATATATATTAAAAAGAAAGTATATATATATATATATATATATATATATATATTGTCTCCCTATTTCTACAGGTGTGTAAGTTGAACTACCCCCAGTGTAAGTACTAATAAATCTATCTTTTCCTTAGTGTGGGGAATTGACCATGATCTTTATAGGTTGTGGATACTCTGGTGTCAGGATTAAGATATGATCCATATGGACTGTTTTTATTAATGTGGGTGAGATTGCAATGGACACATGTGGGCTGTTTTATCAGTGAACTTTATGGCAGAGTTAAAAAGCATAATGCAGTGTAGACAGTCCAATTTGAATATATGTGAATTATTTTACCCATAATGCATGTTTGTTTTTGATGCTATGTTTTCAAGCTTTTCCTGTGTTTTTTGGTATTAATAAATAGTGGTTTGCAATAGAGTAAGTTCTGTAAAAGATATATATATATATATTAAAAAGAGAAATAAAATAAAATATTCTCCCTATTTCTACAGGTGTCTGAATTAAACTACCCCCAGTGTGTGTTATTTTATTTTTTCAAGTAGAAGCAGTCATTGGAGGGGGCGCCAGTCCCTTAGTTTGCCAGGGGTGCTCGGACCCCAAGATACACCCCTGGTGCCTGTTATCAGGAGTCACTACATATGGTAGTCTGCGCATGCTGGGAGAGAAAAGGAGCTGCCTGGGAAGAAGCTCTAATCGCTCCATCGTCGCGGATGAAGCCCCAGCTGAGGAAAAGGTCCCGCCAGTGACGAAAACCCTGCTGGCACCCGCACAGGCAGAAGAAAAGACAGCCACAGAGGAAGAGTGCTTCAGGACCCCTCCTGCTGCTGTGTGTGTTTGCTGGGCAGAGCCCCTGTGGAAAGGGATTTTGCACCTGTTGCTCCTTGTAAAATACCTGCCGGAGGTCTGCAGTTGGGAGCTCTGGTGCGGTGCTGTGCATCCCAGAGTTGCCCTGGACATCGGAGGAGGCTGAATAGCCACTGTCAGGGGTGAGATCATACCAGAACCTCCCTATACTCTGTCCCTCCACAGCTCCTATCTTTCCTCCATTATGGCCCTGCCCCTCTGTACACCTATCCTATCTGGGTCCCCTGGGTCTATTGCTTTATCCTTTACCTTGTGGCTAACCATGATTAGGCTGGGAGACTAGGTTTTGTGTAAAAGCTGGGACCGGGGGTTAGTCTCCCACACAACTGGGTATAGAAAGGGGTAATAGTGTTTTAAATTAGGTAAAGTGTGTGTAGTGATGAAATAGGGGGGGAAGTAACAGATAGGTCACCCCCTCTTTTCCCCAAGTATTGCATTGGTGGTCATTTTCTTTCCTGTGAACCTCTGGCTCATGTCCAGGAGGGGACGTGCCTTATGGGTGCCGGCTCATGTCCGATGCCACTGTGGGTGATGTACAAAGTATTTTATGTCTAGCTTTAAAGTAAATGTAATGTCATGTGATATGTATTTGGCTCTGTTTACTGTTTGACTCGTGTGTTAGCTAAAGGGATGATAGTGGCCCTCTAGGCCCTTTATCTGTTATAATACTCTGTAAAGCTGTTCACTGCTCGCTGTGTTATTATTGTCAATGCTGATTAATATTTTGCTTGCATGAAATTTTTGAATCTTTACTATATTGGGGTTAATATAAATTGTCTCTTATACACTGCTTGGCCCGGCATCCATTTCAAAGTACATTCATGCTGCTGTAATTGCACTACAAGAACCTATCCAACTGGCAGGTGCATAACCCTGCTTGCAGCTAATTATTTTGCATAGACTATTTGTTGTTACAGCTGGTGCACTACAAGAACCTATCCAACCTACATGTGCATAACCCTGCTTGGAGCTAATTATTTTGCATAGACTATTTGTTGTTACAGCTGGTGCACTACAAGAACCTATCCAACCGGCAGGTGCATAACCCTGCTTGGAGCTAATTATTTTGCATAGACTATTTGTTGTTACAGCTGGTGCACTACAAGAACCTATCCAACCTGCAGGTGCATAACCCTGCTTGCAGCTAATTATTTTGTATAGACTATTTGTTGTTACAGCTGGTGCACTACAAGAACCTATCCAACCGGCAGGTGCATAACCCTGCTTGGAGCTAATTATTTTGCATAGACTATTTGTTGTTACAGCTGGCGCACTACAAGAACCTATCCAACCTGCATGTGTTTTCCCCATACTTGCCGACAATCAGCTCCAGCCTTCCGGGAGGGAGCTGATTGTCGGCTAATAGCAGGGGGCGGGGCCGGCCTTTGGGGGCGGAGCCGGGGGTGGGGGCGGCCATTTGGTGGCACACTGGGGGCGGGGACGGGGACGCACGATTGCGTCATCGTGACTCCGCCCCCTCTTCACAATGCTCTTATTTTCAGCATTGTGAAGCAGGGGGCGGGGCCACGATGACGCGATTCTGCTCCAATCGCGTCACCGGGCCCCCCGCTGCGGGGGTATCCGTTTGTTTCAGGGGGGAGGTTGGGAGGCTCGAAAGCTTCCGGGAGGGAGGCTTGCCTGCCTTTCCGGGGGGCCGGGAGCGGCACCCGAAAATCGGGAGGCTCCTGGCCAAATCGGGAGGGTAGGCAAGCCTGGTTTTCCCACGTTTTTCTCAGCAAAAAGGGAGCGTTAACCCAGACTGTATTTCACAGCTATAGACTGCCGGAGCACCACTGATTCAAGCTAAACCAGCAGGTTTCATATTTAGGTCTCTCATTTGTTTTTTTGGTAAAGTAAAATTCTGCAGGAATTGTGGTTCTTGTTGGTGTCACATGCTTGCCAGCTGGGGTCACCGATAGATGACGGGGAGGTAATAAATAAATACCTTGTCATTGAATAGTGTAATTCATTTCCCTCCATCTGTATATGGTAAGTGTGGGGTGTGGAGGGAGAAGGGGAGCACAGTGTGGGGTGTGGAGGGAGAAGGGGAGCACAGTGTGGGGTGTGGAGGGAAAAGGGGAGCACAGTGTGGGGTGTGGAGGGAAAAGGGGAGCACAGTGTGGGGTGTGGAGGGAAAAGGGGAGCACAGTGTGGGGTGTGGAGGGAAAAGGGGAGCACAGTGTGGGGTGTGGAGGGAAAAGGGGAGCACAGTGTGGGGTGTGGAGGGAAAAGGGGAGCACAGTGTGGGGTGTGGAGGGAAAAGGGGAGCACAGTGTGGGGTGGAGGGAAAAGGGGAGCACAGTGTGGGGTGTGGAGGGAAAAGGGGAGCACAGTGTGGGGTGTGGAGGGAAAAGGGGAGCACAGTGTGGGGTGTGGAGGGAAAAGGGGAGCACAGTGTGGGGTGTGGAGGGAAAAGGGGAGCACAGTGTGGGGTGTGGAGGGAAAAGGGGAGCACAGTGTGGGGTGTGGAGGGAGAAGGGGAGCACAGTGTGGGATGAGGAAGCCTAAGTGTGTTTTACTGAAAAGTTGCGCAACTCGAACTGTGGTGATCCTGGCAGAAGCTGTTATGGTCTCTGACACCGTCTACCAGGATCACAAGTTTTGAGTGACACACACTGACAGTGAGATAGACTGGGCAGCTAATGGAGCGTACACACGGTCAGATTTGTCAGACTTGTCAGATTTGTCAGATGAACGATTGAACGATTAAACGATTTGAACGATTTTACCAAAGTTTTGAATGATTTGAACGATTGAACGATTTTTGACTGCATTAAAATGAATGGAATCGTCCAAGTCTGACTGCAAACACATCAGATATCAGAAATCGTTATCTGACCATCGGGAACGCGCATCGTTGATCGTCCATCGTTCAGGCATGTCAGATATGAACGATTTTCCTTCAGATATGAACGACTGAACGATTTTTAAATCGTTATCGTTCATATCTGAAGGAAAAATCTGACCGTGTGTATGCACCATAAGTGTGCGGTTTGTGACGACTATGGGGTGACTTGCGTGCACAGATCATCACAGCAGACAGGGGCATCCTGGGAAGGGCAGCTAAACTGATAAGTGATGGTGGGTACTTTTTTTATATTTAATCGCTCATCGCTCTAATATTTAAACTAAAATAATTTTTTATTAGTTTTCAATTATATAAGTACATTGTGTAATTATTCTAAAAAATATGGGGGAGGGGGGCACCAGTCCCTTACTTTGCCAGGGGCGCTCGGGTCCCTAGATACACCCCTGCAAGGGTGGACAATAAGCAATCCTCCAGCTGCTGTTGAACTAAAATCCCAACATGCCCTGCAACAGTTTTAGCATAGCCAAAAAGCAAAACTGTGACAGGGCATGCTGGTATGTGTAGTTCTACAACAGCTGGGTGACGCCTCTTGCCCGCCCCGGCTCTAGATCAACCTTGACCAACAAGTTGTGATGTTTTGAGCATTTCTGTCTGTGGACACAGGTGGCATAATTACTGACCCAGCAACAGAGATTAACTCACCTGTGCATGATTAAAGACATCCAGAAAACATGGCCTGTTGGTGGTACTCGAGGACTGTGGACACCAAAAAACATCAAACCTGTTTAGGGCAATCTGGGTCCCTTGCTGGACCCTAGGTTGCCTAATAAATGACCTGACTTTGGTCTATACCAGAGGCTCCCAAACTCGGTCCTCAAGGCACAGTAACAGTCAAGGTTTTAAGGATATCCATGCTTGACCACAGGTGACTTAATTAGTACCTCAGTTCATTTGATTTAACCACCTGTGGTCAACCATGGATACCTCTAAAACCTGAACTGTTGGGGAGCCTGGAAGACCGCGTTTGGGAACCTATGGTCTACACTACATAGCAGGTTCTGGGTTTGAATGGACAGGAGAGTAAGAAAATATAGTTTTGCTCAATTTACATTGAAATCACAGCACCTGCTAGACCACAACACGTAACAATTATGCAGTGAAGCAACCTAACAGCAATTTGCAGTTTAAGAAAGCAGCATCCCAGAATCCTCTAGGTGAGCTATATTTTAACAGGTTCTAAGGCCCCGAGGCTGTTCTCCATCAATTACACTCTCACTGCACAATGAACTCTAGAAGGCAGAGCTGCTGCAAGCGGGTAGGAATGGCTGCTCCTGCTGTCTGTCTCTCCTTTCCCTCTGCGATTTAGTGTCTGATGAAAATATTTTGATAATTCATTACCTTTTTAATGCGTGCGTGAAATCAGACGGTGATTATGGTAATGAGCTTCTAGGAAATAACTTAGAGCCGGGAGGAATTATTTTTTTATATACAGTACGATGGATAATGAAACCGCGCTGTGTTTTCCCGGCTACTAGAGGGACCAGGAAAATGTTTTCCCGGCAGACAAGACAGCAGATGCTACTTTAACCCTCGGTCCTGTGTGACTAATAATGCACTGCGGTGTCTGTTTGCTAACGCTAATATATATTTATTTTATTTAGATACACTATTAATACTATGTGTTTATTTTTGCGCACACATACAGGTGTTACAAATCAATAGCAAAATGACCTCCCCCCCCCCCCCCCCCCCGAAGACTGTTTAATACTGTTATACTAATAGATGCTCATAGATTGTTATACTTCAATTTTCTCTACTTGTTTGCTTTATATTATTTCAGTTGCAACTGTGTTACTGTTATTGCAGCCTCACCGCACTGAGGTCATGGGTTCCATGCCCAATTGTGTAGAGTTTGTACATTCTCCCTGTGCTAGCGTGGGTTTCCTCCGGGTACTCCAGTTTCCTCCCACGCTCCAAAAATATACTGGTAGGTTAATTTGCTCCCAACCAAAAATTATCCCTAGTGTGTATGTGGTAGGGAATATAGATTGCAAGCTCCGCTGGGGCAGGGATTGATGTGTATGCCCAAAAATATGCTCTGTAATGTGCTGCAGAATGTGTGCGCTATATAAATAACTGGTAATAATGAATGATGATTAAAATGACAATGCATGTATGGTATTTATTACAATCCATGCTTGGTATATGGAGTTTCTTGTCTTTTACCCACTGCTCCTGGCATTTCCATTTTCATTAAATGTTTTAGCAGTACTCCTTGCTGTAACTCTAGAAGGAGGTCCTTAAGGAGAATCTTTAGACAAGCAATTGGGGCCTATTCATCAAAACATAATTAACACGTGATAATTATGGTTTGAATCTATTGATTTGAGTGTTGGATGCAGAAGAAGGGACCACACAAGGGCAGAAGGCAAGGCAACTGGACCCAGACCATACTTGCCGACAATCAGCCCCCTCCTTCCGGGAAGGAGCTGATTGTCGGCTAACAGCGGGGGGCGTGTCCGGACAACTGTGACTCGTTGGGGGCGGAGCCAGGGGTGGGGCAGCATGATTGCATCATTGTGGCCCCGCCCCCTCTTCACAATGCCGTTATTTTCGGCACTGTAAAGCAGGGGGCGGGTCCACGATTACGCAATTCAGCGCGAATCGCATCACCGCCCCCCCGCTGTGGGGATTGCTAGTGTATTCTGGGGGGGAGGCCGGGAGGGTTGGGGAATGTCGGGAGGCTTGCCTGCCTTTCCAGGGGGGCTGGGAGCGGCACCCGAAAATTGGGAGGCTCCCGGCCAAATCGGAAGGGTAGGCAAGCCTGACCCAGACACCACAACACTCCCGGCATCTGATATCATCAGTACCCGCTGCGGCGAAAGCTGTCCTAGCCCAGTATAGGGTAAGTTAGGGACAGCACTTCCACAACATCGGACCGTGCCGGCAATTGCCACCCAACCAATCCCTAAGGGGCTATAACCATTGTGGTCATTTTGACCCATTGTTTTTAATTCTCTGGCTTTTCTATTCACATCCCCAGTATTAACCCTTCCCCATCCTTATTTCTACCTTTTGTTACTTTCCCTTTCCCCCCCCCCACATTTTTAAAAACCTTTTTTAGCCTAACTTCATTCTGTCTTTGGTGCAGCTCTACTAAAAATCACCTGGTTAGTTTATATAATTCATTGTTATACATATAGTCAAGGGCGTATGTATGGGATGTAGTTATGAGACCGCCGGTATTTGATCCAGCAGCTAAACAGCCGCCGGCATTACATACCATTCCGATGTATAGTGGGTGCAGGGTGTGCGGCGCACACAGGGGGCCCACATTGTACCCATATTGTACTTACTACTTCGGAGTCCCACGTCGGTGCCGATGTCAGCACTGTAAAAATGTTTTGCCCATGCGCAATATGGAAAACATCGGGAAAATGGCTACTGCGCCATTTTCCTGGTGACCTGCGCATGCGCTATAGACTCTGGGCATAGAGACTACCACTGCGGCGCTGCGCTCAGTGTGCTGCTGGCTGCCAGAGAGAGAGGAGGGGGCCCCGGACGGAGACTGCACACGGACCCCCTCCTCTCTTGAAACGCCCCTGCATATAGTCAAGGATGTATCAATAATGGGTTCACTATACTTCACTCTCCGTTGGTGCAGCAGATATAATCGTTTCTGGAGATCTCCACATGCACACTACAAAAATCACTGAGAAAATGGTCGCTGCTCCATTTTCCCGGAGATCGTGCATGCTCAGTAGACTCTGAGACCTCCCTTCTCTTCAACCGCCCCTGCATATAGTATACTTTAAGTGCAAGAGCATTTTCAGGCAATTAATGAAAATAATTACATTTTGTCAGGCACAGGCTAATTCCTGCTTAATTGCTGACTTATAATAGCTGAAGGGTCTGAGGGCAAGAACAGCTGTATTGACCATGAACAGGACCTGTCTGCAGGGCTATCAGTGGACCCTGCGCCTTGCCTGACATCCCCCCATAAACCGTGCTGTATTCAGAGACCAGTACATCACACTACAGAACGCTGTAGGTCACATCGACAGGGACTGCTGACCTACATCTACACAATCAGGCCACGGTGGGGAAAGCTCTTGCTGTATTGTAAACCCATGGTGTTTGTTTTGCATAAGCTTTTTATATAAAATGTCAATTACTAAAGCTCTTTTCCCAGCCACAGAAGCTGATAGATGGCGGAAAATATGCCAGACGTTGAAAATAAACATATGACATATGACAAGAGATGCAGAATTAAATATTTATAATAAAAAAGGAACAGCATGATTTATCGTCTCTTAAATAGATGTTATGCCTCTGCCCCTATCAGCGTGAATATCCAATCAGAATAATAAATTCCGATTAAATGCCACCTCAGCACCAATGAAGTGTAAGGAGGGAAATGACAGCAGTCAACTTTAACTGTTTCAGGTGCCCTACGCACTGCAGACAGACAGCCTATCCATCATACGCTTCCTGTCTGCGCAGCTAACGGAGGTGATCGTCCGCACACATCTTACAGCGCAGGCAGGTGCACAAACACCTGTTTCATTAGTATCACAGGGGTTGTGTCACAGGGAGAGCGATAATGTTATTCATATACAGTATACAGTAAATCTGGGTATATAAATCATGCATTATTTATGTACGTAAACTTTTTAAATATAATAATACATAAAAATATTATATACTTTGCTTTAACACGAACTTTGTGCAGCGTGAGAATATTAATAACTGCGAATAATATTACAGGGACACTTCAATTACACAGGAGGGGAGGTTAATTTTGGGCTGCAAGAGGGGAGGTTAGGATTAGGCTGCGGGAGGGGAGGTTAGGGTTAGGCTGCAGGAGGAGAGAGTAAGGCTGTAGGAGGGGAGGTTAGGGATAGGGTGCGGGAGGGGAGGTTAAGGTTGGGCTGCAGGAGAGGAAGTTAGGGTTAGGCTGCAGGAGGGAAAGGTAAGGCTGTAAGAAAGGAGGTTAGGGATAGGCTGCAGAAGGGCAGGATATGGGATAGGCTGCGGGAGGGGAGGTTAGAGAGGCTGCAGGGAGGGGAGGCTAGGGATAGGCTGCGGGAGGGGAGGTTAGGGATAAGCTGCGGGAGGGGAGGTTAGGGATAGGCTGTGGAAGGGGAGGTTAAATTTGGGTTGCAGGAGGGGAGGTTACTGATAGGCTGCAGGAGGCGAGGTTATGGTTAGGCTGCAGGAGGGGAGGTTATGGTTAGGCTGCAGGAGGGGAGGTTAGGTTTAGGCTGCAGGAGGGGAGGTTAGGTTTAGGCTGCAGCAGTAGAGGTTACGGTTAGGCACTAGGGGGAGGGTTAGGAGATTAGTTATATTCACCGCCAAAAGTGCCGATAGATCCACTGGAAGTCATCATCACCTGACATCCAGACATGAACGACACAACCGGAGCAGCCGGACACCCGAATTGGGTAAGTCACCGCTAGACTACTATTCTAATCATGTCAGACATCTCATCAGTGTCAACATGATAAATGTCGACCTGGTCAAATTTATCATTGCAAGCATGCTGACATGCTGAAGGTCGACATGATGCCCATTTCGAAAAAATATACCTCACCCCAATTACACAGTTACAGTACATATAGCATATAGAACAAAGCCTGTAATACAGATGGTCGAACGTTTATTGTAGTTATCGTCACACCTCAGCACAGAATATTTATTGCAATCAACTCCAATATCCTCTTCTTTTCACTGCTTTGTCAGAAGATAACCTGGATTTACTACTTAGTCCTCAGCTACTGTCCACTGAAACTGTACTCAGTATGTACTGCGCAGCCCTCGCTGCTAATGGCTACTGGGAATTATGCTCAGTATACCAAACAGGAGAATCGGGGAGAGTTCCCTATGCATATAGTGCAAGGACAGATACTGTACTGAGAATTACACCCAGTTTACAAAACAAATAGGCAGATTCTGGGCCTGTTTCAGCAGAGGGCGCAGCTAGTTTTTGGACGCAGATTCCTGTTGCCGCCGTTGATTGGTAGATACTTTACCTCCATCCAATTGATCTCTCCAAGGCTTAGTACATAGGGCCTGGTTCAGACATGGACTCAAATCCCGTAGGGACTAGGATTCTGTTCACAGCGCACTTGCGAAAATATGCTAATGACTTAGCTGATGTCTTGTGCACTGAGACGCCCACCTCAGGCGTCTCACATCCGCCACTTACATATAAAAGCAGAAACATTGGTCGCACTTGGATTTTGATTAAACCTATGCTGTCTCAGAATGAGCGTCTCACCTAAGACGACGGGACCTCTGCAGCTGTAAACAAATTAGCAGGGGCTCATCTCCTTTTCAAAGGTTTCTCCCTGCAAGCTAAACCCGCACATGCACAGCCAATGCATCCACCAACACCGCTCTAAGGAAACTCCCTCAGCCACCAAAATAAATCTTCCAAAAACAAAGACAAACCTTCCAGGCTAAGGTGAACCCCAGAGGACTGATATAGTGTAGGTGGGCATCCTGAAATCAGATCAAAACGTGCTCCACAACACCACTATTAAGTAGCGTGGCACAGCTGGGGATGAAGTTAATAGATCGACGGACGCGATGCCACCAGTGTAAATCCCGACCTCCTGTCCGACTAGGTACTTAAGATAGACGTTGAAATGGGACGCAGGAAGAACGACCCCCACCATCCCGATCTTCTTCGGATGGGTAAGTAGGGACCCCCAGGGAGACAGGGTTAGGCACCCACCGGGGAAGGTTAGGGTTAGACTAGGGGAAGGGGGAGTTAGGGTTAGGTACCCCCCTGGGAGGGTTAGGTTTAGGGTGTGGGGAGGAGGGGTTAGGTTTAGGCACCCCTGGGGGAGGTTAGGGTTAGGCACCCCTGGGGGAAGTTAGGGTTAGGCATTAAGGGGGAGGTTAGGGTTAGGCACCCCTGAAGGCGGGTTAGGAGGGGGAGAGGGGATAGTTATGGTACTTACCTGTACCTGTCGGGATTTCGACCCGCCGGCCTGCCGATGTCGGTATTTGATCTGGTGGCTGTTTAGCATTACATACCGATTCCGCACAGCTGCATTGACCTTTTTCCTGGACACTCTCAACACAGCTCGAGTTTTTTTCAATCCTGCCAGCCACATCTCGGGACCATTGATGACCACACAACTTTCACCAGGTCAAGCACCTGTCCAAAGGACTGATATTCCACTCAAAACAAATCAGGGGTAATTGCAACATTCACAGAAGATCTGTACAGATAAGACAGGTGCTGGATCAACTGATATTTCCATGGCTCCTTCTTGGGGACCACTCCCACTGGAGACAGAACCATGTCTACCAAAGGAGGTAAAGGAAAAGATCCAGCCATACTCCCGGCTCCATCTCCTTTCTGACTTTTTCAAGCAACACATGTGGTAGATCCATAGCTGATTTCAGTTTTTTTCTTTGTCATCGCAGAAGGGACACCCCAAAATTGGCAATCAAAACCTGCTGCGAAAGCCCAAACACACAAATTTTGCCTCAGCCTTGTGTGGATATAATTCCAACCAGCGTAACATCTGGCGAAGGCATATAGGAGATGTGGCTTTACTTTGGCCCACCACCCCAGATGGGCCATTGGCGGCAGATCCTTCCGTAGCACAGAAGCCGTCTTTTCTGTGGTGGGGTCCCCCACAGCAGAGGCAGGCATGCCAAAACCTACAACGGGCTCCTTCAAGACAGCTGGTACCATTAAGGGCATAGCACCTACTCGGATTGAGTGACTGTGGAGCCCCCCAAAAGAGAAGCTGCGGACTGTCAGTAAATTGACAGTTTGCTGTCATTTCTCGGTGAGGAGGAGGTGGCGATGGCCTCTGTTCATGGTGTCATAGAACCAGAGGCCAAGAGCAGGAAGTTGGGAGCCAGACTTGCCCACTGCCAGAGATGCATCCATGCCACCCCCCTCGGCATGTGTAGGAGGAATCGGTATGAAATACCGATGGACGGGATGCCGGCTGTCAGTACACTGACAGCGGCATCCCGATGGTTCAAATCCCAACAGGGGAACAGTAAGTAATGTTCCCATATCCTATTTACCTTCTAAGTAACACTCCTTTGCCAAACACTTATACTAACCCTCCCTACCCCGCACCCTAACCCTCCCGGTAAGTGCCTAAACCTAACCCCACCAGGTGGTGCCTGAACCTAACAACCCCCCCCTGCCTGGAGTCTAACACTTACCTCCCCCCTCCCACAGCCTAACCCTAAGTCCCCCCAACTGCCTAAACCTAACTCTCCCCCCCTCGCGGCTGATAATTACCTTTCCCCGGTGTCCTTACAATCGGGATACCGTCTGCCGGCATCAGCATCCTGAGTCATGTTGGGATTTCGCCACCAGTGTCATATCTGCGATCAGGATTCCGTCGCCGGGGTTCTGGCAGACGGCATCCCGGTTTTCGGGATCTTAACCGCATCCACATGTGTATAGAGAGTGAGAGAGAGAGAGAGAGAGTGTTATGAACAATGAGATTGATATTTAGTACTGTATTTGAAATTGAATAGATTCAGAATATAAAAAGGAGTAAATTAAATACTGGGTTGAACACAGATATTTTATTGCCAATTATACTGTGTATATGTATGTATATATATATATATATATATATATATATATATATATATATATACACAAAGCTACGGGTATACATCATATTGGTTAGTCTGTGAAAGATGCATATTATCACTTAACTGATTGTTAGGCCGATCACGATGTGTGACAGCCAGGTAACACTAACTCAGGCAATGGCACAAATAAAATGTCCATTTATTCAACGGATTCTCTACAATTTACTTAAGTTAAAAGTGATAGGCAACACATATTATGTAACTATTCTCTGTATAGACGTTCAAAGAGAAGAGCATGAGGTTCCACCAATGAGTTTGCATAAAAGGTGGCATTCTAGCAACCAATCAGACACTGTCATTATTCTAATAAGTCTTGAAACATAAAAAGCAAAATTCTTTTTGGTTTCTATGGCAACGTCAATGTACCATTTTTGAGGTTGTCACGGCTAGATTAAGATTTGCACTAAAATCTGCCAAACAAAAACATACAGTATATGAAGTAAAACACTACCAATAGCTATTTACAAAGTTGAATGCAATAAGACATATACAGTACACAAAGTAGCACAACAAACTTTTAGCATATCACAGTATGTACCAAAATAAGTCATCTCATTTAGCTGGCGTTTTCTGTAAATAAAGCATGCTTCTGAAGTTCCTGAGAGGGGAATATTTCACTGACAACTTTGAAATCCAGTTCAGGCAGTATATCATGTTCAATACTCATTAACGTGAGCCGCGAACGGAGACTTTGATTCATTGTTGTTCTTAGTTTGTTCTTTATTATCTTCATCTTGGAAAAAAAGGGCCGTTCACCAGAGAAGTTCGACAACATCATTAACAAGTATACTCTCAGAACTCCGACATTTGGAAATATTGCTGTTAAGTCTTTCTCAACAAGAGTCTTGTAGGGGAACAGTTCTTTTGGCTGTTGTAATTACAGACTTCTTTGTGACGCTACACAATGGCAACTAAGTGCTCTACTTCATCACCAAGGTTGCGCTCTACATCAAGTACAGTGCCCCCATCTAACCCACTCCATTGAATGCAAGTAATGCTCAGTGGCGCTGTCAGACCATCGGGCAGCCGAACGCTCTGTGAACAACACACCAAGGAGGCCATTTTGTTTGTGGAGACCCATCTTGTGTGGAGGCTCCAGGCTAGCACCCTGGTTACCCTACTATGATACAGCTCTGCTTTTACCACCGTAAAACAGATCTGATGCTCTCTGGTGTCAGTGTAATCCTTTATTAACTGCATGGAATTATTTAGTAGTGTATTAGTTTCTTTACATCACACACAAATACATAATGCACTCATAGCCCTGAGTGACAGTCAGCAAGTGTGATGCTAATGGGAGGATGAGGTCATACTGCCCTCTTCTGGTTACCAGGTAAATCGCTGGGGTGGCAGAAAAGGGGGGAGATGACTGGTGAGGGTAATATATAATTGAAAACATTGGGTATCTTTATGCAGTTTATGACGGGAAAACTGGGGTATTCAGTATACTAGCTGGTAACGGAATGTTTTTCCCTGTGCGGTACCACGATGTGGAAGTGGGCACAGATAAGTTACCTTGCAATAGAGACAGCAGCAGCAATGGACATTCCCTCTTCTGGCCGGCAATGACTACGCCACCTTAACAGCATGGAAATCCTTGAAACCTGGACTGTTAATTTGCGAAGCACTGCCAAAAAGGACAGTACCCAATTTGCTGTGAGCAGGCCTGGAACTCTTTATAACTGAGCTCCATAGCAAAATTTGGGGAAGGACAGTTCGCCATGTATGCTCAGAAGAGCAAAGCAGGGGTCTTAAGAGTATATACTGGCATTGCTGGTCCCCCTCATCTCCAATCCATCCAGCCGCTGCACCTCCTGTAAGTGATACAGTCAGAATGCCAACCGCTGGGATTTCGGCGGTCAGATTGCTGATGCCGTATTCCCGACACTTGTCAGAATACCGGCACCGGCATCCTGACCGCCGGAATCCTGAAGGTAAGTGATGGGGTTAGGGGGAGAGTAAGGGGTTAGGCATCGGGGAAGGGTTAAGCTTCGCTTGGGAGGTTAGGTTTAGGCTGAGGGGAGGGAGGGTTAGGTATTAGGGAGGGGAGGTTAGGTTTAGGCACCAGGGAGGGAGGGTTAGGGGTTAGGTTTAGGCTGAGGGGAAGGAGGGTTAGGTTTAGGCACTGGGTGGGGAGGTTAGGTTTAGGCTGAGGGGAAGGAGGGTTAGGTTTAGGCACTAGGTGGGGAGGTTAGGTTTAGGCTGAGGGGAGGGAGGGTTAGGTTTAGGCACTAGGTGGGGAGGTTAGGTTTAGGCTGAGGGGAGGGAGGGTTAGGTTTAGGCACTAGGTGGGGAGGTTAGGTTTAGGCTGAGGGGAGGGAGGGTTAGGTTTAGGCACTAGGTGGGGAGGTTAGGTTTAGGCTGAGGGGAGGGAGGGTTAGGTTTAGGCATTAGGGGGGAGGTTAGGTTTAGGCACCGGGAGGGAGGGTTAGGGGATAGGTTAGGCTTACTTACCTGGGGACGTTGGCATTCTAACCTGGTCAGGAGCCGGCGTCGGGTTTCTGACCGCCGGGATATCGAACACCGGTAACCCATCCCCTCCTGCAATGGTGATTGCCATTTACAGTGATAACCAAAGATCAGCAGTTACACCATGCACAGGCAGAAAGCCTGCGGCATATAGTAAAACAGATTGCATAGCTGCACAGATTAAGGTTCTTGTAAAGACCACAGCTGTATGACTCTCTGATTTGCATTGTGCGCCGTGTCAGTAAGACGCAGAGAGACAAATCATTAATAAAGAGCCGTATTTCAGAGGGAGGTGTCTGCAGTGCTCCTCACCTCTGTGTTGTGATGCAGAGAGCAAATGATTGAAGCTGAGGCCAAATGTAAGTGATTCATTCCAGACTCTTTTCTTCTCCCACTTTCTCTTAATTATAAATGTTTTTACGACAGTATAAGGAAATACAATTAGATTGTCCCTGGCTGCTCGTTCTGTCCTATCTGTGCGCTGCATAGTTGTGCCAGTCTGCAGTCTGGAATCTATGCAAATCCTGGTAGCACGCAGGCTGCTTATAATGCAATAATGTATGGTACACCTTTCCACTTCCAGCAGGGGGGGCAAAACACTTGTGTATATATTGTAATTGCACAAATACCATATGGGATGTCCAATTAGGGAGTACTGTGAAACAGAGTATGCAAGACTGGTTACAAACAGATAATCCATGCAGCTGCAGCACTAAATAACACTATGCACGCCAATGTATGATTAAACAATATAATGCACTGGTGATACTAATAGGTGTACAGTATGAACTCATACAATTATTATTACAGAAGTGCTGAGGGCATGTTTCAGAGATTTACAAAAATTTGCTATTCACATAAATCTCCAATGGTTTTTGTTCTGCGCACTACGCACGTGCAGGTCTGGTGCTGCAAAGTCGCACGCAGCAGCGAATCAGAGAAGGCGGCAGTTGGGCGTCTTTTTACTTAAGAAGCCACCTGTGACTTTTGCCTATTTTAGCTCACCGGCTGCGTGCAAAGACTCAACATTTATGTTTCTCCGTAAATCTGAATCAGGCCCTATTATCTGATGCCTTCATTTATAATTGGTGAGTTATGATATCATCACTTCAACAGGGGTTGGGTATAGGAGGCCGGCAGTTGGGAGGCTGACTGTCAAAGCTCAGACAGAGGCATCCCGATGCTTAGAAACCCGACAGAGGCTCTGCAAGTATGCTAACCCTAATCCTTCCTTCCTGCATTGTAATCATAATCATAAGCCTCCCCGTTAGTGCCAAACCTAACCCTCCCCCCTTAGTGCCTAAACTTATCCCCACGTCCGCAGCCTAACCCTAACCTCCCCCCGCCTCACAGCCTAACCCTATCCCCCTCGGTGGAGGCTAAACCTAACCCCCCCCCCCCGCGAACTATACTTATGTTCGGGATTCCGGCGCCAGTGTTCTGTTCGCGGGTCAGGATTCTGGCGCTGGGGTTTCAACCGCAGGCATCCCATGCAGTGGCAAAGTAACTACATCCCCTTCAACAGACCATGGCAGACAGGGAAGTCTGACCTAAGCTGTAACTGACCTGTTATGCTTTCAGAAGCCTATGTGATGCAGACTGGTCTATTCTTTGACTCTAGTGGTTCTCTCGGACACACGGAAATAGTAGTCAGGTTTCCTGGAGGCCACCTGCCGCTGCTGCCATGTTCACCAGAGAAGTGGGCAGTCCAAGCAGCACGATGACGTGATTTGCGCTGAATCGCATCATCATTGCCATGCCCCAACACCTTAAAATACTGAGAATTGCAACATTGTACAGTGAGGGGTGGGGCCACAATGATGCAAACTCTGTGCCGCCCCCTAGTTTACTCCACACCAGCTGGGACCTCCCATTTGGCTGATTCCTTCTGGCAGCCAGGAGTCAGCTGCCAGCAAAGTGACTGCTCTTCATGTCACACTCCACTCTAACCCATCAATGACGCAATTGCAGCACCGCCCACTGCCGACCTGGCTGGCCCTTCCTGGAGGAGGCAGACAAAAAGTCGGTAAGTATGATGTCATGTAGAGATGTAGCAGAAAAAAATAGCAAAGGAGACATTGATAGCCAGTGTTTTGGTCTGCAACTCTGGGCCTGATTCACAGACGCTCGTAAGCGGCCGCTCGTTCGTTCCGACCGATGAACGCACAACTGCGCATGCGTACGGATTTTAATACGCATGCGCGAACCAGTCAGTGCGGTCGAAAATCGTGTGCTCGCTAAATAGCGAATGCCTGCTATTTTGAGTGACAGGAGGAGGCGTTTGTGAGTGGTAACAGGGGAAGGTGCTTGAAAACGGGGAGTGGAGATCCGAACGCAGGCGTGCCAAATGGTCAAACTCAAAACGGGCGTTTTAAGGGTGTGCATAATTACTAAAGCTGCGTCATCGACCACGTCACTTGGTTGTTTTATAGTCAGAACTGATCGCATGATTGTGGTAGGAAAAACCAACCACAAGAATAGCGAGCAGTTCATACGCCATCCGATGTACTCGATTAATCTAATAAATAGCGGACATGGCGTATGATGTCCAGGGGGCGTTTTTTTCAAAATTACGTTCGCATGTTTTGTTCGCTCGTTCAGACATAGAGGCGTGAACAGATCGCAAAGAGCGAACGGTTAATTTAAATAGCCAGCCCCTTTTTCTGGACGAGCGAGCGCAAATAGCGTCCGGCTCTGAATCAGGTCCTCTATACCCAACTTTGCTGCGCTTATGGAGTGCATATATAAGCACCACTGACTTGGCTGGGGCTGCACAGACAGAGGTTAACTAAAAGTTTGTCAGAGCTTTGATACACAGAATGCTCTATGCATAGGTACAGTAGGCCATTTTGCGCTGCAGGTAGTGTTGAAGCTGGAGAGCACAACTGCACATGCTCCATGTTGGCTCCTTTAGGGAGGCTTCAATTCCTTTAGCAAGATGGCTGCCAACTGTACTTCTGCTCCTGCGCTGCGCCATCTTGTCACTGTGATAGGGCGCCACATTTAGCTCAGAGAGACCCTGCTGATAACCCTGCTTGTTCCACCCTGTTAGACACTCTGGTACCACTTGCATCCTGCACTGGCACCCACATAAAGTCACCGACTCGTGACCTCTATACTCCGCTCCATGCAACAGGGTCTGTGTATGCCTAAATGGGAGTTTGGCTGTACTATTCACACTACTGCT
The DNA here is from genome assembly GCA_031769625.1 of Taudactylus pleione. NCBI lineage: Eukaryota > Metazoa > Chordata > Amphibia > Anura > Myobatrachidae > Taudactylus > Taudactylus pleione. The sequence continues at coordinate 1,837,374 of JAUIMM010000586.1, forward strand.
AAATAAACGACACCAGGTCTATTGGGTAGATAGTCACAGTATCTCTTTACCATATAGGTCAAGTTATAGTCATGCTGCCTCTTCTGTGAATGCTTTATTTTTTTTTTATCATTGTCACTCTAGTGATAAGAATTCCCTTCAGAAAAGCTTTGAACACATCCCGATCATCATCTCTGCTTTCTTAGAGAATATTCTTCATTGCAACTAATTTGTGTAATGCCAAAAGTCATGGGATAGACGCCTAGTATCGTGTAGGACCCCGCTCTAGCCCGGCAAAGTGCAGTACTGTAACTCGATGTGGCATCAATTCCACAAGTGGACAAAAGATCTCTGGAGAGATGTTGACCCATGTTGTCTGGATAGCTTCCCGCAGCTCCCTGATATTTGTAGGTGCAGGATCTTGAGTGCAAATGGACCTCTCCACCACACCTCATAAATGCTTGATTGGGTTCATGTCAGGCATACGTGGTGGCCTTACCATTTGTCGGAACTCTTCAGAATGTGCTCCTCAAACCAATTCTGGACAACTTGGGACCGATGACGGTGCATCATCCTGCTGGAATATTCCATTGTTGTGGGGGTACATGAAGTCCATGAAGGGCTGCAAATGGTTATCAAGCAATGCAACATAGCAGTTACTGGTCAATGACATGTTCAGGTGGACCAACGGACACAACCCATGCCCCATGAACTCACCCCATACCATTATGGAGCCACCACCAGCCTGCCACAGTGCCTTGTTGACAACTGGGGTCCATAACCTCAAGGAGTCTGCACCACACCCGAACCCTGCCATCAGTCCAAAACAACTGGAACCATGACTCAACGGACCATGCCACATATTGCCAGTTCTCCAGGGTCCAAATAGTGACGTCACAAGCACAGGTGAGCAGCTGTGTCTGATGTTGTAGTATTAACAGGGGCACTCTGGTGAGTCTTCTGTTTCCAAATTCCATGGAAGCTAAAGAACGTCGTACTGACCTACTGAATATGCATCTGGTACCTTCTGCATGGAATGTGGATGTTATTTGAGCCAGCGTTGCTCGTCTGTTACCACGGACAATTCTGGTGATGATCATTAAGCACCACTGCGCTGTCCACGGTAGGTCGTAATGCCTTCCATGAGTTGTCCCTGGAATACACGTGACAACGTAGATCGAGGAATGCTGAATGTACGCACAACTTCGGAAATGGAATGTCCAGTCTGTTGGGCACCCACTATCATGCCACGTTCAAATTCCAATAATTCACGTCGTCTTGCCACGAGCAGGCTAGCCGGTGTTCAAACTGACTCACGATATGTCAGATTACAACTGAGGCAGGTCTGGGCATTTCCAAGATGTCACAGTACAGTGACGACACCTACCATTAGCTTTACATACTGCTATCCCATGACTTTTGGCCCTTCAGTGTATGTACAGTATGTACTGTACAGCAGTATCAGCAAGGGCTATGACAGGAAAGTGTGGAGGGGATGTGTAGGTGCTCTGCCAATAGGGACCACCCACCAGGAGACCCAGATGTTGGTCACCTAACCGGTCATTCTTCTGGGTGGCCCCCTGAGAGAGAGGGGTCAGGACACGTGCACACTGTACCCCTCATTTAATAAGGCTATGCAACTGACTGCAACACAGATTTAGAACTGAGAATCCATAGGAGGCATCCATATATAGGAGGTGGAAAAGTTTAAATATTGGCCTTGTAGCAGTGGGTTTATTTCAATGAGAACTTACAGAAGAAAATAAGAAATATGTGGGACCGAGGGGCATCTTTGTATTGCAATTATGTTTGGGTAATTAGGTGCACCTAAAGACAGCTGTTATATATAGAGTCACAATCTTATTGAAAACTGTAATAAACTCAGGATATTAGTGGGAAGGGCTATTACTGCTGTCACCCCATGCTCTTCCAGGCTGTGTCCCCATCATTTCCACCCTCTATCCCTCATATCATCAACTCCCCTCCTAATCCCCCATATCATGTCCCACATAACTCCATGCCCCCATCAATTCCCCAATATCATTGTCTACTCCATCTGTCTCCTCATTGGGAGTGGTATACTTTGCTGACATGCATAATGTCAACATGGTTGTAATGTTCTCGCACAGCTTGTCGACATGTTTGGTATGTCAATATTCATTATGTTGACATGACCAAAATGTCGACAAAAATGTTCCTAGGGGTTCTAGCCTACCCCTAACCCTAAAGTTACATACTGTAATAAAATTTGTGCAAATTGTTCCAGCAGTAGACTCTCTGAGTCCCACTCTTATTTCAACAATCCACCAAACGCCATTTCTCGCTCAGTTGCACGCAGGGGTAATTAGGGCACCAAACATTATTTACACAGGGCGCTGCTCCATCTGGAGCTGACCCTGGCATGAAATAGGGCATTTCGTGGTGGGAACTTGGTGGTGGCAAAGCAGTCGTACATAACCACCCTGACTTGTGGGAGTGTCATGTGTATCAAAATCTGTTTCGGACGTATATCTTGCATCAACATGGCGCTGAGACAAGTGCAGGAGCTAATGATGATGGCTGTGGGACTGGGTTCCGCTTGTGCATGAACCCTGCATTAGTTAAATGGATTCTTGCATTAACATAAGGTAGTAAATCTAATGTTTGCAGCTGCTAGCAACTACAGCCACGTTGCCCCTGTACTAGTCACAGACAATTTTAGGGCAGGGACACAATTGTCAGATAACATTTTGTGTTATGGTGGGAGAAGGTTAGAACTTGAAGACACTTTTCTAAAGAGTGGAGTGGACCATTGGACCTTTTACCAAACATATTGTAGAATGTACTTGATCAATGCCAGCTCCACTTTTCACTCCACTGGGGGGGGATGTGATGCCACATTTTTGTTATAATGGCCCTGCCCCCTGCTGTTTAAAGCGGCAATTTGCTGCATTTTACAGTAGGGGTGGGGCTACACATAATTAGGGCCCTTCCCCCTGCTGTTTAAAGCTGTGATTCACTGTATTTTACAACAAGGGTAATGGTTGGGCTGACGCAATTTAGAGCCGCATTTTTCAGTCTCCCAGTCCCCACTTCGGACGTGAAGTGAGCAGAACTGGGAAATTAGCCAGGAGAACCCCAACCATATTTGGGACTCTCCTGGACCTACCGACACAGTTGGCAAGTATGTACTTTCCCCTCTAAGACCAAACTACCCTTACACAATTTTGGGGTCACTTGCTAAACGAAACACAAAACAGTTTTGAAAATGTCACTAATTTCTTCTGAAATTGATCATTTTACTCAAAAGGTGGGTACACGCGTGTAAATCGGAACAGCGTTTCATGGAGTCTGTATGCCCGACTGCGCGCTTCCACAATTCGCATGCAGTGCCGCGTGATTGGCTGTGCTCCACGGCCAATCACACAATATCGCATGCGAGGCTGTGCATATTAATGAAGAACGAAACGGTGATCATTTCGTCATTCATTAAATCTTTGAAGTGGGTACCGGCAATCTCCGTTGGAGCGCGGCAAAGAGAAATCGCCCCCTCCATCGGCACAGTTGCAGGTCGTACAAGTGTGTAGCCGGCAATTGGCAGATTCATAATACTAGAAGATTAGCGGATTTGAGATCCTCGCCTGATACACTAAAATACGTTTTCAGACACTGCCATGTAATGTCTAGACATATATAATATCGGATATACTGTACAGAGAAAAGGGTACATTTGTGTAGAAAGCTGTCAGCGCATCTGGTGTAAAGCTAGCTTTCTCCCTCACTACCTCCTCCCCATCTCCCTCTCACAACTGGCACAATTCACTAATCCTGTGAATCCCTTCCCAGCCGCCAGTGTACTGATCTAATCAGCCAGCCTGAAATTTCATTAGCCCTTATCAGACTGACAGAGCACCTAACACACTGTACTGAGAGAGAGAAATACTCCACTGCTCATATAGACTTCCAAACAGTGCACAAACAGGAGGAGAGACACAGACGGGAAACACACACTAGACAATAATCCACACAAGGACAAACACACACGCAGCCTGATATACAGACATCAGGAAATCCACAGGAATATGTGTATAGACAGAGCTCTATATACATAGGGACGTGACTAGAAGCACTTTGCATTTACATAGACACAGCAGGGGTGTATTAATACAGAAATACAGTTTACTGCTTTTTATGTTTCTCAACATGTACAGGGCTGAAACTAGGGGAGGACGATCGGTGCCGCGCAGGTTATGCGGAGCGGCACCCTGTTGCCTAGAAAGCCGTTGCCTGGGGGCTTTTTCAGCTTCTGCCTAGTCCCAGAGGCAAGACGCTGCAGGGAAATCCGATGCGTCTTTCGATTACTGTGCCGGTGGTGTCACATTGTGCGGCGGGGAGCCGATTTTTTTTTCTGTCCTGGATGGGACCGAGCTTAGCCCCTCTCCTGGTAGTCCTAAGCTCCACCCCTTTTAATTGGAATGTGACCCCTGTTCCCCACCGCAGAAGTGGCCATCGAGGGTTGCAAACCACCAATGATTCACCATAGATGGTTTGTGTGCCATTGATGGTAACCATCGATGGAAACCCTTCCGTTGGCCATCACTAGTTCCATCTGCCCCATCGCTCATTGTGATGTCATGACATCACATGTTTGGGGGCGGGGCTGGCATAGGAAGCATTATCACCCTGATCCAGCCCTGTATATCTGACTTGGATCACAGCACCATTTATTTAAAAGGAATCGGTATGAAACATCGACGGCTGAATAGCCGGCGGTTTTCATACCGACGCCAGAAGCCCCGGGGATGCCTAACACTAACTCCCCCTAGCGTAATCTTTACCCTCCCGGGGGGGGGGCTAACCCTAAGTCCAACCGGAGGTGCCTCGCTTACCTTTGTTCGGGATGCCGGCCAACGGGATTTTGTCATCGGGCTAACGATAGGCAGTGGGATTTCGATGCCTACCTTTAGTCTCGGGCCGGCCTTCCAACGCCAGGATTCTGACGGCCGACATTCCGGGGGTCGGTAATATAACTACATCCCTATTTAAAATTCTCCTTCTTGTCAGTATTATTATTGTGATCATTATTATTATCATTTATTTTTAAGGCGCCACAAAGTGTCGCCAGCTCTGTACATAGGGGGGTGACAGCACACATTCACAAAACTAAATAATACATACTCAATATAGTTATATTGTACTATGAACAAACAGCTATGAGTGCATAGGAAATCATGTAAATATAGACAGTGAGCATACATAGACAGAGATTAGCAGAATGATTAATGCATGGATGTAAATAGCAGAACAATTCCCATAGCATACAGAAACAATTCTGCAAAAGATATGACAGGAACAAACAAGGGGGACAGACATGAGACATAGGATTGAGGTCCCTGCCTGTGAGACATTGGGTAGAGGGTCCTAGCCGTAAGACATGGGGTAGACTGTCTTACCCGTGAGACATGGGGTATAGGGTCCTACCCGTGAGGCTTGGGGTAGAGGGCCCTGCCCGTGAGAGCTTCCTCCCTAGAGGGAGATGAGAGACAATAGGAGCTAAAGGCACATTGAGCTTAGTGGTCTAGGGTGTTAGTATAGGAGGTGGAGGCTAGACAGTTGATGTTTTGAGAGGGTAGGTTGAAGTAGATAGGAGCAGGAGATATGGAGAGAAGGGGTGCAAAGAAGAGAACTAGGATAGAAGAGGAAGAAGAGGAAAATGGGTAAGGCAGGAGTGACATGTAGAGCAGTCACTGTAGCATCCTCGCCGACACCTGACTCATGGCTACCTGGAGGGAGCAGCCTGGTGGGAGGTCCCCATGGAGTAGACAGGTGGGTAGGGCTGGAGGCTGTCGCAGAGTTTGCATCGTCATGGCCAGAGCCAGATTAACAGTGGGGCAGGTGGAGCTACAGCTCCAGGCTCACCATGAAAACAGGCCCACCGGACACTGACAGCCTTGATAGGGAAAATACTTTTTCCTGTCACAGGCTGCCAGCGGCCGTCCTCCTAACCCCCTCCCATACAAACTCTGCTGGGCCTGCCCAAGAGTACATCTTCATTCTCCGGGTCCCAGGCAAATGGCGGCGCAGTGAAAGGCTTCACAAGCTCTCCCTGCACCGCATGACATCACATAGGTACCGCCCCCCGGGCCTCACTAAACGATCTGCCTGCTCTTTAGTAGAGAGGTTTCACATTCACATTTACGTGATTGGTGTTATTTTCCCTTTTTTTGTCACGTAAAAAATAAGTGTTTCCTTTCATTAATATTTAGCCTTGCTCTCACATTACACTATCGATACAAGCAAAGTGGGGAGGGTGATTAACGGAAGGCGCGAGCCACAGTCTATGATGCAAGTCACACCCCCTGCGCAGATCACATACCCACAGCACTGATCATGCTCCCACCCCTCCACATCACTAGCCACGCCCCCTGCGGCGCTGGTCACACCCTCTTCGGCCCATCAGAAATATCAGCTGCAGGCCCGTGTGAACCTTAATTATTCATACTGGGTATATCATACTGCCACACACATGTCAGTTTTCTCATATATGCCTTGGGTCCTTGTACGGCTTATCTTCCACATGGTAACCTTCGTAGTGCGCCCAACATGGCTGCCTCATCTGGTACACTCGTGGATGGGGTGAAAAATACATGGACCTGACTATTATGGTGGGACCCTACTCCTAGCGTTAGGATGCTGCCACCACTCATTTTGTGTCATCTCTTCTAGGCATAACCTATTCCACCCAGGGTAATCCTATGTAGCGCGCCCAAGATGGCTGCCTCATCTGGTACCTTTCGTTGGTGAAATATATAACCCGTGGAAGTTATTTCACAAAATGTCTGCACCAACCCCACAATATGTTTATTGTACTCTTTAGTTTCTGGTTGTTTTTAATTATCTCCGTGTGGTTTTCTATTTTCTGCAATACCTAATCCTTGATCAATGTACCATGTTTTTCTAATGTCTGTAAAGCGACTTTGAGTCCTGCGGGAGAAAAGCGCTATATAAATACAATTATTATTATTATTATTATCAGTCTGGCACTGTGTTCCGTCAGTGACATAATGTGACAAGGGGCATGTAGGAAGGTGGGCAACAGGAAACTGAGAATGAGATAGCTGAATATACGGCAGATTATGAGAAGATTGCAGCAACAAAATAACCTCTGTATGAATAAAAAAGTTTGTTTATCCGAGTTATTTTGTTCCTCTGCCAGAGGCCTATTCATCAACATGAATGGGTCCATTAAACATATGGAAACAATAGTTTATGCATGGCACTTATCCTATCTATAGCCTACACAATTCTACAACACCTATCCTTCTAACCCAGCGCCTTCATATTCATCTTCTCTTTTCTTCTGTCTGTAACTTCCTCTCCTCCTCCTCCCCCCTTCTCCTCGCCTGCCGTTCTCCTCTCTCTCCCGGATGCTCCCACACTTTCTCTCTGTTATTACCTCATCCAGTTATTGCTGGTCTCCTGTGTGCTGATGTTCTCTCACTCTGTCATTTTTCACTCTCCTTATGTAATTTTTGCTTTTTCTATTATTTTTGTTCTCCCCATCCATCTGTGATTTTCTCCCGTACCCCCTGTAATTTCCCTGCATACTATTCATCTCTCTCACTGCTCTGCCCCGCACACACAGTACATACACGTTATCGGCTTTGTGATTCTGTCATCGTTAATGTCCAGTGCGTCCCTGTGTGTGTGTGTATATACAGGTACAGACATTACCGTAATCTTCAGGGAAATAACAGGATGGGCGCCGAGATATATTTTTTTGCAATTTGGACAGTTTAATAACTAACACATGAAATGAGAGTGTATGACAGAGCTGTGGGTGAGACCAGGTAAGGAAAGCATATTTCTACTTTATGATGTACACGATTGGGGCAGGATGCTTCAAGCGTCGCATTTTATAACGCAACACATCCCGCCACTCATCGCATGCTTAACAGCATTTATGAACGCCGCTATGCATGTAGATTTGCAATTAATATCTCAAAGGACGGTCCTTCTGATAGGAGCGTGTCCTTTGCGGCGGGAGTACTTCTTGTTTTTTGACTTGGGAGCCCTTCTGGACATGCGTGGCCAGCGGTGACAGAGCGGGCAGCGGGGGGACACTGGGAGGGGTGTTCTTGGGAAATGCGGTAAAACCTCAGAAAAATGTGTTTTTCAGAGTTTTGACCACATTTTGCCTTTAGTACATTCCACCCTTGGTCCTTTAGATGGGTTGGGTATGGGATGCCGATGCTCGGGATCCCAGCGGTCAAAATCCCGACGTCGGCATCGTGACAGGGTTAGGATACCAACACCTGTCGGTAGGTATCCTAAACCTCCCTCCCCGGTGCCTAAACCTGACCTCCCCCTCTAGTGCCTAACCCTAACCCTCTCCCTAGTGCCTAACCCATAACCCTAACCCCGCCACTTACCTTTGGTTGCCGATGCTGGGATTCTGGCGCCAGTATTCTAAGCATCGGCATCCCGCACGCCAGGATATTCGCTGGATCCCGGTTAGATGCATATTACATAAACAGCATTTGGGATAACTTTTATAAAACTCTGACACATATATATATATATATGTGTGTGCATGTGTGAATTAGTGTTTCTCAAAAATATTTCTTATCTACAGGGTATATTTGTCTCATTTTATATTTATTGTTTTTATGTACAGTATGGTAGATTTATTTGTAGTATTAAATTCAGTTTATATTTGCAAGTAAATATCGCTTTATTCGATTTTGGACCCCCTTGTGTCATTCGGTCTCCTACAGATCACGTGCTTGTAGCCACAAACCTTGGGCTTACAATGTATGTGTGATAACTACAGTACGGCTGCAGTCATAGATTAGTGTGGCCGAATTATCAGTGCAAACCTTCTTTGCTTATTTACATAGGTATTAGTTCACTAATTATATGTAGTATCCATCATCCATGGGTAGAAGGGTGGGTATTTGTAACTCTTTTCCTAAAGTCATGTCCAAGACAATGACCAAGACGCTGACCCGCCTCCTTTGTTGGGTTATTTTTAAATCCTTTAGATAAGTTTTTTTTGTTTCAGTAAAAAAATTATTTCCACACTAGAGGTACAGAAGATTGTCCTTGTTATATGGATGGACTTTCCATTCCCTTCCCTACCCATATCCTTACTCTCTCTTCTCTACTCTTCCTTCACTTCTTTTACTTTCCTTTAACCACCACACCATTCCCTACCCTTCCTTTCTTTTCTTTTCCCTTCTTTACCCTTACTTTTCTTTCCTTTCCTTTCTTTACCCTTCCTTTCCTTTCTTTACCCTTCCTTTCCTTTCTTTACCCTTCCTTTCCTTTCTTTACCCTTACTTTTCTTTCCATTGCCTTCTTTACCCTTCCCTGCCTTTTCCTATCTTTCTTTTCTCTTCCCCTCTTTTCCCTACCCTTCCTTTCTTTGCCCTTTCTTTTCTTTCCATTCCCTTAACTACACTTCATTTCCATTATCTACCCTTTCTTTCCATTCACTTCCATCCACTACCCTTCCTTTCCCTTCCCTATCCTACTTTTCCCCTCCCTTTCTTTTCCCCTCCCTTTCTACCCTTCGTTTCCTTTCCCTCATTTTGCCAACCACTGATTGTCTGTGTTGGTCTTTTTTTTTTTTTTTTTACATTTTCAACATTGAGCTGCTGTTTTGTGATCCTCAAAGTACTGTTGAACGATTGAGCGATATCGTTATCGTTCAATCGCTCAACTTAATCGTCTAGTGCATGGGCACCTTTAGACTTCCAGAGAATGTGTGTCTGGGGAATAGCCATCCCTATAAGGGGGTGTGACTAGCACCTATTGTAACAAGCGCCAGTGTTCCTCCATCCCGCTCCAATCTCCCATGTAATAACACATGCACCTCTATCATGTGTGTATGCCTCGGTTCTTTGTGCTTTCCTTCACGATGAAAAAAAAAAGCCCAATCTAGAGTTTGATGTTCCAAAAATAATATAGTATATAGAATTCTTAGCTTAATCTGAACTTAATCTATGTACTAAAGCTATTGAATCTTTTCTCCGTATCCATTGAAGGACAGGCCCATAAATAGGTCTTTTCTGAATAGTAAACCCTTACTTTATTGGCTGACCAATGGTGAGGGGGGTGTGGAACAGGCGGCGATTCGTGTTTTACAGTCCAAATGTTTCTGATGAGAAGTGCTCACTGCGGGAGTGCGCTGTAAGCAACACACAGGGCTAATACCACGCTTCCTGATATGGTAGCCCAAGGTAGCAGTGCAGACACCAAAGCATCCAAAACGGAATGCAAATATAGTCAGTCAGTCTTGCCAGTGAGCGGCCTGGCAACTGGAAACCACCCCTAAGTGTACCCCTGACTGACTACAATCTAGTATCCACATGCATCATTCGCATACACATTTATATATCAGTTTCTATTTAACAATTGCAATGTATTGTTCCCTTTTATATATAGGTTTTTAGTTGTATCCCACTTCTTAACTCTCCAGTCATCCCTACTATATTTATTACATTACGGAAGGAAGAAAGGCTTCGTCTGTTCAACTTTGTGGACCCGTATCTCCTGGAAAGATCTACCATCTGGAAGATGACAATCGCACGCTGGGTACATACCTTTTTAACTACCAGGCCAGTCACCCGATATCAGCTGATCGGCCCAATAATTGCATAGGTGTGTATGCAGGAGCGTTAACTGATACACGACTTCAAACACTCCTGCAACAGTGGGATCAGCAGGCCACATCTTATGAGATGCTTACATATTCGTCCTCATTGAACAATGTCGACATTCTAGTGACGACATTGTGGTGTCAACATTTTGAAAGTCACCCTGATAAATGTCGACAAGGTGACTGAATATCCTGCACAGTGTTTACCCAGCTTTGCAGGGCAGAGGCTGGTTTATATGCCCCGAGCTAACCAGAAATCATGATTGACCCGAATACATGTTCTAGTAATCTGCCTACAAAGTAAAACATTTGCTCATTGTTAGCTATTGCCCTTCAATGCAACTTTATATAAAAAAAAAAAAAAGGATTATATTACATAGCATTGACTATCAGAAAGGGGGTCTATGTACTAAGCCGTGGAGAGCAATAAAGTACCAACCAATCAGCTCCTGTAATTTTTCAAACACAACCTGTAAAGTGACAGATAGGAGCTGATTGATTGATTGGTACTTTTATCTTCATCCACTTAATCTCTCTCCAACCAAGGCTTAGTACATAGGGCATCAAATGTCTGAGGTAGCTTGCAGGTTGCGGAAAGTGAGAGATTTTAATTGTTTTGCTATATTACCGAAATCTCTGCAACCAGGAGGCTATTACGTTTGGCCTCGGTATCTGCTAGCTGGCACTTGGCAGGTGTATAAAACCACTGGATTAGAGAATCTATAGTGTGCACTGTATCTAAGCAGTTAAATAATGAAATGCAAATGAGACTTTCATCCTGAGTCCTGTAGCCACAACACTGAAGGTAGTGACTTAGATGAATAGCAAACATTTACCTTGCAGACTGCAGTGTATTATATGTACATCTCAGTAGTCCCTATTTTAGAGATAAATCTACCTGTCTGTCTTTACAAGCTGTCCCTCCTTTGGGGTTAATACATCTATGTGCATGGATACATGGCTTGATTTGCTCAAAAACGTGTTTGTTAATCTTCCCAATGGAATATATTCATAAACCGACCATTGTATTGCTGTAACTGTCATTGCTTTGTGCCATTATATAAACTGTGTTTATTATACTAAAAATGTGCTGTTCATAGTGGAAGTCTGTGTCTTTTCTCAGTGCTATGCCTAGCGTCTGTGATTGTTTTTATTTAAGTTTAGCATGTTCAAGCAATTGTAGGAAAGGTTACAATAACAGGATCTCAAGATAAACATGGATACAAAAATTGGTAACAATAACATACTGGAGCATACTATAGGCTCTATTTATTAACATTATTTTTACTAAAATAAAGTGAAAAAGGGTGGTTTTCACACCCTTTTCACATTATTTTAGTATCACATAAATTTACTAAGGGGCAGAGGGCCTGATTCAGAGCCGCTCCTAAGCGGCCACTCGATCCGAGCGATGTTCGTACATCTGCGCATGCGTATGGGTCGAAATGGGCATGCGCCAACCAGTCATTGCGGTCGGAAATCGTGCACTCGCAAAACAGCGAGGGCCTGCTAATTTGAGTGACAGAATGAGGCATTTGTGAGTGGAGATCCGAACGCAGGCGTGCCTAACGGTCAAAACGGGCGTTTAATGGGTGTGCATAATTAACAAAGCAGCGTCATCGACCACGTCACTTGGTTGTCTTTTAGCCTGAACTGCTCGCAGTGATTGCGGGAAGTAAAACCTACCACAAGCACTGCGAGCAGTTCAGACGCCTTTCGATGTACTCGATTAATCTAATAAATAGCGGAGATGATGTATGATGCCAACGGCAAAATAGCGAGCGCTCAATTTAAATAGCCGGCCCCTTTTTCTGAACGACCGTTCGCAATTAGCGTCCGGCTCTGAATCAGGCCCAGAATTCGTAAAATTCTACTCCAAACTCTAATTATCACATATTTTTAGTAAGCAGATCACATTTCCCATAATTGTAATGGGGAATGTGATCTGGCCAGAGTTACTAAAAATATATTGTGAAAAAATACCAGAGGGAAGCCCTGTGATAATAACGCCACCTGGAGATGGCGTTATCCAGGGTTTTCCCCAGTTCCCCGACTACTGCTCTGCTTTGACAGGCAGTGCAATAGCCGGCCCCTGTGATCAGTTTGTGGTCTAACAAACCACAAACTGATCACTGGAAAAAATACAAAAAAAAAAAAAAACTTACCTGCATCCAGGGGGATCGGTGCTTGGTGATGTCCTCACCCAGGGCTCTGGTCAGCTGGTCTCCCGGCTCCTGCACTGTGACCCTGGTCAGCTGCTGCATAGAACAGCTGACCAGGGTCACAGTGCAGGATGGGAGACCAGCTGACCAGAGCCATGGAGGACACCACCAAGCACTGATCACCGGAGGTAAGTGAAAGTGCGGAAGAAGGGGTGGTCATGGCAGGGGCGATCGGTGAGGGTTGGGGGGATGATAGTGCGGGTGGGGTGCGTACGTGGGGGGGTTTGTATAGTGAGCCAGTCGGTGCATGCGCGGGCACCTTCTCACTGTATTTTTTTTATGGGTTTTGCAGGGACAGAACTGTATCGCAAGCTCTTGATAAATCCCTGTGATATTGCCTAAATCAAATGCGGATTGTAGTAAATAGAGCCCTATAGCAGAAAGGAAGAAGACTGATGTATCGAACAAAGAGAGGTGATTGGAGAGAGATACAAATGTGACAGCTAAAGTACTAACCAATCAGCTTCTAACTTTGATTTTAAAAGCGCTCACAATTTTGTCTCTCTCCAAACTTTGATAAATACCTCCCCATTCAGATACAACACAGATAATATGGTTCAAATTAGCAGAGACATCGCAAACATGTAATAGTTGAGAAAAGCTCAAAAGAGCTATTACCATAGTGATTACAAAAATATAATAAAACACCTGTGCTTCAATTATTTTTCTAATTTTTCCTAACCAAAAAGGAGCGTGACCATCTCTGGAGTGAGGTCAGGGAGAATCAGGTGTACTTTGAACGAAAACTATGAAAAAATAAAAAAAGATAATTGAAAGTAAGAGAGAGAATATAAAACCTTAGAGTTGGGGGGAGGTCTTAAAACTTTGATGAAGCTGTGGGGGACACAGCGAAACGCATCAGTGTACCTACACCCTGATTTCCTCTTACCTACTGGACCTTGCAACCTACAAACTAGAGTCTAAACAGACCTCTAAAATCGGAACAGAAACAGAGGAAAGGAGTATATACGTATGAATTTATACATTTTTATATCATTTTATACCATTGTTTGAAATAGCTTTTTAATCTGTGTATATTTTTGTATAATAAATATGAGCATTTTTTTATCTATTCTATCTGGCGATAATCATTATTTCCTCTAGAGCGCTGTTATATTGTACATATGTGGTAACTTTTGATTTGGGGAACAACTACCCCCATTATTAGACAGCTGCTGGAAAACGCAGCCCTGTGTAGCGCCTGAATAGGAATACCGGGTCTTAAAACTTCTCTGTTTAGAAATGTAGATACCACGAGGTCTAAACTGAGCAACAGATATGACATAATAACTATAACTGACAACAGAGGTCTAAAAAGGTGTAGAAAATTCCCCCATAAAACTAATCAAATAGAGTGTGTAGAGCATGATAGAAAGTAAATACTGTTTAGTTGTGCTCTGTGAATGTAAAGGCTGCATATAGTCCCCCATATAGCAGCCTCGGCTGTTAGCTGATACACTTTAGGTCAATTTTAAATTGGGAAGAATTTTTAACTTCCCCTATTCATTTGTGGAACCTTTAGTGCAGGGGTCAGGGAACTTTTTTACCTTTTACCCCAAAATATATTTAGATACGCCGATGTTTCCCCCTTGATTTGAAAGGAAGGAAATCATATAGTAGTGCCCCCATATATTGCCCCTGTAGTAGTGCCCCCATATATTGCCCCTGTAGTAGTGCCCCCATATAGTGGCCCTGTAGTAGTGCCCCCATATAATGCCCCTGTAGAAGTGCTCCCATAGTGCCGCTTGTACAAAAAAAATACTTGCCTCAATCACCGCTCTTGCAGCCGCCACTGTCCTGTCCGCCTGGCTGCTCCTCGGTACTATGGGAGAGATGTCATGACGTCTCTCCCATAGTGCGCATGGAGAGAGGTGGAAACTGGAGTTCAGAAGAGAACTCCAGCCTCATAGGCAGACGCAGGGGGGGTTTCCGGTTGCCTGGAAACCCCCCTCCCCAGCCCATACCATGACCACAATAGAAATAGTAATATAGAATTTTACTAGTGCTGCATGTGCTTCTCACTATCACAAATTAAATAATTAACACCAGCCTGTGGATCTTTTAACATACATCTGTGCACCAACTAGGAGATCTCGAAAACATGCACTGTTAGGGGTGCACTGCTATAGACCATCAATATGGTTAATTATTAATACCATATAATAATACACTATCCAGTGCATAACGAGGCCAATATGTACATATATGCCCAGGGTAGTGCTGGGTTCTTCTGCTGCTCCCCAGACTCCCGGATTTGCTCCAATGCTCTGGAATGGAGCCCACATCTGAAATTAAAACATTCAGCTCATATATAATGGCTTACTGTGATCACTGGTCCTGTGTATGCTGGAATTATCATGACATGCTATACACTATGTATGACACATATTAAAGCTGGTTAAGTGCTAATTATGCCCTCTTCATGGACTGGGCACACTCGCTCTAAAGTCAAGCATTTGGAAACCCCCCCTCTAGAAATCCTGCGTTTGCCACTGAGCCTCCGGCTAATGCGGCGCTGGAGGGAAGGAGCTGGGCACCCGCTGGTAATAACATCTCAGCGGGCGTCCAGCTTAGAGCCTCCCTGCGGCACAGCCGGGCATGCATATGAATCATTCTATATTATAGAATGATTCATATGCATGCCCTGCTGTCCGTCCATTACCCCCAGGAATTTCATTTTTACCCCATGTGGGGTAATTTACCCCTGTTCCCTGACCACTGCTTTAGTGGTCTCACACCATAAAATAACTCCCATATTGCTTGGTGCTGGGTACCGGATGCCGAAGCTCAGGATCCCGGCAGTCAGAATCTCAGCACCGACATCCCGATATGGTTAGGATTAGGATACTGACACCTGTACTATAATTATAGTATATAACAGAAGGTACTGAGGTATATAGACCCCCAAGGCTTAGTACTGATCATACAAGTGATACTTGCTAGATAGGCTTCCCGATTGCAATGAGGAAGCTTTAGCCAACAATAGCCAGTGAACCTTACCGCCGGCAGGACTATCACTGTCCAAAACAGTGGGCCCAATTCAGACCCGCTCGCTAGGCTGCATTCGCTCGTAGCTGCCGATGGTTCACAATCTGCGCATGCGTACGTATTGCAGTGCGCGTGCGTGAACTAGTCCAGGCGATCAGGAAGCATTCGCTTGCTGCGCATAGACTGCTCGCTAGACTGAGTGACAAGACAAGCCGTTTGTGGGTGGCGACAGGGGTTGGTCGGTGGAAATGGGGGAATGGTGGTGCGGACGCAGGCGTGCCTGAGCGTCTTAACGCTGTTGCAGAGGCGTACAGAACTAAATCGCAGCGTCATAGCACACGTCACTTAGTTGAAAATGACGGCGGTCACCACAAGCAGGGACAGAGACTATTATGGAGCACATGACTGAGTATGCGCAGAACAAATAGAAGGTATTGTTTCGGCATCCCGAAAACAATACCTTCTGGGACATCGCAGGAACAGCGTGTTACCGCAGCCACTGTCCCTGCGGAAAATATTTCTGAATAGCAGCAATAAATTATCATATTGATAAAAACTCGTGACGTTGTTGCCCGATAATATTCTGGGCAACATTGTCACTCTTGCTGAATAGACCCCCAAGGCTTAGTACTGATCATCCACCACATAGGACGAAACAAACAAAAGCCCATTTGCCCTTGATGAATTTGTACCCACGTGTGATAGCGGTGAGCTGTCGGCAGCAGACAAAGAGAAATCAGACCTATTTATAGACAAATCTGAAACCTAATAAAAAATCCCAGCGAAAGATATCAAAAGTGAGATCAGTCAACAATAGAATGTCTAACTCAGCTAAAACAGATTGCACAGGGCTGCGTGTTCAAAGACCCAGACGATATGATCAGCAATTGCATATTAATGCAGAGTAAAAGAACGGATTCTCAGGCAAAACTACTCAGCCTAAAGAAGTTCCAGGACTCGGAAAGTGTCACAAGCCAGAATGACGGTGCAGGAGGCTGCAGCACTAAATGTACATGCTGGTACATGAGTAAGTAAAATATAGAGGGGGCAAAGCACAAACATTAACATTATGATTTAACATGAGGATGGCATTTAGATATTCCAGGTCTGTTCTCCACCTCTTAAATAACCACCTTCTCAGATATACTGCATAATTCATTTTAAAGATGTGTAATGGCAGTGGGTAATTACACGCGAGTGCGGAAATGTCATCTCGCAATCACAAAAGACAGGGCTATTTTTAAGGTCAGGATTATTACTATCTCAGTTCAGCTGCTACCCACAAAATTCAATTGGCATTACTGTGGTCATCTCTTTCCTCCACTGGTGATCCCTGCAGCCTCTCTAATGCAGCGGGAACCGGGGAGGGGGAGGAAGGGGTGGGGGGGGACCACATGTACTGGCTCCCAAGTTTTTGTCTCTACACTGAACTGTAATACCCCGCCATTGCAAGGTATTACTTGACCAGCAGCTCTGCCAGCCATCCTGTGGCATGTTGGAGGGGGATGCGGTCAATATCCCGACAGTCGGGATGCCAGCGCTTAGAATGGCGGCGTTGGAATCCCAACCACTGACATCCCGATGGTAAGTATTGGGGTTAGGTTGCGGGGAGAGGGAGGTTAGGTATAGGCACCGGGGAGGGTTAGGATATTGACAGAGTTAGGAAGAATTACTTTCCTCTTGATGCAGTTAGACCAGATAAGAAGCCACAGAGACAGCCGTTGCTGGATGGATGGCTGGCACATGTGCAGAAGAAGACATTTGAGTGGCACTAATGAGAGCGTGGAAGAGGGCAAAGGGAGCTGTTGAGAGAAACATGGTGATAGGAGAGAAAAAAAATAAATAACAAACGTAGAAAAGTCAGAAAGAGAGAGTAGCAGCACTATGATAACTAAGCAGCAAGAGAGCATAGAATGTGAACTGGAGGCACAGTGTTGTATTCAATGGAAACTGGAGGCACAGTGTTGTATACAATGAAAACTGGAGGCACAGTGTGACATATAAGGAAAACTGGAGGCACAGTGTTGTATACAATGGAAATTGGAGGCACGGTGGGGCATATAATGGAAACTGAAGGCACAGTATGGTATACAATGGATACTGGAGGCACAGAGTGGCATATAAGGGAAACTGGAGGCACAGTGTTGTATACAATGGAAACTGGAGGCACAGTGTGGCATGTAAAGGAAACTGAAGGTACAGTATGGTATACAATGGAAACTAGAGGCACAGTGTGGCATATAAGGGAAACTGGAGGCACGGTGTGGCATATAAGGGAAACTGGAGGTACAGTATGGTATACAAATAGAACGTGGAGGCACGGTGGGGCATATAATGGAAACTGAAGGCACAGTATGGTATACAATGGATACTGGAGGCGCAGTGTGGCATATAAAGGAAACTGGAGGCACAGTGTTGTATACAATGGAAACTGGAGGCACAGTGTGGCATATAAAGGAAACTGAAGGCACAGTATGGTATACAATGGAAACTGGAGGCACAGTGTGGCATATAAGGAAAACTGGAGGCACAGTATGGTATACAATGGATACTGGAGGCACAGAGTGGCATATAAGGGAAACTGGAGGCACAGTGTTGTATACAATGGAAACTGGAGGCACAGTGTGGCATATAAAGGAAACTGAAGGTACAGTATGGTATACAATGGAAACTAGAGGCACAGTGTGGTATATAAGGAAAACTGGAGGCACGGTGTGGCATATAAGGGAAACTGGAGGCACAGTGTGGCATACAATGAAAACTGGAGGCACAGTGTGGCATACAATGGAAACTGGGGGTACAGTATGGTATACAATGGAAACTGGAGGCACAGAGTGGCATATAAGGGAAACTGGGGCACAGTGTGGCATATAAGGGAAACTGGAGGCACAGTGTAGCATATAAGGGAAACTGGAGGTACAGTATGGTATACAATGGAAACTGGAGGCACGGTGTGGCATATAAGGGAAACTGGAGGCACAGTGTGCCATATAAGGGAAACTGGAGGCACAGTGTGGCATATAAGGGAAGCTGGAGGCACAGTGTGGCATATAAGGGAAGCTGGAGGCACAGTGTGGCATATAAGGGAAACTGGAGGCACAGTGTGGCATATAAGGGAAACTGGAGGTACAGTATGGTATACAATGGAAACTGGAGGCACGGTGTGGCATATAAGGGAAACTGGAGGCACAGTGTGCCATATAAGGGAAACTGGAGGCACAGTGTGGCATATAAGGGAAGCTGGAGGCACAGTGTGGCATATAAGGGAAACTGGGAGCATAGTGTGACATACTAAATATTTGTGCAATATAAATGTGAACAAGGGGCACAGTGTGGCATATATTATAAGTAATCGGGGCACCCAAAAACATGTAGAGGCACCAAGATTTATATTGCTGGGCCTGACTTGATGGCTGCAGCTGCCACCACAATGTCTACGAACATGGGGGAACAAGTGTCCTAGCCATGTGTCCAGCAGCGAGCATGAAGCCAGCTGGAAGACAGATACAAGGGAGCCCATGCAACACAAAAGCGGCAGCCTTCTCTAGTGCCAGGCAGGAGATGAGGTTCAGGTGAGATAAACGAAGGACAGTCTTAGTTTTCCAGCAGCCGTCTGTATTAAGATATCTAGGATGATTGTCTCCCCTCACTGCAACTAGAATAACAGACGGATGAGCCTGGCGTGGCTTTCTGGAGTGGTGATCACATGCACTGGATTACCTATAGGTGTCAGGGTTGTGGTTTTTAGGAAGTTTATTTGAGCCTTTGATTGCAGGCTTTTGGGCCTCTTTCCCTGAGGAAAATTCCTGTCTTCCCTTCCCCATTTGCTGTTTGTTTTTGGCTATTTTTTCATGGAGTGAAGGTATGGCCATCACCAGCCCGGGTGCAGTTGGCATGTTTTGGGCAAGCAAATTGTGGGGAAAGTCTGTACCACCATTAGTGAATGTACCAGAGCAGAGAGCGCCACCCCAGGTAGGAAAGAGGAACTGTGACAGGTGCAGGGTGCTAGAATGAACACTACCCAGGTAGCTGAACAGAAATGCCAGCTTTAGTATTGGTGGCTAATAATGGTGCTACCTTATAGTAAGCACACGTTTCCCCACCAACTGGTATAACGTTATTGTGGGCACCAACTCTTCCTCACATCTGTAAGCTCATCTTGGCAGGAGAGAAATGGGTGCATATTTATGGATGACTGGATTGTGAACCATTGTGGAAAATACATCATGTCCCCCGAGAACATTGTAAGGCAAGTGGTGTTCTGGCCACACATAACGTTAGTGAGGACATTGTAACGTTGATGGCAAGTTCTCCAACATACCATGCTAATCAAATGAGACCCATCACAGGAACACTGCTGCCATGGGAAGTCACAGAACGGGCATTGCAAGTTTTAAGATCAATCCTGTTAACATGGAATGAGTTTTCAGTTCCCAAATTGCAGTGGATTGCTACGGCAGATACATCGATTTTAATATTGGAAAGCTATAAAGGCGCACTACAGATACAATAATGGGCACTGTAATATATTTCACAGCAACTGCAAAGAAACTGTGAAGAAATTATTTATATGATGCTTATGGGTCCATAGCCGTGGAGTGCGGCTTGTAAATGGTTGTCATGGTAGCGCCAAGGTCTGCAAATGGTGGTTGTAGCTGAAATCCATAGATTGTGGTGAGGAAGCAGGGTGCTAGATGGCGTGGGTTCCAGGTATGAGGCAGGATTAGCCGGTGAGTGTTTTCCTCGCCGCTTTCCTAGCAATTTCTGTTACAATCTTATATTCTTTATACTATCTAATCCCGGTACACTATTTTTAGAACTTTTAATTAGTACTAATGATGCTTTATATTATTTTATGTCTATAATCACTTTCATTTTATTTTGTCTTATTTTAATATTGTTATTCTAATTGTTATTGTACTACCTCAGCAATATTATCCCTCTCCTATCTGCGATTAATTCTATTCACTCAATATTTTTTTCTTTAAACAATTCACATTATTTATGCCTTGTAGGCTACTGTAATTAATTTGCAACTAATATATCATCTTTATTTTTAGTTCTGTGGTACATTACGTTATTTTATTCTACTCTACTAATTTACTGCTGTTATTGTTAGTTTAATAGCGGTGTAATGCTATTGTTTTCTCAACTACCATCTACTGTACCATTAATAGTATTCAGGACTTCTATACAATTGTAGAGATATCTACTCTGATATATGTACTCTTCTCAAACTACTGCTATTGTAAGTGTAATATAGCTTCATTGTATGGTCACTCTACCAGCCATTAGAAGTTTCTCTCAAAGGTACTCCCTAAGCCAAGCAGAAACTTGGGCATTACCTGACTGCACAGCACCAGTAGTGCAATAAGTGCATGGTAAGCAAGGAGCACAGGTCTGACTCTCATTGGCTGCTGGTTAACACATACATCGCTGCCGCGCTGGCGGTGATTTGTGTGTTAAACTGCACAGCCTGAGCCCATTGGCGCTATTGGGTAAGCACTCAGGGGGAGGGAAGGGGCTCAGCTGTGCAGCTCAGGACCGGCGCTGGGCGCAGGGAAGCCGAGCCCCTTTTCTGTGTAAATGTGTAGCGCTGACCACACACACTGCGGTAGGCGCTACACTGCCTAGCTAGGACAGGACGGGCCAGACCGTGGCCGGCGGGCCCCCCCCCGCGCTGCCTGTAATATGGTGCTCAGGGCACGTGCCCCACTCGCCCTGCCCTAGTTACGCCACTGAGAGTTAGACAGGGAAAAAAGTTTGACACAGACAAAAGTCAGACACACTAAATTGAGACATGTAAAAAGTTCGACAGGTACAAAAGTTTGACAAGAAAATGGTTGACACAAAAATGGTCGTCAATTTTTTTGTCTGTTTTTCAGCCCTAATCTTCACCCTAACCCTCCCCTTGGAGCCTAACCCTAACCCTTCCTCCTGGTGCCTAACCCTAACCATCTGGGTAAGTGCCTAACCCTAATCCTCCAGTAAGTACCTAATCCTAACCCTAATTATAAAAAAAAAAAAGAAAAAAAATGTGTTGACTATTTTTGTGTTAATCATTTTCATGTCGACCTTTTGTACCTGTCAAACTTTTTACATGTCTAACTTTAGTGTGTCTTATCCATGTCTAACTATTGACTGTCTAACATCTGGTATCTATCTAGACATTGTCTATCTAATTACTGTCTGTCTATAGTCCCACTCCCACTCCCAGTAGGGGACATCTCAAGAACCACACATGTGCCAAGATGTCGGGAGGCGTTGGCAGGGCTGCTAACACAAAGGGCCATTCTTGGATGTCGCTATGTGTTTGGCGACAAGCTTTAAAAAATCTCTGCTTCGCCGCCATATCTGGCTATGGCAGCAGTGTTATTAATAGAGGCACAAGGCGCCACTTGACAATTCCCTGATTTCTGAACAGTCTGCCTCTTCATACATTTTGGAGAATCAGTAATAACCCCTTTTTTGGGGGGAAAAACACTGGAAAAGGGCAATGGTGTATCTATAATAGGAGCAGGGTGTTCGGTGCACACGGGCCCCAGGGTCCAGGATCCACAGTCTCCATAGAGCTGCACAGCAGTAAAAATCACAGCGGCCATTTTCCCAGTGACTTGTGCATGCACAGTAGAGATGTCCCCGGGATTAAGGCATTGGCGCCATTTGCCCAGAGACCTGAGCATGCGTAGTAGATTCTGGCACAAAGCCAGAATTTACTGCGTTGCCAGAGGGTTGGAGGCTCACACTGAGTTTGCACATGTGCCCTCTGCTCTCTTAAAATGCCCCTGGAAAAGAGGTTATCAACACTCGCCCCTTGGTCCAGGAAAAAATGTAAAAAACACAGAACAGATGGGAAAAGCTGGCTACTGGCAGTGGTGGGAAGGAAAGCAGGCACACCGGTATGGGATAGAAATGCCGGCGGTTCAAATCCCGACATCGGCTGATTGAAGGAAGGAAATCCCGACAGCAGCACGTAAGTAACCTAACCCTCCCCTCTCCCCCTTCTAACCCTCTCTTGGGTTGGGCTAGGGGAAGGGGGGGTTAGGCACCCCCCCAGGAGGGTTAAGTTTAGGGTGCGGGGAGGGGAGGGTTAGGTTTAGGCACCCCTGGGGGGAGGTTAGGGTTAGGCACTTGGGGGGGGAGGTTAGGGTTAGCCATCTCTAAGTTCCCAACCCTAAACCTAACCCCCCCTCCCTGCACCCTAAACTTAACCCTTCTGGGGGGGTGCCTAACCCTAACTCCCCCTTTCCCCTAGCCCTCTCCGGGGGGTGCCTAACCCTAAGTCCCCCCTGGGGTGCCCTAAACCTAACCCTCCCTCGCCCCTGAAGCTAAGAGGATGGGTGCCCCGGACTTACCTCGTTCAGGCCAGCGTCGTCCTGGATTTCCGGCGACAGGATTATGATAGGCGTCAGCATCTTGACGCCTATCATGAATCCCTAGCCGGCATTCTGCCATCGGGATTGTGACCGTACTACATACCCGCACACCATAGCTTTCTCCGAGTGCCAGCAAAGTAAATATACACAGTATTTCCACAAGAGTAAACTCCTTTCTCAAGACAAACTAACCAGCAGTGTCAAAGAGGGCAACATCAAGGATATTTTCAAATGCGATCCAATCATTTTCTGCAATGCTGACAACACTGCCGCTGGCCAGAAACCTGTATTGTATTCCCATGCAGAAAGACATCCCAAACCTAGAAACTGTGTTAATATTGTTTAGAATCTAGCACAGAAAACATAATAATAAACATAATAAATGTTTTATTTCAAAAGGATGTAGATGGAATAAGTCGAGACGTAGCTCACTATCATTATGTTTTGTTGTTAACTTTGTCCCTATAAACCTTACGTAGCCTTTAACCATACCTCCCAGCCATCATGATTTCAGAGGGACAGTCCTGCTTTTTGGGCTCTGCTGCTTGGAGAGTGTTGGGCACATCCCAAGAGTGACAAAAAATGGGGGTGTGATGTGAGGCCACACCCCCTTTCCCACAAG
Source organism: Taudactylus pleione (assembly GCA_031769625.1). Lineage (NCBI taxonomy): Eukaryota > Metazoa > Chordata > Amphibia > Anura > Myobatrachidae > Taudactylus > Taudactylus pleione. Next base: position 1,861,203 of record JAUIMM010000586.1, read on the forward strand.
GCCATGTGCCTAAAGTCCTTCTTTCATACTCCAATATGTATGAGGTATGCCTTAACTGTAGTTTGTTATTTGAATCTCTCGGGCTTCTGTAATTTGGTGTAGTATATATAGAGCCATTGAGTTTTTCAGCAGTTGCCAAATTAGGGATGTTAACAAAGGTGAAGGCAGGTCACAGACTTCAATGGGAGGAAACTTGTGTAAAGTGCAGCTTGAGTATAGGCTGGGTACGTCACTGTGCATTGAGCTCTGTATTACATGGCAATTACTGTGATGCTTTATGTATTATATGATTGTCACCAATATGGTCTATGTCTTGTATGGTGATCAGATCACTAGGATGCTCTCTGCATTGTATAGTGGTCACTAGGATGGCCTCTGTATTGTGTGGCATTCGCTGGGATACTCTCTGTATTGAATATTGTCCATTATCTTAGCGTGTAGCCTGTATTGTTAGATGGTCACTAGGATGCTCTCTGTTTTGTTATGTGGTAACTAGGATGTGCTCTGCATTGAATATTGGTCATTGGGATTATCTCTATATTGTATCTCGTTAACTAGTATGCTTACTTAATGTATGTCTGTCTCTGCAATACTTTCTCTATTGTATATTGATCTCTGGAATACCCTCTATTGTATATTGATCTCTGGAATACCCTCTATTGTATATTGATCTCTGGAATACCCTCTATTTTATATTGATCTCTGGAATGTTGATTTGTTCACTTTTAGAATGTTATCCAGTGCTACATTAAGTGCGCAAAGGGCTCAGCGCTTTTCTCATGCATTCCAATAGTCCATTCATTTCAGTGGGGTTTCCAGCTTGTTAGAAATAGTTGGTGAATCAGCGCTACTGAAAGTTGGACCCAAGTAGTTAAGTAGAACTTTTGGCATAAAAAGTGTAGTATTCTTGCGCAAGTAAAGCGTTCAGCTAATAGGACCCAAATGAATGTAACATATTTTCTGCATCATTAATAAACAAATTATTGTGCCAAAATGCTATTGTTTAAAGAGAATTTGTCTTGAGTGAGGCCTTTGTGGCTTATGGATACAGTATATGTAAAAATGTTAAGGGTAAGGAAGCTAAAGGCTGTATATGCCTATTGTTAGATAAGTGGTTAGTCTTGGAGCTGATTGGTAGGTCAGCTGTTAGGAGGCAAATGGTTTAGATTGACAGGTGTAGTTGGAGCCAGTTAGCCTATTGCAGCATAGTAGGGGAGGGTCTTAGGGTCATGTTTCAGTCACTTCCTCTTTTCTGCAGGATTACCCACCCACACTCCCTAATGTGTTTTGTTGTTTGATATATTGTGGTTGTTGCTTTGTTCATCTGAATTCAAAGAATTTCAATATCAAATTTAGCAAAGACTCAGCTTGGTGGGAAAGCATTGCTTCTCAGCGGCCAATATATTGTTGTAGCTGTGGGGCTTCTTCCCTTTCATAGGGTGAGTGTCTTTGCCAAAACAGGGGACCCAGCCCAGGGCAGTGGCAAATGCAGGATTTCTAGAGGGGTTTTTCCAAATGCTTGATTTTAGAGCGAGTGTTACCAGTCTACAAAGAGGGCATAATTAGTACTTATCCAGCTTTACTATACGTCATACATACTGTACTGTGTGTGATAATTCCAGCATATACAGGACCAGTAATCACAGTAAGCCATTAGATGCGGCAGTAGGGCCATCCTGCCTGAGCTGAATGTATTTATTTTAAATGTGGGCACCATTCCAGATATTGGAGCAAGTTCAGGAGTCTGGTGGAACAGCAGAAGAACCTAGCACTGCCCTGGACATATATGTACAAAATAGGCTCTATAGTAGTGCATCCCTAACAGTACATGTTTTCCAGATCTCCTAGTTGGTGCACAGTTTATTTATCAATGGCCGATACATGTTAAAAGATCCACAGGTGGTGCTAATTAATTCATGTGTGATACTGAGAATAAATGCAGCACTAGTAACATTCTATTATATTACTATTTCTATTGTGGTCATGGTGTGGGCTGGGGAGGGGGGTTCCCAGGCAGACGGAAACCCCCCCTGCATTTGCCTATGCAGGGCTTTTCATTATGGATGGGCCCTAGTAGTACTAGAGGGGAGTGTAGGCCTTTGCAGCTCAGTTTGCGTTGGGGGTCATACAGCTGCCCCCCACTGTTAGAGAAATACATCTTCGCTAGAGCTTAGTTTCATAATACTTTTTTAGACCACCTTTATTCAATCTATATCAATTTAATAAGAGTTCTGACTAGGGATGTGCCCCGACCCCCATGTTTTGGTTTTGGATCTGTATATCCTTAAAGGTTTTGGATCTGGATTTGGGGGCCTATTCATCAACACTAAAATAATGTTTTAAAGGAAATTTTTTCTTAAATACTGTTATTTTAGTATTCATGAAGTATCTTAACACAGGAGATATCACTGATATCTCCTTGCTAAGTCCCCCTGCGTTAATTTCCACACTCCCCATACATTAGTATGGGGATATGGAAATTATGCTATTCATCAAATTCTGAAAATTATGTATTTTCAGAATTTGATGGAATTTACTATCCACATGTGAGGTCCCCCGGCGTCTCCCTCCGGCGCTCTGGTCCCTCCTCTGGCTCCGGTGGCTGCTCGGACACTGTGTTTCCCAGCAGAACACAATAAAGTTTAGAAAGAAAAAAAAATACTTTTTAATGTTTTTTTTTTCTAAACTGTACTGTGGTCTGCTGGGAGAACATGTGTCAGGGCAGACACAAGAGCTGGAGGCGCTGCAGCGGGCAGGTAAGTGCGGGACAGGGGGGGAGGTTTTCTGAGGGGGGAGGGGGGGTTGGACACACACACACAAAATTACCGCAGCTGTAGGCAGTGTTGCGCATGCACTGGTTTTACGAATGTAACAGCGCATGTGCAGCACAGATTCCAGCTGCGGTAAGGTAGAGTAGACAGGGAAAACTATCTATTTACCAAAAAACTGTCATCGCAAAAATTACAGCTTTTCGGAATAGATACTGATGGAGAGGAGGAATGATGAATTCCACCGGTAATTAGGTAGAACTCCATGCGAGTTCTAAACCTAATTACCTCCAGAGAAATTTAAGTTTAAGTTATGATGAATGGGCCCCTTGGTCTTGAAAAACCACCCTCAAGTTTTTTTTATTTTGGATCTGGATTTAAAAAAAAAAACTTTAATAAACAGCTAAAATCATGTAATTTATGCAATCCAAAACCCGAAATTCAGATCTAAAATCCGAATTCCGAACCGCAAAAAGATCAGAACCGCAACCTGGATTTACCCGGATTCACGAAATTCGGGTGGATTTGGACTTCTGGAGAACCGAACAGCACATCTCTAGTTCTGACCTTACTTAAATCCTAATACTTGTGTCATTAATTCTAGTTTATTGGTTTATTATACATACAGTAGTGGTAACAAATCCTGAGGTTCTCAAACTATAGACAGCTTATTATTTCCTAGGGCCAAATGTTTATTTTTCTGAAAATTCATTCAAAAGGAGACTTGCTTTGAACACTGCTGTGAGGAAGACCCTAGAGGGGGGGGAACAATAATTTCACTGCTGTATTCCTCAGACATGGAACTGAACTTCGGGCCTGATTCACACATAATGCAGTCAGGTGTATGGACGTCTACAGTGATCATAAGCCTATGTAACTATCCGCCTGTATTCCGAGGAATACTGTATGAGTGTATGTGATGGCCCTACCCCAAGCCACCCACCCGTCATCACTAGTAACGCTACTTACACCTATCCCATGCATGTTGCAGAAGATGCAACGGAAACTGGCGCTCGCACTCCAAATGCACAACTCAGAACACGTTATTGCCGTCCAACTGCCACCCAGGAACAATTCAGCCATCAGTGACTGACATGTGCCCAATTCGTAGCTTCTCCACATTGAGTATTTAGGCTTCAGCACATGCGCAGTATGGGTAAAATTGGTAAAATGCCGAAGCATACGGATTTACGTGTGAATCAGAAACAGGTCCTTTGTATAAGGTGCCAACACCAAGGTATTACACCCCTTCCTAAATGCATGTATTTTAGTCACATATGTCGCCACTTAGGCCGGAATCCAATTAGCCCCAAACAATATTCGGGCGCTAACGGATCCCCCAAGGCTATCCAATAAGCCCCGAAAGCCAGCACTTATCGGGGATTTGTTTCACGTGCCTCGGGCAGGCGAAACTACAGTAAATTAAAAAAAACAGCCCCATTTTCGTGTCGGCTATCGCGAAAAGACAGGTTTCACGGACCCTGTGTTTTTTTTCTCATGAAAACGGGACATTTTTCTCATGGAAAAAATAGGCTCTAATTGGATAGAACGATAATGACCATTGGCCAAAAAACGTAATAATCGCCCGTTTTTTCACATGAGAAAAATTATCGGGGCTAATTGGATACCGGCCTTAGTATTCACCGTTAGGAGGGGATATCATTGGCACCTCTTGGAGAGTAGATCAGCCTTTCAAATCGAGGCTGGGTGGTCCAACGTTTTACTTGACATAGGTGAAAGGTTCCGGGAAAGACAGGACCAACTATGAGTTGTATTATTTATTTTTTCATTGTCATTTTTTTTTTGCTTTCTTTTTTATTTAAGATTTACAATATTTGTGTATTTTGTGAAATAAAATAAAGAACATATAACCACCCCATACACAAAACAAAAATAAACACAATACCAGTTAAATTGTTTTGTGTACCGCTAAGCAAACACAGAATATTTTTTTTTTTTATTATCACAGAAATATTTTGTATTATAGCTTTAATTTCCCTTTAATGTTTAGGTAAATAGTCTCCAGCAGAATCCCAGCAGCACAGTGTGAGAGAAGTTATTATGAGATTATTGTTTATTGTCTAGAGAGGGATTGTTGTATACTGTATTATTGTAATGTTTCCTCTCCGCATTACAGAATCCCAGAATTCCTCGGGGAGTATAACTTTCAAGTATCACAATTAATACTGTACAGGAGTTATGAAGCTTTATCACTATGGTGCCCCGAGTGCTGTCTCGTTTTGCTGCTTTTGTGTTACTAAGCATAATAACATAACAGAAATGTCTGATATCTTAATGTACTGTATATGATGGGGCGGGTGGGGGTTTCTCGGTCTTACAACATTTTGAAATAGGTAAGTACATGAAATATAAAGCATATTGTATTATTACAATCTTTTATTTATTTAGTGCTACAAGAATTCTTTAACAAAATACATAGAGGTAACCAGAGCCAACAGTACAACACATTAATATAGAAGGGAGAGTTTCCGGCTAGCTAGAGCTTACATGGGATGCACAGATACAAGTAGGGAGAGACCGGTAGAGATGGGGGAAGCAGATTGGCCATTTAGAGGATAGTTGATAGGATCGGATGAAAAGGTGAGTTTTGAGGGCACGTTTAAAGGCTAAGAGGATGGAGGAGAGTCTGATTGGATGGGAGAGGGAGGGAAGATTGGGGGCAGGAGGGAAGAAATCCTTAAAGGTGAGAGTGGGAGAAGGTGAAGGGCGGTTGGTCATTGGCAGAGGGAAGTGGGTGAGAGAGAGTGTGAGTGGAAATGAGTCTGGGGATGTAGGAAGGAGTAGCGTGGTTGGGGGCTTTGCATGGGGAAAGGGAAGGTCTCACTTGTTTTGAACACCCTTGCACTAGCCATTAAAGTGACCAGTCTCTCCGGTGAGTTTATGCTTATAGGGGCCCATTTATTATTGCGAAAAAGACTTAAAAAACACAACAATTGCACAGCAACATGAAAATTAAGTATCTCGTAAATGTTTGATGCTATTACCGCATTGATTTCATGGAAGTCTCCGGTACAGCTATCTGGTACAGCTACTTTTGTTTTCTTTCCACAAATCCTATCTCTGTAATGGGAACTGCGGTCTTACCCTTCCACGTGGTTCAGGGCAGTTACGGAGCGGAGCAGAGGAGAGGGTGCATGCTCCACTTTGGTGACTGATGGCAGTGATGTGGAATGGAGGGGGGGGGAGCTGCCACTATCAACTTGCTTCCAGGTTTGGACCACAAGCGCATACGTAAGTGGCAGATCCCTCTGCAGTAAAATATGTGACCAACTGTGACATCGAAGAATGAAGAAAGTTGAGTTGGCCTAGAATGTACCTGTAGCTCCAGTTCGTCCCAGAGGTTCTCAATGGGGTTCAGATCTGGACTCTGAGCTGGCCAGTCCATCCGGGTTCCCAAACCCTCTATATACCAGTCCAGCGTCACCCTGGAAACCTGACAGGTGGCATTGTCACCTTGATAAAAAACATTTGGTGTTTCCGTAGAACTGCCACAATGTAGGGAGCACAGAGTTATCGAGAACATCTCTATACGTCTTGTTTTATACCTTCACGAACACGTGTCTGCTGGAGGAGCGCACCACTTCGCTTGCGCGGGGGTGTCCAGTCACTTTATCTACACAGTACACAGTACAACGGTGCTCAATAGGTATGCTAGGTGTTAGCCCCTAGCTGCAAAGTGGTTGAGGTGTTCAGCCCCCCACACACACACACAAGCCACACACACACACACACGAGTTATGCAGGACACACCAAGTGCTCTGGGGCCAGAATGATGTCAGTCATGTCAAATTTGTAGTACAGGGAAAACCTCTAATAAAGAAAATGAGTCCAGTAATAAAATGATGGTAAAGATAAGTCCTCTGCCAATCTCTTACATATTGTGAAAAAATTCCACTGTGTTCATCATCTGAATATAACTAATGTCAGTCTTGAATAGTATTGTTCAATGTGGTTATAGGGCCGGAATCACTACTGATCGCAACTTCGTTTAGGCACACAATCGGCCCACTGTTGCGTTCTGCGATCGGGACTGAAATCGCAGTGACTATGCAGACCCATCGCAGAGTGATTGGCAGGAAGTGCTGTAACGGGGGGGTGGTCGGGGAAACGCAGGTATTCGCACACCGTTACAGGGGCGTGCATAAATTAGCACTGCGATGCCGTACGCAGCCTGAGGACTCATAGCGTGCGATGAGGTTAGCAATTTCTGAGTATGGTCAGAACTTGTGTAAGTGTGTGTAAGGCTGCAATTTTACTCGATTGTACCGATGGTTCTGCAGTCTTGCTAAACATTACGGATTTGTGTAAGGTAAGGTGGGCGTCCTTATGTAGTACGGTGATGGCACAGCGATCGCAATTGATTGGCATATCATCGCAGCCAGACTGCGTGCGTAATTGCAGTTGCGATCTGTAGTGAATCAGGCCCTAGAGTAAAATGTCACTGTGTACTTTGATTTAATGCAGCAATATCTCCTGCCCCCTTGTATCCACCTCAGATAATAGGAATGGCACAGCCAGTATCAGGGTATATCAGAGCTCTATACATGCTAACAGGCGAGATGCTTTGACTTCCAAAGTCAGCTGGTCTCAGGAGTAACCCCTTGAGCTTACTGTTGTGGGGCCGTAAGTGTGGGTGAGGTCTGCTGGGAATAAAACACACTGCTGGGAGCTTATTTAGTAAAATCAACCACGCAACTAGGGTCACCACAGAGTTTCCCAAACTCCGCCATTACAGCTCAGATGGTTAAATCAAATTGACTGAAGTTCTAATTAAGTCACCTGTGCTCAAGCATGGATATCCTTAAAACCTGGACTGTAATGGTGGGCTTTGGGAAACTCTGGGTTATCAGATTAGCAGATCCAACCATATAAAATACAGGTTACATTGCTACACTGTGGTCAGATGCTGCATAGTCCTGAAACTTTTTCTGCAAATGAACTGGCGGCCTGCGAAAGTCCGGTATTCAGAAAAACTCAAAATGTTTTTTTCAATGTCATGGTCATCTCTAATTAGCACCAAAAGGAAAAGTCTTTATCACCATCATTCTATGGAGATTAATGGGTTGTAACTGAGACATCTGCTCAATACTGCGCAGTGGAATACAAACTAAAGTCTTCCCTATCTGCAACTACTGTGCAGGTGCAGCGGATCTGCAACGTTATTCCAAATCAACTCAACAAACACATTTTTTCTTCATATAACATATGAAAGCCCATTACACAAAAATGTCTTTCGCAAGGGTATTCCTTTGAAAAGTAAGTCTTCTACGGCGTCCTATGATTAGTGAGGAAACGACAAGCTCTCTAACATATATAGCATACAAACAGAACAGGTAACAGATGGACACAGCATTTGTCATGACTTACAGGAAGCCAGGCAACTGACCTCCCCCTTGTGTAATTCTCTCAGATGCTCAGTACTGACACAGCACATTCATCCTGCGGTCAGTCTGTGCAATGCTTCAGATCAGGGATTCCAGATCTCCCTGAATTAGATGTTCTACTTCCCACATGCTTTGATTTGGTCCTTTAATTAAGTTTTGTTGCAGCAGCAGCCCTCGTTTGTTTCCCAGGAAGATAGCAGATAACTACTATTCCGCTTCTAAAAAAAGAACTCTCATTCGCCAGCAGGCTCGTCATCTGCTAGGCCATGATAATATATGATTTGTTAAACAAGAAATGATTATAGAAGTGCATGAATCGCTAGCGTTCTGTGCGAATATTCAAAGTAAAAACTGCTTTCTGTATCTTTTAGAAACCCGACAGGTGGGCTCAGAGCCTTGGGAGGCCGGGAGATGTATTCTGTTCCTACCGAAAGCCTAAAAACAGATATACAGTATGTTTCTGTTGCACAACGTACCACGTTTTAAGTAAACAGAATTTTATAGCAACAGAAAAAAGGCAACACTGACAATTTATTTATAGACACATTGATTAAAGGGATATATTGTAATTTATATACAGTAATGGAAAACTCCCATGGTTTTTAATTTATTTCAACGTTCTGAAAATAAAAGGACTTATATTATACTTTCTAGAGCTTCGACACATTACACAGCATGTTGACAAACCTTGATATAAAATTTCTCTACTGCCTTATGGTGGAAGTAAAGAACATTCTGAAGCTGTTTATCACAACTACTTCACTTAATTTTGCTTATATTGCTTGGCAGAAAAGCAGTGTATAGCCACCACAACAGCTCCAGAAATAGGGATTGCTTGGTTGATATGTGATACCAGACCAGTATTACTGTACTTTTGATTTGATCAGCCACATTGCATCCAGAGGTGGGCAATGAGCTGCCCTTCAGATGATGTGGGGCTACATATCACAGCATGCCATAGCTTTGCTATAAGGGCATGCTAAAACTGTGGCAGGGCCTGCTGGGATGTGTAGTTCAGCTGGAAGGCCGCTTATTGCTCACCCCTGCATTAGACCCTGTTGTCTGAAGTTAAGTAACAGCTCTAACAATATAATAGCCACAGTTTCTATATTGCAAAGGGCCCCACTAGTGCACTCAGCTTAACTCTACTAAAATATAGCCCAGGTTGCTAACATTCAAGTAAAACTAATGAATGCCATCTACTGTACATCAGTGTCCAGGACAGTTACGTTAGGGGACACTACCCAACTGGATTCCAGTGTGAAAGGGTTGTAGGTTCAGGACTCAATTATTACAGGACACCAGAGAAGATGATAGCCTGCAGTCGCATGGGATGGGACCGCGACAGGGAAAGCCCATCTGCCTGCTGTTGCATCAGGTGCCACAACTCCAGGCAAATTATTAAAAAGTGATAGTAAAATCTTTAAAAACCAGCCATTGTGTCTGGAGGTGGGAATCCTTGCCTCTCTATTGTGGTGTGGAGAAAGGGGAAGAACATTGTGCTGCTGAAGATAGATACCACAGCAATAAGTGAACTCTTCAATCGCTCACCTCAATCAAGGTAATAATCGGCCTGTATTAACCATCTCAATTAGGAAATCGAAAAATGTATTCAGAGTACCACATCTATGATATATCTTTCCACTAGAAATATTAAACGTTGTCAGTTTTATTATAAATTTGATTCTAGATTAATTTGGTCAATTAAGATTTTGAAGACATTGAATCTGGTGTCTTTTAAGCTTGATGTTCCCATGTATTTAAGAATATACAGAATTAATTCATTCTTCATTATTGCAACAATATTAATCCGCACAAAAATGTTTTACCAATCAACCTGTTGGATCGTCAATATGTTGTGGAAGAACTCGTGAATCTAAGAGTGTATTAGGGACAACTCCGTTCCTATGGAAAGAGTATGGTGAAGATCAATGATCCTAGATACATGTCAACTCCTCCTCCCAAAACAAAAGGAGAAATATTTTATGAAAGGGGTGCATCATACAGGCAGGTAAATCATACATACCTGCTCTCCTGGAGATGTGTATGGTGATAATGCATGGTGGGAAATTCTGTAAGATGTGATGTCAGTAGTGAACTCCCTGCTCTATTAGACCATCGCCAGGCCGCCCACAAGAGCTGTGGGTGGTCACCCACAGCTTAGCGAGCGGCCAGGAGACCGGGGTAAAAAAAAAAACGTCCCGCCCTGATTCAGAGCGAGAGCTCGCAAATAGCGAGCGCCTCTGAATCAGGGTCTAAGAACAGAGCAGCTTCACTTTAGTAGTGGGGGTAGAGAGTCATAGCAGTAGTATGTGAGTCTGTAGGGGGCTATGAGGTTGGGCATTGGCACTGTATATAGCATTGTCGCCTCACCGAACTGTGGTCTAGGGTATGAAATCAACAATGGTGTTATCTATATAGGGTAATTAGCTTTTTCTTTTGTCTCTGGGTGGTCCGTTACCTCCTGATATCCACAAACTAGTTCTGATAGGTTATTTTAATATCTAAATTGGCCATACTGTGTATGTATGTGTTAGATTGCAAGCTCCACATCAGCAGGATCTGCCCATTATATACAAGTATTCTATGTTGGTGTTGTATAAATATGGGATAATAATAATGAGAATGTAAATGGATTGGACAATGACCTGTATATGATGGATAGTTTGGCCTGCTGTACATAGAACTTGGCTTGGTTTGCCATACTGAGTGCACGAGCTATTCCCCATACAGATGGAGCAGGCTTCATTTGTATGCAGAACCAGTTCACCAAGCAGCGGAGAAAGTACGTAGTGATCCAGGGAATCCTCCACGGCTGGGCGGGCGCTGGATTGCGCTGTTTATGAAAACAAATCCTGCCACAGCCGATCCCTGCCGTGAATACCATGCTTTCAGTTTAAAGCCATAATACGTAGTATACAGTGTGTACTGTATTCTTTTTTCTCCATGCCATGTATTTATTTTTTACCTATTATATTAGTATATCGTTTTTTGTATAGTTTATGTTAAGGTGTGCGCCCATTTAAAAGGTGTCGTGTACTTCACTGATTCATCACTTTTATTGCAGATGATTATTTATTCACGGTTGTCAGACTAGAACAATATAATAATTACAGGTTGGCAACCGTGTTTGTTTGACAACGTTGTTTACTGGCATGTTCTGGCCCTTCTGCTAAGCTGTGAAACTGATCCTGACAGCGGTTAATTCCCTAAACCAGGATTAGACACCCTGCTGCTGTGCAGCTGTTAAGGAACTACAATTCCCAGCAATACCTCCTGGTCTTCTAGGTAAACAAAAGTTGTAGAGTCACGTATGCTGTAACTCTGCCTAAAGCCTCTGTGATATACACTCTCGGGGACTGTGCGGAATGTTTTTTTGTTGTCTCTCTCAGTTTGCTGCGGTAAACGGCAATAAAATGAGTATAGGCTTTTACTCTTATGCCCACAAATCTTGCTAATATACAGACTATGACCCGCTCAGTCATACTACGCAGCCACACAGAGGGAGAGTGACAGAGACTGATGTACATAGTGCAGCTGGCTCTGCTGTTCTCCCCAGCCGGGATAGTGCTACTAAGCCGGAACTCTCTTACATACTCTTAAGGTTAAAGCAATTTATATTGCCAGAGAATACTAAATTCAGTGTGTGTGACTTGCTGCAGTATAGAATACCTCAGTTCTCTATTGTTGTTTACAAGCCTAGGAAGCCCAAGATGTGGAGAAGAACTGGGCTGTGGCCTCTGGCCCTGATTCAGAGCCGGACGCTCTGACAGAGGCCGGGCTGTTTTTTTTTTTTTTACAACGGCCTCCTGGTCACCCACAGCTATAGTGAGCGGCCAGGAAGATGGTCGCGAAGGTCAAGACCATCACGACCATCGAGCTTGTGAGGAGACCCTTGTGGTAGGGTCTCGTTGCCGCAAGCCCCAGAGAGATTTCGGCTCTAACAGAGCCGAAATCTCTCCCACTGACATCACTCATGATGTCAGTGGGGCCGCCCCCAAACGGAGGTGTTCACATGGGAACGCCTCCGTTTGGGCAGCCACTCCCCCTGCCCGCCCACCAAAGGGGGCGAGCTGTCACTCAACATCGACAGCACACCCCCTTTGGTACAAGACCTGGAGCGACGGATTGCCCGTCACTATCCGGGTCTCGCGCATGCACACGACGGAGCCGGCTCCTTCGTGCGCATGCGCTCTGGGCCACCATCGACCCGGTTGCGAGCGCTCAGTGCTTGCGATAGGGTTTGAATCAGGCCCTCTGTTCCCTTCATAACTCCTTTTCCTCTTGAACCTCTGATGTAATGCTGAATCCATACTTGCCTACTCTCCCGGAAGGAGGCTTCTCAGAAATTGGGTGGCGCTCCCAGCCCCCTTGGAAAAGAGGGCAAGTCTCCCGCACCCCCCCTCTTCCCTGACAGCCGCTCGCAACTACCCGCAGCTGTGCACTTAGGGGTATATTACTTAGGTGCAGGTTTTAGAAGTGGAGATATTGCCCATAGCAACCAATCAGATTCTAGCTATTATCTTCTATTAGGTGCTAGATAAATGCTAATAGCTAGAATCTGATTAATTGCTATGGGCAACATCTCCACTTCTAAAAACCCAAACTTTAGTAAAATATACAGTGCAAAAGTGGGTGGGCCGGGGGCCGATAACGCAATTTGCACTGAATCGCATCAACATAGACCCTTGCCCACTATACAATGCCTGTGATCTCGGCACTGTATAGCGGGGGGAAAGGGGGAAACCATGATGACACATTCGCGTCGCCATGTTCCCCCGTACTGCCCACCTATGTGGCTGCCATGCCCCCTCTATGCCAACCTGGCTGCCTCCTTATGGAGGAGGGGGCAGAACAGTAGGCAAGTATGGTTGAATCACTTTACTTATATATAGACTAAGGGATTTATTTATTTATTAATATTAGCCGTCACGGTTTCATGAATAATTAATGGTTGTATTTTGCCATCTAGGTTTGGGGCTACCCAGGATAGAAGCAGAGTCTAATCTGCCGGTGGTCTTCGCCAGGGACCTGCAATGAATATATGGGTGTACAATCTAAGCGCAAAGAATACTGATAATCAAAACAGTTGTGATAAACTCTACAATTAACATGAAGTATAAAATAAGGTTCTTAGCAGATGTTTGGCCAAAAATGCATGTCCACCTACCTACCAAGTCACTGTGAACCCCATCAGGTGGGTCCCTCACCTACCTAATACAAACACATAGTAGATTTGTGGAATGGTCTCCCGGCAGAGCCTGTTGCAGATACCAGTGAAACGATCTTGACGGATAGCAGACTGTTCTCACTGTGACTAGTCAGAGGGCCTGACATTTTAATAGCACGAGAAGTGGGACAAACTAAGTGGGCCAATCAGGCCTAATCAGCATTCACATTGAGTGCGTTCAATCACCAGTGGGCTGGCATCCTTACTGCCTCTTATTGACTCGGAGATATTAAATGCTTCACTGGCCACAAGGATAAAACGAATATGACACACACCCCTATCCAGCTCCGATGTAATACTGAGAGATCTGCTCTGGAAGACGAGCCTTAATTCTGTATTAATGACTTGCTTTAATTAAAATCCTTGTAAATGGGAAATGTCAGCTGCACATGCATGTGCCCAGGAGATTAGGATGGATGCTTCTATCTACATAGAAAGCAATAAGGCATTTTGCTACATTTCAACAGCCATGATTAGAGTGCACACTCTTTGTGCCAGGGGTGACAGACGGGCATCTCTAGACCCATAGTGTTATTGATAAGCACAGTATGGGCACCAGCATATGTACTCATAGGGTAGATATTTAATAGCAGATGGGGTGAGCTGTAGCAAAATGGGGGATTTTAGATAGTTAACATATTACATGCACAGAAATGTTACAGGAGAGGATGGATGATAATAATAGCTGGCACTCTGAGGGGGAAGTGGATCAAGCCATGGAGAAAGATGAAATAGAAACTGGTTGATATGGGCAACATTTTACAACTGTCATTTATCTAGCGCAGTGTATGAAATGACAGTCAGATGCTGATTGGTTGCTCTGGGTAACCACTTTCTCTCTCTCCAAGGCTTGATACATCTCACCCTTCAAATCGCTCCAAATAAATGCGCTGTTACAGCTAATTTTCCCGCTGGCTATTCAGAGGATTTTCAAAGCGGTCCTGGGAAATATTTGCCACGTGTTTTGTCATATGGTAATTGAGGGGGGAGGTTTATCAAACTTTCTAAGGAGGAAAAGTGAAGCCGTTGACCATGGCATCCAATCGAGTTCTAGCTATTATGTTCTAGCTCATATTTTAAAGAATGTACCAGATAAATGATAGCTAGAAGCTGATTGGTTGCTATGAGTAACACCTATACCGGTCCTTTTTATAACGTTTGATACATCTCCCCCTTAGTCTTAATGAGCTCCAGTCGTACCCCAGTTGCACCACCCAGAAGGATCAGATTAACAATAGGACAGATGGGACAACAGTCCCAGACGGCCTCTACATAAAAATAGGCCCATCATCATGACAGCATAGTGATGAGCAGCTGTACAGCTGGCCCACTGTCGGCCATAAATATTAAAATTATATTTTTATTTCATACACGGCATCGGCCACACCCACACAGCGCAGGTCACGCCTCCTCCACTTGTCACACTAAGGGGTCTATTTACTAAGCAGTGTTAGGAGACAGAGTGAAAAGTGATAAGGTGCCAGCCAATCAGCTCCCAACTATCATTTTCAAACAAAGCCTGTGAGATGGCAGGAGCTGATTGGCTGATACCTTATCACTTTTCACTCTGTCTCCTAACACTGCTTAGTAAATAGACCCCTATGTCCTTGGTCATTTTCATGGCCATTTGGCCCTGAAGCCCAAAATAATGAGTTGGCAGTCGTCATTTCAGAGCAGTTTACAAATTTAGGGGCCAATTTAACAATGAGACATAACCTCTCTAGCAACAGATTCAGTATTTAACAAATAGCGATAAACTAAGATGGCCGCTGTTTGTCACTGTATCGCTTATGCCATCTAGAGATGAAGAAAGCAATATGGCTTCCATTGCCAGGGATCCAGCAACAGCCTTTTTCGGCTTCATGGAAGCAGAGGGCTAGCGTGTGGACAGGGAGCTTGGAGCCTGTGCGTGCTACAGTGCCCCCCCAAGTGTGCCAGGGAGGAAGCGCATCCAGCATGTGGGGTTAAATTAAAGGGAAATAAAAATAAATGTTAGGGGCAGTATCAAACTGGGGCATGTTGGGCTATATATACACATTCCAGTTCCAGTAATAAAATCTAGTTGTGTGTACGCAACACCAGCCCCTCGTGTCACACCAGCCCCCCGTGTCACACCGGCCCACTTTCTCCTCAGTCCCATCATACCAGCCCTGTCATACCCCATCACACCTGCCAACCCCTTCCCCAGACCTCTCCAACTTACCCGTCTTTTCTTCAGCGTGCATTCTCCTCTTCCTGCTCCTCAGTGCGGCTTGGCATGCACAGAAGGTGCATGTTGGTGGTCACACTGGGACCCAGTGCCCTCGCTACTCCCCTGCATGGAAGCCTTCCCGGCTTTGCTTTGGGTGAAAGTATCATGCGCGTGAGAGCAGCCCGTCGCTGGTAGTGTTCTGCAGCATATCACTGTGATGCTAAACAAAATATGCCGCTGGTAATATAATATAATATAGTTGTTAAATAGGGCCCTTAGCGTGGATTAGCACTCTGTAAAATAGCAAAGCAAAATTAATATTGACAAAATAGCTGGAACCTCGCACCTCTTCCAAATGGCCTGTTCGCATAAAGATTTGCCACCACCTGTCGGTTGGTATCCTAACCCTCCCTGGTGCCTAAACCTAACCGCCCCCCTTAGTGCCTAACCCCGCTACTTACCTTTGGGATTCCGGCGGTCGGATATTGAACGTATCCAGTTTGCACTTGTATAGGGTCTGAAGTCACCTGTCCAGCAGTAGCTCTGATTAATCACATAGCATAAGCGTTGGTTGTCGGGATGGAAACGACAGTGAGCCGCATGGAAACGACAGTGAGCCGTTATTAAATGTATGTAATAACCTATGGGTACAATTGAAGCAATTACAGCCAGGCAGATGGAGCTAAACGGTGTGTATTTTACCATTAATTACAGCGATGCTGATGGCTCTAAGTGATGTGCAGCATACCATTAGCCTAAGATACCATCTGCAGAACAAGATGGCTGCAGGCCTGCGCCGCCAGTAGCTCAGTCTTAGAGCAAGAGTCCATTAACACATGCAGCCATGTGTGAAATAATGTGATCAGCAGTCGATATGGTCATTTAGGCCTGGGAAGCAGGCTCATCTTATAAGAAAGACTCCACAAAGGTCTCACTATGTAGATGAGTTAATTAGTTCATCGCCTATGATGTCCTTCAGCCTGTGTGCAGCCATAACCGCGCCCTTGTCTTGCTGCATTACATCACTTTCCAGGACATTAAACTTTTGGGATCCCAAAACCCCCCATCTCCTCATTTAGCTAAGTGGCTTTCTGGCTGTATCTCAAATGAGCGTTTCTGCTTCTCATCACAATGATATTTCTACTTAGCATCTCCTGACATTGGTGGACATAAATCATAGCCCGTAGCCAGCATAATAAGAGCTGCAGTGGTTGTATCGATCAATCCTCTTGGCTGTAGTGCCAGTATTGATAGATAAATGGCCTTATATATAAATATACATATATAGGTAACCCCTTCACTGCCGGGGTGGAGAAACATGTTGCTTAGTCAGACCACAGGTTCATCTGATTACAGTATGTAAATCGGTACATGTTATACCCCTTTTACACCACTACTAAAACCCATAGGCAAACGCAGGGGGGGTTTCCAGTTGCCTGGAAACACCCCTCCCTAGCCCACATCCTGATACCCACAATTGAAAGAGCATATAATACAAAAGTCTGCCCTCAGTGTCACAAGTGAAATTATTAGCTCGACCTGTTGATCTTTTAAAATATGTCAGTCCTTAATGAATATACTTGTGCACCAACTTGGAGATCTGGTAAACATGCACTGTTAGGGGTGCACTGATATAAACCATCTATAGGATCAATTATTAACACTGTATAATAATACACTATCCAGTACATAAGACCAATCTGTACATATATGTCCAGGACAGTGCTAGGTTCTTTTTCTGCCCCTCCAGATTCCCGAACTTGCTCAAATGATCTGCAATGGAGCCACCATCTGAAATAAAAACATTCAGCTGAGACAGGATGGCCCTATTGCCCCATATAATGGCTTACTGTTATTGCTGGTCCTGCATACGTCAGAATTATTACATACTGTACACTACTGTAAACTGTACTTTGTATGCCGTATATTATAGCTGGTTAAGTGCTGATTATGCCCTTTTCGTGAACTGGCCACACTTTCTTTAAAACCAAGCATTTGGAAACCCCCCTCTAGAAATCCTGCGTTTGCCACTGAAACCCGGGTATTGACAGGTTAACCCAGCTTGCTGCTCGGTATAAAAGGGTCCAGGGTTGGATTCCAGGGTCGAGTAACCTGACAATCCAACCTGGGTAGCTTGCAGAGTTGATCACTGGAACGACCAGTGTAACCCTGCAGTGTAAAAGGGTAACCAGGGTTGTCCAACCCGAGTCCCGTTTACAGCATGGGGTGATCCACATTTTCCAGCGCCTGGAGATGAGGTCATCTCCATGCAAGTTATCTGCTGTCCCTACACTTCTAGCTCTGTATGGATAATAAAATAAAAATAATTATTATAACTATTCTGTCAGATATCACAGGTGCCTTCATTGTTCGCAGTACAGCCATCCTCACATTTCTGTATGCATGAACATTGGCATCTGATATTTCCTACTTATGTCAGTCGACTTAAGCCACCTCCGGGCCGTTCCAGACTACCACACGGTTCAAATGGCCAGCGGCATGGACATGCTGCCAACCGGATGTGACCAAATTGCTCAGTAGCCAATATGAGATGCCAATGTTCATGCACAGTTCTGGTACATTGGTGTCATTAACAGGATAAAGTAACACCCTGGCAGGTGGGACAGAGGTGCAATATGAATTGATTACGTACTTTACCGAGTAAGAGCATTTTCCTCTGCTGAAGCGTTTATGGTGAAGTGACTGTGCTCTATATATATATTGTGATAGGATCACTGGTAAAGTGGTCTGTGGCAGGTACATTTGTCCCAGATTCCTGTCTTTTGTGTTTTAAACCCCCAGGAGAAAGTCTGCAGTGTAGCAGGCTTGAGTTTCGGCTTTTTGAAAAGCCGGTTTGGGACCTGGGGGTTGTGGGTGAGAGGAGAGGGAGGGCTCCACCCACGGCCACTCCAGGTTTTGGTTCTCGCAGCCTGGCAACAGGCTTGTTAGGGTTTCCACCTGAGAGTGGCCAATATAAGCCTAGTGTGTTTAGGGCTGATTGTCTCACCTGGGAGAGCAGACAGGGAGTTTGCTCAGAGACACTTGAAAACCTATCTGTGAGTACTGTGCTGTGCTTTGTTGCTGGCGAGGGCATTAGGCCCTGCCAGGTTCTGGTAGTGAGGGAACTACCTGTGAAGTTAGTGCCCCGATAGGGCTAGGATTTATATTTATGTTTTCTTTATATTTCTGACATTGTACAATAAAGGCTGGCGCCGACCAGCTTGTACTTGCATCCAGACTGGTGTGCTGCTTCCCTGCTGCTGTGTGTGTGTGTAAGGAAGGAGTCCTCTACCCAGGAGAGGGACCCCCTAACCTAACTGTGTCACTATATATATATATATATATATATATATAGTGTATAGAATTTCTTACTGGTGATAATGTGATTATTAAGTAAAGCATAGTTTGTTTCTGGATAATTTGGAGGGTGCCATGGTTATTTTTTTTCTTCTGTGGCTATACTGAACAATGGTATGGCTTTGAATGTAGCACCCCAAAGGATTAATTATAAATAAGGAGAGTGCGGGTATGTGATATACCATAATATATATATATTACTCTAAACAAGTAGAATCTCACAGGGCTGTAACTAGAGCTGTGCTAGCGGGGAAGCCGCCCAGGGTGCAGAGCTGAAGGGGGGGAGTGAATATTCTATATTAATTTCATTACAATTGAGGGCTTGGAGAGCAAATTTCTCTCTTGATCAAGATGCCAGAATGTAAAGTTACAGCGCTGGTGCCTCGGTTATGTTAATGTTACCTGGTGAATTCATTCATGCATATTGGCTGACTCTACTCGGGCCGGTAATTGCACGGTGTACAGTATGGCCGCAACTGAGCAGCAATTATTTCTCTTTTGGGAATGACAAATCTACCAGCATGCAATCATTTGTGTTTGGATCGGACAGTGGATATACAGTACTCCCAATCCATTATCGGACATCGCCATACACTGTCAGATAATTGGTCTGTCTGTCTAATGGCGAGTTTGATCTCACAATGTATGGCCAGCATAAGTGGCATGCATTCTACCTTATTTCACCAATATATAAAACATGTAAGCTCTTACGAGCAGGGCCCTCTACCCTCTTGTACTTCTCCCTACATTACTTTCATCTACTTCTTACTCACCACTAGGGGCACCTAACACTTGGTTGCTTATGCTCTGTGCTTATCTGGGTGTTATGGTCGCTAATGTAGCAATATATATTATCCATGTCCTGGTCCTGTAGTGTATTGTTCTGTAAGTCGCTTGTCTACAACTTGTTTATGTACTTTGGAAGGCGCTGCGGAACATTTGTGGCGCCATATAAATAAATGATAATAATAATGCCTAAGTAATGCAGCTTTATATTATCAGCGTTTACCTCCCATTTATGATATGGGCGGACAAAGTTATAACTTGATTAGTGGGCCACAGTGCATGTGTATACTGTATGAGAGGTACGCACCGAATTTTGGGGAGATGCAAACTGAAGTCCATGGATTTTCAAGGGCTTTAGGGAAATATATTTTGGTAAAAGTCAATGTCTGCTTCTTCATTTTAAATGGGCCTGTTTAACCAAATGTCTCAAAAGGGACCTTAACATTTAAAGGGCAGTATACTAAAGTGTTGCACTGCTATAATCAATTATTGTACTAAATAATGGGCCTAAGGGAATCCTTTACTTTTAGCACATACCATGCTTTCTGCTAGCTTTGCATTAATGTAATTAATTGCCTCTGCCCCCCTGGTATAAAGAATATGGAAACTGGGAAAGCTGATCACTGTTAGTGAATCTTATAGGAACATTTGCAGAGTCTTCTTGTGGCAAGACAGGACATTTTCTCTATTAGTTTTTTGATAGATGATCAGAAATCGTTACTAATGACCAACTTTGATTTACTATGTCTCAATCTATATTTAAATAACCAGCAATTTATATAGCATTAGAGCAGTGATTCCCAACCTCGGTCCTCAAGGCACACTAACAGTCCTGGTTTTAGTGATATCCATGATTGTGCACAGATGGTTAAGTATGGCTATCCCCAAAACATGGACTGTTAGTGTGCCTTGAGGAACGTGGTTGGGAACCCCTGCATTAGAGGGTCAAAGAGGAACACATTAGGAAGACCATAGCTGGATTTGGAGGCTTGTCCTGTGCTTAAAGGCTCTGGTCACCCAATTGGGCCAACAATTCTGGTGGTGCTACTGTATAGTTCAACCATGGTCAACCAACTTTAAGCCTGGTCAAGCTTCTGCGAACACGTAAAAACTGGCTCAAATATGTTTGAGCTTTTCTGGATACATTTTAATTGTTTTTGATGGTAGGAGATGGCAAAACGTGAGTGGTGGACTTCTAGCTTGGTAGCGTTCACAGCTCAAATTTTTTTTTCAAAAAGTTATTTTTTTTATACTTTAAAAATCCTATTTAATGTGTTGCAAAATATTTAAGAAACTACTTATATTTTTTTAGTGAATCATGAAACTGAGGTGCAAGAGTCAAATGTGAGTAGTTAATGTAAGCTGCATATTTCAATCCATAAATTTGAATCTGGGTCAAGTGAAATGTGAAATTTCCGAGCATTTTTATTCTCAAGACCAAACCTCCCAACTGTCCCTTTAAGGGACAGAGGGCCAGATTCAGAGCCGGACGCTCTGACCAGAGCGCTCGCTCTGAATCAGGGCCCTCCTACCTAAAAATGGAGCGGCCTCTTGGACGCTCGCATAGCTGTGGGTGACCACCCACAGCTTATGCGAGCGTCCATGATGATGGTCGCGATGGTCAAGACCATCGCGACCATCGGGCTTGTGATGAGACCCTGCGGTAGGGTCTCGCTGCCGCAAGCCCTGGAGTGATTTTGGCTCTATCAGAGCCAAAATCACTCCCACTGACATCACTAGTGATGTCAGTGGGGCCGGACTCAGACGGTAGGCGCCTCCGTCTGGCAGCCACACCCCCGGCACGCCCACCAAAGGGGGCGTGCTGTCAGTCACCATCGAGAGCACGCCCCCTGTGGTGCGAGACCCATAACGACGGCTTGGCTGTCGTTATTCGGGTCTTGCGCATGCGCACGACGGAGCTCCCTCCATTGCGCGCATGCGCATTTGGGTACCATCGACCCGCTTGCGAGCGTCCTGCGCTCGCGAGCGGGTCTGAATGAGACCCAGAGTTTCAGTCAAAAGTGGGTGTTTCTGCTTGATGAGAGAGGGGATCATCGTGGATCAGGGGGGAGTTTGAGGGAATCGGAGGTATGTAAGTGGTAGAATCATCCTGGGGTTTCCAATCATGAGAAATAAAGAAATTTCTCGCTGCTGCCGATTCATACAAACAGATGTGATGCGATATTGCCTACTCTTGAGCTGGGTGCACATTAGACTACGTGTACACAGCACGACGGGACCCGGCAAGTGCATGCACATTTGTCCGAGGGGTTGGGGGAGAGACACGCCATGCTGCATTTGGCATGACAGCCTTAGCAACAACCCTCCAGTAGGGCCGAGTGACGATGTTGCTAATGACCCGCAGGAGCACGCATATCTTGGGTATACACTAGATGACGCACCCTATATGGTGCTACGATCCGCGGGATTGGACGACGTATCCTCTATTGTGTACCCAGCATTAGTGTCACTGTGCATCACATATTATGCCTCCGCCCATGTTCAAGCAGCAGGGAAACTCTGCGTTAAGAATCCCATAGTACTCTTTAGGCAACGCCATCTATAGATGGCGTTGCCTATCAGGAACAAGCTCCGAAAACTTCCACTAAGTTGATGCATACCGGCCCATCACAGACCCGTAGCGTTCTTTGGGGACTGCAGTGCCGAAATCCGCTGGAGACTACTTTTGTACATATGGGGTTTACGGCAAACCTCTGAAAATGGAAGTGTTTGGAGGTTTTGGCTACATTTTTAGGTTTGATACACCCTGCAGGAGCTCTGCTTCGCAATCTAAGGAGGGGAAAGTTGTACACACAGACATGATTACTCAGCACGGTCTTCTGTAGTCACTGGGAGGAGCACTTCTATAACAGCAATGAAGAGGGGAATGTCATATACTGTACTTAGACGTTATCTCTCAGCACCTTTGTCTATAGCACTGTGAAGAGCAAAGCTAAACATTTGAGGAGGGGGAGGTATCATTTGAAATTGCACTTATTACGAAAATTTAGCAAATATACTGGGGGCATTACACACTGCCGTCTTCAGTAAAAAAAATTTAAGCTAATATTGGATGCAAATATTACGAAGAAGGAGCAGAGATACATATGGCACATAAGCGTAGAACAGATGTTTTCTGCAGTATACGTGGACCCAACATCCTCTTTTGGCATTTGAAACGTTAACAGCAGAAGAGTTGAACCTCTCCTGAAGGCTCTTAGTGAAAACTTGATTGGGACCCTGGGAGAGAATGGAGGTTTTTACAGAGAACTATGAAGAGTGCTGGATCACAAAAGGAGAACATTTGATATTCCGCCAAATTGTGTCTGTGTAATTTGCAAATGCAGAGTCAGCGAGGAGGTTTAATCAACTTAAAATTCACAGTCCAGGCTGCTCGGAGTGAAATAAGGAGGGGGGGGGGGGGGAATGAGAGGAGAAATTCAAAGATGTGATCATTTCACAGGAACACACTTACACAAGCCCACAAACTACACACCTGTGTGTCATCTACATACTGTACAGGTCTTTGTTATCAATAGCTCACAATATGTATAGCAGGGCTTGATCTGCTAATATGGCGCAGAGGTAGGAAACAGCTTCATATTTTTTTACCACCAACATCGAACTCTAAGGGATTCATTTCTGGCAACAATGGGGGTAATGGTAATAACATAGACCCCTTGATGTCAGGACTCTTTACCAAGTGTGGCCTAGATTACCAATATGTATAAGCTCTGGTAACACCAACTTCTCCTGGGGTTTTACTAGGCTTAACTAGGGTCTTTGTCGCCCAGGGCAAAATGAAAAATGACGCCCCCCTCTAACTGTGCCTCTTATGAAATGCCCCCTGTAGTAGTGCCCCTTATGCAATGCCCCCTGTAGCAAGGGTGCCAAGAGGGGGGGGGGGAGCGGGTACAAATTGCTCGGGCTTGCTGGAGGGGCCCGGCAGGGGCCCAGGTCTGACACCGCACCCCCTCCCTTCTACATCACAGCAGTCTCCTATGCCTATGGGGGGGGCAATCACGCTGATCACGCCCCCCATTAGCTGTGTGCTGGGCTGGGGGCTCACAGCACCCCCCACCCGGCGCTGATAAAATGTTTTTTGTTTTTCTATTTTTTCCCTAAGGGGGCGTGGTCATGCCTCCCGCGATTAGACCATGCCCCCTGTCACCCGGGCCCTCCCCGCGGCTCTTGGCGGCCCTGCCCTGTAGTAGTGCCCCATACACATAAAAGGCACAGACACACAGCTATATTTACCTGAATCCCTGCTCCTGCGTACGCCGCCATCCTACTGCTCCTCTCCTGCCCGGCACCGCCTCGGCCTACTCCATTTACTGGGCGCCCACTGAGATTTTGTTACCAGCGGGCATCCAGCAGCTCCTTCCCTACAGCCTCCTGAGCTCCACCTTCTGGCTCCCGCAGTGGGTGGAGTGAGAGAAGCAGTAGGATGATGGCGGACGCACAAGTGGGGAATCCGATAAGTATAGTGGTGTGTCTGTCTTTTACATGTAAGGGGCATTGCATAAGGGGCACTACTACAGGGGGCAGCAGCCAATAAGAATCTGCCTGACTCTTATTGGCTGCTGCTGGCTGCTCCCGGACGTCCACCGCGACTGGTCGTGTGTCCAATTGACCGATTCTTTGGCCAACCCTGCACTACACAATAACTAAAACCACCGCCGGGAAGTACACTCACTGTCAGTGAATGTACTACCGGCAGCGGTGTGTTTGTTTTACTGAGTAGTGTGAGCACTACACTACTCCGGACCGCACTGACCTGGGCGGTGGATGGTAGCTTCTACAAGTTCCTACTCTATCACTAAGAATTAGAAACTTGCCAATTGCGATCACATTAGAATTAAACTTGATATGCTGCTTAGTTTGAAGCTCACCTGCACACAGGCTTTTATATAAAAGACAACCCTCAAGCAAATCAGCCATTGAACACCTAGGAAAGCACCTGACACACATTATACATATATATATATATATATATATATATATATATATATATATATATATTAGGGGTGAGCGGGTTCGGATTTCTGAAATCCGAACCCCCCCGATCCGAGTCAGGCTCGACTTTTCCCGCCTGACTCGGATCTGAAATCGAGGCAAAACGTCATCATCCCGCCTTCCGGGTCTCGCGGGTTTTGGATCCTATATAAGGTACCCGCGTCGGCGCCATTTTCTCACTCGGCTGTGGACAGTGAAGAGGGAGGGTGGGAGTTAGGGCTGGCTGGGCTGTGTAGTGTAGTGTAGTGTAGTGCAGAGTAGTGTTGTGCTGTGCTGTGCTGCGCTGTGCTGCTGTTGTCCACTACTTCAAAGTCCATAGGGGCTGGCTGTGTTGTGCTGTGCTGCTGTTGTTAATAGGGGCTGTGTCCACTACTTCAAAGTCCATGGGGGCTGGCTGGACTGTGTTGTGCAGTCAGTTCTCCATAGGGGCTGTGTCCACTCCAAAGTCCTGTGCAGTGTCCCAGTCCTAAAGGGGTGCTGTAGTGTTGTCCAGGGGGTGCTCTGTCCATCAGGGGTGCTCCCCCCAAGTGCTAAAACAAATATTTTTCCTGTGTTTGTGAATTGTGTGCGCAGTAGCCGCACGTGCATCAACAAAGTAGTGCCAAGCGTGCGCCTGTGTCATAAGTAAAGGGCCGGCTGGCTTGACCGTTAAAGGGTGCTGTAACCCACAAAGTACACTCCAGTCCAAACCAAAAAAATATATATTTTTTCTGTGTTTGTGAATTGTGTGCGCAGTAGCCGCAAGTGCATCAACAAAGTAGTGCCAAGCGTGCGCCTGTGTCATAAGTAAAGGGCCGGCTGGCTTGACCGTTAAAGGGTGCTGTAACCCCCAAAGTACACTCCAAACCAAATAACAAAATATTTTTTCTGTGTTTGTGAATTGTGTGCGCAGTAGCCGCACGTGCATCAACAAAGTAGTGCCAAGCGTGCGCCTGTGTCATAAGTAAAGGGCCGGCTGGCTTGACCGTTAATGGGTGCTGTAACCCCCAAAGTACACTCCAAACAAAATAAAAAAATATTTTCTGTGTTTGTGAATCGTGTGCACTGTGGCTGCACGTGCATCAACAAAGGAGCAGCGCCAAACGTGCGCCTGTGTCCCATAAGTAAAGAGCCGGCTGGCTCATTTCTTAAAGGGTGGTGTAACCCACAAAGTGCACTACTCTCCAGCAAAAATAAAAAAATATTTTCTGTGTTTGTGTGCGCTTTAGCCGCACGTATATATCAATATAACATAAATGGAGGACCAAACTTTCTCCGATAAAAATAAAATAGGGAAAGATCAAGAACCACTTCCTCCTAGTGCTGTTGCTGGGAGTTGTTCATCATCCCAGAGAGGAAGTAGGAACACCACCACTTTTACTAAACAATTGACCCTCCAACAGTCCCTAGCGATGAGGATGAAGTACGACAGCAGTCATCCTGAAGCAAAGCGTATAACTGAGGCCTTGACTGCTATGTTGGTGTTAGACATGCGTCCAGTATCCGCCATTAGTGCAGTGGGATTTAGACAATTGAAGGAGGTAGTGTGTCCCCGGTTCCAAATCCCATCTAGATTCCACCTGCATCCTCAAAGCAGCAGCGACAAGCGTGCGTCTGTCTGTTAAAGGGTGGTGTAACCCTCAAAGTGTGCTCCACAAACAATAAAAAATATTTTTTTTATGTGTTTGTGAATTGTGTGCGATGTAGCCGCACTTGCAGCAACACAGTAGCAGCGCCAAGCGTGCGCCTGTGTCATAAGTCAAGGGCCGGTTTGGACATCTGGTCCGGACTGAAGGACGTGCCAACAATTTCTGACAAGTCTACTGTCACTGCATATGATACTGTCCTCAAAGCAGCAGCGACAAGCGTGCGTCTGTCTGTTAAAGGGTGGTGTAACCCTCAAAGTGCGCTCCACAAACAATTAAAAAATTCTTCTTTTTTTTTCTGTCTTTGTGAAATGTGTGGGCTGTAGCCGCACCTGCATCCTTAAAGCAGCAGCGACAAGCGTGCGTCTGTCTGTTAAAGGATTACATCGGTGACAGCATCCAAGTAGGCATGTCAGACAGTCCGTACCTGTACTGGCAGGAAAAAGAAGCAATTTGGAGGTCCCTGTACAAACTGGCTCTATTTTACCTGAGTTGCCCCCCCTCCAGTGTGTACTCCGAAAGAGTGTTTAGTGCAGCCGGGAACCTTGTCAGCAAAAGGCGTAAGAGGTTGCTTCCACAAAATGTGGAGAAGATGATGTTCATAAAATGAATTATCAACTCTTCCAGGGAGACCAGCCTCCAGAACGTATAGAGGGACCTGTGGTGTGGATTCCAGCGGGGACGAATTAATACTCTGTGAGGATGAGGATGTACACAACACTGAAGAGGGTGAGGAATCGGAGGATGAGGACGACATCTTGCCTCCGTAGAGCCAGTTTGTGCAGGGACAGATTAATTGCCAGCTTGTTTTGTGGGGCCCAAACGAACCAATCATTTCAGCCACAGTCGTGTGGCAGACCCTGGCGCTGAAATGTTTGGTTTGTTAAAGTGTGCATGTCCTGTTTATACAACATAAGGGTGGGTGGGAGGACAATTCCATCTTGCACCTCTTTTTTTCTTTGCATTATGTACTGTTTGGGGCCTAGTTTTTCAAACTGCCATCCTGTCTGCCACTGCAGTGTCACTCCTAGATGGGCCACGTGTTTGTGCCGCCCACTCGTGTCGCTTAGCATAGTCATCCAGCTACCTCGGTGCAACCTTTTGGACATAAAAACACTATTGTGAGGTGTTCAGTGTTCAGAATAGACTGGAAATGAGTGGAAATTAAGGTTATTGAGGTTAATAATAGCATAGGAGCAGAAAAACACACAAATTCTGTGATTTTAGCTGTTTTTATGCTTTTTTAAAAAAAAAATACAGATCCAAAACACAAAACCCAGAACCCAAAACACGGAAGGGTGGTTTTGGCAAAACCAATCCAGATCCAAAACACGAAGAAAGATCCAGATCCAAAACCAAAACACAAAACACGAAAAGTGGCCGGTGCACACCCCTAATATATATATATATATATATATATATATATATATATATATATATATATATATATATATATATATATATATAGTGGCAGTATCACCAGAGGTGGCACTGGTGATTCTGTGTGGGGCAGGGGAGATCCGCCCACACAGCCTAGAGAGGCATCGTGCCAACATGCCTAATGGCTGCTATACCAGGCCAGGAGGCCAGTGTCCAATCCTGCATGTGGCAAGATGGACCACCAATCTCAGAGACTGTGAGAGACTTTCATGCAGAGTAGCTGCTTCTGTAGAGAGGGTTCAAGAAGTGAGCTAGTGCCCTAAACAAGGGCTAGGTTTGTTTATTATTTTTCTGTTTCCTGATTTCACATGCCAGAAGTAAAGCACGTCTATGTTTATTTAACTGGAATGCTACGTGTGGAGTCTAATTCTGCACCTACTCACTGCACCACCGACCCCAGTCTACCGAGCTAATTAACCCCAAGTATCACATGTGGTGGAGAATGCGGGCATAAAGATTCTACACACAAAGGTCTACGCAACAAGATCTGCACAGAAAGTGGATTATAGCAGCTAATGGAAATATGGATGTTTACTGCACCTACATAGTGGACTCCACAGTGCAATGCTCATCGGTCTGGTGAGTGAACTCAGTCCAGGGAGGACTGAGGCAGACCAGTCAGGCAGAGCTCACTGTGCTAGCAAGCCTGTGAGGGCCAGGAGGCCTGAGCCTAGACCTGTGAGATACAGGGAAGGCTATCCAACTCTGGGACTGAGCTATGGTACCCTCAAGGAAGAAGGCCAGACTGTGAGAGGTGGCAGCCAACAAGCTAAGGAAGCTATACCAGGCCAGGAGGCCAGTGTCCAGTCCTGCATGTGGCAGGAAGGACCACAAATCTCAGAGACTGTGAGAGACTTTCATGCAGAGTAGTTGCTTCTGTAGAGAGGGTTCCAGAAGTGAGCTAGTGCCCTAAACAAGGGCTAGGTTTGTTTATTATTTTTCTGTTTCCTGATCTCACATGCTGGAAGTAAAGCACCATTTATGTTTATTTAACTGGAATGCTACGTGTGGAGTCTAATTCTGCACCTACTCTCTGCACCACTGACCCCAGTCTACCGAGCTAATTAACCCCAAGTATCACAATAAATATATATATATATATATATATATTATAATATATATATATATATATATATATATGTATATATATATATATATATACACACATACATACATACATACACTATATTTAAAAACACAAATTTTCATATACTTCTATACTCTGTTTTAATATTTTGCTTTTTCTCTATTTTCAGATTAAGATATCTCACTGCTTTTAATAAGCACTTAGACTTAAACTCTGAATAGGCGGATTATCAAGGAGCAAACAAGTCAGGCTGTTAAGATCATTAATCTGTTATATTACGGCAGGATAATGACAGACCTGGTTTAGAAGACAATCCCTGGAAGGTTTTGGATTGGCAGCCTGTGGCAAGCACACACTCCAAGCTGGCACAGCCCATCCCAGTGTACAGTATAGTGCAGGGTAAGCGTGTAAGGAAGGCATGGATGTAGCGAGGGCAGAGGAAACATGGGCATAGAGGGGAAGAAGTGAATGCAATAAGAAAGTATAGAGGAAGGAATGGGGTAAGCAGCATGTGCAGGAGAGATGATGGGTGAGAGGGGTGGGGACAGAGGTGTGGATGATTGATGGAGGACGTGAGCGGTAAATGAAGGACTTGGGAGTGAGGTAAATACAGAAGAGAATGGAAGAAGTTTATACTTAGGAATGACAATGGGGACCCGTAGAAAAAAAAAAAGGTAGAAGATTATTCAAGAATTTTTCCCACCACTTATTTCAGTCTTTTCAATGTTTTAATGATGGTCATCGACCATCGATAGATTCAAACTCTTTGGTTTGCATCCGATGGCATTGATTTTAGCAGTCAATGGTAGAGGTCCGATGACAGAAGTCCTTGTACATGTGCGACTATTGTCATGTTTGCATGCACGGTCCCCAACCATGGCAAAACCATGGATGGTTTCTGCCCGATGGTGTAAAACCATCGATTGCTTCATTCTAGAAGGCGATCCCTACTGTAAAGTGTATAGCTGGCAGTTAGTTGTAACTTCACCCTATTCTAGGGCAGCAATTCTGGATTTACCCACCAAAATTGGGACAATTAGGAAGTATGCTGAAAGCAATAATTGTGTTGGGAACTGATGGCGTAATTGGCAAATGGAATGTGGAAACAAAGGATTTAAAAAAAATAAAAGATAACATTAATACTTGGGAAAAAAACAGGAAAATCCTAATGATCTTTAAAAGGCAGAGATGCATTGTGGAAGGGTAAGGCAGGGAGTTAAAAACAGAAAGGAAAAAAAAAATAGCAGGAGTAGGTCATGAAATCTTTACCTCAAAGTGCTTACAGTATATTTAAAGGACACATACCACTGAACCAGCTGTAATAATAACAAACTGTAGATCAATGCATAGCTTCATGTGAAAGTTTGTGTTGTAAAGGCCCCCCATGCATCTGTGATTATTGGGCCAATTCCCCGGTTCCCAGATGCTGGGGCATCGGTGAAATTCAACATGTTAGATTTCACGGATTTGGCGGTCATGATTAAAATATGATTGTAAAGCAAATCGGGGATTTTTAACATGAAAATGGGTCGGTGGTCATTGACGGGTGCCGATCTGCATTTCCGACTGGTGGATCGGCGGTTCCGGTTAGATCAGGGAATGGGCGAGCGGCCAGCAGATGTATATGAGCCTTTAAGGGCCCCATACATCTACAGGGCAATCTGCCGATCGGACTGAAACCGCTGATCCGCCAGTTGGAGATGCCGACTGGCAGCCATCAATGGTTGCCCATCCGTTTGGCATTCGGTGACATTCTACATGTTAAAAAAGAAGCCTGATAATTTGCTGACCACAATCATATTTTGATCGTGATCGGCAAATCAGTGAAATCCAACATGTTGGATTTCATCGCTGCACAGACCCCAACGCTTGGGGATCCGGGAATGGTCCCAATTGATTGTAGATATATGGGGCCGTTAGTCACAGAGAATAAAAAGAAGGAAAAAGGGTTGATTAGTTAAAAAAGAAAAGGAAAGTTCGGACTTCCATGGGAGTACTGGCTGGTCATGGACAGAGACTACAGGCCACAGCATGCTTTATAATGGGGGAGGGAAGCCTGCGCCCTCACTCCCAAGACATGCTGTAGAAAAAATAGCGGGAGCAGAGAAGAAGCTTTATAGCTGGAATAAATGTTTAAAATAGTGTAATATTTTCACCAATGAAACAAAAATGTCCAAAAGGGGTGGTTACATGGTTAGCAGGGGTAATACATCCACCCTACGTATGTACAATTATTTTGATCTGCAGCATCAGAAATAGTCTGGGAATGACATGCCTCCTGTCTCAGAGTGATACGCTTAAACCACTTGTAACGTGTATCGTGAAACGTTGCTAGTGCTACTTGTCTAATGAAGTGAGCAGTGTCTCATGAAACGCGTCACTATTGTAGATTGAGGATCACAACAGAGTTTTTATTTTGATTCTATGCAGTAAACAATGGTGAACAGCAATGTGATCGCTTTCCATTGGACCCTTTTTCTGTAACCAAAGTGGAACGTGGAAATCTCCCAATGACTGGATAAAGCTGGTCCCCCCGCCAAGATAAAAAGACATCTGTGAGGACCGTCATGCTTAATGATCACCATTAATAGGTGAGCACACAAATGTTATCTCGGTTGTAATTTGATTTGGTGTGCTAGGGGATCATTTATACTTTAACGGGACCAATGTGTTTGAGCACATTAGTGTATTATATCTTAGCATCACACCTCTTATTAGGTTTCTATTCTCTTTGCCAATGCATGATGCGCCTCTGCAAGTAGAAGAATGTGTGGGCGTGAGACAGAGGGCCGACTGAGTGCTAATCAGTCACTAGCTAAGTGTTAAGGAATTGGAGAGGTTAACAGTTCTCCTGTGGTTGTTGATATAGCAGTGGTATTATTTTGTATGCGAACTGCTTCTACACTTCATTTTCACTTCTTGTATCATACTGCGTTCTAGCATGTTACTGCACTGATAGCTTATGTACAAGCTATTGCTTCATTCTATGGGGCCTATTCATCAACACTAAAATAACGTTTTTAAGGGCATTTTCCTTAAATAACGTTATTTTGGTATTCATGTAGCCACTTAGCACAGGAGATATCACAGATATCTCCTTCCTAAATTCCCCTGCGTTAATTTCCACACTCCCCATACATTAGTATGGGGATGTGGAAATTGTTGTATTCATCAAATTCCGAAAATTATCAAAAGTCCCTCCTGCGCTCTGCTCCGTCCTCAGGCTCCGGAGGCTGGTCGGACATGTGTGCTCTCCAGCAGAGCACAAGAAAGTTTAGACAAAAAAAGATTTTTTTTTTTTTCTAATCTGTCATGTGGTCTGCTGGGAAACCACATGACAGACCAGCAGGACTGAGCCGGAGGCTGCTGCGCGGACAGGTGAGTGGAGGGGGGTGGGGGGGGGTCGGGGGGGGTACACAAACTTACCGCATCTGTAGGCATGTGCTGCACATGCGCTGGTTTTACAGATGTAACAGCGCATACGCAACACTGTTTCCAGATGCGATAAGGTAGTGTAGGCAGGGAAAAGTATCTATTTCCCGAAAAGCTGTCATCGCAAATATGACAGCTTTTCGGAATAGATACTTATGGAGAGGTGGAATGATGAATTCCACCTATAATTAGGTAGAACTCCATGCGAGTTCTAAACCTAATTATCTCTAGAGAATTTTTAGGTTTAATGAATAGGCCCCTATGTCCCTTCCAACAATGCTTTTCAAATACCCACCATCAATACATTTGTAGCCGAGCTTGATTCAGTGGTGGATGCATTTTCATTCAAAACTGCGTCTTTGTACTGTGAATATAATATATGCTAATGGTTCAGCCAATGAAATCTGTACAGGAACTCCCACTGCCTGCATCTTTAGTCCCCGGCTTATGTACAAAGATGCACCATGGGCAACCCTATGGAATGTCTGCTGGAACTACTCCAGGGCAACCGCATACACAGATGAGGTCTGCAACACGCCTATGGAGCACTAGTGACTGCGACACGCCTATGGAGCACTAGTGGCTGCGACACGCCTGTGGAGCCCTAGTGGCTGCGACACGCCTGTGGAGCCCTAGTGGCTGCGACACGCCTGTGGAGCCCTAGTGGCTGCGACACGCCTGTGGAGCCCTAGTGGCTGCGACACGCCTGTGGAGCACTAGTGGCTGCGACACGCCTGTGGAGTACTAGTGGCTGCGACACGCCTGTGGAGCACTAGCCATCCATCCCATTGCCATAAAGGCACACCGACTGTCAATCACTCTGCATCCAAATTCTCACTGCGATTGCCATCAGTACCCAACTGCAATGTTGGCATAGCGTCCACC
The DNA here is from genome assembly GCA_031769625.1 of Taudactylus pleione. Taxonomy (NCBI): domain Eukaryota; kingdom Metazoa; phylum Chordata; class Amphibia; order Anura; family Myobatrachidae; genus Taudactylus; species Taudactylus pleione. The sequence continues at coordinate 1,894,425 of JAUIMM010000586.1, forward strand.
TCTCAGACCCTGTCTGCTGATAAATGTGCAAGATGGTTCGGGCCTGATTAAGGCTTCTGGACTCCTTAGGCTAATACACTGGTAGCGCCCCCTTTAATTCTGCTAAACATAGAGGGCCTGATTCAGAGATGTACGTCCATCCGACGATTGATAAAGGGTCTGCGCAGGACTCGTTCTGTGCATGTGCAGAACGGGTCCTGCGATATCGCTCGCAGAGCCCCCCCCCCCCAGGCTGATGGACAGGCTACTGAACAGCGCTAGGGGACGGGGCTAATCACAGTTCCTGGGAAACGGGATGAGGTCAGGATCGGCGTACGCAGATTCCCAGCCTCTTTACCAGCACCCCGTCAGGCTGTGGCAGTGCTGGGATCGCAAATGCGGCAAGGTGGTGCGATACCTCCTTCTGCATTTACATCGGAGACTGATGGATTTGCACAATTGCTTGTGTGCGGCTCTGCAAATCAGTCCTTCTCGGAACCAGGCCCAGAGCACAGTGCGTATGTATGTTGAGGAAATCTCCTGAGCATGTAACCGACATGTCTGAGCTTGGCATCTAGTGTTGTTTGTGCAGTGTAACAGAGACTTCGTCTTCTGGAGAATGCGAGGAAGACTCCAAAGATAATCACAGGCAGCTGCTAAGAAGGCATTCCAGATTGGGCTCTACCACAATGTGTAATTTACTGCTACAATCTTTATTTTATGCAAAGTCACACAGCCACAGCAGAAACTATCCCCCCTAACAACGCTTTGGTATGATTGGATAACTAACAAGCGTATTTAATATAGCGTTGCAGCAACCAACAATTTATTAGGTCTTAATTTTATTCTCCAGCTGCCTACTTTGCGGCGCCCCCTACTGGAGCCAGATGCTGAAGCCTGAGGACGGGTACACACTAGAACGATATCTTCACGATTTGTTGTTTCCAGGCAACTTGGAACGACAAATCGGAAAGATCGTTCAGCGAGTACCAGCAATTGCGAGCTCCCGTGGGTCATTTACGATATACTCTGGTTGGCCGTTCTTTGCGATCAAACATAAGATATTGATTACAATACAGTGCCGCTGAACGCAGCATGTCATTGTACATCATGTAGTGTGTACGCACGGTGTGATAAGTCGGTCCGTCGGCCAGCGGATCGGCCAGGAACACATCGTTCTGATGTGTACCTGGCCCAAGGGTTGATCAGGCACCTAAGATGGCATGTCCCCAATCAGGTGTGTGCGGGGCCGGCTGGCCCGTTACGCCAGGTACGCAGCCGCGTACTGCGCCAAGCTGTAAGGGAGCAGCCGGCATCACAATAAGTCAGTGACTTATTATACTATATGCCGCTGCGCTGCCCACCGCCAGTGCTGCAGCCATGCCCTGAACACTGTCGGTGGGCGCCATGATGACCACCGTCTCCCATTGTCCCTAAGACCCTCCCACTGTCTCCCAGAATGCCTGTGCGATGCACCGCGTGATGTAATTACGGCCGCGCCTGGCATTCTGGGATGCAGGTGAGAAAACTAAAGACATGGCGCAGCCTGCAAGACCGGGACCTGGAGGGAGGACGAACGGAGGAGTGGATGGCGGGGTGTGTGTCTACAAGGGGGGGGGGGCACTACAACCAATGACTGCTACTAGGGACTACTATAACAGAGGGGGACTACTACAAGGGGGGGGACTGCTACAAGGGCACTACAAGGGGGGCTAACACTGGGGGCACTGCATCGGGGGACCACTATTGGGGGCACTATATAAAGGGCAATACTGGGGGTACTGCATAGGGGGGAGAACTACAACTGGGGCCATTGTTTAAAGGGCAGTGCCTAAGGGGTACCACTATTGGGGGCACAGCATGGGGGGACTACTATTGGGGGCACTATATAAGGGGCTTACTACTGGGGGCAGAAGGGTCACTGCACAGGGGGGACCACTACTGGGGGCACTGCATAGAGGGGATCACTACTGGGGGTGCTACTGGAGTCCTGCATAAGGGTGACCTCTCCTGGGGCACATGGGGCACTGGATATGGGGGACCACTACAGGGGGCACTGCATAGTGGGGACTACTACTGGGGAACTGCATAAGGGGGACCACTCCTGGGGCACAAGGGGTACTGCACAGGGGGGACAACTACTGGGGGCACTGCACAGGGGGGATCACTACTTAGGGCCTGCATAAGAGGGACCACTACTAGGGGGCATTGCATACTTGGGGTACTGTATAAGGGGCACTACTGGGGGGACTGTATTAAGGTGCATATGGAATGGAAAGGACTCCCCAGAGTGACGAGAAAGGGGTGTGTTTCATGGCCCCTTAATTTGTTTGGGCACGTGCAACAATATGCCTGGGGACGCCAAAAAATATACTCGCTTATCAAAAAATTTGGGCTAGGGCCGGCCCTGGGTGTGCACATCCTTTACTCCTCACTACTGTTCACAAGTTCCATTTGGATTTCACCTTTGAATCCGACAAGCGGTCCCGGGGACCACTAGCAAGATTTGGATGGAGGAACTCCACCAATGACCGTAATGGTTTCCAAACAGCCCTATCAGTGGCAGTCACTAAAATAGTATCTGTTTTATACCTGTCTGTTTATTATTAATTATTATTATTATTACTGAGATCAGAAATTAAATTGAAGAACCACTGATTGAGCCGAATTTCCCATTGCCCTCACTACAGCAGTACAGTTGGGTCTGAACTGGGTTATGAGCCATCTGTTTTCCGTCTATGAACATCTTTTTCCTCTAGTTGCTAATCTCCCTGGTTACTTCACCTTTATACATTTTGGAATTTAATAAATATTAAGCCAAAACAATTTTTTAAATATGCTGACTGTCAGTAAACAGTTTATACATCTGTCAGTAAAGAATATTTCCGTGGGACCGCATAGTGGAGGCGATAAGGTCGTAGCTTTAGCTATTCATTTCCGTTTGCCAGATGAGCACGCCTCTGGGTTAAGAGGGAGCTATAAGTGATGGTAGAGAGGTGAGAACTAGAGATACAGGTCACACCAACTGCAGATAGAGTGTAACTGAGAGGGACGGGCTGCATTCAAGTACTAATGATGGAGTCAGTGTAATGACTGAGAAGTAGGAGAATGGGTGCTGTAATAACAGGATGCATTATACTAATTGTGCACGGGAGGGATGAAAAATAGAGAAAGGGGACGGAAATAGGAACAGAAGAAGGAGAATCAATAATTGAATGACAGGGCAGGGCCGCAACTAGGGGGGGGCTGAGGGGTCATGTGCACCTGGCGCCATCCTCCAGCGGCACCGGGCACACACTTTTCTGTGCCGGAGGTCTGCAGATAGAGACCTCCGGCTGTGGTGCGCGCCGGACATTGAATATCGGCGGAAGATTCCGCCCTCCCTCCTGCCGTCGGAAGGTAGGGTGAGCGCTCGGGGGGGCGGAGAGTCAGTGAGAGGGGCGACAGTGCTGCACTGGGCGCACTGCCGTCTAGCTACAGCGCTGGACAGGGTAAGGAGTGATAAACCAGGAAAACTGGAATACATAGCCTAAAACCCTGAACAAAATAAGGACGCATTATTAAACCACACTGCATTTTTTTCTTGCTAAACCACGATTACTGAAACACATTTAAACTAGGGATGTGCAGGCTCGGATAGGTTCGAGTTTGCACGTGGAGTTCGGATTTTTCCCTCCAAAAAAACGGAACTCAGAACGAGGCAAAACGTCATCTTACATGGACGAACATCATCATTCCTGGACAAAAGTCCAGGAATGATGATGTTCGTCCATGTAAGATGACGTTTTGCCTCGTTCTGAGTTCCGTTTTTTTGGAGGGAAAAATCCGAACTCCACGTGCAAACTCGAACCTATCCGAGCCTGCACATCCCTAATTTAAACTGCTCTTGAGGATGTACTTGGAAACAGGACAGAGGAGAGGGGAAGGGTATCAGTCTGAGATTAGTACCAGTCTAATTACTAAAGTCTAAACAGCACAACTTCGCCATCTAGTGGTTAGAAGTCACATAAGCTTGGTCAATTATATCAGTGATCTCTTGAGCACAGTTGCAAATAAGCAGTGGTGTCTAAATGTTAGCATCATTTTGTATGCGGCGTAATGTAACACCTCTGTGTCTAATGTTATTGTGTCAAGACGTGGTCTCTCTGCATTTTTTACATCAATGAGAATAGCAGGTGTCAATTTATGTACGCACAGAGCGAAGAGGATGTTACACACAATTCACAAACTGACACAGTGTAGAATTACATGTCCTGTATATTAGAATGATAGCAGTCTTGTTGGGGGATTCTGGGAGCTTATCACTGAGATAATAGGTCACATGATATTATACTGTACATGAGATTGTAGAATAGGCAAATAAATAAATCCAGGGCTGGATTTTTAGACAAGGAATGATAGATGTCTGATCACTAGAGCCAATAAAGGGGTCATCAAGAATAAGTTAGAAAATAAGGATGTCTCCTCGATCGTACATCTAGCGCATAGAAGCCATACGGCGCAAGATGCCCAGACGCACCTAAAAACCACGCACAATGTACTAGAAACGGCTGTTGTACACAGTGTCCACTTAACCAGCACAGATATGTGGACAAGCGGAACAGAGCAAATGCAAGATTTCAGATTTAAGGCCTTACGTTTTGTCTTTCTTGAGAATCCTGCGCCTGCTTCTGCTGCTAGGAGTGGATTTTCATCCAAGAAGGGGACCAGGAAGAGTGCTTTCCAAAACAATTGAATGTTAAATAATCATTTGCAAAGATTCCCCTTGAAACTTTTTCCCAAACTGTACAGGGACATTAAAAAAAAACATAGTTAGTGGCCTTCAAACTGCCGTTGTACCCACTGTCCACTTAACCAGCACAGAATCTGTGACAGATATGTGGACAAAAGGATTAGATCAAATACAATATTTCAGATTTAAGGTTTAAGTCTTACGTTGTGTCTTTCTTAAGAATTCTTGAGCACCATGCCTGCTGCTGGGAGTGGATTTTCATCCCAGAAAGGCTGAAGACACTGTTTTGTCTTCCCAATGGACACAGATCTGAAGAGATGTAAAGAACTCCTGGCAGGAAAAAGAGGCAATTTGGAGGCCCTTACACAAACTGGCTTTGCTTTACTTGAGCTGCCCACCCTCCAGTGTGTACTCATAAATAGTTTTCAGCAAAGCCGGGAACCTTGTGAGTGATCGGCCTGAGACTACTTCCCCAAAATGTGGAAAAGATGATGTCCATCAATATGAACTACAAATTCTACGAGAAAGACCTTTACCATCAATTACATGGCAAAATTACAGAGGCACCTGTAATGGTGGATTCCAGTGGGGACAAATTAATATTGTGTGAAGATGATGATGTATACATCACCCCAGATTATACCATCACCCAAGCCTATATCGTCATCCCATCCTGTGTTGTGTATAAAATACAGCTGTGCTCCCTCTTAGATTGGGGATTCATTGTCCACTTAAGTGGATGTGAGCTCCATTTTAGTCCATATCACCACTCCCCCTACTCATCTTCTGACCTGGGCTACAGGAGGAGCAGCTGCACTCTGGAATACGGTTGCATGGAGTTGCCCCTCTGACTCGCTGAAATTCAGATAGGGGGGCCATGGGTAGGGAGTAGGGACACTATAATCAGGGAACGCAGTTTTAGCTGCTTTATTCTATTTTTTAAACCATATCCTCTTTTTTCACCTTTTGAAAATGTTTATGTGAATCTCAGCTGAGGCGTTTGTGATGTCATTATGTTTAATATATAATGCACGTTATTTAGCACTTTGTTGTGGTCTTGTAGTCTGTGTGTAGAGTAGACTAATCATTTATTCATGATTGAGGAAAGAAGTGAAAAGTTGCATTTTTTTATTGCTAACTGTGTGTTATTAAATTGTAAAATTGTGAAGTTTCCACTTAGTGTCACAAGATTTTTTTATGAATAAAAAAAGAACACACTGCACTACCACTTACAGTGTGACAATATTTTTTACGAACACACTGCGTTTTGCATTTACAGTGTGACAATATTTTTTACGAATACACCCCTACAGCCCCTGCCCTGGATGGACACAGCAGCCCTTGCCCTAGATGAACACAACCACCCCTGGTTGGACACAGCAGCCCCTTGATAAACAACACAGGCACCACCCCTGCACAGCAACGTTGCTGATAAGTGTGGCTAATGCGCGCGCACACACACAAAAAAAACCAACACTTTTTTTATTTTCATTTTTTTCACACTGGGGGTGAAGAGCACCCCTGATGGACAGAGGACCCCCTGGACAATGCAGCAGCACCCCTTTATGGTCTGCAGTGACACAGGAGCCACTAAAGCCCCCCTCTTCTGTCTGCAGCACAAATCCTATAGAGTATAGACAACAACACAGCCCTTATGGACAACAGCACAGCACAGCCAGCCCCTATGGACAACAGCCAGCCAGCCCCTATGGACAACAGCCAGCCCCTATACACAGTAACAGCCAGCCCCTATGGACAACAGCCAGCCCCTATACACAGTAACAGCCAGCCCCTATGGACAACAGCCAGCCCCTATACACAGCAACAGCCAGCCCCTATACACAGCAACAGCACAGCCCTTCCCTTGCATCCTCTTCACTCTCCACAGCCAGAATGAAAATGGAGGCGAGCGGGGGGAACCATTATACAATGCAAAAAACCCGCGAGAATCCGACAGCGGGATGATGACGTTTTGCCTCGCTTAGAGATCATAGTCAGGCGGGAAAACCCGAGCCGGCTTGGATCCGACTCGGATCTGCAAAATTCGGGTGGGTTCGGATCTCTGAGATCCGAACCCGCTCATCTCTACTAGAAACGCTGGGCTGTGACAATAACCGCAAAATCTTTAGTTTTAAACAAGTAAAAAGTCACAGATGAAGCACAACAAAACTTGGCCTAAAAAAAAAAGAAATAAAAGCCCCAGCCGCTCACATCGGATGTCGCACATCAAAGTTATCGGTGTAATCTAGCAATGCTATTGTTGCTCACAGTTTTATTTCTGTTAATAAGAAGCACATTTTGAGCAAGAAAGAGGCTCAGTAAGGCTGAGTCGTCCGGGAGCTGGTACGCCCACAGGGGCTATTTGCCACGACTTCAGCAACAGTGTATGAATATCAACAGCAGTTTGGGACCTATAGTAATAGATGTCTGCGATGTCCATAAAAAAACATGGTAGAGTCCAACAGTTTCATTGACACCTCTCTGCGAATTAGGGAGAACATTAAGATGGTCAACAGTCACAATGTCTACACCAGAATGTAGACAGGTACTGCATGTCGACAGTCAGAATGTTTACAGTAATTTGGTCAACAACCAATATGTCAACAGGTTTAAAAGGTTGACACCAAAATGTTTTCTTTTTTTTTAAATGAATTTCAGGGTTAGGCTAAAAAACGACATTATATGTCGACATTTAGAATGTGTTAACCCGGTCGACCTAAATGCATGTCGGCATATTCGCTGTCGTCCAAATGTTTGTCAACATGGTGTAGACATACTGAATGTCGGCAAGTCATTCCACTCCCGAACAAAGCCACAGGCAGCCAATAGTGTAGTAGCTTAAAAAAAAACATAATTGTATAATAGAGACAAAAATGCAGACAGCTTACCTGGTGGTGATTGAGGCGCAATAGCCACCCTGTAGATCACATGCATGTCTCTTAGACTGACCATTTATTCACAGATGGAAGAGACGGGCGAGCAGGATTACATACATGATAACAGTGGAGGTCACTCATGGCAGTAGATAACCAATGAAATAGCAAGTGCAATAATAGTTTATTGTTCTTATTCGGCATTCTGCTAGGAGAAGCGCATAGTCCCAGCAAGTGCAACAAGCCCTGTATCTATTGAGACGGGAGAGACGTCATTACATCTCCCCACCCAAGGCTCCTACAGTTCCGTGTGTAAAGTCTCTCTGGATAGCAGAGCAGCATGTAAGCAGAGGTAGAATACATGCCGTGGGCATGCGCACGGCATCTGGTCACTAGTGCAGGGAGAGCCTGGGGACTGCCCAGCATCTCGGAGTAACTTAAAAGGGAGGTGCCCCCAAGGCTCCGCCCAGTTTTCCACAGGCTCTGCCCCATTTTTACAATGCCCCACCCCTTTTACCCGAAGCACCGTCCCGTTTTCGGGAATGTCTCTGTTCATGAATCTTAAATCTTCGGAGGTATGCTTATTATAGGGTTGTCAATAAATAGCACTTCACCCTCACCCTCAAGAGAAAGTAGGGCATATTACTGTTCCTACAATACATCAAATAGAGGCCCTGCTTGTACAGCCTTGTCTGGTTATTGTAGTTACAGACAACGTTGGTAAACTCTGGCACACATTGGGGTTTTCGACCCATTTACCTGGTCCGGCAGTGTCAGCTAATGCCATCTGTGCCCCTCCTGGCTACCTGTGGCACTCCTGAGTCATGAGTCACTATCTGCATACAAACAGTCCCTGCTGTGGTCATCTTGGATTGCATCACATGATCCATTCTGACAAACCAGACTCCAGAAACTCCGGGCACATGATTCAGCCAGCCTATCAGTGCTCAAGACGCCCTATTTAAACCAGGAACTGCTGATTGCACGTTGCCAGAACAACTCTTTTCCTGCTGGGAATGGTCTCCTGAGTCAGAGCCTGTTTGTAGTATTTCCAGGCAGCAGGGCCGTAGCTAGGGTGGTTTGGTGCCACTGCACACAGCGTAACTGCCCTGACGGCACTGCCCTGATGGCGGAAAACACCGGCCAGCACCACATTTTCTCTCTAGTCTCTCCGCTGGCGATGGGCGGCCGCTACTTAAAGCATGATGCGCGGACACAGCGCACAGCAGGAGGACAGTTAACAGCCGCAGCCTCCGGCTCCCTTCCTACATGTGACAGAGTGTGACTCACCCAGTCTGAGTCTCTGGCGCCGCCTCCCGAGTCCCAGCAAGTGCAACAAGCCCGGAATCTATTGAGACGGGAGAGACGCCATTATGCTCGCAGACCCCCCAAGCCGCGGAGTGGTGATGTGGATGGACACAGTTCCCGGAAACGGGAGTGTGTTGCCCCCATTTTCCAGGAGGAACTAGCCCAGGGTCTGCTTCGGTAGACAGATTCCTGGCCTCTTCTTTACATGACCAGCCATCGGTCAGGCTGCTGGAAGCTTCTGCTCACACAGCCTCACCACAGTAGCAAACATCAGTCGCGACGGTTGCGATGGTAATCCCAGCCTGAGACATCGGTCGCAGTGCTGGGATCGCAAATGCAGCAGTGAGGTGTCCGATATCTCCTGCTGTATTTGCCTCGGATATGGATGGATTTGTCACAGCTGATTGTGTTTAGCTCTGCAAATCCGTCCATCTCCAAGTCAGGCCCTCTGCTTGCATTATCTTCTGCCAGCATCACCAAGGTGCCTCCGAATCTGGGCACAGCTCCTTCTACACAGCATCAGTCAAACTCTGGACAGTACATCATCTGATGTTCTCACGGATTCCGGCACTAGAGGCTCTGTGGCAGATTCCAGGTCTGAGTGCTCTGCAGCTGGGCCTGTTCTGAGTCTCATTCCAGCTCTGAGTTCCCTGTAGCGGGTTCCAGGTCTGTACGCCTGTTCTCAGGTCTTAGATTTGGAACCGGTCACGGGACACTCAAAACTGAGTTTACAGCTGCAAATTCCAGTTCTGAGTTTCACTTCTCAAGTCCATAGCATCCACAGAAGCCATGACACGCTTCTGGGTAAGGCCCAGATAAGCAGCAGCTTCCTCAAGACCCCAGCTTTAACTTCTCATCTACTAAGCCAGCTAAGCCCAAAGATCCCATTCTAGATCTTCACAACCCAGCAGTTGTGACCAGTGACGTGCGGGGAGGTCAATAGCTGGGGAGGAACACATGGAGATGGGTCTCAGTGCTGGGAGCCTGTCTCACCCCCTACTCACTGTAACTCTCCCTTCACCACACTAAGCTTCAGTATTCATTTAGTCTCCTACCTGCATCACTGTCTTCTCTTGCTGCTGCCGACAGCTCCGATCACTTTCTGGTCACATGACACATCCAAGGTGTCCATCAGTGCTCAAGACAAGCCCCCATACTCAGAGGCATGCCTCTATTAGCTCTTTCTGTACAAATTACTGCCCGTGGTGTGGCCCCGCCCCCAGCGCTGCAAGCAGTGTCTGACTATACAGAAGTGAGGCTGAGCTGTTCCTGCCTCATCTCCCTGCAGTCCCAGGGAGCTCAACAAAGCTGGTGAGTGTGAATTATAAAAATGATTACACTAAACTAAAAAAATGTTTATAAGTTATAAATATCTTCTTGTATAATTCTAATAATTTTTATATCAAATCTCAGGAGTATGACTCTACCTCCCCTGACTGCATGCCCCTGGTTGTAACGTACTGCATGCCACATTTTTTTCTACTCTTGCTATTACAAGGTCTTTATTGCAGTACAATAGAAAGTGTCTGTGATGTATGTAACTATTGTGTATTCTGTATATTCAGTAGAAGAACCTCCATCTCAGCCACGTACTAGCAGAACCACTCAGCCCACACACTTAGGATCAAAAGTGAGAACTGACAATGTGGAATGTTTGACGAGTATAGACACCGAGGGTCAGTTATGTAAAGAGCCACTCACAGATAGAAATTTTCATTACAATGTGAAGATTGTTCATATCTAAATTTGTGGATTTGGGGCAAAGCACGACACACAATGGCGCCTATCTGTCCCTCCCAGGTCTGTGCCTCACCCTTTTGTAATAATCTGCCCACTCTGTATTGGGCAGGGCAGATTCATGCACCATTTCGGAAAAATGTGTTTGTGGGACTTTTAAATTGTTCCACTTTACACTTGACCCCCTTTGCAGCCACAAAACATACTGTATAGTTTGCTACTGTGGGAAAATGTTCAGCTGTAATGGTGCGTACACACGGTACGACGGGGGGCGAACAGATAAAGATAGCGTTCGTTATTTGATAGTCCTGCATGTGTTGGATGATCGTTCTTGAACATCCAATACATGCTGCAAGCCCCTTACAACTATATCAACCCACGATTAATGATCGCGGGTCCCTATAGTAAACAGGCTAACTTGGTTGATATCGACCAGGTATGCCTGCTTGAACAGACTACCAACGGTGGTCGATAATGACCTTACGTGGCCGCGCATCGACCATCGTTTGGTCGTTTGCAGGGGCCAGAATCTGTCGGATTTAAACAATAGATTTGTACAATAACTGATAATAATCCTGACAGTTTATCTGACCGTGTGTACACAAACTTTCAGTCCAGCTCTGAACGACGGAACAATATTTAGAACACAAAGGACAAGAAGATGCATTTAGTATGATAGTTAAAATTATAACATCCTGTCTAGAAGAATTGTACCTTTTTCATGCACATGTGGATCCAAGTATAGCGGAAACTAATTTATTCCAGACCAAAAAGCTAAAAAACGTCATCATGAAGTTCTGGCGGTGATATGCGTTAGTAGCCTCCCACTTCCTTTTGTGTCACAGAACATTGCAGTAGTCCAGTTACCACAAGCAGATAATCTTCTGGTTGATCAGATAATAATTTTCAATCCTTTTTATTGTGAGTGGATAATTTTAGTAGAGATGGTTTGGTTCTAAATCATTGTCGTATTTGGTTTTGGCAAAACCAGCCTCAAGTGTTTTGGTTTTCTTAAAAAAAAAAAGCTAAAATCATACAATTTGGACCAATTCTAGTTCCTCTAGTATTATTAACATCAATAACATTCATTTCCAGTCAAGTATGACCACCTCACAGCACCTGAAGTCATGAGTGAGGGACATACCTGACATCCAAAATACACAAGATCCGTTTTTTAGATCAGTTCTGAACTTAACTAGAAGACCCAAGTCAGGACGGTTCTAATCGGAGCCCTAAAGTGATCCGAGCCCGGACTCTGTATGACTCAGAACCCCAAAGTTCGAGTGTGTTCGGTGTTCAGGAAAACCGAACTCCTCATCTCTAATGCAGCTTTTTTATTCTGGAATAAAATTAGTTTTCAATAATACTACACTAGAAGAGAAACCGAATGATTGAATAAGAAAAGAGGTAGTTTAAACCTCTAGGATGAGGGCTGGCATGGGTGATGATCACTAATCTTAGTAGCCTATCGTAGTGCAGGGGCATGGGTTGGTATGAAGTTTATTTAAGGGGCTTGGGCTTGGGCTTGAGCAAGTGGGCTTAGTGTTTGTTGTGTTGGCTATGTTGCGGCGGGAAAGAACGGCAGGTCACCAGTCCGGGTGCAATTATTTATTTGAGATGAGATTCCTTCGTTGACTGGTAGTTGGCTGCACCACCCTATCGGGGGGTAGTATCACCCAAAAGGGTGGGTAGTCAAGTTGCTAAGGGCAACATCACTTCTTAATAGAACTCCCATCTTAGTAAATGTACCCCTAAGTCTCTGTGTCTTTATTTATTGTTGTAATTTAGTTGTTAGGTGATTTGCACACACGACACACTTCATCTGATAGAAGTTTTATGGCCTACTGTGGCATTTTATGTTTTCATAGATTCCAGTTGTAAAGGTGTGAAGTCGCATGGCTCGGGGATTACAGAGACATCTAAACCTCTCATAACTCACCAGCTTTTCATGTACGTGTGGATCTTTCTAGATACAGTAGGATGTTATCATTTTAGCAGTATCACATATTATATAATATATGAATTTTAACCTGTGAGTTTGAACCTTGTACATAGGTTCCAATGACGATTAAGGAGGACCCAACTTATGGTCTAACTAAGGGTAATGTGTATGGGTAAGGGTATGGGTAACTATGGTAATGTGGGGAGTAACGCAGTTTTCCGCGGTTAGGAAAACTGCAGGACCCGAACTGTGCATGTAAAGGTAAGGTCCTGCACCCTCGCTCGCAATACGGCTGCAGACATCAGGTGAGTGACAGTGTTCTGCCATTTTGGGGCGGGGAGGGGGTGGTGACGGGCTGCGTTTCTGAAAATGGGGGTGTGTCATCCTGTTTCCTGGGAGTGGCGAGGCCGGGGTTCTGCCTCGTTGGACGCAAGTTTCCTGGCCTCATAAGCGGCCAGGCTGAGTAAACTTCGGCTTACGCTGCATGACCATACCAACGGACGCCACTCTCGGATCGCAGGTGCACCCAGGTGATGTCTATTTCTTATAGACACCTGCTGCATCTGCAGATTGCCTGCTGCTGTGCAATACCGTCCACATAAGAATCAGTCCATATGATCGTAATTCCTAATCATTTCCAATACGCATTGAACAATTAAGTAATTTGAGTACAGCATAATGAATTCACTGTAATGGACAATAATAGGTCAGAAACCTGACTCGGACATAATTTGGTCCCAGACAAAAAAATATATATATATTTTCAGGTAGAGTATGTCTGTTTTAAATCCACTGCCTAAATTTCAGCAAAGGTAGTTACTGTATCAGTGTGCATACACATTTATACCCGGCCAGAAATGGCACATATTTATACCGATATAAACAGGCCTTTTGTTCTTACACAACAGAGAAGGTGACAGCTGCCTGATGTAAGCAGACCTGTGAATTTGATTAATACACATAATAAGGCTGTCATGGGAATGTATACATACAGTACACGTGTCATCAATCTCCCCGCTGTAATAAATTCATTGCTTGCACAGTCCGCTCCTGCCAAGGAAACCACTCGACTGCATAAAGAGGAACAAACAAGACTCAGAACTTCTCACTCCCTCCCCACCTCCGACCTGAGACTGACTCCTCGGGCTCATTTGTGGTCGCTCATGTCACAGTTATGTTGAAGGCAGATCACAAATTGGGTTTTATTTTCGAGCTATGAAATTGCTGGGCGATACATGGTGATGCTGTACTATCATCCCTGCTACAGGAGGGGGGGGTCAGTGAAAATTTCATATACATCTGATTCTATGAATCTACTATCAAAATACCCACACTACAGAGCCAAGTATACTGTACAATAATATCCAATACAACATACTGCCATCCCAACATCACACTAAGAGGGGTATGCAATATGGGAGCGAAAAGTCAGTGCTGGACTTTTCGCTCCACATCGGAGAATTTTCAGGGATAAAGTATCGTACGCTTGCCCGCTTTATCCCCGTATTCAATATAAAACCTCCGAAAACGGGTCCTGGCGAAGTGGGATTTGCATAAAAAAAACAAATTTTTCCTTGAAAGAATTGTAGGACCCCCCTAAAGCTGTAAAAACATGGGGGATCACTATGGGTCCCCCGTTTTAGCCTGCAAATGAAATTCGGGGATTTAAATAGCCGCAGCAGGTGCTTTTTTCCCCGACATTGAAGAAGTGATGCAGAAGAGCACTTAGGTTATTTTTTTCGTTTTTTTTAAGTTGTCCCATCAAATTTGGGGTACATGAAAATGGGTACTAGCATATTTTGATGTCCGTAAAGTAAGTTTTTAAAAATTCTGCAATTGTTCACCTGCCGCTAATAATTCTATTCTAGAAAACACCTGCTGCATACTTGCAGAATAGCCCTGAACCTATTTCCCTAGTTTTAAACAATTTTTTCCCATTTTTTTTTTTCACCCCATATTTTAAATACATTTTTTGGGGTGTGCCTATTTTTTTTTTTTTTACTTTTTTGGACAGTTATTTTTTAAATGTCATTCCCAGGGGTGCAGGCTATTTTTTTTAAGCCTGCACCCTTAAACCCCAATTCTGCACTTTTTTTTGACACCTATTCAATGGTGAAAAGTTATCCCCGTTTTTTATCAAAGACTTTTCGAACCTGCGAAAAGTCTTTGAAATTGAATATGGTGTAAAACCAAAATCTGCGATAATAACGTCATATGTGCGAAATTAATGCAAAAACTGAGTTTTCGCACCCATATTGAATTCCCCTATATAAGACCATCCATATCGTACTAACACCAATAACGACACAATGCCGAACTCACATCACATTTTGGGACGGATTCTGAATCGCATGAAGAAGCGCACTCAGCAGCGCACTCAGCAGCGTCTAATGGCGGTTGCCCGTACCCATATACGTAGTCGAGCCATTTCTTTTTGCAACTAAGAAGTTTCTAACCTCCTATGGTGCAGGTGTTGCACAGGGTACTGCAATCGAGATGGATGGTGTAGACTAGAGCTACATCACACAGATAGAACAGCAATAAGGCACCTGTACTTGGCCTTTGCAACCTCCAGTAATTCCTTCAAGAACCTACAACATTATTAAAGAAAGGAAATTGAAGGCTGACAGTAATCCTACACTCTATTCTACACAGCTATAGTTGGAAACCAGAGAGTATTAACCCATAGTACGGGTTGGCACCAAGAATAAACTTCCCACTCCACCACTCCACATTATCCTTGTTGTGCCAAGTAATTGTTTAATCTATTGGTTCCTAAACTGGGTGCCGGTGCACCCTGGGGTGCTACAGAGCGCTTGCAGAGGTGTCACAGGCTGGTGGTCCAGTACCAAATCAAGGGGTTATTTACTAAGCAGTGTTAGGAGACAGAGTGAAAAGTGATAAGGTGCCAGCCAATCAGCTCCCAACTGTCATTTATCAAACACAGCCTGTGAGATGACAGTTGGGAGCTGATTGGCTGGCACCTTATCACTTATCACTTTTCACTCTGTCTCCTAACACTGCTTAGTAAATAGACCCCCAAATTAATTATTTATGTTAATGTGATTGGCAGCCACCAGTACTGGTTTTGTCTATCAAATATATAGACAAACAGAAAAAGAACCCTGTCCACCTAAAGATAATTGAACCCAAAGATCACAGGTAAGCACAATTTACTTAATATAATAAGTTTTGCTGAGTTTCTCAAGTAGAGACTTTGGGTCTAGAGGTGCCGTAAAAAAAATGCTGATACTCTATGGCGCTGTGATTCAAGAAAGTTTGTGATCTACTGGTTTAATCCACTTATAAAAAGACATGAAGGCAGCATTCAATTGTTTCTCGCAGCTGCAGCTCCCGTCTAAAGTGACTGGGATCTATTACATTGTTTTGGGCGGCCCATCACTTATCGCGGATTTCTGCTCATAGCCTCCTGAGGTGCGAGCAGAAAACTACCTAAAGTAGGGCTTTTTTAGCGCCTTAACTGCAGCGCGCCCGGCATTTGGGCGCCTTAACTGGCACTTTGCACAGGAGAAACCGCTTTACACAGCTAAACCTGTGCATTTTGGGCGCAAGAATGTGGCCAAGGGGGTGCGGGCCATACCTGGTTGTCACCCGCTGAGGGGGGACACCAAGGTGTAGGCTCCCCCTCAGTGTCCGAACCCGGGTGCTGCACTGTAGCATTAAGTGCAGCACTCTGCTCCTGTCACAGTGATGGAGCCGGCACTGCCCGGCCTGCACCTCCCATCTCCCCATTGATAGCCATGGGCCGGGGTTCGAGCCGTGATGCCTTGCCCCCTTCCGATGCCACGTCCCTTCCCGAGGCCATACCCCTTTTCGGTGGTGCATGGCTGAGCTTGCGCATGGAATCCCTCCCTGCACACGATGTCACCGCGGGGAGGGACGCCAATGGGTCATCGTGACCAGCCTCGAGCCCTTTGTGTGTTCTACATATACAGTATATATTTTTGCAGTGCTGCTGTGGCTTTTTTTCTCTCCATAATCTTTTTAAAATCTCCCCTTCATCGCCAACAGTTGAACCAATATCTAATTTCGAGTGTCATTGTACAGACTCTTGCTGCCAGGTTGGTCAGGTTACTCCAGCTACTGGAAGCCCAATGCTTCCAAAAATGTTCATGAAGAAATCACTGCAATTTTGACATTAAGGCAGACCCCTCTCTGCTGCCCGGTCACTGTGCCCCAAATCTTATATAGAAAATTGTCCAGTTATGCATTTGGACACCCCTGCACCGATTGGGATGAAACCAATGCAAAGTGACCCACTTGGATCCAGAGCAGAGCTTAGGGGGGGGGGTGAGGTTCCCGGTTGGACCGCCCGTTTGTGCACGCCGGGCAGAACTTTGACCCGGGGAGCCTGTTCTGTGCCTTCCACTGGATGGATTTGGATGACATCACATAATAACACTTAACTTGGAGATTTAAACCCGGGTAATGCCGGGTACTTCAGCTAGTGTGTTTATAAACCAGCTTTAATACCTTGCTGTTATTGCCATCTCAGGATGGCGATAACAGATTCATATTTCATAATGTGTGAAGTATATATAGATACACACACATATATATTCATAAAGTCATTCATTGCTGCAAACAGCAATGTACTGTATGTGACAAAAGTACCAGAGGTCAGGATGACAGCCATACTAAAAACAGTGGGACTGTCCCACCTAAATCAGATGATCTGTATCTGCATCTGTATCGGGTTGTTAATTGAAGAATGTTGACATGATATGAATGTAGAAATTCAGGATGTCAACCTGGTATCAGTGTCGACACTGACATAATATTGAGATGTTCAACATGTTGACATTATGCATATGGAAAGGGAGAATGTTGACAGTACTATTTTATCCTAATAACAGCCTAACCCCAACCCTAACTGCAGCCTAACCACAAATTAACCCTAACCACAGTCTTAGCCTAACCCCAGCCCCAACCCATGCCTAACCCATCTCTTACTTAAGGTCGATTTGGCATTTTGAGTGATTTGAGGTGCGATTTTCAATCGATTTGTATTCGATTTTGCTTTTGGGTATTTACTAAAGGCCAAATCGAATGTAAAATCGAATTTCAAATCGAATTTGTGTCAAATCGACCTCAAATCGAACATTGAAAAAACATTGGTAATTTTACATAGCCCAACAGACAAAACTCTTATTTACTATCATTTGATTTGAAATCGACCTCAAAATCGGACTTCAAATTGAACTTCAAATCGCCAAATGAATAGACCTGCTTCTTGCTTTCGATTTGAGCATGAGCAGGTTAGATTGACACAGATACATGCATACATCAGTGAGATGCCTGCATGTATCTGACTGTAAAAGGCAAATAAACAGTAAAAAAAAAATTATGTGAGGTCCCCCCCAAAACAGAACCAGCCCCGGACTGTTCAAACCCAGTTCTGGTTGACTAAGTACAGGGAAAAAATTGCGTAGGGTCTCCCTATACTTAGTACAACCAGCACTGGGCTATGGGAATCAGTGCTGGTTCTGGAATTACAGGGAAAAATTTGTGTAGGGTCTGCCTGTAATTCACAGAACCAGCCCTGGACCCTTTCTAACGGGGGACTGATGCCACAGCCAGGGGCAGGGTCGGATTTCCCGCTAGGCATCCTAGGCGCTCGCCTAGGGCCCGGCGGGGACCCAAGGGGCCCTTGCCCAAAGAAATTAGTCTGATCACAGTGCTCCCAGAGGAGCACTGCGCAAGTACTGCATGACGTCATGCGGTCCCGCCTCCACTCCCAGTGAGTCCCATGCTGCTGTATCCAAAGTGGCCTCCGGGCAGACACTGTGACACAGCTGCTTGCGCAGACGCGCTGCAGTACTTAGGCGGGTTCCCGTCGACCTGTCCCCCGCATCCAGTTCTCTACTGCCGCTGTTGGAGCCAGCAGGTAAGTGTGAGTAGGGGTCTATGAGGAGGGACTGCGATGAGGAGCTATGAGTGAGGAGCGCTGTGATGAGTGAGGGGCTGTGAAGAGGGGATATGAGAAGCTGTTAAGAGGGGATTTTAGGGGTTGTGATGGAGGTGACTGTGATGAGTGAGAAGGGCTATGTTGAGGGGTATGAGGGGCTGTGATGGAGGGGCTGGGAAGAGGGGATATGAGGAGGAGGGGCTGTGATGGAGTTGACTGTATTAAACTTATACTGTATAAGGTGTGTGTGTGTGCTTCTTTCAACATTTCTTTACAGGTGAACTACAGGTCCCAGTGGGCCCTTAATGCCCCGCATGCTGGTACTTGTAGTTCTCCAAGTACCAGCATGCGGGGGAGGCTTGCTGGGAACTGCAGTTCTACTGTAAAGACAATGTTTTTATTCTTCTATTTTTACACTACACTAACACAATCAACCCGCCACCCACCACCCAGGGGTGGCGGGGATAGCCCTGGGCTATCATCCAAGGCTAGGGGTGCCCTGTAGAGGGAAACCCCTTTATTGGAGGGGTCTCCAACTCCCCAGGGATCCCTGGCCTGGGCTGACTAGCGGTCAGGGCTGATGCTGCGGCTGGGGGGCCCGGTGATAGGGCTCCCCTGGCTGTGGCATCAGTCCCCCGTTAGAAAGGGTCCAGGGCTGGTTCTGTGAATTACAGGGAGACCCTACGCAAATTTTTCCCTGCAATTCCAGAACCAGCCATGGTTCCCATAGCCCAGTGCTGGTTGTACTAAGTATAGGGAGACCCTACGCAATATTTTCCCTGTACTTAGTCAACCAGAACTGGGTTTAAATAGTCCGGGGCTGGTTCTGTTTTTTTTTTTTTTTTGGGGTGGGGTACCTCACATAATTTTTTTTTAAAGTTTTAACTCTTTATTTACTTTTTACAGTCAGATACATGCAGGTATCTCACTGATGTCTGCATGTATCTGTGTGAGAATGAACTGCACATGCTGAAAGTGAAATCATGAAGCAGCTCTATGCTGTCGGGGATTTGCAGTTCAGTTTGAGGTGTGATTTGCCGTTCAATTTGTACATGAACATCCCAAATCGAACAGCAAATCACTGTTCAAAACCGACTCAAATCGAATTTGTTTTGCAAATCGCAAAACAAATGGAACTATAGTAAATCTGGCAAAATCACTGTTTTTTTTAAATTCGATTTGAGAAGAGCTAAATCACTCTTAAAATCGACCAACAAATTTACCCCCTGATATCAACATTTGTCAATGTTGACATATTGATGGTCGATATGTTGCATGTCGATATTGTCAACATCGCCATTCTACGCGACTGGGTTGACCTTCTGAATGTCCACACAGTAATTACATACCGTATCTGCCATCTGCTGCTGAGATCCTTCAGCACTGCAGTTGTGAAACACAATTAGGACGGCATAGAACGACATATCCAGCAGAATATCCCAGTGTACAGGAAATCAATGCACTGACAATACAGAATATTTCTCCTCATAACACAGTGAAGCTGTTACATACAAATATTTATCTTTTGGCCCCGATTCTGCGCCTTCTTTATCGTAAAGCCACGGCAGACTGCTTACTAGTTTATACTATACAAAGATTGTATAGTATAAACGCTCTATCAGTGTATGTCAGATTGTTACCATAATGTAGATCTCTAAATGATCACTTAACTAAAATAAATAGATGGACAGCAGTATGATCCTGGAACTCAAACAAAAGAGGCAGATCCCTGCCCGTCTGTACTATAAGAAAGCAAGTCCCCATCCCTAAACCTGTCCCATTATGGGTGCAAAAGATCCAGTTGAAACAGACGTCCCATCTCCGTCCTTACAATAGAGACAGAAGAGTGGTCCTCACTCACCCCCCCCCATTACACAAGTGTGGTTCATAGGACTTAGCGATCTCCATCAGTATGCTGATACCTGATCCACAGAAGCAGATCTCTTTCTTTGATGCATGTGCAGTATGGTGAAAATCCACGAGATCCCTTTGCAGAATAAGCCCCTATATATGTCCACTTTGGATGAAGGTGGTGGACGAAGTTGCATCCTTATGCTAATGCCGTGGCCGATAACTTCCTACTGAGACACCCACTGGCTGCGGCGTTAATCCATCACTGTGCATATTTAGAGGCACCATCGGCCTCCCCATCGAGGATTGCACCAGACATATAAAGGTGCCAATTATCTGTCTGAACATGGCTTCCAGCGTCAGTGCAGCTGCATCTGTAGACGCAGCCGCGGGCCGCGACATGCCTGCATCTGGCTAGCCCCTCCCTTGTTAATCCCTTGGAATGCTCACTAAAATCCCCAGCTCTTGCGTCCAAATTCGTTCTACGTCCATCAGCGGTATCCATTGAAACGCATGCGCAGTGCGACTCGGATGCAATTCTCAGCCTGAAAACATTGGCCGCTTGCGTCCGACCATGCAACCACCTCTAAATCAAGGCCCTTTGCTTCTCGTTGCCTTTCTAACGCTTTCCTTTTTTTGCTCCACGTTTTTATGAGGCTATAAAGTATTCATGCAATGAGTTGCACAATTTTGCCAAGTATATGACAAGGTTATAGCTGCTACAGGCTCCATGGTTGTGGAGCTTGGTAAATCCAACAGCATAGCAGCTCTAACAGAAAACTACGGGGGCTGCTTTGCGGTCAGAAATTGAGGGACCTCCGATATATGCTGCGGTCCCTCTTTGTTAAATGCTGGGGATCCTTAGATTTTGCAGAGAAAAACTGGTATTTTCAGAAGATTTCCAGCAATTTCATTTTAATTATGCCCCATTGCTCTCAATGTACAAAATGTAAACACAGGTCACAGAGCCTTCATCTGAAAAAAACTAGAGAGACAAATGCGGAGAAATGCGTGAGCGAACAAATTAGTGCTGGAACTGCCGCTACGTTATATTAAAACATTGCTCCTGCAGAGCTGCTGTGAATATTAGCACTTACTGGACTATGGGCCTGATTCAGACCCGCTCACAAGCACTATGCGCTCGCAAGCGGGTCGATGGTGGGGCATTGCGTACGTGTGGCATGAGCAAACCCCGGAGCGAGAGAGAAATTCTCTCGCTCAGGGGCTCACTACAAATGGGGTGGCTGTCGATGTTGATCGACAGCTCACCCCGTTTTGTAGGCTGGTTGGGGGGGTGGCTAGACAAACGGAGGCGTTCCTGAAGGAACGCCTGCCATTTGTAGGGGGCGGCCCTACTGACATCACCAGTGATGTCAGTAATGAGCTTCCGGCTTTATTAGAGCTGGAAGCTCACTGGGGCTTGCGGCAGACGAGACCCTACCACAAGGGTCTCGTCGCAAGCCCGATGGTCGCGACCATCACCTGGCCACTCGCTAAAGCTGTGGGTGGTCACCCACAGCTTAGCGAGCGGCCAGGAGGGAGGCCGGGTTTTTTAAAACAAAGTGGCCACCCTGATTCAGAGCGAGCACTTGCTTTTTGCCAGCGGCTCTGAATCAGGCCCTATATGCAGCATTTTTAAAAGGTACAGTTGAATGTTCTACATTCTCTCAGTGAACCTGGTTTGATTAAAGTATCTCTGAGTTTCAAGTAACACACGGCTTATTGTTGCAACTGTGACAGCTCATTTATTTTTATCACTCAGTTATTAATACATACTGGGGTGGATTCTGATTTGCAGGCAAAGAGTCAGTGTTCGCGGGAAGTCGCTAAATCTTGACTTACTGCTAATAAGAGTTTCTGTAGGAGGAGGATTCGTGCGGCTACAAGTTGGAGCTGCAATCATTAGTATCACCATGTGCACCAGCCCCTTGCTAGAATACTGCACTAACCAGTCACTGTGCGCACCATTGAACACTCCAAAAGCCCTACAGCGGTGCAAAATATCCGTCTGATCATGGCCGCCAGTGTTACTGTGGCAAAAGACGTAGTCAATGCACGCAACATGCCCCCATGTGGTTAGCCACCCCCTCCTTTTTACCACCCACCGAAATTGCCTCTTAGTGCATCCAAATTCGTTCTGCAGCTCCCGCTGTTAACCATTGGGACACATGTGCAGTGCAGCTCCGACACGTGCTCAGACTGAAAACATCGGCCGCCTGCGTGCCGCATCGACACTCCATTCGCCACCGAATCAGACCCAAGGTGTGACAGACCCCCGTTAAATAAATATATTGTCAAATTTCATTTGACTAAGCCAGAGGCAAAATGCCGTCCCTTAAAACTGTACCAATGAAACTACATTCACTGTGCAGGAAGTAATTATACGTACTGTAGTGTATCGCAACATGAATGCAGCACGCTGAATTATTGATTTTTCTGTAAACATTAAACTTCCATGTAACACAACTTAAAACAAAAGACTCATTAACCCATTCGCTACTGTGTGTTTTCTCACCCGTGTAACCCAAAAAAATATATATATTTGTTTTTTTTATTGAAATTTCAAGAAGGGTTCTTGTTTCACCAATAATCCACCTTTCCAAAATAGTAAAAAGCAGGAATCTATGGGGTAAATTTACTAAGATTCGTGTCTGGCCGAGATTGCACTCTCGTGCGAGTTTCCCCTGATTTTGCAACTCGGGAGATTTACTAAAGGCAAACATATGATCCAGCACAGATATAGGAGGACCAAACATGCAAATAGAAGTCAATAGACCATTGATACAAAACGCAAGTACTTTCCATAGACAGGAATACAATTCACGAATTTAGTAAGAATTGTGTTTAAAAACACAATAGAAGAAATTAATAGAAGTGCCTGTGGGCTGTGTGCTCTGCCGAAGCACTGCACAGATTAGTGCATTTTCTTATAACCAGCACTGGGCTAAACCAGCCGGGGTGGTAATGCCATATCGGGGGGACACAGCATGGGGTCCCCCTGCCAAAGCATTATACAGCCCCAAACTGGTCAACCCAGGGCTGACAAACCTCGGAAAGTAGGGACCCCTCTGTTGAGGATCTACCAGTCCTGGGCTGAAAGCTCAGGGGTCTTCCATGCACCCCTGGTGGTGGAGGGTGTGGGTGTAAAAATTAGAGACAATATTGTTTTACAGTGGGACTACAGGTCCCAGCAAGCCTGCCCTGCGGCACTTGTAGGACCATAAGTTCAAGCAGGCCATTGGCACCTGTACCCCCACTGTAAACAAATTATTTGGAAAATAAATAAAATAAAAGTACACACAACCACAAAAGGGTCCTTGCACAAGCAGTCTGATTTTGTACCAGATCTCTGCTGGAGGAAAATCACAATGCTTCTTTTAGTTTTTGTGCCTTCTAGAAGCATATTTCTATGTACACTTTCAATCAAAGAGTCTCCATTTATATTGTTTTCCTTGTGACAGCATTGTCTGCTCACACAATGTACATACACCCCAGTACTGTCCACAGGAACAACCAAAAGTCAGAAAAAGCAGAAACTGTAGAACGTTGTAATTCAGTATAACATATCTTCCACTTGCCCCAATTTAGGACATGTGTCCCGATTACCAGAGCCGTAACTAGACTTTTTGGTGCCCTGTGCCAAAAAGAGCATAGTTGCCCCCCCCTATTTTTCAAATAGGGACATAATGCACCTCAAAAATGGCTATGGCCCCATGGGGAAGGGCCAGGGAAGAGATAGGGGCGGCCAGGAGATGCTGGGGATAAAATAAGAGGAAGCTACAAGTGAGAATGATAATAAACAGGAAATTTGACAGGCTCAAACAGTGCCCCCTGCCCTGCGGTGCCCTGTGCCAGGGCACAGGTCACACTACCCTAGTTACGGCCGTGCCGATTACAGGTCAGTTGGGAGAGGTGCCCTGCTGGCAGGTGTCTCTTCAATGCCACCACACATAACCATGTTAGATACACAGTGTTAAAGGGATGTTTTGCTGGAAAAGGAAAGTGAGCTGGGTGCAGCCCAGCATGTTGTTGTATGGTGTGGCGACACCTCCGCTGGCCCTTAGCCAATCATGGCTATAGTGCAGGAACGCACGTGGGCCCTGTCAGTCGGTGCAGTATAGTGTATTTCCGTTTTGCGGGTATCGGGAATTCCATTTTTTTTTTTCAGAAGACCTTGGATTCTACCTGGGGAAGGGAACCGACCCCATGCTATGCATCCCCCTGCTACAGCATTACCACCCCAGCTGGTTCAGCCTGGTGCTGGTTATAGAAAAATAGGGGGAACCCCATGCCGCTTTTTCCCTCCGATTTTCCTGTACTAGAACAAGCTCATAGGTCCGGAGCTGGTTATGCTTTATATTGGTGGCATGCCAATATTTTTTCTGGGATCAGAAGAGGTTTCTTTTTGGACTGTTTGTTAAAATAATAAAAACTATATAGGCCTGTTCATTACTTATTATTTATCTCCTTAAACAATCCCTTTGATGTCCATTATGTTTAATATCTCGCAAACGCATCGCGGCATGGATGGCGTGACTAGTGTAGCCGCGTGTATGGCATGCACATGCCATAGACTTCAATGGGGAAACTACGGCTATGCCTAGATGTGGCATGGCGAGAGCCGCGCTATGCCGCAATGCGTGTGCCCAGCAACGATTTCGATGGCTACACCTGTATGTAAAAGTTGTGTATGCAGACATATTACTCTAGCCAAAGGCCTTGGAAGATAGTGTATTAATAGAACATATTGTTTCAAAGCTAGAACAGATAAACAAAGCAGAATTATGGTAGAATTATAATGTTACAATGCCAGGTGTTTGCCCTTGGCATTTCATCTTATACAATATTAACAGTCTTTGTTATTTAATTGTGGTCAGCTAAAAGGACACTATTCAGGAGATAATGGTATCAAGCAAAAGCAAATTCGAGGGGCTGGCAAAAATGAACATTATGGATGGTTAGATGCAATAGCATGTGTGTGGCATTTGTATAGGTCATTATATTATTTGAGAATATATGAAGTGCTTAGAAATAGGATTCGAATTAGAAAAACAGGTATAGATGGCTTCTGTTTAGCATTTAGCTGATGCAATCATTATGGAATGTTAACAAGCAGGCTTATTTCTGCAACCAATTAAAATGTTCTCTTTTCTCATACAGCTACTCAATATTTATTGTTAACACACAGGTGCTTGCCAAGGACTCTCTCAACCACAAGATGATAAAGCCCAAAAGTGGAGAAGTAAAGTTGCCACTAAGGAGAGAACATAATGTTAGGAGCTAAAAGATGACAACTGACCATTTACAAGAAAAATAAAAGCCAAAGACCAATCATAGACAGGCTTTTTTACGTAATGAGCTCTTATGAACAATCGTAAATGATGCATTTATCTTCTAAGGCTGATATCTGTTCATTTCTTGGAATTGGGGTGACGTGCTATGAATAATTATGAATTAGCCTAGATTGTATGAAGTGAATAAATATCAAATGAGTTGACAGTTAGGATATTCTGGATTGTGACTGTCTCCTGAGGAAGCCACTGACATTCTGTAGGTGGAGAAACATGTAGAGAGAAGCATCAGACTGCTTGCCGCCTAACCGGACCACTGGCGGTTCAAATTTAGGACTGGCTAAAATACTATTGAGACAGAAGATCACAGACGGGTGACTGCATCGGACTTACCATCTATACCGGTGTATATATACTTGCCCGCAGAGAGCCAAGAGAAAAGTCCAAGCCGGCTAAGTGGATCCGAGCAGACCGTGAGTTACACCATTTAAAATAAGCATACATGCATAATTGGTACACTCGTTTCTGCCTGTGGCAAACCTTGTTGCACTAAATCAACGGCTTTGCAGTCTATCCTAAAGTTGGAGTGGCTTGTCCAAAGAATAGCCACCAAATCCGGGAATATTCAATAATTATATCGTGCTATAGAGGGGAGTCTCATGGTTTTGTGAGCAGCATCGGAGCTGAGAACTTTTTAAAAAAAATCTAAACCAGAACGGTGTTATACCAATCCTCTGTTGAGGAAATCAATATCCGGGTCTTTAGCAACATTGTTTCATTGGAAGTAACAGACACTGATAAATATTGCTACATTAGATACGGATTTTTTAAAATAAAGTGTGGCTTACAGCTTATGGAAAATAGCCACTATACTAAATGCCATTAGAGTTGA
This sequence comes from Taudactylus pleione, assembly GCA_031769625.1. Lineage (NCBI taxonomy): Eukaryota > Metazoa > Chordata > Amphibia > Anura > Myobatrachidae > Taudactylus > Taudactylus pleione. The sequence continues at coordinate 1,920,959 of JAUIMM010000586.1, forward strand.
ATAAATTGTGCTTACAATTCATGATCATATGTTTTAGAGATAAGTTCACAAGGGCACACAAGTTCTATTATCGTTTATTTTTTCTTATGCTACTAATTTGTGCTAATTGAGTTTATTACCTTTATTTATATGTTTATATTTATTTTTAATATATATTTTTTTTGTCCATACCTATGCATTTTATATGTGGTTTTAATTAATTTAATTTGATTTACCTTGCTTATTAAATTTCATGCTGGTTAGCGCCTGTCAGTGTGTGTTTTTGGATTGAAACCTCTGGAAATTCATTGCCCGTGCTGCGACACACAAAGGGCATACTGTTGAAAATTTTTAATGAGCACTTGAAGTAAAAATTTTAAGTACTTCGATCCTCACTGTGAGGACATTCTGTTATTATTACTTTAATAGTGGTGTTTAAGGATGCATTTAAAAAAAATACATAAATCCCAAACCCCACACAAATTGAGACGAAGATCCCGATCTCGAGATGACGAGACAGTCCATTGAAATTGGGACTGCCCTGACATATTAGGGATAGCTGGGAGGTATATTACTAGGTGGTAGTACAACTTTAAAAGACAACTTTTGCAAAAACTGAAAAAATAACCGCTATATTAAATAATAATATTTTTTTTTTCCAATGTGGTCACTGTTTAATATCGTAAAAGGAAGGAACGTATTAATCAAATTTTTGTAAAAACTCCTATTCTCTGTGTGTAACTGGATTTAGATTTCTGGCAATAAGCCTGACAGCTGCAAGCTGCCTGCTCGGAATGCTAAAGGCCAGTAATGATGAGAGTCTAGCAGTTATTACCAAACTGTGATTAATATATCTTCTTTCCTTTAGAGATCTGAAACAATCACCACATTGCAAATAAATATTTTACTGCAATAACCCTGATATTAGTTTGCCATAGTTGTCATTTAAACGTTATCACTCGGAGCTGCATGGTGAATAACCTTTGTAACATGTACTTTGGAGTAGCTCCGTGAGAAACACACGCAGGTAAATCCTTCTTCTCCTGCTTCAAAGGTGTTAGGGGACGAGAGGTTTGCATGAATTAATGAAAAGCTGTTACTGTGAGAACATTTCTAGCTTGTGCTAAGCTTCTCGGTGCTTTAATCAAACGGCGCGCTGTCAGTGCAGGGCGTACACTCTGAACATCTCATTTCCCCACTGGAGCCGCCAATATACCATCTCTTCCTGTTGTAGCTAAAAACAGCCCAGATGCAGTGAGCACAGCCACATTTTGTGTGTCCTAGTGAGCTTGCAACTAGCTATAAAAAATTTAAGCAAGTAAGGGCCCCGATCCAGAGATGGACTCAGTATTACAGCTGCTGCATCTTTGTAAATGCGCCACAATATGCAAAAGCCGCAAGAGGCGTCTTAAGTAAAAACATGCCCACTTCCGGCCTTTCTGATCCAATCCTGCATCCGAGGACGAAGCATCAGATCAACTGGGTGACCATCGGACATCTGATTAACCCTCAGGTCGTCCAGCAATATCACGTTGCCAGGGTTAGTGAGCTGCATTCAAGGATGCAGCCACTGGCTTTGGCACACCCAGAAAACAAGGCCGACATGCCCCCAATCTTTGGGGAGGCTCTGTGTTGCCGCCTCCCAGCGCCATCAGTATGTCAAACATGCTGAGACAATTGGGATACAGTGAGACATTGCAGCCCCTGATCAGCACATGTGCAGTGCGGCAGATCTAAGAACATCGGGGGTTGCACAAACATAAGGTTTATGTGCATCTCTGAATCAGGCCCTATAGGAGAGCAAGTCATGTGTATTTACATATCAGAGTATTTATGCATATGTACTGTATATTTCAAATGGGAGCTAAACCTCTATACACGCCCCCTCCAGTTTAATTTGCATTTATTAAAATTTTCACATTAGCAATTTCAATGCTATTATGCAAATAGTAACTTTCCCATGGAGTCCAGGACTTTTAGGTTTGAAGAAGCCATTACTATAGGTGCTGATCTTCAATCTTTCTGTGATACCCCTGGCTCCATAGGAGCCAAATGACATTGCAGTTTAGGAGGCTGCCACTAGGTGGAACCGCAATGCATCAAAAAGAGACACTAGCAACAGAACAGGGGAGTGGAGTAGCAGAGTGTTGTGAGGTGCCACAGGTATGGAGATAGACTGGGCAAGCTACGATGCTGAAGTGGTACAGAGTGACAAATGTGCCACTCAATGCCCATGGATGGTGCATTAGGAACTGCTGCAGAGCTTAGGCAGAGTGAGGCTGAGATCTGGAGACAATGTGTCAGCACTGGGAGCTGCATCCAAGATCCGTGGAGGCTGTGTGCGAGTACAAGCTGTAAAAGGGAGATGCAGGGCTGGCTTGAGGCACGTTCAACCAGTGCGGTCCAACAGGGGCACCACCCCATAGAGAGCGCACCCATTTCCAACCATTCCCGAATTTCAGTGGGAAGTCCTGTTTTTCAGGCACTGCCCCGCTGTTCCACCTGCAGGTCAAAGTGTACTGCATGTGTTCGGGAGGTTGGGCACCTCCACAGCTTTGCCGGACCCTGGAGAATGCACATAGCATCCATTCAGTGCAGGAAGAGGGCTGGGGCAGCCTAGCTACTGATGGAGTGCAGGACTTGCCCCCAGCCTGCTGTTAAAACGGGAGGTGTGCCATATAGGCACACCCCCAAATAACAATTTGGGGGTGTGGCCTATGGTAATTAGGCCACACACCCATTCTCTGTCCCGTTCTGCACAGGGCATGGCTGCTCTTGGGAAGATGTCCCTACTGATATATTAAGATACCAAAAATTGTTTAGAGATTCTAAATATTATTGAAATAATGAAAAACACTGGAAACTGTTGGGAATATACTGAGATATTGAAAGTACTATGTAATCCTAACGTGCAAAATACTGAGCTAAAGATCTAAATGTGTTGAAAGCATGATATATGCCTTGTTTGAGTGGCTAATGAATCAGTTACCAAGTTTAACAGTGTAAAGAGATTAAGCTATTTTGCGAGAGAATTTTAAGATGATTAAAGTGCACTTTGGGACTGAGCTATTGATACTGTGAAGTGCTGAAAATAGAGTTTTGCTATTAAGTGGAACGGTGTTTATTGTGCCTTGACATTGGAAAACCAAAGCTATTGTTTAACATGAATAAAGAAAGACCAGCATTAGATGTTAACTACTTTTGCCTATTGTGGATTAAAATTATATGCATGTTTTAGGACAGTGACTGTCCAGTAACAGAATAATCCAACAACAGAACTTTGTGCTTAACGTGAATGACTGATCAATTTTTTTTTCTTTATAATTCTGCTAAGTGATAATCTGTTTTGCCATTACCTTATGTTATTGTGTGTTTAGATTATAGTAAAGTGAAACCATTAGGAAACTACATTTTTGCTTAGTCATAGCCAAAGAGGTGCTGCAGCAGTTAAGATAAAGAAGACTATTTCACTATCCAAAAGAGTCATTGCCTAATTGTCACCGTATTGCAAACTACTGTGCTATATTGCTGTACCTTTTGTGCTGCAATTTATTGTCATATGTATGGTGATCATTATTTTCATCATACAGTGACCCTCCCTACACTCATCTTTTTACCCCCCCCTTTAATAAATCTACTTGCTTAATCTATTTACGAAGGCTTTCTTGTTATGTAATTCTAATGTGTGTATGGGGCTAGTCTCTCTGCTACAGCCTGAGGTGGATGAAACCCGTGAGGTCATTGCCAGAGAAGTACAGCAGTAAGATCCACTGAAGCTGTAAGATACCATCTAAACCTAACTTATCTGTGCCAACAACACCACCCAGGGTATCACTCTTCCACAATTTCTACATGTAAATTAACAAAATACATTAGAAAATGTTGCAATTCTTGATCGGTAGTCTTTCCACACCAGCTAAACATTCCATGTAGGGCTGCAAAAGTTTTGAGAAAGTCTGGGATAAAGAAACAGGAATATCATTATTTGAGGTCCATGGGTCCAGAGTTTCCTAATTCTCCCATCATGTAAATCCCAAATCTTATTTACATGTATTATCTTTTATTTATTAAAAATCACAAAGTTTACGCAGCGCTGAACCCATGGTAGACCTAATAAGAAATAAACAGTAAGTACAATACAGAACAACTAACCATGAATATAAGACATTACTGTAAAACCACAGATAGGCACTGGTGAGTATAGATCAAGAGCAGGCAGTGGTGAGGTCACGGGAGGGGACACAAGAGCTCTCAATCATCCTGTAACCAATTGTTTGGGCAAGCAAACAGTATCAGTGATAACTAAGGATACCGATTGATGGTGACATTAAAAGGCCCCTACACACTCCACACGATTTGGTTAAAGATTTGGCCAATTCCGATGCATCAGAAAGACAAATCGTTAAAATCGTGCAGTGTGTATGCACTATATCGTGCATTGCGCGTTCCTGTGCAGCCGTCAGTCACATAGTCTGATCTTTTGTACATGCAGTTCAATCAGACAATGCGGCTGATGACCCCATGCAGCGGGGGCCAATATATAGGGCGGTTGGGCACCGTATCATCCAGTGTGGGGGGGATTGTCTGTTGCATCGCTGCGTACATACGTCGTTTAGTGTGTACCTAGCTTAAGGCTTTAATAAGAACAAAAGGTTGCTACATATGTGCCCGCATACATCTTACCTCCATGCGCTACAAGTCACATTAAACACGTGAGCGCCATGTAACTCGGTAGCACAGAGCATCTTTTCGTGCGACTTTTTGCCTTCAGCTGATAAAATGCTACGTTACAAGGTCACAGCCGCTGACACTGTACCGTAGTGTATCACATGCAGATACAGCCGCAGTGGCACACAGAATATAGGCATGCCGCATATCATTTCAATCAGAAGCTGCTTTTGCATCCTATTCGCATCACTTTGCAAATAAGATGCATTTAAAAGGTAAAAAGTTGCATGAAAATACGCTCTACGCTACAGAGTCACGCCACGTGCGACAAGATGGGCAGTTTAACGTGCGAGGCTTTATGTGGACACATCTGTATATGTAAACACTTACTTGGTGGTGAGAGGTTTAAACTTGTATAAAGTTTAATCTTCTATCAAATAGTGTTCTTGTGGAATGGATACTTTTCCACGAGTAGATATGTCACATGTTTGGCTGATTTTCCTTCTACATATAGCATGACGAAAAAAAAAATATATATATAGAGCAAATCAAATACTTGGGGGTAAATTTTCCAATGAGCGTTTTTTCTTTTAATTGAAAACCGATGGGCATTGCTCGCAGTTTTGGTGTTTAAAATACAATATCTACTAAGCAGTGGTTTTGATGGTCTTTTGTAAACCGCTGTCCATGCTACAGGAGGGCCGTCTGACCCCCTAGGAAATCCAGCCCTGGTGCCAAAGCTTGACCATGTTTCCACCATCCCCAGACCAGTTTGCACCAGACCTGGATTTCCCAGGGGGGTCAAACAACCCTCCTATGTATAACCACTTAACCAGCCCTAGTGCCAATAGCAGGGAGGAGAGTTAAGCAAAAACAACATCTTATGCAGTTCAATCTTCACAGATAATTATCCTTCTGGAGTCCTGAAGAATACGGGAAGTTCCCTCCTACTTATCCTATCCTTAGGTTATAACTTCACAGCGTGTCCAAATTCAGATTCTAGAACAGATACAGGTGCATAAAAGGTTTATTACAGAACAGCACAGGGGTGCCTAACCCTAACACCCCCTTCCCCTAGCCTAACCCTCCCGGGGGGATGCCTAACCCTAAGTCTCCCCAGGGAGCACCTATCCATCCCCTATCCGCGGCCGCCACGCGGATTACCTCCATTCGGTATGCCGATTGTCGGGCTCCTGCAACAGAACACAGGATACCCACTGGGAGTTCACAGTCACTAAGAACAAGCAGGTTTGCAGGAGACTCAGAACAGTATCAAAGTATACTTGGAGAATACAGGTATGCTGGTTGCTGTGGAGCAACGCAGATCAAGTGTTCAGGATAGCACTGGTAGCTGTGAACAAACCAGAGTAGGCATTCTGGATGTCACTGAAAGCTGAACCAGTACCATAGGCAGGAACAAAAACATCAATGACCACCAGCCCTAACATTGTGTCAGTGGGTGGTTTATAACAGGTGAAACAGGTGAAAGCAGTAATGAGGAGATTAACTCATCACAGGTCAGATCCATAATAGTCCAGGGAGTTGCGTCCAGGTGACAGCCCCTACAGATGGAGCCCAGCACTACACAAAGTACATAAAGCCCTAACACCTTATACAACAATCTATCACCCACCCCTGCTGTATTCACACAAGATGCAAATTCAAATCTATAACTTCCCATCAAATTCTGCAGCTAGAATAAACAAGCTAACACTCACAAAATATGAAAGAACGGCAACAGCTACTGTCTAGCTATTAAGCCTTAAGGTGCTCTCCTCACCAATACACGGGTTAAGCTGCGTACACACGGGACGATTTTCGACAACGATATGAACGATAACGTTATCGTTTATCATTCATATCGTTGACTTTTTTTGCACTGAACGACCAACGATGCGTGTGGCCGTATGGACGATAACAATATCTGAGGTCGACCGTACAGACTGGCCAACTTGCTCGATATCATGGAATTCTTCATCAATTAAATACTGACAGAAAGTGTTCATCATTCATAAAATCGTTCTTGATCATTGATGAAATCGTTCAACAATATCGTTCAATTTTAAATAGAAAAAATCGCTCAACGATATCGATGATCGAGCAAGTTGTCCGGTCTGTATGTAGCATTAGGCTGATTCTACCCTACTGCAGACCCTCCAACATAACCCATTCCATTAGATGTTGATCGACATGCCCCCGTTTGGTAGGCGGGCCGGGGGGATGGTTTCCAAAACGGAGGCGTTCCTTTACGAATGCCTACCGTTTTGTGGGTGGCCGCACTGACATCATCAGTGATGTCAGTGGGGAGCTTCCTGCTCCATCAGAGCAGGAAGCTCCCTGGGGCTTACGAGTGCCCAGACCCAACCTTAGGGTCTGGTCGTAAGCCACGATGGTCGTGATGGTGATCGTCAACCAGGTCGGTCGTTAAGCTGTGGGTGGTGACCCACAGCTTAACGATCGACAAGGTTGCGGCTGTTCAGGATGCAAGCGGCCGCCCTGATTCAGTGCAACCGCTTGCAACTAACGGCCGCCTCTGAATGAGGTCCATTGTCTCCATCCACTTTATCTTTCTCCAAGGATTAGTACATACTGTAGACCCCAGTGTGTTAATTTAACCCACATGAGTAAATATTTCTACTCTACTGTATATTTCAGCAAATAATTGATCTAAAAAGCTTTCGTTCCAAAAAAGTCATTTTTAGATTAATTATAACACCTAAAAACCTCACTTGCAATAGTAGGATATGTTACTCTATATCAGTGGTTCTCAAACTCGGTCCTCAGGACCCCACACAGGTCACGTTTTCCAGGTCATCCAGCAGGAGCACAGGTGCAGTAATTACTCACTGACACATTTTAAATGATCCACAGGTGGAGCTAATTCACTTGTTATTTTGTGAGGAGACCTGGGAAACATGCACCGTTGGGGTGTAATGAGGACTGAGGCCCTCATTCAGAGCCGCTCGTAAGCGGCCGCTCGTTCGTTCCGAGCAATGTTTGCACAACTGCGCATGCGTACGGATCATAATACGCATGCGCGAACCAGTCAGTGCGGCCGAAAATCGTTTGTTCGCTAAATAGCGAATGCCTGCTATTTTGAGTGACAGGAGGAGGCGTATGTGGGTGGTAACAGGGGAAGGTGCTTGAAAACGGGGAGTGGAATTCAGAATGCAGGCGTGCTTAAAGGTCAAAACGGGCGTTTTAAGGGTGTGCATAATTAATACAGCAGCGTCATTGACCCCGTCACTTGGTTATTTTATAGTCAGAACTGCTCACAAGATTACGGTAGGAAAAACCAACCACAAGAATATCGAGCAGTTCATACGCTGTTCGATGTACTCGATTAATCTAATAAATAGCGGACATGATGTAGGATGCGAGCGGCCAGGGGGCGTATTTTTCCAAAAAACGACCGCATGTTTTGTTCACTCGTTCAGACCTAGAGGCGTGAACAGACCACAAAGAGCGAACAGTTCATTTGAATAGCCAGCCCTTTTTTCTGAACGAGCGAGCACAAATAGCGTCCGGCTCCAAATCAGACCCTGAGTTTGTGAGCCTGTGCTCTGTGTTGTTGCTTCGTACAAGGAAGTATTATACCTTTAATAAACTAAATAACCAAAAGAAATAATATACCATACTGTCTGTTCTAATCTAGATAAATGTTTGTTGTCCTAATAGTGTATTTGAAAGAACCCACACAATAACAATATTTTTATTATTCAACTTTATCTCATATGACCAAGTTAAAGTGGATTTATTTGACAGCCATCTGTGTTGTTAAATTGCCTTCATGCACAGTGCCGTCACTAGGAGGGTGCAGGCCGCACGGGATGTCACCCTCCGACTGTTTTAACTTACAATTACCCAGCCAGGAGCATTGAGAGGATGGTGGGAAGGGTATTGATTACCTGTGCCTGGGCTCACATGTGGGGCCTGGAGGGGGCCCAAGTACTCCATGGAGGAGGTAGAAACCCCATCCCACTTCTAAACGCATACCACCGCAAAGCATAGTAATTTGAATCAAAGTTTATTGAGTGGGTGTGGCCATACCTCTGTGTTTGGCCACGCCTCCTCTAGCACTCAGGGCCGCTGGATTCCTCGGTGTCCCTGGACCCTGCTGCTAGGAGAAAACAACACAGTAACTATGAGTTGGTTCCAAATTTCAGCTATTGATATTCCCATGAGCTCTCTGCTTCTGCCAGGCCCAGCGACAGGGGGGACTAAGGGGACACCCGCACTGGGCCCCCAAAGTCCAGAGGGGCCCGAGGTCCTGAGGGGAACCATAGCCACTCCCGCCCAGCCCCAGCTCCCTTGTAGCCTGGCCCGGACAGCGCTGGCTCTTCCAGTTTGCTCAGCTGCTACCCGGGCCGCGCCTTGACCTTTACATCTGACTGCAACGCGGCGGTGTGACATCATTAGTCACGTTGCCGCTCGTCTCCAGGTGGAAGTGGATGGATCCCGGGCCGGCCATCAGGTGGTAAGTAGTTGAGGCTGCTGTTAGGGCTGGGGATGGAAGAAAGTGCAGGGGGCAGAGGAAGGTGACGATGCCTGGTGACGGAGGAAGGTGAAGGAGGCTTGATGCAGAGGAAGGTGATGGGGGCAGAAGGTGACAGGGGCTGGAAGCAGAGGATGGTGAAGGAGCAGAGGAAGATGAAGGAGGCTGTGGGCAGAGGAAAGTGATGGGGGCTGGGGGCAGAAGGTGATTGGGGATGGGGGCTGCGGATGGAGAAAGATGATGGGGGGCTTCTGGGCTGAGGATAGTGATGAGAGGCGGAATTTGAGGAAGGTGATGAGGGGCTGAGGACTGTGGATGGCTGGCTGCAGACACCTTCCGTCCTACCCCTGAGGCATCCACTGTCATCGAGAAGACCTTGCAAGAGACGGTAGAGAAGAACTACAGCTACATCATCAGTGACAGTGTGGTAAGTCACAGTGTATTATTACTTTATATAAAGGCTGGTATATCTTATCATTATCATTATCATGCTTCACATATCACACATGCAGGGGAGGGATGTGTGGGATCGGGGGTGGTGGTGAGAAGGTGGGGTCCCCAGAGACATCACTGTACCGTTCCCCGAGATTTCTGTTGCCGGCCCTGGCTTCTGCGTATCAGGTCTATCATTAAACAGTGAAGAATTATTACAAATAAAAGCAGTAGATGACAAAATATCTGTAATTTAAAAAATACTGAAGTAAAAATGACCTTATTTTATAAGCGCCAAATGGAGTAATATATCACAAAAGCTATTTATGCACCGGCAGAAACAAACAAATAATCGCATATTTTAAAAGCGGGAAATAATAAACACTATATTATTAATCACATAACATATAAATACTAGCAGTAGGTTTGCCTACTAATGTCACTGTTTATCTTTTATAATTCATATGTACAAATGTATGATAATACGACCCTGCCATATAGCAGACTTGCCGACTCTCCCGCAATGGCCGGGAGGCTCCCGATTATCGGGTGGCGCTCCCGGGCCCCAGCAGGAAAGGGCAATTCTCCCGGTTTGGCCGCCATCCCCCACTTCCCCCCGCACCTCCTGTCATTGAATCATTGCAGCCCCGCCCCCTGATTTTCAGTGCTGGTAATCTTGGCATTGTGGGGGTGGGGATGAGATGAACCAATTGCACCACCATGCCTCGTACCGCCCACTATTACTACTGCCACGCCCCCTGCAGCTCCAGCCTGGCTACCCCCTCAGACTCAGGTGAGGGATGGGAAAATATTGTGGCAGATATCTAATATGTTAACAGTTTAATCCATACTGGGCGAGATTTCTGACGCATCGCATTCTAGATGTGATGCATCCCGCCTCTCTTTGCATGCATGCATGCATGCCGGTATCGATAATTCCGGTATGCATGGCGAACACTGCAAGGGACCGTTCTCTCAGTAAGAGCGGGCCTTTGCAATGGAGGGACTTCCGAGTCTATGACCCAGAAGCCCCTCTGGCGTCCTTCTGTACATGCGCAGGAGGATGTGTGTGCCGCAGGGGGTGGGGGGGGGGTGCTGGGAGGGATCCAATCAGATAGGGTAGTGCCAAATGGGGAAATGGCGTTACCCACCGCATGGAGTGCATCGCAGTCCGGGGCATGGTGCGAATGCATGTATTTGATAGTTACGGGGACAGTGCTAGTTTCTGGTTCTGGGAAATTGGTGATTATTATGGGAACTGCACAAATTCCTGGCTCTGGGCAGTATTAATATTCACTGCTGCATTACAGGGCTATCTATAGATCTGAGGCAAGTGGGTGTAATGGCCACAGTTTTTTGCTTATTATTAGGTTTAGGGCTAGGCTACATAAGTCGACTGTTCATACCGCATCCGCTGATGTTTCTTACTGTACTGCGTAAGATGTGTGTTGAATGAATGTGCTTACAATGGAGCTTTATAGTCTATAGATAAAAACAGCACTTTTTGGTTATAATCTCAACTTTATGACGTACAGAACATTAAGAAGGAACAGAAAGAGCTGAAGGCGATACTGGAAATAAAAGACTCCGAAATTGGTGAATAATGTACCGAGCAGGTCAACATCTGGAAGGAGGAAATCTAGAAATGAAATAGAAGACCTAAAAATGGATATGGGGACAGAGAGAGACTAAAGACAGAAGGAGAGAGAGGCGGAGAGAGACTGGCAGCAGAGAGAGAGAGAGAGACTGGAGAGAGGGGGAGAGAGAGACTGGAGAGAGAGAGGGGGAGAGAGAGACTGGAGAGAGAGGCGGAGAGAGACAGGCAGCAGAGGGATAGGGACTGGAGAGAGGGGGAGGGAGACTGGCAGCGGAGAGACTGGAGAGAGAGACTGGCAGCAGAGGGAGAGAGACTGGATAGAGAGGGGGAGAGAGAGACTGGATAGAGAGGGGGAGAGAGACTGGAGAGAGCGGGAGAGAGACTGGCAGCAGAGGGAGAGAGACTGGAGAGAGGGGGAGGGAGACTGGCAGCAGAGAGAGACTGGAGAGAGACTGGCAGCAGAGGGAGAGAGACTGGAGAGAGGGGGGAGAGAGACAAAAGACAGAAGGAGAGAGACTGGCAGCAGAGGGATAGAGACTGGAGAGAGGGGGAGGGAGACTGGCAGCAGAGAGAGAGACTGGAGAGAGAGACTGGAGAGAGACTGGCAGCAGAGGGAGAGAGACTGGAGAGAGACTGGCAGCAGAGGGAGAGAGACTGGAGAGAGACTGGCAGCAGAGGGAGAGAGACTGGAGAGAGGGGGAGAGAGAGACTGGAGAGAGAGGAGGAGAGAGACTGGCAGCAGAGGGAAAGAGACTGGAGAGAGAGGGAGAGAGAGACTGGAGAGAGGGGGAGAGAGACTGGAGAGAGGGGGAGAGAGACTGGCAGCAAAGGGAGAGAGACTGGAGAGAGACTGGCAGCAGAGGGAGAGAGACTGGAGAGAGGGGGAGAGAGAGACTGGCAGCAGAGGGAGAGAGACTGGAGAGAGACTGGCAGCAGAGGGAGAGAGATTGGAGAGAGGGGGAGAGAGAGACTGGAGAGAGAGGAGGAGAGAGACTGGCAGCAGAGGGAAAGAGACTGGGGAGAGAGAGGGGGAGAGAGACTGACAGCAGAGGGAAAGAGACTGGAAAGAGAGTGGAGATAAACTAGAGATAGAGGGGTAGAGAGACTGGCAGCAGAGGGAGAGTAGACTTGGAGAGAGAGGGGGAGAGAGACTGGAGACAGACTGACAGCAGAGGGAGAGGGGAAGCAATCGGGAAGATGACTGCCTATATACCGGCAGCCGGCTTCCCGACTGTCTTATCCCGGCATGGGTGAAATGCCAGGTGTCTAGATGTAGACGGCCGCATTTCCCCGATGCCGGGAGACCGGCGCCCGGCATCACGATCGTAGTGATGCCGGGTGCCGCGAGCGGACAGCCGCTGGCGGGGGAGGGTTAGGTTTAGGGCTCCCGGGGGGGACTTAGGGTTAGGCACCTCCCCGGGAGGGTTAGGGTTAGGCTAGGGGGAGGGAGGGTTAGGGTTAGGCACCCCCGGGGGGGACTTAGGGTTAGGCACCCCCCGGGGAACTTAGGTTTAGGTAGCGGGGAAGGGGGGGATTAGGGTTAGGCACCCCTAAGGAGGGTTAAGGGAGTTAGGTTAGTGGATACTTACCTATCCACGATCGGAATTTCCAGCGCTGTCGGGCTTCCGCTGCATCGCACTCTGCTCCTGTCGGGCTGCCGCTGACGGGAATCGAACCATACCCATTCCGAGGGAGAGAGACTGGCAGCAGAGTGAGCAGACTGGAGAGAGGGGGAGAGAGACTGGAAAGAAAGGGGGAGAAAGACTGACAGCAGAGGGAAAGAGACTGGAAAGAGAGTGCAGATAGACTAGATACAGAGGGGGGAGAGAGACTGGCAGCAGTGCAGAAGGAATAGGAAAGAACAACAGAGTAGAAAACAAGAAGAAAATTGCAAGAAAAACCATAACAAAAACAAAATAAAATCCAGAAACAAATCAGCATATTGGAAATAGAGGCGATGAAGAAACAACTTGCAGAGCTCCTGTCACCTATTAGATTAGCGCCCTTAGTTTTCTTTTCCAAAAACTAACCAACATGGAGACAGAGTAGCGTACATCTCCGATGTTAGAAGATCGGCGCATGTGCAGGATCTGTACTGAGCATGCGCCGGTCTTCTCCTGTGAGATCTCTCGCAGTTCCCCAAAGCTGCAGCCTAATTGACGTGCTGCGGGTGTTTGGACATGGGGAGGAGTGAGCAGGGATGGTCTGCATTCTGGGAAACAGAGGCATTTTCTGGGAGTGCCACTGTCTGTGTTAGGCGATGCATATTTTCTGGCCTTGGCTTTGGATGTGAGACCGCCATCAGAGTAACTTGGGGTTTTTTTTGGCCGATGGTCTCGCAAGTGGTCCGATGGTGCTTCCTCGGATGCAGCTGCGGTTCACACAAGCAATCTACTTACACCAGGTGCCTCCTGCTGCATCACTGCTAACATCGTACACCTCTGACACAGGCTCAGACACATGATAATGAATACAAATATCCACATTACAGACAATGTAATTTGATTTTAATGTGATTAAGGGCAGAACTGAATAGTTTTCCAATTTTGATCTCCAATAGTGCCGGATTAACAACAGAGTAGCCGAGGTGGTCACCCAGGGGCCCCACACGTATAGCTGCATTACCAGGGGGGTCACTGTGGCATAATGTGAGCTGGGGGGTTTCTGTGTGGCATAATGTGAGCTGGGGCTTCTGTGTGGTATAATATAAACTGGGGTCACAACATTGTGTTCAACACATTTGCGGTGCTGGGATATTTAATTTTTGAACTGTAATTTTTAATAACATTACAGCTAATCATTTTGAACATCTTATTGGTAGTAGCCCCAACAAAAAAGTTGCCCTGGGGTCCCCACAAACCTTAAACCGACTCTGCTCCTCAAAAACACCTAACTGAGCCGGAACAATTTTGGCAGAAGAAACAGGTAAACATGAGATTGACCAGATTGTCCACAGAAAACACAAACCATTTAGGGGTCAGCATATATAATATATGTATATACAAGGAAGCAACTGGACACAGACATCCTTAGAGGGCCCAATTTAGCCTATGGCAGCGGTTCCCTAACTCAGTCCTCAAGGCACCCGAACAGTCCAGGTTTTAAGGATATCCATGCTTGTACATAGACTGTATAATCAAACTGACTGAGGTACTAATGAAGAAACCTGTGCTTAAGTATGGATATTCTGAAAACCTGGACCATTAGGGTGTCTGGAGAACCGAGTTTGGGAACCACTGGCCTATGGGCTTCCACTTGGATAACTCTTTTCCAAGTTATACCTCTTTTCCATCAAAAACCTGGGTCCAACCTGGGTTTACAGACATGGGCCCTCATTCAGAGCCGTACGCTCTGAGCAGAGCGCACGCTCCGAATGAGGGCCGCCCTCCATAATTATGGAGCGTCCTCCTGGACGCTCGTATAGATGTGGGTCACCACCCACAGCCTATACGAGCGTGCAGTTTGATGGCCGCGATGGTCTTGACCATCGCGACCATCGCCACTGCGAGCCGGAGCCTGCGGTTGAGGTTTTCAACCGCAAGGCCCGGAGTGATTTTGGCTCTATCAGAGCCAAAATCACTCCCACTGACATCACTAGTGATGTCAGTGGGCCGGCTTCTGATGGTAGGCGTTCCCTTGGGAACGCCCCCGTCAGGGAGGCACGCCCCCGGCACGCCCACCAAAGGGGGCGTGCTGTCAATCAACATCGACAGCACGCCCCCTTTGATCAGACACAACGAGCGAAGGAAAGTCCTTCGCTCGTCGCGTCTGGCGCATGCGCACGACGGAGCTCCCGCCGTCGTGCGCATGCGCAGTGCACAACATCGACCCACTTGCGAGCGGACAGCCGCTTGCGAGTGGGTCTGAATCAGGCCCATGGTTCTAACCCAGGTCAGACACCGTTTACACAGCACCATCGATCTGGGTTAATCTCAGGTCAGCCCCATTCACACTGAACCTGGGTCTGCCCTGCTAAACCTGTGAGGTCATAAAAAGTGGGAGGTGAATGCTCCACAACCACCAATCAGCTCATTTTAGGCATGATCCAGGTCGGATAACCCGGGTTGCGCCATTTACACTGCACCATTAACCAGGTCCATCCTGGGTCCGACCCTGGTAGCTACCTGGGTTAGATTGCAGGGTCATTTGACCCGGGTTATTTTTCAGGGAACCTTTTACACTGAGCTGCGACCCGGGTAGACCCAGCAATAACCCAGGTTTTTGCTCTGGTGTAAAAGGGGTATTTTAAACATTCTTTGGTCATGGGCTAGATTTAAGGAAGATTTCAACCCCAAAAAAATACCTAACACATGACTGCTCTATCTCACCATATTATCCTCTGTAACTTATGGGCCTCTCCAGAATCCATAAATAGATTACCCAGATAAGAGGACAGCATACTGGCACATAGCACACAGAGGCAATTATTTGAATTGACAAGAGTATTTGCCACCATTAAAGTAATTAGTGTTTAATTATACTGCTAAATTAAATTAAATATATTGCAATTGGAGTCAAAGGTAAAATCCAAGAGAAAAAAATGCGCCTGAAAGAATCGTGGATACTGAGCTCGCAGATTTCTAGGCTGATTTATGAAAGGGTGAAAAACGCTACCTCAGGATCACAAGATTCAAATAATAATAATAATAATAATAATAATAGTAATAATAATAATAGTAATAATAGTAATAATAATAATAGTAATAGTAATAATAATAGTAATAATAATAATAGTAATAATAATAATAATAATAATAATAATAATAATAGTAATAATAATAATAGTAATAATAATAATAGTAATAATAATAATAGTAATAATAATAATAATAGTAATAATAATAGTAATAATAATAATAATAATAATTCAGTTATAGGGGTCAATCCAATTCCACACGAAGGGTGCAAAGTGCCGTTGTAACAGCGTTAAGACCCCGGCAACAGCTCCGCATCTCGCACCCTCCGTGATCCGCTCCGAGCCCGAATTTGCATCATTTTACTCAGAGGACTATGGAGATGTGAGCTCTCTTATGCGAATTCGGGTTGCCGTCAGTGCGCCCGTTGTCATGATGACTCGCACCCGCGAGTACATTGCATGTAATTGGATTTACGCCACACTCTGAAAACAACGGCGTAATTTAGAGCTGTATATAGAAGCACCCACAGGTGCTTCTATTGGCGATCGTCTGCGTCTTTATACAAAGGCCGCTGCAGAGCGCTTCCCTGGTGTACATCCGTTCGTCCGAATGTGCAAGGACTGAGACGCCCACTTTCAGCATCCGTTCGCGATGTAATGCCGCCTGCCGCATCCTTAGACGCTACCATCGGTCGCACCATCAAAACGTCTGTATACAGCACGCAACCGCTTTCCCTGACACGCACGGGACACTCCCAAAACACGCCCATAAGACGGACCTAAGCCCCCTCTGAGGAACGCCCACTACATTCAATCGCTCTGAGCCAACATCACAGCAGCAGATAAGATCTTTATGTGAAATTGTGGCAATAAGGGATTTTATTGCTTCAATAAGCGTCATTAAAAAAAAAAGTGTCTCATCGCCAGAGAAAAGGTCCTACTGGTAAATAAGGAACCTGTGCTGAAAGAGGAACCACTCGCCGAGGTTACCACTGACTATGGAGGAAATAGGAAAACTGATACTCTCTTTCTTACTATAGGCCTCAATCTGAGTCGCATGCAAGGGGGTTATGGCGCATCTTGTGGATATCGGCATTCTGCGTACGCGCCAAAAGATGAAATCAGCGTCTGCGCATAATCCGGAATCAGGCATACGCTCATGAACAGAAATTATTTTTGCATACGGATAAATCTGTCAGACTGCACTGTACATGAAATGGGCGGGAACTGTTCCACCTCATGGGAGTGTTGTGGTCGAATAGGCAAACTTCCTTCCTTGATTGTAGCGTGTGGACAGAGGTGGGACATCTGTTTCAGACGGACCTGTTGCAGCCAGATTGGGATGGGTGGAAGCCCAGACACTAATTATGACGGCTGAAGATGGGAAAACAGTAGGCGGCAGCGCCGGATTGGCCATCTGGTAATTCTGGCATTTGCCAGAAGGGCCGATGGTCTCAGAACTTGCCGACCAGCGGCGCTGCGGCAGTAACTTGATTCTTGACACACGTGGGAGATGGGAGCTGGGCGTTATCTTTATTTAGAAGAAGACAAAATATGCCTGATGTGTTTCAAACCACAAGTCTGAGGGCTGTTGCTGGTCACATGGTTGTGCTAGTCTATGGTAGGGCTAGGGGTGTGTTAGGGGTGATATTATTTAGTACAGTGTTGCAATAGCCCAGGCCTCTTTCCCAACCTCCCTGTTGCTTGACTCTCCTTGATTTTGTGGCTATTTTGGGCGGGGAAGAACGGCAGGATAGCACACCATTGTTTTGGGGTGCACTCACCTTTGTGATTATAGTATGAGCTGCACCTCCCTTATGGGGGGGCCGGGGGGCAGCAACACCTCCCTCACGGGGGAGATGTACTAAGCCTTGTAGCGAGATAAAGTTATTGAAGATAAAGTACCAACCAATCAGCTCTTGTCATTTTTCAAATACAGCCTGTCACATGACAGTTGAGAGCTGATTAGTATTTTTTAGGATATGGGGCTAGCATAGGGGACACCCCTCAGCCGATAGGAGGTTTCGCATCGGATCGTATTGTCCAGGGATGTGCAGTCAGGGTAGGCAGGGGGATTAGAATAATACAAAGAAGATATTTATAACTTATAAACATCTTCTTTGTTTATTGTAATCATTTTTATAGTTAACACTCACCAGCTTTGTGGAGCTCCTTGGGACTGCAAGGAGACGAGAGATGAGGCAGCAACAGCTCATGGACGCTTCTGTATAGTTAGACACTGCTTGCAGAGCTGGGGGCGGGGCCATACCAAGGGCAGTAAGCTGCACAAAAGGAGAGATAATAGAGGCATGCCTCTGAGTATGGCGGAGGGCGTGCTTTCAGCACTGATGGACACCTTGGATGTGTCATGTGACCAGGAAGTGTATTGCAATGTTTAAAGATTGGAGCTCAGTCAGCAGCAGCAGCAGCAAAAGAAGACAGTGATGCAGGTGGGCTCACTAAGGAGTGACTCCTATTGCTCATGACTGTAATAGATTATCCTAAAATGACCTGGCACAGTAACGTCCTCTGACATTGCTTTATCTCACCATGTTCTCCCATCACTTGTCCTCTGTACCTTATCTGCCTCTCACAATACATAAATAGATTTAGGATAAAAAAAGGACAACGTACCCTGGCAGAGCCAGCATACAAAAGTTATTATTTAAATAGACAAAGTATTGGCCGTAATTAGTGTTAACTTACAGTATACTGCTAAATGAAACAATCATACAATTATGCCTCCTTTCTCCTTCCAAAACAATCCAGCAATTCTGGAGGTGAGAAGTCTGCACCACAAATGGTTGCCTCTGACTGTGAAGATAGTAAGTGCTTTGTTTTCTAAAGGGCCTACATAAATATAATCTATTATTAATAATAACATTTCTTCAGCTGACGATTTCCAGTGTCCTTAGTTTTCCTTCTCGTAAAATCACTTACATTTATTTGTGCCAATCAATAGCGAAGATTGATGGCGGTGAGAAAGCAGCGAGCTGGCGAGAGGAGGGGGAATGGCAGGGGAGGAAAAACGCAGCGAGAGGAAAGGCCTGGGGAAATGAGCAAACAGCGTGATGTGGTCCAGATGAGGACTCTAGAGATGAGAGGAGATAAAGGTTTGAGTGTGGAGGGAGAATACACGTCTAGGGTTAAATGAAAGGATAATAGCAGAACAAAACAGCCAGAGAGGGATGGCAGGAAAGGGACTAGCGGCAGGACATAGAAGCCTTTATAGAAACAATAGACCCATGAGAGAAGATAAAATATAATCATTTTTTGAGCGAGGCGGGTGAAAGGTTGTGGCCAAACATGTGGTGCCACCCGGTGGAGGCTGTCTGAGAGCAACAAAATACTGTAATGTTCTACAGACCCACATCAGGACAAGCCTTTCCGTACATCTCTTGTGTCTACTGTTCATCTACCTGTAACTAAGGTGACACCTACGTATACTGTAGCGATGTTTGAGGACCCCCATGTCTTGGTTTTGATTTTAGATCTGGGTTCATCTTCGTGTTTTGGTTTTGGATTCGGATAAAAATCGATTAAAAACAACTACAATGTCCGAATCCAAAAACCTGTGATCGGTTTTTAAATCCGATTTTCGAACCGGCAACAGATTCAAACCGGCACTCGGTTTGAACCGGGTCACAAAAGTGTATCTGAACCTTGACCCGGTTCTTCTTGGAACCTCTAAATTCGGGAGAGATCGGATTTCAGAAACCCGGACCTGTACATCTCTAGTATACTATATTTCTGTGCTTAACCACTTAACTGACGAAATTATTTAAAAAAAACAAACCCAAAATTGTTTTTTTTTTTTTTTTTTTTTAATATCAAATTATCTAAATAATAGCTATTTAAACTTGATTCAATATATAATTTTTACCAAGAATGTAAAATTATGTTTAAATAGCTATTTATTATATAATGTGATAATAATAACATGTTCCATTTTGGGGAAGTTTTTGAAAAAAAAATACTTTATACTGTAGTTTTAAAAAACCTGCTAACTGGGGGAGGAGGAAACGAAGGGCGGGTATATATCCTGAAGATAGTGCAAATAAATGCACTGAAACGTTGATGTATATTATCTAAAAGTCTGGAGCGTCTTTCTTAGGATGAGTGCGCACTTTTGCCACTATATACGATTACTCTGTGAGGGCACCGTCCGGAGTTAATTACTGGTATTTGGAGTGCCGGACTGTTGGTATCTATATATATACAGTATACACACACACACTCAGTAGATAAGATACTGCCCGATCACTGTTGCCAGCAGTGATCGGGCACATGGTAGGCAGAGGGCAGAGATGGCGCTGACAAACCCGCTGTCTGCTTCTAGTGCAGACACAGCAGCACTGTGAAGCCGGCGGAAGGTCCCCGGGGGCAGGAAACAGCTAAGTAGGAGCAGCGGATGCTAGGAGCTGCGCTGCTGCGGCTGCTCTCACTGAAGGCAGCCGCACTGGGAGGGGGGTTCCCCTGGCTGGACATAGTGCAGCAGCCGCGGTGACTACCAGGAGCTACCAGGAGGTCCCTCTGATATAGGCGGCTGTGGGAAGATTAGCTACCCGCAGCTGCCTAGTGGGCATTTCTGACTGGTCGCCTCAGATGCAACCATGTCAGGGAAAACCCTGTCTGGTGTGGTCGCATTTGATGCGGCCCAGGTGCTTAACCAGAGTGTGGTTTATTGAGTGGTAGTAAGTTTAGACACCTGTACTCACTGTTACATACACACAGTATCTGATGCAGTGTAGCTTGAGCGGAACATACAGAGCACTAGCAAGTGATGTATGTGGGTAGTAGTGGTGCATATACAACCAGTGGTAGCAGGTATTCAGTGCATATATTGCAGGGTATAAAGTACCAACCAAGCAGCTCCTTACTGTCACTTTACAGGCTATATTTGGAAAATGACAGCTAAGAGTTGATTGATTACCACTTTCTCTCCATCCAAGGCTTAGGGCCTGATTCAGCAGGGAACGCACAGGAGAGAACGCACGCAGTCGGACACTGTTTTTGCACTGGCATGTGCATACATCGCACTGCGCGTGTGCGAACTAACCAGTGCGATCGGGTCAGGGTACGCAGACTACACGCAGTGTGTACGCAGATCCCTCCAGTATTGAATGACATACGGTGACGGGGGGTGGTCGGCCGAATGCAGGCGTTATGACGCCATTATCGGGGTGTGCATAATTAAGGCAGTGCGGCGGAATAAGCAGCCATACCGTAAGCTGTACACAGGAAGCGGTCCATCGGCAGGTCAGGTCAACCAGTCTTATGCTAATGGGCCCGATGGTTCTCGATGTTACCGAAGTTTACGCTATCTTGCATGCTGATCAGGCTGTGAGTAAAGGCAGATGGGCAGCTTAGTATGGGGCTGGACGTCTGCCTATTCTGCTGCAGTCTTCGTGCATATGCACTGATTAGCATATTCTCGCAACGGACAAGTGCATGCGTCTGTTAGCGTGCGTTCCTTGCTGAATCAGGCCCTAAGTACATTGGCCCTAACCCAGCTAGGATCAAGGGAATAGAATAAAACAATTTGCAGAATACTTGTGTGCAATGTGCATTATTACAACCCAAATGGCACACATTTCACTTAGCTAGGCACAATGGCCATATCATACCTGCTTAAAGTTTCCCCACTACCATTTAAATGGAATAGAGGGGGGAGGGTTTTCGTGCCAAAAATTGATGTTTCAGAGGATACAGAACCATTCATCTAAATGAGACATGCAGCAGCTGTTTTATTGACAGGAGAAATAAGATTACTGGATAATTTCCTGCTTGCGGCTAGGAGACTGCATCTTGCTTGATAGAGAAAATGGATTCATCAAGAAAGTCTATAATTTATTTCACTTTATGTTTAAATGTAACCATTAGCAGCATATTGCTCATAGATATTCTGCGGGGTTCAAATTTTGGGGGTCCAAGGGACAAATGTGGTGTGTGTGGTGACATGATTAGTGTGCAATACTGATGACAGAATATACTGTACTGTTTCAGCCTAAGGTTGCGGAGATTCCAGAGTGTGCGATGCACACGGGCCCCTGGGTCCAGAGGGGGCCCACACCGCACACCCATCTATTAAATACTTATCTCTCTGGAGTCCTGCATCGGCGGTACCATAGCTCTACAAATCATGTGGAAAATGGTCACAGCGGCCATTTTCCTGGTGTTTTGTGCAGGCGCAGTGAGGAGATCACCGGGAAAATGGCTGCCGTGCCATTTTCCCAGTGATCTGTGCATGCGCAGTAGACTCAGGCAGAGCATTAGAGTTTACTCTAGTGCCCAGAGTCTGCTGCGTTCAGTGCGCTGCCAGCAGCCGGGCGGAGAGGAGGGGGCCCAGGACGGAGATTGCACATGGGTCCCCTCCTCTGTTAATACGCCCCTGACTATGTGTATCTAGTTTCCTTAGCCGCAGTCTACTTTCATGGTTACCTGAAGAGTTGCACCTGTCAGCTTGTTGACAGACTCTTGGTAACCTGCAGAGACCAGGTAACCGAATCATGATGTAGATTACAGGTTCTCAAACTCAGTCCTCAGGACCCCAAACAGTGCATGTTTTGCAGGTTTCCTCACAGAGGGCTCTATTTACTACAATCTGCATATTGAATGCGGATTGTAGTGTGATATTACCGAGTGAATTCGCATTGCGAATTCAGGCAATATCACAGGGATTTACTATAAATCCCTTGCAGGGACAGAGCTTGCGATAAAGCTCTGTCCCTGCGGATCCCATCCGCACTCTAGTCGCGGTATTTTCGGAAAAAATACTGCGACTAAGAGCCCGCGCATGCGCCGACCGTCCACCGCTACTACCCCCCCCCACCGATGCTAAGCCCCGTCCCCCGGCGCTAAGCCCCGCCCCCGCGATCGCGGACCCCCCCCCTCCCTTCATTACACTTACCTGCATCCTCCTGGCCTCCAGTGATCTTCTCCGGGCTTCCCGATCAGGTGATCTCCCATACTGCACTGGGGCCCGATCACCTGATGACCGGGCCCCAGTGTACTATGGGAGACCAGCTGACCGGAGAGGAGCCATCACCGGAGGCCCGATCACCGGTCCCTGGATTCAGGTAAGTAAAAAAAAATGTTTAATTGTTTTTTCTTTTTTTTACAGTAATCAGCTTGCGGTCTGCTTAGACCACACAGCTGATTACTGGTACCGGCTCCCGCCTCTGCTCTCCCAGTTAGAGCAGAGTGGGAGCCCGGTAACCGGGGAAGACCCTGGATAACGCCACCTCCAGGTGGCGTTATTATCACAGGGCTTCCCCCGGTATTTTTTTACAATTTATTTTTAGTAACTGTGGTCGGATCACATTTCCCATTACAATTATGGGAGATGCGATCTGCTTTACTAAAAATAAGTGATACTGGGGGTTGGAGTAGAATTTTACTAATTCTACTCCAATTGCCCTGTAATAACTAGAGGTGAAACTAAAATAATGTGAAAAGGGTGTGAAAACACCCTTTTTCACTTTATTTTAGTAAAAATAATGTTAATAAATAGAGCCCAGAATCACAAGTGAAATAATTAGGTCCACCTGCGGAACTTTTAAAATGTGTTGCTGAGTAGTGACTACACCTGTGCACCTGCTGGGTGACCTGGAAAACGTGAACTGTGTGGGGTCCAGAGGACCGAGTTTGAGAACCTCTGATGTAGATCAATGGTCCGCAGGAACCGTCAATGTGTAGGTTACAGGAGCAGAGTGACCAGAGCCCAGGTTCTGGGGAACTGAACGGAGAGACACAAAGGAGTATACTGTATGTACTAAAGTGTGGGTTTAAAGAATAAGAGATGTTGCCCGTAGCAACTAATCAGAATCTGATGGGTTGCTATAGGCAACATCTCCACTTCTATAAACTCCCACTTTAGTAAATATACCCCAAAGAAAGAGAACTAGACAGGTGAGACATTATAAAAGCTGAGAGACAGCGAGACAGTCCCCAAGGGAGTGAATGTCAGCTCTGAGACACACCTGTGTACCACTGCCTAATATGGCTGTGGTATGTTATGTCGACGGTCAGAATGTTAACGTGGGTGTTATGACGACATGGTCTTAATAATGTCGATATTGTATATTGCATTGCTAAACCTGACCCTTTCATGGTGACATTGTGACGGCAGACAGGAGCTCAGATTTATTCCCCTTTACTCCAAGCTATGCACGCCACTGACCAAGGGGTACTGTAATCTACTCACAAAGGGCCTCAGTCATTTATCAATGAGTTTTATCACTCAAAATGAGTGATAAAACTCTCTGTGTATGATAATGGTGCCCCAGCCAATCAGCTCCCAACTGTCATCTGTGTGAAAAATGACAGTTGGGAGCTGATTGGCTGGAGCACCATTTATCATACACAGGGAGTTTAGTGGTCTATTTACTAAGCTTTGTTAGGAGATAAAGTGAATGGTGATAATGTACCAGCCAATCAGCTTCTAACTGCCATTTTTCAAACACAGCCTTTGACATGGCAGTTAGGAGCTGATTGGCTGGTACCTTATCACCGTTCACTTTATCTCCTAACAAAGCTTAGTAAATAGACCCCTTAATTACTTGTCTTGAGTGATAAAACTCATTGATAAATGAGGCCCTTTACTCACAACTCAGAAGATACCTGTTGAGATCCCCCTGGGCCTGATGGTGAGTCAAACGCAGTGTCAATGCCACGCGCAGTTGGCCGATGTTTTAAATCTGCGCAGGCTTCCGAGGTGCACGGCGCATGTGTCCCGATTGTTATCGCTCAGGAACGCAGAACAGGTTCAGACGCACGGTCTGTGAGTTTTAGTGGTCGTTCCTGGGACATAACAGGGGATGGCTAAGCCAACGCAGGTGTGTTGCTGAAAGTGGCTACGTCCAAACCCGCAAGACCGCTCACACATGGAGGCCATATTGAGACGGAGAAACTGCACCTGCCATAGGTGTGGTGCAAGTTTTGATGGTGTGACCAATGATGCGTTTCAAGAGATGGAAATGCACTTTCACAAGAGGCTGCAAGTGAGCGTCTTGGTTTCCAACTCAGAATCAGGTCCACTACGAGAGACAACACTTAAGGCAGAGGTTGGTAGGACTTGTACTGCTGCCCTGAGCCCAAGGCCAAAGGGGCAGCAATGTTGCTTCCCTAGTGCCACACCTCTCCAGTCTGTGGGGTACCTGGAGGTTCTTGGGTCTCACTTGGTGCCCAGTTCTCATCTCCTGAACTCCTCTTTTATGAAGTAACGATATCACCTGCGCTGGGGGCGGGGGGGAATATCCATGGGCATAGAAGTGACCCGGCATTTCCCGGCAAACACTACCAATGACAAATCGTTAATGATTTTAGTTTGTCTCAGAAAATCATACTTAGTGCATAAGTACCGTACTTACTTTCTCTTCGAAGATGACAGATTTTTCGTTGGGGAAGAGAGATTAAAGCAAAAACAGAGCGTGGAGGTAAGACAGGGAGAATAGATGAAAGGGAAAAGCAAGCATAACAGAGCGAGGCATTAGGAGAGTCTAAATGTAATTCAGCGAGCGGGAATAGAACAGGATAATCTGACAAGTGACAAGATGAGGAAGTAGCAGACAGTCAGGAGTGGAGGGATGAGGCTGGTTTGGTGCCAGAGCCTTTTGTCCGGTATAAACAGTGTGTATCAAGGCCTGCGTCTGCTAAAGGAGCATCACTTCCATGTGCGTTATTACAGTTTAGGATGCTTATTGCCATTTATTCCTCCCAAATCCTCTCCAGTATTACAGTATATTGCTCTCTGTTTACCATATTCTCTCAGGAATGAGCTTTCTCTACTGTACTCTCTATTCTCTAGCAAAAAAAAGCAATTATGCTATTTCTAAGCCATGTGAACAGCGTACTGTAATTGATGTGACGCTGAAGGAAATATACGTGACAGTGCCCTAGTTGGCGTCATCCTCATTGAAGCAATGGGAAAGCTGTAAGCTACTCGCTAGTAGCAATATGTAAACAAGCAAGTCCTCGTTGGGCTTACTTATCAAGTCCAAAAATAGCTTTCTGTGGGAGGGACTGCGTGAAAGCCACATTTAGCGCCCCGTTCAACATCGTGAAAATAACGGGAGGAATATAGCGCCCACTCTTGCTGCCACTCACTGCGCTATTTACCTAAGTGCTGCTGATATTTAACACTACGGTGCCGCGCAGCAAGCTGTAGTGTTATTTTACCAGGCAGCATTTTTTTTTTCTCTTCCACGGCCGCCAATGAATGAAGAGGATCCGTGGGAGGTCCCGGCAGCTGGCGCGTGTGCAGAATGAACAAGAGGACTTCAGCGCAGAGAGCAGGAGAGAGGGGACGGAGAGCCGGAGGGAGGGGGGCGGAGAGCTGGGCAAGGAGAGGGTGCTGCAGCACTGCATTGTGGGTAATGTCCCGGATGCAGTCTACCC
Organism: Taudactylus pleione; assembly: GCA_031769625.1. Classification (NCBI taxonomy): domain Eukaryota; kingdom Metazoa; phylum Chordata; class Amphibia; order Anura; family Myobatrachidae; genus Taudactylus; species Taudactylus pleione. The sequence continues at coordinate 1,947,164 of JAUIMM010000586.1, forward strand.
GTCGGGACATTACCACTTGCCGGCGCAGCTGGACGCCAGGATTACCTGGAAAATTAGAATGTTCACAATTTGTGGGACGGTAAGTCGCAGACACCGCTCATTGTTAAGTTTGTATAAATGGGAGAAAGCAGCCGAGTATTCCAGTTAGTTAAACTGCGTTATCTGCCTTCATAAATACCGGAATGTTGCTTAAGCACCTTTTTTGCATTAGAAAAGAGTGATAACGGCAGCATGACATAGTTAACAATATCCCCAGATTGAGCTGCGTGTACAGCCGAATGGGGATATCGTTATCGAACCGCAACGTTCGTCGGTGAGTGCATACACACTGGAAGATATGAACGATATATCATTGAACAATAACTATTATAACACGGACTATTTCCCAGGTGCATGTGTATGACATAGACAGAGTTATAAGACATCCCACAGTACTGAAATACAATTATGCTCCTACTATTCAGCAGAAAATGGATATTTCTATTCAGAGACGTAACTAGACTTTCTGGTGCCCTGTGCCAGAAAGAGCATTGGTGCCCCCCTCATTTTTCAAAGGGACATAATGCACCCAAAAAAGGGCTAAGGCCTTATGGGGAAGGGCCAGGGAAGAGATGGGAGAGGCCAGGAGATGCTGGGGATGAAATAAGAGGAAGCTACAAGCAAGAAAGATAATAAATAGAAATTTGACAGGCCCAAACAGCGCCCCTTGACCTGTGGTGCCCTGTGCGATGGCACCGGCTGCACTACCCTAGCTACGGCCCTGTTTCTATTTACAATTAAGGTCTTAGGCGTTTATTTACTTAAAAATATTGTCAGTGGTTGTGCTACAAGATTTAAAGCGGCGTGTATTGGCTTTAAACAATTATCCTTTTTCCAATTTCTTAGCAAAACCGCCGAAAAATCTGCAGTTTCTAGATGCCCTGTTTAGTAAATAAGCCCCCCTGGAATTAATGCTTTATTCGATGTCAGTCAAGACCGAATTTCCATTCTCCAGGCCAAATGTTTGCTTTTACTCAGAGGAGCACATAGGGGCAGTTTCCTGTTGTGTGATAAATAAAAACTCACCCAAGGCGCTAGAATAGACACAATAAATGAGAAAATCAATAAAAAATATGGATGAACCAATCAGCTGTTCAACGACTGCCAACCATCAATATCTTATATAAAAAATTAATTTGTCTGTTTGTGTGTATGTCCGGTTTTGCATTCGTAAAACCCTGCACCATTTGGGATGATACCAACGCGAAGTTTGGATCCTGGCCAGGTTTTTTGGTGGTTAGGATCCCGGTCGGACCTCCCATTGGTGTACGCTGGGCAGTACTTTGACCCGGGACCCTGTTCTGGCCCTTTCGCTGGAGGAATTTCGATGAAAACTTCACAGAGTTAACATTTTGTCCCAGAAGACATACTAGGTTGTTGAGTTCCCGGTCGGACCTCCCGTGGGTGTACGCTGGGCAGAACTTTGACCCGGGAATCTGTTCTGGACCTCTCACTGGATGGATTGGATGAAAACTTCACAGAGGGGTGGCATTCGGTCTTGGATGCCTAATGAAGTGGTTCGGGTCAGGTCGGACCTCACGGCAGAGAGCGCCAGACAGAACTTTCTTCATGGGTGTGTTGGAGGAGCTGTTAAGCTCCTAATTTTTAAAAATAATGTTGACAATTACATCCAACTCATTGATAATTTAATAACTTGAAGATTTAAACCCGGGCAATATCGGATGGGGGCTTGGCCACACCACGGGCAGTAAGTTGCACAGGAAGAGAGCATGGGTGCCGTGCCATGAGCACCAATGGACACCTTGGATGTGTCATGTGAACAGGAAGTGCACTTCAGTGTTTAGAGATTGGAGCTCAATGAGCAGAAGCAAGAGAAGACACAAGTAGGAGAATAAATGGACACTGAAGCTTAGTGTAGTGAGGGGAGAGTTACAATGAGTAGGGAGTGAGATACATCACTGCCACATACGTGTGTGTATATATATATATATATATATATATATATATATATATTAGACTTAGTAATGGGTTATGGTGTTGTATTAAAATGTACTGCCTTGGCAGGGAAAGTACTCCATAATGAAGCTAATTTTATATATAATGTATATATATTTTTTTAATGTAATATAAAGTCACAGAAATTCCTAATTTGACATGTTGCTTGCCACAACACATGCATGGGCAGTTTCTAAATGTATAAAATAATACAACTGGAAATAAAGAAAAATAATAATTTCATAAAAAAATATTTTAATATACATTTTTATAAAAATTCAAACTGTATTTATTTAAATAAAGTAGGCGATAGCTATAAGAGTATTGCTCCACTCACTACACTCTAAAGGTAAACTACACACTAGGCGATCAGGAAAGACAGTACGATTACGACATCGTAATCGTACCGTCGTTCCTGATCCCCTGTAGTGTCTGCACTGAACGATCATTCCTGAACATGCCAATCTGTCGTTATTGTCAGGTTGTGCTTCAGGCGATGGACAATGTGGGAAACGACCAGCGGGAGTGCGCATCGCTGGTCGTTTCCGACATAAAAGTGCACAATTACTGAGCGTTTGCACGATTACGATGTCGTAATCGTGCAGTCGCTCAGTAATATCGCCCGATGTGTACCCACCATTAGTGATAGCTTTTGTCTGCTCTGGCTGGTTAAACAGGGAGATGCACTATTTCCAGCGAGAGCAACAAATTAGGTCAGATTTAGAACTCTTCTACTGTGTCACATCATAATAAATAGCTGCCCAGTTTTCAGGCAGAGCTTACTGGCCGAGTCACTGTGACTGAAAATATGCTCTGTAAATATGCTGCATAATATGTAATGCTATATAATCATACTTACCGACTTTGCTGCCCCCTCCTCCGGGAGGGGGCAGCCAAGTTATCAGAGAGGGAGCGTCGGGGGTGGGAAAGTGGGCATTGCAGGGTGCGTGCTGGCACGATTGCATCATTGTGCCCCTCAAGCTATACAGTGCCGAGAAAACACATTGTATAGAGGGGGGTGGGGATACGAAACGCAATTCGCCATGAATGGCGTCATCAGCCACCCCTGGACCACCCACTTGTGCTCTGTATGTGGGCGGCCGAGGGGGTTGCAAGCGAGTGGAGGGGGGGGCCGCACAGGGGCGGGGAGGAGATGAGGGTTAGTGGAGGAGGGTGGGGGAGACTTGCCTACTTTTCCGGGTGGCTGGGAGCACCCCCTGATTCTCCGGAGCCTCCCGGCGAGTGTGTATGTAATAAATGTTAATGATAATAATATTCCTTCCATTGTGAGTTCCATGTTGGTCAGTGTCAGGATCTCACTCACCATAATACTATGCAGTTACAGGCTGTGCACTAATGATCCCAAATATTTCATTTAAGACAGACAGGGTAGGTGAAATCATTTCCTAGGCCGTATTCCTAGGTGTTAGATTAAATGTGACAAGATAAAATGGTCTGCCTTTCAACCTCTTGTACTCCATCGCCACTTTGGAATCTTACTTCTTCCCTTTTCCCTAGACGTATGCCCTGAGTAGCTGCACACACAGCATGGTGCGTGTCCGGAGTGCCCAAAGGACGCTCCAGGCGGCCTTGTCGCAGCGATAGTGGCTGCAGGGCGCTGTTCCAGGGGAATCGGTATGCCGGCAGCGCCTGGCCGACAAAAGCAGAGTTCCCGGCAGCGGAAGCCTGACAGCGCTGGAAATTCCGATCGCCGCTAAGGTAAGTATAAACTAACCTAACCCCCTAACCCTCCTTAGGGGTGCCTAACCCTAACCTCCCCCCCAAGTGCCTAACCCTAATCCCCCCTCTAAGTGCCTAACCCTAACCCCCCCTTCCCTGCTGCCTAAACCTAAGTCCCCCGGGGGTGCCTAACCCTAACCCTCCCTCCCCCTAGCCTAACCCTCCTGGGGGGGGGTGCCTGACCCCAAGTCCCCCCCGGGGGTGCCTAACCTTAACCCTCCCTCCCCCTAGCCTAACCCTAAACCTCCCGGGGGGGTGCCTAACGCTAAGTCCCCCCTGGGTGCCCTAAACCTAACCCTCCCCCCCTATGGCTGTCCGCTGGCGGTGCTCGACATCTCTTCGATCGGGATGCCGGGCGCCGGTCTCCGTCGGGGAAATGCCGGGCGTCTAGATGCATTTCACCCTTGCCGAGATATGACAGTCGGGAAGCCGCCTGCCGGTATTTAGGCAGTCGGCTTCCTGATTGCATACCCCCCCTCCACCCAATTTTACTATTTTCATTGTTTGATTTTAATAAGGCGATATATTTAGTAACGTGTGGGTTTATACAAGTGGAGATGTTGCCCATAACAATCAATCAGATTCTAGCTGTTATCTTCTAGAAGGTGCTAGATACATGCTAATTAGAATCTGACTGGTTGCTATGGGCAACATCTCCACTTCTAAAGACCTGCACTTTAGTAAATATACCTCAAGACTCATTTGATGATTGGCAGTTTAATATAATAATAAAACAAACCATGAACTATAACTTTTAGTTTTAGTTACTGTTATGTATACATATTAAATAAGTAGGACAGCTTACAGGAACAGTCTAAACATGTCCTACCCACCTACACTCCACTGCAGATGGCGTACGGTATTTGCAGTAGAACTATTTTGTAGTTACTGGTAAATTTGAGACTGACAGTATTAAAAACTAGCGTCCAAGTGCGGCCCCCCCCCCCCAGCAAGTGGCACCCCTAGGCAGGTGCCTCATGGGAAATTCACCACTGGCTTCCACTATATATACTGAGGACGGTATTGCTCACAGCCTGGGTCTTGGCAACAATGACAGAGGCTTCTGGTTTTCCTGTAGGTCAGATCTTCTCACCATACCTTCCAACATTAGCAATGCCAGAATCCGGACACAGGGGCGTGGCTGCATCTTAGTGGGTGTGGCCATGCCCCAAATGACATAGCCACACCCCGAGGGGCATGCAGAGCTCTTCTTCAAGACCACCATTTTAATGATGTACACAGTGGAGGAACTTGCTGCGGTTATGTGTGGCAGTAGGAATACCGTACCACCCATGCATGGGGACTGTCCGGCCAAATCTGAATGGTTGGAAGGAATGCCTCCCTATCAACCACAATGTAAAAAACCTCTGGTGTTACTGACAGTCAGCTTCTCTCTCTGTAGATCCTGCTTATTGCCTCTTGGTAAGCTTGGGATGGGCAGCTTGCTCTCTGGCACAAAGAGAACTCTTACTTTTCTCAGCCAGCGTCACCAGAGATGAAGTGATGGCAGAACTGTGTATTTGCATCAATTCCTGTCTCTTGGGCTCCTGGGAGATGTTGTATTGTTGTACTAATAGCTGCTGGGAAGCCTACAAGACACTTGGGGCTGCCTGTATCTGATTGACGGAGACTGTACATATATTTGGCACGATAAATGTTGGCATTACATGATACATCATGAAAGTGGTGTATATACAAGGGAAGTGTTTTTGTAGTTGTAGTGAGCCCCTTCTCTGTACCATTTTCCAGTCACAAATTGTTTATGCAACTTCCTTATTATCTCTTTTGTTCCTGCGTCATGTGGAATATGGTAACACCTCTGACGTTGGTCTGGAGCATTTTTAGATCTATTCCTTCGGAAAAACTCTCAGCTACAAAAGAGGGAGAAAGCCGGTGAGATTATGCTTCTTATGTTTCCCCTCCAGCAGACATCCGGATGAGAGATGGTGCTAGCAGCAGAGCTTGAGTCCATCTGAAGGGTTGGGTACCGGATCCCGGCAGAATCCTGACAGAATTTTGTAAGTATACTAAGCCCTACCCTAACCCTAGGCCTAACCCTCCCCACCTGCAGCCTAACCCTAACCCTCCCCACCTGCAGCCTAACCCTAACCCTCCCCACGTGCAGCCTAATCCTAACCCTCCCCTCCCGCAGCCTCCCCCTAGTGCCTGACCTTAACCCCTAACCCTAATACTCACTGTCGTGGTGTCAGGGGTCGGGTTTCTGGAACCAGGATTCTGACTGCTGTCAGGATTCTGGCACTGCAATTTCTAGAAAAACCTCTGCAGCAGGGGAGGGGGGGCGATGACGCGACATTGAGATAATCTTGGCATTGTGTAGCGGGGATGGGGCCAAAATGACTTGATTACGTGGCCACGCCCCCTCTCCGCCTCCATTACAGAATAATATACCCGGCCACGCCCCCCTGCTTGTCCGACCTGGCTGCCCCCTCTAGGAGCGGGCTGCCAGAATGTTGGAAAGCATGGGTGATGGGTTTCAGACGGTGGTCGCATTGAGGATTTTTTAGCAAAGTGAGGGCCAGCTGCTGTAGTCAGCATTTGGGTTAGGTAACGAGTGTTGGCTACAAAAACACAGGCCTACCAGGACCATGTTTTGGTCGCACCCTAGTGAGGCTCTGCAAATTCGTACGCAGCTGCAGAGGCTCCAGCGTCTTAGTTGAGACGTACATTTTGAGGCAGGGCCGTAACTAGGGTGGTGCGACATGTGATACGGCACAGGGCACCTTGGGCCTGTCAATTTTTTTACACTGAATAATTACGGTGTATCATCACTGCAGCCATTGGATTCACACTGTATTTGGCAGTGACACCTGGATAACAGTGGTACATAAGCATCAATACCCTTTCATCATCATACGGGTCAAATAAGATTTGTCATGGCCCCTACCCATGAGGCCAATCCCCTTTTTCGGGCACACGTCTTATGTCACGCTGGAAGGGGGGCACCAATGTTCTTTCTGGCTCAGGGCACCAAAAAGTCTAGTTACGCCTTTTTTTTGAGGTAGCAAAGGGTTGCTCAGGTGTTCAATGTGCGACCGATGTTCCCGATGTTGCGTCTTTTGTGATGAACCAGAGGCGGGTGTCTCTGTGCACAAGACTTGCTAAATCTTTAGTATATTTTTGCAGAAGTGCTACGTACGGGATTGCAGTCCCTCTGGGATTTGCATGCACCTCTGAATCCTGCCCTGAGTTCTGAGAGGGGGCTCTATAACCCAGTAATAGTGAGAGACGTTGCTCATACTATGGTGAGAGCTGCAGCCTGGTCAGTTGGTGCCAGCCTGGCTTGTCAGGGAGATTAACGTTAAAAGTATTGACTTACAGTACGAGCCAGTTCTGTGGGTGATTGAGCGCATACAATATTTGTGCTGCCTCAGCCACTAACCATGTCTATGCATTGCATTTTTCAATCATATGGTGCAGCATTAAGGTTATCCCCTTCCATCAATTAAAACAGTTGGGTCCTATGGGGTAAATTTACTAAAGTGCTGGTTTTTAGAAGTGGAGATGTTGCCCATAGCAGCCAATCAGATTCTAGCTATTATCTTCTAGAAGGTGCTAGTTAAATGTTAAGCAGAATCTGATTGGTTGCTATGGGCAAAATCTAAACTTTTAAAAAAACCTGCACTTTAGTAAATATATGTCCACACCGGGCAGTTGTTTGTATGGAGACTGTCTAAACCGGGTATACTGTCTGTACTTACTGTATAATTGACAGAGAGAAAGTCCTAATCAGCGAGACTCAGCTCAGTGGATACATTATATGAATCAACTGTGATTTACACAACCAAGCAGTATTGTGGAACCAAAATAAGTAATAAAGTAGATTTATTATGTGAGTATACTACGCTACTGAGCCCGCATCTGCATGCTGCTCGCTTTCTTGCTACTAATATGGCATGGGCAGGGGCACCTGTCCATGTAACTTCTTCCCCTATGTCCTGGGATCAAAAGGACTGAGGGCCTGATTCAGACCCGCTTGCGAGCGCTCGCAAGCGGGTCGATGTTGGCCAAGTGCGCATGTGCACGAGGGAGCCGGCTCCATCGTGCACATGCGCGAGACCCGCATAGCGACAGGCAAGCCCTTTGGTGGGCGTGCCGGGGGCGTGGCTGGCCAGACGGAGGCGTTCACATGGGAACGCCTACCGTCTGGGGCCGGGCCCACTGACATCACAAATGATGTCAGTGGGAGTGCTTTTGGCTCTGATAGAGCCAAAAGCACTCCAGGGCTTGCGGCAGACGAGACCCTACCACAAGGGTCTCGTCGCAAGCCCGATGGTCTTGACTATCGCGACCATCTTTTTGGCCGCTCGCTATTGCTACAGCTATGCGAGCGGCCATGAGGCCGCTCTAAAAAAGAGAAGGACGGCCCTGATTCAGAGCGAGCACTCTGTCAGAGCGTCCGGCTCTGAATCAGGCCCTGAGCTCCAGAAGTTGATGCCAGGGAATATGTACCTACCCCAAACCACAGACAGACAGGTGGCTAACTCATGTAGTTGCATAGATACAGAATAAAATGTTTTACATAAACTTATTATTATATGTCTTCCTAATAGCGTATTTTAACTGAATTTAATAATTGATTATCAATGCAATAGCCCCCACTCCAGGCTTGCCTACCCCCCGATTTGGTCGGGAGCCTCCCAAATATCGGGTGCCACTCCCGACCCCCGGGAAAGGCAGGCAAGCCACCCGGCTGCCACCTGCCCCCCCAGACTACTAATAGAAACCCCCGCAGTGGGGGGGGGATGAAGCGAATCGTGCTGAATCACGTCATTGTGGCCCCGCCCCCTGCTTCACAATTCCTTTGATTTCGGCATTGTGAAGAGGGGGCGGGGCCATGATGATGCAATCGTGTGGTCATGCCCCCGCCCCCAATACGGAGTCATTGCCCGGCCACACACCCCCACGCTGTATGCAGGCATTCAGCTCCCTCCCTCCCAGAAGGAGCTGAATGTCGGCAAGTATGCCCCACTCTAGTGTCTTGTTTTACTTCATGTTGTCATTGCACACCAACCTGTGGGCCTGATTCCTTACCGAATGCAACTGCGAATGCGCATGCAATTGGGCGATTGTTGCGTTCTGCGCATGCGTATGCATTGCGGGTGCGTGAACTAGCTACTGCGATCGGGACTGCGATCGCAGTGACTACGCAGACCCATCGCAAAGTGATTGACGGGAAGTGCCGTTTGTGGGTGGTGACTGGGGGGTGGTCGGGCGAACGTGTGTTTCAACGCCATTGCGGGGGCGTGCATAAATTATCCACTGCGATGGAATACGCAGCCTGAGGCCTCATAGCGTGCGTGGTTGTTAGCAATTTCTGAGTATGGTCAGGGCTTGTGCAAGATTGCGTGAGTGAGCGATGGTACCCCATTGTACCGATGGTTTCACATTCTTGCTAAACATTACGGATGTGTGATAAGTAAAGTGGGCGTCCTTGTGTAGTGCTGCGAGGGCATAGTGATCGCAATAGATTAGCATACTATCGCAGTTGAACTGCGTGCGTAATCGCAGCTGGTATCGCAATGGCGATCTGTAGTGAATCATGCCCTGTGTTCCTATCCCACCATTCCCCTAACACCTCCAGTATACAGTGTGGATATTCGCTGTATGTGGTTCAGCTACGTCGATCAGAGGGGAGTGTAAGTAAGGACACTGGATCACATATCTCCTGCCATGAGCAGAGATTACTGGATGAAAGTGTTAATCCTTTGGAGAGCCATACTTTGGGTTTGATCTGGCAGTCTCATCCCCAGCTGATAATCCTTCAGATGAGTGATTGGCTCCTGCCAAAGCTCCTATCTGTCCTGCTGGTATCAGCACTCCTCATCTTAAAGCCCAACATGGCTCTTCTGGGATACACTCAATTTATTTCTGCTCTTTAGTGGAGAGAGGAGGGAGAGAAGCACAGCGAGAGCACTACCTGCCTGCATTGTGCAGGGTGAAAAAAAAACACTCGTCCCATCTCGATGCGGACGTCAGACTCCGGAGAGAGTGCTAGAGAAACACGGGCTTTGAAATGGAATTTTTCTCCATTTACATGGCTGTATGGGGAGGGGGGGTTATGTACTAATGAGACTCAGGAGATGAAATAGCCACATATGGAGTAACTGCTGATTCGCGGCCAGTTAATGATGGGCGCCAGCTGTCAAGCTGGCATTTAATATTCAGGATGACACAATACGTAACTTCATTCCTTCATGCAGAGTACAGTCAGGCAACGTTTCTTTATCGCTTTGTTACAAAACCGATCGAGTCATACATTTCGCTGCAAATAAAAAAATGTTATGTTGACAAACTGCTCCCTGCAACCGGTACATACTAAAATGCTTATCTTGTAGCCCATTGGACATTTTCTATTCACGTAACTGTTTTGCTGTACGTCCAACATCCTCATGTCCCCCTTCCTTTCTATTGTGTGACTGCACTAATGTAAAAAGGGTCATTATATTGGATTGTGTGAAATTGAAGTATTTACAGTTGTGTCGACATACACCGATCCTCAAATCCACAGATGATGCAACTAAGCCTTGCCATGCATCCTGTTACGTAGTTTTGTACTGACACAGCAGTGGTGAGCGACTCTTGTACTAACAGTGACATCATTACAGGGGTGCAGACTGCACAGTGGGGCAGATGTATTAAGCTCTGGAAAAGTGATAAAGTGGTGAGGGATAAATGACCAACCACTCAGCTCCTAACTGTCATTTTTCAAATACAGCCTGTAACATGACAGTTAGGAGCTGATTGGTTGGTCGTTTATCACTCTCTACTTTATCACTTTCCAGAGCTTCTTACATATGCCCAAGTGTACGAGGGGGGAGCCGGGCGCTGTGATGTTACTGTCCAGCGCCCGGCTCCCAGTCACTGAGGAATAGCCGACAACGCGGGGAGAATCTCTGGGGGCAGCCCGGCATCTCCGAGAGTGCTGGGCACGCCCCCAAAGTGATGAAACCTGGGGGTGTGGCGCAAGGCCACATCACTTCACTGCGAGACCACGCCCCCTTTTCGAGCGCACGAGCCTCCGGCACGCGCAAATGATCTATTTGACACACTGGGTGTTACCAACTCCAGTTACACCACTCAGTGCTAATATGGGGAAAAAGGCAAAAGGCTGATGCGAGTGAGCCACACCATGTTTCTGTATTACAACTCCCTTGTGAAATACTAATCCTAAGTGCCCATTACGCTATAAGCAATGTCGATGCAATTACAATGCAAATAATATGCTAAATTACGGTAGGCAATTCTGATTTTGTTGTCTTTGAACCAGTGCTGGAACACTACATAACCCAACCTTATAGAAATATTGGGAGGGGTCCAGTAATGCAGCCTGTTTTCCCGCTCTCCCTGTTCTGCTCTTCTGCTGGATAAATAAAGGGTTTTTTACTTGATAAGAAGAGATGAGAACTGATTAAGTTTAAATCTATATAAGAGTCCTTAGTTTTTTGTAATTGGTTGGAATTTGTCAGCAGTTGCTAGGTAGAGTAGTTTGGGGGGGGTTATAATGGCTGGTTGGTCGCTGACCATGTGGGAGCTAGTGGGAGTGGCTTGGTGGACTTTATAAGGCAGGTGTACGCCCAGCAACTTCCTTTTCTGGACGGTGTTTGTCCTGGGTGCTATCCTCAGGAACTGTATCCGGTGACATTTATACTTGTATCTCCCTGTCTTTTGTCTCTCCTTGTCTTTTTTCTTCTCCCTGCCCCTTGTATTCTCCTGATTTTTGTGCCCCTCCTGTCTGTTTGTTTCCCCTCTGTTTTTTAATTTTTCTTATTTTCACTCTTGTTCCATTTACCACTTTCCCGTTCTCTTTCACCTCTGCCCACCCCCCCCTTTTTTCATGCCCCGCCCAAAACGTTCAGTACCCCCCACGTCGATTCATGGATTCACCAGCCCCCCCCAACCTCCTCCTGCATGGCGCCGCCTTGTTTGCCGTCCATTTTGTCCCCGGCAGAAGTCTCAAATGCTGCCTGGGGACCGGCCACGCCCCCCGCCGCCGACTATGTGCTCCCTCCTGCCGCGCCCTTTTCCTCCCTGGGCGAGTGGTCCCCGTCTCCTGCGGGGTCACCACTCACCTCGGCAACCTCTCACCAACAGCTCGCGGGCGCGCGGTCACCGCAGTTCCAGCCAGGCCCTTCCTCCCTCCGCTCCTGATGTCCCCCGGGTGCACCCCGCGGCGCTGTATAAGGCTGCGGGGGGCCCGGTCCTCCTTGCGGCCAGCGCTGCACGCCCCTTCACCCCCGCGATGCTGTATCAAGCTGCGGGGGGCCCAGTCCTCCATGCGGCGAGCGCCGCCCCACCTTCCCCCCCGCGGCCACCATTTTACCTCCGGGCCCCGCCCCATATCACCAGCCTTCAGCCCCTTCATGGGGTCCAACTACCCTGGGGGTCCTGTTCCTTACCACCCTACAGTTCCTGCCGGGGTGGGTGCTGCCCCCCCTCTCTATAACCCCCCCGTTCCTCCCAGCCTCCTCTCCTAGCCTGTTTCCTCCCTCCCCCCCTTTCCTCTTCCAGCAGCCCATCCTCCTTTCCCTGTTTTTTCATCTGCTCCTTCCCTCACTTCATGGTCCTCCCCAGTTTTTCCATCAGTTTCCCAACCTTCGGTTTTTCCTACTTTTCCTGGCCAATTTTCCAATTACCCTCTTTATCCTTCAGCGGGGGCCCCTTTTCCTTATTGGCACCCCTCTTTTGCCCAGCCTTATCCTTTCCCAAATTACCCTCTGCCCGTTAATTCTCCTTCCGCCCCATCTTGGCCGCAACAGTTTGTTCCCCCACAGGGTCCTGCCCCACGCCCACCAGCGCCTTCTCTGTGCGGTTTGCGCAGCCCCTCCCCCTTTAACTCCTTCTCCTCCTCCTGTCCCGGTTTTTCACCCAGCGACAGTTCCGAATACCCCCGCTGAGGTGTCCAGTGATTTACCATCCTCTATGTCTCGCCGCAGTGTTTTGCCTAGTGCTCCAGCGATGGCTTCTGGTGGTGCTGGGATCTCGAGTGGTAGCGCAGTGGCCGGTCCTGCTACAGGTGATGTGATCATTGCCCCTGATGTTGCGGTGCCGGAGGCTGTCGGTGACGGGATGTCGGGTCTGGCTGGAGTCTGCTGTCCCTCCTTTGCAGTTCGATACGGAATCTTCAGGGTCTAGCGATAGTAGCTCCTCGTCGTCTAGCTTTCCGCCGCGCCCGCGAAAATTTGCTAAACTGGTTGCGCAGCATTTGGTTAGGAAAGCAGCTAAGCATCAGTCAGCTCCGGCTGCTGTTGTAGCGCCTGTTGAAGATGCGGGTATGGTTCACTGTGCCAATACGGCAGTGGACAGGGGTTTGCGTAAGCGAGTTAGGGACAAGATTCGCAAGGGTAAGTTTGTGGATGTTTTTTCTCTAACCGATGACATGAAGAAAGCTTTAGATAAAGCCAAAAAACCTGGGGGTGGCGGGAAGGATTCTTGCCGTGGTTTTCATCATTGGCTTAGCGGTATGCTGGTTTTTTCGGCCTGCTACCTTGAAACGCGCCCAATGGAGCACCGTAATGTAATAAAGTATATTCATTTGGTGCATGATATTTTTATCAAATCCAAGGGCTTTGTTTGGAGAGATTACGACGAACAGTTTCGTAGGAAGCAGGACGGTCAGCTGGTTATGCCTCTGGGCCGTAAGGATGTGGAGGTCTGGTTAGCTGTTACCCAGGAAACTAAGGCGCCTGCGGAAGGGGCACAGGGTAGGAAGGCTTCTCTCCCTTCGCGTGCTGGAGCAAACATGCTCGGTAAAGGGAAGTGCTTCGCCTATAATGACTCTCGGTGTTCCTGGGGGTCAGGGTGTCGTTTGCATCACTCCTGCCGCATCTGTAACGGTAGTCACCACGCTAAAGACTGTAAGTCAGGAGCAAAGGGCGGTTCAGGGGGCAGGTCTGACGCTACCGGAGTTGACAAGTAAGGCCTATTCTCCGGTGGTACTAGACGAGTTAGCGAAATGGTTGGGCTGGTATCCTTTGCGGGACGATTCCCAATTTTTGCTGGATGGTTTTCGTTTGGGTTTCCGATTACCCGTAGCTGGCGCTTTACATGTAGTCTCCTCCCGGAACTTGCGGTCGGCCAGAGAGCTTCCTCATGTGGTACGACAGAAAGTCTTTGCTGAAGTGGCGTTGGGCCGTATGTCCGGGCCTTTTCCCTCCCCTCCTTTGCAGGACCTATGCATTTCTCCTCTTGGAGTCGTGCCTAAAAAGGTCCAGGGTAAATTCCGTTTGATACAGCATTTGTCGTACCCTCATTGGGGCTCTGTGAACGATGTGATCCCCCACTCGCTTTGCCAGGTCCAGTACCAGCTATTTGATGAGGCGCTCGCTATGATTAGGGGATTTGGCCCTGGGGCCTTGATGGCAAAATTGGATGTGGAATCTGCTTTCCGCCTGCTTCCGTTGCACCCCGAGTCCCTACGTTTTATGAGTTTTATGTTAGATGGTCAATTTTTTGTTGACAGGTGCCTCCCCATGGGCTGTGCTATCTCGTGTGCTTATTTTGAAAAGTTCAGCACCTTTTTGCATTGGTGTATCCAGGCTGGCACTGGCCATGCCGGTATCGCACATTATTTGGACGACTTTTTGTTCGTCGGCCCACATGATAGCACAGTTTGTGGGGACGTGTTGTTTTCTGCGCAGGCCCTTTTTCGGGTGCTCAGCGTTCCGGTGGCCACAGACAAGACAGAAGGTCCGACTTCTTGCTTGTCTTACCTAGGTATCGAAGTGGACACAGTTGCTGGGTGCTGCCATTTGCCGGACGATAAGGTGCAGCGATTGCTAGGTCAGATTCAATGTTGCTTAGATTCTCGGCGGGTTAAATTGCGCCATGTGCAGTTGGTTCTCGGTTCATTTCACTTTGCGTGTCGGATCATCCGATGGGGAGGGTGTTTTGCCGTAAATTGGAGCGGGTCATTGCGGGGGTCTCCAACCCGCATTTTAGTGTTCGCCTTTCCAGGGAAATCCTATATGACCTCCGGGTGTGGGCTTCATTTTTGTTGGATTTCAACCTCGAGTTGATTTTGCCATTGCAGCCGATTGACAATGCTGAATTGCAGTTGTTCACCGATGCTGCAGGTTCAACTGGCTTTGGGGCATATTTTCAGGGGGAATGGCGCGCTACTCCATGGCCGGCATCATGGATAGCTCGCGGATTTCAGTATAACCTGTTGTTATTGGAACTTTTTCCGATAATAGTGGCTGTGGATTTGTGGGCTGACAGTTTGTCTAACCAGAACATAATTTTTTGGTGTGACAACCTGGGCGTGGTGCACGCTATTAATAATCAGTGTTCTCCTTCTCCTATGGCGCTGCGTCTGTTGAGGTTTTTAGTTTTGAGATGTTTGAAGACGAATATTGTCTTTAGGGCAAGGCATGTACCGGGCATTGAAAACGGGATAGCGGATTCATTATCCCGCTTTCAATTTGATAGGTTTCGGGTGTTGGCCCCTGAGGCTTATCCGATTGGGATGACGTGTCCGTCTTCTGGCTGGCAGATTGTCGAGCCGGACTAATTGGTCTGGCCCGGAAGTCCCTGGCTCCGTCAACTTTGCGAGTTTACGAGGCAGCTTGGCGCGTCTGGGAGGCTTATCGGGTTAGGTATCCTGCTGTGGGTAAGTCTTTAGATCAGCGTTTAGTTGAATTTGTGTGGGACCATTATCAGAGGGGCCGATCTAAGGTGGCCATGGCTTCCGCCCTTGCAGGTATTGCTTTTTCTCTCGCCTTCACGGCGGTCATGATACCACAAAGTCCTTTGTGCTGTCTAAGGCCCTTAAGGGTTGGGCTACAGAAAGTCCCATGGTGGCTGATTCTCACCGGCCGATTGACCTGGCACTGCTGCAGCGGTTGATAGGGGTAGTTTCGTTGATTACATCTTCCGAATTTGAGTCTTTTTTGTTACGTTTAGCGGTTGCGCTTGCTTTTTTTGGCGCGTTTCGGATTAGTGAGCTTGTGGCTTCTAGTAAGAGGTCTGCTAATTCAGGGCTATTATTTAAGCATGTGGTAATCCAGGCGGGGGCTATCCTGTGCAAAATTCCACATTCCAAAACTGATCAGTTAGGGCGTGGGCGTTGGGTTACCATCAAGCCTCATGCTAATTCTGAGATTTGCCCTTTGCGCTTGGCTGGGATATATGCGGGTCTGCGCCCATCAGTTGGCGCGCAATGGTTATTGCATGCTGACTCCTCCCCTTTGACTAAGTTTCAGTTTGCTGCTGTGTTTAAGCGCTGTTTGGGTCAGCTGGGTTTAGATGTTGCGCATTACGGGACGCATTCTTTCCGTATTGGCGCGGCTACTTGTGCAGCAGCTAGCGGGTTGCCTCCATCTGCCATTCAAGTGGTTGGGAGATGGAGGTCATCCGCCTATAAATCATATGTTAGATGTGATAAGCTTTAAGTTGTGTTTTTTCTCACCCAGAAACATAGTTTACCCGCCAGTTTTTGAATGGCTAGCATTCAAAAATTGAGGGTGTGAAGGGATTTTTTAATTTTTCCTCCAAAAAAAGGGCCGTAATTCAATTGGCTTATTTTACACGGCTCATGGATCACTAAGACAAAAAGGAGGTTTTTGGGATTTTCTCCTTCGCCTGGGCATTGTTACTAACGTTCTCCTCCTAAGTTACCACTCTATCCTCTTCATATAATGTTCCTTTACTGACGTTTTAGTTCTTTTTGCCTTTTACAGCTATGTCCGTGTCTTCTGAGCAAGTGTGGCTTGTGGGCCATTCGTTTTTTATTGGGCTGAAAGGCATGCGATGGCAAGGAGGGCATCCCTGTTGTTAGGGGTGCGTCAGGTTCGTTGGTTTGGAGTCAGGGGCATGCGGTGGCCAGCTCTTTTGGAATACTTGTTTCAGCAGGAGATGCGCTGTGGGCACCCGGCATGGCTGGTGATTCACCTCGGAGGCAATGATGTGGGGCAGTCTAAGGGTATAGATCTGATCTTGCGGATGCAGGCTGATTTGTGCGCCCTTCGGTCCCGGTGGCCGGAGGTGCGCTTGGTCTGGTCGGAAATTATCCCTCGCCATGTCTGGAGGGGTTCGAGGGACCTGTTGGCTTTGGATAAAGCTCGCAGGAAGATTAACAAGGCTGTTTCTCATTTTGTCTCCAGGTCAGGTGGTTTGGTGGTACGGCACCCAAGTTTACGTTTAGAACAGGCTCCATTTTTTCGCCCTGATGGGGTGCATTTATCAGATTTGGGGTTAGGTGTGTTTTTGGGTGATGTTTTTCCTGTTTGGATGCGGTCTAGTGTTTTGGTTTGGGTGGCAGGCTGCGGTTCTTTCGAACCTGGCGATGGCGAGAAGGTGCTACAATCCAGCGGCCACGTAAAGTGTAAGAATATTCGTTGTGGAGCACATATCCTTTAAATGGTCGTAGTATGGCCTACCTCTGCGGGAGGACTTTGGGCGTCTGTCTCTGCGGACACGCTCGTACTATGCAATATCATAAGGGTTGTGAGTCTTCGCAGCTTAGCTTACAATGACCACAGGGGGGCGTTTCAGTCGCTCCCTAATATTGGTCACAATGGCCACAGGGGGGGCGTATCAGTTGTTCCCTAATATTGGCTAAGATCATATGGCTGGAGCTGATTGTTTGTAGCATCCTTCTTTGCCTCTCAATAAATTAAATTCAATAATTAAAGTATAATTCAGGGTCATACCTTTAATAAAAGCGAGTTATGACCATTTAACCAAAGCAGTCTGTGTCCTGTCTTTATTTTAGTATAAGTTAGTGTAAGCTGTTATATATTGTGTTTAATTGCAATAAAGTTATGGACGCCTTAGTGTTTTTTATGAAGTGCACCTGAGGCTCACAGTGCAAATTGAGGTGCATGTCTTCTTTCTACACAACGAGATGTTACCACAGAGGGAAACGTGGGCCTCAGTGCTAGGCTGCCCAAACCCTTTAGTGCCACCCGTCAATGAAATAAACCTACGAGTTTTATTATATACATAAAACACTGCTTTGCGTATGTAGCCTTATTTATGACATCAATAAATCATGAGCGTAAAAGGACACTGGGGCTGGTTTTATGTGTCATTTTGTGCGCGTGTGTGAAGATTTTTATTACATTGTTGTTTGGAGCTGGGTGGAGATACTCGTCTAGATGGAAGGCTGATGGAGACCGTCTTTCTACCTTTGTGTTTAATTGGACTCGTTCAGAGGAAAAGCACATAGGCAGGTGCATTCTGAGTAATGTGAGACGCTTCACACTGACAAAAGCCATGTGTAAAAATGCACAGTGCACTGTGACATAAAATACAAATATATACATTGAAGACTGGCAGCTTGCTCTTCTTTCAGAATCTTCAACCAACCACAATGCTATGGAATCTAGGTTGGTTGGTTTACTCTGTATCAGGTTGGTGCCAAGTGTGGAACCCCAAGTCGTCACTGTTGTAGGGGACACCAGGGGGTAAATTTACTAAATTGCGGGTTTTTAGAAGTGGAGATGTTCCCCATAGCAACCAATCAGATTCTAGCTATTATCTTCTAGAAAGTGCCAGATGAATGAAAAGTAGACTCTGGTTGCTATGAGCTAAAACCACACTTTAGTAAATATACCCCCAGGTGTTGTACTCTTCCAGAGCCCCTATTATTGGAATTCCTGGAGTGAATGCCCCAGTAATCCCAGTATTAAAACAAGACTATCACTAGTAAAAACAACCATTTATGTCGACAATAGGGATTTTTCATAGGAATTCTCAAAGTTAGGTAATTTTCTCACAAATCCCACAAAACATCACCAGATGATAATCTCCTGATCACGTGTTATCATGCCGTGTCTTTCAATTAAAAGTCTTACTGTATTGCATTTATAACTCTTCTGTGGAACCTTCATACAGGCAGGAGCGGGTGATCATATTGTAAGCCTTTACGAGAACTATTCCTGGTAAGCCAATCCTACAACCCCCTCCCAGGCTTGCCCTGTCCCAAAGCGCTGGCATTTCTATAGTCTATGTAATGAATGGCCTGTTGCCTTAGAGAGGTAAACACAGGCACTTGTGTCCCAACATCACCTCTGCTTCCCAATTTTCTCCTGGTCCTGGCTTCAACATTTGCTGGGACAATCATGCACCACACTGTCCTGGCAGTTAATGGCATGCTATTTGTTTTCTCTCCCCTGCTCACCCCTGACTCCATCTGTCCCATGTTTGTTTCAACCTTTTTTGTTGTCTGTAGCTTTTTTCTTTTCCCTGTGTGTGTCTCTCTCACTAACCCTGGATCAGTGTTCAACCTACGATCGGCTATCTCTCACCTCTGCGCCGGCTTTCCCTGACTTCTAATTCGGTCAGACGTCTGGTTCAGTGATGGGAGAGGTGCTGAGCATTCTGCCTTAGGTGCTTGTGAACGTCCATGGTCGGCTGTGTGTGTTGGGGATCGGAGTTCCTAGCATGGGCGTCGCCATGACAGTTCCTATCATGTGACAGCCTCCCAACCAATGGTAGCATGATCTCGGTCAGCTGACGCTGTGCTCCAATCATCTGCTACCTCTGGGTATATCAACAATTGTCACTCCTATGTGCTAGTAGAGTCTTGTTCCAGGTTTCCTTGGTTTCCACGTTTAGTTCTAGTGTTTCCAGTGAGCAGCAGCGAACAACATCTCTGCCTGTGTACCAAGTATCCAGTGTTTCCTGTGAGCAGCAGTGCGCCTAATCTCCAGTGTTTCCTGTGAGCAGCAGTGCGACTAACATCTCTGCCTGTGTACTTAGCCTCTAGTGTCTCCTGTGAGCAACAGTGCTATTTCATCTCAGCCTGTGGATATTGTTCGAGTGCACCCCATGGTGCAAAAGTGCATCTGCACGCTATTACCGGTGTCTCCCTCAAGTGCACCCTGTGTTGCAAAAGTGCATCACCCTGTGGTGCAAAAGTGCATCTGCACGCCACTACCTGTGAATTCTTTGAGTGCAACCCGTGGTGCAAAAGTGTGTCACCCCGTGGTGCAGAAGTGCGTCCACACGCCAGTACCAGTGTCTCTCTCGAGTGCCACCCTGTGGTGCAGAAGTGCGTCCACACGCCAGTACCAGAGTCTTCCTCAAGTGCCACCCCACTGAGCAAAGGTGCGTCAGCACGCTACTTCCGTCGCACTTCTTCAAGTATCTCTCAAGTGTCCTCTCTAGTGTGCCTCTCTGGTGTTAATTCTGATGTATCTCTCTAGTGCCATTCATAGTAGCACATACTGGTGTAGTAATGCCTTTGCTAGGCACTTCCTTTGGGCCACTGATATTCGAGTCTCTATTCCCACAGGACTTGGATACCTGGTCAAAGGACCGTGACCTGCCTGCAGGGTGCAGCTAAGCCCATATCCCGATTGGAGGGGTCACAGGCGAACACCTCCCTGCAGGATAGACTCCACACCTTTGACCAGGTCTCGTCAACATCCAAGACCTGTGGATGAGGAGCCCTGATATCCAGGCCTGTTACCCCGAACTCTTCCAAAAATCAAGATCACAACCCCTTCGGGGATTCCAGGACGTCAAACCTGACACCCTGTTTCTGTCTTCCCTTTTGTGTTATTCTTTAACTTCAATTTTGTATGTGCCTTTTCCATTTGTAACTGTATAAACCCAATCTTTCCCACTTTGTACGAGTATGTCTCTGTCACCCATTTGCACGTGTTCACCTCTGTGACCACCTTCGTGTGTATTCAGCTCTTTCCCTAACTTTGTGTTTACTGTGTCTCTGTATCCACCTTTGTATATGCGCATCTCTGTCGTCTTCTTCCTGAGTGTGGGGACCTTCGTCCCCACTTCTTTGTATCTGCAATTCTGTCCTCCTTCATATGTATATCTCTATTCTCCCTTTGTGTGTGTATATCAATTGTCCTCCCTTTTGTGTGTGCCCCAATTGTGTGTGTGCATCTCTGTTCTTCCCGTGTGTTTGCTTTTCTGTCTACAATTTTGTACCTGTACCAATTTCTCCCTGTCGTCTCTGTCTCCCCATGCTTGTTTCTTTCTGTCGGTGTCCCAGAGTTGTTTGAGCACTCTGTCTCCACATCATGGGTGTGTGTCCCTTTATTTGTCCCTTTATTTCTCCCCTTTTTGTGTATGGGATAACAGGAGATATGGTAAGAACTTACCTTTGTTATCTCTGTTTCTACGAAGTCCTTAGGGTCCACAGGATACCTTGGGGTATAGGTCTTGGCTCCACAGCCATGGGCACCACAGAGTTAAAGATGTCCTCCCAGGATGCACTGGGCCCCCTCCTATACCCCGCCCCCAGGCCAAGGCACCTCAGTTTTAGTATCAAGCCATAGGCCGGGAGTGAGGAAAAAGGAAGAAGAAAGTCTGGAACACACAAGATTCACATTCTCTTAGAAAAGGGAGACAGAAAACTGGTGACCAGAACAACACCCTACGGAAGCACAGGGCGTCAGGGCGGGCGCCCTGTGGACCCTAAGGACTTCGTAGAAACAGAGATAACAAAGGTAAGTTCTTACCATATCTCCGGTTTTCTACCTCAGGGTCCTTAGGGATCCACAGGGATACCTTGGGGATGTCCCAAAGCAGTATCCTTCAAGGGAGGGGACGCTCCTGTGCCGAGAGGAGAATCCGCCGCCCGAAGGAAGCATCCTGAGAAGCAAATGTGTCAAAGGCGTAATGCTTGACGAAAGTATGGACAGAGGACCACGTGGCCGCCTTACAAAGCTGAAGAGCTGAGGCGCCACGTCGAGCTGCCCACGAAGGTCTCACAGATCTTGTAGAATGAGCTTTCACAGAGGGTGGCACTGGGAGTCCCTCGTGAGTGTATTACTCAGAGATCGCCATGCAGATCCAGCGTGCCAAAGTCTGTTTATTGGCAGGCCAACCCCTCTTATGAAATCCATATAGGACGAACAAAGAGTCCGATTTTCTCAAAGAACTGGTACGGTCCATGTAAATCCGCAGAGCCCGTGCCACATCCAAAGAAGCCCCACCAGCTGAGAGATCAGATGAATTAAAGGCTGGGACCACAATTTCCTCGTTAATGTGGAAACTAGACAGTACTTTAGGAAGGAATTCGGGATGGGTACGAAGTACCGCCCTGTCCGAATGAAAAATTAGAAATGGGGGACGACACGAAAGAGCCCCCAAATCCGACACCCTTCTGGCTGAAGCAATAGCCAGAAGGAACACTGTTTTTGCCGTAAGCCATTTCAGATCCACAGAACCCAGAGGTTCAAATGGAGGATCCTGTAGCGCCTTCAGGACCACAGCCAGATCCCATGGAGCTACCGGATGGACATAGGGAAGCTGGATGCGAAGGACACCCTGCATAAAGGTACGGATATCAGGCCGCGTGGCAATCCTTCGTTGAAACAAAACCAACAGGGCAGAAACATGCACCTTCAGTGAAGCAAGGCGTAGACCTAAATCCAAGCCTGCCTGAAGGAAAGCCAACACTCTCGATATTCTAAACTCGCGAGGATCATACGCTTTAGGGCGACACCACTCAAAATAGGTATGCCACACCCTGTGGTAAATTCTAGCTGAAGCCGGCTTACGAGCATGTAACATGGTATTGACCACCGCTCTAGAGAAACCCTTGGACCTCAAGAGGGAAGCCTCAAGAGCCACGCCGTCAAAGATAGCCGACTCAGGTCCGGGTAGAGACAAGGACCCTGAGACAATAGGTCCGGCCTCTGAGGTAACAGCCAAGGAGTGTCGATGGATAGACACTGGAGATCCGAGTACCAACTCCTTCTGGGCCACGCAGGGGCCACCAGCAGGATCTTGCCTCCTTCCTGCCTGAACTTTCGAATTACTCGAGGCAGCAGGGAGAATGGAGGAAACAGGTACGCGAATTGGAAGTTCCACCGTGCCGACAGAGCGTCCACCAGGAGAGCTCCCGTGTCTCTTGTTCGGGATCCGTACGCCCACAGCTTGCGGTTGTGTCTGGAGGCCATGAGGTCTATTTCGGGAAGACCCCACTTGTCCACCAGGAGTTGGAACACCTCCTGGTGAAGAAACCATTCCCCCGGGTGTACATCGTGGCGGCTGAGGAAGTCCGCCTCCCAGTTCAGCACACCCGGAATGAAGACGGCCGAAATGGCCGGCAGATTGCTTTCTGCCCAAGTCAGAATGCGGGACACCTCCTTTAGAGCCGCTTGGCTTCCAGTTCCTCCCTGATGATTTAGGTAAGCCACCGTGGTGGCGTTGTCTGGCTGAACCTGCACAGGTTTCCCTAGCAGGAACGGTCTTGCATATTGCAGCGCCCTGAACACTGCTCGAATTTCCAATATATTGATTGGCAGGTTCGATTCCTCCGACGTCCACCGGCCCTGGAAGACATGTGGGCCTGTTACAGCGCCCCAGCCCCGAAGGCAAGCATCCGTTGTTAGAAGGACCCAATCCGAAATCCAAAACGGACGTCCCCTGCTGAGATGAGACTTTTTTAACCACCACGTCAAAGACAGGCGCACTTCCGGAGTGAGCCTGATCATCTGCGTCTTTATTCGACGGGGATTTCTGTCCCATCTGGACAGGATCAACATTTGTAGAGTCCTGGAGTGGAACTGGGCATACTCCACCATGTCGAACATTGACACCATGGATCCCAGTAACTTCATCGCCGAGAGAAGAGACACTCGGCGACTGCTTAGAATATTGCGTATCTTGGACTGCAACAGGGCTATCTTTTCCTCCGTCAAAAAGATCCTCTGTTGCTGAGAGTCCAACAATGCCCCGAGATGGACCATTCTCTGAGAAGGAATTAGAGAGGACTTCTTCCAATTCACTATCCAGCCGTGAGCCTGCAATACCGATATTGTCAGTTGTAGATGGCTGCAAAGGACTTGTGGCGACCCTGCCAACAACAGAAGGTCGTCCAAGTAAGGTAACAGGCGAACTCCCTGCAGCCGCAGGTGTGCCGCCATGACCGCCATTACTTTTGTGAACACCCGAGGAGCTGTGGAAAGCCCAAACGGTAGGGCCTGAAACTGGTAATGGAGGCCCAACACTGTAAATCTGAGGTAACGCTGATGAACCCTGGCAATGGGGATATGCAGGTAAGCATCCTGAATATCCAGGGACACCATAAAATCCCCAGGCTGCATAGCTAAAACAATAGAACGCAGAGTCTCCATCCGGAACCGAGGGACCCTTAAAAACTTGTTCAGGGACTTGAGGTTGAGTATAGGTCGGTATGATCCATTTGGTTTTTGAACCAGAAAAAGGTTGGAGTAATATCCGGTCCCTCTCAGGGATAACGGAACAGGTTCTATTACTCCCATTTGAAGCATAGAACGCACCGACTCTTGGATCGCTAGAGCCTTCGTTGGATCTGAAGGACCTGCTGTTATAAAGAACTGATGAGGAGGTCTTCTGCGGAAGGAGAGGGCATATCCTTGAGATACTACCTCCCGTACCCAAGTGTCTGTGGTGGTTTTGAACCAACACTGGGCGTATTGCAGAAGTCGGCCTCCCACCCTGGGATCCCCCAAGGGGAGGCCCAACCCGTCAGGCTGAGGGTTTGTCGTCCGGCTTGGCAGCTGGACGTCTGGTACTCCAAGCTTGCTTCTTGGTCTTAGTGGTCTTTTTGGGACCTGAAGGTCTCGGAAAGGACTGAACCCTAGGTTTTCCCGGAGGGCGATAGGGCCGAAAGGACGGATTTTTAGACCCAGACGTAGTCGGGGCTGAGGGTAGACACGCAGATTTGGCAGCCGCCAATGTGTCTACTATTTTTGTCCAAGGCTGGTCCAAACAGGACCTGCCCATTGTAGGGTAAGCATTCCAAGCCTTTCTTGGATTCAGCGTCCGCCCTCCACGAACGTAACCACAAGGAGCGTCGAGCGGCCACAGCCGCCGCAGAAATCCTAGAAGTAAGCAGGCTCAAATCCAAAGCTGCCTCGTTAATGTACGTAGCGGAATCCCGAAGGTTACCCACTAACATAACCTGTTCGCTGGTACCCTCAGAAGCGAATGATGTCTCCAAAGCGTCCGCCCACCTTTTCATAGCCTGGGCCACCCAGCAGACAGCCATAGCTGGTCTAGATGCTCCTCCAGCAAGGGAATAGATGGACTTAAGACACACCTCCACCTTACGGTCTGTAGTATCCGTCAGAGAAGACATAGACGGCATAGGTAAAGTTGCGCTCTTTACTAAGTGCGTAACGTGAGAATCCACCTGAGGAGTAGACTCCCATTTAGTGAAGTAATCTTCCGCAAAGGGATAAGTACGTGCCAGACGCTTGTGAGGTTGAAATCTTTTTCCTGGAGATTTCCAGGCCTCCTCCATGTGATCAACTAGCTGACCAGATAGAGGGAAAACTGCTGCAGCTCCTTTAACCTCTTTAAAATAAGCATGAGTAGGCGCTGCAGGTAAGTTGTCGTCAGTAATTACCATGGCCCCGCGGACTGCCCGTATGAGGCCTGGAATGTAAATGCTAGACTTGGCCTCTGTTTGAGGAGTGTCAGTGTCCGAAAAATCTACAATTTCGCCCTCATCAGACGACCAGTCATCCTCCTCATCCTGAGCGGATGGATATGACAATAGCGGTCTTTTAGCAGGTCTGGATTGATCCTGCTGAGTGCTCCGCACCCCAGAATCAGACAAACCTGGGTCAGCCTGATTAAGGACCTGTTGCGGGGGGCACTGCATTACTATCGGTCCCGGAACTCCCAGAACAGGAGGCAGGACTACCGCCTGCTGTGCAAACCCCAATTGTGGAAACGTAGGAGGGGCTGCAAGCCTATTTATTGTGCAAAACAAGCCCAAGGTGGTTCCTGAGAGGTGCTGGGTACAGCAGAGGTACCGGGGATGGAGAAACATGCAGCACATAACCCATCCTGGAGTACCGCCCCCTCCCCCACACCTGCTTTACATCTGGAGCAGGAAATTAGGAGAGGTGCTCCTCTAACAGAGTCCTCACTGGACATAGTAGTATGTGACACACCTCTCACAGAAATAATCTAAAACTGTGAGGTCAATTCCTACCCTGACAGTACTGGCACTGAGAGGGCTGGTCAGGAGGAAGAAATAGGGATAGCTAAAATGGCTGACAGGAGAAAGATCAGGCACACAGCGCTAGCATAAGTCACATACAATGCAGAAACCCTGCACTAAGTGCACTATCACTTATACAGACCTACAGCCTGGCAGTGATAGCGCTACATACGCTGACCTTTACTGGAGGAGAGGTATGTAAGGGGCACCCCAGGCTCCGCACCGTATCACCACAGCATCACATAAAATGACCGACGGACGATGAAGGGGCGGGCTTGGGGAGGATCACTGCCTCAGCCCGCCAAAGCCTTAATGTAAGGCGCCGACAGCAGTGATGGGGAGGAGCCTCCTGTGCGCTACAGGGAAGGCATCCTCCCCTGGCAGGCCATTAACCCCCCGGGATGCTGGAGCGTGTTCCGCAACGCTCCAGCCCCGTATCCCTGGTGGTCTAGTGGAGAGCGCAGGCATCCGCCTGGCTCCACTATACTGCCGTCCCCAGGGAGCCCCCAGCCCTGGGGACGCCGGACTGTGATTCAGCGGGCGCCTACTTAGTGGAGATGTTGCCCATAGCAACCAATCAGATTCCACTTAACATTCAGCCAGCACCTTCTAGAAGATAAAAAATAGAATCTGATTGGTTGCTATGGGCAACATCTCCACTTCTAAAACCCAGCACTTTAGTAAGTATACCTCCCACAGTGTCCTATTTCTATTTGTTTACCCTCCTTTTAATCCTCTCTGATCCCGCGGGTTGGGTACGGGATACCGGTGGTCAGAATCTCAACAGGATTAGGTAAGTATGCTAAACCTCCCCCTAACCCACTTTTCCCATAGCCTAACCCTCCCCCACCACAGCCTAACCCTCCTCCTAGTGCCTAACCCTAACCCTCCCCCTAACCCTAAGACTTACTGTTGGGATGTCAGCGGTCGGGATTCGGGAGCTGGGATTCTGGCGTCGGTATTCTGACCGCCGGGATGCCGACTACATCCTGATCCCGCAACCTACTGTCCTCTTGTGCCACACCTTTTCCCTATGCATCTTCAATTTCCCTCTTTATGCTTTTCCTCCTTTTCTGCTTTAATCATGGTGATGGGCAGAACCAGTACTGATGACTGCCGAGGGAACATGAACAGACAAAGGCATGACTGTGACCAATGCCACAAAATTGAACCTAAATGTCACTTACTGTAAATATAATTTTCTTAGTGTCTCAGTAATACATTCTTGTTACGTCTTGTGTCCTTTTCTTCTGGCTCAAAATCCCATTTGACACGTGCTGAGGTTTTGAGACACTGCAGACCAAAGAGTTCTTATTGAAGATTTTGCATGCACTAAGATGTGGAATTATTAAAGGGGTAAAGTCCTTCAATAAATGAATTGTGCTTTTTTTCTCATTACCATCTGTGACAATGCTGATATTGTCTATTTACTGTACGAGGTGTTGTGGAGCTACTTGTACTAATGCAATACATTTTCTGTTATCTCTACTTGAGACATTGGCCCTGCTTTACTAAGTGTGCCAGTCCCACTTACTTTGTGTTGCCCACCTATGTTTTTTTTTTGTCCCCCCTACATAAGGCCACTTTCAGAATTAATTTCCGTGGCCAATTTGAGGTCCCAATCCGTCTCTTCTAAGAGATTCCCTAGGTGGCAGTCACATTGTTACCTGATTCCAGCTGCGGAACTGCGCTGTTTCACAGGAGAAATAACTAATACCTTTTGTTGAGGAAGGATTGCAATGCCTGTGTATTTAACAAGCTTGGACAAGAGGTATCTATTGAATGTTTTGAACTTGTACGCTAAAACCACTATTATGCAGACATGCCCCCCAGTGTGCCACGGCCACTCCCCCAGTCCAGGTTCTGGACTCCCAAATGTTTTGAGGTGTGCACAGAAATACACTGACAGGAGCTCATACAGATGATGGGGTAATCCCAATGTCTTCATATTTAAGAAGTTTACTGCTATAGGATTATGAAAAGATGACTGGAGCTATGTCAGGCTTGGGATCAATGAAAAGATCAATGCTGGGAAATAGCACACTGATGCCAAGCATCATTAGCCTTATGAAATACTGAACAAGATGTGATTATTTCAGCATATTGCAGGACTGACAAAATAATAGTTGCTGCTTTAACCAAGATCCAGATTTGAAGATGGGATTTGTAGGAGACATGGTAACTGATTACGGGTAGAAGATGAATGTGTTAGCTTGCTGTTATGTTCAGATTAGCGCAGTGATCACTCTAATACACATGCATACATACAGAATACTGTAGTTAAGAAATATACCCAAGGTTGGCTTCACTTGCATGTTATAGAGGAGCAGATGAACAGCACTATACAGTATGAATACACACAAAGCCAATCCGTGTCAGTACAAATGTGAATATATCTAAAACAATAGAAATATGAGGTATTGATTCATACTTTGATCAAAACATTTAAACTCGCATCCCGTCAAGGCCACAGTATAAAGGATTATGTATGCAATGTTACATACATACTGTATGAACCAATGCCACATTTCTTTTAAGCTAGACATATTCAGGTTTGTACTGGCAAGGGTAAGAGCTGACAGCAATTGTTCTTGTTTGTATACAAGCACACCTGCACATCACACAACATTTCCAACTTTAAAAATTGGGACTATTACTGTAGGTCCATACTTGCCGGCTTTCTATAAACCCACTCCAGGAGAGTCCCAGATGGGGCAACACTATCCGATGGGCGTGGGGCAAAGTGCAGCCGCATTCTCATCATTATGGTGCCATCATTGTGGCCACAATGTCCCTCGGTTTGCAGTATTTTACATTTAAGGGGTGGAGCTACATGTCTTCGTGGGTACACCCTTTGCAGTGTTTTACAGCAGGTGGTGGGGCTAATTACGTCATCCAACTTCCTGACTGCCCACTTGAGTTGGGAAGTGTTCAGCACCGGGAGACTGGCTAACTGTGTCAGGAGGCCAGATCTGAGGCTATTCTGGACCTTCCAGGAGAGTTGGCATGTATCATTTATATTGTTGGGAGTAAGGAAGGATGGGAGAAGAGGCTCTTTTCAGAGTGCCCCCAAGGCTAGTGCCTGCCCTGGTTGTAAAGCCGACAACAGAAGGAACCTGCAAATTTTACAAACGCAGCTGCTATTTAATATAATGAATAAAAAATTTAGTAGAAGGATGCTAAAAGGAGGTATATATAGAAGAATTATTCCTTTATACAGACATCTTTGAAAATCCTATACCCAAGACAAAAGGCGTCAGTTGAGGATGTATAAAGATTAAGAAGGAGATTTAATAAAATACGAGATATGGTAGGACTCTTACATAATGTGCTGCTATGGCTATTATGGTACAGAAAACATCGATTAGTAATAAGTGATGTTTCTTACCAACAATAGACTGTAGGTTCTATTATTGGGGGATGTAGGGGGTTTCAGTCCCTAATTGGAGAGCTGTTTTCTAAATTATTGTGCCCAGTGTGTTTTATATGTATTGAAGACTGGTATTTTAATGCCTGATTTTACACTTTTTTGTTTGATACCAATTGATATTCATTAGGGCAGCAACATTGACGTTCGCCCTACCTGAAAAATGGTAGGGTACAATTCACAGACCTTCCTAAAGGACTGTCTTCCATGTTATTGACTTGCCCTCCCTACCAGTGCAAATACTAGTCAAGAGAACTTGCCGTGTCCCAACCCAAATACTCTCTGCAGGAACCCTGATCAGACCACTACTTGTATAAATGAATTCAGTATGATTTACCGCCAGCCGCATGGCCAGCGGCTAATCCCGACAGCGGCACCCCGACAGAGGAGGGAATCCTGATCATCTTTAGGGTAAGTATAACTAACCTAATCCCCCCCCCCTAACCCTCCCTTAGGGGTGCCTAACCCTAACCTCCCCCCGGGGGTGCCTAATCCTAACCTCCCCCCGGGGGTGCCTAACCCTAACCTCCAGTGCCTAACCCTCCTTCCCCCTAGCCTAAACCTAACCTCCCGGGGGGGTGCCTAACCTGAAGTCCCGCCGGGAGCCCCTAACCTAACCCTCCCCCCCCGCGGCTGTCCAAGCCCGGCTTACCTTCGATCGGTAAGCCGGGTATCGGGCTCCCGACGTAGGTCTAATGACAGGCGTCGGGATATCGACGCCTGTCATTAGTGCCTTGCTGGGATTATGTCCGTTGACTTCCCGACTGCTTCCCATATACATGCGTTAGGTTGAAGTTTGTGAAGCTACTCTAACGTCAGAATGACGCTGGCATTGATAGCTCCATTTAGAAAGATTTTTCAATAACTTTATAATGAGAGGAGCACTGTCATAGCTGTGAAGTGGCCACTATGGAGCAAAGGCATCTGGAATGTGATGGTCTATCCCTCTCCATTTGCTGTTCAAAGATAAAACAGTTTCAACTCATGTATTAGAGCATGAAAACACGGCAGATGCTCCCAGCAATGTCTTATACATCTTCGTATAAGTTCTTAGGGAGATCTAAACTCTGGGCAGCTTTTACCACATCATTATTCGTCTTTCATTAGCATTAAACTGGCCAGGTTTGGAACGTGACACTTACTGTATGACACATGCTGCACTATGGGGTCACATTAACTGGACTTTCATCTCAGTGACCTTGTTGGTCAATTACACTTCTAATATTTATACTGTTAATGGATTTAAAATCACCTGCTTGCTAATGTTAGGTAGGGAGGATCAGGAACAGTATTGCGGCTTGGGGGTGGTTGTGATGATCTGTGTGCATTTTGTGCTTTTCCTTGTTCCGTATCCTGCATATCTTCAATGATAGATTTTAAAAGTTATTGGGGTCATTTCTTTACCGCCCCTTATGATAGAACGATGCCATGCAGAGCCATTGCTAATGGCAGAACACATACTGTATTAAGAGTGCACTGATTTAGCCCCATGGATTTAGTAAATTTCCTTGCAACATGGTGCATTGCTGTATTTGGTGAATGATGCTCAGCCACCATATTAATTGGTGCTGGACACAGGGGAAGGAGGGAGGGGGCTGATGCAGAGTGAGCACTATGCCATCTTGCAAGTGTATCTTGGGTGATATTGTTCTGTGCATGCCCAGAACGAAGCTGCACACGTGTCTATGCAAACCCGTGCTTATACCCAACTGCACCTGAAGAGGCATGATGGGGGAGGGAAGGAAAACACTAACATAGGACGAGCACAGGAAGGGCGAGTTCATGTAATTGAGAACACAAGCAGGACAGGCGACTAGACGCATATAGGTCTGAGAAAGCCGTATAATTTATGATGATCAGGGGTAGGTGCTAATGTACTGATGATGGTGATAAAGATAATGGTGATGATTATTATGATAAGGATGATGAAGATGATGATAATGCTGGTGATGATGATAACGATAATGTTACTGGTGATGATGAAGATAATGATGATGTTGGTGATAATGAAGATGATGATGCTGGTGACGGCTAAGATGATGATAATGATGATGCTGGTGATGATGAAGATGAAAATGATGATGTTGGTGATAATGAAGATGATAATAATGATGATGCTGGTGATGATGAAGATGATAATGCTGGTGATGATGATAACGATGATGATGTTACGGGTGATGATGAAGATGATGATGCTGGTGATGATGAAGATGATGATGCTGGTGATGATGAAGATGATAATGATGCTGGTGATGGTAATGATGATGCTGGTGATGATAATGATGATGATGAAGATGATGATGCTGGTGATGATGATAACGATGATGATGTTACGGGTGATGATGAAGATGATAATGCTGGTGATGATGATAACGATGATGATGTTACGGGTGATGATGAAGATGATGCTGGTGATGATAATGATGATGCTGGTGATGATGAAGATGATAATGATACTATTGATGATAATGATGATGTTGGTGATGAAGATAATGATGATGCTGGTGATGATGAAGATGAAAATGATGATGACGTTGGTGATAATGAAGATGATAATAATGATGATGCTGGTGATGATGAAGATGATAATGCTGGTGATGATGATAACGATGATGATACGGGTGATGATGAAGATGATGCTGGTGATGATAATGATTATGCTGGTGATGATGAAGATGATAATGATACTATTGATGATAATGATGATGTTGGTGATGAAGATAATGATGATGCTGGTGATGATGAAGATGAAAATTATGATGATGTTGGTGATAATGAAGATAATAATGATGATGCTGGTGATGATGAAGATGATGATGCTGGTGATGATAATGATGATGCTGGTGATGATGAAGATGATAATGATACTATTGTTGATAATGATGATGTTGGTGATGAAGATAATGATGATGCTGGTGATGATGAAGATGATAATGATGATGTTGGTTATGATGAATATGATAATAATGATGATGCTGGTGATGATAACGATGATGATGATGTTACGGGTGATGATGATGCTGGTGATGATGAAGATGATAATGATGCTGGTGATAATGATACTATTGATGATAATGATGATGTTGGTGATGAAGATGATGCTGGTGATGATGAAGATAATGATGATGCTAGTGATGATATTGATGATGCTGGTGATGATGAAGATGATGATGATGATGCTGGTGATGGTAATGACGATGCTGGTGATGATGATGCTGGTGATGATAATGATGATGATGAAGATGATGATAATAAGGATGCTGGTGATGATGATGATGATGCTGGTGATGGTAATGATGATGCTGGTGATGATGATGCTGGTGATGGTAATGATGATGCTGGTGATGGTAATGATGATGCTGGTGATGATGATGATGCTGGTGACGATGATGATGCTGGTGATGATGATGATGCTGGTGATGGTAATGATGATGTAGGTGATGCTGGTGATGATGATGCTGGTGATGATGATGCTGGTGATGGTAATGATGATGTAGGTGATGATAATGATGATGCTGGTGATGATGTTGGTGATGATGATGACAATACTGGTGATGATGGAAATGGTAATGGTAGTGGTAATGAAAATGATGGTCGCCAGCCCTAGCTAAACACTTGTGATTGGCTGACTGTGAATGCACCACTGACTTTGATAGGTTCTTTATTCTTTCCTTGGCATCTGTTACAGTGCTGTGTTCTGGATTTAGCCATTAGGTTTTTTTGCACACAAGATGCAGAACTGCTTCTGATGTAGTAGAAAGGGGAATGTGTTCTTTACTAACAAATAAAATATTTAAAAACATGGCCGAAAGCATACGTTGTATATGTAAACCTGCTGTGAACCGATTGCATAGGTTGCCAATCCAACACTCCCATCACACGCCCATGATACAAACAACTTTTGTGTGCACCACTTTTCCACCACATTACTTTGTGTTAGATATTTCAATGTAATTTAGATCCCACATTACACAGGCCGTCTTCAGCTCTATGCAAGGAACAAGAGACCTCTAACTCCATTACCCACATCATGACAAGTTTGGATATACTGTAGAGGCTAGAGAGGTGCGTGCCAACCCCTGTGTTTTTGTTTTTGGATTCATCTTTGTATTTTGGTTTTGCAAAACCACCCTCATGTGTTTAAAAAAAAATTGCTAAAATTATTTAATTTTCACCTGTTTACATGCAATCCAACGCCCAAATTTGGATTGCATGGGGAGATCGGAACCGGGACTTGGTTCAACGCAATACCACAAAGTGATTACGAACTCGGACTCGGTTCGACTATGAATCCATAAATTCGGTTATCGGTTCTCTGGGAACCGAACCCGCACATCTCTAGTAGAGGCCATGACACTGCACAGGTAACATCCCCCCAGTAACACACACATGACAAGCTTAACATCTAGCCCCCCACCTCCATCATACCGAGATCCCTCACCCCACACATGACTCATCCCACAGCAACAGCATACACAATACACCGACGTAAATATCTCCCGTACAACAGATCCCACTCCCCTCCCACCCACTGCAATCGTTCACCCAGCTCCACCCGTCCACATATATATACACACCGCCGATAACTCCCCATACACAGTGCCCGTACACAGTGCCCGTTTTTACATACACATGCCCGGTCAGCTAGGCGTCACCATGGCAACCAGTAACACCATCCGACCCCACCCCACGGATAGGACCGCACGTGACCGACCCCACCCCACACATACCACGTGAGCATAGCAGCTGAGGGAATTCCCTCAGTACACGTATCACGAGGCATGCCACGTCCCTCCGACTGCATGACCCACCAGCACTTATTCCTTATAGGACACCACACCCACGTGGGGACGTGATGGCAGACGTGGACCCAATCTGACAAGCGTTCCCATGACAACACACATTCCTGCACTGCCCAGCCCCGCCATAACCCACGTGGTGCCTATTTCGCACGCGACCTCAGTGCACACTGCCGCACACCCCCCGCTCCCGGCTGAGTCGCATACACACACTGGTTGGCCACTACACATGTCAATCACCCACACAGCAACACCGCCTCCTCCTCCACACCTGCATCCTATTCCAATTAGCACATCCGGTCAGGATAGGCTGCGCATTCACTTGTGACCGCCCACACACCCACCCTCCACCTATTTAACACCGCTCAATCCACTAATCAGTAACTCCTTGATGAAGGCTAAGGCTGAAATGCGTTGGAGAACTCACATCCCCTGCTCACCACCGCTACAACAACACACCATTTGTGCTTTTAACTAACCCCACGCCACGTGGGGCAGAACTGCAATGCGGACCTCTGCATCACTATAACCTACAGAGCAGTGACGGGCACTCATCCAGCAGACACTCTGCGGGCTCGCAGGGGTGTCAGAAACTGCCGGGCCCACACCGGAAAGCAGACCAACGTTGCACCGGACCAGAGACAGCAGACCTACCGGTAGGTTCCCTAGTACAACTAGTGCGGTATGCCGCCATTTGCTACTGTACGGGACTTCCCTGATCACACATACATCCTGGTCCCATAAGACTGCAGACCATAGGTCCAGCAAGGGGACGTGCAGAAGTAAGGGCTGCATGGCAAGGAGCCCCCTCAAAGGGTCAACCCTCCCCCTGACCAGGATCACACGGAACCATCTGTTCATCCCCCAACCCTATTACGGAACCACCTGGGGAGCAATGTGCCTCACCCAATAAACAGGTTGGATTCAACTCACAGTGTCTGGCTCATCCTTTGACATACACCCACTTACACTACACTTATACACTGTCACACGTCCCCCCCCTCCTCATCCCCAGCCGCCCTCCTCCCCACCCCACCACCCTCCCTACACACACACACACACACACAGAGGAGCGCACGTGTACCTTTTTCCTTTCGTCATATACCAACAGGATCCGGTACTCCTGTTCCACGTGCAGCACTGTTCCATCCCCCATCCCACCTTCCCCCCAGTCCCCCTTCCGTCCTCACACCTCCAAAAGATCAACCCACCAGGACCTGGAGCGCGGATTACTCTGCTTACCATATCACTGTACAGGTATAATTCAGACATTCATCAGCTCACCATAATACTCAATTTCCCTTAAAAACACCATTCCTAAAACAAAAGCTGCATGACTGTATTATAAGAAATTTCCACTGTTATTCAAAGGGGATCAGGTCAATATCCTGGCACAGGGGATCCCGGTGCTTAGATTACTGAATAACCGACACC
The DNA here is from genome assembly GCA_031769625.1 of Taudactylus pleione. Lineage (NCBI taxonomy): Eukaryota > Metazoa > Chordata > Amphibia > Anura > Myobatrachidae > Taudactylus > Taudactylus pleione. The sequence goes on from JAUIMM010000586.1 coordinate 1,982,493, forward strand.
TATCAAAATCCCAACATGCGGAATCCTAAGTAGCTGGGTTAGGCACTAGGTGGAGGGATAGGCACAAGGGTGGAAGATTAGGTTTAGGGGGAGGTTGTTTAGGCACTGGGGAGGGAGGGATAGGATAGCTACCGACAGGTTTTGGTATCCTAACCCTGTTGGGATGCCGACATCGAGATTTTGACAGACGTGATCCCGAGTGCCGGCATCCCGTACTCAACCCTATTCAAAGACTAAACCAGCTCATGTCAGGCAATTTCCAGCATCCCCTTACGCAGTTGCAGCATGCTTCTTTCCATGGGAGTTGGAGAATAGTGGTGACTTTCTGTGGGATAGGTCTTTCTCTGACAAGTTATGATGAAGTTTGGTTTGGATTTCGAACTAACTTTATTAATTAGGCCCCAATGCTTTATCAGGTTCCTAGGATAGAGAAGGGAGAGCTATCTGCAGCCTTTCATCTTCAGATGGCATTATCTGCTGTAGGGGGATCTCTCCCCGGCTTCCAGGACAGTGTGCATGAGCGGCCCGATGATCGCGCAGTACAAACACATGCTTCGCCACTGCGACATCCTCCTAGCAGACGCATTGCTCTGGCATGACTTCAGTGGTATGTTGCCCATTTAATTAATGTGTTACTGCTGCATACACCAATAATAACAGGTGTTAATTAAAGTAAATATTTCTTTAGCTGATCCTAAATAGGTCCCATTCTCTGGCTTCAAAACAAGTTATCCAGGCAGTTACTGTGCATGATTTGCAAAATAATGAGGATAAAATGAAAGTATATATAGTGCAGACTCGTGTGCCAGATTGCTATTAATGCTCTTAGTACTATGTCCAATGTGCTGCTGATTGCGGATGAAGCAGACATAATGGTGGATATGACATTTATGATGATGCAATGGAGACCAGACATGTCTAATTACACCCTTGTCCTATGTAATTGCTTCCGGCAGAATTTGGCCCGCAGGCACGTACCTGTAACGTTTCTGCAGCACACAACATGAAAGCTACATTACTTAGCACTCTCTTACAGAGCTCTTTGCATGCTGCAGTGAGGAAAACCTATAGCTGGTAAGTACTGTATATCCACTTCTAGATGTTAATAAAGAGACCTGGCCAGGAATCTGAGAGGGCCAGAAACGAGGGTTATTCCCAGTTTCAGCTCAATGCTAGGATGAAAGTGGTCCTCGTTTCATTAATAAAAATGTGCAGGAAATCAATTATTTATTGGACGCCCTCCATTAACAGTCACAGACGGGAGGAGAAAAACATAGCAGCGCGTTCTTTCACGCGTTTTACCGGATGTCAGCATTCGTTTTAGCCTCATCCGCAGCTTTATGTTGGCACAGACTGGGACACATTTTGAGTTAGGAAAGACAACTAAAAATACATGTTGGCACCTTGACAAAACTGTTTTGCTTTGGGTGGGGGTGGAATTTGTATATACAGATTTAGGGGGCGATTCAATTGTTTTATTGCACCCTCTCTCTGGTCTACAGTGACGGGATATCAGGGTGCGATATTCAGTTGTGTTTGGGTGCCCATGTATAATACGCATGTCACGCCCAAACAGAGTTTAGCCGCGCAAAGCGGCTAAACCCGTCTAAAGTCCTGCTTTGGTGCCCAAACCCCCATTTGGGCGCCCAAAGTGCCGATTTATTGCTCATTTCTGCTCGCAGACCCAGGAGCTGCGAGCTGAAATGTATGCACCCGCGGCTGTACGCGCCCGTACAGAGCAACAATTGAATTGCTCTGTCGGGCACCCGGTACCTGCAGCCGCTAAAAATGTAATCGCCCCCTTTGAGTTAAGAGAGAGCAAATTCTACTAGAGCTCAACACTAAATGACACTGTAAGAATAAAGGGGACCCGTGTTTGTGTGCTACATATAGAATAGGAAGACAGTTTGCATACATCATGATTTATCCAGGTGTACATCTGCACTCTTTCTACTCTCTTGCCCTTTCCTACTTGCCAACATGCTTCAAAAGTTTCCAGTTGCCCTTTGCTACTGAGTAGGTGCATCTAAGCGTGCAATATGTTATTCAGTCTAAGTGGAACTGGGAGCACAGCAATCACCATCATATGTATTATGTTTACTCAGAGTCATTATTTTTAATTAAAAAAAAAGAACACATCCGAAATGAACCCAGGGCCTGATTTAGAGCCGCTCACTCTGACAGAGTCTGAATCAGGGCCAGGGTTTTTTTTTTTTTTTTTGGAGTGGCCTCTTGGCCGCTCGCATAGCTGTGGGTGACCACCCACAGCTAATGCGAGTGGCCAGGATGATGGTCGCGATGGTCAAGACCATTGTGACCATCGGGCTTGCGATGTGGTAGGCCCTTGTGGTAGGGTCTCGCCCATCGCAAGCCCCAGAGAGCTTTCGGCTCTAACAAGTGATGTCAGTGGGGCCGCCCCCTAACGGCAGGCGTTCTCATGGGAATGCCTCCGTTTGGGCAGCCACCCCCCCCGGCCCGCCCACCAAACGGGGCGAGCTGTCACTCAACATCAACAGCTCGCCGCCTTTGGTGCGAGACCTGGGGCGACGGAGTGCCTGTCGCTAGCCGGGTCTCGCGTATGCGCACGACGGAGCCAGCTCTGTTGTGCGCATGCACTGTGGGCCACCATCGACCCAGTTGCGAGTGCTCAGCGCTCTCGACCGGGTCTGAATCAGGCCCCCAGTCCCCCGCTCGGGTCTTCCCGCAAGTCGGATCTTGGATCTAAAAAATGGATCTTGCATGTTTTTGATTGCATGTAAGTCAAAATTGACCGGAAATTAATGCTATTATGCTATGCTATGATGTTAATAATACTACAGGAACAAAAACACCTACAAGTTACATGATTTTAGATGTTTTTATAATTTTTTTTAAAGAAAACCAAAACCATAAGATTTAAGGGTGGTTTGGCCAAAACCAAAACACGGGGGTCCACGAACATCTCTATAATCAGTGGCGGTAGGAACCGCCACTGTTTATAATTATATATTGATTAAAAAAGCAGGTACTGTCATGTAATTTGGACCTGTTTACATGCAATCCAAAACCTGAGATGTTTTTTCAATCAGTTCCAAACTTACAGCAGACCCGAGCTGGGAAGCCTGCACTTGGGATTAGCCAGGTGCAGGCTTCTTTATCTACTGTTTCTGTGAGAGTACTTCTGTGTCTCTGATGTCAGTCTGGACACTAGTCGCTGAGGAACGCAGCACGAAAGCTGAAACGCGTTGGTTTGCACACTGACAACATTTGAATGAAACATTGCAGGGAAACTTAAGCACTCCCTATTAGGATGCACCTCCTTTGACTAAGACCACTCATCATGTCATACAGAACAATGACACGACTGTAATCAACATACTTGGAACATCACTAATTACTTACAAGAATGCTTATGGACACAACTTTCAGCACAGCTGACTGCACACACGGGCTGGTGCCATTTTGAACATACACCTGCTTGCAGAGTGCTTTTTGCATGTTTGGACACTGCACTTGCTACGGAACTGAGGCAACTATGGGAGATGTGGAGTACTACGCGTTTCAGTTGCATCTCCGCTGACTGAAGATGTGTAACTGGGCTCTTTAGTGGCATTCTCACAGAGGCAATGTTCAGTGACTGCGGGTCAACAAAACTTCAGACTACGCAGAGTTATCTGGAAGCATACGTCTGGAGTTGTCTGATGTATATTTGGCATATATAGAACTGGTGCAAGTACAGTATGCCCTGATGATGAGTATCAAGGCATTACAATAGAGACGGTCTGCTTGCAAAGTTGTGTACAATTCCATAAAGTTCTATACGCGCATACAGTTCTGTACGCGTCAGCCCCATAGTGTGTTAACCAGGTGGACAACCAATTAATTCCATCTAGTTGAGACTATACAGGAAGTGAATGATGCACCAGTGATTATAGGGCAAGGATTTCATTTAACTCCATTAAACTATGCAGAATTATTCTGCAGACACTGGGCCATTACTGTCTGACATTGGACTGAACCCGATTGACTCATTTGATATTAATTAATTGAACACAGCCAGTTTATCATCAGGCGAACTGTATGCTGTGCTTTAATTAAAAATATTAAGACACAACAATTATCATTTATTTAAAAAAATGGACGGATCTTAATACTGCGTTATAGTCACCCATCAGCGGACTGAGGGCCTGATTCAGACCCGGACGCTATTTGCGGACGGTCGTTCTGAAAAAGGGGCCGGATATTTAAATTAAGCGTTCGCTCTTTGCAGTCTGTGGCGCCTCTATGTCTGAGCGAGTATCCGAAAAATGCGTTCGCTATTTTCTAAAGACGCCCCTTTGCCGTTCGCATCATACGTCATCTTCTGTATTAATTAGATTAATCGGGAACATCGAAAGGCATCTGAACTGCTCGCAGTGCTTGTGGTAGGATTTACTTGCCGCTATCACTGCGAGCAGTTCAGGCTAAAAGACAACCAAGTGACGTGGTCGATGACGCTCCTTTACTAATTATGCACTCCCATTAAACGGCGTTTTCACCATTTGGCACGCCTGTGTTTGGATCTCCACTCCCCCGTTTCCAAGCACCTTCCCCTGTTACCACCCACAAACGCCTCATTGTCACTCAAATTAGCAGGCCCTCGCTGTTTTTCGAGCGCACGATTTCCGACCGCAATGACTGGTTGGCGCATGCGCATTACGACCCATACGCATGCGCAGTTGTGCGAACATCGCTCGGAGTGAACGAGCGGCCGCTTGCGAGCGGCTCTGAATCAGGCCCTGAATCCGATTGATAATTACTTTGATTTGATTTACACGGTGAAGCTGACTCGGGGTTGGGCTGCACATTTATTTTGATTGCCTATAGATTTAAGGGGATTTAAGGTGACAGATGCCCTGATTGAGAGCATCTATCACCAATAGCGATTCCACTGTACAATAAAATGATACCATACTTGCCTACCCTCCCGATTCGGCCGGGAGCCCCCCGAAAATCGGGTGCCGCTCCTGGCCTCCTGGTGCCACCGACCCCTCTGACCTCCCGTGGTAACCTGAGAAACCGGTGATGCGATTCACGCTGAAATGCGTTATTTTGGCCCCGCCCCTGCTTCACAATGCCTGTAATATGGGCATTGCGTAGCAGGGGTGGGGTAAAAATGACGCGATTGTGGGGCCCCGCCCCCCACTCTGCCCACAAATGACAGTACTCTATTTAGCCCTGCCCCCTTGTGCCGGCCACACCCCCTGCTATGCCGATCTGGCTGCTTCTTCCCAGAAGGGGCAGCCAGAATATCGGCAACCATGAATTATTAGCCTGATACAGCAGCAAATTTAATTTGTAACATCTTATTCACATGCACCTCAGACTAATTTGGGAGCTACAGAACAACGGCGGTTTGGTAAATCATTAATTCTGGTATTTGTTCTCTTTGAGGCCATCATCTTAAATGCAGCCCGCGAAGCCCCAATCTGTAAACAAGACAAGCGAGATAAGAATCGACTTTCAAATCTCATTGGAACTATGCGCTATCAATTTTGAATAATTGCTCAACGGCTTTTAAGTTTCAAATAACACTGCTCATATGTTTGGGACATTTTCATAATATCTGATGAGTTCAATATATCTTTAGCATTTGTTCTATACTGATACAGGTCACATCAGTTTTTCTGACTCCATATAAAAGATAGATAACAAATAGGCAGCAAGTACACTATTATGTAATGCTGTACAAATACCACATTACTCAAGGTGAGCCCCCCAGGAATTTCATCTTTATTCTTACTACCCAGTGCTCTCATATATTTAGGCTGCAACCAGATGATCCAGACGTAATGCTGGTAGACTGTCTGGGCTTCCGGCTATTTCTTTATACCGCCATTGCTCTGCTCTACACCTAGGGGGAGCTGTATTAAACCTTCCGAAGAGGAGAAGTTATCCATAGCAACCACTTATCATTTATCAAATACATTATATAAAATGATAACTAGAAGCTGATTGGTTGCTATGGCCAAGTTCTCCACCTCTCCTCTTATGAAGGTATGAGACATCTCCCCACTAAAGCCATCAATGTCAGTGGAGAAGAAATGCTTTCCATGATCATACTTCCCGATCCCCTGCTAGATTATCACAGTGACCTCCTGTATAAGTGTAAAATGACAGCAGGCTTGGTGACTATACCTCAGTGGCTGTGGATGGAATTTTCCAGTCCGGGAACCTGTATCGGCCAAGTCCGGCCACCTCTCCTTCATAAATATAATAGGTATTATCTCTATTCATTTATGTACGGATCATTTTTCTGTCTTGGTCCTACTAAATCTATATCTAGATCTCTGTTTCAGGGTGGATTGAAACATATAATTAGGCTCATTTGTTTCTGAAATGACTTTAATATAAATGTAGAATCTAGAAGAAATAAAAGTGCAGGCAGCCTTCACTGTATGACCTCTGGTCTAGGGATGGGACAGCGACATTGATGTTTTGCGGACCGATGTCCAATGGGTTTTCCATTGATGGAGAGAGGTCAATGGTTTACAATGGTTTATCACCGTGTCATGTATTGATGGCAACATCGATGTTAGGGCTTTGATGTCCTATCCCTACTCTGGTCTTGTGTGGTGCTGTTTGATGAGCCATGAACACAGCAGCAACTCTATAGTCTCCCAGCTGTTATCTGAAAGCTTCCAGCTTGTTGTAATTCTCAGCCTTGATCCAGCATTTACCTGACTCCCGATTATAGTCTTCTTGCTACAAACCTTCTTGATTCTCCGCATTAATAATGGAGGTTCCTGGTTCTATTGTCTTAATCACTATTTTGACCCTGCTCAGGGACAGTTTAACAGTGGGGTAGATTGGACTACAGCTCCCAGGCCTTCTCATAAAAACAGGCCAATTAGCATAATGACATGATGACAACCAGCTGACCATATGGTCGATATTAAAATTGTATTTCTGTTTTCCTTAACAAAATGATGCAATGTATCTACTTTTATGTATTTAAGAAGACATTGATGCTGATAGTGTATTAAAGAAGACATCGGGGCTATAGTGTAGAAGATGTACATGCCTACATGGTATTAGCCACTCCCACACAGCACGGGCCACACCCCTTCTGCTTCTTACAACAGGCCCTCGATAATTTTCAGCTGCAGGCCCATGATACAGTCAATCAGGCACTGCCAATGTCCCAGACTGCCAGGGAGCCAGTGCTAGATTTCACACTAGATACATGAGCGCACGTGCCTACGGTGCCATTAGCTGGAGGCGACAAAGAAGTTCCCCTGCATGAGAACTTTGCAGTGCCCCAATTCAGACGTGGCTATGTGGAAACAGGACAAAGACTAAATTCCTCTTAATGTATCAAGGGGAGTTTAGGGAGTGGGTGCATGCCCAATCTGGGAGCCCAGAAGATTAGGTTAATTTTGGGGAGAGTCTCAGGAGCGTTCACATGTGCAATACGTTTGCCCAGAAGAGGGGGTTCTTAGCCCTCAAAAGGCCAAAAACACAGGTAACTGGGGGGAGCGGAGTCTCGCCAGAATCCTGGGATGGGGAAAGGGGGGTAGAGCGGGCACCCAATAAGATTGCACCTAACTACGGCTTGACCCCTAAATACACCCCTGCAGGGAGCCAAACTCTGCCGTAATGTGGCAGTTGGCCAACTGATGCCGTCACCTAAAGATTTGACTGATCCTGTGGACAATCCAATAGATGATCAGATGCTACGATCTCGCAACATCTATTCTTGCAGACTCTACCAAGACCTTTTAAGAAGAATCATTATGCTCAACGGGGTACAGAAAGTGGCTCTAATAAAGTGCCTTACATGGCAGAATCCTTAGGACTCTGCTATCAGATTTCCAATGTACTGTAACCCTGAGAGCAGTCCAGAAGGACACACAAGAATATACTGTGCAGGACCTGGGGGCTCAATCAAAACTGGTGCAGAAGCTGGAGGAGATATCCGTTCTGATTTACGTTGGAGACAAGTATAATTGAGGTATAAACTACATGTTAGCAGCATAAATATCCACTAGAATGAGGACCGCTCTAAACTCTGGTGTTCCTCCGGCGTTCAGTATTCTGTGATGCACTCCGGTATATTTTCTCATTACTTTTCTCATCACTTATCTATCTTTGAAATACGTTTCCTTTCTGGGCTTTGTTGAACCCCTTAATACATTTAAAAGCTTCTCTCCGTTTCAGTGCTGTAAATTTTGAGGAGTTTCAGTTTTATTTCTGTTAAGTTTTATGATGTGTGGGCCGAGCGCGGCGTTTGCAGCTCTTTACACGAAACAGACTCCAGATTACATCTGTCAAGTGTAAGAATAGCCGACTTATCAAATTATAAAGGGAGACGGGAAACGATTTCTCCTCGTTCATGCCAATTCATGCAGGTACCTGGGCCTAAAAGGTTAATTCTATCTCCGCCTTCTTGTCCAATCATGTTTAGTGCTGTAGCCCAGAAATACTAGTCCTAGTTAATTACCTTCATATACAGTACAGTAGCAGCACTAATGTAATGTATAGATTTGGTAGCTTCATGTGTCAATGTAGCTAAAGCAAATCAGCTTACACTACAGGCATACTTGCCCACTCTCCTAAAATGTCATGGAAACTCCCAGATTTGGGGACATTTAATGGACCCGGTGATGATTGTGATTGTAAAACAATCAATCAGGAAAATATCGGTAGTATCGATTTTCGGCATCCCATAGGCGATGATTTCCTAATCATAAGCAGGGTTTCGATGTTTCCCAACTATGTTTCCGATGTTCTTTATTATTTGATTGGTTCCAGCAGCCAGCCAGTCCCAGCCTATCTCCTTCCCTCTGACTCAAGACCTAGCGGCATCCAGCTAGCAGATGCTGCACAGCATAAGACCATGGGCACACTCTGCAGGGCTGGGAAACTGTTTCGTGATGTCACGTCTGTGCGCCTGACTTTGACACAGATTGACCTGACGCTGATACAGATGTTTTTGCACAGTAAAAATCTACAGTGAAGAACTGATGTTCCATGTCAGGTATTTTACTGATATCGATATTTTCCTTCCAATGGCGAAAATATTGAAACAATTAAAATTTTCAAACCGATTCCCATCCCTAACGCTTTGTAGACTCAACTGTCCTCTCCAGTGATGTTTTCTTGGTAAATTGTGGCAATAACTGTTTTTTTTGTTTGTACGATAAATAGGGGCCTATGGGCCTGATTCAGAGCCGGACGCTATTTGCGCTCACTCGTTCAGAAAAAGGGGCTGGCTATTTAAATTGAGCGCTCGCTCTTTGCGGTCTGTTGACGCCACTATGTCTGAGCGAGCGTCTGAAACACGCGCTCGCTATTTTGTAAAGACGCCCCTTGGCCGCTCGCATCATACGTCATCTCCGCTATTTATTTGATTAATCGAGTACATCGAAAAGCGTATGAACTGCTCGCAATTCTTGTGGTAGCATTTTCCTACCGCAATCATGCGAGCAGTTCAGGCTAAAAGACAACCAAGTGACGTGGTCGATGACGCTGCTTTGTTAATTATGCACACCCTTAAAACGCCCGTTTAGACCGTTTGGCACGCCTGCGTTCGGATCTCCACTCCCCGTTTTCAAGCACCTTCCCCTGTTACCACCCACAAACGCCTCATCCTGTCACTAAAATTAGCAGGCATTCGCTATTTTGCGAGCACACGATTTCCGACCGCACTGACTGGTTCGCGCATGCGCATTACAACCCATACGCATGCGCAGATGTGCGAACATCGTTCGGAGCGAACGAGCGGCCGCTTACGAGCGGCTCTGAATCAGGCCCTATGACCGAACTGCTGCCTTTCCGTGTTTCCCTACAATTCCTGCACCTGATATCCCTATTTTGGTTGCTTGAACACAAACCGGTTGTCTAGGAGTCACTTTTGAATTGTCTGCTCTCTCCTGATATTACATGATATTAGCTGCTTCAGGCCTAAGTAATATAGGGCCCGATTCAGTTGTGCGATGTTTTGCTACTAAGTCTCGTAATCCTTTTACCGCTCGTGCACGAGCCATTGCGAGCAATACGGTTGACAATTGCATATGGAATCGCTCACACATGAGAATGAGTTGGCCATCCCTGAGTGTTTCAAGGTGGAGACTGGGAGGTGACCTAAAGTGATAGCAAAAAAGGGGCCGTTTCATGGGCGTGTCATGGGCGTGTCTGAGAATGCTGCTGCGTTCCCAAATGCAAATACAATGCTTCAGAGGCCATGTTTAGTTGGATTAGAGGAGCTAGAGTACACCATAGGCTTCCTGCAAATGGCGATGGGGTGACCGATGTTGCGTCGATATTGGAGTGTTTACAATCTGCATTGCAAGTGCACTGGCCAGAGAGCATAAAAGTGGGCGTCTCAAAGCTTTCACATTCCACTGCACGGTGGAGCACAAAGAGAAGTCTGAGAGTACCATTTGCATATTCCCACAACCGCTATTGCGAGAGCGTCTGCGACCGCATTACCGACCCTCTCTGTATCAGGCCCACAGATACTTGTGTACCAAATTTTATTTTATTTTTTTTTGTTTGGAAAATTATTTTCCTCACATTTCATCTACATCTAGTGATCAGATATTTTTTAGTGATACTTTGGGCGAGATGTATCATACTTTCTATAGAGTGGAGAAGTTTCCCTTAGCAACCAATCAGCTTCGACCTCTCATTCTGTAGAATGTACTTGATAAATGCTACCTAGAATTTGATTGGTTGCTATGGAGATCTCCTCCACTCTTTTTCGAAAGTCTGATAAATGTTTCCCAAAAGCAGTTAATTAAGAGTATCAGCCAATTATACAAAAACAATACTATATATATATATATATATATATATATATATATTCTCATTTTAAAGCTAATAGTTCTCTGGTGATTACATATTAAGTGACCATTAGTACAGTAACCGACATCATACTGCGGTATAACGTCAGTATTTGTGGATAATGTCGGACAGTAAAATACACCTTGGGGAAATATCTGTTAACTGTATTGATACCTTTTCATTGTTACTAAACTAAATTTAAAATGAACAAGTACCTTAGGTATTAATAAGTGTCTAATTTATCCTGTAGTGGCTCCCTATTTATTCCCAGGCTTATCTGGACTTTGGAAGTCAGTAATGTGTGAATATATGCGGCAGAAGAATGGACAGATTTGTATGATTAGCAAACCTCAAAGGGGGACAAGGCTCCTAATCTGAATACATTATTTAATTGTGTGAAACACTCGTCTCCGAGCTAGCTCGTTCTAATTAAATATAAAATGAATATACCTTGTTAGGGTCTATAATGACAATTCCAGACTAGTCTAATTCCTCTCGGAATATCTATAATTAAAGGTGTGAACAATTGTTACAGAAGAAGAGATATAAATAGATAAGGACAATGCTAATGATTCTTCCAAATCAGCAGTGAACCTTTGATTATACACATCTTAAAGCGAGAATAAGGACGTCCTACTACTTAGGGTCATTTTTCAGAATTAACACTCTGCTAGTTTCATGAAGGATTATCTTTTCAATGACTCTAAACCCACTTATGAATAAAATAAATGTAAGTGATTTATAAAGTAAGAGACCGATAACTTTATTGTGTTTAAAAAATCATTTAATAATTTCACTTCACAGATTCACATTATTCTTTTTGTTTCGTTTAGCGATTGGTTACCTTAGGATCAGGGGCGTATTGACAGAGGAGGGGGCCCGCGTGTAGTCTCCGTCCTGGGCCTCCCTCCTCTCCACCCGGCTGCCTTCGGCGCACTGAGCGCAGCAGACTCTGGGCACTAGAGTAAATTCTAGTGCTCAGCCACAATCTATTTCACATGCGCAGGTCTCCGGGAAAATGGCACGGCAGCCATTTTCCCGGTGATCTCCTCAATGTGCCTGCACAAAACACCGGGAATATGGCAGCGGCGGACATTTTCCAGGTGAATTGTTGAGAAATGGTACCGCCGACGCAGGACTCTGGAGAGGTAAGTGCACCGTACACCCTACACCCATTATGGATATGCCCCTGCTTAAGATGGTATCATGGGCGTAACTATCATAGGTGCAAGGGGTACTGCTGCTATGGGGCCCAGAGCTGAGGGGGGCCCATCTTCCTTGATAGTATGTATATTTTCAATTTAATTTAAATAAAATATGTTCTAAATGCGCAGTGAGGAAAATGGCAGCCGCCTGTGATCTGCGCATGCACAGTAGACTCTGGGAGAGAGAGGAGGGGACCCCGGACGGGAAATGCACAGAGGCCCCCTCCTCTCTTAAGATGCCCCTGAGTTTTATTAAGTATATTTTATATATTTTTTTAAAACAACTATGTATTTATTTTATGTACAGATGTGCCCAGCTAGTTTGTTACTCCATGCAAGTTGCGCGATGCTGTGGCGTATGGAGTCGCATCATAGCGTACTGAAGCGCTGGAAAAGCCGGAGAGTGTAGTACAAGTTTCTGTCCACCAGATGTCGCTTTTCCTAAACTGCACTGCGCATGCATATAAAAAGACAATGCAATGTCTGTATTACGGCCCGCTCATTGGCTGACTGAAGCTGTCATTCAGTACGCTATAGTTATCATCAATCAAGAGCTGTAATTGAGTGTGTAATAAATGTCTAAATCATTCAGTGTGCGAGTCCTGAGTACACTTTTGAAAAACAAATTATACATGGCTTATGCGCTGTGTGCTCAAGAAAGTGGTGAGCAATGCTCCATATGCCATGCAGCACCCTTCTAGTCACGCTATGCTGTGGCTTATGGAGTCTCATAGTACTGCGCATGCCCAGTGGAGCCGGCCGGGAGTGACACGCTAGGCTGATGCGCTGTGTGCTTAAGAAAGTGGTGTGCGGCGCTCATACACTGTACTGTACTGTAGTGATTTCATGACTAAAAACTAGTAGTGTGGTCTGATACCACGTCTTCCCCATAGCGGCATTTAATACATCTACCTCTATGTGTGATGATACCGCTTCTCCCCCATGTTGTAATCTGGAGACAATAAAAGTACTTGATTTAACATTAAAGCATTTTTATTTTACACAGACCGGCCAATCATTGACGAGTCGGCTGTGGAGTCTGGGAGTTCCACATCCGATGAGATGGAGCGGTGATGTACTGTACAGTAGGTTCTTCTGCCGCTACTCCAGACTCTGCATTCTAATATGGTCACCTAAATATATAACAAATAAAAATATTTAGCTCAGACATGTTTGACTTACCATGAGGACTGACCTGTGTGAAGTAGTACAGTACATACACTGCACTTTGCCTGAGGCAGATTATATCTTATTATGTGCTAATATGTACACTCCTTACACTATCAGCCCCGATATATGATTTACAGTACAGCATCCTCTGAAATTACATCTTATCTTCCTCTCATCCTCCGTAATGTGGCATAATGTGAAGTCACGAGGCCCACAAGCCAATTTTCAAGGTTATACAGTCGTGTACTACTTAAAGTGCAGTACATCGTGTATGTCAAGATTTTACAATATACTGTTCTTTACAGTACTGTATATTAGTGGTGTAATATTGTACAGTACTGTATAATAGTGTTGTAATATTGTACAGTACTGTATAATAGTGTTGTAATACTGTACAGTACTGTATATTAGTGTTGTAATACTGTACAGCACTGTATATTAGTGCTGTAATACTGTACGGTACTGTATATTAGTGTTGTAATACTGTACAGCACTGTATATTAGTGCTGTAATACTGTACGGTACTGTATATTAGTGTTGTAATACTGTACAGCACTGTATATTAGTGTTGTAATACTGTACAGTACTGTATATTAGTGTTGTAATACTGTGCCTTTTTCTTTTGTTCCCACAGCGTAACTTCTTCGAGTTTTGGAGCTCTTTCGGGTGTTTCCCACCTTTCGTTTTGTTTAATTTTTTTTATTTCTTTTAACAAATGTGTTTGTTGTACACCATGTTTTGTATTTTTCAATTAACAGTTTACAGAAGAGAAAGTTCAATTTGCCTTTAATGGTTAAGAAGTAAAGTGTAGAGCACTATAGGCCAGATTCAGAGAATGTACCTTATTGCAATCGTTTGCGAACAGTTACGGAAATATGCTAATGTTTCCAAAACTTACCCAAGCATAGGGACGCCCAATACTACCCTCTCATACAGAGCATAGACATGGCATCAATTGCCTAACCACCTCGTTACCTAACCCAAACAATTGCTGCATGTTGCACAGAGAGAAACGCACGATCTGCGTAAATGTCGGCATTGTGTTGATCCATGAATCAGGCCCACTGTGTGAGGCAAAGAGCATTTGTCCAAAATGGATTTAAGCAAGTTCATCTGAGCTGTCTACATCATCACAGGAAGCTTCTGTCTACATCTTCAGAAGACGAGCAGAAGCCCATTGGGACTAGTGTTGCCAACTCTTAAATGCCGCAAGTGTGCAGCATAAAACGCACAGTCAGTTTGTAATCCAGAGACACGTCTTTCAGGGATGAGATCTGTACTGTAGTTCAGTGATGGTTTTATGCACCACTGTCCAGGCCACACTACTAGTTCCTAAGACATGCCATCGCTATGTGAGCGCCACACACCACTTTGTACAATGCAGCAGTGACCGACACTTTCCTAGCGGCACAGCTGTTCTCCTAGCCGCCTAGCGGATGGTGTCCTAGCAATGGTCACCATTCCTTGCCTTTTCAGGACACAAGTACTGTAATTGCAAGGGCAGACCTTGAGTTGACTGCTTAAATGGCTATCAAAGCGTCATTTATTATGTTAATGAAAGGCTGTTGCTTGCTTTGGGGGAAGGGACCTGATGCACTGTGTCTCACTCCCGGCCAGCTCCGCTGGGCATGCGCAATACTATGAGACTCTACAGTACATACGCCACAGCATAGCGCAACTAGCAGGACGCTACATGACGTATGGAAATCTGTGGTCTGTTGGGTTAAACAAATTGGTTACTGCACGTTGACATCTTTCAGGTGTCAGTGACGTTCCAGCACTTCTAATAATAGATAAGACTGTTTGTGCCAGTATTGAGACACTTCCTCCTTTTCTGTTTCATACTCCTGTACAGCTGCCTATTACGCCAGAATGTACTAACATTTGTGTGTTCTGGACCTTGGAGCACTCAGGCTGCACATTATTTTATATCCACGTCTGTTGGCAGATAAATATCCTAGTTTTCCTGCTATCTAGCTCTCTGGGGCTTCCCACTTCCCTCCATTTCCCTTCCCACATTATAACACTACCGTACCTCTGTTACACAGTAGTTTGCTGGAATGTTTCATTCTGGGTACCACAGTGATTTAGAATTGACAGTAAGTGTGATGCTTTGTTCCTGGTGATTGAAATAAATTGTTTTGACCCCTTATTACTAGGCAGAAGAAAGCAGAAGCGAGTAGAGGCTCCCGTGGAGCAGTGTCTGATGGGGGCATGAAGGTCCCTTCAGGTAGGGTTGGCCATTGGTTCTTAGAAACCATCGATGATCTGATGGTGATGGGGAGTGTTTTCACCATCGACAGGAAGCCACTCATGGTAAACATTGGTGGCTGATCCTTAAAGGTGAGTGCGGGCACACTATGTGCATGTGTTGGTGCCGTCTCTGAATGCCCATAGGTGAACCATTGATAGCTCACACATTTTTTTTATATGAGTGTCCCCATCAGTATAATAATAAATATAATGTCCATTTTAGTATATTTATACATTTATCTGTGCCACCTTTATTTATATTTATAATAATCCCACCTTATTCTATAATATTAATAATTTCCCCCCATATTTCCTGTAGTGTAGTGATCCCAATTCTCACAGTACTCTGGAAAGCCTCCTGTATGTTACACACTATAGGACGTCTCTCTGACTGGGGACAATATGACACAATTATATGGGAATGGGCGGGGCCTAATGACACAATTAGTCTGGCCCCGCCCCATCAGCTGGCAATAGGACTCTAGTAGAGAGATTTGTAAAGTCGCCAAGTATGCTCACTACTATCCCTACTACAGTATAAGTGGAGATAGAAGACCAGAGCCGTAACTAGACTATTTGGTGCCCTGTGCCACAGAGAGCATTGGTGCCCCCCCATTTTTTAAATAGGGACATAACACAGTGCACCTGAAAAGGGGCCATGACCTCATAGAGAAAAGCCAGGGAAGAGATAAGGGAGGCCAGGAGATGCTGGGGATAAAAGAAGAGGAAGATACAAATGAGATTGATAATAAACAGGAGAATTGACAGGACCAAAAAGCGCCCCCTTCCCTGCGGTGCCCTTTCGCACTACCCTAGTTACGGGCCTGTAGAAGACCAACCCAAATACCACTTATATATAGTCCTGCACATGTGATATCCAGTTATCACCTGCCTAGATACACAATGACTGTAGCGCTTGTTACCTGTGATAGATCATGGGTATTCTGGCCCAGCGTGCAGTGTTTCCCGCAGACATACCCAGTCCTGATGGAATTTGCTGGGACGTTTCACACATAAAAACTGTTAAAGGAGGCGAGAAAAAAAGGAACATTACTATTAAAGTACAAAAAGTCAATAGAAAACTATTTTCATTATGTAATCATTATATATACATACACACAGCTGTGTAATAATTATATGGAGAAATGGTGATCAGTGATATCACCACTTACTGTGTTACCAGACACTAGAGAAGTCACCAGTCTAACAATTATTGGACCTCTGCTTGCAGAAGCCCCTATGTAATATGTAGTCCCTATATATATACATATACAAAATCTGTTAATGTATAAATTAGGGGTGAGCGGGTTCGGATTTCTGAAATCCGAACCCCCCCCCGAGCCCCCCCGATCCGAGTCCGATCCGAATCAGGCTCGACTTTTCCCGCCTGACTCGGATCTGAAATCGAGGCAAAACGTCATCATCCCGCCTTCCGAGTCTCGCGGGTTTTGGATCCTATATAAGGTACCCGCGTCGGCGCCATTTTCTCACTCGGCTGTGGACAGTGAAGAGGGAGGGTGGGAGTTAGGGCTGTGTAGTGTAGTGTAGTGTAGTGCTGCTGTTGTCCACTACTTCAAAGTCCATAGGGGCTGGCTGTGTTGTGCTGCTGTTGTTAATAGGGGCTGTGTCCACTACTTCAAAGTCCATAGGGGCTGGCTGGACTGTGTTGTGCAGTCAGTTCTCCATAGGGGCTGTGTCCACTCCAAAGTCCTGTGCAGTGTCCCAGTCCTAAAGGGGTGCTGTAGTGTTGTCCAGGGGGTGCTCTGTCCATCAGGGGTGCTCCCCCCAAGTGCTAAAAAAATAATATATTTTCTGTGTTTGTGAATTGTGTGCGCAGTAGCCGCACGTGCATCAACAAAGTAGTGCCAAGCGTGCGCCTGTGTCATAAGTAAAGGGCCGGCTGGCTTGACCGTTAAGGGTGCTGTAACCCCCGAAAGTACACTCCAGTCCAAACCAAAAAAAAAATTATTTTCTGTGTTTGTGAATTGTGTGCGCAGTAGCCGCACGTGCATCAACAAAGTAGTGCCAAGCGTGCGCCTGTGTCATAAGTAAAGGGCCGGCTGGCTTGACCGTTAAGGGTGCTGTAACCCCCGAAAGTACACTCCAGTCCAAACCAAATAAAAAATTATTTTCTGTGTTTGTGAATTGTGTGCGCAGTAGCCGCACGTGCATCAACAAAGTAGTGCCAAGCGTGCGCCTGTGTCATAAGTAAAGGGCCGGCTGGCTTGACCGTTAAGGGTGCTGTAACCCCCGAAAGTACACTCCAGTCCAAACCAAAAAAAAAATTATTTTCTGTGTTTGTGAATTGTGTGCGCAGGAGCCGCACGTGCATCAACAAAGTAGTGCCAAGCGTGCGCCTGTGTCATAAGTAAAGGGCCGGCTGGCTTGACCGTTAAATACATAGAGTCGCATCTATAAACATTACAAGTGCCATAACACCGGTTACCCTGTACAGAGAGGGCTGTGGGTCACATCACTATCAGTAAATCCCTAAGGGTCAAGTAGGGAGATGATTGTTATCTGCCTCATATATAACTGTCTCTATTGAGGCAAAGTCACCTATCGGCATAATGAATTATTAATATGATACCGGCCCAATTTGCGGGTCTGGTCTCCAGGAATTTGCATGTGGAACTGAAAACTCCAGAGTTGGTCTTTCAATTCCACTACGTAAGAAATAAATAAAATATAGATGAATATATATATGAATAAAAAAATCTATATATGTATTGAATCTTACTACTGTAGATGGCATTAGTGGGCCACCTGGTGAGTGCTAGGGTTATAAGATCTTCCAAACACAAGAGTGAAAAGTAGAGTGACCTATGTTGGGTCTGTCAGTGGAGGCAAGCAGGCTACAGTAGGGATGGCCATTGGTGGGTTAACCATCAATGGTACCATTGGTGGTTAAACGATGATCATCCCTGTCTATGATTACCTGGGCAGCAGGCCAATCAGGGGTGGGGGTGCAGCTTTGTGGGTTATGATGGGGGCAGAGATAGTCTCCCTGTCTGTCACAAAAGAGAGAGAACAAAAACATTGGGGGCTCTGTATTATTGATGGCAGAGACCCACTGGACCTCCACCATTGATGGCAAAACTATCTACCATCAGGGGTTAACAAAAGATGGTTGTTAACCACTCATGGTCAATAACCATCTCTAGGCTACAGAAAGACTATTTGGAGACAGACAAGGAGGTCTGGTTACTGTAGATTGGTTACTACGAGAGGGACTCTCGGCAGGGAGCCTGCCGTAGAGCCCAGTGAGACCCTTCGTGCGTCAGGCTGGTGTCTGTGTAACAAAAGAAGCTGCCTATTTGTAGAGAGACTACAATAGGTGAGGTAGTGACCTGAATGCAGGGCCGGTGCAAGGTCTCTCGGCACCCTAGGCAACACTTCAGCCCTCTGTCCCCAATCACCACCAATACCCAATTCCCAGCTCCTCAGGAGAAAGTACAGAGGCGGCGTATTATCAGTTCCACAGTCACCAGCATTAAGACAAAGGTAATTTTGTGATAAGCAGATTTCAGTGGTGACCACCAGATCCCGGCACTCCTAGAGCTGCCTAATGGTAGAGCCGGCCCTGCCTGACTGGGGCAAAGTGGTTTGTTCTTTTCTTTGCTTCATTTAAGCTGACAATAAAAAGCATCATTGATATTTACACTCTGTGCTGCTGGCTGGAGACCCTTATTTAGCACCACAAACATTGCGCCCCTGACCAATATCAGTACCTGAGTATAATGACTGTATGTTACACAATGTTATACCTACAGGAGCATACAGGAGAAGGATTGCACCTGCAGTCTTTATAACCGTAGGGGTTACTACACCTGTCTAACACTGTAACCTTATACATAATGATCAAACAAAATACACACAGTAATTATATACATTTGTATCTGTAAGATGTCATACCTGAAACTCTGGTATATAGGACAGGATGCTGATCATAAATGTTACCACTATTATCCATTCTCCAATGGCAGAGATGATGCTGACCTTTAAAGAAAAAGAACACGTGAAATTACCTTTTATTCATTCTATTACTGATTGCTGAGATGTATTTACCCCAGATACTACATTCACCAGTTTCACCAAATGCACCGATACCGGTCTTCTGCATACTAGTTACTGTGCTGAGTCACACATGCAAATGAGTTGTCAATGCCCCTCCCCTGGCTACTCCCAGCACACACCATAATTGCCAACTTTCTGGCTGAACCCTCTGGAGGTGGCAGCCAGGTCGAAACAGTAGGGAGCATGCGGGGAGTGTTGTGCAGCAAAGGGGGTGGTGCAGGGGCGTCATTGTGGCCCCGCCCCCTGCTTACAATAGCGAGATTGATGGACGGAAGCAGTGGTGCACATTGCAGCCCCTTGGAGACTTAAATGTGCTTTAGTGCAGCCGGGAGCAACACCTGATAATCGGGAGTCCCCGGCCGTTCCAGGATAGTAGGCAAGTACGGATATGTCTAAAAAGTTGGTTATATAAAAAGATATTGTAATACTGCTGCTATTGGTGCACTGCAGGGGCTGAAGTTGTTCCCTTGTTTCATGTAACTGTGAGGTGAAGTAGATTTGTTATTTAGGTACCATCTCCCCGAGGCGTGAACCAGAATAACCAACGTTTCAGTGTTTATTTATAACATATTCCTCAGGGTGCTCTGTTTACTGGATTAGCATTGAGTGCAGCCGCTTGGTAACTATGTGTTTTTGGACCCCACCGGGAATTCATTAATTTGGAGGGCTCCTGCGGTTGTTTATACTTCAATGCAAGTGAAGAGTTCTGCCTTATTGGTGGTTTATATATATATATATATATATATATACACACATATATGTGCCTGTGCGACTGTATCATATCTAGCGGCCGATTGATAAGTGTGTGTGCTAAGCCAATAGGATCGGCTGCTGGGTCGGTCAGGTGTGTACATTATCGTTATATTCCCCCACCTCTGTTTCCCCACTAAAACCAAAAACACAGAACGTGGTTTTCCCTACAAGAATAACTGATTCACACATATTTTTAACACCTACAAGGAGAACCGACACATTCATCACTTAAGAAAACATCAATAGCATAAAGGTGGCTGTACAGTGCATGAACACAGCACATGTATGTACTCCAGATCTCACCCCTCCCCTGATGTGTTTTTTTTTTCCAGCAAATAAATTACTGTGATTAGACCGAGGAGCTCTCACTCCTACAGGAATCACCCTGATGATATCACCACTGGGGCACATGGTGACGCGGAAGAACAGGAATCCGTATGTCTGTGAGAGGGAGTGAGGAGAGGAGCAGGAACCAGGTACTTGGCCTATGTGTCTGGCACCTTGTGCTGTTATACTGAGTGGATGTAAATGTATCTTCACTTAGGAGAAAGTCTGCACAGGTCAGTGTAAATGTACAGGCAGAAATGTGTTACACTATATATATGTAATTGGTACACACTAATTACATACATGTACACCACAATATCTCCCAGATTAATAGCAAATGAAACATACCTTGTCACATTGGCTTCCAGGACACACATATATAAATGATACCTTACAGGCAATCAATGAGGGGTGGATGTGTTAAGGAAAACATTATTACACTTTTCAAATGCTTTATTAAGATAGAAGTCCTACCAAACCTTAGGGCTCAGTCCAATTAACTCGCTCCGCACATAATGGGGATGAGTTGCATTTGTAACGGCGTGCAAGTGCCGGCTATAGCACCGGAACTCCACCCCTTTGCAGGCCCTTAGGGCTTAATCCTATTGGCTGTGATTTTCTCACTCCCACCAGCTATATGCCGCACCTACAGTACTGCTACCTTCACCGATTTTTGTTGCCAGCCCCATAAGGTTGCATACAAATCCACAAATCCGGGGTGGGAAATGGCATCTAGGGGGGCGAGTCCCAATGCCGTTGCTGGTGTTTACACGTGGTTGCAATAGCAACTCGCCCATTTTGTGTGCGGGGACGAGTTCATTGAATTGAGGGCCTGATTCAGCACATCTGCGCATGCGTATGGGTTGTAATGCGCATGCGCGAACCAGTCAGTGAGGTCGGAAATCGTATGCTCGCAAAATAGCGAATGCATGCTAATTTGAGTGACAGGATGAGGCGTTTGCTGGTGGTAACAGGGGAAGGTGCTTGAAAACGGGGAGTGGAGATCCAAACGCAGGCGTGCCTAAAGGTCAAAACGGGCGTTTTAAGGGTGTGCATAATTAACAAAGCAGAGTCATCGACCACGTCACTTGGTTGTCTTTTAGCCAGAACTGCTCGCATGATTGCGGTAGGAAAATGCTAACACAAGAATAGCGAGCAGTTCATATGCCGTTCGATGTACTCGATTAATCTAATAAATAGCGGAGATGACGTATGATGCGAGCGGCCAGGGGGCGGTTTTTACAAAATAGCGAGCGCATGTTTCGTTCGCTCGTTCAGACATAGAGGCGTCAACAGTCCGCAAAGAGCGAACGGTCAATATAAATAGCCAGCCCCTTTTTCTGAACGAGCGAGCGCAAATAGCGTCCGGCTCTGAATCAGACCCTGAGTCCTCAATTTCAACTACAGGAAAGTAGCCATACGCTATATAGAGTTAGATACTTAATTCTTTGTTAATAAATCTATAATTTTCCCCAAGCAGCGTTTCCCAACCTCGGTCCTCAAGGCACACTAACAGTCCAGGTTTTCGTTATATCCATGCTTGAGCACAGGTGGTTAAATCAAAATAACTGTAGGACTAATTAAGACACTTGTGCTCAAGTATGGCTATCCTTTAAGCTGCATACACACACAATGATTTTTTGAACGATTATCGTTAAATGATATAGTTTAACAATAATCATTTGAAAAAATCGTTCACTTTCTCAGTCAAACGATGAACGATTATCGTTCATTCACGTTTGTAATTCAGTCAGACTTCTCAACTCAACGATTTTCATTAAGTTAATATGCAAAAATCGTTTGTAGTTCAAAAAAATCGTTCATTACACTTTAAAAAATCTGACAGATAATCTGACAGAAAATCGTTGGTAACAAAATTGTTGTGTGTGTATGCAGCTTAAAACCTGGACTATTAGTGTGCCTTGAGGACCATGGTTGGGAACACCTAGAGGAAGACAATTCTGCATAAAAGACTTAGGTGCACACTGATATATAAGTGTCACATATCACATTAATCAGTACAGTCTCCCAAATACAGACTCAGGTGCACACAGATATACAGGTGTCACATATCACATTACTCAGCGCAGTCTCCTATATACAGACTCAGGTGCACACAGATATACAGGTGTCACATATCACATTACTCAGCACAGTCTCCTATATACAGACTCAGGTGCACACAGATATACAGGTGTCACATATCACATTACTCAGCACAGTCTCCTATAACAGACTCAGGTGTACACAGATATACTAGTGTCACATATCACATTACTCAGCACAGTCTCCTATATACAGTCTCAGGTGTACACAGATATACAGGTGTCACATATCGCATTACTCAGCACAGTCTCCTATATACAGACTCAGGAGCACACAGATATACAGGTGTCACATATCACATTACTCAGCACAGTCTCCTATATACAGACTCAGGTGTACACAGATATACAGGTGTCACATATCACATTACTCAGCACAGTCTCCTATATACAGACTCAGGTGCACACAGATATACAGGTGTCACATATCGCATTACTCAGCACAGTCTCCTATATACAGACTCAGGAGCACACAGATATACAGGTGTCACATATCACATTACTCAGCACAGTCTCATATATACAGACTCACGTGCTGTAGGCATAACTGCTTAGCACTAGGACCCAGAGCAGGCGAGGAGGAGGCGGGTGCAGCGGCAGTTTGCGCTGGATGGCGGTTACATGGTGAATGTGGAAAGTCACCAGGTGTGATGGGGGTGGGACAGGGGAACGTGCGGGTAAGATGAGGGTCCTAGTTATCATAGAAGCATTTCAGTAACATTAACAAGAAATGTATGTTATACACAATGTATATGAGACACTTACCAAGGGCAGCAGAGATGGAGAACACGATGGTAAATACCAGAGACTCTGGGTAGTAGTTCCCGGTATCACTATGAAAAGAATAAACATATAACTGAGAATTAATATAACACAGGTGCCAACTATGTGACTGTTATATCTCCCCATTACCCAGGCCTTGCCATCCACCCTGCCTGTCTGCTCTGACAGCCTCATATCACTATCGTCCTGACTCTGATTAGTATGTTATTGGCGCTGTCGCCGCTGCTGCGTCGGTGCACGCCGGCCTTTTCCCACCACTCCCCGTTGCCTCCCCCAAATACTCCCCTAATGCCAATCACACTGCGAGTAAATGCGCAGTTTACAGATAATCGCTCAACCCCATAAATATCGGCATAGCTTACATCTCTGAATCAGCCACTATATTATCATTATTATTATTATATGGCTTACCTGATGTATGGCACAGAGGTGTTGACATGCCCTTCAATGATCGTCATTGTCAAGGTGGTGATGACACCGCCACAGGTCAAGAAAACCCATAAGCAAGGCAGGAGTACCAAGCCCTGGATCCCCATTATATTACGATCAATATAAAAATAAATAAAAATCTAATATATGCTATAAATAGAAAATATAACTAAATAATATACAGTAAATAGAAAATAATAAGATAAATATAATAAGAATAAAACTATAAAATAACTATATACACTATAATATAACAATAAAGTAATAAATGAACAAAGTAATATAAATCGATCCTCAGGCTCTCTCCCACAACTCGCTATCACAGGATAATGGTATTTGCAGCACATACTGAGGCTCCCAGCTGTGATGCCATAAAATGCTACTGTTTTGTCACCATAAAGTAATTTGCATATTAAAGGTGTATGCTCATTTTCAGTGCAGCTATTTTTAGTTACAACATGTTTAACAAGTAAATGTAATTGTACTTTCTTACATGTATTTTCCTGGCACATAACCATATTGATGGCTGGGGATATAGTTACATACATGACCGATACACATGTCATGCCACAGGTTTGCTAGGTGCTGGTTTCTTGGACAACATTTCACACCCTAGTAAAGTAAATATAACATTGCTGGGATTCGGTATGATTTACCACCGGACGCATGGTGGACACAGGTGGAAATCTCAAACGTCGGAAGGTAAGTATAAACTAACCTATTCTACCCCCTAACTCTAACCCTCCCTTAGGGGTGCCTAACCCTAACCTCCCCCCCCAAGTGCCTAACCCTAATCCCCCCTCTAAGTGACTAAACCTAACCCCCCCTTCCCTGCCGCCTAAACCTAAGTCCCCGGGGGGGGGGTGCCTAACTCTAACCCCCCCTTCCCCTAGCCTGACCCTAACCTCCCGGGGGGGGGGGGCCTAACCCTAAGTCTCCCGCAGGAGCCCTAAACCTAACCCTCCCCACCCACGGCTTTCTGTGCCCAGCATCCCTTTGATTGGGATGCCCGGCGCCGGTCTCCCGGTGTAGGTAAAATGACAGGTGTCTAGATTTCGACGCCTGTCATTTAACCCTTGCTGGGATTTAGCAGTCGGGAAGCTGGCGGTCGACATTGCGTCTGCCGGCTTCCCGACTGTTTCCCCATTGCTGTTTGGGGCCGATGGAGCTTATTGAGGTAAAGTAAATATATATTTTACTATAATTGCATTCTACAGAGAAAGATAGATATAAAAATATACACTTTTCTATACTTCCTCCAATAGTGAGTTCATTAGTTCAACTGTAGAAAGTTACCAAAGACTCAGCTACTTTCCCAGCACATAGGGTAACCATATAATGTACTTTATATAAGGTATAAGGTTATAAAGAAATAAAGGTCTATTTTATTTAGAATTTGTTTGAAGATGTTATTTTTTTTTTTGACGGTTAAGAGAATAGAATGCACACAAGCAGTGATCAGCAAGAAAGGAGACATAGGGCCGTTTTTCAATTTGAGGCATAAAATCCGTTTCTGCGTGTTTTTGGCGGAAACTTTTCGCTGATGACGTCATTTTCGCCTGTTTGACTTTTACCCCGTACTCAATTTGAAAGACTCTCTGCCTAGGCAGAAAGTCAATACAATGTAATAGGCGGAAAAGTTTCGCCTATGAACGGGAGGCGGAAAAAAGTGCAGAATTGGGGTTTTGGGGTGCAACGTTGCGGGAACCCCCGTGCAGGCTTCAGACAGTCCCCCAAAGGTAATCTGTCCAAAAATTTTCAAAAAACACTTAAGGACACCCAAAAAAATGACTTTGAAAAAGGGGGCGAAAAAATAAATGTTGGGGTATAAACTTAAAAACTAGCGAACTTGACTCTGGGGGGGTCCCCAAGTATGCCCCAAGTGTTTTTTTGATTGCAGGTGTTTGCGGCAGGTGGATTTTTCACGATTTTTTCAACTTCACTTTAGCAATTTTTAAATATGCTGACCCCCATTTTCAAGTAACCCAAATTTGCTGGGATAAGTTATTTTCTGGAAAAAATACTCCTGAATACTATTCTGCACCACGTATAGAAAAACGCTATTTAGCAGCTATTAAGCCCATTTAAAAACACCAAATACCTTCAGCAAGCCATGTCAGAGCATCTTTTGGGGGGTGTCAAGCTGATTTCCCCAAAACTGACTGTACTTTCCGCTTGTTTAAGTTTCGCCAGGTCCCGTTTTCACGTACTTCCATATTGAATACGGGGTGAAGCCGGGATGGCCGCGATACTTTTACGCCTACAAAACAGGCGAAGTAGGCAGAAAGTCCGGGCCGCGAAAAAGTATCACGGCTCGTCTCAAATTGAATACGGCTCATAGGGGGAAATGTATCAAGGTTTCTAAAAGTGGAGAAGTGAAGTTTCCCCTGCCAACCAATCAGATTCTGTCTATTATTTTATAAAATATACTTGATAAATGCCACATCAAAGCTGATTGGTTGCTATGGGGCAACGTTACCACTTTTCCTCTCTTCAGACCGTTTAATACATCTCCCCCATAATGTGCAAGGCTAGGTAACATTGCTGAGCCACTAGCAGGGGCCCAGGGATAAAATCTACATGGTCACATTTTTAAGATATATATTTTCCACTATTAAGTAACATTGCCTGGAAGCAGGGCCGACACTTCCATTAGGCAGCTGCCGAGAGTGCCGGCACCTGAGGGGGATGGGAGCTTTTTAGTGCTATATGGTAGAGTGGGTATATATTAATATTATATGGGAGTATATTAATGTTAACTTGAGGGGGGTGGGTTGTATATCAATATTGTTTGTGGTGGGGGGTGTATTACCATTATGGGGTTGTGTACTAATTTTGAATGGAGGTATACTGAAGTCATTTGGGGATAGTGCATAGTTGCCTACTCTCCCTGGATGGATGGCAGCCTCCCGAAAATCGGGTGCCACTCCTGGACCCTCGCAAGAGTAGGCAAGTCTACCGGAATGGCCGTTGCCCCTGCGCCCGGTAACACCATAGGACGCACTTAGCGAGCGAAAGTCAGTAAGTATGGGATAATGTAATGTTGTAATGTGGGTGTGTTTTGTGGAAGATGAGGAAAGTGCACATTGGATTATATATATATATATATGTACATATATATTCACACTGTTATCAAGCATACATCTGTAGCATTATTGATCATTTACCCTAGGCCACGAGTGCCGCACCTCTACTTGGAATATGTTATCTTCATGTGAGTGTGCTGGGCATAGTATTGTAATCTCATGTGTCAGACCCGTTGAACTAAAACGTCCAGCACAAACACTTCATACAGTTTTTCTGTGCCCGGTGCCCTCATAGACCAAAATCATATAGAGACCCCACAAGTGCGGCACTCACGGCTTAACAAATTAAAGTAGAATAAGGCAGATATACAGTACATCCAATGTTTCAGTGCCTTTAATCTATGGGTGCTCCCTGATGACAATACCATAAATAAAGGCATTGAAACATTGGATATATATCAGTCTTATTCTATATTTATGTTGTCAAGCCCTGAGCACCGCACTTGTGGAGATAGATGGATAGATAGATACTGTAGATAGATACTGTAGATAGATAGATGGATAGATATATACGATAGATATATACGATAGATAGACAGCATATGTATTTCTATAATGGGTGCAACACCCTGCACCCATATCTTTAATACTTACCTCCAGAGTCCCACGTCGGCACCTGCATCTGTGCTGTCAAAATCACCTGGAAATTCCCGCCCCTGCCATTTTCCACATGCACAGTAGGGAAAACACTGGGAAAATGGCTGCGGCATAATTTTCCCGGTGACCTGCACATGCGCTGTACATTCTGTACACACTCTAGTGGCGGGAGATGAGGGGTCCCTGGACAGAGACTGCACACGGGCCCCCTCCTCTCTAGAAACACCCCTGCCTCCATGCCGTTATTGTCCTGAATATTGTCGGACAACACTGACACAATATTTTTTTTTATCAACTCTTTGCCCCGCTATTCAGGAAAAAACTTCTCGGGGATAGAAGTAGCGTTAACACGCTGCCGCTGCGTAATTTCAGTTGCCCAAAAAGACTGCCTGCGCATGCTACATCCCCCCATATAAACGGGGTGGTCCATAAGTGTGGAATATTAATCCAGTGCCTGCACATATGATATGGGAGTGGCTGAAAACCTTTTAGGGTATGTCTCCAGTATGGCGGCCATTTTGAAGTCAGCCACCTTGGATGCAACTCACATTTTTTAATTGGGAAGGTAGTCATGTGACATATCAAACTGATGCAGAATTTCATAAGAAAAACAATGGTGTTATTCGTTTTAACGGATTTTTTTTCATTCTTGAGATTTAATTGTGTAGAACAATTAGAGATGTGCGGTTCGGTTCTCCAGAAATCCGAATTCGCCCGCATTTCGGGATCCGGACAGATCCGAGTCGCATTTTTGATCTCCTGAGGAGATCTGGACAGATCCCAGGCACGGTTCTGATCTTCCCGCGGTTCGGAATTTGGATTTTAAATCTGAATTTCAGATTTTGGATTGCAAAAATTTCACGATTTAGCTGTTTTAAAAACATTTTTGATAATTAAAGAAAAAAAAAAACAGATCCAAAACCTTAAGGGTGGTTTTCCAAAACAAAAACAATGGTGTCAGCACACATCTCTAATAACAATCACTGCATGTTTTGTGTGCTATTGTTATGTAGAAAACTTGTAGTGATTACCTAAAAGATGGCATCATTAGAAATAGCTGGTTTAACCTATTATTTTTCTGTGCGTCGTCTGCCTGAGTGAACAGTTTAGCCATATTAACATTAAATTAAAATAATAATTCTAGTACAGATAGAGCCCCATTTATCTTCCCGGGATGAGACAAGCAAACTTGCTGCACCAGACACATTCAGCATTTTTTTGCTCATAAAAACCTGGCACCCGTGTTTCTGAGAAAGACAAGTTTGCATTTCTTCAGATTTATGGACAGTGAGTCATGAAAAGCTTTATGGTACCTGAAAAGTTGTCTTTTTCCTGCTCTGGTCCAGTTACACGGTCACTTGTGCACAACTTCTAACAGAGGAACTGAAACACTTGTCCCATGATGCTTTGTGCATTCCTATTGCAGTCCTGTACTCAAATCATAAATAATTTTCCACATGAGGACTGTAACCTGTATATTCAGTATTGAGAACTTCACTTGTATGTCTTCTTCTGTACAATTGGAAGAATGTTTACAATGACTTTTAGGGGTAAATTTACTAAAATTAAGAGTTTTTAGAAGTGGAGATGTTGCCCATAGCAACCAATCAGATTCTAGCTATTATCTGCTAGAAGGTGCTAGTTAAATGTTAAAGAGAATCTGATTGGCTGCTATGGGCACCATATCCATGTCTAAAAACTCTCCATTTAGTAAATATACCCCTTATGCCTATCTGAATTTAGCCTCATAGCAGTCTATTTCATACTTGCCTACTTTTGAAAAAGCATTTCAGGGAGAATGAAAAAGCAACACCTATGAGCGCGGTGGTAAAGTGGACGTGTACTCAGGGCCGGATTAAGGCGGTGGCGACAGGGGCGGTCGTCCCGGGGCCCCCACACACAGAGGGGCCCCCACGCTAGAGTACACAGGGATGGATTCTGAGTACCTAGAAAGCCCCCGACGGACCAATCGCCCTCTTCACCGGCCGTAATGGTGGCGGAGCTAAAATGGCAAGCACCGCCCCCATATAATCCGCAAATTGTGGCATTATGATGCGAGGGGCGGAGCCTAATGATGTGAGGTGTCCGCCCCCATTAGCAACTTGCAGCTACTGCATAGAAACATAAGTGTATGTGTAGTTTTATTGTGTATATATGTGTATGTATGTGTTTATGTGTAAGTGCTATTGTATATACAGTTTGTTAGTGTGTGTACACTGTGTATGTGTTAGTGTGTGTGTATATTTTATATGTGTGTTAGTATGTTATATATAATATATACATTTGCTACATATATATATATATATATATATATATGTGTGTTTAACACACATGTGGGAGGAGTAGGGGTAGGCTCTGTGTGGTGGGGGGAGTAGGGGAGTGTGGCTTTGTTGGAGCCCCCACAACTTAGTTGCCCCAGTGCCCCCACAAGCCTTAATCCAGCTCTGCATTTACTGATATAACTGAGAGGCGTGCCATAATTGATTTACAACCAAATGTAAATTAGCCCCAAAGCAGTTAGTAAGATCTACTTATTGATGAAAAGTAAACACACTGAGACTTTACAGAAAATGTATGTAGCTATAGGGATCATTGTAGTTATTACCTTATAACCAATGCAGGGAAATGGCACTGATTATACAATTTGAATGTATATATCTGTTTTTTTTAAATATATAACAGCTTTATAATAGGGGTAAGTTGCAATCAGTGAGATTGCCGGGCTCTCCAGGGAGCCAGGGAGATTGCTACTATTTCAGGGAGTCTCCCTGACAATTCCGAAGAGTTGGCAAGTATGGTCCATTTCCGTAAGAGTCTTAAGTTTTAAAGGCCAGAAAAAGTGGAGTGACCTCAGGGCCAGGTTATCAAAGGGGTGGATTGGACCACAGCACTAGGCCTTCACATAAAAATATGCCAGTATAATGAAGGCCAGCCACCCAGCTGGCCTATTGTGGGCCATGTGGCCACACCCACACTGCACTGGTCATACCCGCATGACAATGGCCACACTCACACCACACTGGTCACACCCACACCACATTGGTCACACCCACACCGCACTGGTCACACCTCCTCTGTGTCTCCTAATAGGCCCTTGATAATTTTCAAGTCCTAGGTCCACGTGTCCCTTAATGAAGCCCTGAGTGACCTCACATGAAGTTGGTGTGGCATCCAAGGAAAATTAGGAGAACCACACTCCACACTCCCACCTCGGTAAGCTCACCCCTTTTACTTTGTCAAATAGATACTTTTGGGGAAGGCTGCATGTAGATTCTGCTTTTATAATGCTCAAAATAAATCTTTTCATATGGCATTTATTATATGTTACTTTCTTTGTATCCCAGCATCTGGATGTCCGCACTGTACAAAGAGCTTACAGTCTGCTGCTCTATAGGAGAAACAGGGCTGCATAACTCCTCTCATTGTGTATCCTGAAAAGAAGCTTCTGGTTGCTATGAGTGATTGTACTGTGCGTGGCGGCGTTAGCAACATGTTGGAACATAGGTAAATGGTTATTATTACGTAAAAGTACTTTATCTATAATGCTTGTATTTTTTCAGCATGGGGAATCTTTTATTTTGAATACCTACCGTACTTCTCAATAACTCCTTAATAAGCTACAGAACATAATGGCTCACAGAAAAGGGATTCAGAGTCTGTTTTACTGAATGTGAGACTCTGGCTCTGATGCAGAGGTGCAGGCATTCGCCACCATGGCTGCATCTGTTTGCGAAGTCGCGGCGGAGATATATTTTAGAGATGTGCGCCGATACCCGTGTTTTGGTTTCCGATCTGGATTCATCTTCGTGATTTGGTTTTGGATCTGGGTTTTTTTTTTTTTTAATTATAAAACATTTTTCAAAAACAGCTAAAATCATGTAATATTTGCAAATTCAAAATCCGAATTCCGAACCGCGGGGAAGATCAGAAGAACCACGACTTGACAAAACTTGGGAGGATTCGGACTTCTGAAGAACTGAACCGCACATCTCTTCTGAAGAACTGAACCGCTAGTTTCTGCCCTCCCCTGGTGCAGTATCCAGTGTCTGAATGAGCCAGCACTGAAACGCCCACTTTCGGCATCTCTGTAACACTGCCAGTGAATCTTGACATGCCACCATCGGTGTACCACTGACACTTGCACCAACTCTGTGGCAGGTGCAGAGAGTTTATTGCTTCCCTCAGTAGTTAAACTGTTTTATAGTAAGCTCTGGGCATTGCCGTCGACCCTGGCCTATTGTTTGGACTTTGACTAATCTCTGTACAGCAGCCTGCCCTGACCTCTGCTTTGAATTTGTTCCATTTTTTTTTTTTGTAGTTCAAAAAAATCATTCAATACACTTTCAAAAATCTGACAGATAATCTGACAGAAAATCGTTCATAAAATCGTTGGTAACAAAATCGTTGTGTGTGTATGCACCTTAAAGCTGCATACACACACAACGATTTTGTTACCAACGATTTTATGAACGATTTTCTGTCAGATTATCTGTCAGATTTTTTAAAGTGTAAT
Source organism: Taudactylus pleione (assembly GCA_031769625.1). NCBI lineage: Eukaryota > Metazoa > Chordata > Amphibia > Anura > Myobatrachidae > Taudactylus > Taudactylus pleione. The sequence continues at coordinate 2,014,597 of JAUIMM010000586.1, forward strand.
GAAGGATTTTTTTGAACTACAAATGATTTTTGCATATTCCCTTAATGAAAATCATTCAGTTGACAAGTCTGACTGAACTACAAATGTGAACGCGCATGAACGATAACCGTTCATCGTTTGACTCAGAAAGTGAACGATTTTTTCAAACGATTATCGTTAAACGATATCGTTTACCGTTAATCGGTCAAAAAATCGTTGTGTGTGTATGCATCTTAAGGCCGCATATCCACTACACGATAGAATGAACAATTGAATGATAACGACATCGTTATCGTTCAATATATTGTGCAGCGGACATTGAGCCCACACTGAACGATATATCATTCAGTGTGGGCACCCTCCCTCATCCCCGAACATGCACAACCTGATGATATCATCAAATTCCGACAACGACCAGCGGGAGCGCGCATCGCTGGTCTATGCCGGCATATCCACTGCACGCTATTGCGGACGATTGAACGATAACGATGTTGTTATCATTCAAAATATTGTGTAGTGTATACGCGGCTTAAGGCAAAGGAGGGTGCTATAGGTATAAACCATGGCTACCCTGGTTCCACTGGATATCCTGCATCTGGCATCAAAGCCTTCCAGCTCTCATCTTAACTCACGGCTCCATTCTCCTCACTCAGGACTTCATTCAGAGTCGGTCGAAGCGCCCCCCGGTCGTACGGGAAAAGGGTCCGGATATGCAAATGATTCCCTCGCAAGTTGCGTCCCTAAGTTCGGATCGGTAGCTGGCTGGCCAAGGGGAGGAAGCGGCCGGAAGACAAAAAAATACGCCCCCTTCTCGTACGCATTACACGTCATCTCCGGGCATATAAGGATTAATCGAGACCATCGGAACTGGTCGTAGAGCTTAAGGTTGACCATACCCTCTCTTAAGCTCTACGATCATGTCAGTGTACAAACCTCCCATGTCACATGTGCCATGACGCTACTTTGTTAATTATGCACTTCCATAAAACGCCGTTCGCATAATTAGGCACGCCTGCGTTCGGATCTCCACTCCCCCGTTTTCAAGCACCTTCCCGTGTTACCACCCACAAACGCCTCAATATGTCACTCAAACTACCGACCTGGCTGTGTTCAAGGAGAGAGAAATTTCTGATCGCAGCGGCTAGTTTGCGCACGCGCATTGCGAACTTTACGCATGCGCTGTATAGCGAACATCGGTGGCGTACGACCATGCGGCCGCTTCGACCGACTCTGAATGAGGTCCTCACTCTCTCCCCAGTCTCACTGTGACAGTATGCTAATCCATTGCGATCGCTATGCCGTCGGTGCACTACATAGGGTCGCACACCTTACCTTACACACATCCGTAATGATTAGCAAGACTGCAAAACCATCGGTAACATGGAGTACCATCGGAGCCTCACGCACACTTGCAGCCCTGACCTCACTCAGGAATTGCTAACTTCATCGCACGCAGTGAACACTCAAGCTGCGTATGGCATCGCACAGGATAATTTATGCACATCTTTGCAATGGCGTTCGAACGCACTGGCACGCTGACCAACCTCTCCCTTCACCTCCACCCAAACAGCACTTCCTGTCAATCACTCGGCGATGGGCCTGTGTAGTCACTGTGATCGCAGTCCCGATCGCAGTGGCCGGGTCTGTGCACTGCAATGCATATGCATAACGCAATAATCGTCCGATTGCGATCTGTAATGAATCAGGTCCTCTGTGTAAACTGTGTCATGTCTGTCTGCCCCTCCCCTTTAGATTGTGAGCTCTCACGATCAGGGCCATCTACACTCAGGTGCTTTTCTTGTCCTCACTCACCTCCTCCGCTTTGCCATCAACGTCACCGGACCTTTAGATGAGCTGGCGCTGCTTTTGTGGGTAATATGACTGTATCCCATGTTCTGCAATGTCTTGTACTGTAAGTCTTTTACCCTTTTTCCTTGTTTTGTTTCCACTCTTCTGTTTATGCGCTAGGGGTCTGATTCCAAGATGGACACAATACCCATGTTTATGCAGGTGAGTGATTATCGGTAATATGCGCATGCGTCAAGTTTCATTTTTGTTGTCACTCGAGGATTTCTTTGTAAAGTGATTGACAGGCAGGGACCGTTTGTGGGCGGCAACGGGGCAGGCTGGCGACTCAAAAGCAGACGTGTCGTGACCGTTTTTGGGGCGTGTCTCAGCCAGCGACTGCAATCTCGTACGCTCCGGCGCCTCCGCTCCTGTGGCCATTTCACGCAAACATATGGTTACTAAGATGGCTGACAATCGGCTGAATTGCGACTGATGTCTTTGTACACAGTCACTTGGAGTTGTGAAGCCGCCAGTGGGCGTCTCAATACAAATCCAGGCGGCTGCGACAATTGCGTCAATTCGCCCCGCCGCTGTGTATAAATTCACAGCTGTTGCCGACCTTGCGGTATTAGCGTGCAACTCTAAATCAGACCCTATGTAAGGCACTACGAACCCCTCGTGGAACCGTATAAAGTATAATAATAATAATTATAATATTTTTTAAATATGCAGCTCTCCTCCCATATAATATAACCAATAAACTATTATGCAGTGAAAGCTTAATGAACACTCATGCCTGAATAGTCCCTCATCCCCGGCATAGTGCAAGGTTAGAGATAATGTTAGAACAGATGTATGTTGGCGCAGTTTAGTTAATGGCTTTGTATGTTAGCAGAAGTATATGACAATGGAGTTATAAAAGACAGCCAATATAGAAAATGACACAACGGCACAGCAGAAGAATAATATTTGAGGCACCATCTTCCCCGGCGATTTCTGCACTGGCGGAGAAGTAACTGTAGACTATGGGTGCAGGGTGCGTGATGTAGCCCATCCCCGGACCACACCCACTATAGATGGCACACACCCATGGAATTGATAAACCCAGGTAGAAAAGGCTCCATAACCGCCCCTCCCCCCCTGCATAGTATGGCTCTGGTATATTTAACACAGCACAGACAACACAAGGCATGTAGAAAAAGATTGGGGGGGGGGGGGGGGTGGATTTCTGACTGCTCAGATTTTTAGCATTCTGCTTGATATTCCAATGAGTTGGCATCGGTAGTTAAATCTAAGCAGGACTGACAAGGCTCCGCTGCTCTCTCTCTCTCACTTCCCCATATGTCCCCGGGCTACATTGAGAATTGATATTCATCACAGTGAGTCACAGTGTTTAGCTAAGGAATATTATGCGAGAGATGAAAGGTGCAGCGGTCACAATGCTTCTTACAAGAGCACCTAATTACATCTATCAATTCTCCATAAATGAAAGGAGAGTAGTGCAGCCCCTGTTTTCAATCACATTTTTTATCCCTTGAACTGGCAGAGGGTCATCAATTGCATCAAACAGCAGACTGAGACGCCGTCTGAGCTGGAACCTAAAGGGTTCACTTACTGTAATTGAAAGCAAGGCAGAAGATCACAGATGTGGGGATCTGATAAATAAAAAAGAAAAAGGATGGTGCATAGGAACAGTTCTGGTTTTTATATAAAGTCATATTAAATATAGTCTATGAGAAGAGACGAGTGGAGCTGATAATTGTCTCCCCAAAGTTCACAAAGAAATAGAACGGCGGCAATACCTTCCCTTTTGTAAAACTTGTAACTGCCCCCGCCCCTTACGCATCATTTAAGTAATGTAAGACAACATGCAAAACCCACTATGGACCCAGATTCCCATCACGTAGAGGTTTGGAGAGCAAGATGGTCTCAGGGCCTAATTCAGTACGGAACACACCTGCTAAAATATGCAAATGTTTGCTAAAGCTCAGCCGGCATAAAGACGCCCACTGCTGCTTTCTCATATCCGTCCAATGTCGCTCTTCTGCGTAAACATCGCTACCATCGATGTACATCGGCCACTCACGACAGCAGGTCTGACCAGCCGCAGACACTGCAAGTCTCCTCGCACGCAGAGGGCTCTCAAGCTGCGTATGCCGTCGCAGTTGCTAACTTGTGCACGCCCAGGAAACGGCGTTCAAACGGCCAGACACGCCTGCGTTTCTCCGACCACTTCCCCGTCACCACCCCCAAATGCTGACATCCTGTCACTCATTCTGCAATGGCTTTCTCTGTGCGTCCATAATCGCAGTGGGGCTTATACGCATGAGTACCATCGGCCCCTCACGCAGAATTACAGCAGCTCGCAGTGAGAACTCAAGCTGCGTATGCAATCGGAGTTGCTAATTTATGCACGACCCTGCAACGGCGTTCAAACGGACAGACACACCTCCTGTCACCACCCCCCAAACGCTCACTGCCTGTCACTCACTCTGCGATGGCTCTGCTTGATCGCAGTACCCGACATTTGCGATCCATAATTAATCAGGCCCATTGTTCTGCAATGGAACAATTTAAGAGCTTGCGTAACTCTTTTTTTTGATTTATGGAAATCAGAACACTCAGCTAAGGCGGAAACCAACCTAGATATGCAGATGAACTGAATGCAACTTTATTTTATGAAAATGTCAGTAAAGTAATGTGATTGCTAACAAAAAATAAAGCCAATCGCATAGCATAACCTTTAATCAGCTTTTTCTTTTTACTTTCATTTCATTAAGCGGATTTGTAATACAAAAAGGAAATAAAATTGACATGGTAATGGATTACGATGGACAAAGAAGGCAGTTTAAAAGAACGTTTCCTTTGGATTGTTGTATATCATAGAGAACATTCAATTCTAAGACTATTAAATCATTTTACAGTTTAAATAGGTCACAGGTCAAGACAAACTGCTGTGTGGACTAACTCTGTCATCATTGTCAACCGTTTCTAGAATCGTTTTAAAACCAGAACAGAGAGACTCATTGGCTAAAAGAAAAATAACTGCGCTACACAAAATGCTCTTTGGTTTCTGTAAATAAAATAAGAAGACAATTGCTATGACTAAGGGCCTGATTCAGAGCCGCTCGTAAGCAGCAAGCGATGTTTTCCCAACAGCGCATGCGTACGGATTTTAATATGCATGCGCGAACCAGTCAGTGCCGCCGAAAATCGTTTGTTCGCTAAATAGCGAATGTCTGCTAATATGAGTGACAGGAGGAGGCGTATGTGGGTGGTAACAGGGGAAGGTGCTTGAAAACGGGGAGTGGAGATCTGATCGCAGGCGTGCTTAAAGGTCAAAACGGGCGTTTTATGGGTGTGCATAATTAAAACAGCAGCGTCATTGACCACGTCACTGGGTTATTTTATAGCCAGAACTGCTCGCAAAATTGTGGTAGCAAAAACCAACCACAAGAATAGCGAGCAGTTCATACCCTGGTCGATGTACTCGATTAATCTAATAAATAGCGGACATGACGTAGGATGCGAGCGGCCAAGGGGCGTAGTTTCCAAAAAAACGACCACAAGTTTTGTTCGCTCGTTCAGACCTAGAGGCGTGAACAGACCGCAAAGAGCGAACGGTTCATTTGAATAGCCACCCCTATTTTCTGGACGAGCGAGCGCTAATTGCGTCCGGCTCTGAATCAGGCCCAAAATCATGTGCAGCTGTATTATTCCCTCTCTATAGGAGCAGGTTCAATCTTGATGCACTTAAAATGTATCTATATGCAGACACAGGGGCCTACGGCCCTCGATGATGAAGTATTCTCCTCGCCGCGGGGGATACTTAACACTGGAGCAATTCATCATTCCTCTGGTGTGGGGACAGCTGCTCCGAAAAGCAGCTGTCCCCGCGATTAGTAACACTGCTACAGAAATAGCAGCGCTACTTAACTCACAGTGCCGTCCCTCCACTGGGTGACACCCGGTGCGGGCTTCTGATGTCCATCCCTAAGTGCGTGCGCCTAAGCCGAGTGCCGGTAAGAAAGGGGGCTCGACCTTGCAGTGAGGGGGCGTGGCCATGTGGCCCGAATGCGCGTTTTAGTCTCTGCGGGTGGTCCTGGAGGTGCGGACTGCCCCCGGGGACCATTGTATTTGCAGTGCCGGGTCCCTTGCTGTGTCAGGAGCCGAGTGCTGCACTTAATGCTACAGTGCAGCACCCGGCTCCTGTCACTGAGGGGGAGTCGGCACTTTGGTGTCACCCCTCGGCGTGTGACACCTGGGTGCGGCCTGCACCTCCCATGTGATGCCACTGTTAACTCCACCTCGCGGCCGGTTGCTATACATGCGTGACCTGAGGCAAAGCCGCCAGTACAGAGGAGGCGGAGGGATCCGCTCGGATCCCTCTTCGCATCCCCTGAACTCCTTCCAATAGGAAGGTGTGGGGCTACTGAAGATGGCGCTGGTACTCACGGGCAAACTGCTGAATATGAGGTGGTTCTATAGGACCCCTGATGATGAATGGCCTGTTAACTTACATATGCGGAGACTAGTAATTCCGCATGGTTAACGGGCCATTTAAGTAATGATGAATAGGCCCCACAGTCACATGATTATCCCGGATTGCTCTTATTGTAAGTTGTGTGCAGCTCAAAATCAACTGGAAATTCCTGTTTTTTTTTTTTTTGCACGCTTTTGACGCTTATGCGCGCTAAATAATAATATTTATTTTATCACAAAGACATATGTCCACTATAACACTTCCTCTAATTGGTTCTTCTACCATTTGGTAAAGGGATAGCAATTGTCTTCTAGAACCACATATTTTTATTATCGTAATATACAGTGGTGGCCAAAATTGCGGACACTTTTTGAAATTTGAATGTTTTTCAACTTCGAATGCTTATTAAAACTGTTTCATCTCACGCAGTGCAATGATTCATATATCACATGAAAGGAAATTTAATGTTGAATTCAACACAAGAAACAGAGGTCAAATATTTGCATTACAAGGGAAGTTATGCCGTGAAATCAACACTTAGGGTGAAAATCCCTGTGTACTTATGATGTTACTGTACTGTCAGTATTTCGTTGGGTATCCTTTATTTTTCAAGACCGCAGCACAGCGACGTGGCATTGAACCAACCAATGTTTGGAGCTCTTCCTTCTTTATTATGTGGTGCCATGAGACAATTATAGCCTCAATTAATTGTCTTTTATTGGACGGACGCCTCATATGTACCAGTTTTTTCAAACAGAACCACAAATGTTCTATGGGGTTCAGGTCTGGGCTGTTTCCTGGCCATCCCAACACCTGTATGTCATTCTCCGTGAACCACTGTTTGCATATCCGTGCAGTGTGTCAGGGAGCTGAATCCTGCTGGGAAAAAATGGGGCATTATCTGGAAAAAGATCCCTGATAGAAGGTAGAAGTTTTGGTTGTAGGATGGTGTCAATGCACTTTGTGCTGTTCAGTGTGCCATCTATGACATAAAGGCGGCCTACAGCATCTGCTGTCATACATGCCCAGATCATAACACTTGTAGGATTCTTTGTTGTCGCTTGAATGCAATCTGGATGTACATCCATCTGTCCCTGACACAAATTCGTTTTATTCTCCTATCATCATCAGCTGTTGTGCACTTTTTCCGGCCTTTTCCTTCTTTGTTTTGTATAGATTGTGTTTCCTGATAGCGTAAACAAAACTTTCGTACTTCCTGACGTTGTCACATTCCCACCAATTTCTCTCGCAATTGCTGCATAAGAAAGACCATTTTCACTTAACACCACAATCCTGGATCACGTCGCCGTGCTGCGGTCTTGAAAAATAAAGGATACCCAACGAAATACTGATAGGACAGTAACATCATAAGTACACAGGGATTTTCACCCTAAGTGTTGTTTTCACGGCATAACTTCCCTTGTAATGCAAATATTTGACCTCTGTTTATTGTGTTGAATTCAGCATTAAATTTCCTTTCATTGGATATATGAATCATTGCACTGCGTGAAGTGAAACAGTTTTTATAAGCATTCGAAGTTGATAAATATTCAAATTTCAAAATGTGTACGCAATTTTGGCACCAGTGTATCCCTGGATATACATATAGACAAACCCCTCACCCTTTATAGTCTTTTCTGTCCACAAATTAACTGCCCACTAATGAATCTCTTCCAACATATTTCCGTTATTCTCACTATATAATAATCGTCCTCCAACATTACAAGGTGTAACTCAGTTTTGTTTGGAAGGCTCCTAGCATTTGTTATAAAACATTTGGAGTTAAAGTATCAAGCAGCCAGTTGGTTATATCAATGCTGCTCTGCATGTTTTTGGGCAGATTACAAACTGCAGAAAAATTTATGCCAAAGGCCCATTTTCACACCCGACATAATTGTCTGACCATCTTCTCCCCTAGCTCAGCTGTGCCCCCTATCAACTAATAACATGAAGTAGCCAGCCTTATATAGAGCAGGTGCGGTGAAAATCGCGCTTGCTTTCAGTGGTTTGAAATCACCCAATCAGAAATGGGCAATTTTTAAAAAACGCTGCTTTTTCGTAAATACGTCAGTGGTCCGGAGGGTCTCCGGTGAGATTGAAACCACTCCAAACTGCCACCCATTGTAGGCAATCTCAGTTTAAACCTTCTAAACCGCATCATCATAAATCTGAGGTTCTGGAGAGCAAAGTTGACAGCAATTAGTGGTGGCTTCAAAACCACCACCTCTCCCCCCCCCCAATGAAAAAGTTTGATAAAGTTACCTTTTGATATTTTTACTGCCACTCTTGTTTAAGCACCACCTTACAGCCTCTACTAGTACCGCCCACAATTTGTCCCCCGTTTCACTTCACTCGGCCCTTTTCCAAGGTGATACATTATCACGGATGCTCCCTTCACCCCTTCCCTTTCACCCCAAAGCTTCAAGTTTGAAATCTTTTTTCCCTAGCACAGCTGTGCCCCCTTTAGCAATGCAGCCAGACCCTACTGTCTATCAGGCACCAGACATTGTCTAAATGCCCTCATGGGTCATGTTGGCTCATACATCCAAGCAGCTAACAAAACCCCACTTATATAAAATAACGACACAGGAGAAATGAATGACCGCAAGATGCATGGTCCAGCTTCGCTTTAAGTGATAAAATGAAACCCCTTTCACATCGCAATAATAACCCGGGATCAAGGTGCAGTTTGCGCCACCAAAAAAAATCCCGCCATTTCAACCCTGCAATCGAGCAGGGTTGAACACGGGAACAAGCCGGGTTGAAGTGCAGTGTGAACAGGCCCTACCCGGGTTATCCATCCTGAGAGTCAGCAAACAATGCTGATTGGATGTTCCTGGGTCTCACTTGATGATGTCAGCAGCCAGACACACAGGCAGCACACTGCAGGCAACAGCAGAGGCAGCATTCTGGCAGTCTGCAAGGGGTTAATACCACTACTCAGGGGCAGAACTATGGGAGACAATGGAGGCGCCTGTCGCCGGGCTCCAGCACTGAAGGGGCACCTCTTTCATTGTCCACAACATATTCACCCCTTTTAGGGCTGTAACTATGTACCCGGAATGTACCGTCACGGTCGCCCAATATATGGCACCCCTTCCTGGCACCTGAGAAGCCACCATACACTAGTGAAGAGCTCCATGTCAGACCATCAGCTGCTGCCTTCGTCTATCTATAGCCTGTCTGCATGCAAATTGATACATTACAGTGTCAGCGGCTGTGATGGGGGGGGGGGCACCAAATTATAACTTACCTCCGGGCATCTGGGATGAACTTACGCCACTGCCACTACTGTCATTACAGTGATGGCTAATTGGTGTGATGAAGAAGTGACCTGTACACTGTGCTGCCAGAAGCTGTATCATGCTCTCACTGGCTGAATCACACAGCAGTAAAGCACAAACACTCATGAACTCAGGGCTACACAGTGATAATCTATCAGCCATGATTCCTGCAATGCTGGGAGCACTCCCCACCCCTCCCTTTTGTTCCTTTTTGTGATCTTATCTTTGTGAGCCTGAAAAAGACAATTTTTAATGACATCCATAGGAATTTACAGAGCTGACCCGGGTTCAGTGTGAACAGTGCCAATCCAGGAATATCCCGGGTCGAAGGTGCAGTGTGAAAGGAGTCGCAGCCGGGTTGGACCCGTGTTTAAAATCCCGGGTTAGAGCTGGGTTTGCTATGTGAAAGGGGTATTAGAGAGCTCAGTAATACCCCTTTTACACCAAAATCCCGGGTCCGAGCCTGGAATTTGAACACTGGTCAATCCCAGGTCGAACTCGGCTTCAGATACCGTTTACACTGCAACTCCACCCGGGTTATTCCCGGGTTTGTCCCGTTTACACTGAACCCGGGTAATCCCTGCTTTTCTCTATAGAAGTCATTAAAAATGGTCTGTTTTAAGGTCTGACAATGATGGTCACAAAAGGCAGCAAAAGAGAGGGGTGGGGACTGCTTACAGCATTGCTACAGGCTGCAGTTCTGGCTGTGTATCAGCCTGTGTTTGTGGCTGCTGGTCAGGCTGTGGTGCAGGCTGCAGTTCTGGCTGTGTATCAGCCTGCGTTTGTGGCTGCTGGTCAGGCTGTGGTGCAGGCTGCAGTTCTGGCTGTGTATCAGCCTGCGTTTGTGGCTGCTGGTCAGGCTGTGGTACAGGTTGCTGTTCTGGCTGTGGCAGGCTGTGTATCAGCCTGCGTTTGTGGCTGCTGGCCAGGCTGTGGTGCAGGTTGCTGTTCTGGCTGTGGCAGGTTATGTGCCTGCCTGCGTTTGTGGCTGCTGGCCAGGCTGTGGTGCAGGTTGCTGTTCTGGCTGTGGCAGGCTGTGTATCAGCCTGTGTTTGTGGCTGCTGGTCAGGCTGTGGTGCAGGTTGCTGTTCTGGCTGTGGCAGGTTGTGTGCCTGCCTGCGCTTGTGGCTGCTGGTCAGGCTGTGGTGCAGGTTGCTGTTCTGGCTGTGGCAGGCTGTGTGCCTGCCTGCGTTTGTGGCTGCTGGTCAGGCTGTGGTGCAGGCTGCAGTTCTGGCTGTGGCAGGCTGTGTGCCTGCCTGCGTTTGTGACTGCTGGTCAGGCTGTGGTGCAGGCTGCTGTTCTGGCTGTGGCAGGCTGTGTATTAGCCTGTGTTTGTGGCTGCTGGTCAGGCTGTGGTGCAGGCTGCAGTTCTGGCTGTAGCAGGCTGTGTGCCTGCCTGCGTTTGTGGCTGCTGGTCAGGCTGTGGTGCAGGCTGCAGTTCTGGCTGTGGCAGGCTGTGTGCCTGCCTGCGTTTGTGACTGCTGGTCAGGCTGCTGTGGTGCAGGAGGTTAGGCAGGCAAGCGATGGCTTCATGTGCGTCTCTCTGCAGGGCACTGACAAATTACATCATCTGCCGGTGCCCCAGAAGCTCCAATCAGCATCTTTCGGAGCTAGGCAGGTCAAATAAGCATGGTAGCATCCGTTTACAACCCGTGAACAACCCGTTTTCAACCCTGCTCTCAGCCCGAGTAAGATTGCCCGGTAAATCGACTAGGGTTATTTTTTTGGGAGCCTCAACCCGGATCGACCTGGCAATAACCCGGGTTATTTGTTTGGTGTAAAAGGCGTATAACACTGTGTGCACCCACAAACCAAACAGGTCTAGATGGGGAGGCCAACTGCCAGCTCATCACCAACACGTCAAGGTATCCTAACTCCCCTCCCACAAAAAGAACCACCTGGATTGCTGATGACTTCACTGTGTCACCACTGCTAACTATATTATACAGGCCACTGCCACCACTGTGTGCTACGCTACATTGAACACCACCTACATTAACCCCATGTTTTCCTGTCTGGATATGTTGTACCCGTTGTATGCCCGCATTGTGTGCTTTATGCATACCAGCATTAACCCTGTGCTATCCTGTTCTAATGGTTAAAAAAACGGAACCTGGTTAAGATGTTCATGGTGTAGACTGACCTTCCATAACACAACGCTGGATCCTATAGCAACACCTATAGGATCAGCCAATAGCTGGACCCAACCAGTGCACGTTCAGTGTACAGCAAACCTTTTTCTGTTAAGTTAGCAGAGTGTGTCAGAGGTCTAATGTCTTCTGGAAGTCTAATGAGATACAACTGAAATAGCCCTCCCCACGGCATATGTATGACGCATACAGTATATTTAGTGAGGCGCAGTCTGCCAGAAAGCCTAATTTAGTTTAGTGTGTTTGACTCGGGCCCTAATTGTCATTCATCATAGGTCACAACGCGTTGGGACTGCTAGACACCTTCTACCACTGGAAAGATCCACTTGTGATCCCACACTTGGTTCTGATCGTAGGATCACAAGTGGATGAAGTGCATCACTGGAAATGTCATGAATATCTCATTGTGAATTTAGGAGCAAATGTCCTCCGTTGTTTCTTGGTGAGAAGCACTGCAATTAGACTGATAGTAAATTGTGGACAGTCTCTTTTTGGTACTGCCAAGGATTGATCAGTGGAGCAAAAATATGGTATATCATTAAATTATTATATTTTATATATACATATAGCACCACATGGGTTCTCTGGTGCCGTACATAGTGAATGGTGCATACAGCAAATGACTTAGTACATGGGTAATCAAATAAGACTGTTGCAGACAGTTCACAACTTTACCCAAATAAAATCTGAAGATTACATAATTACCTAGACACATAGATGGAGATAGGGCCCTGCTACAAAGAGCTCACATTCTAAGGGGTGACACCTGGGTGGACACCTAATAGGAGAGCAAAGCTGAGCTGGCTGTTACAATGACGAGATGAGTTAAGATTGCCTACTTCAAGGCAGGGAGGCTGGGTGAGAGAAATAGAGCAGGGTATGGCATTCCGGAGGATTGCAGAGGCGCAGGAGAAATCCTGGGGTCAGGCATGGGTGAAGGTGATCAGGGTAGAAGAGACGCACCAGACAAAGAAGTAAGAAGTGGGCAGGATGGAGTGTGAATGGGGTTGAGACTGGAGATTTATGGAGGGAAGTGTTGATATGTGAGTACTATTTGTGGTATACACAAGATAATTGTAGACACCAGCGGAATCTGTATACAGTAGGAAGTGAGCCACGCAGTGAGACTTAACCAGGGTTGCAGGTTTATTGAAGCGTACAGCCGTACTCACAGCATCAATATAGAGGTAGAGGAGAAAGCGGAGTATGTACAGAAGAGCGGCTGGTCAGGTACTGCAGCGTTAGCAGATATTGGAGGTGGGTAACAGGTCCCTCTCTCCGGAGCTAAGTACCACGCAGCTGTGCATTAATGCAATGCTCAACGCAGTGGCAAGATGGTGCAGCGCATGAGCAGTAACTCTGTCGGCGGCCATCTTGGTAAAGAGCCTAATGCCCCAGTAACAGGGTAATATAGAGATAGCACAGGAGCACACTCCATTACCAACAGAGAGAAGTGATTGAGGGCTTTAAAGGCGAGTGTAAGATATTTACAGTTGGCTCTGAGTGGGACAGGGCAGCAGTACTACGAGAGGGGGGCAACAGAGGCTGAGTGACAAAGGAGAGAAATGAGGCGGGCAGCAGAATTAAGTATAGTTGGCAGAGTGGTGAGGTCAGTTAGGAGTAGATTACAGCAGTCAAGGCGAGAGATGATTAGGACGCGGACAAGGGTTTTAATGATGAGAAAGGGTTAAAACCTGCAAATGTTGCAGAGAGGAAAATGACATGGGTGAAGGACTGAATGCGGGGAGAGAAAAAGAGGGATGACACTTAGACGTCAAACGTAGGGAACAGAGGAGAGCGAGGTATTGCCTCGGCAGGGGGAAAGGTGATAACTTCAGTTTTGGAGAAGTTGAGCAGAAGGGCATTCAATGGTAAATGGCGGCAGGCAGCAGCTGATACATGAGGGGAGAGGATAGGGGAAAGGTGGTAGTTTTGGGTGTCATGTGATATTGGAGGCCAATAGAGAGGGAAATAGTGTACGTATAGGGAGAAGAGGAGGGGGCCAAGGTCATAGCCTTGGGGGAACACGACATGTAGGAGGAAAGGAAGGTGGAGGCAGGTGTGAAGACAGATAAGCGTTTGGGGAGGTAGGAAGAGAACCATGACTAAGCAGAGTGATAGTGGCCAATGTACTGTAGTGGAGGATTTGTAAGAAGAGGGGATGGTTGACGGTATCAAATGCCGCCAAGATATCGAGAAGGATCGTTATAGAGATGTGATCTCCTGTCTCCAACTGTTCTGATCAATTGCATTTGTATACTGGAATTGGGGTAAACATATTTAGTTATGCATGAATACATTTTAAAACCAAGCTATTCCGAATAACATAGTATGTAATGATTAAATATTACTGCATTACATAGGCAGCCGTATCGCTACTCAGACAGTCCCTGGTGCCAGAAATATTTTGTATTTGATTTTACTGACATGTTTTCTTATTTTGTGCTACATTGTGATCAATTTGGCTGGTTATTGTTTTACTACAGCAATCTGATAGCTGTCATCACTCTTCTTTAGGCTTTTTTTCCCCTTACCAATATATATTGTGGGATTATATTAAAAAGCCTTGTCTTACCTGTTCTACAAACTCAATAAAATAAATTATGAATTGAGGTCTTCCAGGTCACCTTTGGATTTTATTATTTATTGTGTCTCCACCGTTTTGTTATGTTTTGTCGAATAAAAACAGGTTTTATAATTTGTACTCCTTGGTATTTTATCCTCTCTGCTTTCCCGTTATAAATAATAATAAGATAATATGTCATAACTCACTTTGCTTTATTTATATATGTATATGCAGCAAGATGATTATACTCAGTGCTATATAGCTGCAGGAACGCTGTGCCGGAAGCTCTCATTAGCAAACACGTAATCCGATATGGCGTTCCTGAACCTGCTGACCTGGGTGACGGTGGCTGCAGAAATCGGGTGTTTGGTGATGTGACATAGAACATAGAAATCTTCCCTTGCACAGGCTCTTTCTATTGCCACTAGCCGCGCAGAGAACACTGGGAAGAAAGGGGCGGCACATGAGCGCAAATCTGAGCAGAGAGTAGGAGTTCAGCACAAAGATAATTTAAACACAGCGGAGTAGGGATGGACATCGGAAGCCCACCATCAAATGATGACTGGGCTTCCACCAACAAAACTTTAGATGCGATGGTAACTAACCATCGCATCAAAAGTATTAGTTAAAAAAAAATATTCATTTGATATTCGCATGCACAATAGCCCTATTTCAGGGCTGGCAGGAGATGGCAATGGGGGCGGGAGGGGATGGGATTGGGGGCGGGGCAAGATGCCCAAAGCTGAGAGCTGCAGGCAGGGACAGTGCAGCTCTCAGCATTAAAAAAGAAGAACCCATCATAACACCATCAAATCATTATTATTCGATAGCGGCAAACATCGGAATGCTGCCATCGAAAGGGTAAAAACACTACCATCGCAAGAAAAACATTGACCATCGATGTCTATCCCTACAGCGGAGAGCCACTGGGAGGTGATTGGCTGTAGCTTGTTACCAGTTATTCAATCTTACTATTAAAAAAAACTAACTTGAAAAAGACTGATTGGGACACATTGATTATGAGCAGAGTGGCATGTGAGGCACCTAGGGAGGTCAGGGTGGCATGTGGGATGGGGTTATTTTTTTATTTTTATATATTCTGCATCTGACATTTGAGAATACTTTGCAAAAAAAAATAAAACAAAAATAATGTAATCCCCAGCTCCTCCTAAACAAAAGAAATACGCTCCTACCCCTCACCCCACCCCAACCAGGTATTCATGAACCTATTTTTCTAGATTATACTGTATTTGAATTTAGAGATATTTATATTGTGTAATTAATACTTAAAAGTCTTTATTTTATTGGTGTATCAATAGAAGATTGTCCCTTTGACCACCCCAATGATACTGTTGAAAGGGACCAGCCATTAGCCACTGTCCTCAGTGATTCATACAATTCCTGGTTACTACTAGTGCTCCTATGACTGCCATTGACTTTTCGATTTCCAACAGCCAATCAGATTAATTCTATCGGATTCTGCCTCTGATGCCTAATGGGCCAATCCCCCAAGGTGGCAGCACCAAAAAATGAGGGGAAATAATATACTGTAGCTGTTAGGGAGTATAGCTCAGGGTATATTTAGTCATGAATTCATACTAGAATTCTATTGCTCATATACATGATAGTGTGGACAAGATACTGCTCTGTGGAGCTAATGGGAGCTTCATAGGTCCATATGCAAACTGCATGTTTACTCAATCACAACATGTCAACTGTTTTAAAACAATAACTACATACACACGTTCAGGTAGCGAACATGATGATGCACATGGAAGCATTTTTTTTAGCAGGATTGATTTTGGTTCGTCCATAAGAAGCTGAATTACTGTATAACTGATGCATTCAACATTTTTTTTATTGCAGTAAAACCTAATAACGAATGTGTTTTTCACTATCCAAGCAAATATTTAAGAAACTGTTTATAATGGCATCTGATGGATGCCGGAGGTATAGGATATTGCTCCCAAGTTGCATGCATCTTGTGATTAGTTTACGGCTGGCCACAGGAGACATTTTTGATTCCCCCCCTCCTCCCCTCCAAATCCAACTATATTTGTAAGTAATACTTTTATTATTATTTGTCATTATTACAAAACACACACATTGGCCCCCACAGGAAAAAAAAACACACATTGGCCCCCACAGGAAGTAGGACGGAGCGCATTTCATATGCATGGAGGTAATTAAACACCCGAGCCTGTGGGTGTCGGCCTCTGGACAAGAAGGGGCTAGTCGTTTAGTGAGGTATTGTTGTGGGGTGGGGTTAGGCTTGGTTAGCCTATAGGATTGGCAGGGGGTGGGGTTAGGTTTGGTTAGCCTATAGAATTGGGCCGGGGATGGGTTTTCAGTGCTATTTCAGAGCTGCTGCTTGGCAGCCATTTCAATTAAATTTCTCTGGTCGGCTGTTTCCCGTCCTCCCTCCCTTATTCATTGAGTTGTTTGGTGTCATCTTTTCTTGTGGAGGGAAAGAGCAGTCGCCATCTGTCTTTGGAGCTTGAGGTGCTCTCCCTTCCAATATATGGCTTAGGCTGATTCTACCCTACTTGGGTCAGCGGCAACCACCTAACCAGGTGGGCCTCATATCGTGTCACTGGGGTGGGAGGTGGATACCTTGGGCGTGGTATTATGCTGGCTGCTCGCCTCCCATTTAGAAGATGGGTGTGAGTATGCAGTCGGTGATCTTGCATTGTGGGGCCGTTCTTTCTGTGCCACCATACTTTGTCCGTCTTTCTTCTTCTATTAGTTAGTTCAGTTATGCTGTACTTTAAATAGTTTAGTTTAAAAATAAATAAAGCTGCCCTTCCTTTCCCCTTATACAAGTCTCTGTGTCGTTATTTTATTATGATTATGGTTGATGGTTTACACTGCACTGTTGGGAACACTCATCAGGCAATGGGGAGTTTAAAAAACATACACATTGGCCCACACAGAAAAAAAATCCCCACACATTGGCCCCCACAGGAAAAAAAATAAAACACACATTAATTTCCCCAGCCCCCCACAGAAGACTGACTTAACTTGTCGGTAACAGAACAGAATAGAGAGAGGAGCTCCCAGTCCCTCCCTCAGCCAAGGGCGGCACCAGCACCATCAGATGCAGCAGTCTCAGTGTCTATGGGGTCTATTTATCAAGCAGTGAAAAGCATGGAGAAGTGGACCAGTGGAGAAGTTGCCCATAGCATACAAATCAGCTTTGAAGTAGCATTTATCAAGTACAGTCTATAAAATAATAGGTAGGAGCTGATTGGTTGCTAAGGGCAATTTCTCCACTGGTCCACTTCTCCACACTTTTCACTACTAGATAAATAGACCCCTAAGTCACTGTAGAGCATTGTGAGGATGGGACGGCTTGTGGCTGTGTGACCTATGATGTCACACTGTTGTGTCGGCGTAGAACATGGGCCGGACAATGTCTGAGCCACCTGGAAGATCCCAGCAGTGCCCAGGCCCGAAGTTTGCACTGGCTGGGCTTCTGGCAGCTGGTGCTGAGGTTGCCTCCAGGCCCGTAAGTCTTGATCATGTTTGCAAGCTCTCGCCAGTGGTGTATCTGGTGCAGGGTATGTGGTGCACATAGGCCCATGAGTCCATGGGGGAGGACTGCGCCGCCTCGCACCCTGGACCGACCATTAGTTGGCTCCTCACCCTTGCCTTTGGCTCAAACACCAAATTTTGGCTCCACCTCCTGGCATGCAAGAAGATATATTCATTGACAAGCCAAGCGGTGATGCTGTGCACTGACTGTCTACAAATGACTGATGCTGATATACTCTGATTGCAACTTTTTTAAGTTTACTCATGGTTGCAGTGGAAAATGGTGGTACAAGGTAGGCGGCATGGTCTCTGAGGCTCACCCTCCGCTCATTTTTGACACTCCATTGCATGCGGCATTCTCCTTCCTTAGTCTCGCCCGCCATCTTTCTGGTGATATCTTCAGAAACATGGCTCCACACAGGAGCTAGCAAAGACTCTGATACAGGATCTCCACACGATAAAACCCACTGAAATGAACGGTTTATTGTACTGAATGTGAAAATCGTATTTGCTTTACAGAAATGCAATGGCATGAGTAAGTGACCAAGAGACCTGCACTGAAAAAAAATTCTATTTATTTAATCAATAAATAATTTTTTCCGATTGCCTCTCTTATAGACGGACATTCATAGCGAGCAGTTGTGTTGACTTTCAATGTTTTTTTTTTTATTTTAATAATTATTGTTTGTGTTTAATTTAAAATAGTCATTGTTTATTGATTACAGTGCAATTCAAGCATAATTGGGCTTGAATTTCACTTCTCTCCACGCAGATTTAGGCAGCAAAAGCAATTGAGTGAAAAGAACTAGACTTTTCACACTCGCCCAATATTCTGTATGCAAAATAACATTCACGAAGAGTATTTTTTATCTTTTGCAATCCCGTGAATGGAATATTATCATTTGCAAAAACATGGAATTAAATATAAACATATATATATATATATATATATATGTATGTATATCACCAGGGCCGGCTCTAGGGGTGTTCGACTAGTGCGGTCGCACAGGGGCACCACCCGTAGAGGGCGCAGCCCTCCCCAGCATCCCGATTTCAGCGGGACAGCACTGTCCCGCTGTTCCACCCGCGGGCCGAAGTGGCCCGCGGGTGGTCAAATCGGGAGGTTGGGGACCCCCACCACCGCAGCTGTGCGGCGCTGCCGGACCCCCGGAGTGTGAATGGATGCCGCGCGCATCCATTCACTGACTGGAGAGGGGTGGAGGAAGCCCTGCCAGTGACTGAGTGCTGGGCTTTACCCCCAGCCTGACGTTATTTGGAGACGTGTCATGCGGGCACGCCTCCAAATAACATCACATAGGGGCATGGCCTATGGTAATTAGGCCACTCCCCCAAATATTATGTCAATAGAGACTACAGAAGTGGTCAGGGGTGGAGGGGGCATACAACAGTACTGCCATTGAACATCAATATTTCCTAGAACTCAGAATGAATCACTAGGCCAAACACATATATCAAAATAATTATGTTGTTGGTTAACAGTATACGTATATTTACCCCATTTCAGAAAAGCAATGCATATAATCTACCGTCAGGCCGACAAGTCCTCTCAATATCAGCTAATAATATTCCTGTAGACATAAATATATATAGACAGGGAGACGAGCGCAGCAATTAAAAACATTAATTTATTGATTAAAACCATTAATTCAGCTGCTGAGAGTATTCTCCACTCCAACTTCATCCAAAGTGCTGAGCAATAGGAAAATCCGGTTTTCTAATTCACAAACAGTCGACCACGCAAGGCTGTCTGAATTCAATTTAACAGAACGTCCAGCCTTTTCTGCTGTGTTTCCATCATCTTTCTGTAAAAGGTCATAAAACTTCATCATCTCGGCAATGTGGAAACATAAGGTGGACGAACATCATTTTTGAGTGTTCATTTAAAATCCTAATAGGCAGGTTCCCAGTGTTAGAGCGCATTATTCCCCCAGCTAGAACCTTCAGTGGGTAATTGAGTTAAACAGCCTTTTATATGGAGACTGGGATTCGAATGGACAAATCTCTAAAGCTCTTCTCTGGGATTGAAAACATGAATTATGTACCACGATCAATTAAAAAACTGCAGGTCAGGCAAAATGACAGACTTTACAGGAAAACCAATAACTTACTATAGATATGGGGAACTTTATTCTCTGCAGCTTCCTGTAGGGGGCTTTAGACACTTTTTGGGAATAGGCTTCTACACTTTGCATTGACTGCAGATGAACAATACTAGGAACAGCCATTTTGTGGGATATCATCATAGAAATGCAGCATATCAATCCAGCCAGACCTATTTCTTTAAAACTGAGATGCCCACTTGAAGCCCCTTGCATATGTGGAAATTGGGATGCAATCCCGGTGGCTGTGATCCCCACAGTGAGTGTTAGGGTTAGGTTTAGGGGTAAGAACTAGGGAGAGGGTTAGGCTGCGAGGGGGGAGGGTTAGGCTGTGAGAGGGGGAGAGTTAAGGTTATGCTGCGAGTGGAGGGTTAGGCTGCGGGAGGGGAGGTTTAGGATCAGGCTGTGGGAGGGCTAGGCTGCGAGATGGGAGGATTAGGGTTAGGCTGTGGGAGAGTTAGGGTTAGGCTGCGAGATGGGAGGGTTAGGCTGCGAGATGGGAGGGTTAGGCTGCGAGATGGGAGGGTTAGGCTGTGTGAGAGTTAGGGTTAGGCTGCGAGATGAGAGGGTTAGGCTGTGGGAGAGTTAGGGTTAGGCTGCGAGATGGGAGGTTTAGGCAGCGGGAGGGTTAGGATCAGGCTGCGGGAGGATTAGGGTTAAGCTGCGGGAGGGTTAGGCTGCGAGATGGGAGGGTTAGGGTTAGGCTGTGGGAGAGTTAGGGTTAGGCTGCGAGATGGGAGAGTTAGGGTTAGGCTGAGAGATGGGAGGATTAGGGTTAGGCTGTGGGAGAGTTAGGGTTAGGCTGCGAGATGGGAGAGTTAGGGTTAGGCTGCGAGATGGGAGGATTAGGGTTAGGCTGTGGGAGAGTTAGGCTGCGAGATGGGAGGGTTAGGCAGCGGGAGGGTTAGGATCAGGCTGCGGGAGGATTAGGGTTAAGCTGCGGGAGGGTTAGGCTGCGAGATGGGAGGGTTAGGCTGCGGGAGGGGAGGGTTAGGATCAGGCTGCGGGAGGATTAGGCTGCGAGATGGGAGGGTTAGGCTGCGAGATGGGAGGGTTAGGCTGCGGGAGGGGAGAGTTAGGCTGCGGGAGGGGAGGGTTGGGCTGCGAGGAGGGATGGTTAAGGTTAGGCTACGAGGGGGAAGGTTTAGGGCTAGGCTGCGGGAGGGTTAGGCTACAGTAAAGGTGGGTTAGGATTAAGGGTAGGGTAATCTTACCTGCATGCGCCGGGATTCTAACCGCTGGCATTGTGTGTGCCGGGATCGCGTACCCAACCCGTGGAAATACGTCTTGATGCGTCATCTGACGCACCAATGGATGCACCATGGAAACTTGCTCCGGCCCTATGGCAGGAGCAGTTTCTCTGTCTGAGTATGGACTCCTGTGTGAGCGACTTTAGCATCTTTGAGATGTGACTTAGCATCAGTGACACGCCCGCAGCACATCCGCGTCTGCCTAACCAAGCCCCTGTTACCTCCCTACACACCCACTAAAAACACATTCCCTGCGTCAAGATTAGTTTTGTGTTTCTGTGCGGTTACAATCAGGGCACATGCGCAGTGCGACGTCGGCCAACTGCGCTCACATCGGCTTAGCGAGCCACTCTGCATCATCTGACTCAGACCCTGAGTATTGATGAAAACTCCTGTTTATTGCAACTATATAACACCTGCGTGGTGCTCAGCTCCCTGGCAATATTGGACAGCGGTAAGCAATTACCTGCATTGTTGGCTTATCAAGGGTCACACAGGAAGTTCTAAACCTGCACCTGGAAGCCCCGTTTCTGGTTTCCAGGTGCAGATTTGTTAAAGAAACAAAACAAAACCCCTAACAAATCTACATAAAAAATGTAAATAAAAGTTTACAAATATTGTAAAAAATATATTTTAAAATATACTACAGTATTTGTAAAAGAAAATATGATTTACATGAAGCCATTGTAAACCCCAGCCATGACCACCGCTGGTGGCAACCTGCGGGGATTGTTAAATAGGGTGATTCCCTATAAGCTGGAGAATACTAGGGATCTTCTCTCTTCGATAAACAGACCCTTTAATGACCACACATTTACATAGCATAGCCGCGGCCATTTTCCAGCGCTGGATCCCCGCGCCGACGTGGGACTCCGGAGAGGTAAGTAATATTATGGGTGCAGGATGCGCACCCATTATAGATAAGCCCCTGAATTTTGGTTGAACCTGGTAAATGTGTTGAAGACAATAGGTGTACGATAAGTCTACATAACACCGAAGGGGAGATGTATCAACCCTTCAAGAGAGATAAATTGGAGAGGTTGCTCATACTGTAGCATCCAATCAGCTTCTGTCTTTTATCTTGTGCAGTCTGTAAAATGACGGTTACTGTAGTTGCTGATTGGGTACTTTCTCTACTTTATGGGTCATATTCAATTTGAGGCGAAAAGTCGGAGGTCGGACTTTTCGCCATCATCGCAGTTTTTTGCAGGGATAAAGTATGAGGCGCCTGCCCGCTTATCCCCGTATTCAATTAGGATCCGGCGAAAACGGGACCCGGTGGAAAGGTAAGTATTGTTAAGTCCTGTCACTGTAGGGGAAATCAGCCTGTCACCCCCCAAAAGATCTTCTGACATGGGGGATCACTATGGGTACCCCTATTTTGGCCTGCTGAAGGTATTCAGGGTTTTTAAATAGCTGCAGCAGGTGCATAAATGCGCCTGTGAAGAAGTGGTGAAGAATAGCACTAATCTTTTTTTTTTTTTTTTTAATAACTATTCCCAACAAATTTGGGGTACATGAAAATAGGTGCAAGCATATTTTTAAGTCCCTAAAGTGATTTTTTTTTATATTTAAAAAATCCACCTGCCGCATACATGGGGACCCTCCCTGAGGCTATTCCGCTAGTTTTTAAGTTTGTTCCCCAACATTTATTTTTTCGTTCCCAAAATGAAAGTACATTTTTTGGGGGTGTCCTAAGGATTTTTTAAACATTTTTTTAACACAGATTACATTAAGGGGACATTCCATAGACTGCAGGCTATTTATTTTTATTCTGCACCCCAAAACCCCAATTCTGCATTTTTTGTCGCCACCTAAACAGTGGTGAAAACTTATCCACGTTTTTTTACAAAGACTTTTCGCACCGTCTCTCGAAGTTTTGATACATCTCCCCCTGAGTGGCTTATTTATATATATTTTCTTCATGGATTTGCTGTAAATGTAATTTTACCTCTTTATTGTGCTGAAAACATTTGATCATTTTATGTTGTTTTTAGAGCACAGCAGTGGCACAGTGGTTAGCATGGCTGGCTCACAGTGCTTGGGACAATGGGTTCAATTCTGATTAAGGATCTGTCTTTGTGGAGTTTGTATGTTCTCACCATGTTGCAATGGGTTTCCTCCAGGTGCTTCTCCCACTTGACTTCCTTATGAGTCCGGTGCATCTGCGGCCACTTTTCCGTATGGCTGCGCGGCCTGCTTACTACATTATGCTAATGTGAGTATGGACCTGGTTATGATGATATTTGCCCGTCTTCATTTGGATGTTTGACCTGCCCACTGTTTTTCCATTTGCGGCATCATCATTAGTTAATAGATTTGCAACCACCTCATGCTGGGTACAAATGTTTAATCTGTAACAGGCACCCCACCTACAAACTAGCATCAGTTCCATGCGATACCATGTTACTCGCCCATTTGCCACCCAGCATGGCTCATTCCACAGAATAAGTGACCCATCAACGGGTGTGTCAAGCTGTCCGCACTTTCCATCCACATCCGTGTGCGTTTGCCTGAAGCAGTGCATGCACAGCCTGCAGTGGCCTTCTGCTGCGCACGTGTAGTTTGCAAAATCCATTGGTCGGAATCATTCCAACACTCTCCAAACCTATAGTACTAGGCCAGATTTCTGGCTACTGATAAAAGCAGGCACTAACTCTGTGTTTGTGGTAGAGAATTGACGGACTCTGGGCCTCATGGACGCTATGCCGATGTGTAAGCACTTGAGCGATTATCGGTGGTCTGTGCATGCATCTGAATCCTGAAAGCCGCGACATTTGCATATTTTAGCACAGCCCAAATGTACAATTCGCGGCTGCAGCTGCATTTAGCGTACATCCCTGAATCATGCCCATATTTGTCAAGCGGCAAAACCCCCTATGGCTAGCGATGGGGCATTACCATATCTATCGAGCGTTTGCCGCTGGTGATGGCACTGTAGAGATTTTTTTTATTGCAGCATTAAAAACCTATCATTATAGCTGCTTGTTCATAAATAGGCAGCTTAGACTGTAAGCTCCAATGGGACAGGGAATGATGTGGATGATTAAAATATTCCCTGTACTGCATAATACGGCTGTGCTACATAAAATAAATGATAATAAATAAAAACGTTAGCACTAGTTTTTGAACTGGGTCCAGGCCTCCTTTTGCTTGTGATTTTGTAAATTGTGCTTTATGATAATGTCCATAAATCTGCCGACATGCGGAAATTACACTAATGAAATCAAACATCTGATAGCTTGCTATGAATTACAGCACATTTATGCTGTGTTATGACAGAGGAACTGAAACAAAAATGACACCACTATTTTTATGCACTTTTAAAGAAGTATCTATTTATGTAAATAAAAATGCTGAATAGGATATATACACTGATTTACATCAGCTCTGAAAATCTGAAATTGCTGACTTGGGGCCTGAGGCTGAGTTGTATGCTATTCCGAGGTTAACGCAGTTGAATGATTATCCGTGGTGTGCGCATGCGGCCCAGACGCAATGTGTGCACGTGGTGATTGAATTGCGATTACGGTTGCATTGAGGATTCAATCGTAAGTGATTAACAGGAAGCAGATGTTTTGTGGGGGATAGTGGGAGTGACGGCTAAAACAGAGACGTGTTCCGGAAGCTTTCGGGGCGTATATCCGGCAGTGTCTGCGATCCCGTTCGCATAGAACATGGCTCCAGCGTCTTAAGGTATGGCGGCAATACTGTGCAAGCATAGACTCACTCAAGGGGTCGTATGTTTGCCTGACCTGCGTCCGATGCTGCATATGTGTAGTTGTGTACACAGTTGCAGACAGCTACAGAGGCTCTGGTAGGCGTCGCAATACAAGTTTCTGCGGCTGTTGCACTAGCATATTATCGCACATCCACAGCTGCGACAGCAATAACGTACAGCTCTAAATCAGGCCATTGGTGCATAACAATCTGTCCTGGAATGGCACTAGATCCTACTGCTTAAGTTGGAGGCTGAAGCGCAGGGTACCCTCTGCCTGACATGCCCAGGCACCAATTTATACGGTGGAATCAAAGTCCTTCACTAGACTAACTCCTTTTGATTAATTACAGACCAGACGAATGGCATGAAAGGCAAAAGGCCGGGACATTTCTAACTGAACTGGGAACACTGGGGAACTGGTGCAGAGTTGCACTTAACTGTGGTCATGCGGAGTTGCATCGTCCCTATCCATCCATTTGTCATCATCTCTATCAGCACGCAATGGCGCCAGTCCAAAACTTGTTGTAAGAGATCTATCCGAAGTCAGACGGAAGTCTACTTATGCCCAATTGCACAGACCGCAATTCTGCCTACACATCCATTTAGAACATGCTGCCAACCAGATGTAGCCAATTTCCAAGTGGCTCAGAATTGCATGTACAGTAGTTGTGCATAGTTGCATACGCACAGCCATGAAGCATGCACAGTGCTAAACATTGCAAAATCCTTCTGTAAAACTGAGTTCTGTGCATTTACCACAAGGTATCCACGAGGAATAATATGAGATATGGTAAGAACTTACCCTTGTTATCTCTATTTCTACGAAGTCCATAGGGTTCCACAGAATACCTTGGGGTATAGGTGATGACGTCAATCTTCAGGCACCACAGAGTTAAAGTTTTCAGCCTCCCAGGATGCATCTGGGTCCCTCTCCTATACTCCGCCCCCGGGCCAAGGCATCTCAGTTACGTCACAAACCATAGGCCGGAGGAGGAGAAGAAAGAGAGAGAAGAAAAAATCTGAACACTCACAAGAATCACATTCTTACCATAGGGAGACGGAAAAACTGGTAACCAGAATAAAGCCATCTGCAGTACAGGTGCAACAGGGCGGGAGTCCTGTGGAACCCTATGGACTTCGTAGAAATAGAGATAACAAGGGTAAGTTCTTACCATATCTCATATTTTCTACTTCAGGGTCCATAGGGTATCCACA
Organism: Taudactylus pleione; assembly: GCA_031769625.1. Lineage (NCBI taxonomy): Eukaryota > Metazoa > Chordata > Amphibia > Anura > Myobatrachidae > Taudactylus > Taudactylus pleione. Next base: position 2,040,687 of record JAUIMM010000586.1, read on the forward strand.
GGATACCTTGGGGATGTCCCAAAGCAGTATCCTTTAAGGGTGGGGACGCTCCTGTGCTGAGAGGAGAATCCGCCGCCCGAAGGAAGCATCCTGAGAGGCAAAGGTGTCAAAAGCGTAATACCTCACCAAGGTATGGACAGAAGACTACGTAGCAGCCTTGCAGTTCTGAACTGCAGAGGCACCACGTCTAGCTGCCCACGAAGGACCCACAGACCTAGTGGAATGAGCCCTCACCAAGGAGGGAACTGGAAGACCTTCATGAAGATAAGCTTCTGAAATTGCCATACGAATCCAGCCTGCCAAAGTCTACTTTGAAGCAGGCCAACCCTTTTTACGGAAGCCATAGAGGACAAACAAGGCGTCCGACTTCCTAAAAGAAGAAGTGCGGTCAACATAAATTCTCAATGCCCGCACAACATCCCAAGTGGCGTCACCCACTGAAAGTCCAGGTGAATTGAAAGCCGGCACAACAATTTCTTCATTGATGTGAACACTGGATACCACTTTGGGAAGGAATCCCGGACGAGTGCGAAGCACCGCCCTATTCCTCTTAAAAATCAGCAAAGGGGGTCTACACGAGAGAGCCCCTAAATCCGAAACCCTTCTGGCCGAGGCAATGGCCCGAAGGAATATGGTTTTAGCTGTAAGCCATTTGAAGTCTACTGAGCCCAGTGTTTCAAACGGCGGTCCCTGGAGAACTCCGAGGACCACAGCCAAATCCTAAGGCGCCAGCGGTGGAACAAAAGGTGGCTGAATGCGAAGAACACCTTGCATAAAGGTGCGCACATTAGAGAGCGCAGCAATCCTATGATGAAACCAGACTGACAGGGCAGACACCTGCACTTTCAGAGAAGCCAGGCGAAGCCCATGATCCAGTCCAGCCTGTAGGAAAGCCAACACCCTAGACAGGCGGAACTCCCTAGGGGAATACCCTCTAGGTCTACACCACCGGAAGAAAGTATGCCACACACGATGGTAGATTCTTGCCGAGGAAGGTTTACGAGCTCTTAGCATGGTTTGCACCACAGAGCCAGAAAACCCTCTGGACTTTAGCATGACCGTTTGAACAGCCACGCCGGCAAAGACAGCCGAGTCAGGTCCGGGTGAAGACAAGGACCCTGTGACAGCAGATCCGGTCAAAATGGTAATCTCAGAGGAACGTCTACTGACAGACTCTGGGGGTCGGAAAACCAGTGCCGTCTGGGCCACTCGGGAGCTATCAACAGTAGCGTACCTCCTTCTCGTTTGAATTTCCGTATTACCCGCGGAAGAAGGGAAAACGGAGGGAAAAGGTAGGCAAACTGGAACGTCCACTGGACGGACAGAGCATCCACCAGAGACGCCTTTCGTCTCTTGTTCGAGACCCGTACACCGTCAACTTGTTGTTGTGTCGGGACGCCATGAGGTCTATCTCTGGAAGACCCCACTTGCCCACCAGAATCTGAAAGACATCCTGGTGCAAAGACCACTCTCCCGGATGCACGTCCTGCTTGCTGAGAAAATCCGCTTCCCAGTTGAGGACTCCCGATATGAATACTGCTGATATTGCCGGGAGATTGCGCACCGCCCAGACCAGAATGCGGGACACTTCTGCGAGTGCTGCCCGACTGCGGGTTCCTCCTTGTGTGTTTAAATAGGCCACTGTGGTGGCGTTGTCCGACTGGACCTGCACAGGGTGACCCTGGAGAGCCGGCTGCGCCAGCTGGAGAGCTCTGAACACCGCACGGAGTTCCAAGATGTTTAGTGGAAGCTCCGCTTCTGCCCGAGTCCACCTGCCCTGAAACAAGTGTGGACCCGTGACAGCTCCCCAGCCCCGGAGACTGGCGTCCGTTGTTAACAGGACCCAGTTCGCCAGACAGAACTGACGACCCTTGTTGAGGTGGGTCGTCTGCAACCACCAGGTTAGAGACAGGCGAACCTCCGGAGTGAGCACTATCGCCTGGGACCTGAGACACTGATGCAATCCATTCCACCTGGACAGGATCAATAGCTGCAGAGGTCTGGAGTGAAATTGGGCATACTCCACCATGTCGAATACCGACACCATTGAGCCCAATAACCTCATTGCCGAGTGAATCGACACTCGACGACACTGCAGACAACTGCGCACCCTCAACTGCAGAGCCAGGATCTTTTCCTCCGTCACAAAGATCCGCTGCTGCCTGGAGTCCAAGAAGGCCCCGAGGTGCAGGATCCTCTGAGACGGGGTGAGAGTGGACTTCTGCCAGTTTATCAACCAGCCGTGACGTTGCAGTACCGAAATCGTCAGATCCAGATGGTGTAAAAGAACCTCTGGAGACCCTGCTATCAATAGGAGGTCGTCCAGATAAGGCAACAGTCGGACCCCCTGCGTCCGCAGGAGAGCCGCCATGACCACCACGACCTTGGCGAATACCCGTGGAGCAGTCACCAGGCCAAAAGGCAGCTTCATTGCAGATTGCAAATCTGAGGAACTGCTGATGGCGCAAAAATAATAGGGACATGCAGGTAAGCGTCCTGGATGTCCAATGACACCATGTAGTCCCCAGGGTCCAGTGCCAGAATAATGGACCGCAGGGTCTCCATCCGGAACCAAGGCCCCTTCAATGACTTGTTGAGGGCCTTTTAGGTTGAGCATTGGACGGTAAGACCCATTGGGTTTCCGCACCAAGAATAGATTGGAATAGAAACCCTGGCCCCTCTGGGAAATTGGAACATGCACTATAACTCCGGCCTGGAGCATAGTGTGCAAAACCTTCCGCTGTTCCGAAGCTTTGCTCCGGTCTAGCGGAAGGCTTGTGGTAAAAAAATCGGAATGGAGGCCTGTGCCGAAAGGAGAGGGCATACCCGTGAGAGACCACCTTCTGAACCCAAGTGTCCGTCGTAGCTCTCGACCAGCACTGGGCGAACTGAAGCAGGCGGCCCCCCCTATGGGGCCCCCCAAAGGGAGGCCCGGACCGTCAGGCCGTAGGTTTGTCATCTGACCTAGGGGCCGGACGTCTGGTACTCTAGGCCTGTTTCCTGGGCTTGGACAATTTCTTGGTCCCAGCCTGTCGTGGAAAGGACTGTGCTTTTGGCCTACCTTGGACGCTGTGAGGCCGAAAGGACGACATACCAGCACTTGAATGCATCGTAGCAGACGGGAGACATGCAGATTTTGCTGCTGCCAACGTAGCTACTATTTTGTCCAGATCTGGACCAAATAGGACCTCTCCATTGAAAGGCAGACCTTCTAATCCCTTTTTTTGGAATCAGCGTCCGCCTTCCAAGAACGCAACCATAAGGTGCGACAAGCAGCCACAGCTGCAGAGGAAATCCTAGAGGTGACTGATGTAAGTGGCCGAGTCTCGGAGAATGTCCACCAACTCGGCCTGTTCAGCCGAACAGTCAGAGTCCAAAGACGCCTCCAAACTATCCGCCCAGTGCTCCATAGCTCTGGCTACCCAACACACGGCCATAGCCGGTCTGGATGCTCCCCCTGCCAGGGAATAAACGGATTTGAGGCAGATCTCCACCCTGCGGTCTGTGACATCCTTCAAGGATGACAGCGAAGGCATAGGCAACGTGGGACTTCTGACTAGGCGTGTGACGTGAATCCACCTGCGGAGTGGATTCCCACTTAGAAAAATAATTGTCCGCAAACGGATAAGCCACTGCTAAGCACCTCTGGGGCTGATACCATTTTCCTGGATTTTTCCACGCCTTCTCTAAATGATCCACTAATTGATCAGAAAGAGGGAACACCGTAGCCTCACCCTTAATATTCTTAAAAAATTTATATTTGGATTTGGCCACCGGAGGATCCTCATCCTCAATAACTAAAGCCGTGCGGACTGCCCGAATAAGACCAGGGATATACACCTTGGACTTAGCGTCCGGCTCTTTGGTACGGAGAGGTTCTTGGTCAGTAGATCCAGAATCTCCCCATAATCAGACGTCACGTCGTAATCCTCATAAGGAGCAGACAGAGACGCCACCGGCCGCTTATGAGGCCGCAACACAGACTCCCCCTGTAAAACATCGGACAAATGCTGAACCGATGTATGCAGGGTATTAACCCACGCAGGCTCTTGAGGAACCTGGTGAGGGTAATTGGGGAGACTGTGGGGTACCATCAGTTGTCTCGGGAAACCCTGCATGGGTAATGACACCACTGACTGCTGGGACAGACCCGTATGGGTAAACACAGGTGGTGGAGCTAGCTGGCTCACAAGGGTTGTAAGCGCCTTAGCGAAACAAGCCCAGGGAGGTTCCGGTACCGGAGCCGTGACCATAATTGGCCGTGACAGTGCCAGGCACTGGCGACATAGCCCCTCCGCGTTACCCTCCCCCTCCGCTATCGGTACATTACATTTAGTACACATGAGCTGGAGAGGAAAGTCAGTCTCAGACATGATGGTAAGTATGTGACACTCACACCTATACTATTGGTATAGTGTGAAAAACGCCTGCACTCCGCGCACCGCAAGGGCTTTGAGCAGAGCAAGATCAGGGACAGATATATGGCTGACAGTAGAAAGTGAAAGTAACAGACAGCAGGGCTAGCAGATTAGTCACATACAATGCAGAAGAAACAAATCCCTGCACTATCAGCGCTGATCTTCAACTACTCAGACCCACAGGCTGGTAGGGCTCAGCGCTGCATACACTGACCTCTGGCAAACGGAGGAGAGGTATACTGGGGGACCCAGACCGCAATGCCACCGCTCACAGGCTTCCAGCAGCGTTCACCATGTTTTAAAGATGGCCACCGAGGAGCAGAGGATGAAGGAGGCCGGCCTGGGGGAGGAGCGCTGACACACTATGGCCAATCAGCCCAAGCAGAGAGGCTGTGTGCAGCAGGGGAGGCGCCGGCTGTGAGACAGGGAAAGCGCGCTCCCCTGGCATGCATTTAACCCCTGGGACGCCGCAGCGCATGCCGCTCAGCAGCGGCCCGCTGTCCCAGAGGGTTGTGGAAGTGCAGGTTGGTCGCCTGGCTCCACGCAGCAGCCAGTCCCCAGGGAGCCCCCTGCTTGCGGACTCAGGACCATGTGACCAGCGGGGACCCACCGCGGGACCCCACTGCTTACCTGCATCCCCTTGGATCCGGCCATGGTCCAAAACATCTGGGGGCACCGCTAGCCGTGACCTTCATTGTCTGGTTTGTTGGCTGTACCACCCTAAAGGGAGCAGCTTCATATCCATACCAGGTGGGAAGGCGTTAGAGGGTTCAGTGGAAACTATTGTTGTATGTTTGGTTTGATTTGTATTGGGTGGTATCCGCTTACAGTGCATGGTGTTGTTAGTTTGTTGTGCATTGTTGGATTGTTTGATTCTGGTTGTCCTTTCTCTGCCACCATACTCATTTAGTTCTAAGAAGTTCAATTAATAATCAAAGTAGTTACATAGGTAACAGTTTGTTCTGCCAAATTCAAGTCTCTGAGGCCAATCCAATTAGCCGCGAAGGGTGCGAGTTGCCGTTGCAACAGCATTAAAACGCCGGCATCGGACCAGCACCTCGCACCCTTTGCGGCCCGCTCTGAGCCCGAATTCGCAGCCCGCCTGGATTCGCAACTCTGCGAATCCAGGCTGCCGTAAAGTGTGCCCATTGCCGCGATGACTCGAGCTGGCGAGATCATCACTGCTAATAGGATCGACCATTCTGTGTCTTTATTTATTAATTATATTATTATGTTATTATTAGAGATGAGCGGGTCCACTTCTCAGAGAACCAGACCCACCCAAATTTCGGGGATCCGGGACAATCCGAGCCACAGCTCGGATCTCCTTGCCTGCCCCAGATCCCTCTCCAAGGCAGAACCTTGCGATCCCGCTGTCGGATCGCGAGGCTTTGCTTTGAGCGGACTTAACACTTATTGGCTGAGAGAGCCGTCTGTCCCGGCTCTTAGCCAATCAGCGTTAAGCCCACAGGAAGTTAGGGTTTAGGAAGAGGCAACCCTTGTCTGACACCTCCGGCACCCCCCGCTGCCGGCACTCCCTGCTGTCAACCCCCACTGGCAGCAAGCCCGCTGCCGACACTGTTGGCACCCTTCATTTAGGACACCACCGGTACCCATGTACTGCCGACACCATCAGGACACCCTGCACTGAGGACACTGCCAGCACCCCTGCACTGCTGCCCCACGTACTGAGGACACCGTCAGCAACCCCACACTGCCGGCACTCCCACACTGAGGACACCACCGGCACCCCTGCACTGCCGACACTGTCAGCACACATGCACTGAGGATACCGCTGGCACCCCTGCTTTGCCGACACCACAGGCACCTGCACTAAGGACACTGCCAGCACCCCTACACTACTGCCCCATGTATTGAGGATGCCGTCATCGACCCCGCACTGCCGCTACTCCCACACCGAGGGCATCCCCAGGAACGCCACTCTGCCAACACGCCACACTGCCAACACCGACAGCACTTCCGCATTGAGGACACCACTGGCACTCTCTCATTGAGGACACCGCCAGCACCCTGCACTGCCGACACTGCTGTCACAGTAAGTGCACGATTGGGGGTAAATTTACTAAAGTGAGAGCTTTTAGAAGTGAGTTTTAAAAGTGATGTTGCCCATAGCCACCAATCAGATTCTACTTAACATTTAACTAGCACTTTCTAGAAGATAATAGCTAGAATCTGATTTGTTGCTATGGGCAACATCACTTTTAAAACTCACTTCTAAAAACTCTCACTTTAGTAAATTTACCCCTTGGTGTATCCAACCCACAATGTATAACACACTGTATCCATGTTGAAACTTGGAAGCTGAACTGCCACATGTTAGTGCCGCCCACTGCTGTCGCTTAGCTTAGTCATCCAGCTAGCTGGGTGCAACTCTTTGGCCCTAGACTAGATGTAAAAAATCAATATTATGAGGTGGCCAAAACTGATTGGAAATAACTGGAAATAAATGTTATTGAGGTTAATAATACTGTAGGAACAAAAACATGCCCAAATTATGTGATTTTAGCTGTTTTTATAACTTTTTTTAGAAAAAATACAGATCTAAAAACAAAACACGCAAAGGCGGCTTTGGCAAAACCAATCCAGATCCAAAACAAGAGGAGATACAGATCTAAAATCAAAACCAAAACACGGGGGTCGGCGCACATCACTAGTTATTATTATGGTTTGGTATCCATGTCATATGCACTCAGCCGATAGAAGGTTTGCAACTTTGTCATGGCATTACATTGCCCCACTAGACCTGTCTAGATATGTGTTTAGTCTTATTTACGTAACACAAGGTAGTATTACAATAACATCAATATTATAATGGCCTAGTGAGATTCTGTCAGACTTCTTAATCTCTCTGCTGATCCTGTCATTATAATCATTTTGCTGAACATGTGAATAAAACATGGAGATTTCTTGCTCTACAAGGGCAGTAATTCTGGTATATCGGTTTATTTTTGGACACAAAAGTGACCCCCAAATGCACAAAACTAGCCATTTCCTACTACAAAATAGATTCTGTGAAACCAGTGAGTCTTTTGTGTTGTTAAACTCCAGAATCACAAAATTAAGTTTTTTTTCATATTGCAGTTTGTGATTATTAAATATTTCCCTTACTGTTTATGAAATCAATTAGGCGTTATAAAATAAAGGCTTTGTGCTACAAAATACATTATGTATACTGCAAAGAGTTTTTGTGTCCCAAAATAATTTCTTTGAATTACGTTATTGTGCCACAGATTTTACATGAAGTAAAAATGGAAAAACCACTTGGCATGTTCATGAAATGTCTAGGTAACTGGAAGACCAGTCGTTCTGAACATAAGATAAAGTGGCTGAGAAAATTGCATGCAACATGTCAATAATACAATTTCAGTGCAAAATAATAGTTCAACAACAGCACACTGACAAAGCATCCAGTAATGGCATTCAGGCCCTGATTCAGAGCCGGACGCTCTGATAGAGCGCTCGCTCTGAATCAGGGCTGTCCCTCTTAGCTTTTAGAGCGGCCCCCTGGCCGCTCGCATAGCTGTGGGTGACCACCCACAGCTGTAGTAAGCGGCCAAAAAGATGGTTTCGATGGTCAAGACCATCGGGCTTGCGACGAGACCCTTGTGGTAGGGTCTTGTTGCCGCAAGCCCTGGAGTGCTTTCGGCTCTATCAGAGCCGAGACCACTCCCACTGACATCACTTGTGATGTCAGTGGGGCCGGCCCCAGACGGTAGGCGTTCCCATGGGAACGCCTCCGTCTGGGCAGCCACGCCCACCACTCACCATCGACAGCACGCCCCCTTTGGTGCGAGACCCATAGCGACGGCTTGGCCGTCGTTATTCGGGTCTCGCGCATGCGCAGGACGGAGCCGCCTCCGTCGTGCACATGCGCACTTGGCCAACATCGACCCGCTTGCGAGTACTCAGCGCTCGCGAGCGGGTCTGAACTAGACCCTCAGTTTCATAATATTGGGTCTGATTCAACGCCCAATGTTTTTCCTCTGCGCATATGTCCCAAATGGTTACCGACAGGGGACACAAATCGGATTTGCATGGAGATGCAAGCAATTCCAATTGGCGCTCCTGGGTGGTGACTGACGGGACGGCTGCGTGTCGGTGTAAGGAACTGCGTAGAAAGATAAAAAGAAAGTTTAACTGACTGTTACGAGCTGCCACAGCTTTTCTGTACCGAACGCCCCAGTTGTTGCTAGGAGACCGGGACGCCAGGTCACTTCCGGCTGGCGGGTCTCCACCGGTCGCTAGGCAACAAGATGCCTGGCGGCCACAGGGGGGTTGTGAACTGTCAGGGGTTACTGATGCCTGTGTTCCTCTCTTTGCCAGTGGTTCTGTTGGTTCTAGTACCTGCATCCTGAGTAGCTGGCCTGCTACGACCCAGATTTGTTTCCTGTATTGCTGGTCCTGCCATCTTCCAGCTAGATTCCTGTGTAGCTGGCCTGCTATGACCCAGATACGTATCCTGTAAAGCTGGTCCTGCCATTGTCCAGCTAGAGTCCTGTATAACAACACTGTGCCAGCCTCATTATCTGTTTCTGTGCTAGCACTGAGTGACCCAGCCAGGGGATCGCGACCTGCCCATCGGACGCCACGAAGTCCAAACTTCCTTGCGGGGATCCCTGGCGAAGACCACCGGCGGCTTAGACTCCGCGTCCCTGATTTGGGTCTCTGCCAACACTCAGTGCTAACTTGTGGGGTCTTCTACACATCGGAGACACCTGACATATTAACTTGGCCTAAGTACCCTACGGGTCTCTTGGAGATTCCTTTGGGTGTTCCTAACACTGACACCGGCAGCTATATACTGACAGACATTCTGAGCTACCATAGGTTTGCCCGAATATCCGATGAGACAGACGATGTCCAATCAATACTGTGCGTCTTTGTGTGAATATCGGTGGACTCGCGCTAGACAAAAGGCACCGCATATTGTTCTTCCGTAGCTCCGATTTTGACCCATTGTCTAGTCTTTTATCAGCACAAGCGCGGCAGGTTTAGTATGCTATTCTAGTGCCGTTATGGTCTTTTGTCAGCCCAAGCTGCTTACACTGTACCTGATTTGTAGATAGCAAACAGGAAAAGTTGTGCATTTTCCTCTTAATTAATGGTGTCTGGCTATAAAGTTTATAAGATGTTACTTTAGCTGTTCAGCTCTTCATTAAAACCATGTTATTTTATTTTCCTATGCGATGTGCGTAACAGATCCGATATAACAAACTTTAATATGCATTATGATATATCAGGGTATGAAACGTCAGAATGGAATTGTTTGTTTTGCAAATGTATCACGAGAGATATGAACTGAAATAAGATAATCAGGTAATGTATACATAACAAATGTAATAGGTTTTTCTGGAACATCTGATTTAAAATTGTTATTTTATTCTGGCTAGCAGCAGCACAGAACACAAACCACGGTTCTTGAAATTCTTTGCCAGCTAATAATTTAAATTGCAGAATAGGCATAATATACTGGCTATAAGTATCTCTGCAGCTTATAAAACACTTTTACTATTAGTGGCTGACATTATGTTAGGTTAGAGGCTAACATTATATTTTTAAACCACAAATGCACACTTAGGGGGTGATTTAGCAAGGATTGCAATTGCACGCAGACAGCTTTGTAATTGTAATTCCGTCCTTGCTAATATGCAAATGCAGGAGGTGTATGGTCGCGGTGGTCGATGGTCGTCGTTGGTGGACGGCGCCGGGCCGCCAGCCAGCTGAGTAACCCTCAGCTTACTCAGGCTGGCCGGCTTGCGAGCCCAGGACACTGCATCGGTCGACGCAGTCCCTGGCTTGCCTCTCCCGGAAAACTGGGCGGACAGGCCCCCATTTCCAGGAACGCCGCCCGCCCCCCACACCGACCCTTAAATGCCTCTGCCTGTCAATAATGCAGAGGCATAGAGCGGTCTACGCGTGACTACGCAGGGTGCAGAATGGGTGCTGCGCCCGCACAGATTCCCGATAATCGGAATCTGCGATCCACAGTGCAGATCATAACAAAATTTTAAGCTATATAAATTGTTTGTAACTGGTTAAAAATGGCTAAACAATATAATACACATTATTTTGCATTATAATAGTATTATGTACTATTTTGAATAGATTTGTTGGATTACTGTTTTTAATTTATTTTAGTACTAAACGTAGAAATGAGGAACAACATACTGTATATCGCCAAGTATTCTGGATTTTAGGAAAGGATTTTCAAAATGTTATTGCTTAACACTGAAATAGAAAACAGATGAAGGTGACTATATAAGATCACTTTCCCCATGTGTTTAATTAGAAATTGCTATTTATACACGGATCACTATTTACGCGTAAGATGGATGCCTCCCGGCTCACAGATGTCGGTTCACATCAGCTGGCTGCTGGTAATAGATATCAAGTGATGTACGATCTATGTAACTGGCCAGGTAAGTGTGAGACAAACCATGACATTGATTAAACGTTACTGGCGGTGAAACAACTGCCCTCAACATATATGCAAATATTTTTTATTTTTTTAAGGAAGCAGAAAGGCTAGACACACCCCTGAATATGTATATTATCTATATCTCTCTATATCAGAGCTGTAACTGGTCGGCACTGTGCCCTGTTCCGGCCACGCCCTCTGTACAGATAACATCATGAGCATACGCCGAGAGGGCAGAAGCCACCGACAGTGGGCAGTACAGCACCCGAGGTGCCCTCGTCCAAAGCAGCGTCGTAGCTAGACGGCAGTGCGCCCTGTGCAGCACTGTCGCCCCTCTCCGCCCCCTCCTCCCCCCCTGAGCTCTTACCCTAACTTCCGAGCGGAGGAGGGAGGGCGGGATCTTCCGCCGATTTTCAGTGTCCACTGTCCGGCGCGCACCACTGCCGGAGGTCTCTATCTGCAGACCTCCGGCACAGAGAAGTATCTGCAGACCTCCGGCACAGAGAAGTGTGTGGCCGGTGCCGCTGGAGGATGGCGCCCGGTGCACATGACCCCTCAGCCCCCCCCTAGTTGCGGCCCTGTCCAAAGGGTGGCACTGCAGCAGCGATTCTGGTCCTATCACAGGTTTCAAAAAAAGGAACCCTGGAAACATTTGTGGCATTTAACAAAACATAAATAAAAGATAAAGGTGACTGATAATGTTGTTGCCAAGGTTATAGGTATGTGACTAGTTTGGCTAGTGTTGTATATCAATATTAGTATTGTCCGTAGCAAACAATCAGCGTCTGTCATTTCATAGACTGTGTTAGATAACTGATAGAAGTGGATTGGCTGTATCGGGCAAGTTCTCCATATTGTCTCCCTCCAAGGCTTGATACATCTCGCAACGTATAGCATAAGGGACATCCTACTAATTTTCTCCAGATGGTCTTACCCTGCCTTCCCCAAGGCCTCACCTTGTGTTAAACCTGAAGAAAGTTAAATCGCAAGACGGTGGCTTGTTTGGGGAATATGATGATGTTCTTTAGAAGGTTGTGAGGCAGCAAGTGCTCATTGTTAGGGGGGGTATGGTGGCCATCAGTGTTGATTGGTTGGATTGACAGGGGTGGGTTTTTACTCTTTTGTATATTTGGGGTTGTCACTTCTTGTCAGCCCTCTGTGTCTTAAAGGATTTTATTCCCATTGTTTGGCTTTGATTTTCGTGTATGTTTTAGTGGTTAGTCTTTAGGGTGCTGGTTGTGGTGTCTTGTTTTTAGTGGTGGTAAGAATGGTCGGGCTATGCTAGATGGGTGCACTTTCTTTTAGTTTGGTGGATGCTAATGACCCTACTCGGGGTTCGGCTGCACCACTCATTCCTTGTGGTTGGCTCACCAGCAAATGGTATTTGTGGTGTCGATCAGTTATTAGCTATTTTTTGTTTCTTTCTCCTTACGGCTCCCTATTCCTAGAATCATTTGTCAAATAAATGTGACCATATTTAGCACCAATATCTGTCTCTTTATTTCAATCAAGGTATTGTTGTATTATGTTATTAAGGGGCATATTTAGTAAATTATGTGGTGTGCTCCCATTAATGAAGAATCCTTATTGCCGCAATCAGCACTTCGCAATGTGGATCTTCTTAAAGACCATCCCCATATAAAACTATGGAATGGCTTCTGCGGGACATATCTGATACCTCCTGCTTTCTTCTGTGGTACATTTGAGGGATACTGTACTTCATTCTGCCCGTAAATATGCAGATACATCAGCTTTTGCATATTTTAATGGCAGAATTGATTAATAAATAATATACCTCCATGTATTTTTAGATATTGGTGTAACATGGCCATGTAGCAGGAGCAAGTCATGGGCAGAGAGAGTTTATTATAACACTGTATTTTGCTTGTCTGATCAATACAGGTAGCTCTCAGTATTGCTTTCACAGACAGCATCGACTTTCTCTGCAAGATGCAGCTACTGTATATGTATTAAGACTATGCAAAGAGAAACAAGTCGTTATTGCAATTTGAAACCATATGATCAGTTGCTGTCTTCTCCTTTACAGAGAAGGAAAATATCATGTGTGTACCTCTGTCACAGTAAAATATGGCACAGATAAATCTCTAGGTCTCCATTGCTAAACAAATCAGCTTCCCATCAATCACAGCACTGTTATGCATATGCTGGCACACATTTGGCACCCATGGTTGTTCCCTCTATATCGCAGGAATAATCAGAGCAGATGAGAAATAGTTCTTAGCCAAACAAAATGTCAGTTAAATGCTGTTTTGTATCACCAAGGTCTGATGTTACAAATATAATAAAAATGAGGAGCACCTGGGGTTCAGAGTGCCAGCCGAAGGTTAGTGGTTTATGTGTGTAGGAGTCAGTGGTCTATATCCTTGTAGGGGGGAGGCTAGTGAGGGTCTGGGTCCTGGGGATACTGTCCTTGGGTTACTGTCCTATGCACTATAAGAAAGGCATAGAGCATGGGAACTGTGACACTGTCAGGATCTAGAATGTTTATTTGTCTGGCAGAGGATTCCCTAAGTAAATATCTTTCTTAATAAATTTAGTCTCTCTACAATTTCCAAACTATTTTCTTATTGTAAATTAATAATTACCACTATATTTCTGCAACATTAAGCACTTTATAACAAGGTCCAGATAACACTTATTATTGAAGATGATAGTAGGTTAGTTACATCTCTGAACCTAAAGGTAGGAGGTGGTGTGTTCCCCCATCTGCAGCATGATCGCGACATGTACATGTGATTCTGATCTATGTATTAAGACCCACCCCTGGGTATTTACATTACTTAGCACTGTATCATCATTAACTGCCAAATACATTTGTATTTAATTTGCATCTATTAATACATAAAAAAAATTACTATTCCACCACACACCATCACTGACTGATCACCACCCAGGGCTGAAACTAGGATTTTTGTCACCCAAGTCAATGCCATAATTTGGCAACCCCCCAAAAAATACAATACAGAGGACGAAAAGAACGTGTGGTTTTGTGACACACTAATGCCCCTTATAAAACATTATGCCACACATTAATGACCCTTATAACACATTATGCCACAATAATGCCCCTTATAACACATTATGCAACACAGTAATGCCCCTTACAACACTTTATGCCACAGTAATGTCCCATATACATTATTCCACAGTAATGCCCCTTACACATTATGCCAAATATGGCCTCTTATTCATTAAGCCACAGTAATGCCCCTTATGTATTTATGCCACAGTAATGACCCATCTCCCTTCTCTTACCTGCCAGGGCCGTGCGGTGGGTGAGTTTGGGTCACGCGGGACAGGGCTGCCACACGCTGGGGAACTGTCAGTACTGCCGTCATTGTAATGTGGCGCTCACAGACCGGCAGCCCCTGCTGATTGGCTGCTGGTCCGACCGGCACCACATTAGACTGACGGTGTCTCTGTGCCTCTCAAGGATTGGCTTGCGACCGGCAACACTTTAGACTGACGGTGTGTCTGTGCCTCTCAAGGCTGGGATGCGGCTCTAAACCCACAAGAGCAACCTAGTCTCCCGGCACCCCCTCAAGTCCGGCACCTGGGTCACGTGCTCCCTTAGCCCCCCCCTAGTTGGGGCCCTGTCACCACCGATACTGAGACACACAGGTCAGAGCTAGAGTAACCTACTGTTTAGCATTATTCCATACCCTATTGCCAGTGAGGTATGCACAAGACTGCAGACTTACACCACTCCACCAACAATATTAACTGGACATGAGAGTCCAGCATGTGTATCCGCATCAGACCACCTATAGCACAATGTTAGTGGTTAGAGTCATTCGGAGAAGAAAGGGAGGGGGGCAAATAATAGAATAAATACATTGCAATATTTCATCTCCTGTATTTATTATTCATTCATCTATCAAATTCTCCTTTATTTTTGTTATTATATTTATTTTTTAATTATATTCTTTTATGTTATGCATTTTATCACATTGGAATTCAACTGGATTTAGTCATGTGTTTGTCAAGCTGTCTTAATAAATTATATTCTACCTATAGTTATAGTATTATATTAATTAGAAAAGTACGCATACCCCAGTGTTTTGTTTTTTTCCCTGGGATTTACATCTTCAAAATACTCTAATCAATTGTTCTGGCATTGAGCCTGTAATTTGCTGTTTGAAGTAAGCTTGATGGTGATCTAGTTTTCTACTAGATGTTACTCCAGCAGCAGTCATCTGTACTAGCCTGAGGCCTGTGATTTGCTGTTTGAGTTCAGTTTTCATTTGAAACCAAAGCTTGTTTTTTAATAATATGTTCCATGTTTCAGATTTACATTTCCTTTTAGTAATAAATGCTTTACATACTACTAAATACTCCCCCTCTAATCACCTGTACTGGGATTTTGAGAGGAAGGAGAGAAGTGTTGACAACAACAATAAAACAAAAAAGTAAGGGCAACATTGTAGCTATTTAGAGAAAAAAATACTCTAAAGGGGGAGACCCTTTGGACAACCACTCCAAATAATACCAAGACGTCAGTTTGACCGCTTGTTTAGTATATTCAATAACATGAGTAGGCACAGTGACAAAATAGGGGAGCCAAATATTAAAGAATTTTTCAGCTCGGGCCTCTACATCTAATGAAAATTCAATCCAATCCATCTGGAATAAGAACGCCAACATAGGAAGTAATAACTTCAACGAAATTGCCTCACTATGAATCCACTGGGATACGATAGTCTTTTTAGCAGTGGCAACTATCCTAGCTAAAAAACACCTGTTGAATAGTGGCGAGAATAGGGGAAGCAGGTATATTCCATATTTCCCATGCCATATCTACAGTAAAGGTTATGCCCAAATCCCAGAGATGTAGGTATGAACTTTTAACCAAAATTCCTGCACTCTGGTGCAGGACCACATGCAGTTTATTAGGTCAGAATCAATATGAGAGCATTCAAAGCATTTAGAATCTGAAGGTACACCGTTAGGAGTGTAGTAAACCCATTGTAATAATTTGTTGTGCAAAAAAGACGCGAAGACCATTTGTTCGTTAAACCTTATACAAGAGTTGATAATAGTCTGTAGGCTCGTTGGTGGAAAAATATTGTGCCACTTAACCATTCCACTCTTTAACGTGGATAAATCCAATTTACTTCTGGAGCGAGCATAAATAAATGACGTGAGATAAGGCTTAAGAATTTTATGGCGGAATGTCCTATCTAGAGGATCGGCCTTTTCTTGGGACAGCAACAGATTGACTTAGCTACGAATTAGAAAATATTAGAATAAGGGGAAATTCATATGCGGATAAATCTCCCGAAGCTGGGCAAGAGTAAGGACCGAGGTGCACCCACCATCCAAGAATTGGTAAACGTAATTTAAACCCTAATTTAAGACCTGCAAGGTGCCAAGAACAAATAATACTACAGAGATTACCATGTTGGAAGTCGGAATTAGAAACAATAGGTAGAAATTACAGGTGGGATGCAGAGAGGTGGAGTCGTTTCCAAATAACTCGCCATGCATGACAAAACATGGAGATTAGTGGATTGTCGATGAGATTAGGTGGAAACAGAGAAGTGTGTCTATGGAGAAAACAAATCAAAATGATGTGTGGGCAGAACCGTTGTTCAATCCTCTTATTGACAAAGATGTCCTCCCAACAGTCCAGCCTAGTGCATATCTATAATTAGCGGCTAACGTGTAATCTGGAAGGCACCGGAGGTTTATGCCACCAGGTTATGGAGGCTGTTGCAATTTCAAAAGAGATATATACGAGGACATTTGTTGGCCCAAATAATATAGTCAGGGGTTAAGTTATGAGACGCTGATCACGTTTATTTATTACAAATGGGAGCATCTGAATGGGATAAAGAGTACGGGTGGAAACGGACCATCTTAAACAAATGACAACTAAGTAGGAGACGGAGATGTACCTAAAATCAGCCAGCATTTGGGAAATGAATTTCGGGAAATTGTACATATATAAAAGAGAGGGATGAGGTGACATTTGTAATCCTAAATAAGTTATGCAGTCTGTGGTCCACCTGAAAGGAAATGGTACTCCCCAATTTGTTATAGCGTCCTCATGAAGCGCTGAAGCTTCAGTTTTGGATGGAATTAACTGGAAACCAGAAATCAAATGAAAATCATGTAATATGTCTAATAATAAACACATGGCTTGTTTGGGTTTGCTAAAATGTAATAGTAGATCATCTGTGAAAGCAGAGACCATTATATCATGATCAATTATGGTTATACCCTTCCGACTATCTCGAACAAAATGTCTAATCAGAGGGTAAAGGACCATATCAAAATGCAGTGGAGACAATGGGCAACCCTGCCTGGTGCCAGCTGAAGTATAAACAAGGGAGTGTTTAGACCATTGATGGTTAAAAAAGCAGTTGGTCTATGATTGAGCATTTGGAAAAGAAATATGAAATCTACTCCAGACTGCTTGATATGTAATACCCTCAGGATATGTGACTAATAAACAAGGTCAAAGGCCCTGACTGCGTCACAGCTAACCACAAAATTGTTTTTGTCTCCTCGCAGATGTGATTGAGTCATGACGGCCACAAAGAACATTGTGTACTGAAGTAAGGCCCCGTACAAAACCCATCTGGGCTGGATGAAGAAATGAAGAAGTGAGGCCAAAAGCCTCTGCAAACGTATAGCAACCAGTCTGGTGAACAACTTTAAATACTAGTTTAAAAGGGATATTAGTCGATGTGATTGTATGAGAGAGGGATTTTTCTCCAGCTTTGGTAAAACAATAATTTGGGCTGTATTAAAATCGGGTAGGGAAGGGGCATTTCCCTCTATTATAGAATTGGATGAGTGAGATAAGGAAGTGTAGGAGGAGCTAGCATACTCAGCCCCAAAACCATCAGGGCCAGGGGATTTACCCTTGTTAAGGGATTTAATCAAGTTAGGAAGTTCTGGTTGGTATGCAATCGGGAAGCCGACTGCCTAAATACCGGCAGCCGGCTTCCAGACTGTCATATCCCGGCAAGGGTGAAATGCCGGGCGTCTAGATGTAGACGCCCGCATTTCCCCGACGCCGGGACACCGTCGCCCGGCATCCCGATCGTAGTGATGCCATGCGGCCGGCGGTATTTCATACCAATTCCTTCTGGTTCCCCTACCGGGGCCATCAGTGACTCCCTGTCCTCATTTGTGAGTATAGGAAGGCCAGCTTACCGAACAGATTTCATTCCCACTGACGGTAGATCAGGTGGAGCTTCGTATAATTCTTGATAATAACGAAGAAACTCTTTGGAAATGCCAACTATATCCATCTCTGTGGGTTTCAAGTGTAATATATGAGAGGCAGTGGAATAAGGGCCCGATTCAGACCCGCTCGCTAGGATGTGTTCACACGCAGCCTGCCGATGCTTGCATTCTGCGCATGCGTACCCATCGCAGTGCGCAAACCAGTTAATGCGATCGTGAAGCGCTTGCTCGCTGAGCATAGCCACCTCGCTAGAATGAGTGACAGGAGAAGGTGTTTGTGGGTGGTGACAGTGGCTGGCCGCTTGAAACTGGGGAGTGGTGGTGCGAACGCAGGCGTGCCTGAGCGCCTTAACGCTGTTTCAGAGGCGTGCATAAGTAAGACGCAGCATCATAGTACACGTCATGGGTGTTTTATACACTGAAGCACTCACAGTGCTTGCGGTAGGGTATGGTCAGCCACAAGTGCTGCGATCGCTTCCGATGGTACTCGATGTTACCGATGGTTGGATACACTTTCTGGAGATGATGTGCATTAGTGGGCGTCTTAAGACAGGCTAGTGGGCACCTAGTTACACACCATGATCGCACGCTAAGACATAGTGGCCGTACTAATGCCTTACCGCGCGATTGCGGGGTTTGCATACGCTGGCTTCGTGCGAATGCATCTAGCGAGCGGGTCTGAATCGAGCCCTAAGATCGAACCAAGTTAGCCAATAACTTACGAGATTTGTTACTCCAGCGAAAATACCTATTACATTGATGGTCTAGATTAAATACCCTTTCAGTGCACAATGTATCGTACAATTTCCTGGCTGCTGCATAAGATTGTCTGATCTATGACGAGTCTATGCTGCCATGTGTTTGTGCCGCTGCTCCTTCGCCAGGAGGGTAATATGCATTCACTCTTTGATGGAGAGACTGATAGCTTCCCTGTGAGTCTGCAGGCTTATACTTATACACAGGTGAACGAATAACAGAGGCTGATGAGTTGCAGATTGTTATATATTCATGCAACATAAGGGTTAAAATACCTTTACACAGGCTAAATTCCTTTCAATGTATCCTGTCTAGTTGTATTTTTGTCACTAATTGCACAGAATTACCTTTCCTGGCAGAACTAAGCGCATCAGTTTCTACCAATGCACTGTCCTATTTTGCCATCTTGTGGTTATTCCACCACATTACATGTCTCTGAGGCAGGAGCAGAAGCCTGCAAATCACTGTGGATTATGGCCCTCATTCAGACCCACTCGCAAGCGGGCGCACGTACGTTAGGCGTACGTACAAAAATATTTAAATTCAATGGCTCGCTCGTATTTTCGTTCGCATCTAAAATTCCTCCCTAAACTCTGACGACCCCTCCTCTAACTAACGAGCGTACGAAATAGCGAGCGTACATCCCCGAAATGGCTTGAAAGGAACGCACGCACACGTATAAACAGGAAGTGGCCTTGTCAGATGTCGATTACCTGCTCCTTTATTCTGCCTACCTCCATCAATCGTATCATGCCAATCAATGTATCAATTAGCTTAATTGTTTGTTTTTTTTCAACACAATGCAAGAAACTTTACTCTTGTCCGTGTTTGTGTTTACCCGCAGAATACGTACGGATGAAACATTCGCTTTTATTGTTCAAAAAACATGTGAACCACAATTAAACAATTGTACTATTGCTGTGGATCCCCGCATATTTCCCTGGGTTCATTTCTTTATTTAAATTTGCTTACGCATGTCACTGCATCAAGCCTATCCTAACTCTCCAGAGATTTCTGGCCCTGTCGAACACATGACTCATACACTAACCAATAAAATTGCTCCTGTTAATTTCCAAAATACATTAGCCAATCAGAAAATTTTTACACACTTTATCAAAAATGATTTTTAAGAAAAACACCATTGCCATCATGAGAGCCTCCGCATTCACCAGGCGTGAGCTGCTGGTGCTTACGGAGGTCATGGATCGCCGGATCACCAGCCAGCCTCAACCCATGACCAACCGGCAGAAGCGCTCCGCGTATGCGGAGGTACGGTCCCGCCTGCGGTCCTTCGGCTCACGCCGCAACATCGGGCAGCTGGAGCGCAGGTGGTCCGACCTGCAACGGCGAACGCCCCGCTTGCTGGCATGCTTTCGCATGCAGATCCTGGCAAGTAAGTGTTATGTATTGTGGTTTTAATGTTTGTGTTTGTGGGGCAAACTGCGTGTGCATGTTTTCCTGTCTGTTCTATTTATTATTTGTACTCATATCTGCGTCTGCATGTTTTCCTGTCTGTTCTATTTATTATTTGTACTCATATCTGCGTCTGCATGTTTTCCTGTCTGTTCTATTTATTATTTGTACTCATATCTGCGTGTGCATGTTTTCCTGTCTGTTCTATTTATTATTTGTACTCATATCTGCGTCTGCATGTTTCCCCTCTTTTTCTGATTTTTTAATTCTACTGCTATTTTTTTTGGTTTTATTTTTTATTTTTTTTTTTTTTTTTGTTTGGTTGCCCGGATTTGTCCATAAACTAAACGCAATTTATTTGACATATTTTAGGGGGACAGCCAAGACTCCGCCGTCAACGTCGGCGTTCCCGCCCACTCTCCCCAACCCCCAGCCAACACTCCACCCCAAATCTTTCCCCTATTCCCCACTCCTCCCCATCCTTCCCAGACCCTCTCCCGGAAATGTCGGGCCTCCTTCCCCTCCGTCCCACTTCCCCCTCTCCTCCACCCACCCCTCTTCCAATTACCCCCTCCCCGGAGTCCAGCATAACTCCGCCCCATTCTTTGGGGAATGACGGATCCTCCGAGGAGGATCATGGAGGTTTGGCCGGAGCTCCCGATTTGTCTCCCGGTATGTTTTTTTAATTTTTTTTTTAAAGCACAAACTGTTTGTATGTAATCATGTGTCGTGCCTTTCTTCGTGTTTTTGTGGCTTGACTTTTGTTGATTGTGAAGGTTTGCCTTTACCTCTTCCTGGTGATTTAAGCATACACATATCATACCTGTGGGAATTTGTACCTAGGCCTTGTATTTTTGCCAGCCCACCCTTTTTATTTCTGTTTTTGGGTTTAGGAGTGATTTGGTTTTTTTTTTATGTTTTTCTGTGGATTCCCTATTGTTGTATTAACCCACACACTTTTCTCACCCACAGAGGAACAGAGGCGTCGGCAAGAGGTGGCGGATGTTGTGGGGCAGATGCGCCACCATGTAATCGGCCTTCTGGTGGCCCTCGACCGGCTGTCTGGCCTCCTTCGGCATTAGATTTTTTTTTTTTGTTCTATTTTCCAAATAAATTTATTAAGACAAATATACGTTGTGGCTCATTTTTAAAAACCAAAACCAAGATAGTTTAGCCTGACATAAGTTCCTGCAAGGATTTCCCTTTTTTAAAAGTTAGATTGTGTTTTGTCTTTGTATGTCAAACAGACACCAGAAACACATAACAGTAACAATGTCATTTCCCTTTTTGGGTGTAGTGTCAATTTCAGATTTCAACATTTTCCAGGTTCCTACTTGGTGCGCAAGCTGCTTAGGCCAATCTTACAAATCCCAAGGTTGGGCCAGGCTTCCTTTTGGTGTGGATTGGGAAGCTGAAAACATATTTCAGTTTTGCTCAACTGGCGTCAGTACTGGTTTACCCCTTAGTCAAATGTAACTTGTGTTAACCTGGTTACACTTGCTGTTAACGTCCCAAAAAAGGAAGACCATTTCACTCTTCAAACATTTATTCACAACATAACAGAGAAAACAAAGTGGTCACTCCCAAAAAAAATACACAGTGATAAATTCAAATACAACACATACCAAGAAATAATTAAATAAAAACACAAAATCAAGAACTGGTTGACGAAGGACCATGCCAACATGATTCCACAAACATGGCGTTGCGATATGGGTTCAAGAATATATGCCCAAAAGGACCAGATCCAGGTTTGGTAAGGGTAGCAGGAAGTAGTGAGCGTTGGAGTGCCAAAGATTATGTGAACAAACAGAAGATGGTGAGAAAATTAAAAATAAATTAGATGTTCGCCAAAAAACACAAACACATTAGGTATAAACACTGGAGTTTGGTTCAAACTTACCTAAAAAATCTGGCCACCACATCATCGCGTATGGCCCCCCCACATACTGACCTTCGACCAACCTCGGGGGGGCCATCCTCAGGTAAGGCATCCTCTGGCTGCATTGGGACACCACTCCTTATGGCAATGTTGTGAAATATCCCACACAGGACCACAATTTTCGACACCATATCCGGCACATACATGAGCTCGCCACCAGAGCGGTGGAGGCATCTGAATCGGCCTTTTAAAAGGCCGATACAGCGCTCCACCACTTGCCTGGTGGCTGTAAGTGCGGAATTATACGCACTTTGTGGCCCTGGTGTGGGAGCCAAATAAGGAGTGAGCAGCCAGGACATGCAAGGGTATCCACTGTCTCCTGTGAACAAAAATAGACCACATCAGGAACACTGTGTATCAAGCTTAACATTGTTATGTACTAAAGGTCTCCACTTACCCAGAAGCCACGCATCACCAGCTTGTAGGTTGGTTAATTTCTGCCATATCCCTGATTGCCGGATGACGAAGGAGTCATGAGCACTTCCGGGTAATTTAGCATTCAGGGACAGGATCTGGAGGGAGGCATCACATACCACCATTACATTCAGGGAGTGATAGTGTTTCCTGTTTCTAAATATTGCCTCCAGCCGTGCTGGAGGCTGAAGTGGTATGTGAGTACCATCCACAACCCCTATGATGTGTGGGAAGCCAGCTATTTGGTAAAAATTGGCCTTGGCCACACTAAGGGCACCCATATCCAAAGGCATTTTAATAAAATGATGGAGGTGCTTGAAAAGTGCCTCCATCACTGCCCTCAGGATCCTGGAAAAGGAGGATTGGGAGATGCCCGCCACTATTCCCACCGTTGTTTGAAATGATCCTGAGGCACAGAAATGTAACACCGCCATAAATTGCGTCAGTGGTGGTATTGCTGTTGGACTGTCAATTTGCCGCTCAAGATCACTTTCTATTAATGAGAGAGTGTCTATGATGATTTTGGGAGGTAGACGGTAGCGTCTTAAAACCTCATCATCGGGCATTCCAAAAAGGGTGACACGTGTTCGAAATATCTGGGGCCTTGCATGCCTACGATGCCTACGCCTGGGACGAGTTTGAGGTTGGTCGTCTTCCGGGAGCAGGGCCAGAACAATTCGCCCCAGATCTACCTGAAAGTCAAAGTTTACAATGTAAGGCTTTTGACCCACCCCAAAAGTAAGAAAAAACAACTTAGCTTTCTGATACCATCCATAGCTGCTTACATGCCGGGGTATTGTCATGATACGTATAAACTGTAAAAAAGCCAACAATGAGACTTCAAAAATTTAGAGGGTGTTTTTTTTGTTTAAAAATTGTTGCAAGCCAACACAGAAAATAGCGGAAAAACACATTTGGCCATCGATGAAAACGACATTGCACACCGTACGTCAAATAGGGTTCAAATGGACCCAAAAAATGGAAAAGGGAAAAGCAAAACTGGATTATATGATGAATAAGCCGTCAAAAATGCGGTAAATAATTCGCAAATGCAAGTCGCTACACCAACAGTCAAAAATGCGGTAATTAATTCGCAAATGCAAGTCACTACACCAACAGTCAAAAATGCGGTAATTAATTCGCAAATGCAAGTCACTACACCAACAGTCAAAAATGCGGTAATTAATTCGCAAATGCAAGTCGCTACACCAACAGTCAAAAATGCGGTAATTAATTCGCAAATGCAAGACAAAAAATGGACTTACCCAACTCGAATATATAAGATTTCCACAAAAAACTTCTTTGGGTCCGAAAACAAAAAAAAACTAAAAAAGATGAAATGAGTGTTAAACAAATTAACGAACCACAAAACAGAAGAATACACCAATTGGCCACAAATTTGAATGCACAAAACTTACCAAATCAGGAAAGGATGTTGAAAAAATGAAAAAAATGCGAACGGAAAAACCAAAGAAATGTAGCAAAAACAAACAAAAAAACAACTCTGCCAAATCCTCCAAACGCAAACAACCAAATCCAAACCACTTAACCGACAACACTCCAACAACCCCACCTCGAATCCACACACACCAAGCCATAAATAGTGTTTATTTTCCCGCACAAATTAAGGATGAATCATAGGGACGCACAATCAATGATGCGGCCGCAAACTAAGGACGCATGTATAAATACGTCACGAAATCACATAGAATTTCTGGATGATTTCATGCTGGAAGCAGAGACATGGCTTCAAACCAGGGAAACAATGGTCAAAATTGCGGCGGTAAGGCCTTCATGCATTTTGTGTCAATGATTCTTTTAAAACATAATATTGGTCAAGTTGTGAAGTGGCTAAATCTGCATATTTACCCAAATAGGTGAGGAGGATGACATGGAAGAGACTGCTGGCCCCAGTCAACCCGCCAAAGCTGCCAAAAAAAAAAGGCAGCCACATTTCACAAGCAAGGAGATGGAGGTTTTGATCCAGAAGTGCGTTGACATCCTGCCCCAGGCAGCCAGGAATATGAGCCAAAGCCAGAAGTGGAGAATGTGGGAGGAGGTCGCCGTTGCTGTCAATAGGGTGGGTGATTATGTCCGTCTAGCCCGGGATGTCAAACGGCGGTAAGTAAACACTTTCCCATCCTATAAACAAACCCCATTGTAAAAAAAAGGATAATGGTTCCAAATTCATTCCACAGATGGGCAGACTTCAAATATCGTCTCAAACAAAAACTTGCCGACAGGGCTAGGCATGCAAGGGGGACAGGTGGGGGTCCCACCCCTGTGTCATTGGAGTTGACAGACTTAGAAGAGATGGCACAGGGGTGTGTGCAGGCTGTGGAGGTGTTTGGCGTGTCCAACATGGATACGGACATGCCAGACTTTGCGGCTCCTCATGTTGGCCAAGGTAAGTCTTGTGATGTCACCAACTCAGAAATGCTATTGTGCCAATATGTAGATTCTAATGTGAGTCTTTTCTCCAATTTCCTAACAGAGACAGAGGCGGATGAGTCTGCTCCAGAGGGGAGCCTTGGCCGCAGAATTTCTGCTGGCTCTGCAGGGGAGGAACCAGTACATCCGGCTGAGGACCCTGCAGAAGCCAGTCCAGGGCGTGCCCCCTCGCAGGCAGTGGGCCTCCTCACAGAACTCAATTTTAAATCGGATTTCCATACGGAGATTCTGCAGAGGATGGACGCCAGTCTGATACGGGTGGCTGAGGCCCTGGAGCAAAATGCTGCGGCCAACGTGACCATTGGTCAGGCCCTGGCGGAAAATACCAGGGCCAACATCCGCATCGCCGATGCCCTGGAGCAGCTCGTTCGCCAGCACATGGTGGAGCCGACCTCCCTTCCTGCCGGAACATCCGGATCCTCCACCTCTGGCACAACATCAGCCAATCCTCCAAATGTGCCTAGCCCTGTGCCTAGTCCAGAGGCCACAACATCTGCCTCTGGACAGGCCAGCCCGATGGCATCCCGGACCCGGTCTGGCGCCCACCCTCACCCAGCCAAACGGGCGAGAAAACGGTGACAGCAATGGCGACTTTTCCCACACTCCTTCTGTGCTTGGCTCATATTCCTTTCTGGTCAAAACTTCCCTCTCCTTTCTTGTGAAATGTTTTTAAATTTTGTATTTACGCTTATGTTAGTAGTTATGTTATATTTTTTTTTGGATCAAATATCTTGGCCACAAAAAAAGGCAATACAATATTAGGCCAATTTGTTTGTGTGTAAACAATAAATTAAAAACAAAACACTGACATTGTATTGTGACATTATTGTACAAATGGGTTACATTTAATCCTGGCCTTAAACGCAAAAACTGACCCTCTTTAAAAAAAAAAAAGGCCTCTTTAAGGAACGTTTAAAAAATCACATAGCGATGCAAATTCCACAGTAAACCAAAAAAAAGGGGAGCTAATTAAAAGATGATGACATTATTGTTACAATAGGCCATAACCACCAAATTGTGGCCAAAATAAAACCCCAAAAATGTACGCTAATTGATTGTGTAATCATGACATTAGCAGCTCTGATTTCCACCTGCGTACGCTTTTGTGCTATCCCAATAAACTGCTTTCCAAACACATACCAAGCCGGATTTCAATCCAACACTAATTACTTTACTGACCAGCCGCGATTAATCGCTGCACCATCGTGGAGTCCCGGGACGGAGGAGAAGGCCATCGCCAATGTGGTCGAGTAATCCTGACCCTAAGCTGTGCGAGCATTTTGAAGGGAAAGCGGATGTTTCAGTGACGTATGAGACGGTCCGAACACATTTGACGTTCGCATCTGCTAATGTATGTACGCCCCAAAAACGCCTCGCCACGCCTGCGTTTTTTCATCTCCACCCCCGTCAACACCCAAAAACGCCCTGTTCTGTCAATCACATTTGACATGTCACTTCCTGTACGCTATTTTAGGAACGAGAGAAAAAAAGCTCGCAATCTGCCGTACGCACATGCGCAGTGTAACACCGACGCATGCGCGGTTAGTCAACATCGGAACGCAACGAGCGTACTGTTGTTAACGTGCGGCTCTGAATGAGGGCCTATGTACAGTGTAAGGTCCCAGCACATTATGACAAAATGTTCCCTGCATGGCTGCACAGGCACTAATGAAGACATGAATGGCAGCAGAGATTCCTGATATTCTCTTCGCCATGCAAATGCTTTATTTAAATGAAATGTTGGAATAGATTCCTTGTGATGCAATAGCAATATTCAGATTTTGCTTGGGACTTTGTATTCCAGTACAACATCTATACATTAAAAATAAATGTATGTGGGTATTTAATGCTACAGTATCCCAGCAGAGGGAAAAATATTGCAGTTTACTATACTTCCCAACAGTAGGGATGGCCATCGACCATCGATAGTGAACAACCATCAATGGTTCCCCGTCATCAATGGCCGAGTGGCAGACAGTTTTTTTGTTTTCGGGATGGATTTTAACTTCAAGCCTTGCGATTGATAAGACTCACCCCCATTTCTGATTGGCCTGCGGGCTGCAGTGCCCCCAGCAGCAGTGGCCATCGAGGGGTGCAAAACATTTGATGGTTTACAATAGATGATTTTTGTACCATGGAGGGTAATCACCAATGGAACCATCAATGGTGATCATCGATGGACACCCCACTGATGGCCATCCCTAACCCAACAGTGGGAGTCTCAGAATCAGGACCCGGGCGTGGATGCGGCATTTTGGGGGCGTGACCACATCATTGGGAGTGTAGTCACACTGGGAGATGTGGTCACTAATAATGATTAAACAAAAGTACCACTTTATACTGCCTGCATCTCTTATATACTGCCTGCATATCTCATATACTGCCTGCATCTCTTATATAATGCCTGCATCTCTTATATACTGCCTGCATCTCTTATATACTGCCTGCATCTCTTATATAATGCCTGCATCTCTTATATACTGCCTGCATATCTCATATACTGCCTGCATCACTTATATACTGCCTGCATCTCTTATATACTGCCTGCATCTCTTATATAATGCCTGCATCTCTTATATACTGCCTGCATATCTCATATACTGCCTGCATCTCTTATATAATGCCTGCATCTCTTATATACTGCCTGCATCACTTATATACTGCCTGCATCTCTTATATACTGCCTGCATCTCTTATATACTGCCTGCATATCTCATATACTGCCTGCATCTCTTATATAATGCCTGCATCTCTTATATACTGCCTGCATCTCTTATATAATGCCTGCATCTCTTATATACTGCCTGCATCTCTTATATAATGCCTGCATCTCTTATATACTGCCTGCATATCTCATATACTGCCTGCATCACTTATATACTGCCTGCATCTCTTATATACTGCCTGCATCTCTTATATAATGCCTGCATCTCTTATATACTGCCTGCATATCTCATATACTGCCTGCATCTCTTATATAATGCCTGCATCTCTTATATACTGCCTGCATCACTTATATACTGCCTGCATCTCTTATATACTGCCTGCATCTCTTATATACTGCCTGCATATCTCATATACTGCCTGCATCTCTTATATAATGCCTGCATCTCTTATATACTGCCTGCATCTCTTATATAATGCCTGCATCTCTTATATACTGCCTGCATCACTTATATACTGCCTGCATCTCTTATATACTGCCTGCATCTCTTATATATTGCCTGCATCTCTTATATAATGCCTGCATCTCTTATATACTGCCTGCATATCTCATATACTGCCTGCATCTCTTATATAATGCCTGCATCTCTTATATACTGCCTGCATCACTTATATACTGCCTGCATCTCTTATATACTGCCTGCATCTCTTATATACTGCCTGCATATCTCATATACTGCCTGCATCTCTTATATAATGCCTGCATCTCTTATATACTGCCTGCATCTCTTATATACTGCCTGCATCTCTTATATACTACCTGCATATCTCATATATTGCCTGCATCACTTATATACTGCCTGCATCTCTTATATACTGCCTGCATCGCTTATATACTGCCTGCATCTCTTATATACTGCCTGCATCTCTTATATAATGCCTGCATCTCTTATATACTGCCTGCATCTCTTATATAATGCCTGCATCTCTTATATACTGCCTGCATCTCTTATATACTGCCTGCATCTCTTATATAATGCCTGCATCACTTATATACTGCCTGCATCTCTTATATAATGCCTGCATCACTTATATACTGCCTGCATCTCTTATATACTGCCTGCATCTCTTATATAATGCCTGCATCTCTTATTGCCTTAACAAGTGAGTATCAGGGTTAATGTACCAGTACCGTAAAATATGCAGCACACTTTATTTACTCCCATGCATTGAAGTAAATTAAAAGTTGCAGTGCCGTAGCTAGTGCTTCTGGCGCCCGATGCAGGCCACTCCCTCATCACATGACATCATGTGAAGGGGGTGTGGCCTGCTCCCAGCGGCGGATCACTATAGCAATGTCTGGAGCATCCTCAGGATGCTCCGGGGAACTGTAAGGGCAGCGGTGTGACCATCTGGAGCATCCTAAGGACACTCCAGGTGGGACTGCTGCAGAGATTTTGGCAGCAGAGTGCCATTACAGGCACCCTGCTAGCCATACGCTGGAGCTGTGGATGAGCGACGGTGCCTCCCACAGGGCACTGTGATCTGTGCAGCCGCACCACTCACATACCCCTAATTACGGCCCTTAAAAGTTGTGTGTGGAGTGTCCGCCATTTTCCTTCCGCACTGACCACATGGGTAAAGGAGGTAAATGTTGGTTACCCATGACAAATGCAGTCGCGTTTGGCATGAGGTGCCATCGGCATCTTCTTAATGCTAGTTGGTTGAGGCCTTACGTTCAGAATAATTTTGTAAATAATTTTTATCTAATTTTCTTCAATAGCGGAACTGAAGCCCAAATCTAGACTTTCAATTCCACTACACGTGTGCAAACCAGTAAGCCAGCTATTGCACTACAGATATTGCCAACCCATACCACTTTTGCCATCATGCCTGGCACAGCTAAGTATCGCTCAGCTGCCTTGCAAATATTTTTTTGTTAAATTGCAGCAATAAAATATTTTTGCAATTAAAAAAAAAAACTCTACTTATTGTTGGGATTGAGGGCTTTAATGACATACTATATAGGCACCGGAGAGATACCCCCGAAAGCCACTATTTGCCTTTGCTGGACCCAAGAGTTAAAAGGGCTCAGACTCAACCCAAACATTTAGTCACTGGTTCCTATTTTATGTACCAGCTGTGCTGCCTACATAGCTGCTTACATTCTGTGTTGGTGATGGATTCATTTAAAATTCCATTCTGCTTGTCACATCTGTATTTTAAAATGTAAAGTTTTTGAATTGAAATAAAGTTAGGTGAGGCTGACGAACTTCATTTAAGAAACCATCAATGACTGGCCGCTTAATATCTGGGATTTACTCTAACTTGTTGAACAAGCACCAAAAGTCTTTAAAACTGTAATGGGAAAATTATGTTGGAGTAATGGAGGATGGATGATTGGAGCGCAGCTCTTCCTAGCCCTCGTTTTGCTACCACGTCCATTAGATACCAGCAGATACAATACTTTATAATACACAGAGAATATGAGAATAGGGGGCAGGACGGACTTGAAATATCCTAAATGTAACTCATCTGAGGGGAACTTTTGGCATTTAATATGGTCTTGTCCTCTGATGAATTCCTTTTGGCAGGGGGTACTCCGTGTTACTATCTCTACGGGTATACCTCAAGATATCCTTACCCCTATGACATGCATTTTGGCTGTGATTGATGCAGACACAATCGATAAACATGCCATAAGATTCACTACTAATCTCTGTACGCTTGCCAAAGTATGTATAGCAAAGGATTGGATGGCGACTTCTGGGCCAAACATGGGAACATGGCTATCCTTGGTTGGGGCGGTTGCTGCACATGAAAAGTATGTTTATACTGCCAGAAACACAGTGAAGAAATATTATGCTGTCTGGGAAAGATGGCTCGATTCCCCACATAGTTGTTCAAGGTTGACTGTGCCTAACCTGTTCACTACTTAGTTCCAGGGAGTTACGTTACCAAAATATGCCAATACTGTTGTGTGAAGAGGCATCGCCATATACTTATATGTCGAATTATATATTTGCTGTTTGCAATTCATGTGAAGGAAGGAACATAATTCATTTGTTAATTAAATGCTATGAAGTGAGACCACACACATTTATTCTTTTTTTTTGTTGTTTTTTTGATTTATGTACTTAGGCCCTCATTCAGAGCCGTACGCTCTGAGCAGAGCGCACGCTCTGAATGAGGGCCGCCCTCCATAAAAATGGAGCGTCCTCCTGGACGCTCGTATAGCTGTGGGTCACCACCCACAGCCTATACGAGCGTGCAGTTTGATGGCCGCGATGGTCGTGACCATCGCGACCATCGAAACTGCGAGCCGGAGCCTGCGGTTGAGGTTTTCAACCGCAAGCCCCGGAGTGATTTTGGCTCTATCAGAGCCAAAATCACTCCCACTGACATCACTAGTGATGTCAGTGGGCCGGCTTCTGACGGTAGGCGTTCCGAACGCCCCCGTCAGGGAGGCACGCCCCCGGCACGCCCACCAAGGGGGCGTGCTGTCAATCAACATCGACAGCACGCACCCTTTGATCAGACACAACGAGCGAAGGACTTTCCTTCGCTCGTCGCATCTGGCGCATGCGCACGACGGAGCTCCCTCCGTCGTGCGCATGCTCAGTGCAGAACATCGACCCACTTGCGAGCTGACAGCCGCTCGCGAGTGGGTCTGAATCAGGGCTTTAGTTTTTATTGTATTATGTATAATGTTTTTATAATGTATATTTATTATGCATATAAAACTCAATAAAAAATTATTAGATTAAAAAAAAAAAAAAAAACCATCAATGAGCATGAGTGTTTTAGAATGATAGACTCTTTCCTTAGTAGTCCATGAAATGGGGCATTACATTAGGGATGGCAATCAACCATCTATGGTTTTGCAAGCATCGATGGCCTATGGCGAGTGCTTTTTGATATTGGTGGAGGAGGCCCGATGTTTAGGTGTGCATCATTTTACACATGCGCCGTAAGTGTCTATAGCATAACCATCAATGGTTTTTTGACGATGGTTAAAAACCTTCAACCAACGATATTAGAGTCATTTATGGCCATCCTTACATTGCATTGGTTTAGGCGTGGGACAGGATATGGGAGAATAGCTATACATCATCCTTATTTGACAACCACTATACATTGTACCATGAAGATCTGCTAACATCACCGGGAGCTTATCCATTCAAGAGGAATGAAATTTATATGGGGCTAAACTGATTATAGTTATCAGACATTAATGTGCACTACATAGGCATCCTCTTACAGTTCATGCACACATAGTTACCTTTGAAGCTTTATAAGACATCAGACTCATTTCTAAGCATCATCAGCCAACGGGATCTGTGACATTTACAAAGTAATTACTAAATGACCTCTCAATCCATATGACATGGAAATTGATCTGCTGAATGTGAAAAGCCCGACCTTTTAGGCTAAACTGTTCCCTGCATATTCTTTTACTTATTGGACTAAATGGAATACTGCTGAAGTGAAGGAAGGAATTTCTATATTACAGGGAGATGCTGTACATCAATCAGCTATTTATTTGGGCGGTTTCCAAACCTACGCACATCACAGCATATGGCGGCAAAGTGCAACAGTTTTTGAAATTCCTTAAATTGAAAATGGTTTAGACCACTGGTCGGGGAACAGGGGTAAATTATCCCAAATGGGGTAAAAATGAAATTCCTGGGGGTAATGGACGGACAGCCGGGCATGCATATTAATCATTGCATGCCCGGCTGTCCGTCCATTACCCCCAGGAATGGAGGTCACTGGCGCCGGGTGCGGCGCCAGTGTCCTCCAGCCCGGTGCCGCAGGGAGGCTCTAAGCCGGACGCCCGCTGAGATGTTATTACCAGCGGGTGCCTGGCGCCATTCCATGCAGCGCCGCGTTAGCCGCAGGCTGGAGTTCTCTCCTGAACTCCGGCTCTCCCCATGCGCACTATGGGAGAGACGTCATGACGTTTCTCCCGTAGTTCCGAGGAGCAGCCGGGCGGACAGGACGGCGGCGGATGCTGGAGCGGGGGTATTATATGGGGGCACTGCTACAGGGGCATTATATGGGGGCACTACTATATGATTTTCTTCCCTTCAAATCAAGGGGGTAACGTCGGCGTATCTACATATATTTTGGGGTAAAAGGTAAAAAAGTTCCCTGACCCCTGGTTTAGACCAAACCACTTGTGGATTGGGGGAAAATCTCATCAGTAAATGGCAAAAAAATTATTGGGCCTCCGCACCTAGGGATACACATCCCAAAACCAAGTAGCATTGGACCCATCATGGCAGCCGTGATCTGTGGGTATCAAGGAAAGCAAATAAAAATTAATCTATAAATCTTCTTAAAAATAGTGCCCCCCCATTGATATTATAATAAACAGTATCCCTGTTGATATTTTTTAAATTGTTCTCATGATATTATTAATATAATAATATAGCCCCCATTAATGTTATTAGAGAAGTACCACATTTTGATTGTCTCACCGTTGAAAAATCTCTCCAAAACAACTGTACATAATGATGCTAATCAGTGGCAGATTTTATCTAGGGGTTGCGAGGCTGCAGCCACCCCAGTAAATCAGTCACTTCAATGTAGTCTGTGCAGTCTGTGACTGCACAGGCTCCATTGTGATTTGAGGTGGCTTCCCATTGGTAGTGCCACCTGCCAGTCACGCTGAAGACAGGCAGCCCCAGGGGAAGGTGTCTCCTCCCCCTGGGACTGCCAGTCCGGGCTGCGATCAGCAGAGAACAGCTTCCAGTGGAAGCATGAGAAAGCATAAAACATAAAAACAAAACATATAAATGCAAACTGATTATGTTAAATTAGACTACCGTGCTCATCTAAATGGAATCCCACCGGTGTAAATGTCATCACAACTGCTTACTCTCACGGATTGCAGTTGTTAAAATATATGTTAATGCCTCCCTAAGCACAGCCGAGCATAGGGACTCCCACTGCTGCCTTCTCATATTCGTCCTATGATGTACAACAGCATAAAAATTGGTACCATCGATGCTCATCGGACAGTCACGCAGCGTGTAAGTCAAGTCTGACCAGCCGCAAACACTGCAGCTCTCCTGACATGCAAAGAGTTCTTATACTCCAACGGCGATTGCAATACCTAATTCATGCACACCCATGAAACAGCATTTAAATGGACAGACACGCCTACGTCTTTCTAACCTCCAACCATTACCTCCCCCCAAATGCTGACTACCTGTCACCCACTTTGCGAATGGTTCCTCTGTATGAGCATAGTTGCAATGCAATTGCTATGTGTGTGGAGTGCGCGCATGTACAACATCAAACAATCACTCGTTTGGCAAAAATATTGTCAATGTATCCGTCTCCGAATCAGATCCATTGTCCTCGGCTATAGGTGAATTACTCTTTACTAATTGAACAATATTCTACTGGAAAATAAATCCTGTAACTTCGTTGCTACATAAAATGTTTACTGTTGAAAAAGGGAAATGAAAAAATACACCAGCACAGCAGTACTCAGTTCTGAACTTTGTCTTTGTACACAGACAGGACACCCCTTATTAAGTAGCCCCAAAGGAGTTGGAAATCCTGATGAAATGCGTAGGGGACATCCCCTTGCTGTAAACTATCATCAGACAGTAAGACCAGTACCTGCACTTAACATTGTACATCATTTTAGGTAAGACAAACACTAGATATTTAGAGGACAGTTAACACCATTATTACAGAAACAGACTCCATCAGAATTAGTACTTTACTAGTCAGGGTCAGATTTAGGGATAGACTGTGTAGGCTGCATTCTAGGTCCACCTACCAACCACAAAGCAGGCCCATTGCTATTTTGCAATTGCATGCCTATTTTACATGAGCATGGGCGTCTTTTGCTGCAGTCGCAGATGCGACATTATGCTAATGCCGCTACTAAGCCCTTCCCTGGTGTACATCCATGTATCTGCATGTGCATGGGCTAAGATGCCCAATTTCATAGTCCGCAGTATGGCCTCTTATGTGAGCAGCTGTGTGTGTCTGTTCGTAATCGCTTACAGTGATACGCCCGCAACACTCTTATAAGATGCAAAATATCTGTGCGTCTTTTTAGTCAGGCCCCAAGTTACTGTCCGGGAACACCCCTTAAATTTCTGCTACCATGCATCTAAATTTATTCTGTTAAGATGCATAAACACGGTACGATCTGCACAACCAATGATATTGCAGGGTTGATTTCTCTTGAACTTACCTGTAGTGCAGGACAAACGTATTGGGTGTACACACTGATAAGAGATCTATGATAGATGTCTTTCAGTGAAGTCATCCTGCCACATCTCTGAACATGCAAATCGTGATGAAATCGTCCAAGTTGGCCTGCATGTACGGACGACCATAGATATTGTTATCGTCCATGTGGGAGCGTGCATCCTTGGTCATTCGCTGCTTAAAAATGAACGATATGAACGATTTATCATTGACGATATCATTATTGTTCATAGATATCATACCTTAACTCTATACAAACAAAATCAGATGCATATGCAGATGGAAGATATCGGTCCACTGCATACGACATCGCCGCTGCGAGTGACTCAGAATGAGGCCCATTACGTCAGCATCAGTGGTCTGTTTGCATTAGTAGGCTGCTGTTTTCGGACCTTACATGCAAGATTCCCTGCTGCTGGCCGGCCAAATTATGGGGTCCAATAGGAACTATTGCCATTAGGAATTTATCCAGATGTGAAGCAATACTCACTTCCATATAACAAACTAAGCGGCAGTCTCAAAACTAAACTTCAGAGGGTATATGTCGATAGAAACTCAGGTCCACACGTGCCGGCATGTGATTGATAGGTCCCCAGCCTGGGGAAACACAGCCTGTGTACACATGTTCTTCCCAATATTGGGCCAGATCTACTAAGATCTGAAAAGTGATAAACTAGAGTGATAAACCACCAGCCAATCAGCTCCCAACTGTCATTTTTCAAACACAGCCTGTAACATGACACTTGGGAGCTGATTGGCTGGTGGTTTATCACTCTCCAGTTTATCACTTTTCAGAGCTTAGTACATCTTCCCCAAAAATGACTTCTGCCTACAGTACGGTAATTCCTTCAAAAATACTGCTCCGCACATCTATGTGTTTCATCCGCTCTTGGTGAACACGGTCTTGGTGAAAGTAGCAGGTTTTCTGTTCATGGATTAACAGCTAATTAATTAATAAATAAATCCCCTGACTGACTTGCCAGGATAATAAACACCTGATTAATCCTGGTTAATCCATGTTTAAGAGCCCAGGATGCATAAATTATTGTTGGAAGAGAAAGTTAAAGATTCTTTTCCTAATGTAGAAATAGCCCTACATATTTATGTGATCCTTATAATAGGAAATTGTAGTAAACGATCTTTTCCTAAAGATGAAACTTGTTAAAAACAGACTAAGAACCACTATGATTGACGACTGACTAAACTAACTACCACTTAAGAGCTTGGAAAATTATATTTTGAGAGAAATAAGCTTTAATGATATTATTTCCACATTTGCTAATCAAAAATCTAGTAGTGTCAGTAATGTAAATGTATCACTGTGACTATGGTAATGTACTCTTCTTCAAGACCAAGAAAATAATTTTGTTACAGTATAAAATGTAGTGCCTGATTTATTTAGGTAATGTAGCCTGATTAATATACTGTATATATAAGAGTTTGAGTTTTATACCTGTTGTGTTACCATCTGAACGATTGCATGTCATCAGAGGAATACCTCGTTATTCAATCAAGAGCATCCACAAATTCTGCAAATTTGAATAGCCTTATATATAGGAGGTACCAGTAGCCACACCCATCAACCAGAAGCCACGCCCTCACGACACAGACAAACCTAGTTGGACCAAATGTCACTTTCCTGGAAGTACTGACTGCTGGTTTGAGCTCAGCCAGCAACAAACGGAGGGTGGAGGACTCAGCAGCATTAAACCACCTTTGGGTGGCGGTCCTCCATGGCCCGTTCCCAGAAGTCCAAAGCCAGGCTCTCTTACCAGTTATCAGTGATTGGGAGCCACTGTATGCAGAAATGAGACGTAATGATTTGCCCTTAATACATTTCATCTGTCTTTCATCCACTAGGTGAATTCTCTAACAAGATAGAAACATAGGGCCTGATTCAGATCCAGATGTAATTGACGATATTTAGGCAGATTAAGCGATTGTTAGCCAAAGTGCTCCAGTAGCGATTGCTGTGCGAGGACCCTCACAGCGAGGATTTACTCGCAAAATGAGCAAAAGGTAGTCAGTGTATGGGGGAGGTAATTGGGGTGGTTAGAGAATGCAGATGAGTCGGCAACGTTTAAACACTGTTCTCTGGTTGTGCATAAATTAGCCACTGCGTCCTTGCTGGCAGCAGGAGAGCCCTCTGCGTGTCTGGAGACCGGCTATGTCTTAGGGCTCTATTTACTACAATCCGCATATTGAATGCGGATTGTAGTGTGATATTACCGAGTGAATTCGCATTGCGAATTCAGGCAATATCACAGGGATTTACTGCGATAAAGCTCTGTCCCTGCGGATCCCATCCGCACTCTAGTCGCGGTATTTTCGGAAAAAATACCGCGACTAAGAGCCTGCGCATGCGCCGACCGACCACCGCTACTACCCCCCCACCGACGCTAAGCCCCGCCCCGGCGCTAAGCCCCGCCCCCGCGATCGCGGACCCCCGTGACCCCCCCTCCCTTCATTACACTTACCTGCATCATCCTGGCCTCCGGTGATCTTCTCCGGGCTTCCCGATCAGGTGATCTCCCATACTGCACTGGGACCCGATCACCTGATGACCGGGCCCCAGTGTACTATGGGAGACCAGCTGACCGGAGAGGAGCCATCACCGGAGGCCCGATCACCGGTCCCTGGATTCAGGTAAGGAAAAAAAAAATGTTTAATTTTTTTTTCTTTTTTTTACAGTAATCAGCTTGCGGTCTACTTAGACCACATAGCTGATTACTGGTACCGGCTCCCGCCTCTGCTCTCCCCGTTAGAGCAGAGTGGGAGCCCGGTAACCGGGGGAGACCCTGGATAACGCCATCTCCAGGTGGCGTTATTATCACAGGGCTTCCCCCGGTATTTTTTTACAATTTATTTTTAGTAACTTGCATACAGATCACATTTCCCATTACAATTATGGGAAATGCGATCTGCTTTACTAAAAATAAGTGATACTGGGGGTTGGAGTAGAATTTTACTAATTCTACTCCAATTGCCCTGTAATAACTACAGGTGAAACTAAAATAATGTGAAAAGGGTGTGAAAACACCCTTTTTCACTTTATTTTAGTAAAAATAATGTTAATAAATAGAGCCCTTAGACTTACTCAGAAGGCTGATGGCTGCCTGATCTACGTTAGATGTTTTGTGTGTGAGCGGCGGATGTGAGATGCTTTCAGTGGCGTCTCTAAGCTCCTGACGCAAGTAGCTCATTAGCATATATTCGCAAGTGTGAATCCGGGAAATAACGCAGCTGCGATGGCATTTGTGTACACATCTGAATCAGTTTGCCCCCCCAAAAAACACTTTTAAAATAAAGGCTATTATAGATGCTTGTTTTACCCAAGGACTTACAGTACATTGAACTGTTCATATATCATCAGTTACTGTACCCTTCAACCATACAAAAGTTTTTATACATCTGAATGCTTTTTAAAACTTTTAATACATACTGTATTATTATGTTTATGTAAGTATCAGCAGCCGTTGTGCTATATTCATTTTAATATGTATTACTGACACTATTGTTATTTATTGACTTGCTGTATCTGCCCTGTAATGACAATGTTGGCTTTGTCAACATAGTATTAAAGAAAAGCCACCATTTATGATCACATAGACTAATCACTCTCTTTATGTGCCGTTGTTTCTCCCCATTCCTGGTTAACCAATACGTAATGAGTTGGCCTATATAAGGATAACAGTCGTATGGAGCATACACACGGTCAGATTTGTCAGACTTGTCAGATGAACGATTGAACGATTAAACGATTTGAACGATTTGACCAAAGTTTTGAACGATTTGAACAATTGAACGATTTTTGACTGCATTAAAATGAATGGAATCGTCCAAGTCTGACTGCAAACACATCAGATGTCAGAAATCGTTATCTGACCATCGGGAACGCGCATCGTTGATCGTCCATCGTTCAGGTATGTCAGATATGTCAGATTTTCCGTCAGATATGAACGACTGAACGATTTTTAAATCGTTATCGTTCATATCTGAAGGAAAAATCTGACCGTGTGTATGCACCATTATTTATGGGACCAATTAACTCTCATTGGCCCCAGTCTGGAGGGACCCAACTGCATTTTATCCAAGGAGCCCTCACAGTCTTTAACAAGCCCTGTTATTATTAGTGTGTTTATCAATTTCCCAGTGATGTTAGCACAAAGTAGGGGGTCAGAAAGTACTTACATCTGCCAGCCTACTGACCCGCCCTCGGTAGCATCTGGGCATGTATAGAGCATAAATGAGTACATATAAGCACATATGACTCTTCATTTATGAACACATATACTTTACAGATGTCTTCAGCATGTTGTTCATCTCTATACTAAGGAGGAAGGGTTAGGTTTAGGCTGTAGGGGGGAGGCTAGGTTTAGGCAGCAGGGAGTGAGGGTTAGGGGTGCCGGCAGTGGGATCCTCTACACAACCCATTCCAACACCCCGCTCCACGTGTATGGTCACACAAACAGCCTGCCCCCTCCCCAATTATTGCAAAGCATCCCCCCTATTTTTGTATACCTAAGGTATTTATGTGAGGGCTTTGATATGGGAGAGCTTTCCTTAGCCATAGCTTGCTTTGGTACACCGCAATGGGAATACACATTTTAGGAATTGCTAGAAAATATATATGAGAGAGAGAGAGAGATCTACAGTCTGGCCTGTGTCCCCGCATTTCAGAAAATCTAAATCTTCTCTCACCCAATCTGCACCAAGCCAAGTAAAGCACATAAGAACTTCTGAAAGCACTGGCTCCCACTTAGTTTGCAATAAACCGTTCCCACACCCCCATCAGAGCCCAATTATCACAACAATACCCTGAGACTGCAAACCTGCAGGACCGACTCACCCTGAGGACCCTTTGGAGATTGGGTAGCGGGACTGTATTTATTTTATGTCAAGTTTCCCACAGCGCCTTTAAACAGCACTAGATAAAATTGTCTGAACTATGTAAGAATTAGCTTAACAATATAATGATATATTCCTGGGGAATAGTTTCCTGCCATTCGTACGCTTCCACTTTATTCTTCTCATTTTTTTTATTCAAGTGCCAGCCTCTGATTTTTCAATCTGTAATTTTTGGTCTTGTTTTTTTTTTTTTAATATGGTAATCTGTCCTGCAGGCTCTAATTTATGCGGCTCTCCTTTTTTTCCCTGTACTGCTTTTGGCATCTGTAAAACCTTCTTTTCATTTTACGAGGCATTAAAATATTATGGCAAGCCTCTCCTCTCAATAACAAAATATAAAATAGCTCATAATTGCCTGATTTATAATAAACCTCAATTGCTTACCTTCAGTTTCATGCACGATATTCGTTTAATTGGGGTGATTTAAATTACGCACGCTATGACCCAATCTGAAAAGTGGAAGTATCCCAATCAAAGGGACCAGAGATGATGTTGTTACTGTACAATGTGTTTCTGTCAGGAAGTCTTCACACTGAACAGCAGGAAAACTGAAAATATATCTTCCTTTATTTTTTTTAACAAATGTATTTATTTGGTACATAAATTAGAATTTATTTTAGTCACAGATATTTGAATTTGAAATAATTCAGCTACAAAAAGGAATATGTTCAAGAGGGTAACATGGGAAAAGGTTTATGCATTACTTAAGTTTTAATCAGCATTTTTTATTCCCTGCCAACATCATAAGTTAACTATCTCTGCCCCCGCTGATCTAATTGTGTGGTGCTTCTGTGGGATGCTTTGCAAAAGTACATTTTTTACCTTGTAGTGAAAGGGAGGCCATCTTTGGCTTGTCAGCCCAGCATGCAAGGGCTCTCCCAGCTGACCGAGTGCACTTTCAGCTGACTGGGTGCTCTCTCAGCTGACCAGTTGCACTCTCCACTTACCGGAAGCTCTCTCAGCTGACCTGGTGCTCTCTCAGCTGACCTGGTGCACTTTCAGCCGACTGGGTGCACTCTCAGCTGACCGGGTGCTCTCTCAGCTGACCTGGTGCTCTCTCAGCTGACCTGGTGCTCTCTCAGCTGACCGGGTGCTCTCTCACCTGACTGGATACACTCTCAGCTGACCGGGTTCTCTCTCAGCTGGCCGGGAGCACTCTCAGCTGACCGGGTGCTCTCTCAGCTGACCGGGTGCACTCTCAGCTGACCGGGTACTTTCAGCTGACCGGGTACACTTTCAGCTGACCGGGTGCTCTCTCAGCTGACCGGGTGCTCTCTCAGCTGGCCGGGTGCACTCTCAGCTGACCGGGTGCACTCTCAGCTGACCGGGTACACTTTCAGCTGACCGGGTACACTTTCAGCTGACCGGGTGCTCTCTCAGCTGACCGGGTGCACTCTCAGCTGACCGGGTGCACTTTCAGCTGACCGGGTGCTCTCTCAGCTGACCGGGTGCACTCTCAGCTGACCGGGTGCTCTCCCTGAACTATAGTATATCCTAAGAAAAGAAGGTTTTACTACAAATATACAAGGAGGATCTTCAATGTAAGAGAGAGATTTATCAAAGCTTGGAGAGCAATAAAGTGGATGGAGATAAAGTACCAACCAATCAGCTTCTGTCATTTTAAAGGCTGTGTTTGAAAAAAGACAGTAACCCTACTTATCCTGTCTTGGCCGTCCACGGTGCTACTAAAGCACAGCCTCTCCATTGTACACAAACTGCCCGCTGCATGGGTGCAGCCATTTTGGATTCCTGTCAGGTAAACTCTTCAGTCCAATCAGATCTAGAGTTGCGCTCACATGACTCACTCTACCAATAGGGGCTAAGAGTGCAATATTTAAACCTGCTCCAGCAATCTATTCATTGCCAGAACAACTCACTTCTATCAAAGAGGATTAACCCCTGGTTCCAGGTCCTTCTGCTCTGTACCTGTATCTCCTGCTCCGTTCTGTTACACTTAGTACCTGTGGTGACTCTGCAAGTGTCTGATAGAATACCATCAGTTGTAGGTGTCTGGTTTCTTGTTCTGGGTATCTGGCAGCAGGGGCTATAGCTAAGTTTCAGGTTCCAATTCCAAGTCTGTGCTCCTGTATTCAGTGTACAGTCCTGAATTCCTCATTCCTGGTTTCAGTCTTGAGTCTTAAGTTCTTGACTCCAGTTTTAGCTTGTGCTGGTTCTGAGTCTCCACTGACCGTATGCTCCTGAGTTCCCAGTAGCGGGTTCCAGCTCCAAGTTCCTGAGATCAGGTTCTGGGGTTGAATTCTTCATGATCAGTTCCAGGCTGTATTCAGTTTGGATTCCAGTTCCTGGTTTAGTCTAGTGACCTACCCGCTTGCCAGTGCTACTCCGGTCCTGGTGTTTCTTAGATGAGCAGAAGTCTTATTAAAGTTCTAGCTTCAACTAGACCCAAAGGTCTCAATATGGATCAGCAAAAACAGACATACGTGACATCGATGACATTGAGAAACTAGGTAGAGGACCACAACCTGCTTATTGGGTGCAGAGAGGTCCAAATCTCCATGCAGGGTTTATTGGTGAAAACTATTGGTGCATTAGACTCTGCGCCTCTGTTCCAGGTAGTGTTAGTTGATAGAACAGAATAATGTTACCTTTGTGAAAGGGTGACATTGTATTTGTCACACTTTATGCTCCATGTACTCCCCTTGTCACAGGTTGTGCCCTTCAGTCCTCCCCTAATAGCGTATTAAGCATCTCACCTCTCCTTGCCACACATATGCTGTGTTCTCCTTTATCCCTAGGTCACACATTTTACATCCACTCAATAAAAAAATAAAATATATTTTAAACAATTCATGTAAAGCTCCACAAGCTGGGCTTACTTATTTACTTACCTGCGCCTGTTCAAAATGTATACGTTGTTCTACTCGCCCACTGAAAATTAGAATAGGCGAATATAATAGTCTTTAGTAACCATTTTAATATATAGGGCACAGAACATGAAAAGGATGGCCATTCACCCACTGTGTTAAAGTTTACTGCAACTGAAAAGGTTAATTACCCATTAAGAGGTGGCAATATTAAGAAATGATTCCTTCAATATGACATTTACTGTACTGGATGCATAAATTAGGTGCCTTGGGCCTCCATGGAATCAGCTATGAATTTACTTGACAAGCCTTCCTATAAAATGTTTATTATGTAGTTAAAGTTATAGTAATACTTTTCTTAAGCAATATAGTACAAATAAGAACACAATGACCTTTAGTATATCCTGATTGGCTAAGAGGCTTTCTATGACCTATTACTCATAACCCCAACTACATTATAACAGAGTACTGAGACGGTTTAAGACCCAATATTGCACTAGGAGATACTGGATCGGGAGGGGACCCTTCTTTACCTCTGCAACACTCTGGACGCTGCACTTTTAAAAAATAGCTCTGGTGCCAGAAAATAGACCTATAAGGAAGAAAATGGATCGCCAGGCAATACTGTAAAAAAATTAGGGGTGAGCGGGTTCGGTTTTACTTGGATTTACTCGGATCTTTAAACGGCATTTTACTGGCTATCGCCTATCATGTGTTTTGGATAGCCAATATAATAAATCCGAATTTGCGGTAAAGTGGCGATAAGAACCGAGTAAATCCGAGCCTGCACATCCCTAAAAAAAATCCAATTTGATCTGGCAATATGTCCAGACACTTGTGAATTATTTTGGAGCTGGAGAGACATTTTTAATTCACTCTCCAACACATTGGCCTATCCATAAAGAATGAGCTGCGATCTTTTGCACCAGTCAGTGTGCAGAGTTGTGGAGAGGGGTAATGATGGGAGAGGTTCTGCAGTGCAGTGCATATAGGCTGCTCCTTACCTGGAAGCAGAGCAGCAGTGTGCCATTCCATTTATTAGGCCACAGCTGATATCCCTGTATTGCGGATCACCCATTAAGCCATCAGTGGCTAGTTTCCCTAAAGGGTGATCCCGTCCTGTCAGAAGATGAGATGTACCAAATAATTGCTTGCCTACAGTATTTGAGAAATAACAATTGTTATGCTAAGGATTGCAAGTCTTACTAGACCTGCAAGACCCCCAAGGTAATGCTTCTGAGACATGAACATCTGAACAGAGAAATGTGTACTAGGAATGAAAGTTGTATGTTTTAAATTAGCTGAGTGTGTGACTTAATACTCAGAGGTACAAGTGTGTTTATAACAGATAACAATGGTGCAGGATGCTTTGTTTCAGAATGCGCTGACACCAGATACATTGTGTACAGTCAGATATGTATATTTTACATACATATATACATTTCTTAAATTTTTTATACTTCCTAGAATAAAAGTTTTTATTTAGTACTATTTTGTGTTAAGTTGGAGACTTGGGGGCCTATTCATCAACACTAAAATAACGGTTTTAAGGAAATTTTCCTCAATGACC
This sequence comes from Taudactylus pleione, assembly GCA_031769625.1. Taxonomy (NCBI): domain Eukaryota; kingdom Metazoa; phylum Chordata; class Amphibia; order Anura; family Myobatrachidae; genus Taudactylus; species Taudactylus pleione. Next base: position 2,084,944 of record JAUIMM010000586.1, read on the forward strand.
GCTATTTTAGTATTCATTAACACACTTAACACAGGAGATATCACTGATATCTCCTGGTTAAGTCCGCCTGCGTTAATTTCCATTAATCAAATTCCATAAATTATGTATTTTTCGGAATTTGATGGTGTTACTATACGCCACTCTCAGCTGGCGTATAGCGAGTTACACTTACCTGCTTTCAGCTGGGCAGGTCCTCCGGCTCGCTCCGTCGTCCCTCCTCTGGCTCCAGCTGCTGCCTCCGACTGTGTTCTCCCTGTAGAACACAGTAAAGTTTTTAAAAAATAATATATATTTTTTTAAACTTTACTGTTTTCTCCTCTTCAGACAGGAGGTCGGGTTCCGCGGCTGCAGCGGGCAGGTGGGTGGGGGACAGGGAGGTGAGGGGAGGAGGGGTTAGGGGAGACACAGAGTTACCGCAGCTGTCGGCAGTGCTGCGCGTGTGCTCATTTTGTGAATGTAACTGCGCCTGCGCAGCACTGATTACAGCTGCGGTAAGTTAGAGAGGGAAAAGTATCTATTTTCTGAAAAGCCGTCATTGCAAAAATGACAGCTTTTCGGAATAGATAGTTATGGGGAGGAGGAATGATGAATTACACCGGTAAGTAGGTAGAACTGCATGCGAGTTCTAAAGCTAATTACCTCCATCGAGTTTTTAATTATGATGAATAGGTCCCACAGGGGTAAATTTACTAAAGTGAGAGTTTTTAGAAGTGGAGATGTTGCCCATAGCAACCAATCAGATTCTAGCTATCATCTTCTAGAATGTGCTAGTTATATGTTAAGTAGAATCTGATTGGTTGCTATGGGCAACATCTCCACTTTTAAAAACTTTCACTTTAGTAAATATACCTCTTAATTGTTTTTCGAGTCTTCTGTTTGCTACAACGAAAGCTATGAAAACTGAGGGGTCCATTTATTAAGGATTTTTGAGGCATAAATCCTATGAAAACATCTGTCTTTACAGGATTATGACACACATAAAATTCATCCCTATTTATTATTGCTATAGTGGTCACCAAAGTTTCAATCAGTAATGTAGGCCCCATAGCTGTCTATTGGGACAGCGGAATGGGGCTACGTAAAAAGATTAGCTTTGAAGAGCTTGTGTTCTTTACTAATGCATACTTGCCTACCCTCCCGATTCGACCGGGAGCCTTCCAAAAATTGTGTGCTGCTCCCCGGAAAGGTGGGCAAGCCTCCTGGTGGCCGCCGACCCCTTCCGAATCTTGTCATTTTGGCCCCGTCCCCTGCTTCACAATGCTGGTAATATTGGCATTGTGTTGTGGGGGTGTGGCCAAAATGATGCGCCCGCGTGGTCACGCCCCCTCTGCCCACAAATATGGGTAATTGGTCTGCTCCCTTGTGCTGGCCACGCCCCCTTCTATGCCGATCTGGCTGCTACCTCCTGGAAGGGGCAGCCAGAATATTGGCAACCCTGACATACTGCGACACCATCTCAATGTTGTGCTAGCTGGTTTTGCCAATGGTGAGAGCACGGCCGGAGAGGGATCTGCTGATCCCGCACAGTTTTGCTGAACTCTCCTCCTGTGCATGGGAGTATGTATAATGGGTGCAGCTTGTGTGGTGCACATGGGCCCCTGGGGCCCACATTACACACCCAACATCTATACATTATATTGTACCTCTCCGGAGTCTGGCGCCACTGCTGCAGAAAGCACCATGAAAATGTTGCGGACGCCATGTTCCCGGAGACCTGCTCAATATACTCTGGCACAATGTCATAATCTACTTTGCATACTGCATGGAGACTACTTACGGGCCCCCCTCCTCTCTTAGACTGCCCCTGCTCCTGTGAATACAATTTGTGCACTCCCCAAAATGCTAAAATAACCAGAAGGTGGCAAATATAATAGAGAATGAATTTGACAGCAAGTCTAAACTAAATTGAAGACTTTTTTGGCCTATATATAACCAGATGTACAGTAATACTCAGCGTCTTGGGTGCTAATGCAAATCGCCAGTGATGTCGGGCATTTGCAGAGCTTTTGGAAATTTCAGTGAAAGACCTCCAGAAAATGGCTGTCACTGAATTTTAATGGGGCACATAAATATATATATATATTTGTCATTAAACCAAATAACAAATACTGATTCCTAATTGCACACCAAGGGACTGATTTATTAACATAGGGACTCAGAGTTGCGCTCAGTGCCGATGTTTACGCAGTTGAACGATTATCAGCAAACTGCAAATGCGTCTTAGTCCCCACGGCCATTTTGTGGGAACATAGGCTTACCCAGGACTGTGATAATCAACTGATCTGCGACGATGGTGCATCTTTGTATGCAGATGCAGCGACATGTTACACAAGTAATGCTGCAGGTGGGCGTTTCAATACATCTCCCGCCGCCTGCGTCATTTCCATATTTTTGCATAGCACAGAAGCAGCGGCGGTGCCATTAGCTCTGAATCCGGCCCCATAGTTATTATTGAGCTGACAATTTGCTTTGTCTTTTTTTACATAAATGTATCAACTTTAACTTATTTTACTAATACATTAAATATTGTTTCGACAGTAAAATTATTCTAAGATTAAAGTTTTGGTGTTTTTTTTCAGGTAACGCACCCTGAGATGTCATCACCAGCACAGGCACTGTGGCAATACTTGATAATCACTGCTAGGCATGGCGTGCCATCATTGGTGGCACTTAATGCCAGCCATTTATCGGTGGTAACTATTTTGCAATGAGATAATGAGCAATAAGCCAGTAAAAACTCCCAATATTCACTATCAAAAGGTATTTTCATCCTTAAATAAATGGTGCCCCAAATTTCTTAAAGTAAGAACTTTTTCTGTGGATCCAAGAATGTATGTGTACAAGACAAGTATGCAACTACTATAGCAGTGCTCTCCAACCTGTAGCTCACGGTCTTTATTTTGGTAGCTCACCTACTGTAGCTGCAGTACTGCCGAGTCAACTAGGAAGAAGTGATCTCAGACGTGTGCTCCCCCGTGGCATTGACACCATGGGTGGAGCCACAGGGAAGCACGTCATGTGATTGCCGCAGCCTCTACAGCAATCAACTGATGTGCATCCCCGTGGTTCCACCCACGGCGTCTACGCTACGGTGGAGCGAGTGACTCCCTCCCAGCCTATATCTTTTGCTCCTTTACTGCACTTACTGTACCTCCTTGGAGCCGGTAATTAACAGTTAAATGTGCCTATGTGTAAAATTTTATTTTACACAGGTTGAGTCTCCCATATCCAAAATGCTTGGGACAAGGAGTATTTTGGATAACAGAATATTCCATATTTTGGAATATTTGCATATAATAATTAAATATCTTGTGAATGGGACCCAAATATAAACACAGAATGCATTTATGTGTTATATGTTCCTTATACACACAGCCTGCAGGTCATTTTATACAATATTTTCAATAATTTTGTGGCTCAAGCAAAGTTTGTGTACAGAAATGAAATTCATTTATGTTTCATATACACCTTATACACACAGCCTGAAGGTCATTTTATACAATATTTTTAATAATTTGTGCCTTAGACAAAGTTTGTGTACATTGATCCATCAAAAGTCAAAGGTTTAATTATCTCAGTCATGTCAAAATAATTCCGTATTTCGGAATATTTGGATATGGGAGACTCAACCTGTACAAACTACAACAATATCACTGTCATAATTAAATGCAATGTTATTTTCTATAAAACATTTTTATTTTTCATTTCATTAATGACCTTCAATTGTTCGGTTATTAGCCAGATTTTTTTTCTACAGTTTTAGTAGCTCTTCATGAGGTTTCATTTTTCTAAAGTAGCTCACACCTCAATTAACGTTGAAGACCACTGTACTATAGGGACCAGCCTACCTGATATCTGTGAGAGAATATTCATAAATAAGTTGTTTTTTATTATTATTATTATATACCAGTGTAGCATTATTTTGATTATTTTATAGAAGATACAGTTTATAGGAGTGTTGATTGTCAACATTCAGCAACAGGGATGACTTAACTCACTGGGGGGAGATGTACTAAGCCTTGGATAGTGGTAAAGTGGAGAGAGATAAACTACCAACCAATCAGCTCCTGACATTTTAAAACAGCCTGTAACATGGCAGTTAGGAGCTGTTTGGCTGGTACTTTATCTCTCTCCACTTTATCACTATCCAAGGCTTAGTACATCTCCCCCTGGATCCGATTTCTTATATTTAAGATAGATCTTTTCTATTACAGTAGTGAAAGTCCATCTAGACTAACCATACCATGGCATAATGATGTCAGGGGAACATCCTTGTTCATTATATATTTAGACTACGATAATATTGAGGCCTTAAGTAAAGATCCACAGGTTATCACGTCTTTCAATGATAAATTAAAGGTCGTCACATAAGGACATCTGTAGCAAAGTTTCAGTTCTTTAAAATGAGTCAGAGTCACATAAACTATTCATTAGGGCACCAGTAGGGCATTTTGTGGGCACTTTCATGGCATCATTAAGGATCAATAAGGTATTAGAGATTTATAGGAGACATTAATGTACGATATGGAAATGTCATCAAAGCACTTTCAGCACTTCCTTGTTGTCTGACTTATTGGTTGTTCATGAGGTCAAACTCAGACCAGAGAACTATTTGAATTGTTAGACCAACTTGGTCTCATAGGAACTGACCGCTTTGTTTTTACAGAAACATTGGTGATGGATGGTCAGCATGGTGATTTATGAGTGAGCAAGTGGTACATAACTGATAGCCTTTCCGCTCAATGCCATAGACCTAATGGATGCCTAATGCCTGCGCGTATTGATGTCGCTGCTATTAGAGTGCACAGCTTGACGAATATTGGTAACACGTGGAATAGTTTCCATCTATAGGACATTATACATTGTGATTCTTTGAAGTGTTGCACTGACTTCCGGCATTGTGTTCTCCATTGGGTAGGATTTATAGTTATTTATAGTCTAATATGGAAATACTTTGTAAATATGTAGAAACAATTTCATAAAAGCTTCTTAGATCTAGCCTGTGAAACTGCTCCCAGGGCCACATTAATGACTGAGAAATTATGCTTTCCATTTTTTAGAAACATAAATATGTAGGAATCGTTTATTTGTAATCTGTCAGGATTTTGAAGTGATAGGCAGGGGCGCAGAGAGCCAGGTGGGATGGGTACAGTCTACGCAGGCCTGGGCCTGGCTGAGGGGCCGGTGAGGGCTCGAGTCAGTCGGGGAGATAGAACGACACAGCCAGATAAAGGGACAAATGGGCCTGGGGCTGAAGATGATCAAGGGCCTATAGTGAGAAACAGAGGAGCTGTGACCAGTGCTGTGTGGGTGTGGCCAGAGCTGTGTGGGTGTGGCCAATGCATTGTAGGCGTGTACATCCCCTACGTTATCAGCCCCGATGTCTCCCTAAAAAAGTAAAAGCAGACATATTGCATAATTTTGTGAGGAAAACAGAAATACAATTTTAATATCATGATTTAAGGCCGACTGTGTGGCCAGCAAGGGTGGCTGATTATCGTCTTGCCGTCATGATGATGGGCCTATGTTTATGTGGAGGCCTGGAACTGTGGTCCCATCTACCGCACTGGTAATCTGGCCCTGCAGGGCAATGCCCTAATTTCACCACGCACATTCTTAACAGTGCCAAGTGGGCCACTACCACTCTCTTATACCGGTGCCCCTCTGATGTCTCGGCTGCCCTGATGATAGATAACCAAGGACAATGTGATACAATGATATTAATACACCGGGTAGAGATACTGTCCTCATCACCCCCACTCACACACTTACAGATAAGGACCCAATCGTGTGTGGTTTTATAAATCTCTTATTGAATCAAAGAAACAATGTTATGCAAAGTCACAACCTACAGGACAGACCACATTATTGTTGCACGCTAATATTGTATTGGTATATTTATAGAATACAGGGCCTGCTACTGAGTCACACTCAAAAAGCGAACGCAGAAGCGCCTATTGGCGGTCGCACGTCTTCGAGTTTATGTAAATGCCCCTAGGCACTCCTTCCCTGGTGTTCAGCCTTCTATCCCTGCGGCTGTGCGCCTGGGATTGCAGCCACTTTCATTGACACTCCCATAACACGTTCACCGAATGGTCCATTTCTACGTGCATTTTTAGCCACCACACAGGAATGCCCATCACCTTTCTGATACCGTTACAGCGCCTTTGTGCAGAGAGGCATGTGCCGTGGGGGTTTTCAGAACTTTTAGCGCATGCGCAGTGGCCAAAATATCACTCAACTACATCAACATCTACATTGCGTGTGATTCAGAATCAGGCCCTCATTGAGTATCACTTTTTAAGTCCTGGATTGAAAGGACTAAGGGCCTGATTCAGCAAGGAACGCAAGTGTGCGCACGCTCGCACTCGGCCGCTGTGAATATATGCTGATCAATGCATATGCACGGCAACCGCAGCATAAGATGCAGACGCCCAGCACTACTCAATGCCGCCCACTTCCCTTTACTCAGAGCCTGAGTAGTACGCAAGACAGCGGAAACATCGGAAACCATACGCACAATAGATGTTGACCTGTTGTCGTGCAGGATTTTGGCCACTTCCTGCGTGCATTGAGTCGTCTGGCTGCGTATGCTGCCGCACTGCCCCTATAACGGCGTCCCAATGCACAGGCATGCCTACGTTCGATCAACCACCCTCGTCACCCCCCACAAACAACACTTCCTGTAAATCAATTTCGGAACGGTAGGTGTCCAAACTGCGTGTAGTCTGCGAAAACATCAGCCGAGTGCGTGCGTCCTCTCACTTGCGTTCCTTGCTGAATCAGGTCCTCGGTGGCCTATTTGTGATGAGAATTTTGTGGGTAAATTCATAAAACAATGTATATTTTTGCTTGAGTATATACTATCCAGATCCTCTTTCAGAAACGTTTGCTCACTGGTACAGTAAGCTTCGGTTATCGGTGTTGGCATTTGTAGCTTTAATGACATTAAATAAAGTACCAAAGATACCACATTTTCACATTTCTAATACTTGTTCCCAGCGCACCTTATCAAAATCTTTTTTTCAGCATCCAGTGTGAAAACCGTGCTGTCAGCATCCTAATTGGGTAGCTAAAATTATTCTGCACATATTTAAGATATACTTGTAGGTTAATTGGCTTCTGACTAAATTGGCCCTGGTGTATGTGTGGGGTTGTGAGTCTGTGGCAGGGAAATTAGCTGGAACGCTTCCCTGGGGCAGCAACGCATGTGCCTAAGCAAAGCTCGCTGAACAATGTGTAAAGTTGGGCAATTTGTTGGTGTTACAGTATATAAATAAAGCATCGTAATATAACAAGATGAAGAAGGATGATATTTTTGTAGGGGCAGGCACAGTCAGCATAGCAAGAGCCAAGGCTTTCAGTTTTATACAGTGCTTGAATACTCTCTAAGGGGTCTATTTACTAAGCAGTGTTTGGAGACAGAGGCTCTGATTCAGAGCCGGACGCTCTGATAGAGCGCTCGCTCTGAATCAGGGCCGTCCTTCTTGATTTTTAGAGAGGCCTCCTGGCCGCTAGTATAGCTGTGGGTGGCCACCCACAGCTATAGTGAGCGGCCAGGAAGATGGTCAAGACCATCGCGACCATTGGGCTTGCAACGAGACCCTTGTGGTAGGGTCTCGTTGCCGCAAGCCCTGGAGTGCTTTCGGCTCTATCAGAGCTGAAGGCACTCCCACTGACATCACTTGTGATGTCAGTGGGGCCGGCCCCAGACGGTAGGCGTTCCCATGGGAACGCCTCCGTCTGGACAGCCACGCCCCGGCACGCCCACCAAAGGGGGCGTGCTGTCACTCACCAACGACAGCACGCCCCCTTTGGTACGAGGGGAGCCGGCTCCGTCGTCTGCATGCGCACTGGGCCAACGTCGACCCGCTTGCGAGTGGGTCTGAATCAGGCCCAGAGTGAAAAGTGATAAGGTGCCAGCCAATCAGCTCCTAACTGCCATCTCACAGGCTGTGTTTGAAAAATGACAGTTGGGAGCTGATTGGCTGGCACCTTATCACTTTTCACTCTGGGCCTGATTCAGACCCGCTCGCAAGATGCGATCGCTCGCTTGCAGAAAGGGGCCGGATATGTAAATTAAACGATCACACTGCGTCGCGTAAGAACGTGCACTGTGTGTGAGCGAGCTACGGCAAAGTGCGATCGCAAGTGACTGAAGACGCCCCCTTGCAACACACGTCATCTCCAGGAAATATTTGATTATCGGGACCATCGTCAGGCATCGGAGCTGCTCGCAGCCCTTGGGGTTGCCTTAACCTACTGCAAGCACAGCGATCAGTGCGGGATGAAATACATGCAGGTGACGTGTACAATGACGCTACTTTGCTAATAATGCATGCCCTTTAAACGCTGTTTTGGCGGGCAGAAACGCCTGCATTCGCAACACCACTCCTCCGTTCACACGCAGTTACCACCCACGGCACTATTTGTCCATCCAAGCAGCGACCTGATAGGGGCTTACGAGCTACCAAAAGCAGATCACAACGAAAGGCTTGCGCACGCGCACTGCGATTTATACGCATGCGCAGATGGGGAAAATCGCTCAGAGCGAGCGAATGCGCCTTAGCGAGCGGGTCTGAATCAGGCCCTCTGTCTCCTAACACTGCTTAGTAAATAGACCCCTAACTCCTTTTCCAACCACCCTTCAAATGTTGTACAATGCTGTGCGCCTTATGCTCTGAATTGGAGCAAACAAAATACGACACTATTCCTGCTAATTAAAGAGACACCTGTTAGGTGACCTAAGCCACCCACCGGTGGCAGCAGGTCACCTAGCAGGTAATCCGGCACTATGCCTTACTGTTGATCCATTTTAGGGTCCCCTTTAATCTGACTGTGCTCGCTGCTAATTTAATTTCCCCCATAGTATAACATAATTATGAAGTGGCTGGTTATCTGGTCTCCAGGGGGTATATTTACTAAAGTGCGGGTTTTTAGAAGTGGAGATGTTGCCCGTAGCAACCAATCAGTTTTTAGCTATTATCTTCTGGAAGGTGTTAGATAAATGTTAAGTGGAATCTAATTGGGTGCTATGGGCAACACATAACTTCTATAAACCCGTACTTTAATAAGTATACCCCCAAAGATCAACAGCTAACATAAAAAATTATGCTTATATAGTGTCCATTCACAAATGACTGAAACCGTTATACCTTCCTGTACAGGTAACTTATATTTTAGAATAAGTTGGGTACAGGAATATAGAATATAGGATTTATTGTCCTATGGAACGGATGGCATGAAACCTGCAGGCAAAATTTATCTAAATATTTCTAAAATATGTAGTGGATACAAAGATAGGTGTCCTGGAGGCCAATAAAATAACAAAATGCAACAATTCCAAGTATTACAGTTGTCAAAGGATCAAATATGATATGGAGCTTTCACAGCCCGGGGAATATAAAGTTCCTGCCTGCTATCAATCTCTATGCTTTTGTGTTTCTGTCAGAGAAAACAGAACGTAGGCAATTTTAATGATGTTGCCTGGAGTTATTTCGCTCTCATTTGTGTTCATCTGCAGAGGTGTGAAACCAGGATATTTCAAAACCAACAAATTAAATTTAGCTCTCAAGAAAAGCCTGAGTGGAACTGCCTGCACTGCAAGTAAAGGGCTGTACTTGTAATACACTAGGTATGTTTTTTGGTTACATGCTCTTATTTGAATTGTGAAAATATTAGGCGGTTATACAGTACTTTTCCTACAGTATAACATTGGAAACTTTACTTTTTGCAAGATGCACATCCTAAGGTCACTTTTTTTTTCTTAAAATATTAATGGGAGTGGTATGTTAGGAATACATGTCGACTTTCGGGCAGCCCCCTCCGGGAGGGGCTACCAGGTCGGTGCAGCAGGGAGGGTGGAGGCGGCCAAAGTAAGCGGACCGGGGGCGTATCATTGCATGACAGTGGTGTGTATCAAGGACATACAATTGCTGACACCTTGTGCCTGCAGGTATAACTGTCCCTTTTCTGTTTCTCACAGTGCACTTTCCTTTACCGAAGTGAACTTTATGGCCTTCTTGCTCTCAGACACTTATGGCTATAAGATTTGTTCATATTTCTGGTACATAAACCACATCTCGGATCTCAGTGACTTTTGTTCTTTTTAAAAAAATTTGCCCCAACTTTAGTAGCTGTAAAGACTTGATCACCAATTCCTTTCATAGTGATAAGTTCACATTTGGTTAACTTGGTGAACCATATCCTCATTGCAGCTGAAATGCATTGTTGTGATTGAATCAATGTACCAGAATTTTTTTATGTGGCTATCTGTAACAGTCAGTACAGTATTTCTTGCTCTGCACAGTATCCACACTCTTCTGTTTGCTCTGAATTGCTTTGTGATCTATCTACTGACAATTGTAACACTTGAATTTACATTTTCTGAACTTTTCATTTTTTGTTTGAAATGCAGTAGTCTCAGCACTTGATTCACAGGGCAACAGTTCTTGAAACTATAACAAGTTTGCCCTGGCTGTGTCTGTTGTTAGCTTTGCAGTGTTTGTCACTAATGCCACAACCAAGAAGTCACACTCAGGAGTTAAGTTCTGCAGCATTGCGGTAGCAATCTCTTCATCATGCACTTGCACTCCAACAAACATTAATTGCTGAGAAACAGACATAGTTTTGTCTATTTAATCACTCACTGCTGCATTCACTCAATTTGGTGTTATACAATACATATCTTAAATTTATCCTCCTCATGAGACCTCCATCATTGTATGCTGCCTGTAGTGCTGTCCACATATGTAATTTGCTGACTTCTTCCCATGTATTAAAAACTATACATGATTCTCTACACTTCAGCCTATGGCATTCTCTATATCATCTGGGCTTGCATCTACATCTGGGTCTATAGTGACCTTCCACAACCTTTCACGCTTTAATTGCACTTCCAAAGCAAACTTCCAGGTTGTACAATTTTCTGCACCTTTTTCCCCACACTTGTTACTCCTGATGTAATCCTGGCACAAGTGTGATAATATACAGCTACATGCATCCTGTTTTGTGTCCGATTGAACATTTACAAACTAATGCGTTTTTTCATCCGTACATCTTTCCCTGTTAGTGGCGCAAATTCGTCCTACTCAACATAAACCCCAAAATGTTTATTATGTGTAATCCTGATGTATCTTGAACATTAAGATTAATGAGAATTCCTACCACTCATATTGCATTTTGAACTAAAAGACAAGCAAGTGGGAAAAAATATAAAAATATAAAGTCTCCGGGTTTTCCTATTTTCTTTCTTTTTTAAAAATAGGGACTTTATATATAACCCTTTCATGTGTCACCTGGGTTCTTCATCAGTTCTTTATCCAAACCCTTTAATCACGTTACTGTCTAAAGGTTCGCTCTGTGAATCCTCCTGTTAAAAGATTTAATTGTCATGCTGTCAGTCTGCTTCTGTCTGGGACAGCATTTTATGCAAGCAAATTGAATTCTGACTACACCGAGAGGCCGCCTCATCATTATCTGGCACTGAATAACAAGATATAGTTGCTAAATTCAGTTTGTCATAATTAGCTCCTGAGGGTTAATCTCATCTGCCCTGGTACATAACGGATCGCTTTGTATTCCCCCACAGGGGCAAAATGGCAGTTTGTCACCTGTGGCCCTGTTATCCGTGAAGCATGAGATTGGCTAATGACTCCGGGGAGCGTGCTGGCATCAAGGCCTTTAATTAAAGCAAAGGAAAGCTCGTAGTGCACAGGGATAGGTCTGAAAAACAAAATTTCTCTACCAGTTGTCACCGCAGACACTGTAATTATAAAGTTGTAATAAATAGGTTGAACGCTCCGCAGAGAGTTTCTCACAGAGGATACACAGCAGAATTGTTGTAGTTTTATCCTGTGATCTCACTCTGTATTCAGTTCCAGGCCGGCCTCTGGGGGAGCAGGTTCGGTAGAAATTAATTGCAGAGCAAGGTGGTTGCATGCAAATCAGTCACAAACCCTAGTGTGTAAACAAATTATACATACCTATGGATTTTCATATCATTAAAAGAAAGTAGTCTCTTATTGGACCTAAACAATCAGAAACGTGTCTAAAACTAATCAATTAAAATGTTTAAGAAGAGTTAGAACTACCATAAACATTATGGTTTCACTTATTTGCTCCATGTATTGCAGATGCTGAACTCTCCGGTGCTACTGGCTGGCAACAGTAAAAACAGATTTACTCATACTCCTCTCCAGGAGAAGCTTGGAGAGGTGATGCAGCTGATAGCTTCGGGAGGTGGGTCTGGGCTACCCATGTCATTTGGCCCGTCACTGCAAAAATGCCACGATTCACAGGTCCGCGAGGACAGCACAGGGCGCAATGAAACGATTTGGTGCATTTTAGCCCCACCCTCTCTGTACGGACCTGCAAATTCCCTGTAGAATGCCCCCCCCTGCCTTCTTCACTAGGAAGTGGACAGGATTTGGGAATGGAGTGTGGGAGGACTACCCGAAAAATCAGGAGCCGTCCGCAACTTTTACCTCTATGACAGCCAGTACAGGTCCCTTCTGTGTATAGGTGACCCAGCTAATGATTAAACAAGGCATTATTTTGCTTGTAGTGCCATTGCTACTGCTCTCCTAGATGCAGGAAGTGGATTAGGGGGAAGATGAGGGCAATGCTTGTGAAGCTGATGCAGTGGGCTGTCACAGCCAGACAGTCCTTAATGTGACCAGTATCATTGTCCACATGGCCAAAGCTAAGTAGATAGTCGGTACAATGGCATTTTTATGGGAAGTCATGAATAACCGCCTCATAAAGATGTGGAATTGTTAGTTATGATATAAAGAATCAAGATGGAGTTTAATTATATGTAGGCATGATCCCAACGTAACTTGATGATGTGATGGCACACACTGGAAACAGGTCCAATGCTATACAGAGGCCCGGGTAATTTGTACAAGCTCCCCACCCATGGGTGTTGGTTGCAGATTTGCGTGGGGGGGGCCTGTTGTTCGCACCCAAAGTTAACAAATGAGCTCTGGTGTTTGGTTAACTCTTGCATTGGCAGGGAAGAGTGGGAAGGGGTGGGTATGTGTGTGGGGTGGAGGGTGCAGGGAATTAAATTTTTTAGTTTTAAATATTTATTCATTTCATTCCTTTTTTAACACTGCAAAGGTCTGTAGTTATGTTCATTGTCATCATCAATATAATTCACTTTATTATTAGCATCTACTTACATAGCTCCAGCATAGACCTTTGATACAACAACAGATATACCTGCTGACGGTGTCTTTATGGATGTATGTACCTTTGGTTTAGTTGCAGTTACATGAATACTTCCTTACAGTACCCTGTCAACACTAGGCAGGCCCTTCCTTACACCGTTCTGTCTCTCTAAGCACATGGGGGGTCATGAGTATAAGCAGCAGACAAATTTGCATACAGAGGTCTCCATACTTTGGTTGCGCATGTGCAGATAGAGTTACCCCCCATACAGGATTCCTCCAGACAGTCCAGAAATCAGAAGCTCTGCATGGAGGCTAATCCCAGATTGATGGTGCCAGGAAACTCTCCGAATTGGGAAGGATGGCCCTGTGACCTAACACTTTAGACTGCCTCTTCAAACTACAGCTCCTGAATTCTCAGCTTCAGGGTGAGAGCAGACATGGCTGGAGGGGGAGGGGGGGGGCGCATCAAGCAAGCACAACAATTCTACTAAATAATAAATGTGCACGCGCTCTTGTAAGGAAAGCATACAAACATCAACCCCCCCAGTAATACAGTTTTTTCATCCACCTCCTTGGTTCAACCTTACAAATGGCACAGAACAGTGACCCAGCATTAAAATGTTCTACATGTTTACTCGTCACAAGGTTAATTCCAGGCAGTGCTAGACCTTACAGCATCCCTGCTTTTGGTAGGCTCAGGACAGCTACTTGGATATGAAGGAGAAGACTGTTCATCTGTTCACATTTCTTCTTACAAAAACATTGTGAGGAACCTCAATCCCCAACATCAACTCATTCAGGCAGAACCCTGATCCCACCCATGTCACGCTTTTGTATTCACTAAAAAATATCCATGCTCCAGGGCAGGTGATGTCTATTGTGGATCATAAATGTTGACTAAGGCACTTGGAGATGAGTACAACTGGACAGCTACCATAATGAAGGGAGTCCACGCTGGTCCTCTCAATGGGATGGGTCCAATGTGGCTGGGATAGAGACCCGGGGGGCACTAAGACAGCTAATTCCAGGATAAAGGGCAGTATAAGATAGCGGGCTTACATGCAGGCTGTAAATTACCCTTTGGTGAAATTTCAGCTTTACTCTGTTATTATTGTTAGACTCCGGAGAATATATAAAATATTGCAAAGGAGTTGGGTTGGCAGCACTCATTAGCAAACTGTGGAAGGCACACAATAAGGACAAAATGGACTAAAATTACTTTTACTAGTCCATAACATAAAATCATTGGGACAAAGTATTTCATCAGTCCTCCTTCTGTAGTCACTTTTTACCTTCACAAAAGCAGAGAGTGAAGACTGAAAGAGTGTTGGTATTAGTGTGAATTTTAATTTTCTCAGAAAAGAACAGGTACACGTTTTCCCAAATTTAATTCCCATCTTTAAGCCCAAGGCCATGACGCTCTTCATTGGTGACATACTCCATCCCTGTATCTATTCCTGAACCTCACAACATTTATTGCATTACCATGTGGGCTTGGCATGCTGCTCTGGCAGTACTTCTCGTTTCAGCAGTTGTGTAATGCAGTTCCTAGTGGAGTACCCGACAACTCCTCATTATGGGGCTAGTGGGACGTTCGCCGAAAATGGACGCTGACATGTATGGTCTATGGGGAATCATATATATTTCGATCACATCTGGAGTGTGAAAGGGGCATTCTCTTGTATTCAAGGTGTAATGAGGGCAAATGCGGGTAATGCAGAGCTGGACATTGAGTGGAAGAAAATACATTCTTTATTAAAGACCAATTTTTTAGTATAGGGCAGGTGATAACTTGTTGCAAACCAGGCGCAAATGCTGCACACTGATGCTGGCTCATTGGATACAGCTCTGCATATCGAGGAGTAATGCAATCCTGATTAACTCACCACTCTGCATCTCCCCCTATGTGATTTGGAACCCGTTTAAAGGATCAATGTTGACATGGAGCTTTGACAGGGGAGTCACGCTGCTCCCAGCTGCAATTCAAGCCCCCCTTCCTGCCCACAATGACTGTAGTCCTGCCCGTGATTACCAGTGTCCTGGCTGTAAAAGATGTGACTATTCAGAATTAGCAATTGCACCCCTGCAGTCACTAGCATCTTGCAGGGCTAGGCTACATATACATACAAACCAGGACTATCAAGGAAAAATAGTAACCCAAATATGTACTCGTATAACCAATAATTTCACACCGATCCTTTTCATATCTTGATTAAATTGCCATAGTAACTGTCTTAGAATCCTCTGTGTTCTATGTGGCAAACTAGTTTTCTAACTACTTTCCTGGAGGCTCCTAATTTAAGAAGAGACCTGCCGGGCATTTGAGAAGCAGGAAACTCTATTGCAGGGTGCTTAACTAATGCAAGGTGATGTGTGTGTACTATTTGCCGGTGGTAAGAGTAAATCGTATATACCAGCGGATTCACCAAATGCACTAGAAAACTCAGGACTTAACCAATAGCTTTATTGGGGTTGGGTACTGGAACCTGGTGGTCGGGATCCCGTTTATTGTGTAGCAGTGTGTTTGTACAGCCATGATCATAGTTATATACACCCAGTATCTGGATGGAGTGGAGCTTGGCCAGAACATACAGAGCACCAGCCGGTACTGTATGTGGGTAGTGGTGCATATAGTGGGTAGTGGTATGTCTTGGCAGGTATCTCTGATAGGGTACATTGCAGGTCTCTCCAGAGTGAAGTGGAACACATTAAATTTTCCGCTGTGGCATTCTACACAGTGAAAAACTAGCACCATGAGCAGAAGACCAAACCGGTGGCCATCTTGGTAAGGGCAGATGGCCACCTAGGAAGCATCATGGAGGTAGTGTAGAAGCACATTCCATATTTCAACACAAAGTTGTCATGCAACTACACCTCCCATTCTAGTAGACAGCAAGTAAAAGGTTTTACTGAGGTGGGCGGGGCTTTATGATGCAATTGCCCCAATTACTTTATAGCGGGATTCGCATCACTGGGCCCACCCACCTTCTCTTACCCTGCTTCCAGAAGCTATGTATGAAAAAGTAGGCAGGTGGTGTTATTAGACAAGTACAAAAATAGATTACAGATAGACCACAGTAGCAGTTAGTGTTATTAGGACGTGTGTGCGGTGAATACTTGTTAGTTGCCTGTGTCAGGAATCACTCCTTCGCATCCATGCCCTCTGACAAAGCAGTGATTTGCCATGATTACATGATTCACTGAAAATTGCATCATTAATCCATTTCACTGGGAAGTTGGCAGGATCCGGGAGTGTTGGATAGGGATGGGTACGGGAAGCCGGCACTCGGGGTCCCGGGGGGCAGATTCCTGACACCAGCATTCCGACCAGGTTACAATCCTGACGCCTAGAGATAAATAAACCTAACCGAAACCCTACCCCTCCCTCCCCAGTGCCTAAACCTAACCCTCCCTCCTTAGTGCCTAACCATAACCCTCTCGCTAACCCCAGTGCCTACCTTCGGGATCCTGGCGGTAGGGATGCTTGCGTCGGTATTCTGATAAGTGTCGGAATTCCAACATCAGCATTCTGAACGCTGGAATCCCAGTGGTCGTTTTTATGATCGTTTCCCATTGGAAATGATGGGTGTGCCGATGTTAATACTGCAGAGTTATACAGCCACATACCAGTGGATGACAGGTACAGATGTACTCACTACTACATGCACACTGGTGATGGAGCAGAGCGGGGCTCCGTACAGCTCACCAGCCGGTGAATGTATGCTGCTTGCGGGTATCGGTGCAGTATGCTGGGACAGTAGTATAGCAAGGTTCTCTCTAGGAGCAAAGAAGAAGAAAATTGTCTCCCACCATGCCACTCTAAAGCTGGCCACACACTAGACCAACTTTCATCCAACCATCCAACTAGTTGGCTGGTTGGAATGAAAATCTGGTAACGTATGCGAGTAACTGATGATCAGCAATTTGCTCCTAAATGCCAGAAAACAGGTGAAAATGGTCATCAGACAAGTTTGTTAAATGTTTGATCTAAAGAGTTTGTTCAAAAAACAGTTTTTGTCCATTTTCCGGCATTTAGGAGCAAATTGCTGATTGTCATTTGCTTTTCATACCATACCAGATATTCACTCCATCCAATCAACTAGTTGGATGGTTGGATGTAAGTTGGTCTAGTGTGTGGCCAGCTTAACACAGTAAACAGTAAAGACTAGTTGGCTGCAGTCACATGTGCACTAGCACTTCTGGTTGTAGATCGGACCTCCCTACAGACTATGGGTCCTAGTGCATAGCATGTATACACAGTGAGGAGACAGTGCAGGAGCCCATTGCTTTCTAACAGGGAGGCTCTCTCCTGGCATATGGGAGGATTACAGGAGTCTGGTGCACATTCAGTTACAGACGACAAGTACAGTGGATTACAACCATCACAACAATGGAAAAATATAGAGTTATTATGACATGTTTGCACTGATTTGCAGAACACTAATGCTGTGTCAGCAGTGTGACAAAAGAGGGACACATTTGGTTTCCATCATTCCCACTTTGTGATAATGAGTTTTAGTGACCTGTGTCATATATAATATGTTGCATTTTCTTTAAGCTACAATACAATGTTTTATTGTCTACACCATATTCTGTATAGATGTCTTTGGTTATTTGAAATGCTATTCATTGTCTCATGGTCATAGTATACAGCATCTGGGTGTCTGCTCACGTCCCGTCCTCAGTTCAAGGATAATGATGAAAGTTATACCATAACTGAGTTACAGTTTGCTTCAATGAATCCTTTCAGTTGAAATATTAAGGGATTGCTGTGCAATAATAAAGGGAAAAAGTAACCATTGCTTCGCTGACCGGTGTTAGAGCAGTGTGGAGATGCTGAATGCCTAGGTCAGAGGTTCCCAAACGTGATCCTCAAGGCTCCCCAACAGGTCAGGTTTTAGAGATATCCACCCCACTAACCCCCTCCACAGTACAATATCATAATTGTGCAGTGGGCAGCAAAGCGACAATGATGCAATTCGCCTCTTATTGTGTCAAGCCCCCTGACTGGCCTATTCATTTAGGAAGTGGGCGGGACCTGAGAAACTAGACTATTCTCCATGGAGTCCAGGAGAACTCCCAAAACTCAGGAGTGTCACGGATATCCCAGCATGTACAATTAAAATGTGTCCAGAATGGAAAGTGTAAGGTCCACTTGCATCAAATGAGAATCATATATATGTTCATTGGTTCTCTCCATGCTCTGCATCTAATACCCAATCTGGAGCTTATGGTAGCGATCTGTGACTTGCCAGTGGTTTGCCCAGTCCTTTTGCTACCTGCAGATGCAATGGCACCCATCTTATCTCTTACCCAGCTATGATAAATATTTGACAGATTCTTAGTAAATTGCTATGCTGCATTCTGAGGAATATTGGTTGAGCCCACAATTTGGCTGCACTGTAAGTAGGTAACAGATAACCCAACCGTCCAACATGACCCCTTCCATCAGGTACAAAATGCTCTGCTCCTGGACTTCCCTCTTAATTTATGATTGCAGTCACCTGTGTTAAACTAGTTAATTAATGAGAAGGGTGTTTCACCACAGGTGATAACAATGATTAAGTAAGAGGTAAAACCAGGAGCAGAGCATTTTGTACCTGATGGAAGGGGTCATATCGGAGGGTCTGCAGAAACACTATACTAGGGTATTTTGGGAGGTACAGTGTAAAAATATTAACATGGGATACCATGCGGACACCCTCAAATCGCTTTATGTAAGCATAACAAATAGAAGACACCACAACATTTTGCCAATGGGAATTGTCACATCACTTTATTAGGAGTTTCAATACATAATCAGAAATTTAGTTTGGCATATTTAAAATTGATAAATACATCAACATGACATTTAAATAGATATGCTTGTCAGTGGCATCACTGGGGCCGGTCACACCCGGTGCGCCAAATAGCTCCCCTGCGCACAGGCTGAAGCAATGACCATTCAAAAAACAATGAATCCATTCCTATGGTTTCAAAACGGATGCTAAGCCCATCTAACAAATGCACACAACAGGCGACTGCGGTGGTGGAGGCTAAAATACTGATGGAAAATTGATATTGCTCTGGTGCGATACCTATCCCCGGAAGATTCTGCCGCTACGTAGTAGAGGCAGCGTTTTATAATGCCGAGACCGACCCTGTACATATTTGCGTGCTGCCAGAGGGGGCGCAGGGCAGGAGGGATCCGATCTGATCCCTCTTTACCAGCCGGACCTCCTTACCCTAAGAAAGAGAGGGATTCCGAGAACCAACGCCGGGTTTATACTTGCGCCGAGTGATCACATGACCAGCAGCACAAGCTCTGATCATTAAATAGCTAATCCGAAGCTAAACACTGCAGCTCGCAGTCTCTATGGGGGCTAGTATCTGTTATCTATGCTTCTACGTAAGGCTTTATCTTGGTGGCTGTAATCGGGCTAAGGACTCTGTGATATTCATTACAATATACATCAATGCTCTTCCTCACCTTGGCACACACCCACTTAACTTGCTGCGTCTGTTTTCCACTGGAGCGCCTCTGAAATAGTGAAATATGAGGCTCTTTAGGACTTGAGTGATTTAAAAGCTCTGCAGATGTGACACTTATACATTAGCTGCGCCTGAATGCTCCGCGCCCACAGAGTGAGGACATTTAAATTACCAATCTGTAGCGTTCTGAAGATTCGTTTCTTTTTTTATTTAATTTCAAATAGTCTGACACCAAAATGCCTGCCAAATGCCTTTAGTATCATATCACACAAGGGGGAGCCCCTGGCACAGAGTGGGGATAACTCTTTCTCTGCTTGTTTGTAGGAGATAATTTTACACACAGATATCTAAACAGTCAATATATGACTACAGACCCTCCAACATGACCTGTTACATTAGGTACAAAATGCTGTTCCTGGACTTCCCTCTTAATTGATTAATGCAGCCACCTGTGGTAAAACACCTGTCTCATCAATTACCTAGTTCAGCACAGGTGACTGCAATCATGGGAAGTCCAGGAGCAGAGCATTGTGTACCTGATGGAAGGGGTCATGTTGGAGGGTAAGTAACTACTGGGTTAAATGTCTATTTAATTTGCATAGTTTTATTTAAATTAACTTTTTTTCAATGCCTATATGAAGTCAGCCAGCTTCTGAGCAGGTATAAATATTCATAGTGTACTTACTTATTACCCCACAATGTCTGAGAGCCTCCCTGACTACTGAGAGAGCAGGGAACCCTCCTGGCAGACCCACGCTTCACTAGGGCAATGGCTGTAGGGAGCCTGGTCATGATGGTGCAAGTCAGGTCACCGCGACCATGCACCTGCCACTTGGACCTCTCCATCCAAAGTGATGATCTACAGCTAAGGGGTCTATGATCAAAAATAAAGAATAGGGAACACATTTGTTATGAGGTCCAGCAACACGGGGGGACCTGGAGGCCACTTGTACTTGGGCCTGATGTTCCAATAAACCCCAACAACTGAGGGGCACACCACCTGCCGAAATATACTGAACTAGTATTTCATTTTGAACCATGTTCATGTTCTGCGCAACAATACTCCGCAAGTCCTGAGACGGCAGTGTGCAATGCAAAAGGGATAATGCTGGCCAAGGCTGATCAAGTTAAGGCTATACGAAGCCCTGGGGCGGTGGGAATCGGCCCGCCTCAGGTGAAGGGCACAGAGGTTCCTTGCTTAAGAGGGCTGCTGGCTGAACCGGGCTTGGTTCACCTGAAGACATCAGAAACAGTAAGTCCCCCTAGACCACCAGGATTCGCGCACAAGGTATGTGGGCACCAGCAGGCACTAGGCCTGGAGCACCAGTCAGGCACTAGGCCAGGGGAGGCATAAGGGGGCATTAGACCCCATAGCTGTGTAAAAGATACTCGTTAGGTGGGCAATAGGCCTGAGGGTACCAGGGGGCAGTAGGCCTCACATCATTAGTGATGGCCCCCTTTAAGGCCACATAAAGGGGGTCCCAGCTAGGAAGGGCATTGGGCCCTATAGTATCATTATTGTGACCCCATGTTAGGCATCACTAAGCTGTTGCGCAGAGGACGATAGGCCCTATAGCATTGTTTATTCCTTCGTATGGGGGACTAGGCCGGGACCAAAAAGGGCACCAGGGCCTATAGTATTGGTTACCGTGGAATCTGATCGTTAGGTGGCACTAGGCCCTAAATCATCTGCCTTGTATTGTGTGCATATCATCTGCATTGCATTGTGTATATAACAACTGTTGGGGTAGTAGTAGGAAGTGCACTACACCTAGTTTGTTTCGTCATCACCAGGCCAACCAGAGTTAGGGCACAAGGTGTGAAGGAGTAGTCAGGCCTAGTACAGCTGTGTGGGTGGGTTTGTCTTGGTGTATTGCAGACGCAGAGATTTGGTGACCAGTAGATTTAGTAGGTGTAATACATGTTGTGTGTGTCATTGGAGTCTTGTGTGTCGTCCGTTCCCCTTTCCGGCATTTTCGTCCGGGCTGTACCCTTGTGCTTAGCATGTAGGTGTAACCAGTCTGAGGCCAAAAGTGCCAATGATGACCATCCACCGATCCCAGTGGAGGTCATCCTAGTTCAGCAAGTGTTTTTTTCTGGCAGAGCCCATGAGTGGGAGCTTCTGGCTTTCACTGTCCTCGTTTGACCTGGGTTCCAGGACAGTCGGCCGGAGCTTTGGCGGTAGCCTGAATGTGAGAGCGAGTGGCAGTGCAAACTTGGCATGGTGGTGTAGTTTGACCAGGATTAGGTTTTTGCCTAGCTTTGAACTTTGTCAGGGCCACACACTGTTACACAATTCCTGAAAATGGGGACACTTAAATTACACAGGCTCCAGGGCTGGCTCCAGTGGAAATTGGCAATATGCCAAAAACCTGTGACAAAGCTAAAAAAGTATCCTATTAACCTCAGTCTGAGCAAACTTGATGACTCATGAAAGTTCATATTAAATCCAGTGCCTCTGTATTAGCATGCAAGGGTGTAACTAGAACTTTGTGGGCCACATAGCAGGATCTTAAAAGCCTTTCCCCTCCCCCCGAGGTAAAAAAAACCTCATACATTGGCGCCCGCACAGAGCCCATTCTTGTTATGACACACAGAACCCATTCAGGTTATACAGCACAGAGCCTATTCAGGTTATGCCACACAGTAGTACCCTTTATACACATGCCACACTGTAGCAGTGCTTCTTATACATTATGCCACACAGTAATGCCCCTTACACTACACTGTGATGCCCCTTACACATTA
This sequence comes from Taudactylus pleione, assembly GCA_031769625.1. Taxonomy (NCBI): domain Eukaryota; kingdom Metazoa; phylum Chordata; class Amphibia; order Anura; family Myobatrachidae; genus Taudactylus; species Taudactylus pleione. Next base: position 2,107,338 of record JAUIMM010000586.1, read on the forward strand.
TACCACACATTAATGCCCTTTAGAGAGCATGGTTTTGTGTCTGCGTTTTTTTTTTTAACCCCGAGGATGCTAATATGGTCCAAGGAGGACGGGTCTACGCTAGGAATAGATGAGTATGTAATTTTTTTTTACAGGTGCCGTGGATTCTACTGGAGAAGGGGACGTGAATGGCTACAGGGATTATACAGTAGGTGAGTATGCATACATGTGAGTGTGCATGTATGCTTTAGTAGATCTTGACTTTCACGGTGTGTGTGTGTCTTGTGGTTATTTTAAGATTTCTGTTGAAGGTGAACTATAGGTACCAGTGGGCTCTCAATGCCTCGCATGCTGGTACTTATGGTTCTCCAAGTACCAGCATGCGGGGAAGGCTTGCTGGGACCTGTAGTTCACCAGCAAAAGACAATATTATTAAATCTATTTTTGCACCACATTTTTAAACACAATCAACCCGGCACCCACCAGCTAGGGGTACCGGGGATAGCCCCGGCTATCAGCCCAAGCCTGGAGTGCCCTGGGGAGTGGGACCCTTTTATTGGGTGGGTCCCCACCTCCCCAGCATGGGCTGACTAGCAGTCAGGTGTAATGCTGTGGCTGGGGGATCCGGTGAAAGGTTTCCCCGACTGTGGCATTACACCTTCGCCAGAAAGAGTCCGGTGCTGATTATGGAAAATACAGGGGACCCCTACGCATTTTTTCCCCTGTAGTTTAAGAACCAGGACAGGCTCAGCAGAACACGGGACTGGTTATGCTTGTGTTTGCATGTCTTTTTTTATACACTGTTTTTTTATTCTGCAACACAGAAGCCTGATCTGTGAAGGCTCGGATATTTTAATGCTAGCCGCATTAAAAGGTCTGAATTTTCATAGGAGAAAACTCATCAGGACTCGCATAATGTAATAGCCTCAAACTCACAAGTTCGCAGGCTATTACATTTGGTGAGTTGTGAGACAAACTCGGACCTTTAAATGTGCGAGACGGTCCGAGTTTGTCTCACACAAAAAACTCAGACCCTATTACATCTCGCTCCATGACCTCTTTTCCTAATCAACCTTCTTATTCCCAATCTCAATTATATTTCTGACTTGTAATACCTGAAACAGACCACAAGATGGTGACAAATGATTACTTAAAATTGCAATGAACACCAGTCAAAGATTAAAATACCCTTGTCTGTTCACTCGCTTTCATGAAATTATATTAATTTATCTATTACCAGTTATTTATACAGCACACAGATATTTTGCAGCGCTTTACAGAGAATACAGTATTTGGCCATTCACATCAGTCCCCGTCCCAGTAGAGTTTACAATCTACATATATTTCCTCCCACATTTACACACACACATATTCACACTAGGATTAATTTTTGTTGAGAGCCAGTTAACCTATGAGTATATTTTAAGAATTGGGGCACCTGGAGGAAACCTACGCAAGTTCGAGGAGAACATACAAACTCCACAGTTCTAAAATTATTCATCCACTCAGTCTGATCTGTTGCAATATACAGTATATCTCCCATTCTTTTGTATATATGGCTCCCATTCTTCTGTATACAGTGAGGAGCCGTACTGCTGTCATCAGTGCAAACCCCGGGTTCTGTGCTACTACGCATATGGGAGTCCCCGTGCATCTGGTTGTTCCATGCACTCCTGTGCTGCGAGTGTGTTTCCTCCCTCTGTGTATGCCAGAGTGCCTTATGGTATATGTGCAACTGCATTAACCCTGTGTATACTCCTTTTAACCCTGTGGAATCTGGTCCTTAAATAAACATTGTACCTGGTGAAACTGTTCTCTAAGTTGGCTCACATCCATAACACACCGCTGTCACCTACCAGCAGCAATCTCACTAGTAGTCTCAGTGTCAGTCAGTCACAGTCGTCACACACTGCATGCACTGACCTCCCAACATTCTAATGTTCTCTAGTGCGTACATGTTCTCTAGTGCGTGGCCATGCCCCCATTTCTTGTCAGCACTCCGGAAGCCTTCCCTGGCACTAAATGGGGGATGTAGTGAATATGCCGGCGGACGGGATGTCGGGCGTTGATATACCGTCGCCGGAATCTCACCGCCAGGCAAAATGCAGATGCCGCTATCCCGAATGGGATCAGGATACCGGCGTCGGCATCCCTACCGCTGGAATGCCAAACGTAGGATCCGGGTAAGTATTCGGGTTTGCATGGGGAAGGGGGGTTAGGTTTAGGGATCCCGGAGGGAAATTAGGGTTAGTCTCCCCCAGGGGAGGGTTAGGCTGCAGGGTGGGGGGTTAGGCACCACCGGGGGGGGGGGGAGTTAGGGTTAGGCACCCCCCAGGGAGGTTAGGGTTAGGCACCACTAAGGGAGGGTTAGGTTACTTATCTTCACCGTCAGACTTGCAGCATCAGCCGACACCTAAATGGATGCCACAGCAGCCCGCAGGTGGGCCACTGTCCAACAATGCTGAAATCGGGATGGTCGGGAGCAGTGGCGGTTCCAGAGGTGGGGCTGCAGTGCAGTTCAAGATTCAAATAGGAGAGTCTCACCAACTGCCACTCCAAACATCGCAGGTTGGGACTCACTGGCAGTTTTTGTGGCTCTCCTATTTGAATTTTGGACTGTGCTGCAGCCCCACCTCTGGAGCCACCACTGGTTGGGAGGTATGCACTGATAAATTCTGTCCTCCTCACTATGTGCCTGTGATAATGCCTAACCCACTTGACTGTCACTCACTGCCATCCTGATGAAGTCTGAGCTTCGCCAATCAGTGCACTGTTATCACAAGCCACTGAAGCTAGAGTCACTGTACAATGAAGTGCGGAGTGTCATGTCACAGAGTCAGATGCTCTGCTGGGTCTGCCTGCCACCCAGGCTGTAGGTCTCTGATTGCCTGTCTCCTGATGCTGGCGGACCACAGGAGCCAATCACAGAGAGCTAGCTGTCTGCACACAATCAAAATAAAACTAGCGACAGTATGGCAACATTAGATCTTCCCTATCGCAGTGTTAATCTTCAGACTTTAGAGTTGATCCATTGGTGGTTCTGATGGAACATTCATCAATTCACATCCCTACTTTGGGGAGACATCTTACAGCTGGGGAGCTGATAGGAAGCTCCTGCACTTGCCCTGCAGAGGAAAAGGGCAGGGCCATGACAGCTGCCACGATGTCCATTCAATGGCCAGGGCAGATGGAGCTGTTGGTGGAGAGGGGCAACAAACTGGAGAACCTCAGTAAAGAGCAGAAGATCACTACTGAAAAGTGAATAAGAGAATCCAGTTAGAGTACACTGGTGAGAGTATCACAGCTGCTTGGAAGAAATGTGACTTATTGCAGCTTGCGACTCAGAATCAAGCAGTTTATGCCGATATCCACGCCAATGGTAGCTGTTTTTCTAAAAGGCCGCACAATGCACGCGCCCCATGGTGTGTACGCACATACGTGCATTTGCAATTGAGATGCACGGTATCACAGATGCTAAATCAATCACATATGAGGCCATTCTCTAACGAAGTTTCTGCACCTAGCATGGGACTGGTGCAAGTTTTAATTCCACCACTAATGGTTTCAACTAAAGACGCACCAATTGGTATTTCAGCCTGTACAGATGCTCACAGTGGGCATCTTAGTTCTTGCACATGCAGACGAAAGGATATACTCTAATACTGCTAGAAGCCCTTTCTTGGTGTAACACTCACCATTGGGGTTTGGTGGTCTGGATGGGGGTGGAGCATTGGGTGCACTGATACACCTGTGTTCTCTTCTCTTGCTTTGGCAGAGGTGAAGGGAACCTGATGTCAGTCACAATAATCACATAGGTTTTTAAATAAATACACTTTAATCAACAGAGCAACACAATTACAGTATATAGCCCTGGCGTACATACAGCTTGGCTCCTCTAGGTTTACTACTTACAATCCTAAACAGGCAAAATATCACTACATCTGTGACAAAGGTAAGTCACTAAAGAAATAAAAGTTGAATTGTATTAGTCTGGAACGCTTCTCAGGCAGGTCTGGATGCTCCTACACAACAGTTAAGTGTGGAAACGATTCAATACCATTTTCTCTGTGTTGTTTCATGAATAAAATACAAATTTCATGGCAACAAATACAATATTTGCCTATCAGAAGCCTTCGGGCCATATTCAATTAGAGATGAAAAGCCTTTTTCGCCTGTGTTTTTGAGAAAATTTAGCCTAAAAAATTTTTTTTTTGCCAAATTCAATTCCAGGACAATTTCGCCTAAGCGGAAACAATTCTCCTAAAAAGATTCTCCAATCAATAGCAGGTGAAAAGAAACGCAAAATCTTTATTTTGGGCTGCAAATGTGGGGAAACTACTCAGAACCCTTGGGACAGGCCCCCAAAGGACAAATCTGCAAAAAAAAAAAAAAAAAAACGTAAGAACACCCCAAAAAAGACATGTCATTTTTGGGGTGAAAATTTAAAAAGTGGGGGGAAAAAAGTAGCGAAATAGACTTCTTGGGGGTCCCCAAGTATGGGTCAGGTGTTTTTGGGATTGCAGGTGCATGCAGCAGGTGGATTTTACTTGTTTTTAAAAAGTTCACTTTAGAGACATAAAAACATGCTTGCACCCATTTTCAAGTACCCCACATTTTACAGGAATACTTATTTTCACCAAAAAATACAACTTTATGCCATTCTTCACCACTTTTACAAAGATGTTAATAGCAAGCAATTTACAAAACTTAAGTACCCAAAATAGTCTTATTAGGGCTATTAGTACACATCTATATTGATTTCCTATGTTAATGTATCTTTTTGTGGGGCACAGACTGATTTCCCCAATTCTTTCAGTACTTTTTGCCTGTTCCGCATTCACCTATTTCCGTTTTCGCCTGTTTTGCAATTGAATTAGGCGAAAAGCAGGGACGAGCACAGAATAAATTCGCCTCTGAAACAGGCGAATGAAGCGAAAAGTCGGACAGCTGTAAACTTCGCCTCTTCGTCTGAGGCATATAATACTCACTAGAGATAAACAGGGCTAATCTCTGCTGTTCTTTTATGTAACCTGCTACAGTATTGGATCTTGCCAAATGGAGTACTTATCAGAAAATCGTTCATAAAATTGTTGGTAACAAAATCGTTGTGTATGTATGCAGCTTTATCCCTAAACACTTGTAACTATTGACTATTTTTTCCAAAACATCATTAAATCTATGATAACTATTATGTAAACAAACCAATGAACTTTTTTTGTTGACAAGCTAACATATACTACAGTGATTTTCAACCTTATTTTCTCAGCGCATTCATTTTGCAATCCAATTAGCAACTCGCACTGAATCAGTCAGACTGAATTAGCATTTTTCCATTTTCAACTCCCTGAGGGTGAGAGATGGAAAGGAAAATCTTTATTTTAAAGTTAAAATGTCGGGTCACTGTGTTGAACCCCTTGGACACCCCCCTGATGACTAATTAGGCAAATTGGAAGTTTTTAATTAGCTTAATTATTCCAATAATTATATGTAATTTTTGGTGGTAAAAGAAATGTCCTCATATTACCCCCAAATCAACTTTTTCGTTAGTTTAGGCACCCCAAATTTAATTACAATATTTTAATTGAAAAATAATTATTTTTAATCATTTTTTTTTACAATTTATCAATGTGCCCTCAAAGTACCCCAAAATAACCTTTTCTCCTACTTTTTTTTTTTTTTTGCATTTTTCATTTAATTCGTTGAGATTAAAACAAAAAAAGGGTTTGGTTTTTATCATTCTATGGCATTAAAAAATAAAAGCACAAATCAGCCATTTGACACTATTTCAAAACCTACAGAACCTTCCTAATGCCCACTAACAGCCGTTTATGCGGTCCTGCTAACGGAATTATCAATTTTGGTGGGTCCGGGATGGTCTCCCCACTTTTTTTATGCACTTCTCTGACATTTGGCGGTCAATTCGCAAACCTCCGCTGCAAATACCACGAATAGGAATTTTTTATTAGATTGGACAGTTCTCGGGAGAGCGCATAAAGGGGCCTATCCATTAGGTGACCTGCAAAACTGAATGTCTAGCAGTCAGTCCTTCAGGTCGCCGGGTGCGGTGCCCGCACTGAACGTCATTCATAAGACGACTTTCTGAACAGTCCAACCAAAACCTCCTCGTTTGGTCGGATCGTTCAAAAAGTCGTCTAATGAATAGGCCCCTTTAGACTACGAAGGCTGTGAGTTTCAAGAAACAAAACTCGCTCCTAATAGGACTGACCCCCTCTGTCTGCACCTGAATGCATGTACTGTAGGTGTTTTCATAATTATTAGTATTACTACAATACTTTCAATAACCTTTTCACCAGGGAGATCATTATAATCATGAGAAGTGTCTGGCAATGTGGTCACTGGTGCAACCCAAATATGTTTAAAATAAATTATTTTTTATTCCATCCCCCCCCCCCCCCCCCCCCCCCAAGTATTTATTTAGGTCACCACCAGGAATAGTTGTGGATATCCTGGGAAAAGAGAATACCAGTGGTCTGATACATAATATAATGTATATGTGGTGGTATATCTGTGAAAACACTTGTCTGATACAGGCTGTCATCATGCATTAGACATGTGACATATTTCCCATGAACACAGCCGTCCAAAAGGCACAGACACGTCTTATAGCCGAGAGTGGAGGAGGGGGTGACACAGAGAGAATAATGGCGCCTGTCAGAAATTAAGACGTGTCATTGCCAGGTGAAAAGGGCGGGAGAATGCTGATGCTGCTGCCGCCGCGTTCACGCGCGACACCCAGTCCCTCCTCCCCCCGCCGCTGGCCAATCAGCGCTCTCCCCTCTCCACCCAGCCCCGCCCGTCCACCAGGCTCAGGTGTGAGCTGAGGCGCAGCTGTAATCGGAGCCCTTACTTTGGAGGCCGAGCGAGCGGAAGTGGTCACTGCGTCCCCGTCCGTCTCCTCCTCACTGCTTGCGGTGCACACCGCATTATTCCTCCTCCGCCACGGTACACAGTGTTGTACCGGCCTCGGCTGTACAGCAGGAATGTCTGCTGTGTACGGTCACCGCCTCCTCCCGGATTCTGTGTAAAAAAAAAAAGAGAAGTGAGGGTGTAGTGCAGGCTGGGGCGCCCTGCAGCAGACATGGCCTTTGTCAGCCTGTTCTCCAGACCCCCCAACCCAGCCATTGCCACCCACATGCCAGAGTATGCAGGGGATGAAAGGCCGTGTAATCTGATCATCCTCATTATTTATGATCATTCAATAGACTTATAGTCATTAACCTGACATTATAGCAACGTCATGGATATAATACCACAGATATCAGAATTGTTGCTATGTGTACACGTATTTCACACAATTAGATTTATGCTCTGTGTTAATTAGGAAAATGCTCTTTATTACTAGAGATAAAATTATTGCTTTATGGAGACTTCTGCTTTTTGTGAGAAGCAGCACTACAATGTGGCTCAGCTGTTACCCACATGTGTATAATGATATACTGCACGTAGCATAACTATAGACCTGCTTTACCTGTCACGTCGTGCAGGGATTGTCCAGCTAATAACAGGAATAGATTATGCCACCTTTGTTAACGTTGATGCAAAATTTACACACAGATTGTACTCCTAGGGCGCAATTCAATTGTTTTACCGCGTCTGATCGCCCATCTAAAGTGACGGAAGATCGCGGGGCGCTATTCAACTGATGCCAATTATCGCGCCCATAGATGTCGGGTTAAGCCTTGCAAAATGGCACGATCGTGAAAATTTCACTTATTATGCAATGTGTGTGATTCCCAGGCAGTATATATATATATATTGAGTTTATCTAAACTAGAAGCAATATAATGTATCCTTTTAGATTGATTAGTTGTCAGCTTTGAGCCATATGTTGTGTAAATAGTTTAGACCATGTTCCAAATATTTATTCATGTGTTATTAACAAATAACAATTTTGTTTTTTATTTATGAACTTCACTAGTTTACAAAAACAGTTAAAGAAAATTATATAACACGAAAAGCCTTAAAACTCATTCTTATTTATTCATAACTCTAAAGGTGTATACACACTCAACGATTTAGTAAATGAACGATATTTAGTAAACGATTTTCATTCATTTTTTCAAGGGAAAAATTGAATGAAAATCGTTTACTAAAATCGTTCATTTACTAAATGCAATGAACGACTTTTTTGAACTACAAACGATTTTTGCATACTCCCTTACTGAAAATCATTGATCGTTTTAACTCAGAAAGTGAAAGATTTTTTCAACGATTGAACGATAAATGATATTGTTATCGATAATCGTTCAAAAAAATCATTGTGTGTATGCACCTTAAAAGCTATTAGATTGTAACTGCTAGTTAAGTGCCTTAAATATGATGACAGAAGCACTACTTTTGCAGCCGTGTAATAGTAACTATGCTGCAAATGCCATGTTACAGTGTTATAGCCGCTTACATTGCAACATAGTGTTTCACATGCAGATGCACAGAGAACATAGGCATGCTGCATATCATTTTAATAAAGTTACATGTGCTAGTTATTCGCATCACTGTGAATAAGATGCATTTACAAGTATAAAGTAGCAGGAAAGGCGCTCGGTGCTACCAAGGCACACGGAGCTCCCGCGTTATGTGTGGGGCGACTTATAGTGCATGGAGGATCACATACCTGTAATTATGCACTGCTATCACAATGCAAGAATGCAGGGCGTGCTCTTATTTCCCCTCATGTTTCTTTGTTAGCTAAAGAAGCCAATGTGTACAAGCTTGGCATGTAAGTGCTATCTGTGTACATGCATCCACAAAGAAAAAAAACTAGAATGTGTCAAAGGTGGATCAGAGGTACCTGTAAATAGCCCAAATACTAGTTCATGTGCGTGTGTATGCCCATAGCACTCTAGACAAGGTGTGGGCAATTTTGTGTTATTAGTATGCCAGCTAAAAATCTTCTTGAGTTCAGTGTGCCAATCCTTTAAATATCAGTCCCTTCAATGTGCTCCTTATATGCCATCAGACCCTGTGATTCCCTTTTTTGCCGTCAGACTCCCAACCTCACTCACCTTTGCCCCTGGAGCCCCTGCAGAGAGATTGGGCAGCACTTACTGTGGCCTCCACACGCTGTGTACAGGAGAAGGTCATGTGAAGCGCCCATAGGTCCTCCTGCGCAGTGCACAACCCAACAGTGCGACCCTGCCTCTGCTCACAGCTGGTAGGCTGATTTCATGCAGTAATTGGCGTATGTGGCAAGGAGCAAGTCATTTTCGCAGTTTGGTGTGCCGCTTAAATCTGTTCTGCTTGCGAACCCCTGCTTTAGACCATGAGCAAAGTGCAGAAAGTAGGATCATCAATCCCTATGGCATGCTGAACCATATCTTACACCTCTTAACACTCATTTAAGTCTCACAGCAGCGTCTTAAGTATGTAAACCAGCTTTCCACAGTGATCACTTATCCCATCAACTTCTGCATTTCATCCATTTTAAGCCCTTTGCCCCCGGTCAGATGCACTATTTGAAACACATACATCTGAACAAGCTCATGAAGTAATTCCTATATGTGGATAAGAGTACTTTGTGTGTTCATCTTTTTCAGCCAAAAGGCTGCATGGTAGATTTAAATACGTTCTCATTTTGTATCAGTTCTCTGTTATTTACAAAATAATCCTTCTTGGAAAGGGGAATCGTTAAAATTAAATAATATTTACAGAAGTATAAGACGTGTTCTTTAGTTACTGTTTGTTTTATCATATTTCTGCGGTTTCTCTTGAATATCTTGTGGCTGCAGACATGGTTTTATAGTAAATAGTTATTGTCCTGTGTTGTAAATTATGCCTTTTATTTATTTTTTTAATTATCTTTATTTTTAAAAGTGGAAGACAGAGTGAGAATCACATACTGACAAGTTACACATCGTCAATATATATAATACAATATCAAACAATTGCCGTATTGTGGGACATAAAAAACATGAATAAAATAAAAATGTGACAATTCCACTTTTGATTTGTTCTTTTTTTTTTGTTACACAATATAAAATGAATAACAAAATAATAGTGTGTAGAGGTAGATCGGGGGAGGAAGGAAAAAGGCGTATGTATACCCCTACAAATCGGAATAAATATAACCACTGTAGAAGGAGTAAAACACTAGAAACCCACATTCTATAGTAGGCCCAAACAGTAGTATTATATGGTGCCAGGGATTTGTCTATGGAAATAGAGCTACCAGGGACCCCAAATGACATGAAATTTATCTACTGAGTCATGAAGTAGGGCAGTAATGTATTTCATGGAAGCTGTGTGCCATATGTTATTAATAAGTGCCTGTAAAGAAGGAGCAACAGGATGTTTCCATTGAACAGCAATTAAATGGTTGGCTGCATTAAACATATGGGTACAAAATTTATTTAGGGCTTCGAAATCCCTCTCAGAGGTTTACATAATAAGACATTTAGGGGGTCTTTTGGAGGGGACAATCCAAGTACCTTACTAATAAGGGCAAGGACTTCGTTCCAGTAGGGTATAATCAAAGGACAGTCCCACCAGATATGCATAAATGTGCCTTTGTGACCACAGTGCCTCCAGCACAAGTCCGAGGCGGTCAGGAAAATATGATGTAATTTTTCAGGGACCATGTACCACCGCGTATAAATTTTGTAGGCATTTTCCTTGAAGTTGGTATTGATAAGATGTTTTGGACACCCATTGTCTTATGTTTGACCACTCTTCATCAGCTAGATTTTGACCCAAATCCCATTCCCAGGCCTATTCAAAAAGCTCTTTAAAATCTGTGGGAGGGTTGGCCAAAAGAGAATATAAAATAGAGATTGCGCCCTGGATCGTAAATACATATCCGTTCAAATGGGCTGGGACTCCTAAGTTTGATAGATTTACTTAAGGAGTGAAAGAACCTGGTAATTCGTAAATATTCAAAATAGTATGTAGACTGCATTCCAAATTTTTCACAAATTGCTGCGTAGTTTGGGGGAGCACAATTCCCAGGAATATGCTTAAGTCTAGTTATACCCACTCTGGCCCAGGGGCGCATAAAGGGGGTCATACATCCTAATGAGAAGTTGGGATGACGCCAAAGGGGGCTCAGGGAAGATGGATAAGGCGCCAAATCTAATTTCTTGTTCAGACTGTCCCATATCCTCAGGACAGAACGGACACAGGGAGCGTCATAGACCGAGACTAGTCTCAGATTGAAGGGGAGCCATGGAAGAAAACTGACCAACTGTTGGCCAACCTAATCATTTTCAAGGGCTACCCACTTCTTACAGCCTTCAGGCATGTGCGAAGCCAAAATGTGGCTCAACTGAGATGCATGAAAATACTGCTCAAAGATAGGGAGCCCTAGTCCCCCATTAAAAGCTGATTTGACTAACTGAATCTACGAAGTCTGGATATTTTGCCTGACCATATGAAGGCACCACATAAAGTCTGAACAGAACGGAGAAAGGAAGCCAGGACCACTATAGGAATTGTCTGGAACAAATACAGTATAGCAATCTGGGCAAGACGTTCATTTTAATTGAGTTAATCCCGCCAGTCCAGGATATATAAAGGGGAGCCCATCTGGCCAAATCAATTCTGAGATTTTGTAATAAGGGAACATAATTAGCTTTAAACAACTGGTCATATGTCTTCGTAATATGAATTCCTAAATATATAATAGGTTTGGGACGCCATATATAGTCAAAATTGAAATCCAATAGCCGCATAGTGGTGGGGGGGCGGTGAAATGCCATAGCCTCTGATTTTGTAGTATTGACCTTGTGCCCTGATAAACTACCATAAAGTGAGAGTACAGCCTGTAAGTTGGGGAGTGAAATCAAAGGGGAAGACAGTGACAGTAGTAAGTCATCTGCAAATAGTAAGAGCTTGTATTGAGTGTTTTGAACTGAGATACCCGTGATATCGGGGTTCATTCTAATATGGGCAGCAAGGGGCTACAATGCATATAGTAGGGGTGAAAGTGGACACCCCTGCCTAGTACCATTGCCTAAATTAAACACAGGTGATGATAGCCCATTGGTGGAAACAAAGGCAGTAGGGTGGCAATACAGGACCCGTAATGCCGACATAAAGCTTCCACAGAAGCCATAGGTCCCCAAGGTCTGTAACATAAAGGCCCAAGATAGGGCGATCAAAGGCCTTTTCTGCATCTAACGATAGGAGGATTGCCGGCATTTTATGTTTGTTGATATATGAGATTAAGTTGACAGTGCGCCTTGTGTTATCGAGTGCCTGTCTCATTGGCACAAAGCTGACCTGATCTGCATCCATCAAATGAACCATATTTTAATTCAACCTGATGGCCAAAATTTTTGCAAATAATTTAATATCCGCATTGATCAAAGAGATTGTCCTATAATTTGCACAAGTGGGATCTTTACCAGGTTTGGGAATTACAATCACTACCGATTTTAAAGAATCTGCATGTAAGCGTTCACCTAGCAATACTTTTTTTTTTTTTTTAATCTTCTGTTTATTAAAGATTTTAAAAAATATTTATATACAGAGAATAAATTTTTGATAGTAGACAATGTTGCATCAATACAGTCAATAAGGAATTAGTACATGCAGTCAATAGTCAGAGTAAATACAGGTTGAGTCTCCCATATCCAAATATTCCGAAATACGGAATATTTTTAGCATGACTGAGAAAGTGAAACCTTTGCTTTCTGATGGTTCAATGTACACAAACTTTATTAAAAGCACAAAATTATTTAAATACAGTATAAAATAACCTTAAGGTGTATTTGAAACATAAATGAATTTCATGTATGTACACAGACTTTTTTTTCATGCATAAAATTATTGAAAATATTGTATAAAATGATCTGCAGGCTGTGTGTATAAGGTGTGTATAACACATAAATGCATTTTGTGTTTAGATTTGGGTCCCATTCCCAAGATATCTCATTATGGTATGCAAATATTGCAAAATACGGAATATTCTGATATCCAAAATACCCCTGGTCCCAAGCATTTTGGATATGGGAGACTCAACCTGTACAACATATATATCTCTGCTTGACCCAGATATTATTAGAAAATATCACATCTCCATTGCCGTTCCATCACTAAACATATACATAAAAACATAGGGGAGAAAAATAAAGGAAAAGTAAAATTAAAAAAATACAAAAAACAATAGCAATTTTAATTCTATAAATAAGTTAGATTTCTTTTATCAATGATGTCGTTGACTACAAAAACAGATCACATATGTAGATATTTGACTATAACCATAAGCATATAAAACACCATTCCTTAAAATCATTAGTAGGAATTTATACTGAAGCTTGTATTTGCCTGTGTAGGTACGAGTCAGAACCTTCAAACAATTTGAAAATATGTATTTGTGTCTGAGAATCAAGTGTTGAAATATATGATTCCCATTTATTATTGAACCTTTGAACCCCTTTTTCTTTTTAAACATTGCTGGTGATATGGATGAGATAAAATGTGATTGTAAGTACATAAAAATTGGTTATGTGGAATATCATTAGTATGTAAGTCAGTAAATGATTTCAATTGCCCACCTGGATCTAATACGTCCTTGATTCTCATAATGCCCCTATCTCTCCACGTCTGGAATATAATACCTAAAGAAGGTTTAAATAGAGGGTTCCCCCATAAAGTGGTATGTTTAGAGCTATTGAGGCCTTCGTTTCAACTTCCTGTTAATAAATATCCACATTTTATAGGTATCTGCAAAAAGAGGATTAGAAATAATTTCTGAAGGAATAAGATTACGAGGGGAATCGAGTAAGGCACTTGGGGAAAAAGGTTATGTAAAAGTAGAATCTAGTTCATTACAGGTATAATTGTCTCTATTCAAAAACCGGTCTGAAATGTACTGAAAAAAGATTGCGGCTGAAAAAGCTTCCAAGTTAGGAACCCCTAATCCTCCATCAGCACGTTGACTCTTCCGTTTTCATCATAGCTATCCTAGGCTTTTTGCCCAGCCAGAAAAATTTAGAGAATAACTTTGTGCATGAATTGATATTACTCTTGGTTAAGGCTATTGGCAGCATCTGCATGGCGTAGGAGATTTTAGGAAGAATCACGCTTTTTAACACCGCTACTCTACCTAACAGGGATAATGGAAACATTTTCCAAGAATTCAAAAGTTGAGTAATTTTGTTTATTATCGGGGTGAAATTGGTAAAATAAAGGTTCGACAATTTTGGTGTAATATATGTCCCAAGATACTTAATTTTGTCTGCATTCAGTTGGAATGCAGTTAGTGCTGAGGAGGGGGGAACCGTATCCCGTATATCTGTAATGTGATGCAACTCAGTCTTGTCTATATTAATTTTATAACCTGCAAAGGTGCCAAGCTTTGTAATTATATCTAAAATTGCAGGGACTGAATGAGCTGGATCTGAGACAGATAAGAGCATGTCATTCGCAAAAAGAGCTAATTTTAGTTCTATCTGACCCACTTGAATACCTCGAAAATCCAAAGACTGGCGTAATGTAATTGCTAAATGGGTGCAAATAGCAATGGGGAAAGTGGGCATCCCATGTCTAGTGCCGCATTGTATTGGGAAAGAAGACAGATGGCCATTACATATAATTTGTGATGTGGAATTTTGATATAGAGTTTTAATGATATTTATAAATTGTATTGGGAAGCCAAACCGGGCCATAGTTTCAAAAAGGTTTAATGGCCATCTGTACTTCCACATGTGTTACGGGCTCCAGTAGAGAAGTTGCCACTGAAGAAGAGACTTTGGGTATATTTAGAGATTTCATGAAGGTCAATTTAAGATTATCATCATTTGGTTTCATGGAATATAGTTTATAGAAGTTTGTAAAAATCTCTAAAATTTGAGGACTGTCTGGTAGTCGTACCATCTGGGCGCCTGAGGTGTTTTATTAATGTAGAGGGATAAGAACCTCTTAATAAATTGGAAAGGAGCTTACTATTTTTATTTCCAAATGTAAAAATTTGGTAATTGCGGTAAAAGAGTAACGGTCTCCCATTTGCACCAAGAGTTCCTCAAATTGCCTTTTTTTTTTTCTTCAACATAGCTTTATTAACTGCAGTAGGAGATACTTAGAATAGTTGATATGCCTCTGTCAATGCTTGTTAGGAATATTTGTAAAATTTATTGAGCTCTTTTCTTACATGGGCTGAGTGAGAAATTATATTACCACGAATTACAGACTTAAGCTTGCCAGAATAATAAAGGGTCTACTGTTTAATGTTCTAAATGATCTATTTTATAATTTTGGCAAAAAGTTTCTACTTCATCGCGAAATTGAAAGGACTTCATTAGATAAGAGGGGACTCTCCAGTGTTTATATGAGCACATATCTATTTCAGAAGAGATGGACATCCATACCAGTGCATGGTCGGAAACCACTATAGGTTCTATTTCTATTGACGTGATTCGTGAAAAAAGAGAATCCGCTAGTAGGATATAATCTATTCTAGAGAAGCATTATGAGTTGTTGACTGGCAGGTAGACTCTTTGTCTAAAGGATGTCTGGCTCGCCATAGAGCTGTGAGATGAAGCTGACAGGAGAGATAAGGGACACCCTGTTTTGGCAGTCGAAGAGATCTTTTCGCTCTGGATTGTAGTTCTAAATATGAGGATGAGATCAAATTAAAGTCTCCAAATTATCAAAGGTGAAAAAGCATGGGTGTATAGTTTGGAATGAAGCCCTTTGATAAATGCATTATCATAATGATTAGGGGCATATACATTGCAAATCACGTAGGGAATATCATTGACCCTCAAATCTGTGATCAAAAATCGGCCAGCAGGATCACTATAGGAAGTATTAACAAATATTTGAATACATTTGTTTGCCAACAGCACTACCCCACAGGCTTTAGATAAATAGGAAGCTGAAAAAATCACCTTCCATCCAAGTATACTGAGCTTCAAAAGTTCTGGGTCTAATAAATGTGTTTCCTGCAGACAAAATATGTCCATTTTCATTTTGTTTAAGTATGTAAAGATCTGTTTCCTTTTGACTGGGGAGTGTATACCCCTAACATTTAACAAACCGATCTTAAGTTGCATCATAACTATGGATTAGTAGTGAGCGGACACATCGTGCGTTACATTCAAAACAAAAAGAGTTACTGTATCTAGAACTTCGGTTGGCAAAAACAAAACAGACAATAAAGAAAATACAAAAATATTGAAATAGGTGCGACATATGCCAGTGGCAGCCTCTGTAAGGTTGGAACAATAGTATCATCTCTTCAGCTTCCCCTAGCATACAATTAAGAAAAAATAGACTACCGGGCAATAGAATAGTCAATGTATACTACACAATAGCAGTGTGGACCAAACTCACAGACCCCACCCGTCACAAAGTACAATATAAAGTGATAAACCACGATTAAATATATTAGATTAAGACACTTAGAAAGAACATCTGTATAATAGCTCTGACACCCTGGAGCTGGTTGAAAATATGTGAAGAATGTGTTTGTTTATGAATTTGTTCAAGCTGTGCCAACTGAGTAGTGAGTGCAGCCATTCTTTAATTCTGTTGCTTTTTTCGATGTGACGCGTACTTAATTATGGATCCTCTAATAATTGCTTTGTGTGCCTCCCAAATTGTGGGGAAAGGAACAGCCTCAGTAATATTGGTGTCAAAGTAGTCTTCTATCTGAAATTTCAGAAGTTCCCTAAACTGAGGCATACGGAGAAGAGTTTCGTTCAACCGCCGTGTGGGGCGGCCTTTGTGGGAGAGTAAGGGATAAATAGAGGCCAGAACTATAGAATGGTCGGACCTGACACAGGTGATATCAACTTTTGTCAAAATTTGCAATAAACCACTACAACTTAATATCATGTCAATACGCGAGTATGAGCCATGAGGGTTAGAGTAAAAGGTGTAGTCTTGGGATGTCGAGTGATGTGCCCGCCATGTATTGAAGAGACCAGCCTCGGCCATGTGCCTCCAAAGGTTCAACTATGAGCGGCGACGAAGGGGAGAATGACGTGGGCTACTGTTATCCAGGTCTGCAGACAGGATAGAATTAAAGTCACCACCAACCAAGACAATACCTCTGCGGGATGTTTGAAGGTCAGCAAACAGTGTGTGAAAGAAGGCACTCTGGCCAATGTTAGGGGCATATATATATTTTTTTAATTTATTTATTAATTTTACAGCCAGGGCTGCACCAACTATCAACTTTCAATTCTTCAATCCTCAAGGGTATCCCAACCATCATCTTTGCACAGTCCTCAACTCTATTAATAATTATATCAATCAGTTTTGAGCCAGCAAGCTGGATGCAACATTTTGTCCCTTTAACTAGATGAAAAAAAATCAATATTGTGAGCTCTGAGGTGGTCAAAATTGACTGGAAACGAGTGGAAATAAATGTTATTGAGGTTATTAATACTATAGGAACAAAAAAAAGGCCAATTTGTGATTTTAGCTGTTTTTTTTATTTTTTAAGAAAAAAATCCAGATCCAAAACCAGAACCCGAAAAGAAAACATGGAGGTGAGGTTTTGGAAAAACCAATCCAAAACCAAAACACGGGGGTCGGCGCACATCCCTGATTTGTTAATGCCGCAATGTAATCCCACTCTCCCGGTGTCAGTGAGAGGGGGATCGGCTTGTATTACACCCCTGGGACCCGCCGTGGCCGATCACAGATGGAGATCCGCTCCGCCAGCTTTGTGCGCTCACCTGGTCCGTATGGGGTTAATAACACGCCAGGTCTCACTGCTGTCGCTGCGGCTCAGGATTCGTATGACGTTCCCCCTGGTCTGTTGACAGCACGCCAAGTCCCGCTGTTATTAGTGCAGCTTAAGATATATGCAGAGTTCCCGCTGCTATGGCTGCGGCCAGGGGATCCATGTATTGGTGTGCTGTGAGTTGTATCCCACCGCTAAGGTATCAGTATGAGGCGCTGCTTCATATGTAAGCGGTCCAATCTCCTAAAGGAAATAGCTTGTTGTAGATGCAGTGTTCTGGCTGCAGTTAAATTATAGGTTCAAGATAGAATAACCTCATGAGTCAAATCGAAGGAGTCGCCCGCATTAGAGCATACACAAGCTGTTTAGTTACCGGTGAAAGTCAGACTCAGAGATTTGTTGTAACCAGTCTCCTGTAATTCAGCAATACAAGTCAAATATGTAATCTTGATCTGGGGACACCCTTAACGCATTTCTTTCTCCCTGCGAATTTCTTCAGAAGGATGTCAGTAAGCAGGAAGATGTCTAATTTATAGGAGGTTCCTCCTAATCAGCTTTATTCATTAGTATGCACAGCACCTGCAATCTATTTTGTCCCCAATCAAGAAACACATCACATAATTCTCTTAAGAGGACTGGAGAATACCCAGTATGATCCAAAACCACCACTTATTTAACCCTTTAAATGCTCTAATTAAATAGTAATATCCACAAAATAAATACATATCTATATATTACACCAATAAAATTTAAATAAAAAATAATAAATGCACATAAAAGACATTGCTAATATTCAATTAAAAAAATTAAATATAATCCATTAGAATATCTATATTTTCCTATAAAAATATTATAGACTGAGCCATGTATGTTCTTATGACAAGGGGAGGTCTGAGGAGTGATTCTAATGATCAGTCCCAGTCCCTTCATACTATCTAGGGCAACCCTTTCACTCCATATTAACATCCTAAGTTTATATTCAAGATTAACTGTAGCGGGTTTCCACTAAACTATAAATTATCCACCACTGTGGTTCATTCTAAAGGGCACCCCTCAAGGGAGGGGGCCTTCCCAAATCTACAAAAATTTAATATGTGGCATTCACCACAATGTCCAATTGCGAACCTAGGCTTATACTTATACATATATAGAGAGAAAATACTTCATTAGAGTAGTTTAAACAGGATTCTATTCACAGAAAAGAAGGGAGGGGGGAGTTAGAGGGAAAGGAAGAGAAGGGGGGAAGAAGAACCCAAATCTTGGAGACAATCTGTGAGCAATTTAGAGGAACTCTAGATCCACCATCTCGTTGAGACCCTCCGGACGAAGGGTGCTCAAAAGATGGATCCAGTCTGTGTCCCTGTCTCAGGGTTTTGGGTATATGTTCTAGCCCCCACAATTTTAAACCCGCAATCTCTCTACAATGCTTTTCTAAATAATGTTGAGGTACACTACGTGTAGTTACCTTTTTCAGAATATTTTTTCGATGCTCTAAGAATCGTTTTTTAAGTGAGCGAGTGGTGTGACCCACATACTGTGACCCACATTTACATTGGAGTAGATAAATCACATATGGCGTCTCATAATTAATAAATGTGGTTATTTGATGGGTGACATTCGCAACTGTGGATTTAACAGATTTACTTTTATTTTGTATAAATTCACATGTAATACATGTAGTGGGTCCACAACAAAAACTACCAGCTATTTTTGGTCCTGACCATAAGGTTTCTTGTTCATATATAGCTCTAAACATACTAGGTGCCAGATGACTCTGCAGACTCCTCGCTTTCCTAAAAATCACTGTGTTTTTTTTTTTTCAGACTACACTTCAGTACTGGGCCTATTTAACAACAGTGAATAGTTATTCTTAAATATTAATTGTATTTTATTAGCAGAACTGTTGTATTTTGAAACAAATACCACTGAAGGATGTATACACTTCTTCTTTTTCCCACCTAGTAAAGGACAAGTGAAATTAATTAGTTTTTAAGTGAGCAACAAAATTTAATATAGATTGATCATCCTCATCCCAAATAAAAAAATTATCTATATAATGGCCATAGAGGACCAGGTGCACCCCAAGGTCCGTCCCCCAAATGAGCATAGAGGTTGGCAAAGCTTGGGGCGAACCTGGTCCCCATGGCCATCCCAGTGCGCTGTAAATAGTGGTGCCGATCGTAAATAAAATAATTGTGTTTTAAGATAAATAATATCGAAACTGTGACAAAATTCCTCTGCCTCCCCTAGATCTCAACCTGCTGTGATAAGAATTAATCCACATCTTCAATACCCTTGTCATGAGGGATATTAGTGTATAAAGCTGTTACGTCACAAGTTAAAAATTGATAACTATTTTTGAAAGGTATATCTTTGATCTAATTAAGAAAATGAGTAGTATCTCTCAGGTGAGATCTCGGGGAGGTAGCACCAGGTTGTAAAGAATAATCTATATATGCAGATAAATTCGATGCCAGTGACCGTATTCCCAAAATAATTGGATGTCCGGGTGGATCTGTGAGTGTCTTGTGTATTTTGGGAAAATTTTAATAAACTGGTGTGACAGGGTGAAGTGTAAACAAAAATTCAAATTCTGGATATCACATTATCCTCCAATGCCTTATCCAAAAAATGCCTCAGTTAACTTTGAAAGATTGCAGACGGATCCTGGGCTAATGGTGTACAGAAGACAACATCTCCACGTTGTCGAAGAGCTTCAGCAACATAGTCTGAAGTGTTCTGGGTTACCCCCCCCTACTTATCCGCTGGTTTGATGGTTATAAATTTATCCTTAGAGAAATGTTTTAATGCAAGTGGGAGGTCAAGTTGTGGTAAGTTGGTTTAGAAGTCTTTTGACATAGTTTCAGCTGTAGTAAACTGTTTTTGTAAAAGAAGTCAATATATCCATTTTTAAACTGTAGAGAGAAAAATTTTGAATTTTTAGTAAATAAACTAGTCTTATCTTTGCCTTGATAAGTGCTTAGATTGCCTTCACCCTCTATATATCATTTTTACAAAGTAATTCTGTCAGTGGTATTAAACTTTTCCTATCCCCTGCATCAAGTATTATCGGGAACCTTCTATATTTTTAATTTCATTTTTATTGTGTAAAATATTGTTTATGGCTAAGTGCCTGGGCATAACGATTTAATTCAATAAAGAGTTAAAAAAAATTGGGACTAGTGGATGGAGCAAATTTCATTCCTTTAGGTAAGAGCCTAATCTCTGCCTCACTAAGTTGGCGTATGGATAAATTTAAAATATTTGCAGGATTTAATGGGGCCTTGTATTTTGTTTTCTTCTGTTTAAATTTTCCTCCTCCATTCCCTCTATATCTAGGTCTCTTCCCCTTTTTGGGGTGCCTGGGTAGAGAGGTTTGAATCTGTTTCTGGAGTTGTATGGGAACTTCCTCCACAGATCTGGGGCTTCTTCCCTTCTCCTCCAAAAAGGGGACTTGCTAGGTTCTGAATGATTGTCTGTCTGGGAGTAATATTGTTTTGGCTGTGCCCCTCCATATTTATTTCCCTCTACATACAGTATGTGTGGTTATGAGGAGATACCCCATGTTTATTTAATTTAGTCAATTTTGTGTGGGGTATTTTGTTGATGGTACCCCTAGTTGTACTTTAATCTCCAGATGAGTTAATCCTACTTCTTTGTGACTTCGTAGTTTTGGGGCTCCTTTCTCACATTACTCTTTAGTTCTTGATTATTATGGTTTGATGGGTTCTTTTTATTATAGCCCCTTATTTTATTTTCACTATAGTCTCTTATTTTATTTTCACTATAATCCCTATGAAATTTCTTGTTTTCTGAATTATTTCTTTTCCAAATATTTCCACTCTTTTGTTAAACAAATTCTGTCTTTCTTTGTGTTCTGGAATAGTATCGGAGCTTTTTATTTGTGTCCTTAGGATTTCTATCTCCTTTTCTATAATTTTAGACTCCCTGTATTCAATGAGTAATTTCATTAGTGTAATGGAATACTCATCTAGTGTATTATTCCATCTATTTTGTAGTACATCATCATCCCCAAAGGATAAGGATTTAAAGATCCTCAAACTTCTAGCGATTCTTTTATATTCTCTTTATTTCTGTAGGGTGGTTTTGTCCCACCAGGGTCTTGTTTCCATCTTGAGTAAATCCTCCAATTTATTATATAAATTTCAGGTGTATTTTCTGCCTCTAAAGGTACAATCATTCTCTAATAAAAGTTGTCTTAGATTTCTATCCTTGTAACAAGGCAAATTCATGACTTTATATTACATAATCATCTATACCTATATCATACACCTTACAAATCCATCTATACCTATATCATACACAATACATATCCATCTATACCTATACCGGACACATTACATCCTTATGTGATGTCATCAGCAGTGCAAGTGCATACCATTACAAAATTCATACTACTGCCTGTGGTACATAGTTGTACCATTTTCAAGTTAGACATTGAAAATTAAACAAATTGCACATAGAGGAGGCAGAGAGCTGGGACATCAATTACTTTTTTTTGTCAGGAAAGGCAGCATTGTGATGTCATGACATCTCGCCGTTGTACACTGTAGAGAGAGGAGCCAAGCAGCAGAAGGCAAGTGTGAGCTGTACTGGGCTGGGAAGACAGAGGATGATGCTGATTGACACCGAGGGGGAGGCTGAGGGACCCAGAGGGTAGACTGAGGAAAGCAGGGGAGGGGGTTGAGGCTGTAAAGACATGAGGCTTTAGAGACATAAGGGGCAGGAGTCGATACAGATGGCACAAGTCTGATTGAACCTCTGTGTATGATGATGACATTGGTTATATTCCTACACAAACAGGCATCTTGCATCTTCTGGACCATGTGATCTCCTATTTGAATAGCAAACACTAACTTAAGTCACTGTCTGCACAGGGAAGATCAGTTTCTTGCAGAGAAACCACCATATAGGTTAGGTGTATTTAAAACAGAATGGAGAGAAATGCTCCCAGAGTGATGAGAAATGGGTGGCGTGTCATGATGACATGGACTCATTTTGAGTGGCCGCGCCCCTCTTTTTTTACATCTAAATGAACCACATTTTTGTATCATTTCTGAAGCCTATGCTATAAATACATGTTTTAACTGACTGATTGATTGACTAATTCAGGCTAAGCGCTGCACTTCTTTTCTCTTTAGTTGAACTTTTTTAGTGGGGGGAGATCCCACTGTGCCAGCAGTTTTTGTAACTTGTATTACAGTTAAAATCTCTACAATAGAAAGTTTTAGGGTTAGGGTTGAGGGTCAATATAATCACTGTCGATAAAACAGACTAAAACCGGAAAATAGTCAAATACCACAAAGAAGAGACCACTTCTCCCAGCAGTTTTTTTCTCAACTCTGCAGCCATATTAATGTGAATATTCTACAATACATCAATGGCAAAATAAACAAAGATATTTAAAAATATCCTTAAATAAGATGCCAGGTATCAGATTGTCATACGCATAACCCGGGGGTCTGCTGCTACCCACATGCCTTGTGACAAACCACTATTGCAACCTCACCAATGTCCTACTGTTACACACAAGCTCCCCTACTTAGGGAGCTACATGGCCTAAGGGGACTAATAACCTAATGGGACGCAGAACCTAACGGTATTCATTACCTAAGGGGACGCATATCTATGGAAATTCATAATCCAAAGGGTTTGTTTGACCTTAGAAAAAGTCACATGGTGTGTGACGAAACGCGTTAGATGGGATGATCTTCTTACACACTGGATACACTGTTGCGCAGTTGCACCAGACTCACGCCGCATAGACTATTGACCACGGCATATTTCCAACAGCGCCATGGCTCACAGCACTTGGTACCTGGATTCTGGCTGATTAGACGATATTCCGGACCTGGAAGGGTATACTTTAGAGGGCCCCCACTACGTTATATTCATCAACCCTGAGTACGTCCAGGGACACTTGAATTTAATGCTGTCTGGGCGCCAGAGACACGGTCCACATGCGGTTGTGATATTTGCTTGGCTGAGTAGACTGATTTCTGTTTGTCAAAGACTGCTGAATAACCACCAGGCATGAGATATTCCTGGATGAACTATCTGTCATTTTTGCCTTACCTGTGTCCGGACACGGTGTATTATATGCCATAGTCAGCGGCATCTTTCAAATACAATCGACACCAGGTGATAAGTGTGCTAGCAAAATATATCTGGAGCTAAACCTATTTACAGCCTTATATGCGCTCTAATGATTTATGGACTCTGGTGATTTGCAACATCTATATGCAACACTGTTTCATTGTGTTATTTAATAGGTTGATACTATGTGATTGACAATATTTGATTTTATAGTGGGAGATTTCTATTAATATATTGTACTTATCCGATGTTATTACATATTAGGTAGATCATTAAATATTTTATAGATCTTTAATACATCTGTCTCAATTTGATTATGTTGATATTTTGATTTGTTTTAATAGAACCTGTTGTGGAGGTAGCGCAGACTATTTTCTTTTGTCCATTGTTATAATCCAAAGGGTGACAACCTCTTCTACCTATATCTGGAGACAGGTAAGGATTTATCACAGATTAAATACTAGATTGAGCAATTCATTTATTTATTTATTTTTAATAGAATTTTATTAATTGGATGAATAACAATAAACACAAGACCTACATAGAGGACTGTATAAGATAAATGGCACATCAGTACCAAACAGCAGACAAACAAACAAAAAAATAATTAAATAACAATATCGTCAGAACAAATAGATGCCCGCGTCATAGCCCATTTTTGCCATTAAAAAAATATCCATTTTTTACATTAATAAAGAGAAGAGTGTAGAAAAGAGGGAAAAGATGAGAATAGTAGTGACAAAGGATGGTAAGAAAGAAATTCGGAACGTGTGGTGGCTGTCCATAAGAAGGAAAGATAGGAAGGGAAGGGAGGAGGGAGCAGACTCAGCCGAATATTCCCATAAAATAAGTAAATAGTACACCTATTCTGAGGAGACCTTACTTCTGTAATGAAAAAATTAAAGTAAAGCATCAGGGAGATCTATGCAGTAATCAGCTATATGTATGTGGGGGACTGTGAAAATGAGAGGTCCAACTTTTAGAAGAATTCTTTTTAAGAATGCTAGTATGCCATATTTTGGCTATAATTTCCCCCATAGATGGAACCTCTGTTTTCTTCCAAGCTGATGCCAAAAGACATGTGGCTGCCATTACCATACTGTATGTCGAAATAATTAGTGTTGGCAGTGAGTGGCCTCAAGGACACATAATGGTAGTAAAAAGTATATAGGAGTGAGTGGAATGTTCAAGTCCAATATGGAATGAACCAAGGTATTAATTTCATTCCAAAAGGGAACGATCTTTGGGCAACTCCACCATATATGTAGAAACGTTCCGACATCCCAGCAACATCTCCAGCATAAATTTGAGATGTCCGGGTGAATTTTATTTAGTCTGGAAGGGAAATAGTACCATCTGTTGAACAATTTATAAGCATTCTCCAGACTGCCTTCTCCTGTAGGGAACACAAATTTTGCATCTCAATTAATTTCTGCGTGCCTATTGTCTGGAAGACCATCACGTTATCAGTTGTTAAGTTTATGCGTAACCCTGCTGGCCATTTGGCAGCTTCATCTGCTCTGTTATTGCCCATTGACACCGGGTCTTCTTCACATGTGTGGGCTTTACATTTGATGACAGCTACTGCCTTTGGTAGCTGGATCACTGTCAGTAGTCCTTTTATGTGATGTGAGTGTGCGACTGGTGTGCCTGCTGCTGTCATAAAATTTCTAAGATGCCAAAGAGCCAAAAATCATGTACTACCCCGAAGGCGTACCTGGAGTCAGTGTAGATATTAGCGGATTTACCTTCTGCCAGCTCACACGCTCTCCTTAATGCGACCAGCTCAGCTACCTGTGCTGAGTGAGGTGGACCAAGTGGTTCAACTTCTACAACATCTTCCTCATTTATAGCAGCATAACCTGTGCATAATTCTCCTGTATCCGTCTACCTGTGACAACTCCCATCCGTGTAAAACATAAAATCTACATTTTCTAATGGTGTATCACGTATGTCTGGTCTTGCAGTAAAAGTTTGATTCAAATACTCCATACATCATGTGTGTCAGTATACCTGCAAAACTCACCTTCAACCAGAGACTCACCTTCCTTCACCCTTTGTGCATCTCGAGGCACATATGGTAAGTACGTTGTTGGATTTAACGTATTGCACCTTTTATTGGTGATATTTGCAGGTGCCATTAGAGCTAGTCCCCATTTCGTGAACCTAGCTGAAGAGACATGTCTGGTTTGGGCAGAATTCAACAAGGCAGATACTGCATGCGGTGTATAGACAGTTGTATCATGCCCTAATACTACATCCCCACTCTTGTTTACCAGAAGAGCAGTTGCAGCTACACTTCTTAAACACGTTGGGCGTGATCTTGCTACAGTGTCCAGTTGTGCACTGTAGTATGCTACAGGTCTGCTAGCATAACCATGTTTTTGTGTGAGGACACCTGCTGCGCAGCTATCAGCCTCCTTACAAAATAACTCAAAGAAAATAACTGAAAGGGTTTTCAGAATCTGGTATTCCCAGGGCAGGTGCTCTTGTCAGACTTTCCTTAAGGTTAAGGAAAGCCTGCTCTGTGTTCTCAGTGTGTATGACACGGTCGGGTTTTGAGGATGAAACTAATTCCTGCAATGGTAAAGCCAAAATAGAAAAACCTGGGATCCATGTCCTGCAGTATCCACACATGCCCAAGAAGGTACGGATTTGCTGTTGGTTTTGCGGCAGTGTCATGGTCTGTATGGCCTGTATTCTGTCAGTTGTCAAGTGTCATAGCCCCTGGGTTAGACAGTGTCCCAAGTATTTGACCCTAGTCCGGCATGGCTGTAATTTGTCCTTTGCAACCTTGTGCCCTGTTTGTGAGAGATGAAGTAACAACAGTTTAGTATCATTTAAACATGACATGCATGAATCAGAGCACAACAACAAATCATCTACATATTGGATGAGGACAGACCCATTGCTTGGTTGAAAAGATTGCAGACAGTCATGTAAAGCCTGAGAGAAAATACTGAAGCTATCTATGAAACCCTGGGGCAATCGTGTCCATGTATATTGTACCCCTCTGTAGGAAAATGCAAACATATATTGACAGTCAGGGTGAAGAGGAACAGAGAAAAATGCAGAACATAGATCAATGACAGTGAAGTGGGTTGCAGTTGGTGGAATTTGCATGAGGATGACAGCTGGATTGGGCACTATGGGGAATTGGCTCCCAACAACTTTGTTAACACTCCTAAGATCCTGTACTAATCTATAGTCCCTCTCCTCCAGCCTTATTCACTGGAAAAATGGGACTATTGGCTGGACTAGCTGTATGAATTAAAATCCCTTGTTGCAATAACCTTTCTATTATGGGATAAACCCCTAGCTCCATCTGGCTGTAATGGGTATTGAGGGATTTTTGGAGCCTGCCTACCACTCTTCAAATTTACCATTACAGGAGATACATTTGCCATCAATCCAGTGTCCTGTCCATCTTTGGTCCAGAGGGAACCTGGTATTTGCATTATCATTTCTTTTACCTGAGATGGACTTTGTTCTAAAATGGCAGAGTGCAACATTAACCTTTGTGGTGTGTCCAATATGTCCTGTACCTCATGCGCAACCTTTTCCAGTATATCTAGGAATATACCATCAGGGGTACAGTATATGACACATCCCATCTTACACAACAAATCCCTTCCCAGCAGATTAGTAGGAGCCGCCGCTGCCAGGAGAAAGGAATGCTTGGTTGGCAGTGGCCCGATAGTAACATCTGCAGATCTGGTTAGAGGGTAATGCTGTACTCTCCCCGTTACTCCTACTACTGCTATGGTCTGATTGGTAACCTGTAAGTTAAATGGAGAAGTTATCATGGATCTGGTCGCCCCTGTATCTACAAGAAAAGTGTGTTTATTACCAGATATATCAACTGTCATTGTAGGTTCTTCCCTAGTATTCTCAGTTAACCTAACTGGCTGTAGACTACAGGTATGACCTGACCCCTAGCACTAACTATCATCCTCCAGCAGAGCATTGGCTGTCGCTATGTGAGCGGGTGACCGTTGGAAATTCCCTGAACCTTGGGAGTGCCCTTTCTGAGTGTAACTGGGTGTTTCCTTCCTAGGTGGCCCCTGATTTCTCAATTTCCAGTATATCTGTATGTGTAATTCTTTATTACAATTAAAACACCTTACTGTATTACCCCGTTGTTGGTATTTGTTGTAAGACTGTGGCTGTGTATGTGATCCCTCTAGAGCCTGAATGCTCACTGCTATTAACTTTTCACTCAGTGCCTCTTTCTTCCTGCCAATGTTCTTGTCATGTTCTATGGCTGACTCTCTAAGTGGATCTACAGTAATCCCTCTCTAGTTAGGTAGAGAGGTTTGCACTCTGGTTTTTAGGTTGTCTTTGAGACCATCCATAAGTACCATAACAGTTACTTCCCTGTGGTGTACATCATCTTTAATATCTGCTATCCCAGTGTACTGGGTTATTGTTAGCAGTGCTCGGGCATAATAATCTGCTGCAGATTCACTATCCTTTTGTTTAATAGTGAAGATTTGGCTCCAGTTAACTACCACTGGGAAATATACAGCCAATTGTGTTATTATACGTTTTATATTGTTCTGGTTATCCTCATCAGTTAAGGATTTATCCTCCTCCAATACACAATGCTTTACAAACTTTTGCACATCAGTATTGGAGGGGAGACAGGCCCTTAACACCACTCGGCAATCCTTATTAGTTGGCTCATGAGCATTACCTAAATCTTTAATACATTTCTGATATTTGGCTAACTTTCCTAGGGTCTGGGAAATCTGACATAATTGAATGTAATTCTGCTCTAGTCCATGGACAGTGCATTTCTACATTCCTTATGGGAACTGTACCATCTTTGTCCGGTTTCCCATTGGGATGTGCACCTACCACCTCACTTTGTTCAGGATTACCTCTCCTAATCCGGTCTCCACTAGTCTCACCCATTTCAGGTGCTGGCCCTGCTAGTTGGATCGCTGCCTTTCCTCTCTGTGGAACATCTAATATATTAACAGCATGCGTAATGGCTGAAATTATAGTAGGTTTATCATCTTCTACCAAAACATTTTCCTGGAGGGGACTTAAATCAGGATACAAGTTACTTATTACGATTTTTAAATTATTTTTAGTATCGGCTGTACTTTCACCTGCGGTCGCATATGGTGACCGAGGTGCGCTTGCGCTGTCTGCTTTATGCGCGATGACGCTACATTGCAGCGTGGGTATGCTACCTGACGATGTCTTGCTTTGCGGCATGAGTACGCTGTTTTGCGGCGTGCTACTATGCCATGTGTGTGCGGCATTTCGCGGCACGAACATGCTACTTTGCGGCGTGTGCACGCTGCCTAGCGGTGCGAGTACGCTACCTAGCGGTGCGAGTACGCTACTTTGAGACGCACATACACCACCATGCCACGTGTTCCCCTCATGCTGCCATAACTAAACAGTCATTATACATTACTCTTTTCTTTAGAGATTTTACTAAACATATGTTATCTCTAAAAATACCTCCAAATTGAAACTGCCAACTTTAGGAAAGGGTTTCACACATCCTTTGGTCATTTTGACCCATATGTCACAGTACACAGTTGCATACGCGCCATACTTCTCATTCATTATATACCCTGCCGATCCAGTCGGTCCATTCATAAGCAGCTCTCCCTCGACCATCCCTTGCGATTGCTTTACACCCATCTGTTCCCACGCTATCGCCTCTCACTAGGGATTTCGGCATTGGACGAATTAAATAAGATGCGTCCAGTCACTTCAACCCGTTATGCGCCGCCGACCGCTAAGCGTTTTTCCATTTGCGTGCGGCTAAGCATTTTTCCATTTGCGTGCGCAACGAGGGAACAGAAAATAGCCTATGCAATTGTTCTGCTTTCCGTACAAATTCAACTTGCCAAGCTATCAAGCTTCCTACTTTGAGTTACTGTCCACTGGTAGAATTTAAGCATTCCAATAACACTTACCCTTTCCAGGGATTTTCTCCCAAGACCCCCAAGTCACAGTCACGGTTTACACTACCATGCAGTCTAATCGCATTGCCCAGAGACACTACCTTCTTATCAATGGACTTTGCGATTACTATTGGGGGGTTCAGCCGAAAAACTACTCCCAGTTTTTCCGAAACCACAATATACATGCTGTGTATACTGTCCCAGTAGCAATTTTCCTTGTCAGACACCTACCGAGTTTCCCTGTATCTTTTTTACAATAAGATTTTTCACATCACAAGAACACGTTCACATTCATATACCTTTGTTTTCTGGCCAGAAAAATGCTTTCCCTAGTGGCAAAACCTATTCAGAAGATTTTAACAAGTGATAAACATATGGCATCAATACAGGGAAGACGCATACGCTATTTGCGATTCGCCTATTGCAGCTCAAAGTGACAATAAAAGAAACTGACTTTTCTCTCTTGTCCCTGGATTCTAATCAGCGCTCCTTAGATCACCCAAAAACGGATAATCGATTTCACAACACTTGAGTACAAAAACAGGCATAAAACACATTGCGTTCTTACCCGTATATGACGCGTCCACCCTTTGTTGAGGGATCAAAATCCGGTCGCTTTGATTAATGTCCGGTAACGTGACCTCAAGGACGAGCCCCAATCTATTGATTCCTAATAGTCGCTAGACGCTATTTAGCGCTGCTAGTCGCTTAAGAAAGAATTGCTTCCAGTCCAATCATGTGGTTCCAAAGCACAAAAAGTTATTTATGTAATGAAAAAGTAACATGGTGAAAGATTTAACAACTAGAGTAAAAAGCAATCCATACTAGTACAAGCCGATACATACGCATGCGCACTGGTCCCAGTATACAGTCATCAACCCAGAAGTCTGTGATCATCAATGAGGATGTCTGAACACTGGGATCGGGACGCAGTTTATATACCTTACAGAGTTCTACGTTAGGAAAGAAAGCCGTTGGATATTTAAACTGGGCACCCTTACACCACATGGCCTCAATGATCACAATAGTTATGGGGCATTTTTAGTTTAGGTCCTACAGGAACTACCATCACACTTACAGCCACTCCACATTGGACATGCCCAATCTCGTCTGATCTTGGAAGCTATGCAGTGTTGGGCCTGGTTAGTACTTGGATGGGAGACCACCTGGGAATACCAGGTGCTTATAATATAGACCTGACAGTGAAGAGATCCTGTATATGGACTGTTAATAACAACTTCCCCACAATATAGAATGCTCCATTCTTAATTTCTACTTCAGGGTCCATAGGGTATCCACAGGATACCTTGGGGTATAGGTGTGACGTCAGTCATCGGGCACCATAGAGTTAAGCTTTCAGCCTCCCAGGATGCACTAGGGTCCCCCTCCTATACCCCGCCCCCGAGTCAAGGCACCTCAGTTTAGTTTGGTGCCCGGCCGGAGTCGGGTGCACCTGTTAGAGTGGGGGCTAAGAAGAGCCCCTGAAGTTTTCTGCATGCAGCTGTGGCTGCACATCTGGATGTACAGCATGGACAGTCAGTCCTGACGTCCATGCTGTCTTCCCTACACCCCCGCCGGTACCAGAACACCGGTACCGATCCGGGGATGCTGGTGAGCATCTGGGGTCACAGCTAGCGGTGACCCCAGATGTTCCGGACCATGGCCGGAATCAAGGGGGACAGCAAGGTAAGCAGCGGGGTCCCGCGGTGGGTCCCCGCTGTTACATGGTCCAGAGTCCCCAGGCAGGGGGCTCCCTGGGGACTGGCTGCAGCGTGGAGCCAGGTATATAACCTGCGCTTCCACTACCCCCCTGGGACAGCGGACCGCAGCAGAGCGGTAGCGCTGCAGCGTCCCAGGGGTTAAATGCATGCCAGGGGAGCGCGCCTTCCCTGTCTCACAGCCGGCGCCTCCCCCGCTGCACACAGCCCTCTCTGCACACTGCCGACTGCGCTCCTCCCCCAGGCCAGCCTCCTCTAAGCTCCTCGGCGGCCATCTTAACAACGCATGGTGAACGCTGCTGGAAGCCTGGATTCAGAGGCATCGTGGTCTGGGTCCCCCCGCATACCTCTCCTCCGATTTGGTCCAGGTCTGTGTATGCAGCGCTGTGTCCTACCAGACTCTGTGTCTGTGTAGTTGATTTATCAGCGCTGGTTAGTGCAGGAATTGAGTTTCTTTGCATTGTATGTGACTGTGCTAGCGCTGCTGCCTGTACTTTCCATTTCTGACTGTCAGCTTTATTACTGTCCCTGTTCTTTCTGCTAAAGCCCGTGCGGTGCGGTGCTGCAGGGTGGTCTCTCGCCTTTTTAAAAACAATTGGTGAGAGGGGTCACATACTTTATACCATCATGTCTGAAAGTGACTTTCCGGGTGGTCTCTCGCCTTTTTAAAAACAATTGGTGAGAGGGGTCACATACTTTATACCATCATGTCTGAAAGTGACTTTCCTCTCCGGCTACAATGTACTACGTGTAAAGTTCCTTTAGCGGAGGGGGAGGGTAGCGCGGAGGGCCTCTGCCGGCAGTGTTTGTCAATGGCGCAGCCTATTACGGTTACAGCACCGGTACAGGAGCCGCCCTGGGCTTGTTTCGCTCAGGCGCTTACAACCTTAGTGGGCCAGTTAGCTCCGCAGCCCGCGTTTACGCAGATGGGTTTGTCCCAGCAATCAGTGGTGTCGTCACTCATGCAGGGTTTCCCAAGACAATTGGTGATACCCCGCAGTCTCCCTATTTCCCCTCTCCCGGTTTCTCAGGAGCCGGCGTGGGTTAACTCCCTGACGAGTTCTGTACAGCACTTGTCGGACGTGTTGCAGGGGGAGGCTGTGATGCGGCCACATAAACGGCCGGTGGCGTCTCTGTCGGCTCCTTATGAGGATGACGAAGGGACGTCTGATGATGGGGAGATTCTGGGTCCTTACGATCAGGAACCTCTCCATACTAAGGACGCAGACGCTAGGTCCAAGGTGTATATTCCTGGACTTATTCGGGCAGTCCGCACAGCCTTGGTGATTGAGGACGAAGTTCCCTCAGCGGCTAAATCCAAGTATGCCTTTTTTAAGGATGTGAAGGGTGACGCCACAGTCTTTCGGGTCAGTTGGTGGACCATTTAGAGGATGCGTGGAAACAGCCTGGCAAGCGATACCAACCGCAGAGGCGCCTGGCGGTGGCTTATACGTTCGCGGATAATTATTTTGCTAAGTGGGAATCCCCTCCACAGGTGGATTCTCATGTGACACGTCTTGTCCGTAGTGCCACATTGCCAATGCCATCCATGTCCTCCCTTAAGGATGCTACGGACCGCAAGGTGGAGATCTGCCTGAAGTCCGCTTATTCCCTTGTGGGGGGGGCATCGCGGCCGGCTATGGCCATTTGCTGGGTTGCCAGAGCTATGGAGCGCTGGGCGGATTTGTTGAAGGCGTCCTTCGATTCCGAATGTCCGGCTGAACAGGCGGAGTTGATTGGTAATCTCCGTGATTCGGCCACTTATATCAACGAGGCGGCCTTAGACATTAGTACCCTGGTGTCTCGAATTTCTTCAGCAGCGGTGGCTGCTCGTCGCACCTTGTGGTTGCGATCCTGGAAGGCGGACGCTGATTCCAAAAAGGGTTTGGAGGCGTTGCCCTTTAACGGAGAAGTTCTCTTCGGTCCAGATCTGGACAAGATTGTGGCCACGGTGCAGCAGCCAAATTGCCATGTCTCCCGTCGGCCGCTGTTCCTTCTGGTTCAGGACCATCGTCCTTTCGGTCTTATAGGGCCCAGGGCAGGCCCAAACCACAGTCTTTTCCCCGACAGGCTGGTCCCAAGAAATCGGCAAAGCCCCGGAAGCAGGCATGGAGTACCAGACGTCCGGCCCCTAAGCCAGAAGACAAGCCTGCGGCCTGACGGTCCGGGCCTCCCTTTGGGGGATCCCAAAGTGGGATGCCGCCTGCTGCAGTTCGCCCAGTGTTGGTC
This sequence comes from Taudactylus pleione, assembly GCA_031769625.1. Taxonomy (NCBI): domain Eukaryota; kingdom Metazoa; phylum Chordata; class Amphibia; order Anura; family Myobatrachidae; genus Taudactylus; species Taudactylus pleione. Next base: position 2,140,961 of record JAUIMM010000586.1, read on the forward strand.
GGTCACCACGACAGACACTTGGGTTCTCGAGGTGGTCTCCCACGGGTACGCCCTCTCTTTCCGGCACAGACCCCACCTCTTTTTTCCACCACGGGTCTACCATCAGACCGGAACAAGGCCACGGAGCTGCGGAAGGTCTTGCACACTATGCTCCAGGCTGGAGTTATAGTGCCTGTTCCATTCTCCCAGAGGGGCCAGGGTTTCTATTCCAATCTCTTTTTGGTGCAGAAACCCAATGGGTCCTATCGTCCGATTCTCAACCTCAAAGCTCTCAACAAGTGTTTGCGGGTTCCGAAGTTTCGGATGGAGACCCTACGGTCCATCATTCTGGCGCTGGAACCTGGGGACTACATGGTGTCATTGGACATACAGGACGCTTACCTGCATGTCCCTATTTTGCGCCATCAACAGTTCCTTCGGTTTGCAATCCGCAGCGACCACTTTCAGTTTCGGGCGTTGCCTTTTGGCCTGGCGACAGCACCGCGTGTGTTCACCAAGGTGAGGGCGTTCATGGCGGCTTCTCTGCGGCTGCAGGGAGTCTGCATGTTGCCGTACTTGGACGACCTTTTATTAGTGGCAGGATCTCCGGAGCTCCTTCTGCGCCACTTGGACCTGACCATTGCGCTACTGCAACGGCAAGGCTGGTTAATAAACTGGCAGAAGTCCACTCTAATCCCGTCTCGGCGGATTCTACACCTCGGAGCCTTATTGGACTCGGGACAGCAAAGGATCTTTGTGACGGGGGAAAAGATCTCTGCTTTACAGTCGAGGGTGCGCAGTTGTCTGCACAGCCGCCGGGTGTCTCTACACTCGGCGATGAGGTTACTGGGCTCCATGGTGTCGGTGTTCGACATGGTGGAATATGCCCAGTTTCACTCCAGACCTCTGCAGCACCTGATCCTGTCCAAGGGCTGCCTCAGTCTCTAAAGTCCCAGACGATAGTGCTCACCCCGGAGGTTCGCCTGTCCCTTGCCTGGTGGTTGCAGACGACCCATCTCAGCAAGGGACGTCCGTTCTGGGTACCAAATTGGGTCCTGTTGACAACGGACGCCAGTCTTCGGGGCTGGGGAGCAGTTTCGGGTCCACACTTGTTCCAGGGCAGGTGGACTCCGACAGCAGGGGAACTTCCAATAAATATCTTGGAACTCCGTGCGGTCTTCAATGCTCTCCAGCAGGCACATCAGGTTCTCCAGGGTCGTCCAGTGCAGGTCCAGTCGGACAACGCTACCACCGTGGCCTACATAAACCGGCAAGGAGGAACCCGAAGTCGGGCGGCTCTCGTAGAGGTGTCTCGGATCCTGGTATGGGCGGAGCGCAATCTTCCGGCCATATCAGCTGTCTTCATCCCGGGAGCACTAAATTGGGAGGCGGACTTTCTCAGTCGCCAGGACGTTCATCCGGGGGAATGGTCCCTGCACCCAGACGTTTTTCAACTGCTGGTGGACAAGTGGGGTCTTCCAGAGATCGACCTCATGGCGTCCCGGCACAGCAACAAGTTGCCGGTGTATGGGTCTCGCACAAGAGACGAAGAGGTGTCTCTAGTGGATGCTCTGTCTGTCCGGTGGACGTTCCGGTTCGCTTACCTGTTTCCTCCGGTTTCCCTTCTACGGGTAATCCGGAAATTCAAACAGGAAGGAGGGACGCTCCTGTTGATAGCTCCCACGTGGCCCAGACGGCACTGGTTCTCAGACCTTCAGGGTCTGTCCGTGGACAGTCCTCTGCGGTTGCCGCTACGACCGGACCTTCTGTCGCAGGGTCCTTGTCTTCACCCGGACCTGACTCGGCTGTCTTTGGCGGCGTGGCTGTTGAGACGGCCATGTTGAGGTCCAGGGGGTTTTCCAGCTCTGTAGTGCGTACCATGTTACGAGCTCGGAAACCGTCTTCCGCGAGAATATACCATCACGTGTGGCATACGTTCTTCCAGTGGTGTCGACCGAGAGGTTATGCACCGCGGGAGTTTCGTCTGTCTCGGATACTCGCCTTCCTACAAGCGGGACTAGATCATGGGCTTCGCCTTGCTTCTTTGAAGGTACAGGTTTCGGCCCTGTCTGTCTGGTTTCACCGTAGGATTGTTACAATCCCGGATGTGCGCACCTTTATGCAAGGTGTTCTCCGCATTCAGCTGCCCTTTGTTCCACCTGTGGCGCCTTGGGATTTGGCTGTGGTCCTGAGGGCTCTCCAGGGACCGCCGTTTGAACCACTGGGCTCAGTGGATCTTAAATGGCTAACAGCTAAGACTGTTTTCCTTCTGGCCATTGCTTCGGCCAGACGTGTTTCTGATTTAGGGGCTCTTTCTTGTAGACCCCCTTTCTTGATTTTTCATGGGAACAGGGCAGTGCTCCGCACTCGGCCTGAATTTCTTCCCAAAGTTGTTTCCCAGTTTCATGTCAACAAGGAAATAGTTGTTCCGGCCTTTAACTCACCTGGCCTTTCAGTGAGTGAGGCCACTTTGGATGTTGTGCGGGCCTTAAGGACTTATGTTGACCGCAGTTCTTCGTTTAGGAAGTCGGACGCCTTGTTTGTCCTCTATGGCTTCCGTAAAAAGGGTTGGCCTGCTTCAAAGCAAACTTTAGCAGCCTGGATCCGTATGGCTATTTCTGAAGCTTATCTTCATGAAGGTCTGCCGGTTCCTCCTTCTTTGAAGGCTCATTCCACTAGGTCTGTGGGTCCTTCGTGGGCAGCTCGACGTGGTGCCTCTGCAGTCCAGATCTGCAAGGCTGCTACGTGGTTCTCTGTCTATACCTTCGTGAGGTATTACAGGTTTGACACCTTCGCCTCTCAGGATGCTTCCTTCGGGCGGCGGATTCTCCTTTCAGCACAGGAGCGTCCCCACCCTTAAAGGATACTGCTTTGGGACATCCCCAAGGTATCCTGTGGATACCCTAGGTATCCTGTGGATACCCTGAAGTAGAAAATATGAGATATGGTAAGAACTTACCTTTGTTATCTCTATTTCTACGAAGTCCATAGGGTTCCACAGGACTCCCGCCTTGTCGCACCCGTGCTGCAGATGGGCTTTGTTCTGGTCACCGGTTTTTCCGTCTCCCTCTGGTGAGAGTGTGATTCTTGTGTGTATCCAGATCTTCTTTCTCTCTCTTCCTTCTCCTCCTCCAGCCTATGGCTTGGTAACTAACTGAGGTGCCTTGGCTCGGGGGCGGGGTATAGGAGGGGGACCCTAGTGCATCCTGGGAGGCTGAAAGCTTAACTCTATGGTGCCCGATGACTGACGTCACACCTATACCCCAAGGTATCCTGTGGAACCCTATGGACTTCGTAGAAATAGAGATAACAAAGGTAAGTTCTTACCATATCTCATATTTTTTCTCACATAGGACACTATATAATCAACAAGGTGTCACTATCATTACCTTTTTTATAAAGATTCAGAGTGTACCAACTACTTAATTATCTCCCCTATCTATAATGTGAGGATATATGTGGCTAAATATCTGATTTCCAATTTTACATCATGTCTCTATATCTCTATCCAGTGATTCATGATATGTCCAACCATATATTACCCCTATAGTCAGATAATATGAGAACTAATCAATTCTTTTAAAGTGCACACCCGTTGTTTTTTTTTTTTTTTTTTCTCCCCTCCCTATAATTTTACTCTTTGTATTTTGCAAAATGCTGCATAACCTACACTACATATAATTTTTTCATTCTAAACTGCACTGTTGCTATAGGATTAATTCACTATGCAATACAGGGATGATACTATGTAACAGACAGAAAAACCATGTGGTTCAGCAGTGAAGGGCACAACAATAATGGACAGATGCCATGGCTTTGATGTATACCCTATTTGATATAACTTGCACGCAGCACACAATGGCACACTAATTAAAAACAAACACATGCAGAGTGCTAAGTGCAACACAGAGCCCTGATCAGGGGTCTTCAAACTTGGCCCTCCAGCTGCTGTGGAACTACACATCCCAGCATGCACTGCCACCTTTTTGATATAACAGCATGCTAAAACTATGCAGTGCATGCTGGGATGTGTAGTTCCACAGCACCTGGAGGGCCAAGTTTGAAGACCCCTGGCCCTGATGTAGACATCACAAGTGAAAGCCCACACTAGCACACATGTTCATAATCAGCAGAAGAGGCGGGACACCGTTCAGGCAGCCGCTCATTGGTCCGTGGTCTGTTATTAGAAGGATCTAAGGTAGAGACCCTGAATGTACCGTGAACAAGCCAGCAGAGGCGAAACTATATCGTCGGAGATAGACGCAGCACCTCCGTTCCCGCTGTGCGCACAGCGGGTGCAGTTACAGACCAGGTGACGCTTCATCCTACTATTATAGCCGCCTAAGGTAATAAATCATTTACACCCTGTGGCTAACACTATCAATTGATAAACACATATTTTGTGGTTTGTGATTCTTGCAGACAAGGGATAATTATTACCCGGCCATGCAGGATCTAAATTGTCCCACAGTCGGATCATCAAGTGATTATTAAGACATCACTGATTACTGACAGGGTACTTCTCACTACACATACACAATTGCAATGCTCAACTTTACTGCTACTATCAATTCTGGTTACTTACTGACGTGTGCTGTGAGAGTTTCCCTGCCATATTTATATGCTGTTTGACAAGGGAAACCTATATTTGAGCCAGTGACAACTGTTGCCACACAGTCTCTCACCTTTATGCCATTAGTTGTAAGAATTGAGAATAATGAGGTGACAGAGACAAGGGAAATTTGTATTCAAGCTTGTGATAACTTTTAGATCAAATTCTGAGCGATATCTGTGACAGTATCATTACCATCGATTGTCACAGCATCTATTCACAATAGATATGTAAATCATGATGTTTTTGTAGTGAGTATAAAAGAGGCAATATAGATTGAATCTATTACATTGTCTAACAAAGGAAACCTGTATTTAAGCCAGTGACAACTATTGATGAATATTGAGTGATATCTGAGACAGCGTTATTACCATTAATTGTTGCCATACTCTTTCACAAATCAAATGTCTAATGTGATGATACTTTCCAATTCATTGGGAAATGTATATTCAAGCCAGTGACAACAGGTGTATAATATTGAGTGATACCTAGTACAACATTACTACCATCGATTGTTGAAATACCCAATTAACGGGGGAATGGCTATCGTGATGATTGTTTCTAGGTATTATCAAAGGAGAAACATTGATTAAATCAACCAGACCACTATCTACTAGCAAACGATAGTGTTAGAGTTTTCCTATCATACCTAATGCTGTCTAGATCCTCAGGTGTGCTGTGATTATATTTACTCTCAGTTGAACAAGACAAGGCATGAGCTCTCACCTACTACTTTTTGTAAAGTGAAAGACACTAGTCACAGGATAGATAGCAGGATAAACACTCACAGCACATATCATTGGCTAGGAGTTTAGACACAAACTAGAGAGAATACTATGATGGAGGATGGAGCATTATATCATTAGCAAATGTCTTTAATTACTTATTGGGTACCTGGCATAACGGAACGATATTTTTTGAAGTATCTAAACGTACACATATGTATCTGTACATTACTTTATTTAATATGTATGTGGAATACTACAGACTTTAGCCAAATTTTTCTATCTTTCTTCGCACTCTCATCGGTACTGGCCCGCAGGAGCCGGGCACAGTAGGACCGAAAGCAGATGCAACTATTAAAAGGGATCAATTATTGTCAATATATGTACTCTCATCATTATCTCCTCTGCACGATGCCGCTGAAGCATAGAGATTTGAAAGCAGATGCATGGCATTCTTGATTCTTTCTTTTCAGTATGACTATTACTCATCTTAATTTTCTGACTGTTATAACTGACACTGAGAAGGTTAACACTCATTAATATCATTCGATGCATGCAGATGAATTAACACCAGTATTTCACTCCTCAAAGTGTGCAGTTCTTTTATACCCACTATTCTTTCTTTCCTTCTTTCATTTCGGCAATCCAAATCATTGACAGATATTACGCCATACTGTAAGGGGGCAGTCTGGTGACATTCCCTACAGATACTTCGTCCTATATGTTTTTTAGAAATATTTTTTGCCTTGACATATGAACACGGCAGTTCATACTTGGAGGACATATTCTGGATCACAATAAGCATTTTAGATGACTACTAAGTGACCAGAACACGATACATTTGTCCAACAATAGTTTAATTAACAGTGTGATACTTAAATATACAACCTTTGTGTAATTTGTCTGTCTATATATGGTGTTATGTCTTTTATGTACGTAAGTTGAAGATTATGTAATAAACTTTGTTTTAATAGATTATATTAAGTTTGTGCCCCCAGCCAAAAGAGTTTTCTTTTCCTTTCCTCTTTAGAGTTCTACGTTAACAAAGGAACTAGTTTACAGGTTTGCATTGGTTCTTCTGGATTGTCTGGTCATTGGTTGATTCATAGGGTGTCATCAGGGGCATGTCTCAGTTCTCCAACGGTCTCTTTGTGTAGTTTTCCGCTGAACAACTGGTAACTACAACACTGCATACTGATAATAACATTGTATGCAATAAATCCCTATCATCCATAACTAGCGAACGCGACTCCTTTGCCGATAGCAACAGGAGTCTGCAAATAAACAGGGATTTAGTATGATACCAAACATGACATGTCCACTATGCTCTAAACCTTAGATCTCATTTAAGTACATTTTATATCATAATTATTAGTCAATAATACCTTTAATAACACTGGTTAGTAACTTTTGTGAATGGGAACCATCTTGCACATAAGCTTCAGCATATGTGCGTCTGTGTGTCGAAATAACAACTATATACAAACGAGCGTCCATGTGTGAGTATTGTGCGTACGCATCTGAGCGTCCGTCTATATAAGTATATATACATTTATATGTGTGTGCGTTATGTGCATCAGTGTATGTGTGTGTTGTGCATACGCAGTTTAGCGCATCAGATTGTGCGACGCAAAGTAGTGTCGTGGAAACACATCGTCAGACCATCGACGACCAGATTGTCAGATAATAATTGCGTGCGATCATATTCAATTATTTGACTTCGACAATTAGGTGCTTCATTTAGGTTAGGTGAGTGGAGATTTGCATATTATATGCATGTAGAATACATATTATATGCATTTATATTAAGCTAGTATATATTTGGGTTTAATTTAAATTGTTATATGTATAATTGTATTTTCATTGTAGGTGTATTTTATATATAGTTATATTTTATTATTATTTTTCTTTGAATTATGTCAAGAACCGCTATAAATTAGTACCTTAAGCAATGGGTTAAATAAATGCTATCTTTAGGGAACGTAAAAAGGATGATGAATACCGGATGTGTTGTAATAACGATGGCTGCTGGAACACATAATTTGTATAAAATGCGGAAATGTGCTGGAACGCATGATCTCCGATAAACTAGACATGCTAAAGATGATTAATGTGCATCTGCTGTGATTTCAGGTGTGTGTAGTTGAACGGACCAGGGGGGACATAAAAAGGCGAACTCTAGCACATCATGCTTGTCTGAGGAAGCCGCCAATTCCTACATTAGAGGCGAGGTAACGCGTTATAGGACTAGGAAGACATCCAGTCATTTGAATATCAGCCTTGTCTGCAAGATACCTGATGTGGAGCTGTGGACCAAAGACCTATTGCGCCTCCATTCTGGACTGCATTGTGGGGACCCTGGCAGCGGATTAAGAGGAGAGGTACACTGTATAATACAGGATGGTCTGAGACAGCATTGATTGCACCATATGTGGTACTTACAAAGTCCAAAGGAGCATGCTTGAATGAATCTATATTGGACTGACAGTCTTTTTGCAAATTGGATTTGCTTATTAACCTTTTTGGGACTGAGACTACTAATATACAAAGGCTGTGTGGTTAAGACTACTAACACAATTTGGCTGGACTAAGCCGTAGAAATACAGCTCTATTAATAACCTTGAGCTCAAGGTTTAGCGGTCGTTAACAATCATATGCGCATTTTATATGGTAATATGGTTTTATTTGATTTTTTGTTTTATTAAAGCCATGTCAATAAATTGTTATTATTGTGACTAATTAATGTGGAATTGAGTATTTGAACAGCGCTTTTTATTATTAAAAATATTGCTCAAAAGCCTGTATGACTAATTTCATATTATTCGTGATAGCTCTTGTACCGCAAAACCAGTGGTTGTCGAGGGGGTATCGTAAACTTTTATTGGCACTGACGGCAGCTGCTAAAAAAAAAGCATTTTACAAGTCTGGATACAGCCTGGAAAACCCCCTTTTTCTCTATTTTTAGAAAAATGACTTTATTCTGAATGGACTGGTTGGAGGCTTCTTTGGCCAAGTAATCCCATTGCTTGATGAGTTCTCTTTATTCGCACAGCGTATGTGTATATTTATTGACAGTAATTCATGTCCACTCAATATATTTAATGAATCGATTTACTCATTTTATTTAATGTCCAGTTAATATTGCACTGTATGTTGTATCTTTTTGACATGCTTCATAAGTAATAAATAAAAACACTTAAAAAAAATAAGAAAATGATTTAATCCTTTGGACGAGCTTCTTGTACTGTATTCATACATGAGCAGAATTAAAGAGTATCTAGGAAGCTTTAATAAAACAGTCAAAGAGATCCAGCAATCACTCTCATCAAAAGATTTAACAACAGCTTTTGAACAAAAGATAACATCTTGCATAAACAGTGTGAATCGGATTATATCACATAATCCAGCGGCAAACGGTATATCCACCTGCGGTCTTCAAAAAGCGGCGCGTCTGTTATTTTGTTTTATGCTTTTTATTGAGACATTGTGAAAGAACATACATTAATAACAGTTTCCATAATCTATAGCAATATCTTGGTTTGTCCTAGCATAGTAGTTTACACAGAAAAAACAAATTGTCAATTAAGTAGACTGTAGTCCTGGGAGCTCGGAAAATGAACCTAGCTATATCTGTTTTCACATCAGGTTTATTGGTGGATCTTGTGATGCTAATCTGGTGAGGTACCAGGTAGATTTTTTTTAAAACTGCTATGTATTTGCCTTCTGGTGGATAATGGAAGAGTATCAATATATACTTCCTATAAACTAAAAAAAGCACTCAACCTTTCTACTTCAGGGTCCATAGGGTATCCACAGGATACCTTGGGGTATAGGTGTGACGTCAGTCGCAGGGCACCAAAGAGTTAAGCTTTCAGCCTCCCAGGATGCACTAGGTCCCCCTCCTATACCCCGCCCCCGGGCCAAGGCACCTCAGTTTAGTTTGGTGCCCGGCCGGAGTCGGGTGCACCTGTTGGAGGGGTCAGGATGCACTAGGTCCCCCTCCTATACCCCGCCCCCGGGCCAAGGCACCTCAGTTTAGTTTGGTGCCCGGCCGGAGTCGGGTGCACCTGTTGGAGGGGGGGCTAGAAGAGCCCCTGAAGCTTTTTCTTCATGCAGCTGTGGCTGCACATCTGGATGAACAGCATGGACAGTCAGTCCTGACGTCCATGCTGTCTTCCCTACACCCCGCCGGTACCAGAACGCCGGTACTGATCCGGGGATGCTGGTGGGCGTCTGGGGTCACAGCTAGCGGTGACCCCAGATGCTCCGGACCATGGCCGGATTCAAGGGGGACAGAGGTAAGCAGCGGGGTCCCGCGGTGGGTCCCCGCTGATCACATGGTCCTAAGTCCCCAGGCAGGGGGCTCCCTGGGGACTGGCTGCAGTGTGGAGCCAGGCGACCAACCTGCGCTTCCACTACCCCCTGGGACAGCGGACCGCAGCAGAGCGGTAGCGCTGCGGCGTCCCAGGGGTTAAATGCATGCCAGGGGAGCGCGCCTTCCCTGTCTCACAGCCGGCGCCTCCCCCGCTGCACACAGCCCTCTCTGCACTGTGCTGACTGGTCCTGTGTCAGCGCTCCTCCCCCAGGCCAGCTTCTCTCTGCTCCTCGGCGGCCATCTTCTCTGCAACGCATGGTGAACGCTGCTGGAAGTCTGGAAGGAAGCATCGTGGTCTGGGTCCCCCCGCATACCTCTCCGCTGTGGCTCAGGTCTGTGTATGCAGCGCTGTGTCCTACCAGGCCCTGTGTCTGTGTAGTTGAGTGATCAGCGCTGTTAGTGCAGGAATTGTTATTTCTCTGCATTGTATGTGACTGTGCTAGCGCTGCCTGTAACTTTTCTTCTCTAAACTGTCAGCTTTATTACTGTCCCTGTTCTTTCTGCTAAAGCCCTTGCGGTGCGGTGCTGCAGGGTGGTCTCTCGCCTATTTAATACTTAATTGGTGAGAGAGGTCACATACGTGGTGCCATCATGTCTGAAAGTGATTTTCCCCTCCGGCTACAGTGTACCACGTGCAAAGTACCGTTAGCGGAGGGGGAGGGTAGCGCGGAGGGCCTTTGCCGGCAGTGTTTGTCCATGGCGCGGCCTATTACGGTTACAGCATCGGTACAGGAGCCGCCCTGGGCTTGTTTCGCTCAGGCGTTAACAGCTTTAGTGGGCCAGTTAGCTCCGCAGCCCGCGTTTACTCCGATGGGTTTGTCCCAGCAGTCTGTGGTGTCGTCACCCATGCAGGGGTTCCCACGACAATTGGTGGTACCCCACAGTCTCCCTATTTCCCCGCTCCCGGGTTCTCAGGAGCCAGCGTGGGTTAACTCCCTGACGAGTTCTGTACAGCACTTGTCGGATGTGTTGCAAGGGGAGTCTGTGATGCGGCCTCATAAAAGGCCGGTGGCGTCTCTGTCCGCTCCTTATGAGGATGACGAAGGGACGTCTGATGATGGGGAGATTCTGGATCCTTACGATCAGGAACCTCTCCATACTAAGGACGCTGATGCTAAGTCCAAAGTATATATTCCTGGACTTATTCGGGCGGTCCGCACAGCCTTGGTGATTGAGGACGAAGTTCCCCCAGCGGCTAAATCTAAGTATGCCTTTTTCAAAGATGTGAAGGGCGATGCCACAGTCTTTCCTCTTTCGGGTCAGTTGGTGGACCATTTAGAGGAGGCGTGGAAACAACCTGGCAAAAGATACCAGCCGCAGAGACGCCTGGCGGTGGCTTATCCGTTCGCGGATAATTATTTTGCTAAGTGGGAATCCCCTCCACAGGTGGATTCTCACGTGACCCGTCTTGTCCGTAGTGCCACATTGCCGATGCCATCCATGTCCTCCCTTAAGGATGCTACGGAACGCAAGGTAGAAATCTGCCTGAAGTCCGCTTATTCCCTTGCAGGGGGGGCAGCACGGCCGGCTATGGCCATTTGCTGGGTTGCCAGAGCGATGGAGCGCTGGGCGGATTCATTAGAGGCTTCTTTTGAATCCGACTGTCCGGCCGAACAGGCGGAGTTGATTGGCAATCTCCGTGATTCGGCCACCTACATCAACGAGGCGGCTCTAGACATTAGTACTCTGGTGTCTAGAATTTCTTCAGCAGCGGTAGCTGCTCGTCGCACCTTGTGGCTGAGATCCTGGAAGGCGGACGCAGATTCCAAGAAAGGTCTGGAAGCGTTGCCGTTTACCGGAGAAGTTCTCTTCGGTCCGGATCTGGATAAGATTGTGGCCACGCTGGCGGCAGCCAAATCTGCTTGTCTCCCGTCGGCCGCTGCTCCTTCTGGTTCAGGACCATCGTCCTTTCGGTCATCTAGGGCCCAGGGCAGGTCCAAACCACAGTCGTTTCCTCGACAGGCTGGCCCTAAGAAATCGGTCAAGCCCCGGAAACAGGCATGGAGTACCAGACGTCCGGCCCCCAAGCCAGATGACAAGCCTGCGGCCTGACGGTCCGGGTCTCCCCTTGGGGGATCCCAGGGTGGGAGGCCGCCTGCTGCAGTTCTCCCGGTGTTGGTCGTTCACTACGACAGACACTTGGGTTCTGGAGGTGGTCTCCCACGGGTACGCCCTCTCCTTCCGGCACAGACCCCCGGCTCGATTCTTCACCACGGGTCTACCATCAGACCGGAACAAGGCTACGGAGCTGCGGAAGGTATTGCACACTATGCTCCAGGCTGGAGTTATAGTGCCTGTTCCATTCTCCCAGAGGGGCCAGGGTTTCTATTCAAATCTATTTTTGGTACAGAAACCCAATGGGTCATATCGTCCGATTCTCAACCTCAAAGCACTCAACAAGTCTTTGCGGGTCCCGAAGTTTCGGATGGAGACCCTACGGTCCATCATTCTGGCGCTGGAACCTGGGGACTACATGGTGTCATTGGACATACAGGACGCTTACCTGCATGTCCCTATTCTTTTGCGCCATCAAGAGTTCCTTCGGTTTGCAATCCGCAGCGACCACTTCCAGTTTCGGGCGTTACCTTTTGGCCTGGCGACAGCACCACGTGTTTTCACCAAGGTGATGGCGGTCATGGCGGCTTCTCTGCGGCTGCAAGGAGTCCGCATGTTGCCGTACTTGGACGACCTGTTATTGGTGGCAGGATCTCCAGAGCTCCTGTTACACCACTTGGACCTGACCATTGCACTGCTGCAACGGCACGGCTGGCTAATCAACTGGCAGAAGTCCACTCTAATCCCGTCTCGGAGGATTCTGCATCTTGGAGCCTTATTGGACTCGGGACAGCAAAGGATCTTCGTGACGGAGGACAAGATCTCTGCTTTACAGTCAAGGGTGCGCAGTTGTCTGCACAGCCGCCGGGTGTCCTTACACTCGGCGATGAGGTTACTGGGCTCCATGGTGTCGGTGTTCGACATGGTGGAATACGCCCAGTTTCACTCCAGACCTCTGCAGCACCTGATCCTGTCCAAGTGGAACGGGCTGCCTCAGTCTCTGAAGTTCCAGACGATTGTGCTCACCCCGGAGGTTCGCCTGTCCCTTGCGTGGTGGTTAAAGACGACCCACCTCAACAAGGGACGTCCGTTCTGGGTTCCAAATTGGGTCCTGTTGACAACGGACGCCAGTCTTCGGGGCTGGGGAGCAGGTTCGGGTCCACACTTGTTCCAGGGCAGGTGGACGCCGACAGAAGCGGAGCTTCCAATAAATATCTTGGAACTCCGTGCGGTCTTCAATGCTCTCCTGCAGGCACAGCGGTTTCTCCAGGGTCACCCGGTGCAGGTCCAGTCGGACAATGCTACCACCATAAACAGGCAAGGAGGAACTCGCAGTCGGGCGGCTCTCGTAGAGGTCTCTCGGATCCTGGTTTGGGCGGAGCGCAATCTTCCGGCCATATCAGCGGTCTTCATCCCGGGAGTGCTAAATTGGGAGGCGGACTTTCTAAGTCGCCAGGACGTTCATCCAGGGGAATGGTCCCTGCACCCGGACGTTTTTCAACTACTGGTGGACAGGTGGGGTCTTCCAGAAATCGACCTCATGGCGTCCCGGCACAACAACAAGTTGCCGGTGTACGGGTCTCGCACAAGAGACGAAGGGGCGTCTCTGGTGGATGCTCTGTCCGTCCGGTGGACGTTCAGGTTCGCATACCTGTTCCCTCCGGTCTCCCTTCTTCCACGGGTAATCCGGAAATTCAAACGATAGCTCCCGCGTGGCCCAGACGGCACTGGTTCTCAGACCTTCAGGGTCTGTCCGTGGACAGTCCTCTGCGGTTGCCGCTACGACCGGACCTTCTGTCTCAGGGTCCTTGTCTTCACCCGGACCTGACTCGGCTGTCTTTGGCGGCGTGGCTGTTGAGACGGCTATGCTGAGGTCCCGGGGGTTTTCCAGCTCTGTGGTGCGTACCATGTTACGAGCTCGGAAACCGTCTTCCGCGAGGATATACCATCGCGTGTGGCATACGTTCTTCCAGTGGTGTCGACCGAGAGGTTATGCACCGCGGGAGTTTCGTCTGTCTCGGATTCTCGCCTTCCTGCAAGCGGGACTAGATCATGGGCTTCGCCTTGCTTCTTTGAAGGTACAGGTTTCGGCCCTATCTGTCTGGTTTCACCGTAGGATTGCTACAATCCCGGATGTGCGCACCTTTATGCAAGGTGTTCTCCGTATTCAGCCGCCCTTTGTTCCACCTGTGGCGCCTTGGGATTTGGCTGTGGTCCTGAGGGCTCTCCAAGGACCGCCGTTTGAACCACTGGGCTCAGTGGATATTAAATGGCTAACAGCTAAGACTGTTTTCCTTCTGGCCGTTGCTTCGGCCAGACGTGTTTCTGAGTTAGGGGCTCTTTCTTGTAGACCCCCTTTCTTTGTTTTTCATGGGAACAGGGCAGTGCTCCGCACTCGGCCCGAGTTTCTTCCCAAAGTTGTTTCCCAGTTTCATGTTAACGAGGAAATAGTTGTTCCGGCCTTTAACTCACCGGGTCTTTCCGTGGGTGAGGCCTCTTTGGATGTTGTGCGGGCCTTAAGGACTTATGTTGACCGCACTTCTTCGTTTAGGAAGTCGGACGCTTTGTTGTCCTCTATGGCTTCTGTAAAAAGGGTTGGCCTGCTTCAAAGCAAACTTTGGCAGCCTGGATCCGTATGGCTATTTCTGAAGCTTATCTTCATGAAGGCCTACCGGTCCCTCCTTCTCTGAAGGCTCATTCCACTAGGTCTGTGGGTCCTTCGTGGGCAGCTCGACATGGTGCCTCGGCAGTTCAGATCTGCAAGGCTGCTACGTGGTCTTCTGTCCATACCTTCGTGAGGTATTACAGGTTTGACACCTTCGCCTCTCAGGATGCTTCCTTCGGGCGGCGGATTCTCCTTTCTGCACAGGAGCGTCCCCACCCTTAAAGGATACTGCTTTGGGACATCCCCAAGGTATCCTGTGGATACCCTATGGACCCTGAAGTAGAAAATATGAGATTTGGTAAGAACTTACCCTTGTTATCTCTATTTCTACGAAGTCCATAGGGTTCCACAGGACTCCCGCCCTGTCGCACCTGTGCTGCAGATGGGCTTTGCTCTGGTCACCGGTTTTCCGTCTCCCTCTGGTGAGAATGTGATTCTTGTATGTGTCCAGATCTTTGTTCTCTCTCTTCCTTCTCCTCCTCCGGCCTATGGCTTGGTAACTAACTGAGGTGCCTTGGCCCGGGGGCGGGGTATAGGAGGGGGACCTAGTGCATCCTGGGAGGCTGAAAGCTTAACTCTTTGGTGCCCTGCGACTGACGTCACACCTATACCCCAAGGTATCCTGTGGAACCCTATGGACTTCGTAGAAATAGAGATAACAAGGGTAAGTTCTTACCATATCTCATATTTTTTGTCTTTGTCGCCACCCAATCCATTTTAAAAATAGAATAGAACTTAGTTTGAAATAACTGAAACTGAGGGGGTGAACAGTCTAGCCAACTCTCTAATAATGTTTTTCTACCAGTTGCGCTTACCGCCAGTAGAATTTTTTTGCTCTCTGAAGTCATCCTCATTTCTGAGTCAAAAAGTCCCAAAATTGCCCATTCGGGATTGAAAGGGACATAATTAACCAGTTGTGTATATTTTTGAACTAAATGCCAAAAAATTTTGACAATGGGACAGGCCCAAAGGCAATGATAGTTATCTGCATTCCCCTGATGACATATTGGACATCTATGATTTGTAGTTGCTCCCATTTTACACCGTCGGAGTGGGGATAGGTAAGTGTTGTGATATATGTTTAGGCATAATTCTGTGTACATACTAGCTGAAATGGTTTTCCTGGAATATTCTAATGCCTTTTCCATCAGAGGTATTGTTAGGGATGGAAAATGGATCAACCATTTAGACATACCACCAGGTGTCATAGTGTATTGATATTGCTCTCTTTTGAGGCACTGTATACGATAAGAAAGTGTCTAATGTATTTTCCCAATTTCCAACAATTGGAGCTTATCTGCTAGAGTTTATACAAGCACGCTTTTATTAAATAAAAGCGTGCTTGTATAAACTCTAGCAGATAAGCTCCAATTGTTGGAAATTTTCCCAAAAGTTTCGTATATGTGAGAAGTTGTTTTTCCTCCACTGAAACCAAAGATTTGATAGTTAAGATTTGATAGTTAAGATACCCACTAACCTCCATATCGTAAAGGGGTGAGCAGCCATTCCATCAAGAAAGTTTGTGTTTTGGATTAGTGGTAGGTGAAGAGAATAATGTGGATTAAGGCCAGTTTTATTTCGTAGGATAAGCCATAGCCTTCTAGTTGTCCACAACAGTGGATTTTCTATGATGGATTCATCTATTTCCTAATCAGGTTGATGCAAGAGACTGACTAAATCGCAGTTCTCTAGAAGGTTTTTTTCCAAAGAAACATTGGTGTAAGTGGAAGATCTCTGGATCCAATCCTGCAAATGTCTCAGGATGGCAGCCTGGTTATAAATAATAATATCTGGTAAGTTTATACCTCCATTGGCTTGCAATTGTTGTAACTTCCGCAAAGCTATTCTGGGCCGGTCTTCCTTCCAAATAAATTTACGAATCAACTTAATTTGAAGCTGATCTGTTTTGGTTAATATCACCGGGAGTGATTGTATTGGGTATAATAATCTAGGTATTGCCACCATTTTCAAAAGGTTCGCTCTCCCCAAGAAAGATAAGGGAAGGCGTTCCCTGCTGTCAAAATTGTGATAGCTTTTTTATTATTGAATTTTTGTAAAGGTTAGAGATGTTGCGTGGTAAACGTTTCTCCTATTGGAGGGAGAGTTGAGAGGCCCATACAGGACAGCGAGTTGAACCTGAAAGAGGCATCGCTATTGATTTTTCAATGTTTATTTTAAGGCCAGATGTTGACCCAAATTGTTCAAATGTATTTAAAATTAAAGGGAGGATTTGTGATGGGTTATATAATGAAGGATGTCATCTCATCTGCAAATGCAGATGTCTTTATTTCTTGTCTACCTATTTTAACACCTTGAAAGGATTGCCCATTTTGGAGATATCTAATCCTATATTGAGCAATAATGGAGATAAAGGGCATCCTTGACGGGTACCCCTCTCCAAGTGAAAACGAGGACTCACCATACCATTTATTAGTATAGAGTTGAGGGATTTTGGAAAAAGTATCGAACTAACTTGATAAAAGCCATCTCAAAGACCCTTCGCTCCATAATATGAAACAGATGCATCCATGAGACCGTGTCGAAAGCTCTATTAATATCTACACTGAAGAGAAGATTTTTACCAGATGCCACCATTGCGGCCATTGCTGTTCTTATAGTTATTACCGCATGACGGCCCTGGACAAATCCTGTTTGATGTTCTCTGTTTATATCTCGGAGTATTTTTTGGAGCCTTAATGCCATAATTTTCGCTAATAGTTTAAAGTCTACTTAGGTTTCTGAAAAATTCCAGTAATGTAGGAGTTTTGTGTTTGTAGCCATACGCGCATGCAAGGGGGTTTCTGAGTACCTAGAAACCCCCCCTGGCCGCCGCTCCATCGCCGCGCAGCTAAACAAAATTTTTTTTTTTTTATTAAAAGGAGCTGCGGCTAGAGCTGGGCTGGCTGACTGTAAGGGGAGCTGGTGCGGAGCGCTCAGCTCCTCCTAGGAAGTTCTGATGGGGCATTGATTGCAAGAGGGCCAGGGTGAGCTGCCACCGGGTGACTGCATTCCCTGAGCTTTCTCCCGGACCTGGAGCCCAGGTGAAGTTATGTGGGGGGTGCCCAATGGTGGAGGAACCGCCGGCGGGGGGTTACTGCCATCATGCGGGGGGTGCCAGTGGGGCTTAAGTTTTTTTGTGAAAGAGGTGTGTGTGTGTATGTATGTGTGTCAGTGTCTGTTGGTGTGTGTATCTGTGTGTAGTCTTTGAGTGTCTTGTCCAGGTTAGAGTGTGTCCGTGTCTGTGTCATTGTGTGTGAGATGATGAACTGACTGTCCATCATCCAAATATATGTATATATATAATATATATATACACTGTATATATATATATATAAATACCAGTCAAAAGTTTGAACACACCCTCTCATTCAATGGTTTTTGTTTATTTAAATTATTTTCAACATAGTAGATTAATACTGACGACATCAAAGCTATGAAAGAACACATATGGAGTTATGTTGTAAACAAAAAAGTGTTAAAGAAATCAAATCTGTTTTATATTTTAGATTCCTCAAAGTAGCCCCCTTTTGCTTGGATGACAGCTTTGCACACTCTTGGCATTCTCTCAATCAGCTTCATGAGGTGTCTCCTGGAATGGTTTTCCAACAGTCTTGAAGGAGTTCCCAGAGGTGCTGAGCACTTGTTGGCTGCTTTTCTTTCACTCTGCGGTCCAACTCATCCCAAACCAGCTCAATTGGGTTTAGGTCGGTGATTGTGGAGGCCAGGTCATCTGACGCAGCACTCCATCAATTTCCTTCTTGGTTGCCCTTACATAGCCTGGAGGTGTGTTTGGAGTCATTGTCTTGTTGAAAAACAAGTGATGGTCTCAGTAAGCGCAAACCAGATGGGATGGCATGGCGCTGCAAAATACTGTGGTAGCCATGCTGGTTAAGTGTGCCTTGAATTTTTAATAAATCAGCAACAGTATCACCAGCAAAGCACCCCCACACCATCACACCTCCTCCTCCATGCTTCACAGTGGGAACCACACATGGAGAAACCATCCGCTCACCTTCTCTGCGTCTCACAAAGACATGGCGGTTGGAACCAAAAATCTCAAATTTGGACTCGACAGCCCAAAGTACAGATTTCCACTGGTCTATTGTCCATTCCTTGTGTTTCTTGGCCCAAACAATTCTCTTCTTCTTGTTGTTCATCCTCAGTAGTGGCTTCTTCGCAGCAATACGACCATGAAGGCCTGATTCACGCAGTCTCCTCTGAACAGTTGATGTTAAGATTTGTCAGCTACTTGAACTCTGTGAAGACTTTATGTGGTTTCTAATCTGAGGTGCTTTTAAGTTGCGGTTTCTGAGGCTGGTAACTCTAATGAACTTATCCTCTGCAGCAGAGGTAACTCTTGGTCTTCCTTTCCTGGGGCGGTCCTCATGAGAGCCAGTTTCATCATAGCATTTGATGGTTTTTGCAACTGCACTTGAGGATACATTCAAAGTTCTTGAAATTTTCTGTATTGACTGACCTTCATGTCTTAAAGTAATGATGGACTTTCGTTTCTCTTTATTGAGTTGAGTGGTTGGTGCCATAATATGGATTACAACAGTAGTCAAATAGTGGTGTCCACTGTACTAACCCTACCTTTGCACAACACAACTGATGGTCTCAAACACATTAAGAAGGCAAGTAATTCCACAGATTGACTCTTGACAAGGTAAACCTGTTAATTCCGGGAGACTACCACATGAAGCTGATTGAGAGAATGCCAAGAGTGTGCAAAGCTGTCATCAAAGCAAAAGGGGGCTACTTTGAGGAATCTAAAATATAAAACATATTATGATTTGCTTAATACTTTTTTGTTTACAACATAATTCCATATGTGTTCTTTCATAGTTTTGATGTCTTCAGTATTAATCTACTATGTTGAAAATAATTTAAATAAACAAACCAATGAATGAGAAGGTGTGTGCAAACTTTTGACGGGTACTGTATATACTGTGTGGGGGGTTGCTGCCATCATGCGGGGGGTGCCAGTGGGGCTTAAGTTTTTTTGTGAAAGAGGTGTGTGTGTATGTATGTGTGTCAGTGTCTGTTGGTGTGTGTATCTGTGTGTAGTCTTTGAGTGTCTTGTCCAGGTTAGAGTGTGTGCGTGTCTGTGTCATTGTGTGTGAGATGCTGAACTGACTGTCCATCATCCAAATATATGTATGTATATATATATAATATATATATGTGTGTGTATATATATATATATATATATATATATAATTTGTATATCCACAGTTCTGCTGGCACTCTGAACAATGCTGTGACAACTTGATCCTGTGCCAGAATCCAATATCATACACCTCCAAAAAATAATTGGCAATTAAACATTGGTGAAGAGAACAATAGATTTTATTGTAAAAAGATTAACAGTATGTATGGTCCTGATGACGGGGCGGCAGCTCCGAAACTGTTGATCTTTTTACAATACAAGCTATTGTTCTTTACACCAGTGTCCTAGTGCCGTTTGTTTTTTGGAGGTATATATATATATATATATATATATATATATATATGTATATAGAAACAGACCGGCGGCACTCTCTTCTAAAGAATCACTCAGACAGCAGGTGCAGATAAATCTGCACCTGCTGTCTGAGTGATTCTTTAGAAGAGAATGCCGTCGGTCTGTTTGTATGTTGGAGCCCCCTGTTGTGGAGCTTCTCCGGAGGGCACCTTGGCGACTGCTGCATTACATGGGAGTGCCACCCATACTGTTATAGCTATATGTATATACACACACACATATATATATAATATTAATTGTGGCTAGATTTTCTTTTTGTATTTGGAAACCCCCCCTTTCAAATTGCTGCGTTTGCAACTGGCAGCATGCGGTAATATTCCCAAGACAGCCCGTCAGGACTAGGAGACTTGCCATAAGGGAGTAATGAAACAACTCTATGTATTTCCTCTGCAGTAATGTCGCCTACCACTGCCTCATTTTGGTCTGAGGTTAGTTGAGGTAACACCTCATCTGTCATAAGGTTATTTTGAATCATTCCATCTATAGGAGATGATTGAAATAGATATTCAAAGTGTTTTTGAAACTGATAAACTATTTCCTGGGAATCCGTTATTATTTGACTCGTATGGGGATGTTTTAATGAGGTAATTATGTGTCTTTTTTGGGGTGGTTTTGATAATGTTGCCAGGCGTTTGCCTGCTTCATTCCACCAACGATAAAATGTATTCTTTGTAAATTCTAATGAATGCTGGGCTTAGGTTAATAAATAGGACTCTAGCATCTGACATGCTTTTTTGTAATCATGCATATGTTCCTCTGAAGGGCTGATAATGTAGATTTGAAAGGCATCTAACATTATTGAGTTCAACAAATTATATTCCTCCTTCATTGCTCTTTTTTTCCCAGAGACATAACTAATTATATGCCCTCTCATTTCCACTTTGGAGGCGCTCCAGAAAAGGATTGGTTGATCCCAGTGAGTGAGATTGTCATCTACATAATTCATCAAGTGGTTAAGTAAATATAACTTAAAGTCTTCTGATTGTGCCAAATAAGAAGGAAAACACCATATTCGGTCAGTGGGATGCATCTGTGGGTGCGTTAAGGCCAACGAGATTGGTGAATGATCTGATATCAACATATCGTGAATATCCACTCGGGACACATTAGTTATCAAAGCATCGGAAATGAATAATTTATCAATCCTTGAAAGAGATCCATGGACCATAGATAAGAATGTATGAGTTTTATCTGTTGGGTTCATTAATCGCTAATTGATGTCTAAAAGCAGTGAGAGATTGGTGTTGGGAAATTGTTGTTCGAGGTAATGAGGGTGATTTATCCAATACTGGATCCTCCACCATATTAAAATCACCTCCTACAATTAGAGAATAATTAGTTCGGCTCTGAATAGTGTGTCCTAAATCTTGTATATAGTGATGTGTTCACATTTGGTGCATATATATTCACAGGTGTGTAATTGGTTTGGTAGAGTGTTATATCTAAAATTATATACCTCCAGGTTTGGATCAACAATTTGGGAAAGGACAGTTACTGGCAAATCTTTACGAAAGAGTATGGCTACTCCACGTACTTTTTTCTTATAGGAAGCTGAGAAGCATGAGCCTAGCCAATTTGCCCGTAAGCTGTTCTCTTCTGAGGAAAGCCAATGTGTTTCCTGTAAAAATATGTCAGGACGGAAACGTTTCAAGTAAGTGAGAACTCTTTTTCTTTTTAGAGGCTAGTTCAATCCTCCCACATTCCAGGATATTATTTGTAGCGGTGTCGGAGGGACAACTGTTGTAGGGTTAGTTATTAATGACGGCATGGCTTTTCACCTCCCCCCGGGAGCAGGATCAAAACTGGATAGGTTTGAGCAATAAAACAGTGTTTCTTTAGTGCTCCGACTCCCAGGTGTCGACAGACAGACATCATTGATATAGCTTGAATATAAAAATTAGAATTAATCAGTTTCAGTACTAATATTTGCCACAACATTTTTTTTTTTAATTTTGCCAAATTCACCATGTCTCAAAACTCCATTTCTAAACTTTTTCCTAACTTCCAAAATTGCAGTGGGCACCATCTGTTCTTAGAGGTGCACACTCTGTTATTACAATTATTGATACCGTTTAAACAGTATCGATATTAGAGAGATTTGATTGCCCATACCTCCCATCCCAATATAAAATAACTTTGTCACACAGAAACAGTTTGCGGTTCCAACACACACAAAGGTATTATACTGTAAAAAGGGTATAATCAGCCTTAATCTATACAATGCAGCTATATACAGGATAAAGACAAAGATACAATTACCAATACTTCGCCATGCAGTCTAGATCCAGACTAACAGCTGTCTCTCAGATAGCTGGGTGTTTCTCTAGGGTCAAGCAGAGAAGGACAAAGAGAGAGGAAGAAGGGGGTTGGGATCCAGACTGCATAGGAATTTATAGGTGTACAATTTCCTTTGAACATAAGCTAAATACTCAGAGGGGCTCCCTATTGGCCCTTTATTACTGAATCACAATGGTTGTTGCTATTCATTGGTTAGTAGATGGTTGACGTCACTGGAGGTTGAACTGTGTTAGAAAATTCCTTTGTCCTACCCTTGGCATGCAAATCTACAGGGGATGTGTACAGTGATTTTTACAGTATAGAGTATAATTCTTGGCAGGTCTTCATAACTCGATAGTGATCCCTTCCATATTCATTCTGTTGGTTTCATATTACTGTTGAGACAGAGGGAAATCGGTAGATACTACTCATGACCCATTTATCTTATTCCTAAGCCCAGATATCATATAACTGCTATTTAACATGTAACATTCACTGTATACCTTTAAAACACATAAACTTCTATGTTTGGAACATTTATTGTGTAAGTGGGTGAATATTTGTATGAGAGGAAAGAGGTGTTTATGTACTAAATAGCATTGTACGTATCTCAGTCAGTTTAGAGTTAAATGGGATATAAGTTTATTGTAAGGAAAGGCTGCTGTCCGTCGGGGTAAGGTTTCCGACAATAATACTTAAAAGCTGGCTATGCGATTGAAACGCAAAACAGTATTTAAACAGTATTGCTGTACTAATTTTGTTATGTGTTTATGTAATGTAAAATGGCGCCTAACCGTTGTGAGCACAGAAGCATGGCTCGCCATTCACAATATGGCGAGTTGCGGGGGCATGGGATGCGTGTGCATGTATAGCGAGCATGTGCAATTGCGCAAGTGCGTGCGCGAATGCGGCGGGAGCGTGTGTTCGCATAAAATGGCCATGGACGATCAAATCGTCCAATGGATGTCGTGTTGCGATTCGTGCGCAATTAAGTGATCGCAACCAATTTATACGGTTTCGACACAACAATAAAATACAGTAAATATTCTAACAGAATGAGACCCCTTACAGGGGAACTGTTAAAAGAAGAATAAGACACTCCTCGTTCAGAAGAGATAATCACATTTAATATAAATATTAGAGGTTATTTAAGTAAAATCTTTCTCAAGGAGATCTAGGCGGGGATCCTGGGGATAGAAAGTGACATTTTGCTTTCTCAGGGTCAATAAAGTAGAGTGGAGTACCATTCTCTACCATTCTTAATTTGGCTGGATTAAGTAGGGCAAATCGTATATTCTTATTATATAGATAGGTACAGACTTCTGAGAATGCCTTTCATTTTTGGGTCACTGTGGCCGAGAAATCAATTCTTTAATTTTACCATAAGAGGCCAAAACCTTTTCTTTATCCTGAAGTCTAGGTATTTGGCCAGTACAGGGCCAGAGCACCGTTTTCCTCCCTCCTGTTCTATTCCGATCCTATGTGCTCTTTCTATGTGAGGAACTTCAAATTCTTCCATGATTCCTAGAGCATTAGGGAGGTCAGTAGTCAGGTTAACAAGCTAATACCAGTGATTGACTCTGGGATCCCCACGAAACGTAAATTGTTCTGTCTGGACCTATTTTCCAGATCATCAATTTTTTCTTGTAATTGCTGTATTTGTCTATTATGGGTATCAACCTCTGTCTGGCAACCTTGCATATGGTCCTCTATATCGCTCACTCTGGTTTCCAGAGCTACTATGCAGGAGGCATGTGAGTCAAATCTGGCTAATCCAGATTCCAGACGCATCTGGAGATCCTCAAATCTTTTATCCATCAGGGGCATCATGAAATCTGAGATCTCTTTGGCTGTGAGAGAGGGGCTGACTTATCGGTTGGTAAGTCTACTGACACTGCATCAGAAGGTGATGGTGATGAGGGACCCGATTTCTGAGAAGAACCCCTAACTTTATTAGATTTTTTGTGATGAATTAGAATTTTTGGGAGGCATAGCTCTGTCTACAAATCTATCCATGCCCCAAGAGCAGAAATTGTGAAAAATACAATTTGTTATTCAGCTAGGTGATATTATTTATAGATAAAGTATCTGGACAGGAGTGATATGGTATTAATTACATAATAGTCCCCTAAGGCCGCGTCCTGGTAAGTGAAAAATATATTACATTTCTATTTTACTCAATGATGAGATGATAATTAAGTATGAAGGGTTTAGTCAAGCTCAAATAGTTATACAGTACCTGCATGCATGCAGTACAAAATTTTTAAACTAGTTTACATAGACTCAGTATCTGCTGTATATTCTATTTGCAGAGTAAGCTGTCTCCAATTGAGAAAAAAGAGAGCTTCCTAATATTTCAAAATTACCACAAGGTGGCAGCAAGTAACCACAGCATATAACAAATTCATAGATCTAAACTTTACAACATCCAGATCATTCTTTTCAAGTACATTGAAATATATGGCTGACAGTACGTTTATTAATATTCCTTTGGAGTATCAAGTAATTTATATAACCACTAGAGTTGACCGCCAACCACTAGTGAGGGGGGAAATAAATTAAATTAGGTGGGACCAAACTTGGGGATACAGAGAAAACAAGCAAATAGCCAGGATCGGCGTCCCCTATCAGACCCAGCCATAATGGTGATTCCACAGTTCGGTGAGCTTGTCTCGGTCTCTGCAGCACGGCGGTGGGGGGCAGCGGGGGGAAATAACAGATATTTCTCAGGGGTTCGCTGAAGTGTTTAGACCTCTGTCATCTTCTTCCAGGGCGTCCTAAACAGAACGGGGTTTTCGCGCCAAACAATGGCATTCACATGGGCCACCTAACTTGCCAGGGTGCCAGAACAGAAACAGCATACAAAATTCATATATAGAAGAATAAATTGCAGTCAAACAGCCATAATAATACGAGGTTTTGGGTCTTTATTACCCATTTTCAAGGATGTATAAACAGAGTATACAGTATCATAGTTCTTACCTTAAATACACCCAGAGCGTATGAAGGACGCTGGCAGGGCCACCCGCAGCATGCGCTCCTCTTCCGAGAATGAAGAACCGGAAGCGCGCGTCATAATCACGCACACCGCTGCAAAGCGACCGGACACACAAGAAAAAGTGACAACCCACCACCATAGTAAGCAGGCACTATGATACAAATAAAGCTAAATCAGAGATATAAGTATACAGATGTGCCCAGCTAGATTGTTGCTCATGGCGCGCCATTCGGGCCTCTCTGTCGCGCCATAAAACGTTACATGATGGCTGGACTTTGGCGTACCATGTAATACAGCGCTTAACCGCTGGGTGGCGAGTGCTCCACTGTTGTAATTTGTACCGAATACCATACTGTTAAATTGGATGGATATCACATTGACACACTGTACAGTATTTGCATGTTCGCAAAACCAATCTTTTTAATATCACATAAGCTCTTAGAACGGGACGCAAATCAGTACACATACAGTACTGTACATAACTGAAACAGTAGTGTAGTTGCCCGAGTTGTTATGACAGTATAACAGATACTGTAGATTAATGAGATGCACGCACAGCTTTCAATAAGATGGGATGAATTATTCTCTAATGGTGGGGTACTGTGTGTACTAGTATAATATTTTGAAAGGAAGACACTTTATTTATTATTAAAAATAGCAGCGGGTGGGTGGAGTGTACAAGGATGAGCCCACTATGTGCAGTTCTTAATATAGCTGGCTTGT
Organism: Taudactylus pleione; assembly: GCA_031769625.1. Classification (NCBI taxonomy): domain Eukaryota; kingdom Metazoa; phylum Chordata; class Amphibia; order Anura; family Myobatrachidae; genus Taudactylus; species Taudactylus pleione. The sequence goes on from JAUIMM010000586.1 coordinate 2,166,894, forward strand.
GGGCTAGAGGTTAGGTAATCGCTTTGCAACAGTGCTTGTCCTGGGTTCGAGCCCTGGAAAAGAATAATTATTTTTTTTGCCACTGCCGGCTGTGGACACTACATTGAAACTAGTAGTGGGCTGTTTAAAAGTGAAGGATTACAAACTGTGCGTTTAAAACCACAAACTTTATGGCAATGTCGGCGCTCTGGTGGCTGTCAGATCAGGGGGTTGCAATGGGATGTCTGGCGCATGCCCAGTGGAGCCGCTCTATACGCCAGTGCCCAGTGGGTCGGGAGTCACACACAATGGGATCTTTGGCAAATGCCCAGTGGAGGGGTTGCAGTGGGATCTCTGACGCATGCCCAGTGGAGCCGCTCCATACGCCATGTAGAGCTATGACTTGGCGTATGGAAGATCAGAGCACTGCGCATGCTCAGTGTGTCGCGAGTCACACACAGCATGTCTGTATTGCGGTTGAAGTTGCACACTTGCGGCACTGTCAACACTGTCGTCGCTGTCCCGGACTTTGACACCATAGTGATTTCATGACTATAGAAACTAGTAGTGGGGTCTGTTTAAGAGAGAGGTCTCTGTATTACAAACTGTGCGTTTAAAAACGCACACTGTGCCAATGTCGGCACATTGACGCTGTTTTGGCTGTCGGCTCCGAGGGGTTACAATGGTATCTCTGGTGCATGCCCAGTGGAGGGGTTTCACTGGGATTTCTGGCACATGCCCAGTGGAGCTGCTCCATACACCATGTAGCGCTGTGCCATGGCGTATGGAAGATCATAGCACTGCTCATGCCCAGGGGGTCGGGAGTCACACAGCGAAAGTGGGATGTTTGTATTACAGTACATACTGACTGTGGTTGAAGTTGCACACTTGCGCTGCTGTAAGCGCTGTCCCAGACTTCACCACTATAGTGATTTCATGACTTCAGAAACTGGTAGTGGGTTCTGTTTGAGAGAGAGGTCTCTGTATTACAAACTGATTGTGCATTTAAAACTGCAAACTTGCGGCAATATTGGCACGTTGGCGGCTGTCAGCTCCGAGGGGTTACAATGGAATCTCTGGCGCATGCCCAGTGGGTCGGGAGTCACACACAGTGCATCAGGTCCCTTCCCCCAAACCAAGCAAGAGGCCATAATAAAGGATGCTCAGTTAAGCTATTTACTGTAAGCATTCAACTCAAGGTCTGCCTTTGTGTCCTGACCATTACCAAGGACACCATCCCCCATCTGCTAGGACAACTAATGTGCCGCTATCTTGGTGTCTGTACTGTATGTTAAAAACTGACTGTGCGTTTTAAAACGCATAATACAGCGGCGATGTCGCTATATTATGTACAATACAATGTCTAGTGCATTGTGGTTTCATGTAAAATACAGCTGGGTGGCGTAGAGTAGCATAGAAATGGCAGGTGGTCTGAAGTTGAGAGTCTACTGTACCGGAGTATTGCTCGATATTTATGCAATGCTGTGTGTGCGTCGATACCTGTATGTGTTGGTATGAATGACAGAATTCACACACCACCAAATGATTTCTGTGTGATCCTGTAGTGAAGATTTAAACAAAAATAAAAATAATAAAAAAATTTAAAATTGTATCTTTTCAGGCTTCGAACCCGGGACACCCACACTGCCTTGCGTTCTCCTAACCACTACACCACAGACGTCTTCCATACCGAGTGACGCACATGTGTGTAATGAATGAGCGTTGTAGGTTTTATCGAGGTTGTTAAGATGGCGACTAGACGAGACAGGCGGTTTAGTCCAGGCGAGCTTTTTCTCCTGTTGAAGTGGAAAGACAAACCTCTCTCCAACATTAAAGCATTTTTATAACATATAGACCGGCTAATCATTGCTAAAAATTACATGTTTTTTTTTCCACAGTTCGGGAACATGGAGGGCACCTGCCCCTCACCGCCCAGGAGCCTGTACCCGGGCCAAGCCGCCTTTCAAGGCCGCGTAAGTACTGTACACTACATTGTCTTCTACTGTATCTCTCTCCTTTTTTTTCCTTTTCACAGTGTCTCTCTCTCTCTCCTGTACTCCAAAGACGCATCAACAACCTCTTCTCCTTACACACAAATTCTTTCTGTCCTTGTGTAACAGGAACATTCTGTTTTCTCTTTCATCCACTAGGGGACACTGGAGGTGCTTACGCTGGCGTATAGAGGCGTGGATAACTGGAGCTGGCACTTTAAAATAAAGTAGAAGTGTGAAGCTCCTCCCCCTCTTTGCCCCATCAGCCCTCAGTTTAGAAAATGTGCCTCATGGAGCTGGTCACCTATCTAAAAGGTGGGGTCCGGGTACCTGGCGCCCTGGTGTTTTAGCAAACACCAGGAAGGAGTGCACAGGGCTCATTACAAGAGCTTCTGACAGCTAAGTCTTCACACAAGAAAAGAAGACTGCTGTCCTGCCAGAGAGAGACTACAGGGGACATGCAGTGAGTGAGAAGCTGCGCATCCCCCGGCTCCTGCCCCGCTGCCCAGCGCTAACACAGCATGCTGCGCTGTGTTAGTGTGTGCATAGCACAGTTAAACAGCGCTACACCTGTGCGCTGTGTAAGGGAAGCCCGCTGTCGGCGCTGCTCTGCGCTGTCTAAGGGAAGCTGTGTGTACACAGCGCAACACGCGGCTCCCTGCTTTTTCCCTCCCCGCTGATACATGCGGGTAGCGTGGAGGGGATGGGGGGATGGGCCACATAGCAGCCATAATGGAGCCCTTAGGGCATGAAGAAGGGGGTGGAGCCTAAGCAGCGTGGGCTGTCTCTCCACTATACGCGGCAAGCGGCTGTAGTAACAGCGTGGCTGCCGTTTGTTAACTGTTTCATGCCTGTATCTCTCCCTTATCCAGGAAGAGTGCAGCAGAACTGAAGGCTGGATTCTTTTGCTCCCCATTCCTGGCTACAAAGCTACAAGTTAAGCACAGAAGGCTCTGGTACAGAGGCTGTGCATAATACACTGGGGGTGCAGGGAATCTGATCTGTGGGAAAGGAGTGGGGTGTATCTCCTCCTCTGTGTCCCAAGCCAGCCTTCTGTATATACTCTGTTCCTCTGTGTGTGGTGACTGTGTGTATCCATGTCAAACAGAACAAAGGCATCTAAAAAGATGTTTGTTTGTTCTAGGTGTAACAACAAACTAACCAAGCCGCATGCTGCTGGGTCCACGTTATGTAATGCTTGTATAGCAATTGATCCCTATGGCTATTAATGCCTCACCTGCGCCTCCATGGGCTGCTGGCATGGTAGGAGTAATGACGGATTTAACGTCTGAGCTAGCTGAGGCATGTAAGTCTCAGCCTCCCTGGGTTGCTGGGCTAACCAAGTCTCTTGACACCGTGGTACAGGTTATGGGTACAGCTGTGTCCGCTCCCTTCACTTCCTTACAAGGACCGACACAAAGGCGTCCTTTATCAACTGTTCTCCAGTCAGAAGAGTCTGACGAGGAATTCCTCGCTACGGAGGGGAATTGGAGGAAGCGTTACAGGACGATACCCCTCTAGAGTTAGAGTCCACCTCTCCCAGGGTGGAATCTCTAATTTTGGTGGTCCGAAAAATCCTTAAATTACCTGAAGATGTTATTTCTGCATTCCAGGAGTGTGAATTATTTCATGAACGGTTTGTCCGTTCTCACTGCATCTTCAAGAGCAGCTGTCAGTGGCCTGGAAACAACCGGATAAACGGTTCCAAATTCCGCGCCGGTTTCCTTCTAGCTACCCTTTTCCATTATCCATGATGGAGAAGTGGGAAACGCTCCCTCCAGTTGATGCGTCCGAAGCAACAGAGTTTCTAAGAACTCGTCCGGTAAGAGTTCAGTCCAACAACGCGACGGCCGTCGCGTACAGCATCTGCCAAGGAGTGACTCGGAGTCGCAGGGCCATGTGAGAAGTAACTCAGGTTCTCAGGTGGGCCGAGAGCCAGTCAGTAATCCTGTCGGCGGTATTCATCCCGGGTGTGGACAACTGGGAAGCAGATTACCTAAACCGCCAGGATATCCATCCCGGGGAATGGAAGCTTCATCCAGACGTGTTCAATGCGCTGATACGTCGATGGGGATGTCCTCAGGTGGACCTCATGGTGTCACGATTGAATTGTCAGCTCCCGGTATACGTGTCAAGAACTTGAGATCCGCAGGCAGTGGCAGTAGACGCTCTGACAGTTCTGTGGATCTAAGACTTCGTTGACCTTTTTCCTCCGATTCCACTTCAATCAAGAGATTGATGTTAAGTACTTGTCTTGGAAGACGGTCCTCCTCCTGGCTCTAGCATCGGCTCGTAGAGTTTCTGAATTGAGTGCTCTGTCCTATAAGCCACCTTACCTTCTGTTTCATGCTGATAGGGTGGAACTCCGGACGGTAGAAACCTTCCTTCCCAAGGTAGTGTTGGCTTTTCATATTAATCAGCCTTTTGTGGTATCATCTTGGGTGGAGGACTCTGGTGGTTCTTCTACCTTGGATGTGGTTGAAGCTCTCCGCATCTATGTTGACAGGACTGCTTCTCTCCATAAGTGAGTCGCTTTTTGTCCTCTATGATGCGGTTCGGAGGGGTTGGCCAGCGTCTAAGCAGAATTTGGCACGTTGGATCCGGCTGACATTCATCAGGCTTATGTTAATGCCGACCGCCGGCCTCCTTCGTCCATTTCGGCTCATCCCACATGTTCTGTGGGTGCGTCATGGGTGGCCGGTAGGGGAGCCTCCACGTCACAATTGTGCCATGCGGCCACTTGGTCTTCAGTTCACACGTTTGTCAAGTTTTACAAATTTGATACGTTCGCTGTTTCGGCATACCGTTTTGGCCGCCTAGTTCTGCAGGTGCCACAGAGCGCTCCCGCCAGTGGGGAAAACTTTGGGACGTCCCCAGCGTAAGCACCTCCAGTGTCCCCTAGTGGATGAAAGAGAAAATGGGATTTTGGTACCTACCGGTAAATCCTTTTCTCTTGATTCCACAGGGGACACTGGACGCCCACCTCAGCGCTCTTCGCCTGCCTGTTCGGTTTGTTCCGTATGTTGTATGTTTTGATTATTGTGTGTTCTTCTCTCTCTTTTACTCAGCTTGTTCTCCATCTCCTCTCGGTCTTCATTTTCTAAACTGAGGGCTGATGGGGCATAGAGGGGGAGGAGCTTCACACTTCTAGATTATTTTAAAGTGCCAGCTCCAGTTATCCACGCCTCTATACCCCAGCGTAAGCACCTCCAGTGTCCCCTGTGGAATCAGAGAAAAGGATTTACCGGTAGGTACCAAAATCCAATTTTTTCCCCACAGTTAGAGAAATTGAAGGGCCCCAGCCCCCCCTTTATTCTCCATAAGTACTGTACATTGTATTCTACTTATTCTCTCTCTCCTTTTTTTCCTTTTCACAGTGTGTCTCTCTCTCCTGTACTCCAAAGACACATCTCCAACCTCTTCTCCTTACACACGAATTCTTTCTGTCCGTGTGTTTTTTTTATGTTTCAGTACTGTACAGTATGTTTCGGTAACTTGTGTTAAGGGGCTTACACACTAGACGATTTTGATGAACGATAAAAATATGGTTCAATGATATATTGGTCATATCGTCTTCTAGTGTGTATGCAGTAAATGACCAACGATGCGCACTCGCTCTCTCGGGTCGTCAACTATATCCCCAGTGGGCTGTACATTCCGCCCAATCTGGGGAAATCGTTAACAATGCCATGCCATGCTGGCCTGACCTCCCACCCCCGTCGTCGGCGTTCCCTCCTGCCGTCATCAGCAAGTGAGTGTACACTTGACAACGCCAGCACCGCTGCTGGGCCCGTGGCTCACACACACCTGGTCTAGTGTCCATGAGCCATACTGTACAGTGAGTGGATACTGTCAATAATTCTACATTGTTTTGAGGCAAAATGACATGATTTTTTTTTTGTTTTCTATAATCCCAGAAACAGAAGAGGGTACCCTACTCCCCGGCCCAGGAGTCATTCGATATTGGTAATGATTAGTACTGTTAGGGACACAGTACTGTAGTTACTGTAATGTTTGGACTTGACGATATATTTTTTTTCTTTGACACACAGACTGCCTCATCATTGACTCCAGCTCTCCCCAGAGCTGCAAGTACAGTAGTGTACAGTACATTGTTTTCTACCACGGTGTACTTACTGTATGCTCTTTTTCAGTGTGTCTTTCTCCCTCCTGTATTGACCTTATTAAAAGCCTTGATACAGCACTGTGTACAGTAGTTGATAGTTTCCATCGTGTTCCCCCCCTTCAGACTTTCACACTTACAGTATTATCAATGTACAGTAGAGCCTGTGCGGTTTATTTTTACCTTTAGAGGAAGAGCCAATGAACACGGAGGAGGAGGCGGCACCGATTGCAGGTAAATACTGAACAGTAATAGTAAATAATACACTGTACATCACTGTATTACTGCAATGTAAATAGTTTTTCCAAAACAGAATAAGGTGCTTTTGACATACTGTACTCTAGCGAGATGCAGGCTGTACTGGAGTATCGGCAAGTACAGTACTATATAGTCACATTTTTAAATCACTAATCATGTGATATACAAGGTCAAGCCAGGTTGTTTTACCACACAGCCTTCTGTGTATATCGCTGGATATTATATAAGCTCCTACTGTACGCTGCCTCCCCAAATAATCGGTGATAGGCAGGGGCAACAGTAGCGGAGAGCTGATGCCTGCCGAGATACAGAAGACTCTAGCAATAAGAATGACTGTATTTCTTACTATAATTTTCCATTGTGTGTACTGTATTTAAACGGTGTTGGGATTTTGAAGATGGCATGATTTTCATGTGTCAGTACAGTATTTGTTACAATAGCAGCACTGGAGCGTGGTACGGTATTGAATAATGTCACTCAGATTACTGGTGTACTCATATTTTATTTATAATATTCATTAAGATAATGTTCTGTATCTACAGTATAATCATGAGATGCTCTATTGATCCTGAAATTTTCCTACATCTATTCTAAATAGCATCAAAGTACTGTAAAATATTACAGTGTATCATTGTTTATATTTTAAGATTATACTGTAGATACATTTTGATGAATTGCATAAATAAAATATGTGAGAGTACACCACTAATCTCAATTTATACAGAGGGATATTATTCAATACCACGCTCCAGCACTTTTACATTACAATATCTCTTGTTCATGTTTAATTTTTGGGGGTATCTTACTGTAGCAACCAATCTCCATAGTACAACTGCACGAGCTTAATGGTACAATTTTATAAAATACAGCACTCTAAAGGTGCCCATCCACTTAAAGATCTGAAAACAACTGCACGATTACGACATTATAATCGTGCAGTCGTTTGTCAGTCTGTGATGAGTCTGCGATGAGGCTCATCAATTATCTGCAAACATGCTCAACCTGACGTCATCGTCAGGTTGTCCAACATGTTTGCATGATGATAGATGTCTAAACGACCAGCTCATCGCTGGTCATTTTAGACATGTTTGCAAACGATTTATGAACGCTTACGTTATCGTTCAATCGCTCACATAAATCGTCTAGTGGATGGGCACCTTAAGCCTACACAGGAGGGACAAAATGGCCACTGCGTTTTGGAAAACAGCTTAACAGTACTGCAAATCGGTATTTTGGATGTACTGTACATTAAAGAGTTAAATACATACAGGTATTCTTACACTTTACAGTAAAGGGGGGTATCCACTAGGCGATTTTAGCAAGCGATTGCACGATAACGACATCATTATCGCTTGCAAATCGCGCATGCATCGGGCATGTTTTATTCGGAAGCAACCAACGATACGCGTGCACACTGGTCGCTTCTGACATCTATCATCGCCCATACATGCTGGTCAACCTGACGATCCTTCAGCATGTGCGGGGATGATGGATGTGCCTGGACTGAACGAGTGAACGTTCTGTCTGGGCACATCACTAGATTTACAAACGAGAGCACGATTGCAATGTCGTAATTGTGCTCTCGTTTGTATATCTAGTAGTGGATAGTTACCCGCCTTAAGTGTCTCAGACTTACTGTAGCTGATCATCTTCCCACATAGAGTAACCTCCCACAATTTAATGACTTATCTACTCCACACCTACAGTAACCCTCTGTGTCTGCCATCCTGATGCTTAAATCTGTGTCATGACCTTTGGTGTAGCAATGTTTAGACTGTATACTGTACAATACTTTTCCTGCATTGTCTTTTACTGTGCCGTAGCCATTTTATTGTTTTGTTCGTTTATGTAGTTTGTTATTTACAGTAGTGAGTGTCAAGATTGTACAATATTGTAGATTAGTGTTGTAATACTGTTCCTTTTTTTTTTTCTACCCGCAGAACAACTATGGCAGGTTATTGGCCTCTACAGGCAAACAATACATATGGTCACAGACCAGTTTTGTGATTTTTTCTTAGCATTAATTTAATTTCATTTTGTTTTATTAAAAGTTTAATTTCTATACAACGTGTTTTGTCTTTTCTTATGGGATCTGGTTGATGACAGTATACTATCTACTGTGACCGCTCCACCAACATTATCCACAGCAACACCCCAAGGGGGCCTTTCTACAGTATTTTGTAAGTCCCTGACACCACAATTTATGAGGGAAGGCAACCCTGCAATAAGTACCATTGCTATGGTGGCAAGATAATTTGGGGGGTCCGGACCCAATATATAAAATTGCAGACAGTACCAAATTGTCATTTGTGCATAATACAGTAAGAAAATTACTTAACATACAGTACATGAAACTTTATTACAATAAGGTAAATGTACGCTACTTTGCAAAAGTAAGCATATAGTACAAAGTTACTAGGCATGCGCAGTACTATGAGACTCAATATACCACAGTGTAGCGTGACTAGCAGGGCGCTACATGGCGTATGGAGCGACAAAGTGCAGTAGCTGGGAACATCTAGTATATATAATGTATTGAGTTCAGTAAGGGTTGGATAACAATACTGAACTAGTGAAGATTTAAAAAATATAAAATAAATTCAAGGTCTCGAACAGGCGGGACAGGCAGTGTATCAAGGCGGATCACCTAACCCCTTGCCCACAAGCCTGTCCTATTAAGAGCTGCACCTGTCATGTATGTGATGTGACGTCTGCGAATTACGTGTACTGTGAGCCTCCATAGCTCGTTTGGCGTATGAAGTGGTTCTATTGTGTGTGACTCCCGACACACTGGGCATGTGCAGTGCTAGATCCCATTGGAACCACTCCACCAGAGATCCCATTGCAACCCCTCCACTAGGCATGGGCAGTGCTATAATCTTCCATACGCCATGGCATGCTCTAGACATTGTATTGTACATAATACAGCGACGTCGCCGCAAGCGTGCGTTTTAAAAGTCACAGTACAGACATGTTCATAGCGGCACATTAGTTGTCCTAGCAGATGGGGGATGGTGTCCTTGGTAATGGTCACCATTCGTCGCCTTTTCAGGACACAAGGGCAGACCATGAGCTGAGAGCTGAATGCTTACAGTAAATAGCTTAACAGAGCGTCCTTTATTATGGTAATGAAAGACTCTTGCTTGCTTTGGGGGAAGGAACCTGATGCACTGTGCGACTCCCGAACCACTGGGCATGCGCAGTACTACTGTATGAGCCTCCTTACACCACAGCTACAGAGCGGCTCCACTGGGCATGCGCCAGAGATCCCATTGTAACCCCTCGGAGCTGACAGCCACCACAGCGCCGACGTACCAACATTGCTGCAAGTTTGCAGCTTTAAACACACAATCAGTTCGTAATACAGAGACCTCTCTCTCAAACAGCACACTACCAGTTTCTGAAGTAATGAAATCACTATAGTGTAAAAGTATGAGACAGTGCCGCAATATTGCATTTTCAAACGCACAATCAGTTTGTAATATACAGACCCCACTTTTAAACAGCCTACTACTAATTTCTAAAGTCATGAAATCACTATACAGTAGTCTGGGATGCAGTGTGTGACTCCCGACACACTGGGCATGCGCAGTAGAAATCGACTCGAAACGCCGTAGTGCGACTAGCAAGGTGCTACGTGGGTACTGTATTGGAGCGTCGTACACCCCTTTCTTGAGCACACAGTGGCATAAAGTAGCATAGAATTGCCAGGTGGTGGGAAGTTGTGGATAATGTATTGAATACTGAACTAGTGAAGATTTAAAAAAATTTATAAGAAGGGGGACAAGAAGACGGGAGAAGCAGTGAGGCTAGGCATTAACCCCCACAATTCTTAGCCCATACTACAGTAGTTCCTAAAGTCATGAAATCACTACAATGTCTAAGTCTGGGACAGTGCCGACAGTACTTACATTGCCGCAAGTGTGCAACTTCAACCGCACAGTCAGTGTGTAAAACAGAGCTGTGCGTGCATGTGAAATATTTTTATATAAAAGTAGAGGATTCACACACTTAATGATTTAAAACTTTATTATACATTCTTCTACAGCTTTATTATATATTCTACAGCCCTGATTCCATGTGGAAAATGCTGTACTACTGTATAGTGTACCAAATCACCACTTCTGTCAGCCAGTCATTGGGCGGTGATACAGAACATGCATTGGAAATCAGACGCATGCGCTGTGTAGGTTAGGAAAAGTGACATCTGGTGGACAAAAAGTTGTATTACATGTTATGATTTTTTCCAGCGCTACGCTACATTACGAAACTTTCTGTGTGGCGCGACTCATGGCGTAGTGTGTGGCGCGCCATGCATGGTATGCTACATGGCGTATGGAGCAACAAACTAGCTGGGCACATCTGTATGTCTAATCAAGGTATTATCAGATGTAGAAAGCATATAAACTCAATAAAAGTCATAAGGTGCATAAGAATTAACTGATTAACTGAAGCATATATCAATAAACAGTAATAAAATGCTAATAATCCATCATAGTTAAATATACAGATCATAGTAAAAAGTAAACTTGACCATTCTCTATGGCAAAATGCTAGCAAGCCTATGCTAAAATGAATATATCAGAGGACGCCTGTCATATATTGAATCAGTCAAACACATTAAATAATAATTGATCATTTAAGCCTCGGGGCTTCACTGTATCCAAGGTGTAAATCCACTTTGTTTACCGACTCGGGCACGTGATCAATGGTAATGTGTTTTAAACTGGCCAGACTAATGTCTGGCTTCTACAAAGTGTTTGGCAACCGGCTGGTCAGACTGTTTAAAAACATACAGTATATACATTCAAATGGGGTCATTAGTATCATTTCCCTGCATTGTTTATAAGGCACAATGGTTCTGATTCAGCAAGGAACGCACGTTAGCAGACGCACGCACCCGTCCGCTGCGAAGATATGCTAATCAATGCATACGCACGGATACCACAGCACAAGATGCAGACGTCCAGCCCCATATTAAGCCGCCCATCTCCCTTTACTCATAGCCTGATCAGCACGCAAGATAGCGTAGACATCGAGAACCATCGGACCCATTCTCATAATGGTGGTAGACCTGGCCTGCAGCGGGATTTTGGCCGCTTCCTGTGTACAGCTTACGGTATGGCCGCTTATGCCGCTGCACTGCCTTAATTATGCATTAATTAATTATGTCTGTCAGATCTTGCCTGCAGCAGGCAAGATCTGAAGATGCGATGTACGATCAGCGGGTATACGCATCGTGAGTGGACACTCACGATTAGGACATTTTATATGATCTCTCGTTCTGTTGCGTCGGAATCGGGCGGATCGTGTAAAATATTGCTTAGTGTGTAGTAGGGATGTGCAGGCTCGGATAGGTTCGAGTTTGCACGTGGAGTTCGGATTTTTCCCTCCAAAAAAACGGAACTCAGAACGAGGCAAAACGTCATCTTACATGGACGAACATCATCATTCCTGGACAAAAGACCAGGAATGATGATGTTCGTCCATGTAAGATGACGTTTTGCCTCGTTCTGAGTTCCGTTTTTTTGGAGGGAAAAATCCGAACTCCACGTGCAAACTCGAACCTATCCGAGCCTGCACATCCCTAGTGTGTAGGCACCTTTACACATTGCATTTGTCAAATCTCCTGCATGTTCATTTATGTACAGTTACAGTATAACACACATACCGTATAAATGTCTGCACATATCTCTCAGACATGCCTAACGTCGCAACCACATTCCTACACATCGATAACCAATATAAATAAATGAACATTTCTATCATTTTAATACATAAGTAATTATCCACAAGAGATACACCAAAAACCTGTTTCCACAGTAGTGGTAGGAATGGCTACTGGCCATCGATGGTTAACAACTGATGGTTTTGCCATCGATATCATCGATCCAATGGTTCTGTGTGACTGATGTCACATAGCCCCGCAATGTTGCTGGAACATGGAGCTTAGCTCCGCCCCAGATAAGACTCGTGAAGCCACATCCCCACCTCTGATAGCCCGCTACCTTGATAAAGAAGGGATGGCCATCGGTGGGCGAAACCATCAATGGATTCCCATAGTGTCATACCATTGAGGTTAACCATCAATGGTACCACAATGTTGTTCACAGACATATTGGGTGTACTAGTGCCGATGCACTAGTGATATATTGTTTGTAAGCCGAACGAACAATTTATCGACAATTGTATACCCAGCCTCTTGATGGGCACACACTAGAGCATTATCGGCACGATATGTAGTTTCCAGGCAAATTGGAATGACATATTGTGCAGGATCGGCCACTGGGCCTGATTCAGACCCGGACGCTAAGAAGCGTTCGCTCATAGCTTCTGATGGTTCGCACTGTGCGCATGCATCGCAGTGCGCGTGCTTGATCCAATCCTTGCGATCGGGAATCGTGCACTCGTAGCTCAAAGACTGAGCGCTACCTAGAGTGACAGTGCCGTTTGTGGGTGGTAACAGGGGGGAAGGTGCTACGAACGCAGGCGTGTCTGGGCGTCAAAGCGGCATTTAATGGGCGTACATAATTAGCAGGCAGCATCATAGTACATGTCACCTGGCTGGTTTTTACACCGAAGTGCTTGCAGTAGGGTACAGGCAACCTCAAGCGCTGCGAATGCTCCCGATGGTAACTGATGTACCGATGGTTGTATACACTTCCAGGAGATGATGTGCGCAAGTGGGCGTCTTAAGACAGGCTGGTGGGCGTCTGCATACACAAAGTGAACGCACGCCAAGACATGGTGGGCGTGCTTATGCCTTGCCGTGCGATCGTCTGCCTTGCTGGGTGTGTGCCGGATTTGCATACGCAGGGTGCGAGCATACGCATCTAGCGAGCGGGTCTGAATCAGGCCCACTGAACGATATGTGTGTACGGGCGACCACAGTATCGTTCTAATGTGTACCCATCCCAAGAATGACACTATGTAGCAATGCAGATCACATATATATATAACAGGTTTCCAATTACATCTATTTGGGATGCGGCAACATTGAACGTTAACATTCAAAGATTGTTGACAAAGCCCTCACAATCAGCAGGCTGTCATTGTATACAGTACATAGCCTGGGGTTATCTTGCACATTGAATGACTTCCCCTAAATAGTGTGACAACTGCTGGGATCCTTATCTAGCACTGGGAAAATACAGTGAGTAATTCTGTTTCTATTTGCTGTGACAAGAAGCCTCGCCTCCCAGCCAGTTCCTGCTGGATCCTAGACTAGTAGTCAGTGCCTTGCTCTCTGCAGTCTGTGCAGTTCTGTACTGGGGCTCAGTGCTGTGACTGTACTCAAGGGGATCAGTACTGTGTGAGTGTACTCGGGGGGTCAGTACTGTGTGAGTGTACTCAGGGGTATCAGTACTGTGTGAGTGTACTCGGGGGGTCAGTACTGTGTGAGTGTACTCGGGGGGTCAGTACTGTGTGAGTGTACTCAGGGCTATCAGTACTGTGTGAGTGTACTCGGGGGGTCAGTACTGTGTGAGTGTACTCGGGGTATCAGTACTGTGTGAGTGTACTCAGGGCTATCAGTACTGTGTGAGTGTACTCGGGGGTCAGTACTGTGTGAGTGTACTCGGGGGTCAGTACTGTGTGAGTATACTCGGGGGTCAGTACTGTGTGAGTGTACTCGGGGGTCAGTACTGTGTGAGTGTACTCGGGGGTCAGTACTGTGTGAGTGTACTCAGGGGGGGTCAGTACTGTGTGAGTGTACTCAAGGGGATCAGTGCTGTGGAGCTGCACTGTGTGACTGTGTGCCTTGGGACTGCACTGTGTGACTGTGCAGCTGAGAACATGGTCCCTCTCCCGCCCGGAGACTTGATCAACCTGGAGCTGGTGGGCAGTGGAGGCTTTGGACTGGTATATAAAGGATGGAGCCACACGCTGAATATGGAAATTGCGCTGAAGATGATCCAAGGGGCTCATGGGTATGTTACCTAATAAAAGTTTATTTTTAACCGCAATGGGGGGGGGGGGGTTTCAAGTCTACGTGATAGATGCGATGTTCCATTCCGGAACAGCACATTGCGCCCGCCACGTAGCTTTGAATTGAGTTACCTTCATAGTGTTCAGAATTGAACTAGCTCTAAAATATATATTCTGTTAGTTACCGCTGTAGCTTTTTAAAGTTTTTTTAATTTCTTTAATTCAACACAAATGGGTCTGCCTATTGATTAACAAAAGTAAGCAAACTGGTGTGTCAGCTGCTGATGTACTACAAGTCCCAGCATGATCTTCAGATTGCCTGGTTCTGATCAGGATCCCCTGCATCGCTGGTTACTTGTGGCTTCTTATTCAAGAGATCTTTTTTATTATTATAATTAGCCTGTGATCTTTGTAACTAATTTGATTTACTTTTCTTATATGCTATGGAGTGTCTGAGGCAGGGGTGGGCAATAAACGCCCCCCCCCCCAGCTGCTGTAGAACTACACATCCCAGCATGCTCTACAACAGTTTTGCTATTTGGTCATGCTAAAACTGTTGCAGGGCATGATGGGATGTGTAGTTCAACAGCAGTTGGAGGCGGGTTGCTTATTGCCCACCCCTGGGAGGGATACGTTTTGTGCAGAAACATTCTCTACGTGTGTACTAATCCAGCTTTAATCAGGACAAAATACATTTATTTTATTATTTACTAACATAGTGGCAGAATATTCTGTTGCGCTTTACAGTTGTGAACAAAACATTAACAGAACAGTAATAAAACGAGGCTGGGTGATAACAGACAGATAAAGAGGTAAAGCTGGGTTCACACCCGCCGCCCTATCTGACGATTGGTAAGTGTATACACACCTACCAATTCGTCTGCCCGATGTGCCGGGCTTGACAGCTTAAATGGGCAGGTATGTAAATCGTCCGCCTAGTTGAGCTGTCAATCACCGCCGGGTACCACTGCATGTATACTGGTGATCGGTTGGTCCGCCTGTACATACCAGCGGATGGCCGATATATCTTTCAGATATATCGGCCATCTGCTGTGCTGCACCGCAGATCAGATATGTCTTTGGACGACGTTGTTCACAGACATGTCCGCTGTATACACCCGGCGATGCACCATAGATATATCGCCCGTTCAAACAAGAGGGCAATATATCTATCAGTGTATACCCAGCTTAAGAAAGCCCAACTTGCAAGCTTACAATCTATAGGGTACATTGCAGCAGTATTACGGCGCCGATAGTACCATATAATACAGTTGTACAGCTGGATAAACAGAGGTGGGACACAGAGAGTTGTGCCATGTTTGGAGGAGGATTTTCCAGGCACAGAAATTCCAAGAGCAGATGGGGAAATTCCATACTGATGAAATGCACATAACACGTGATAATGCACTGAGGTTAGACGCGGGGAGGAAGTGATAACGTGCCTACAAGGGAACAGGCTAGTTTCACTTTCGTGAGCTCACATAAGGAATGCTATAGCTTCAGGACAGCAATATCAGCACAAAACTCAGCGACAGTGAGTCTACGCTGGTGAAGAACAGGGAAAAGTATGAGACTTCATAAAGCCCTGGGATTTAAGGATTTGGGGCAGACTGTTAATGCATATAGGGGGTGATTCCATGTTGAACAAAGATTCCCGATTATCGGAAATCTGCGAGTGCGCAGGATCCGTACTGAGCATGTGCAGAATGATTCCTGTGTGATCGCACACCGCCTCTGTTATGCCTTTGCCTGATTGACGGCCAGAGGCTTTTTCGGGGCAGTGCGGGTACATTTTCCAGGAGTGGCAAGGCCAGGATCTGCGTCCACGGGCGCAGTTTCCTGGCCTGGCAAGCCGTCCAGCCTGCGCAAGCTGAGGGTTACTCAGCTGGTCGTGTCATCGACCGGTCGCGATGGTGATCCCAGCTTGTGGCGCTGGTCGCAGTGCAGAGAGCGCAAATGCAGCAGGGGGTGTCAGAATTTGCAATTCCGTCCTCTGCTGAATCAGCACCATAATTACACAAACTGGGCCTGATTCAGAGCCGAACGCTCTGACCAGAGCGCTCGCTCTGAATCAGTGCCCTCCTCCCTAAAAATGGAGCGGCCACCCACAGCTTATGCGCGCGTCCATGATGATGGTCAAGACCATCGCGCTTGCGACGAGACCCTGCGGGAGGGTCTCGGTGACCGCAAACCCTGGAGTGATTTTGGCTCTATTAGAGCCAAATCACTCCCACTGACATCACTAGTGATGTCAGTTGGGCCGGACCCAGACGGTAGGCATTCCCATGGGAAAGCCTCCGTCTGGCAGCCACGCCCCCGGCACGCCCACCAAAGGGGGCGTGCTGTCAGTCACCATCGACAGCACGCCCCCTTTGGTGCGAGACCCCGAACGACGTATTCCTCGTTGCTCGCCGGGTCTCGTGCATGCGCACGACGGGACTCCCTCCGTCGTGCGCATGCGCATTCGCCCAACATCGACCCGCTTGCGAGCGTCCTTCGCTCGCGAGCGGGTCTGAATGACCCCCACTGTCTGTAGTTGTAGGCACTTGGTATATTTGCTTCTTGTTGTGTGTTCTAAACACAGATTAGCATTCTGATTTATCCAGGTGACTTTCAGCATGACGTTTTGTGGCAGACAGAATTGTTTGTATTGCTCACATACTAATATCAATTTTATTTTAATTTACTTAGACTGTAGAGGCAGTATTAGAAAATAAATTGTTTTTCATGTTGAATGCTGTGCAGCTTCGATAGCTGGACCAAGGTCACTATTAAAATATTGCCCCTGCTAATATCTTAAACCCTGGCCTGTTATCATCGCCCTGTTTTCTCTATGAAGCCTCTACGAATGGTCTATGTGTCACTGTTTAGTGCTTTCTAGTCACTAAAAGGGGATTTTAAATACTGCAGCCAATGCAGTTGCAAATTGCTGGATGCATAGACAGCTCTGGCAATGTGAGTTAGGCATATGTCAAAGGCGCCAGTGCTCGCAAGCAGGTCGATGGTGGCCCAGTGCGCATGCGCACGACGGAGCCGGCTCCGTCGTGCGCATGCGCGAGACCCGGATAGCGACGGGCAAACCGTCGCTCCGGGTCTTGCTACAAAGGGGGCGTGCTGTGAGTTAGGCATATGTCAAAGGCGCCAGTGCTCGCAAGCGGGTCGATGGTGGCCCAGTGCGCATGACGGAGCCGGCTCCGTCGTGCGCATGCGCGAGACCCGGATAGCGACGGGCAAACCGTCGCTCCGGGTCTTGCTACAAAGGGGGCGTGCTGTCGATGTTGAGTGACAGCACGCCCCCTTTGGTGGGCGGGCCAGGGGAGTGGCTGCCCAAACGGAGGCGTTCCCATGTGAACGCCTCCGTTTGGGGGCGGCCCCACTGACATCACGAGTGATGTCAGTGGGAAAGATATCGGCTCTGTTAGAGCCGAAATCTCTCTGGGGCTGGCGGCCACGAGACCCTACCACAACGGTCTCGTCGCAAGCCCGATGGTCTTGACCATCGCGACCATCTTCCACCCACAGCTATGCGAGCGGCCAGGAGGCAGTTCTTAAAAAAAAAAAAAGACCGGCACTGATTCGGAGCGAGCGCTCTTTCAGGGCGTCAGGCCCTCTGGCCCTGATTTAGAGACGGACACTCTGAAAGAGCGCTCGCTCTGAATCTGGGCTTTTTTTTTTTTTTTTTGTGCATCCTCTTGGCCGCTCGCATAGCAGTGGGTGACCACCCACAGCTATTGCGAGTGGCCAGGATGATGGTCGCAATGGTCTTGACCATCGGGCTTGCGACAAGACCCTTGTGGTAGGGTCTCGTGGCCGCAAGCCCCAGAGAGCTTCTGGTTCTAATAGAGCCGGAAGCTCTCCCACTGACATCACTGGTGATGTCCGTGAGGCCGCCCACAAACGGCAGGCATTCGCTTGGGAACGCCTCCGTTTGTGAAGCCACCCCCCGGTCACGCCTACATAACGTGGCGAGCTGTCGATCAACATCGACAGCCGCCCCTTTTGTAGTGAGCCTTATCCAGGTTTTACACGCGTAAAACCCTGCTCGAAACCCTGGTAGAAATGCCGAGTCAGTCGACACAGGATCTTTTCCCAGGAGCCTTTTCCACTGAGCAGCGACCCAGGTTGACGCGGCAATAACCCGGGTTTTTGTGGTAATGGAAAAGGGGTTTAATTTGATGTAGAAAATAATATTTCACTCAGTGCTGCATGTGCAGACTTGAGTCCTTTATGGCTTTTTCTATTCCAGCTTCAACTTGAAAAGAATGATGAAGGATCTAATGAAGGAACGAGATGTGATGCAGAAAGTCAGCAACGTCCCCCACGTCCTCCGTCTGTTAGGGGTGTACCAGAAACCGGATGGCGATCTTTTAGAGTATGGACTGGTCATGGAGTATATGCCCAATGGCTCTCTGCTCTCTCTGTATGACTATCTACCTGATATCCCCTGGGCTCTGAAGTTCCAGATTCTCCACCAGGTGGTCCTGGGAATGAACTTTCTCCACAGCCTTGATCCACCTATAATCCACCGAGACCTAAAGCCGGGCAATGTACTTTTAAATAAGCACTTAGAAGTCCAGGTGAGTGACCTTGATTCTCTAACATCATACGTGATAAGTACAACATCAGTGGTTTCCAAAATTCTGATTCCTGCCTTGTGGTCAGAAGATTAGATGAAAAGTAACTGTTTAGAATAATAGTTCTTAACATGAGTCCTGGAGTACCTCCAGAAGGTCATGTTTTCTGCATTTCTCCACAGGTGAGTTGACGTTTTTTGCTGGGTTAGCAAGTATCGGACCTGTTTTTACAGACAGAAATCCTGAAAACATTACCTGTTGGCAGGAACGGACTGGGGCTGTAGTTCATCCCTGGCAGTCCTCCCTGTGTGCACGGCTTAGTCGTGGGCGCTCGCGAAGGGGGCGTGCCACGAGTCACGGGGCCTGGCCTTGTGTCATACCGCCGTCTCTTCCCGGCCCAGCACTGCCGTGTTGGCCCTTCCACCCTCCTCGAGTCGTCCCTGAGGCCAGTACGGCCCGGCCTGTTGGTGGTACGTGAGGCCTGGAGTTGAGAGGAGGAAATGCCTCATTATGTAGATGCTCAGCCTGGATAATAGTCTACACTGAAGAGGGAACACCCCTATCAATAGGCCTTCCCAGCCACTGCACCTGTGTGTCCAGTCATCTCTCACCCCTTGCACCTTGAAACTGGCTCCCAGGGCAAAACTTCTGAATGACCTCATCAACCACACCGGCAGCTCCCCAGTCTGTACACACTGTATATATCGTGACTTATATTACACAGACAGTGAAGACTCATAATGCTTAATTGCCACAAGTCTAACCTGTTCTTACTGATGACATATTTAGACTAAAGGCCATATGGTAATAAAATGATTGTCCAAAATATAATATAGCCACATTGAATATCCTTCAATACAGCAAGCCAAGACTGTGGGCAGGCCCGGGCCCAAGGGGGGTTTAATCCTTCCACCACAATGAGAAAAGTCACACTACGTATAATGAAAAGTGTAACATTATGAGGTCTCCTGATCCAGACCCTCTCTTTTTTCTTCAATGTACATGCAAATACGGCATAATAATAATTTTGTACATATGATTAAATACAGTTTAAGAATCGGTATGCGGTTAAGAGGTCGACAGTGACAACGTCACCAGTCGACCTTAGTATGTCGACTCCAAGATCCTGGCACGGCTGACATGCTACTTACAACATTTCACCCATGTGGGTGTTATAACTTTAAACATGACTTTTAACGGCATGTTTAAAGTTATATAAGTAGCATGTCAGCTGCGTCAGTATCTCTGCGCCGGAATACTGAGGTCGACATACATAGTGGCTGGTGACGTTGGGCTTGATTCAGATTAGTATGTACTAATACGATTGCTCGTGGTCTGCGCATGTGCAGAACGTGCACCCAAGCTGCATTATGATTGACTTGCTGCAGTGTTTGGGGGACATGGCTGGGCTGTATTCCTGGAAACAGGACGTGTCACCCCCATTACCCTATAGTCCCGAGGCCAGGGTCTGCGTCTGTGGATGGAGATTTCCTGGCCTCGCAAGCTGAAGCACACTCGGACTGTCCGTTTCTGCCGCCATCGCGACCGATGGACGCTGCACTCAGTTGGCAATTGCTGTCAGGGGGCATCTACTTCCTTCAGATGCCTCCTGCAATAGTTAAATATTTCCTGGACGGTATAGCACAGCTGCTTCCTGGCGGCTGTGCACTACTATCCACATTTCAATCCGGTCCATCATCGCTGTCGATCTCTCGTACCCATCCCTAATGATCATATCGATTTGCAAATTATTAAAGAGAAATTTTCAGGAACAAATGTTTATATCCCACTCAGCGTTGGTAACTCTTACAACTATTTTGTACTGATTGCAGCGTCAGGCGTAGCTCAGTACCATACAGCGTGCTCATATACAGTGTGTTCTTTCTCCAGATCACAGATTTTGGATTGTCCAAGATTGTCGGAGCCACCAGCACCTCTGCAGCTCCGTCTTTTGCTGGGACCTTGTCTTACATGGCGCCGGAAGCTCTGAATGACATAAATTACCATCCCAGCAAAGCCTATGATGTTTACAGGTAAGAGGGCTGACAGTGATTTAGGGGTTTATGTATCAACTAAAGCAGTAAGAACCTAGAGAAGTGGATTAATGGAGAAGTTGCCCATAGCAACCAATCCGCTCCTACCTATAATTTTATAGACTGTACTTGATAAATGCTACTTCAAAGCTGATTGGTTGCTATCGGCAACATCTCAGCGAGTCCACTTCTCCACGCTTTTCACTGCTTGATACATAAACTGCTTGATACATAAACCCCTTAGTGACTGATAAGTACCATATTGCTGTTACCATGCTCTCCAGGAACATGTGAGTGATTGTTTCTCTTGTACAAATGTATTTAGGACTGCAATAAAATAGACTTGTAGAAATGCCTCATTTGTACTTAAAGGGGACTATTTATTATAGGAAGATAAGTCCTATATATCGGGCAAACGTGCAGATAGGGCCTCTCCCTAATTAAGAACCTCCCCAGTGATACCCCTGGCTCCCTCTAGCGATATCATGCACAGCATGGAGATTACTATTTAAGAAGAATCATGTACAGTACCACTGCTTTACTCTTAACATAAAAACCCTTACAGGACGAAAATTCTTTGTTAATTTAATAAAGTTTTTTTTTTCTAAAAGTAAAAATATATATATATTTTTTTTTAAAAAGTCTTTTTAAAAAAAAATATTTAAATTTTTTTATATATTGTTACTTTCTTATTAATTTATATTCCGGGAAACTGGAACTGGAAGCCTAATCCAGGAACTGGAGCCGGTGACGCGATTCACGCTGAATCGCATCATTTTGGCCCTGCCCCCGTGGCACAATGCCGTAATCTCGGCATTGTGTAGCAGGGGCGGGGCCACAGTGACGCGATCACGTGGAAGATGAAATGTAATAACCTCTTCAAAGATCAGAGTCAGAGAAGCATATAACTGCTGGCTAAACGTGTTTATACCCTTCCTTTTTGCATGAAGAATATGTTTTTATGCTGTGATCCTACTTATTACAACACTACCTCTTTTTTACTTTTGTGCGTAAAATTCTGAGAAATTACACCAAATCTGTTAAGGGGAACTTAGAAAAAGCCTTTTGCTCTCTGCTATATGTGATTTCCCTTTTACCAGATGC
This sequence comes from Taudactylus pleione, assembly GCA_031769625.1. Taxonomy (NCBI): domain Eukaryota; kingdom Metazoa; phylum Chordata; class Amphibia; order Anura; family Myobatrachidae; genus Taudactylus; species Taudactylus pleione. The sequence goes on from JAUIMM010000586.1 coordinate 2,188,882, forward strand.
CGAGGTCGGGTCATCTGTGAAATCCAACTTGTTGGATTTACCGATCCTGACCAAAATATGAATGTGATCAGCAAATTGGGGATTTTTAAAATGAAGAATTTCACAGATTCCCAGACGGAATGCAGATCATCGATGGCCACCGATCAGGTTTTCCGACCGGCAGAACGGCAGGTCCGGTCGGGGAAACGGCCGGCAGATATATGGGGGCCTTTAGCTTGCTGATTGCTGTAAAAACCAGAAATTTACATTTACTGCAAGGGGTACGAACCCTTGCAGCATAAGATTTGAGATTATTATTATTTATTTTGTATCGGAAAGTTGTCTTGGTGCGTACACTCGGGACGATTAAAATGCTCAATGTGAACGATATCTATCGTTATCGTTCATATCGTGCATTTTTTGGCCCCTTCCAACCCACCAACGACCTGCGATGCGTGGGCACGTATGGACTATATCGATATCGTCCATCGCCCGTGCATGCAGACCAACCTGGTCGATATTGACCAGGTTACTATAGGGACCCGCGATCGTTGATCACGGGTCGTTAGATGGTGTGCTGGATGATCGACATCGATTATCCAGCACACCCGGGAGATCATTCAACAATATCGTTAACTATCGTCCCATGTGTATGCACCATTATATGTTTGTATATGTAAAATGTATCTAAAAACAGTGACAGTAGTACTTATTTCCCAAAACATGTTATTTTACTGTATACGGCTTACATTTGAATTAAACATTTAGTAGAAATTGGAGAATATTTGCTTACTATAGCAAGGTGAAATCTACGCATACTAAGTACAGATATGTCCTCATAACTCTATCCTGAAATCGCACCAAATAGCCCCATTCAGGGCGCCATGGACTTTGCGGCTTAGCCACGCCATACGTCCTGAATCACACTAATACCCTTTTCACACTGCCATCAAATAACCCGGGTTACTGCGCAGTGTGAAAGGGCCCAGTTGAAATAAACCAGGTCGAGGCGACCCGGCATTTCAACCTGGGTAACGAGCTGGGTTGAACACGAGTTCAACCTGGCTCGCAGTGCGGTGTGAACGGGTAACCCGGGTCGAGGCAACCCGGGTCCCGTTCACTGCATAGCCAGAGTCGGCACTTGGAGATGATCTACAAGTGACTTTGTACAGTATGCAGCTACCATGTGAATAATACACTAATCTCAGGAATAAGTAAGAATCGCTATCTGTGGCGGAGATTCTAAGTTGCGCCATAGTTTGCAAATAATGGGTGTATGAGAACACATCTGTAAATTGATTTGCATGACGGGTGATATTGCAATACTCAAAGTGTCGCTGACTCTTATGTTTTGTAGTTTTGGGATCTTAACATGGACAGTGTTCTCAGGACAAGAGCCTTACCCTGGTAAGTCCTTTATATTGTTCTACAGTCTCTAAAGTCATTTTTTATTTTTTATGAAGTGCTTTTACATATTTAGTCAGTCACCTCAGTCCCTGCCCCAGTAAAGTTTCTATCCCCATCCATATGCCCCATAACATGGACACGTATGTACAATAGGGTACTTTTTTTTTTGTCGGAAGCCAATTAACTTACTAGTATATTTTTGCATTCTGGATGGAAACCAGAGCACTTGGAGGAATCCCATACAAACATGGGAGAACATACAAACTCCACACAGCTGATCTTTGTCCGGAAGTGAACTCGTGACTTTGGAGCTGTTAGGCAGCGGTAATGTTTACCACTACGCCAACCACACTGAAGATAAAGTGCAGGGGGAGTAAAGTAGGGAGGTGTTCTTGCCTCTGGTGGTAGTTCAACGTGGCATGGGGCCACAGGGAGAAAGTACATGGGTGGGGGTGGTTGTCCCTAATTAGCAGGTTTTATCTAAAGGTGAATGACCTTTGTAATTTGAATTTGATTTTCAAAAGACTGTGTATGGTAAATTTGTTTTAACATAGGAATGTTATACTGTGAGTAAGCAGTTCCCCACAATGACTTTGCACCTAGAGAAAATGATAGCAGAACTGTATGCAAACAAATGGGCTGCGGGCCCCTCTCATTGATGCATGATGTAATTGGGTACATATAGTGCACAGATGGCAAACACTGTAGATACGTAAAATTGTCTTACTTATTATAGCTGTGGCGACTAGGCGTGCTTGCAACTTACCTTAGCTGAGCCTAGAACACCTTCCTCTTCCTATTCTTACCTTCTGATCTGATACAAATTAGATACATACTGGTGCGATCACATTCTGTAAAGCTGCAAAACAGAATGTGATTTTTCCCTGAGACATTGATACATCTCCCCCTTTGTGGCATCAATTTAAATTTACAGAAGGCCATTGATAATTTGCTTGTTTACTCTCACCATTACAATACGGTATACAACACATGCCATGAGCGTGTTTCCCTCTCTCACAGGTATACACCCGGCAGTCATCCAGCGCTGTGTGTCTGAGGGACAGAGACCCAGGGCGAGTATTCTGGATCAGTATGACGAGGTCCAAATGGTGCCTGAAGCCAAGGAACTAATGATCAGGTGCTGGAATCCCAACGCAGATGACAGGCCCAGCTTCCATGGTGAGTACATGGGAGTCCTGCACTGTGGGGTCGATCCAATTAGCCGCGAAGGGTGCGAGTTGCCGTCGCAACGGCGTTAAATCGCCGGCAACGGACCGGCATCTCGCACCAAAATTCAGCGCATTCGAGCTGCTGTAAAGTGCACCCACTGCCGTGATGACTCTCGCCGGCGAGATTATCAAGGCTAATTGGATCGACCCCTATATTTGGGAGTGCGCCATAATGGATGAGCTTCAGTAGCTGTCTCCCGTCATTTAGTAACCATGACAAAGGGGGTTGTAGATGGTATTATGAAAGTCATTGGACTCAGAATGTGGATGACTAGATGGCTGTTTTTTTCCTGTATTGTGGCATCAGTCAGTGTTATGATGTAGAACATGACAGGTAATGGGTCTAACGGGGTCTTTCATGCAACGTGTCGGATATATGCTATAGTGCATGGGTGACCTGAGATCTATTGTACTTTATGTTCACCCACTGAAAGGTGATCTTGCACCCTCTTCCTACTTAGACTTAATTAGAAAATGTAAATATGTAGTTAAAGCCAGGGGCGTATCTATAATGGGCTCTTGGGTCCAGGGGGGTGCCCACTCCACAAACCCTCCACCCATATTTTTAATACTTACCTCTCCGGAGTCCCGTGCCTGGAGTAGCAGCTAAGTACAAATTGCCTAGAAAATGTCTGCCGCGGCCATTTTCCTGATGTTTTGTGCAGTAGTGAAATCACCGAGAAAATGGCTGCAGCACCATTTCCCCAGTGACCTGCGCATGTACAGTAGACTCTGGGCACAGATAAGTGCCCAGAATCTAATGCTGTGCTCAGTGAGCTGCTGGGGAGAGAGGAGGGGGCACCGGACGGAGACTGCACATGGGCCCCCTACATATAAGTAATAACAAAATGCTGCTAACACATTTAAGCTGTTGAGCCGTAACACATGCTGCAAGATTCCAAATATGTGACTTATTCTGGTTTTATTTTATGTTTTCTTTTTTATTTTACTTGATTCTCGTTTTTAAGTGTTTGTATGTATTATCTTACTTTTTTTGTGCCAACAGCCTAGTTTAATCTATTTAATTTTGTTTTATTAAATTAGTCATTGTCTATTATGGAATTGATGAGTTCCAAGACATATTTATATCTTATATACTGTGTAATTTAGAATAAAAAAAAAATCTTCCACACCTAAACTATTATGTAAATGATTACAGAAGGAGATTGCTCATTGGACAGATAAAGTCCTGGTCACACAGGGTACTATTTTTCCACATTTAAGGTGCTTGCGCAAAGTCACATTTAATGATGTGACCTCACATGTCTTTGCTGCAGTCGTGTCAAACAGCGTGCATGGTCCTGTGAAACTCTGCTAGCGCCAGGCATATTTTTTGCGTCTTTTTTTACGAAAATACATCGAAGTCACAATGCGATGTGACTAGAACACATCAGGAGACTGCTGATTACTTTGATATGCAAGACTTGTATATCTGTGTGTAACTGAGTCTCTGGGGTAAATTTACTAAGATTCGAGATTGCAATCTCAGGTGAGTTTAGGCATGTTTTTCATCTCGCAAATTTACTAAAGACAAACTAGAGTGAGTTTGGAAGAGAGTTCTCTCTTTTCACTGTTAAATTCGGGTGAGATTGCAAACTTGAATAAACTCACCATCGGCCAAACTAGGAAGTACTTTTCATGAAAAAGATACAACTCGGGTATTTACCAAAAATCGAGATTGTAGCAAACTCTCTGATACATCCCCTGAGATCCCCAGCTTGGGCTGACCATCTTGGGGTGTTAATGCTTTGCTCCTGGAGACACGGTGATAGGGTCTCCTGGCTGTGGCATTACACCCGGTCGGTTTTGGTCCAGTGCTGGTTTTAAATATAGGGGGTCCCCTACGCATTTTTCCCCCCTATATTTAAAACCAGGACTGGCCTTGCAGTCTGGTGCTGGTTCCTAAAATACAGTGGAACCCTACACGTTTTTTTCCCCGTAATTTTAGGAACCAGGACTGGCTGAGCAGTCCGGGGCTGGTTATGTCTTTTGGGAGGGGACACTATTTCATTTTTTTTAAACATTTAACACTTTTTTTTAAAGGTAGACCACACAAGCAGCCTTCACATATCTCACTGGTCTGTGCAGGCTGCTTGCTGCAGTGAGTTTGGCAGAGAGAAAACTGCAATCTCGGGTGAGTAATCTCATCTAAACTCGCAACTCGGGGGAGATATCTGGATCTGCTTCACCATCGGAAAACTCACTTTCAGCTAAACTCACTTCTTAGTAAGTTTGCGAGTCGAAAAATGGTAAAATCACTTGAGTTTCGGCGATGCAAAATGAGTTTAAAAAGAAACTAACTCGACAAAACTCGAATCTTACTAAATTGACCCATCTGAATCAGCATGAGAAGTGCTACAATACAGTGGCCACAGCTTTGTTCCACGCCAAGTGCCATTTACAGACTCCATTGCACACAGATATACAAGTTACATATCAAATTAATTTGCACAGTCTCCTGTTGCATCCTAGTCGCATCGCATTGTGACTTAGATGCTGTTATGATATCCAATGCCTGCTCCACGTGAAAAGTCTAGAACCAGGCTAGCGAGATCTTCTGCCAATAACAACCGCCCGTTGTTCCCTTAGAACTGGGATACGTTCACCAGTACTTAGGCGGCCGCCTGGACTTACATCTCAAAGTAGTAGCAATTCACATGGAGGAGCAAAAGGATTCAATGGTGAGTGCAACAGTAGGAATGGAGACTAAATCGTGGCTAGTAGATATGAGTATAGATCCAGAACAGGAGGTGGTACACTAAGATGCGGCAAGAAGCTGGTTCAAGTTTCTGTTGGTAGTAAATGTGGAATTGTTATAAGAGTAGAAAAAACGGCTTGAGGCTCGTACCGAAGAGTTTAATAAATGATTTGACTTTGAGAGCCGTTGTTGTGGCTTGGAGCCCGTGGTGAGGAGTTTGACAATTGATTTGGCTTGGAGAGCCGATGTTGTGGCTTGAGCACCGAACAAGGTACAATGGACCTCATTCAGAGTCGGTCGAAGCGGCCGCATGGTCGTACGCCACCGATGTTCGCTATACTGCGCATGCGTAAAGTTCGCAATGCGCGTGCGCAAACTAGCCGCTACGATCAGAAATTTCTCTCTCCTTGAACACAGCCAGGTCGGAAGTTTGAGTGACAGATTGAGGCGTTTGTGGGTGGTAACAGGGGAAGGTGCTTGAAAATGGGGGAGTGGAGATCCGGACGCAGGCGTGCCTAATTATGCGAACGGCGTTTTATGGGAGTGCATACGGTTTATGGGAGTGCATAATTAGCAAAGTAGCGTCATGGCTAGGGATGTGCAGGCTCGGATAGGTTCGAGTTTGCACGTGGAGTTCGGATTTTTCCCTCCAAAAAAACGGAACTCAGAACGAGGCAAAACGTCATCTTACATGGACGAACATCATCATTCCTGGACAAAAGACCAGGAATGATGATGTTCGTCCATGTAAGATGACGTTTTGCCTCGTTCTGAGTTCCGTTTTTTTGGAGGGAAAAATCCGAACTCCACGTGCAAACTCGAACCTATCCGAGCCTGCACATCCCTAGTCATGGCACATGTGACATGGGAGGTTTTTACACTGACATGATCGTAGAGCTTAAGAGAGGGTATAGTCAACCTTAAGCTCTACGACCAGTTCCGATGGTTCTCGATGGTCTCGATTAATCCTTATATGCCCGGAGATGACGTGTAATGCGTACGAGAAGGGGGCGTATTTTTTGGTATTCCGGCCGCTTCCTCCCCTTGGTCGGCCAGCTACCGATCCGAACTTAGGGACGCAACTTGTGAGGGAATCATTTACATATCCGGCCCCTTTTCCCGTACGACCGTGCGGCCGCTTCGACCGACTCTGAATGAGGTCCTATGTCCTGATAAATAGTACCTAGATTTGAGTATGAGTTAATGTACAAGTTAGTGTACAAATTAGCGTCCAAAGTCCAGACAGACAGTACGTAAGTCTGAGTACAAGTTTGTGTACAGGTTTGTGTACAAATTAGCGTTGAAAGTCCTGATGGACAAAACATAGAATTGAGTACAAGTTTATGTACAAATTAGCGTCCACCGACCTGCCGAGAATGCTGATTTGGCTTGGAGGGCCGTCACTGCCAGTGCAGCTAGGAAGCCGTATGTGGGATATGGAAGCCGGCGCACAGCACGGGAGTTGATGATACGGCTAGGGAGTCGTAGGAGAGGCCACAAGAGCTGGAGGCAGTTGGGAGACAAAACCGAGGAGACGGAGATCCTTCCAGCAGATTCGACAGGATACTGCTCGTGCCACTGAGCCAAGAGAACCCACAGGAACGCTGTAGTCGGCGAGGCGGCAAAGGTCCGGCGTGTACAAATAGGAGGATCATTCAATCAGGTTGTGCTATGGACTGCCGAGCGTCTAGCACCTGAGGAGACCGGAACAACCGCGTCATGCACAGGTAAATTTCCGGAGGGAGACAAGTCGTGACTGCGACTTGTAACAGATGCATTTTCGGCAAAAAAAGACGCCAGACGCTAACGGAGTTGCACATTACCTGGCGGTTCACTCACGCCAGGCATATCGTGCTGCATGGCTTATTCAGGCAAAATGAGCAAGGACACATCTATATATACTGTATACTAAAGTCAGCGCCGGAGTTTATCTTGTATTGTAGAATGATGATTATTGGTAGTTCTTCTCATTGACCATCACCGCTTAAAATAAAAAACAACAATTCTTTATCTTTCCAGACTGTAGTGAATCTACAACAGTGATGTTTGAGGCGTATCAGGATACGATTGTCAGCGCTGTACGAAGTGTCCAAGATCTTCTCACCAAAATGTCTTCACCAGATGAGGTACTTCAGTTTTTTTTGAGGCTCTTTCATGTTCTGTTAAGGCGTTTTTCAATCACTGTGCCGCGAGCGGTTGTCAAGTGTTCCGCGAGGTCAGAGCTGACTTTACTTGTACTTTTTGTTTCTGTGGGGGCCAATGTGTGTGTTTGTTTTCTTTCTTTGAGGATCATTTTGTTTTTTAGTTTTATGTGGTGGCCCAATGTGTTTGTTTTTGTTCTGTGGGAGCCAATGTCTGTTCTTTTTCCTGTGGGGGGGCCAATTTGTGAGTGTCATTTCCCGAGGGGGCCAATGTGTGTTTTTCTTCCCGTGAGGAGCTGATGATGTGCCTTAGAAATGTTAAAATCTTGTTTGGTGTACCATGAGTTGAAAGGTTGAAAATCACTGTCTTCCTCTCTTGTGTACATTTTTGTTGATTTTTCTAAGCTATGTCAGACCAAGATATCAAAATGTTGTCACATCATGAGCCTTAGAAAAGTCACATTAGGCAATTGTATTTCATTTATTTAAATGACTGAGGTTTGTTCATTTTTAACGATGTATTCTTTATAATTGCAAAACTGATTTCCAGATTTTCATAACAATGTTTTAAATGACCAAATAATGGCACAAAATCATATTCCTCCCAAAATAACCAAATTAATTTTGGGTAGAATTGCGTGATATAAGTGAAACAAGAGGATCTCGGTCATCTATGATGCTCCGATCCGGTGGGTCTTGCTCTTCCTCTGAAGACCTGAGATGGTGCTCTCGGGCTTGGCCAGGCTTTTTGTAAACAGCTTGTAGCGTTGTCCGAGCCCCTCATCTACAGCTGTTATGGAAACTCACTGGGGACAGCGTTGATACTTCTACCAGTATCTGACCAGGATGGGCAATCTCCTGTTTGGAACCATCAGAGACATTTTGGGACCACTGGATGGGAGGTTTCTGTGTGAATTTGGGTAGAATTATCCTTTTAAAGACTGTTTAGGGGCGATTAAATTCAGGGCAATGTTAAACAGCTCTGGGAATGAGTTCCTGGAGCTATTCAATTGTCCCCATCGCGCCCTGCACTGAAATTGGGATTACGGCGCCTAAAGCCGGTCGTTTAGTTGTGGTAACCTGTATTCTCCGACTTAAGAGCCAGCCACGATGTTAGCGCACGTGCTAACCTGGAAACCAGCATTGCGGCCTTAGTTTAGTGAGAAGGGTTTAACGGGGTTAACAGACGAGGTCAGCGCAGCCAATTGAATAGCTCCAGGAACTTCCAGCGCTATTCAACATTCCGTCCAAACTTTCGAAAGCGTGGAGAAGTTACCTATAGCAGACAATCAGCTTCGAGGTTTACTAGTATTTATCACATATATTCTATAAAGTGATAGGTAGAAGCTGATTGCTTGCTTTGGGAAACTTCTTCACTCTTTAGAATGTTTGATATATTTCCCGCACAGTTACATAACCATGTGTGGCAGTGTAGTACGGTTATCCTAGTATGTATCATCAATTACTTATAGAACTGATGAAGAGAGCAGGGCAGTAGGAATGTATAAGTACAGTGCATCCATTGATGATGTCCTCAGCATTCATTTCCTGTGTCTCTTACAGTTATCGGAACCCTTTGACTTTTCTAGCAGCTATCCAGAAGAATTCTTCAGAGGTTAGTGAAATGAAATGTCCCTAAAATCGGTGTAACATTAAATCTACTGTGCATGACTTATTCTGCGTCTTAAGATATAACTTCCACCAGTTTTTGTGTGGTTTGCAAAAGCCAAATTGAGACCCAATTTCATCATCTGACAGTGTAACGTTTGCTTATCAGTTAGTGCCAATCTTATTCATATCTTCCTGCATCCGCCCCCTGTGCGTTACTGACAGGTCGCATCGTTTCACTACCGTACGCAATAGCGATTACGCACGCAGTTCAAATGCGATGGTATGCTAATTCATTGCGATCGCTATACCCTCGCAGCACTACACAAGGATGCCCACTTTACTTATCACACATTTGTAATGTTTAGCAAGACTGCAAAACCATCGGCACAATCGAGTACATTCGCAGCCTCACACGCACTTTCACAAGGTCAAACCTTGCTCAGAAATTGAAACAACCACACACGCTATGAGACCTCAGAATCTGTGACATCGCTGAAGATGAATGAATCCCGCAGTGATGTCACTAATCCGATGTATATTGGTTCCGCACACTTAATTGCCGTTTCCGAAGTGTGAAATTGACAAGAAACCTTTAACATAAAACTGGTTGTTAAAAATAGCACTCGGAGCCATGTTCTGAAGCTTTCGCCCATAGACAAAATATTTTAACAATTATTACTGTTATGTCTTTAACACCATGGACCAAATTTACTAAGCGGCAGCGTCTGCAAGTGGCTGATCCTTGGCGGCTTTAACCATAGAATTTAACACGCCTGTATTATTAAATGCAAATCACACCCGGTTCTGCATTTATTATTGTTGTTTCAAATATATGCGTCAAAACCGCCGATAATCGTCATCATTTAACCGTCGTCGCTAAGTAAAGCGCTATGTCTGGTATAAACAGTAAGCTGGAGGGGATTTCACTCCCAAATATTGCTACCGAGTTGAAAGCAAATTGTTGTCATTCAGGAGAGAAACATTTTACATTGCTGATTGGAAAGGGGTGTGCTGGACATGATATATAATAATTCAGGTGTTCTGTTTTATCCTTAGATATTGCTGGCGGAGTAACTGAAGAACCCCAGCAGCCAGTTAAAGGTGGAGACCAGCTAGAACCTCAGAAGCCAGGACACACAGCCAGCAGTATGGTGAGTACAAGAGCTTGCCTATAGCATGTGTCTACACCAGGGTGAGAGGGTAGCTGAAGGACAGATACAAGTGGCTTACTATACAGCTCTGTCCCTATGTCATGGAGAGCCAGGACTGTAATCACAGTTGTACATCCTATTCCCGCTCCTGATGCCTTGTGAAGGCATCGTCTGTGACTATCAAGACCCAATACAGTGCCCCCAATCCATATATGTGCTTATACAGGAATAGGATCTCTTATCCAGAAAACTATTATCCAGAAAATGAGGAAGGAGGTAAAGGGCACTATTTCAGCAGCTCAGTTATTTTGTACTTACTCTCAGACACCCTTCCTGCAGTTACTGTACTATAAGGAGTTCTGATAAATAATTTATAGAAGACAGTCAGGGCTGTGACTAGGTTCTGCCTCCCAGGTAACAGGGCCATCGCTGCCCTGTGGCACCTGTATTTGTCATGCAGGGACCCTGCAACTGCACCCTAGAAAGCTGCTGCCTGGAGCATATTAGAAAACTCCAGGCACTCAGCTTCTCCTTGGGCCTGGAGCCCTTGCCCTCATCATGATGTCACATTGTCTTGCTTCACAGACCAGATGAGGTCTGAGATGTGTAAGGATGAGGTGCTGTTGAAAGCTTTACAGAAGAGGGTGAGTCATTTGAATTGGATTCTATAGGATAGAGGGAAGCAGTGCAGGGATTTGCATGGTGGTGACGTGGATCTACGAGAGAGGAAGATCAGTCTTTCCACAGCATTTAGGACACATGGATGTTCTTAAAAGCCCAAAGTTCCAATCCTTCTCCTTATTACATCCCATACAGTACATGTATTAGTGACTGTGCTGTGATTAGTTCATTACTTGTAACCATGAAGATTTCTTCACCCTTTTCTCAGTCCTGATCTCTGAGAAATCCCCTGACAACTGTTCCTTTCATGTGTCCTGAACATATAACTACTACTAATGGAGAAATGCTAGGTGGAAGCACAGGTTTAGAAGTATGTGTATTTATATATATATATATATATATATATATATATATATATATATATATAATAATATTGTGACAAGAGTCACATAGACCTGGTAAAATCCAACAGACGTTTGTTTTCTCACCACAGGCAGTGCAGGCTAGCTGTTGCAGCAGGTACACAGAATCTTCCATACAGCAATACAGTTCTTTTAGTGGACTCACGGGTCCAGGATCCCTAACAATAGTCACCCCCGGGTCTATAACCTGGGCGACTAATTCACCGACAGGATCATTGTGGACCTGCAATGACACAGTTTTAAAGATAGATAACAGGTGCTGCTAATTAGCCTTGCTTGTGGCTTACAACAGAGTCCAGTAAAACCTGGATTGGAGCTCATTACCATGACGTTTTATTGCACAACATCTCTGCACAAACCTGCTGCTCCACATTAACCTCATGAAAGCAGGGTGTCCCTGTCACAAAACATATGTGTGTGTGTATATATATATATATATATATATATATATATATATATGCTGTAAACCAGCTTGGTCTAGTTTGTAATTGCCCATAGTAAGCAATAGGCTGTAGCTGTTGTCTTTTTGTGCTTTTTTTAAAACCATAATTAAAAAAATGTGATATGCCATACACTTACACTATTCTTGCTTTACTTTTAAGGCTCAAGATACCTCTTCAGAGACCACTATAAAGGAAGACAATATTTCAGAAGCAGGTTGGTAATAGTTTAGTTCTGTCCTTAACCAATGAAATGTTTCCTGTGACCCCCAAAACACAGACAACTCTAAAAATTACCACAAACTCACTAGATGGAGGACAGTTCCGTCCCACGCTACCCTCCCCCTACATTAGTGACAAACAGCCCAGGCTATGAACGTTGGTGAGGTGCCAGGTTTTTTTTATATATATATATATATATATATATATATATTATTTATTTTTACTCGATAAAACGTCATTAATCATCACCAAGCTTAGATGACGAATGGTGCTATGAGTATGCCACCACATAATGATACTCTTAACTCAATGCCCTTTATAAGTATCTTCATGTGGACGCATTTCCTTACTTATTATGAGTTACATGTTAACTCCAATAAAAAATGGAAATGCATCATTTTTGCAACATGCATTTTATATCTTCATTTACATGTCTCTGTAATCAGTGGCCGATGGTTTCCCTTTGCGCATGCGTCTGAGCTGCAATGCGCCTGCGTCCCGATGGTTACGGTACAGATGCGGAGCGAAAATGCATGTGGATCCATGCAATTTTGATGGACCTTTTTAGGTGGTTATTGGAGGGGGGAAGAAGGCGGTGGCTACCAGTCTCAGGCGTGTCCGTGTCAGCGCTGGCACCAGCGGCCATGTTTAGTCATTCTGCGTCTGTCATAGGGTAGGTGCTATGTCCGTGGCCAATGGTGCACCTTTGTATGCACATCGGCAGAGTTGTGCCACAGCCGGTGGCCGTTCGCGGCATTAGAATAAAAACGCGGTAGCGCCTTAGACAAAAGACGCAGCTTCTACGGCAATAGTGTCCACCTCTGAATCACCCCTATTGTCACATATATATATACATATATATATATATATAAAAATAAATCCCTACGTAGCTTCTTTTTGTTTATCTGTTGGTAAATGAGCTCCCTCCCCTTCTTCCCGCGCGTCTCGTGACTTCTCTTCATTTTGCACTTTAACGGGGGTTTTGTAATCAGCTGTCTTCTTTTGCATTAATTGATCTCTATTTAGAACAGAATGTACATATTCCCTGACAGTGGGTGCTTCTAAAGTCCATCAAAGAGACAGGACCCCTATAGAGGTGTACTAACTGCCCCTGTACTGACACTGGCCTTATAGAGAGCCATTTCCTCTGTATAAGTGACTGTAGCATGCACTAATCTCCTGCCTTTCTTTTCAGACGATGACATGAGCAAGATTATAAAGATCTTCAAGAATTCCGGTGACTACAGAAAGGTCATGGACAAGTTTAACAGTGAGGGCATCATATCCAGTACGGACAAGAAGCTGCTGGACTCCAGTAAGACACTGAAAGACTTTGGGCGTAATACTGATAAAGTCATACTTACCAAGTTCAAGGAGAAGCCTAAAAAGATTGTACCCGTTTTCAAGTCATTAATTGGATAAGGAATATGAATCGGATAACGTTGGGTTTAATAACGTCGATGTACATTTGCTGATCAGCCTCATTTGCAGTAAACTGCATAGAAGAGAGATTATACTATCTACAGTATTGTAAGGACTAAAGCCCATGGCTCAGGCTCTGTGCAGGACATGCTGCTTACTGTTGGTATAATATGAGAAGATTGTGAAAAGACTTCCTAACTAATTGCTGTGTTACTAATAGGTCAGTCAGATGTGGTCCCTGGTACCAGGACCGGAACAGGCCAACTGGCCCTTGCCAAATGCCTATGGCCTGATGGGCCGGTCTGGATTGAAACCCTGGCCGAGCAGCTCCGCCTCCTGGCGCACTGCTCGGCCAGTACACTGTGAGAAAGGGACATGCGGCGAGGCAAACCACAACCCCGTGGACTGAGGCCACGCCCCCTTTTTGCGATTGCCTGTGCTCCTGGGACTTATGCCAGGGCTGTTTTGCAGCCCCAGTCCGTCCCTGCCTTGTACTGAAGGGACTGGTCAACATCCTTTTTTTATATACTCACACAAATAGCTGTGCTGCAAGTCACTCCTACGTAAATCTGTAAAGCCACACTTGTTTTTGTGGTGCTTAGGGGAAGTACAAGCTTTCCAGTGCATTGCCTATAGACCAAAGCTCTCCAAACTCCGCCATTACAGTCCAGGTTTTAAGGCTATCCATGCTTGAGTCCAGATGGTTAAATCAAATTGACTGGGGTACTCATTAAGTCACCTGGGCACAAGCATGGATATCCTTTAAACGTGGACTGTAATGGCAGAGTTTGGGAACCTCTGCTATAGACCACTCTGTGTTTTTGTTTATATTGGTCTGTGCATTTCGCAGTGGCTCATGTGTTAATCAAAGTTCAATAAAACCGCAGATTCACCCCCTTCAAAGTACAGCGTTGTGTACACCAAGTGCTGCACCTACAGTGTGCAGAATATCCCAACATAGCTACAGGTTTTTTTTAAACTCAACTGATGTCCAAGATTTAACACTTACAGTATATATGAAGGTAAAATAAACAGTTCAGTGTTATCCCTACATTTCACTAGAGCTCTGTTATTACGTAAAGCTTAATGGAACACATGTACCCGCACCCCACTACTTGAGTCTGTGATGTGAGACAAAAAGCTTTAATTTTAGTCCGTTACATTTCTGTGACATCACAGATCCTGTGTACCCTTCAACCAATCCACAGAGCAACAATTGTACTCTGCTGGATGAGAAAGGAACGTGGGGAGGAAGAGGGGGGGGGGGTTGTGTTTAAAATGTCTTTGTTATTTTGTTGCCATTTATTTATGTGCAATTTTTGAATGTCTTTGTTTTATTATTTTATTAAAGTTATTTCAATTGTTTCCTCTATGTGTTACCTAAAGTTAACCTATGTTTTTTTCTTCCAATTAAATTATTTAAACCAGATGGGAGTCCAGGGACAGCTATCATGGTCACTGCAACTGGCTAAACAGATGCTTAGTATCAGGGGTCCACGTAGGGTGGAGTCCTGATGGGAGCGATTAAGCTGGTTATACATGATACTGTCTTTGACGAACAGTACAGTGAAGCACTATCCGCATGTGCAATTAATAGTAGTTCCTTGCAACTTTAGTCTTGGAGTACCCACTTTCCGAGGAATTCCAGACCTGGGCGGACCAGTTTGGGTCTGGTTAAAGTGAAGGCAGGGGGACCCCACGCTGTGTGTGTCCCTGCTGTGGCATTACCATACTGGTTCAACCTGGTGCTGGTAATAAGAAAATAGGGGAACCCCATGCTGTTTTTTTCCCCCTATTTTCCCATACTAGCCCAGGTCAGGGGATGGTTACTGATTGAAGAAGGGGGAGATTTTTTTATTTAACCATTTCTTTACAGTCTCCTTTAATGAAGCCTGCACATATCATACTGATCTGTGCAGTGCTTTCTGTTGAACTGAAAGATAAAAAACAATAGAATTGAGAGCAGGAAAAACCGACGTCTGGTTTCCATTGAAGCTATAACCCGACGGATGATAACTAGTCAGTTTTGATTTAGAACCAAAATCGACCTTTAGTAAGTTTACCTCTGAGGGCGGTATTCAGTTAGTATCGCACCCACGATACTTTTTCGCATGCCGCACTTTTCGCCTACATCGAGTGTTTTGTATGCAAAAACATTTAGTGCCCCGCCCCTCCCCTCCCCTCCCCCCCATCTATTTGTCGTATTCAATTCCAAAAGACGCAAACGCGTTCCTGCTGAAACTCAAACAGGCGAAAAGTGCTATGAGAATTGGGGAAACCAGCCTGACACCCCTCAAAAGATGCATTAACATTGGCGATCAATATAGATGTCCCCGAATAGTCCTAATAAAGCTATTTGGGGTACTTAAGTTGTATCAATAGCTTCTAATTAGTGTCTTTACACAAGTGGTGAAGAATGGCATTAAGCAGTATTTTTTGGTGAAGATAAGTATCCTGTCAAATTGGAGGTACATGAAAATGGGTGCAAGCATAGTGTAAAGTTGCAACATTGAAGTTTTAAAAAGCGCACCTACAGCAAGCACCTGCAATCAAAAAACACCACCCATACTTGCAGACCCCCCAAAAGTCTATTTCGCCTGTTTTTATGTTTGTACCCACACTTTGGACTTTTTCGCCCCTATTTTCAAAGAGCTTTTTTGGGGGGTTCCTCACTTTTTTTAGGGATTTTTGGATGCAGTTATCCTTTGGGGGGGCTGTCCCAAGGGTTCTAAGTGGTTTCCCCAACTTTACAACCCAAAATAGCGATGTTGCACATTTTTTCTCCACCTATTCAGAGGCAAATCTTTTTCGCCTATTACATTGCATACGCGAAAACTACTTGGAATTGAATACGGAGATAAGTTTCCGCCTGGCGAAAAGTCGCAATCTGCGATACTTTTTCGCAGATCTTGGCTTTTCACGGCTAATTGAATACGGGCCTGAGTCTGATACAGAATGCACTTTGAATGCAGATCACTGGAAGCTGAGTCAGATGCAGATGAACTTTGTAAGCGCAGATCACTGAAGGCTGAGTCAGATGCAGAAACTGGAATAGAGCTGGAAGCCACTGCAGCCTGTTGTCGGGGAGACGAGTGCTGTTCTGGTAATGAGCGGTACACAGGAGATGGTTTAAATAGGGCGCTCCCAGTGCCTACTGGCCGGGCAGGTCATGTGATCGTTGTTACTGGAATCTGATTGGGAGATGCATTCATGTGGGAAAATCCAACATGGCCACGCTCATGTAAGGTTGTGGCAACTGACATTCTATATTAAAAATATTTTTAGCAGAGAATAAAAGACAAATAATTTTTGTATTAGTATGTATTTTTTATTTATAGTAATAATTGCATTGAGGCCTAACCAGAAAAAGTGGCCCCCATAGATTTCTATTGGGGCTGCTGTGCTGCCCGATTAACCAAGCTCTGCCCCCAATATGTAATGCCTCTTATCAGATCCAGCTTACTGGCAAGAGACAAATTGTAAATTTGTACGTTGCGAATATACACAAATAATAATTATCACATTAAAAATGCAGACTGTGATAAATATGCCCTTTATGGTAAATTGTACAGTGATTGTTAATATACAGCATCTGAATGCCGAAAGGGATATATTGGACATGAATTGCAGTTACACATTATTGGAATGATTCCGCTTACAGGACGGTGGAGCAATCTGCCCAATTGTACAGGAGTTTATTTAAAAGTTTTAAGTGTATAATTCTACACCTTCCTGATTGCCCGTCTCTAGATTTGCATATGTAGCAGCTGGATGTTACTTCCAGGCAGGGCTGGTGCAAGGTGTCTCGGCGCCCTAGGCATAACTTTTAGTCTACCACCCCCCACCCTGACTTTTGAAAAAAAAAGATTCTTACCTGAACCTGGCTGGCGTGGCTGTGGTCCAGATCCACGGATGTCTGATGCCAAACGCTCCACTGCGGTGCGATTTCTAGGTGGGGGGGGGGGGAGACTACTTGGGTTAGGACAAAGCGGCAGGCAGCAGCAAGAAGAGACTTACCACATCACTTGGTCACTCAGCCATATTGCACTGGAAGTCCTGTCTACTGCTTCCAGGGGCAGATTCAATGAAAATTAAAGTTACTTTAAAAAAAAAAGGAATAAATGATTTATTTTAATAATAGATCATTGTTTACCTACCTCACTCATCTCCTTAGTGTTACCTAATAAGTAGGTATTTATCTATCCCCACAAGTGCAGTGCTCAGGGTTTGACAAAATAAATATAGAATAAGGCACATATACAGTATATTCAATGCCTTTTATATATGGTTTTGTCATTAGGGAGTACCCATAGATTAAAGGCAATGAAATATTGGATGTACTCTATATCTGCCTTATTCTACTTTATTTTGTGAAGCCGTGAGTGCCGCACTTGTGGGGTTTCTATATGATGTTCGTCTGGGAAAGCACCGGGCACAGAAAACCGGTAGGAAGTGTTTGTGCTGGACGTTTTAGTTCAACAGGTCTGGCACTCACAGTAAAGGGGCATACACACTAGACGATTATGAACCATATGGACGATAATGATATCGTATGCACCAAACGTCCAATAATGCGCACTCCTGCGGGTCGTTAACGATGTTTGCTGTCGTGCAAACATGCAGGGCAATCTGACGTCAGAAATTGCCTGTTCAGGGATGTGGCAGGATGACCTCACTGAGCGATATAGTTCAGTGTGTACACCCAATATCGTATGTCCTGCACTCCAGCAAGTTCAAGGGAAATCTTTAACCAATATCGCTCATACACAGGGCCGGATTATAGGGAGGGCAACAGGGGCGGTCGTCCCGGGGCCCCCAGACACTGTCCCCGGCCCCCTGCCACATCCCCCAGATTAACTTTTTTTTTCTTTTAACGGAGCCGCCGCCCGTGATTAATCCCCACCCACTCTGCATTTGACTCCGCCCCTTCCAGTGGAACCAGAAGTAAGCAGTAATATATATATATATCTGTGTCTATAGACTGTGTGTATGTATACATGTGTATATATATATATATATATATATATATATAAACCAGCATATGGTGGCATTCCTTGCAAGAAAGGATGAACCTGGTTCATTCTTTCTTGCATGGAATGCTGCTGTATGCTGGAATATGTATATATATATATATATATATATAAAACTTTAATTGACAGGGGCCCCCATAGACCTTAATCCGGCCCTGCTCCTACAGCACATCGTCTAGTGTGTATGACCCTTAAAATGACAATACTATGCCCAGTACCCTCACATGAAGATACAATACTATGCCCAGTACCCTCACATGAAGATACAATACTATGCCCAGTACCCACACATGAAGATACAATACTATGCCCAGTACCCTCACATGAAGATACAATACTATGCCCAGTACCCTCACATGAAGATACAATACTATGCCCAGTACCCACACATGAAGATACAATACTATGCCCAGTACCCTCACATGAAGATACAATACTATGCCCAGTACCCACACATGAAGATACAATACTATGCCCAGTACCCTCACATGAAGATACAATACTATGCCCAGTACCCACACATGAAGATACAATACTATGCCCAGTACCCTCACATGAAGATACAATACTATGCCCAGTACCCTCACATGAAGATACAATACTATGCCCAGTACCCTCACATGAAGATACAATACTATGCCCAGTACCCACACATGAAGATACAATACTATGCCCAGTACCCTCACATGAAGATACAATACTATGCCCAGTACCCATACATGAAGATACAATACTATGCCCAGTACCCTCACATGAAGATACAATACTATGCCCAGTACCCTCACATGAAGATACAATACTGTGCCCAGTACCCTCACATGAAGATACAATACTGTGCCCAGTACCCACACATGAAGATACAATACTATGCCCAGTACCCTCACATGAAGATACAATACTATGCCCAGTACCCTCACATGAAGATACAATACTATGCCCAGTACCCTCACATGAAGATACAATACTATGCCCAGTACCCACACATGAAGATACAATACTATGCCCAGTACCCTCACATGAAGATACAATACTATGCCCAGTACCCATACATGAAGATACAATACTATGCCCAGTACCCTCACATGAAGATACAATACTATGCCCAGTACCCTCACATGAAGATACAATACTATGCCCAGTACTCTCACATGAAGATACAATACTATGCCCAGTACCCACACATGAAGATACAATACTATGCCCAGTACCCTCACATGAAGATACAATACTATGCCCAGTACCCTCACATGAAGATACAATACTATGCCCAGTACCCTCACATGAAGATACAATACTATGCCCAGTACCCTCACATGAAGATACAATACTATGCCCAGTACTCTCACATGAAGATACAATACTATGCCCAGTACCCTCACATGAAGATACAGTACTATGCCCAGTACCCTCACATGAAGATACAATACTATGCCCAGTACCCTCACATGAAGATAACATTCCAACAAGGGGTGCGACACTCGTGGCCTACGGCTAGCGGTGTCCCCAGATGTTTTGGACCATGGCCGGATCCAAGGGGATGCAAGGTAAGCAGCGGGGTCCCGCGGTGGGTCCCCGCTGGTCACATGGTCCTGAGTCCCCAGGCAGGGGGCTCCCTGGGGACTGGCTACAGCGTTGAGCCAGGCGACCAACCTGCGCTTCCACTACCCCCTGGGACAGCGGGCCGCTGCTGAGCGGCATGCGCTGCGGCGTCCCAGGGGTTAAATGCATGCCAGGGGAGCGCGCTTTCCCTGTCTCACAGCCGGCGCCTCCCCTGCTGCACACAGCCTCTCTGCTCTGCCTGATTGGCCACAGTGTGTCAGCTGTCCTCCCCAGGCCGGCCTCCTTCATCTTCTGCTCCTCGGTGGCCATCTTTAAAGCATGGTGAACACTGCTGGAAGCCTGTGAGCGGTGGCATTGCGGTCTGGGTCCCCCAGCATACCTCTCCTCTGTTTGTCACAGGTCAGTGTATGCAGCGCTGAGTCCTACCAGCCTGAGGGTCTGAGTAGTTGAGAATCAGCGCTAATAGTGCAGGGATTTGTTTCTTCTGCATTGTATGTGACTGAACTGCTAGCCTGCTGTCTGTACTTTCACTTTCTACTGTCAGCTTTATTACTGTCCCTGATCTTGCTCTGCTCAAAGCCCTTGCGGTGCGCGGTGTGCAGGGTGTTATTCACAGTATACCAATACGTATAGGTGTGAGTGTCACATACTTACCATCATGTCTGAGACTGATTTTCCTCTCCAGCTCATGTGTACTAAATGTAAGGTACCAATAGCGGAGGGGGAGGGTAACGCGGAGGGGTTATGCCCCCAGTGCCTGGCACTGTCACGGCCGATTATGGTCACGGTCCCGGTACAGGAACCTCCCTGGGCTTGTTTCGCTAAGGCGCTTACAACCCTTGTGGGCCAGCTAGCTCCGCCACCTGCGTTTACCCAGACGGGTTTGTCCCAGCAGTCAGTGGTGTCGTCACCCATGCGGGAGTTCCCGAGACAATTGATGGTACCCCACAGTCTCCCTGTCCCTTCCCAGGTTTCTCCGGAGCCTGCGTGGGTTAATACTCTTAACTACATCGGTTCAGCATTTGTCCGATGTTTTACAGGGAGAGTCTGTGTTGCGGCCTCTTAACGGCCGGTGGCGTCTTTATCTGCTCCTTATGGGGATGACGATGAGACGTCAGATCATGGGGAGATTCTGGATCTATCTGACCAAGAACCTCTCCGTACCAAAGAGCCGGACGCTAAGTCCAAGGTGTATATCCCTGGTCTTATTCGAGCGGTCCGCTCGGCTTTAGTTATTGAGGATATTGATCCTTTGGTGGCCACATTCATATATGCCTTTTTAAGGATATTAAGGGTGAGGCTACGGTGTTCCCTCTTTCTGATCAATTAGTGGTTCATTTAGAGGAGGCGTGGAAAAATCCAGGTAAACGGTTTCAGCCCCAGAGACGCTTAGCCGTGGCTTATCCGTTTGCGGTCAATTATTTTTCTAAGCGGGAATCCCCTACGCAAGTGGATTCACATGTCACACGCCTAGTCAAAAGTGCCACATTGCCTATGCCTTCGATGTCATCCTTGAAGGATGTCACTGACCGCAAGGTGGAGATCTGCCTCAAAGCCGTTTATTCCCTTGCAGGGAAGCATCCAGACCGGCTCTGGCTGTGTGTTGGGTAGCCAGAGCTATGGAGCGCTGGGCGGATAATTTGGAGGCGTCTTTGGACTCTGACTGTTCGGCTGAACAGACCGAGTTGGTGGGCAATCTCCGAGACTCGGCCACTTACATTAATGAAGCGGCCTTAGATATTTGTATGCTCACCTCTAGGATCTCCTCTGCAGCCGTGGCTGCTCGTCGCACCTTATGGTTGCGTTCTTGGAAAGCGGACGCGGATTCCAAAAAGGGATTAGAAGGTCTGGACAGGTACTATTTGGTCCAGATCTGGACAAAATTGTAGTTACGTTGGCAGCAGCAAAATCTGCATGTCTTCTGTCTGCTACGATTCTTTCTAGTGCTGGTGGGTCGTCCTTTTGGCCTCACAGGGCCCAAGGTAGGCCTAAAGTACAGTCCTGTCCACGGCAGGCTGGGGCCAAGAAATTGTCCAAGCCCAAGAATCAGGTCTGGAGTACCAGATGTCCGGCTCCTAGGTCAGATAACAAACCTGCGGCCTGACGGTCCAGGCCTCCTTTTGGGGGACCCCAAAGTGGGGGGCGCCTGCTTCAGTTCGCCCGGTGCTGGTCGCAGTGCATGTTCCAATTTCCCAGAGGGGCCTGGGTTTCTATTCCATTCTATTTTTGGTGCAGAAACCCAATGGGTCTTACCGTTCAATACTAAACCTAAAGGCCCTCAGCAAGTCCTTGAGGGTGCCTCTGTTTCGGATGGAGACCCTGCGGTCCATTATTCTGGGGACTACATGGTGTCATTGGACATCCAGGACGCTTACCTGCATGTCCCTATTCTTTTGCGCCATCAGCAGTTCCTCAGATTGGCAATCTGCAACGAACATTTCCAGTTCCGGGCACTGCCTTTTGGCCTGGGGACTGCTCCACGGGTATTCACCAAGGTCATGGCGGTCATGGCGGCTCTCCTGCGGACGCAGGGAGTCCGACTGTTGCCTTATCTGGACGACCTCCTGTTGATAGCGGGGTCTCCAGAGTTTCTTTTACACCATCTGGATCTGACGATTGCGGTACTGCAACATCACGGCTGGTTGACAAACTGGCAGAGGTCCACTCTCACCCCGTCTAAGAGGATCCTGCACCTCGGGGCCTTATTGGACTCCAGGCAGCAGTGGATCTTTGTGACGGAGGAAAAGATCCTTGCTTTGTAGTTGAGGGTGCGCAGTTGTCTGCAGTGTCGTCGAGTGTCGACACACTTGGCAAAGAGATTATTGGGCTCAATGGTGTCGGTATTCGACATGGTGGAGTACGCCCAATTTCACTCCAAACCTCTGCTGCTATTGATCCGGTCCAGATGGAATGGATTGCCTCAGTGTCTCAAGTCCCAGACGATGGGGCTCACTCCAGATGTTCGCCTGTCTCTAACCTGGTGTTTGCAGACGCCCGTTCTGGGTGGCGAACTGGGTCCTGTTAACAACGGACGCCAGTCTCCGGTGCTGGGGAGCTGTCACGGGTCCACACTTGTTTCAGGGCAGGTGGACTCGGGCGGTAGCGGAGCTTCCAATAAACATTTTGGAGCTCCATGCGGTGTCAAGAGCTCTCCAGCGGGCACAGCCGGTTCTCCAGGGTCACCCTGTGCAGGTCCCGTTGGACAACGCCACCACGGTGGCCTATTTAAACCAGCAAGGAGGAACCGGGAGAGTGGTCTTTATACCAGGACGTCTTTCGGAGTCTGGTGGACAAGTGGGGTCTTCCAGAGATAGACCTCATGGCGTCCCGGCACAACAACAAGTTGCCGGTGTACGGGTCTCGAACATGAGACGAAAAGGCGTCTCTGGTGTATGCCCTGTCCGTCTAGTAGATGTTCCAGTTTGCCTACCTTTTCCCTCCGTTTTCCCTTCTTCCGCGGGTATTACGGAAATTCAAATCAAGAAGGAGGTACGCTACTGTTGATAGCTTCCGAGTGGCCCAGACGGCACTGGTTCTCCGACCTCCAGAGTCTGTCAGTAGACGTTCCTCTGAGGTTACCATTACGACCGAATCTGCTGTCATAGGGTCCTTGTCTTCACCCGGACCTGACTCGGTGTGGCTGTTGAAACGGTCATGCTAAGGTCCAGAGGGTTTTTCTAGCTCCGTGGTGCAAACCATACTAAGAGCTTGTAAACCTTCCTCGGCAAGAATCTACCATCGTGTGTCGCATACTTTCTTCCGGTGATGTAGACCTAGAGGTTATTCCCTTAAGGAGTTCCGCCTGTCTAGGGTGTTGGCTTTCCTATAGGCTGGACTGGATCATGGGCTTCGCCTGGCTTCTCTGAAAGTGCAGGTGTCTGCCCTGTCAGTCTGGTTTCATCGTAGGATTGCTGCGCTCTCTGATGTGCACACCTTTATGCGAGGTGTTCTTCGCATTCAGCCACCTTTTGTTCCACCGGTGGCGCCTTGGAATTGGGCTGTGGTCCTGAGAGTTCTCTAGGGACCGCCGTTTGAACCACTGGACTCAGTGGACTTTAAATGGCTTACAGCTGAAACCATATTCCTTCTGGCCATTGCCTCGGCCAGACGGATGTCGGATTTAGGGGTTCTCTCTTGTAGACCCCCTTTTCTGAATTTTCATAGGAATAGGGCGGTGCTTCGCACTCGTCCGGGATTCCTTCCCGAAGTGGTATCCAGTTTTAACATCAATGAAGAAATTGTTGTGCCGGCTTTCAATTCACCTGGACTTTCAGTGGGTGACGCCACTTGGGATGTTGTGCGGGCATTGAGAATTTATGTTGACCGCACTTCTTCTTTTAGGAAGTCGGACGCCTTGTTTGTCCTCTATGGCTTCCGTAAAAAGGGTTGGCCTGCTTCAAAGTAGACTTTGGCAGGCTGGATTCGTATGGCAATTTCAGAAGCTTATCTTCATGAAGGTCTTCCAGTTCCCTCCTTGGTGAGGGCTCATTCCACTAGGTCTGTGGGTCCTTCGTTTGCAGCTAGACGTGGTGCCTCTGCAGTTCAGATCTGCAAGGCTGCTACGTAGTCTTCTGTCAATACCTTTGTGAGGTATTACGCTTTTGACATCTTTGCCTCTCAGGATGCTTCCTTCGGGCGGCGGATTCTCCTCTCAGCACAGGAGCGTCCCCACCCTTAAAGGATACTGCTTTGGGACATCCCCAAGGTATCCTGTGGATACCCTATGGACCCTGAAGAAGAAAATATGAGATATGGTAAGAACTTACCCTTGTTATCTCTATTTCTACGAAGTCCATAGGGTTCCACAGGACTCCCGCCCTGTCGCACCTGTACTGCAGATGGGCTTTATTCTGGTCACCGTTTTTTCCGTCTCCCTATGGTGAGAATGTGATTCTTGTGAGTGTCCAGATTTTTTTCTTCTCTCTCTTTCTTCTCCTCCTCCGGCCTATGGCTTGTGACGTAACTGAGATGCCTTGGCCCGGGGGTATAGGAGAGGGACCCAGATGCATCCTGGGAGGCTGAAAACTTTAACTCTGTGGTGCCTGAAGACTGACGTCATCACCTATACCCCAAGGTATCCTGTGGAACCCTATGGACTTCGTAGAAATAGAGATAACAAGGGTAAGTTCTTACCATATCTCATATTTTTTATTTCTATTTTTCCCTATATACTGCAGTTATACTAAAATGTATATTTACTTTACCTCAATAAGCTCCATCTGCCCCAAACAGCAATGTTATATTTACTTTACTAGGGTGCAAAATGTTGTCCAAGAAACCAGCACCTAGCAAACATGTGACATGACGTGTATCGGTCATATATGTAACTATGGGCCTGATTCAGAGCCGCTCGTAAGCGGATGCTCGTTTGCTCCGAGCGATGTTCGCACATCTGCGCATGCGTATGGGTCGTAATGCGCATGCGTCAACCAGTCAGTGCGGTCGGAAATCGTGTGCTCGCAAAATAGCGAATGCCTGCTAATTTGAGTGACAGGATGAGGCGTTTGTGGATGGTAACAGGGGAAGGTGCTTGAAATCGTGGAGTGGAGATCCGAACGTAGGCGTGCCAAACGGTCAAAACGGGCGTTTTAAGGGTGTGCATAATTAACAAAGCAGCGTCATCGACCACGTCAGTTGGTTGTCTTTTAGCCTGAACTGCTCGCATGATTGCGGTAGGAAAATGCTACCACAAGAATAGCAAGCAGCTCATACGCCTTTCGATGTACTCGATTAATCTAATAAATAGCGGAGATGACGTATGATGCGATCGGCCAAGGGGCGTCTTTACAAAATAGCGAGCGCATGTTTCGGACGCTCGCTCAGACATAGAGGCGTCAACGGACCGCAAAGAGCGAGCGCTCAATTTAAATAGCCAGCCCCTTTTTCTGAACGAGCGTCCGCAAATAGCGTCCAGCTCTGAATCAGGTCCTATGTCCCCAACCATCAATATGGTTATGTGCCAGGAATATACATGTAAGAAAATACAATTACATTTACTTGTTAAACATGTTGTAACTAAAAATAGCTCCACTGAAAATGAGCATACACCTTTAAATATGCAAATGACTTTATGGTGACAAAACAGTAGCATTTTATGGCATCACAGCTGGGAGCCTCAGTATGTGCTGCAAATACCATTATCCTGTGATAGCGAGTTGTGGGAGAGAGCCTGAGGATCGATTTATATTACTTTGTTCATTTATTACTTTATTGTTATATTATATATATTATTTTATAGGTTTATTCTTATTTTAGTATATATTTATTATTTTATAGTTGTATTCTTAGTTTATTCTATATATTTATTAGTTTATAGTTTTATTCTTAGTTTATTGTATATATTTATTAGTTTATAGTTTTATTCTTATTTTATTGTTCATAGTTATTATTTTATAGGATTATTCTTATTTTATTTTATATATATATAGATTATTGTATAGTTATATTCTTATTATATTTACCTCATTATTTTCTATTTACTGTATATTTTTAGTTAGATTTTCTATTTACAGTATATATTAGATTTTTATTTATTTTTATATTGATTGTAATATAATGGGGATCCAGGGCTTGGTTCTCCTTCCTTGCTTATGGGTTTTCTGGACCTGTGTCGGTGTCATCACCACCTTGACATTGACGATTATTGAAGGGCATGTCAACACCTCTGTACCATACATCAGGTAAGCCATATAATAATAATAATGATAATATAGTGGCTGATTCAGAGATGTAAGCTATGCCGATATTTATGCTGATATTTATTTGAGCGATTAACTGTAAACTGCGCATTTACTCGCAGTGTGATTGGCAGTCGGGGAGTATTTGGGGGAGGTAACGGGGAGTGGTGGGAAAAGGCCGGCGTACACCGACGCAGCAGCGGCAACAGCGCCAATAACATACTAATCAGAGTCAGGACGATAGTGATATATGAGGCTGTCAGAGCAGACAGGCAGGGTGGATGGCAAGGCCTGGGTAATGGGGAGATATAACAGTCACATAGTTGGCACCTGTGTTATATTAATTCTCAGTTATGTTTATTCTTTTCATAGTGATACCGGGAACTACTACCCAGAGTCTCTGGTATTTACCATCGTGTTCTCCATCTCTGCTGCCCTTGGTAAGTGTCTCATATACATTGTGTATAAAATAAATTTCTTGTTAATGTTACTGAAATGCTTCTATGATAACTAGGACCCTCATCTTACCCGCACGTTCCCCTGTCCCACCCCCATCACACCTGGTGACTTTCTACATTCACCATGTAACCGCCATCCAGCGCAAACTGCCGCTGCACCCGCCTCCTCCTCGCCTGCTCTGGGTCCTAGTGCTAAGCAGTTATGCCTACAGCACGTGGCAGGATGCCCTGCTGCCAGCTCCCAGCAGCCTCTCCTCACACCTATTTTGCATTATAACATGCCATACTGTGATCATTATAATAGGAGCTGGTAGCTGTCAGCAGGTTATGTCTGGGGGTCCTCAGTAAGCTGGAACCAAGAACTACATCAGCCAGTGTAACAGAAGTGCTTAGTGTGAGTGCCCAGGAGTAGTGTATAGTTATGTGATTACAGCTCTGTAATATCCCTGGGTACAGACGCAGCTTGTTATGGTGAGATAAATGGCATGACAGGGCATGTTACACTGATCATACCTTCTGCCTGTAATCACACTGCACTATAGTGTTAGTACTGCTCAGTGGCTGAGGTTCCTTATGTTATGATTGGCTGTGATCCTGGCAGCTTGCAGGAATGCATGGACTGGCACACGGGTGTACAGGGGAACCCAGATTAGCTGCACTGCCTGTAGGCCCCGTCCCCTACTCTAGGGGTCAGGTTTCAGACCGTGCACTCAAGTTATACATTGTTACATTACTAGCGGGTCAGTAACCTGGTGGAGCAGAATGATGGATGAATTTGGGCGCTTGATTTGTTTCTACAGAAACTACACTGAGATTACCCCTCCTGCCAGTCATAGTGGGTGGTTCTGACACACCCCTGTCCCCCTCTGTTACAAAGGGACCCTGGCATTTGCATGTTGGCCAAGTTCCTCTGTGGTTACTGTTCCTCCCTGTAGGCTTGGGCCCCTACCACTGCGTTTCCTGCTGGGGCCCTTCATGCCCCAGTCTAACACTGCTTGCAGGCACCTATTCCCACCATTTGGCTATACAATAATACTTATTGCCGCTATTCTCAGTGATTTGGGAACTATTTTTGGAGCTATTAATAATGAATTTAATGCAGGGACCAGTGCTCTGATAATAAGTGATACATATAATATTTCCCCGCTAATGGGAGCAGTGAAGGTTACAGTGCTGGCTCCTGTCCCGGCAGTGTTACCAGCCATAGGTCACGTATGCTCACTGTGACTGCTGCAGGAAGTGGGAGGAGCTACCTGGATCCATCTTCACAGTCTAGAAGCTCCTCCCACAGGAAGATGGAGCTACTGTAGCTAACTGAGGCCACGGTCCCAGCACTTATAGCTTTCACACCCTGATACACTAGCACAATGGCATTATGGGGATGGCAGAGGGCTGCGATTCTGCAATATCTCCTGCATTAGTGATAATCATCTGGACGCTTACAAAATACACACACTTTCCCCGCTCAGTGTAAATGTTAGCTAAATGTATAGATATACTCTTTTACACAATGTCACCTAGTTTCTAATTATGAAGATGCGACCACTTTGCTTTGAGCTGACAGATACTCCCATAGACTAGAGTGCTCACGGCCACTTACAGTATGTGAGATAATGGATGGAGTAACGGAGTGTGTGTGCACATGAATATACTCTGCAGTCCCCCAGACCTGCCCCAGCATCGGCTCCTGTATGCGCCCATGTGCACCACCACTCCCTTGCAGTATAGAGATTATTCATCGAAAATAAAACCGGGTGTGTGCATTCTACTGTATGCAATTCCCCAAAAGGGCACAGGGCAGGGACGGAATAATAACTACATTTGCTGACAGTCTATAGAGAGAGACCCTATAAATCTATGACTTTCACTAAGCGTTGTTTATACAGATTATATTATGTGTATAGCTCATATGGGATGCAGTCAATATCCCGGCAAAGGGGATACCGGGCGCTTAGAATACTGGCACCGGAATACCAACACCTGTCAGAATCCTGGCACTGACATTCCGAGCGCCAGCATCCCGAAGGTAAGTAGCGAGGTTAGAGGGAGGGTTAGGCACTAGGGGGTGAGGGTTAGGTTTGGGGTGCAGGGGGAGGTTAGGTTTAGGCAGCAGGGAGGGAGGGTTAGGGGTAGGAGAAGGGTTAGGATGCCTACTGACATTTTTCAGTACCCTAACCCTGTCGGGATGCCAGCGTCAGGATTTTGACTGTTGGGATCCCAAGCGTCAGCATTCTGTACCCAACCTGTTCATATATATGATAATATGAGAAGCAAATGGTATTTTCATTCAGGAACAAATGTAAAACTGATGGGATAATATAATTTATTGTTGCTGTTTCAGAAGCATGCACAATGTACATCATGTACAAAAGAATGACCATCGGAAGCAGTGACGGGGAACATAGCCGCCATATTGGCCAGATGATCCTGCTGCTGGTAGGACTGATGTCACCTGCAGGGATTCTACTTCTGGCTATTTTCCAGGTTTGTAAACTCACCAAAGACTTCTTACAATAAGAAACCCCCTGGCTGATAATTTCATTACCTAGCCCAGTGGTTCCCAAACTTTTTTGAACCACGGCACCCTAGAGTATCAGAATTGTTTTCATGGCACCCGTAAGCCAAACGTTTGTTATTGAGAAATGTAGTGAAGTAGTAAAGTGAAGTACATTGTGCTGATCTGTCATCCTTAGGGTCAGTTATGTGGTGGTGGACAGGTTTTACACTTCTGTTTGTCCTCATATTTACATTACATTGACCATAAATTATTTGATTTGGAGCTGGACCACCAACTTGAGGCACCCCTGCAAGTGTCCCAAGGCACCTCAGGGTGCCACGGCGCACAGTTTGGGAACCACTGACCTAGCCTAATGGTTAGGAAGCCTTAAAATAGGATCCTCCCCTCTACGCCCTGATGGGACAAAGGTAATTTCACTGGGGAATAATCAGCTAATGTAGCTGCAGGTTTGAGTCTATATGGGAGAAATAGAAGCAATTATGGGCCTATGATTCAGCAAGGAACGCAAGTACCCAGCCAATGAGGAAATATGCTATTCAATGCACACACACTGCAACCGCAGCACAAAATGCAGACGCCTTCAATATATAATGCCACCCACCTACCTTCACTCACAGCCTGAGTAGCCTGCAAGATAGCGGAAACATCGGTAACATTGAGAACAACCATCGGAACCTTTAGTGGTTGCCCTGACCTCACTCAGGATTTGACCAACTTCCTGCACGCAGTAAGAGCTCAGGCTGCGCAGGACCTCGCAATGGCTAATTTATGCACGCCCCTGCAAAGGCATTCAAATGCACTGGCACGCCTGCGTTTGGGCGACCCACCCCCCGTTACCACCCACAAACGGCACTTCCTGTCAATCAATATCAGAAGGGTCTGCGTACACACTGCGTGTAGCCTGCGTACCCTTAACCGATCGCACTGGCTAGTTTGCGCATGAGCGACGCATGCGCAGTGCAAACAAATCGGCCATGTGTGTGTGTGTGTTAGAATGAAGATCATGATACAATATGTTATGATGCGGACTGATGACATGCACAAAGCTTTATTGGATCATTCTATACCATGACTACAGAACGTTGAAATATAAGCTCACATATATTGTATCTGTTTTTGTTTTAGATGAAACTCCATCCAGGATGGCACTCGGGAGGATCACTGCTGGCTATTGGAATGGGGTCGGCCTACAGCATCTTCCAGGCTATCTGTCTGCACAAGTTTTCTAAGTGCAACAAATATATCAGCTGCCTTAGAACAGTACTTTGTCTGCTAATAACAGTAACTATGCTTACACGTATCCTTTTCATGTGACAAATTTGGGTTCAACTGTCTGGAGGCGGAGCTGTGGGCGGGGCTTTGGTGGGGCGGAGCCAAATTTTATCTATATTTATATTTTTAGATTTGTCAAAGTTTGGGCTGTGGGGGTGGGTGTTATTATAACATCTCAATCTATCATATAATAAGTCTATACAAACACAGAAGTATAGGAGAGAAAACACCCACCCACGGCAAAGCACAATCCATACTAAATATAGGAGAATCCACATCGATTCTACATATGGAATGGTTATGTTATACCGGCACTGGTTCAAATCCCGACGCCAGAAGCCCGAACGCTGAAGATCCCAACAGGGGTGGTAAGTATACTATCCCTACACCTCTCCTCCCCTAACCCTCCATCTTTTGATGCCGTACCCTAAACACCCCCCCCCAGTGCCTAACCCTAACCCCTACCCGGTGGTGCCTAAACCTAACCCCCCCTACCTCACCCTAACCCTCCTGGGGGGGCTGCCTAAACCTACTCCCCCCCCCCCCCCCCGGGGATGCGTAACGCTAACCCCCTCTCCTCATAGCCCAAACCTAGCCCTCCGTGGATGTGCCTAACCCTAATCTCCCCCCGAGGGTCCCTAAACCTAACCCCCACATCCCCAGGGAAACTGCGCTACTTACCGTAGCCCGGACATTCGTGATTCTGGCGTTCGGGATGCCGGCACAGGTATCCTGATCTCCTTTGGGATATCGGTGTTGGCATTTTGCCAGGCAACGGGATTCCGGCATCGGTGTTTCGGCAGCTTGCATCCCATATGCCGGCAATTTAACTACATCCCCTACATATATAAGACAACCTGGATCCATACTAAAGATATTGAAGAAGGCGGATTCATAATAAATACATTGAAAAGCTGGATCAGTGTAACATAGTGATATGTCCTCATGCACCTAGCCTCAATACACCACGCAGCATGACTTGCCTGGTGTGATGAGGCCCCAGGTCCTGTGCTATACTGCTAGCGTCAGGCGCTTATTTTGATGAAATGCATCTGTCTCAATACGGTGTGATTAGGACGCACCAACAGACTGTGCTGATTACTGTGACGTGACACCTGTATATATGTGTGCTCCTGAGTCTGTATATAGGAGACTGTGCTGATTAATGTGACATATGACACCTGTATATCTGTATGCACCTGAGTCTGTATATAGGAGACTGTGCTGATTAATGTGACACCTGTATATCTGTGTACACCTGAGACTGTATATAGGAGATTGCGCTGAGTAATGTGATATGTGACACTTGTATATCTGTGTGCACCTGAGACTGTGCTGAGTAATGTGATATGTGACACCTGTATATCTGTGTGCACCTGAGTCTGTATATAGGAGACTGTGCTGAGTAATGTAATATGTGACACCTGTATATCTGTGTGCTCCTGATTCTGTATATAGGAGACTGTGCTGAGTAATGTGATATGTGACACCTGTATATCTGTGTGCACCTGAGTCTGTATATAGGAGACGGTGCTGAGTAATGTGATATATGACACCTGTATACCTGTATGCACATGAGTCTGTATATAGGAGACTGTGCTGAGTAATGTGATATGTGACACCTGTATATCTGTGTGCTCCTGAGTCTGTATATGGGAGACTGTGCTGAGTAATGTAATATGTGACACCTGTATATCTGTGTGCTCCAGAGTCTGTATATAGGAGACTGTGCTGAGTAATGTGATATGTGACACCTGTATATCTGTGTGCACCTGATTCTGTATATAGGAGACGGTGCTGAGTAATGTGATATGTGACACCTGTATATCTGTGTGCACCTGAGTCTGTATATAGGAGACGGTGCTGAGTAATGTGATATATGACACCTGTATACCTGTATGCACATGAGTCTGTATATAGGAGACTGTGCTGAGTAATGTAATATGTGACACCTGTATATCTGTGTGCTCCTGAGTCTGTATATGGGAGACTGTGCTGAGTAATGTGATATGTGACACCTGTATACCTGTGTGCACCTGAGTCTGTATATGGGAGACTGTGCTGAGTAATGTGATACCTGTATATCTGTGTGCTCCTGAGTGTGTATATAGGAGACTGTGGTGAGTAATGTGATATGTGACACCTGTATATCTGTGTGCACCTGAGTCTGTATACAGGAGACTGTGCTGAGTAATGTAATATGTGACACCTGTATATCTGTGTGCTGCTGAGTCTGTATATAGGAGACTGTGCTGATTACTGTGATATGTGACACTTGTATATCTGTGTGCACCTGAGTCTGTATATAGGAGACTGTGCTGAGTAATGTAATATGTGACACCTGTATATCTGTGTGCTCCTGATTCTGTATATAGGAGACTGTGCTGAGTAATGTGATATGTGACACCTGTATATCTGTGTGCACCTGAGTCTGTATATAGGAGACGGTGCTGAGTAATGTGATATATGACACCTGTATACCTGTATGCACATGAGTCTGTATATAGGAGACTGTGCTGAGTAATGTGATATGTGACACCTGTATATCTGTGTGCTCCTGAGTCTGTATATGGGAGACTGTGCTGAGTAATGTAATATGTGACACCTGTATATCTGTGTGCTCCAGAGTCTGTATATAGGAGACTGTGCTGAGTAATGTGATATGTGACACCTGTATATCTGTGTGCACCTGATTCTGTATATAGGAGACGGTGCTGAGTAATGTGATATGTGACACCTGTATATCTGTGTGCACCTGAGTCTGTATATAGGAGACGGTGCTGAGTAATGTGATATATGACACCTGTATACCTGTATGCACATGAGTCTGTATATAGGAGACTGTGCTGAGTAATGTAATATGTGACACCTGTATATCTGTGTGCTCCTGAGTCTGTATATGGGAGACTGTGCTGAGTAATGTGATATGTGACACCTGTATACCTGTGTGCACCTGAGTCTGTATATGGGAGACTGTGCTGAGTAATGTGATACCTGTATATCTGTGTGCTCCTGAGTGTGTATATAGGAGACTGTGGTGAGTAATGTGATATGTGACACCTGTATATCTGTGTGCACCTGAGTCTGTATACAGGAGACTGTGCTGAGTAATGTAATATGTGACACCTGTATATCTGTGTGCTGCTGAGTCTGTATATAGGAGACTGTGCTGATTACTGTGATATGTGACACTTGTATATCTGTGTGCACCTGAGTCTGTATATAGGAGACTGTGCTGAGTAATGTAATATGTGACACCTGTATATCTGTGTGCTCCTGATTCTGTATATAGGAGACTGTGCTGAGTAATGTGATATGTGACACCTGTATATCTGTGTGCACCTGAGTCTGTATATAGGAGACTGTGCTGAGTAATGTGATATATGACACCTGTATACCTGTATGCACATGAGTCTGTATATAGGAGACTGTGCTGAGTAATGTGATATGTGACACCTGTATATCTGTGTGCTCCTGAGGCTGTATATAGGAGACTGTGCTGAGTAATGTGATATGTGACACCTGTATATCTGTGTGCTCCTGATTCTGTATATAGGAGACTGTGCTGATTACTGTGATATGTGACACTTGTATATCTGTGTGCACCTGAGTCTGTATATAGGAGACTGTGCTGAGTAATGTGATATGTGACACTTGTATATCTGTGTGCACCTGAGTCTGTATATAGGAGATTGCGCTGAGTAATGTGCTATGTGACACTTGTATATCTGTGTGCACCTGAGTCTGTATATAGGAGATTGCGCTGAGTAATGTGATATGTGACACCTGTATATCTGTGTGCACCTGAGTCTGTTTATAGGAGACTGTGCTGAGTAATGTGATATGTGACACTTGTATATCTGTGTGCACCTGAGTCTGTATATAGGAGACTGTGCTGAGTGATGTGATATGTGACACCTGTATATCTGTGTGCACCTGAGTCTGTATATGGGAGACTGTGCTGAGTAATGTGATATGTGACACCTGTATATCTGTGTGCTCCTGAGTCTGTATATAGGAGACTGTGCTGAGTAATGTGATATGTGACACCTGTATATCTGTGTGCTCCTGAGTCTGTATATAGGAGACTGTGCTGAGTAACGTGATATGTGACACCTGTATATCTGTGTGCTCCTGAGTCTGTATATAGGAGACTGTGCTGAGTAATGTGATACCTGTATATCTGTGTGTACTTGAGTCTGTATATGGGAGACTGTGCTGAGTAATGTGATATGTGACACCTGTATATCTGTGTGCTCCTGAGTCTGTATATAGGAGACTGTGCTGAGTAATGTGATATGTGACACCTGTATATCTGTGTGCTCCTGAGTCTGTATATAGGAGACTGTGCTGAGTAACGTGATATGTGACACCTGTATATCTGTGTGCTCCTGAGTCTGTATATAGGAGACTGTGCTGAGTAACGTGATATGTGACACCTGTATATCTGTGTGCTCCTGAGTCTGTATATAGGAGACTGTGCTGAGTAATGTGATATGTGACACCTGTATATCTGTGTGCTCCTGAGTGTGTATATAGGAGACTGCGCTGAGTAATGTGATATGTGACACTTGTATATCTGTGTGCTCCTGAGTGTGTATATAGGAGACTGTGCTGAGTAATGTGATATGTGACACTTGTATATCTGTGTGCTCCTGAGTGTGTATATAGGAGACTGTGCTGAGTAATGTGATATGTGACAACTGTATATCTGTGTGCTCCTGAGTCTGTATATAAGAGACTGTGCTGAGTAATGTGATATGTGACACCTGTATATCTGTGTGCACCTGAGTCTGTATGTAGGAGACTGTGCTGAGTAATGTGATATGTGACACCTGTATATCTGTGTGCACCTGAGTCTGTATGTAGGAGACTGTGCTGAGTAATGTGATATGTGACACCTGTATATCTGTGTGCTCCTGATTCTGTATATAGGAGACTGTGCTGATTACTGTGATATGTGACACTTGTATATCTGTGTGTACCTGAGTCTGTATATAGGAGACTGTGCTGAGTAATGTAATATGTGACACCTGTATATCTGTGTGCTCCTGATTCTGTATATAGGAGACTGTGCTGAGTAATGTGATATGTGACACCTGTATATCTGTGTGCACCTGAGTCTGTATATAGGAGACGGTGCTGAGTAATGTGATATATGACACCTGTATACCTGTATGCACATGAGTCTGTATATAGGAGACTGTGCTGAGTAATGTGATATGTGACACCTGTATACCTGTATGCACATGAGTCTGTATATAGGAGACTGTGCTGAGTAATGTGATATGTGACACCTGTATATCTGTGTGCTCCTGAGTCTGTATATAGGAGACTGTGCTGAGTAATGTAATATGTGACACCTGTATATCTGTGTGCTCCTGAGGCTGTATATAGGAGACTGTGCTGAGTAATGTGATATGTGACACCTGTATATCTGTGTGCTCCTGATTCTGTATATAGGAGACTGTGCTGATTACTGTGATATGTGACACTTGTATATCTGTGTGCACCTGAGTCTGTATATAGGAGACTGTGCTGAGTAATGTGATATGTGACACTTGTATATCTGTGTGCACCTGAGTCTGTATATAGGAGATTGCGCAGAGTAATGTGCTATGTGACACTTGTATATCTGTGTGCACCTGAGTCTGTATATAGGAGATTGCGCTGAGTAATGTGATATGTGACACCTGTATATCTGTGTGCACCTGAGTCTGTATATAGGAGACTGTGCTGAGTAATGTGATATGTGACACCTGTATATCTGTGTGCACCTGAGTCTGTATATTGGAGACTGATGAGTAATGTGATATGTTACACCTGTATATCTGTGTGCACCTGAGTCTGTATATAGGAGACTGTGCTGAGTAATGTGATATGTGACACCTGTATATCTGTGTGCACCTGAGTCTGTATATGGGAGACTGTGCTGAGTAATGTGATATGTGACACCTGTATATCTGTGTGCACCTGAGTCTGTATATGGGAGACTGTGCTGAGTAATGTGATATGTGACACCTGTATATCTGTGTGCACCTGAGTCTGTATATAGGACACTGCGCTGAGTAATGTGATATGTGACACCTGTATATCTGTGTGCTCCTGAGTCTGTATATGGGAGACTGTGCTGAGTGATGTGATATGTGACACCTGTATATCTGTATGCACCTGAGTCTGTATATGGGAGACTGTGCTGAGTGATGTGATATGTGACACCTGTATATCTGTGTGCACCTGAGTGTATATAGGACACTGCGCTGAGTAATGTGATATGTGACACCTGTATATCTGTGTGCACCTGAGTCTGTATATAGGAGACTGCGCCGAGTAATGTGATATGTGACACCTGTATATCTGTGTGCACCTGAGTCTGTATATGGGAGACTGTGCTGAGTAATGTGATATGTGACACCTGTATATCTGTGTGCACCTGAGTCTGTATATAGGAGACTGTGCTGAGTGATGTGATATGTGACACCTGTATATCTGTGTGCACCTGAGTCTGTATATAGGAGACTGCGCTGAGTAATGTGATATGTGACGCCTGTATATCTGTGTGCACCTGAGTCTGTATATGGGAGACTGTGCTGAGTGATGTGATATGTGACACCTGTATATCTGTGTGCACCTGAGTCTGTATATGGGAGACTGTGCTGAGTAATGTGATATGTGACACCTGTATATCTGTGTGCACCTGAGTCTGTATATGGGAGACTGTGCTGAGTAATGTGATATGTGACACCTGTATATCTGTGTGCACCTGAGTCTGTATATGGGAGACTGTGCTGAGAGATGTGACATGTGACACCTGTATATCTGTGTGCTCCTGAGTCTGTATATAGGAGACTGTGCTGAGTAACGTGATATGTGACACTTGTATATCTGTGTGCTCCTGAGTCTGTATATAGGAGACTGTGCTGAGTAATGTGATATGTGACACCTGTATATCTGTGTGCTCCTGAGTCTGTATATAGCAGACTGCACTGAGTAATGTGATATGTGACACTTGTATATCTGTGTGCTCCTGAGTCTGTATATAGGAGACTGTGCTGAGTAACGTGATATGTGACACTTGTATATCTGTGTGCTCCTGAGTCTGTATATAGGAGACTGTGCTGAGTAATGTGATATGTGACACCTGTATATCTGTGTGCTCCTGAGTCTGTATATAGGAGACTGTGCTGAGTAATGTGATATGTGACACCTGTATATCTGTGTGCTCCTGAGTCTGTATATAGCAGACTGCACTGAGTAATGTGATATGTGACACTTGTATATCTGTGTGCTCCTGAGTCTGTATATAGGAGACTGTGCTGAGTAATGTGATATGTGACACTTGTATATCTGTGTGCTCCTGAGTCTGTATATAAGAGACTGTGCTGAGTAATGTGATATGTGACAACTGTATATCTGTGTGCTCCTGAGTCTGTATATAAGAGACTGTGCTGAGTAATGTGATATGTGACACCTGTATATCTGTGTGCACCTGAGTCTGTATATGATGCACAACGGAACTTGGAATGAAAAAGGCTGCGGCCTCTACATTGTAGCACTTCCTATACAGATTTAGAGGCTCAGTCACACACAGATATACGATTGTCGCATATCGAATTAATTAGTGCAGTCTGCTGGTGTGTCCTAGTTACAACGCATTGCGACTTTTAAGATGCCTTACTGGAAAAATAGAGTAAGAATAGACTCTCGGCCGTAGCAGAGTCTCACGGGACATGGCACGCCAGAAGAGGCGTTTTAGCGTAACTGCAGTAAAGATGAATGAGGACACATCTGTAAATTGAAAAACCCAGATTCGTATAAAAATACATTGGAAAAGCTGCTCCCACACTAAGCTCACACAGACAGAATAGCAGGATACATACTAAATATTGTTTGAAGCTGCCTCATGTAATTAGAGGCCAGAATGTCTGATTGTTTGGTGGTTACTGGTTAGGGACTGGCTGCCTGGTGGGAGGAGCGCCCATCTTGTCTGATTCGCTGGTCAATGAGGAGGAGGCGGAGCCAATATGATGCAATATAATTAGAATTGCAACATTTTGCTCCGCCCCCTCCCAATTGACCTGCGAATCACGGCATTTTGCCATGAGGGGGCATGGCTTATTGACATGGTGTGCCTGGTCCCGTATCCGTCTCCAACCTGCAGCTGCATGTATGGGTGACACGTATACATACACACACACATATATACACACATATATATGTGTTTACTTGCATATATACTGTATATAGATTGTGTATCTAGCACATATATATACTAGGACCCCCCCCCCCCTAAAAATTCTGCATTTGCCCCTGAAGGGGGGGGAGTTCCAGTGCTGTAGCCGCCATTTACACGCCGTTGCAAATGCAACCCACCCCTATTATGTGCGGGCGAGTTAATTGGACTGAGCCCTAAGGTTTGGTAGGACTTCAATCTTAATAGAGCATTTGAAAAGTATAATAATGTTTTCCTTAACACATCCACCCCTCAGTGATTGCCTGTAAGGTATCATTTATATATGTGTGTCCTGGAAGACAATGTGACAAGGTATGTTTCATTTGCTATTAATCTGGGAGATATTGTGGTGTACATGTATGTAATCAATGTGTATCAATTACACGTAATACATTTCTGCCTGTACAATTACACTGACCTGTGCAGACTTTCTCCTAAGTGAAGATACATTTACATCCACTCAGTATAACAGCACAAGGTGCCAGACACATAGGCCAAGTACCTGGTACCTGCTCCTCTCCTCACTCACCATGTGCCCCAGTGGTGATATCATCAGGGTGGTTCCTGTAGGAGTGAGAGCTCCTCGGTCTAATGACAGATTAACTTATTTGCTGGGAAAAAAAATGAAAACAAGAAAAAATCAGTTGTATGTTTATTTGCTCGGTGGTGCTATGACACGTCAGGGCATGGGGTTCATGTGTGAGGGGGGAAGGATCTGGAGTACAT
Organism: Taudactylus pleione; assembly: GCA_031769625.1. Lineage (NCBI taxonomy): Eukaryota > Metazoa > Chordata > Amphibia > Anura > Myobatrachidae > Taudactylus > Taudactylus pleione. The sequence continues at coordinate 2,228,699 of JAUIMM010000586.1, forward strand.
ACATGTGCAGTGTTCATGCACTGTACAGCAACCTTTATGCTATTGAAGTTTTCTTAAGTGATGAATGTGTCAGTTCTCCTTGTAGGTGTTAAAGAGAAACTTGCTCTAACATATCATCCCCAGATATAATCTAATGGAGCATACACATGGTCAGATTTGTCAGATGAACGATTGAACGATTTTACCAAAGTTTTGAACGATTTTTGACTGCATTAAAATGAATGGAATCGTCCAAGTCTGACTGCAAACACATCAGATGTCAGATATCGTTATCTGACAAACGGGAACGCTCATCGTCCATCGTTCAGGCATGTCAGATATGTCAGATTTTTAAATCGTTATCGTTCAGATCTGAAGGAAAAATCTGACCGTGTGTATGCACCATAAGTGTTACAATAAACCACAGTACGAAAAAAATACATAAATGTAAGAATCACAAAAGTAAACCAAAATAAACAGATCACTACATATCATACTTGCCAACAGTTGATTTTTCCTCTCCGGGGCTGGACGGGTCGCATTATTAAGCCCCGCCCCCTCGCTGCAATTTGAGTAACTAGTATGCAGGAGACCGATATTGGTGCTTTTGGTGAAACTGGTGAATGTAGCATCTGCGGTAAATAAATCTCAGCGATCAGTAATAGAATGAATATAAGGTAATTTCACGTGTTCTATTTCTTTAAAGGTCAGCAACATCTCTGCCGTTGAAGAATGGATCATAGTGGTAACATTTATGCTCAGCATCCTGTCCTATATACCAGAGTTTCAGGTGTGAATCTTACAGATACAAATGTATATAATTACTGTGTGATCATTATGTATAAGGTTACAGTGTTAGACAGGTGTAGTAACCCCAACGGTTATAAAGACTGCAGGTGCAATCCTTCTCCTGTATGCTCCTGTAGGTATAACATTGTGTAACATACAGTCATTATACTCAGGTACTGATATTGGTCAGGGGCGCAGTGTTTGTGGTGCTAAATAAGGGTCTCCAGCCAGCAGCACAGAGTGTAAATATAAATGATGCTTTTTATTGTCATCTTAAATGAAGCAAAGTTAAGAATAAACCACTTCATCTCATTCAGGCAGGGACGCAGGGCTGCTTCTAGTGTCTGAGGCTCCCAGTGTGAATAGTCAAAATGCGCCCGCCCCCCCAACTAGAAGAAGTAATATCCGGTAGGGGGTGTGGTCTCACAGTAAGGGGGCGTGGTCTTGAAATACCACAGAATGTCAGCTGCTGAGCCCAGAGGAGCCCAAAAATATTTGTGGTTAAAGTAAAGAGCTGACAGCGTGCGCTGTCACAAGGCCACGCCGCATTTTTGTGTGCACACCTTTGGTATGACATTTGCAGGAGCATGACCTTGTGTCACACCCATGTTTTTAGTCACGCTGGGGGCGAGCCCAGCACATTGAAAATACAAGCCAGATCCACATACAATACACTGAAACAAGCCAGATCCACATTCAGTGCATCCGGAAAGTATTCACAGCGCTTCACTTTTTCACTTTTTTTGTGATGCTACAGCCTTATTCCAAAATGGAATAAATGAATTTGTTTCCTCAAAATTCTACACACAATACCCCATAATGACAACGTGTAAAAAGTTTTTTTTGAGGTTTTTGCAAATTTAATAAAACCCCCCCAAGAAATCACACGTACATTAGTATTCACAGCCTTTGCTCAGTACTTTGTTGATGCACCTTTGCAGTCTTTTTAAAAATGATGCGACAAGCTTGGCACACCTATCTTTGGGCAGTTTCGCCCATTCCTCTTTGTAGCATCTCTCAAGCTCTATCAGGTTGGATGGGAGGTTAGCAGTCGGGAAGCCGACGGACCTAATCCCGACTGCCGGCTTCCCGACTGTCTAATCCCGGCAGCCCGACGCCCGGCATACCGATCGAAGGTACGCCGGGCGCGGGCAGCCGCGGGGGGGAGGGTTAGGTTTAGGGCTCCCGGGGGGGGGACTTAGGGTTAGGCACCCCCCTGGGAGGTTAGGGTTAGGCTAGGGGAATGGAGGGTCAGGCACCCCCGGGGAAGGTTAGGGTTAGGCACTCTCCCGGGGACTTAGGTTTAGGCAGCGGGGAAGGGGAATAAGGATGTGACATAACAAAATGTGGAAAAAGTGAAGCGTTGTGAATACTTTCTGGATGCACTGTAAAATTCACTGAAACAAACAAGATCCACATAAAGTATACTGAAAGAAGCCAGATCCACATAAAATACACTGAAAAAGCCACTTAAGGATAAGATGCACTGAAACAAGACACTTCCATATAAAATATATTGAAAAAGCCAGAGCCACAACAAATTTGTTTTGAAAACCACATCCATATAAAATACATTTTAAAATCCAGAACCACATAATTCACATAATACACTCCAGCCCCCTCCCTTACCATTCCAGCCCGACAGTGCTCAGGATGCTCCTCCACTGGCTCTCAGTCAAAAGTGCCCATTATGCAGTGCCCCCTGTACAGTAGTTATCCCCATGTGCTGTATTTGTGCCCCTTATGCAGTGCCCCCTGTACAGTAGTTATCCCCATGTTCTGTATTTGTGCCCCTTATGCAGTGCCCCCTGTACAGTAGTTATCCCCATATGCTGTATTTGTGCCCTTTATGCAGTGCCCCCTGTATTTGTGCCCCTTATGCAGTGCCCCCAGGCTGGCCCCTTATGCAGTGCCGCCAGGCTTAAGTAGTGCCCCTTATGCAGTGCCTCCAGATTGGCCCCTTATGCAGTGCCCCCCATCTGAAGTAGTGCCCCTTATGCAGTGCCCCCAGGCTGGCCCCTTATGCAGTGCCCCTGGTGGTTGTAAGGGGTTCCCTGAAGTGCCCAAACACGTGTTTAGCCGAAGGGGGCTTTCTCAATGGGTGGCCTGCAGAGGATAAGGCTGGATCCGGTTTTGAGCCAGCAGCGGCCAATGAAAATGCGGCTGTGATGACTGACATATTAAGAAGCCATACAGGAAGGGTCCTAGGCCTATCCAATCGAAGGGATGTGGATTGATTGACATTTTGTGAGAGCCAATCAGTAGAATATCAGGCTGAATCATCAGAGTGAGTCTGTAGGTAATTAGCATATGTAAACAAAAAACGGACTAGGGCATATTTATCTAATGCTGGCCATACACGCTACAATTATCGGGGCGATCCACCTGATATCGGCGGATCGCCCCGATAATTGTAGCGTGTGGGGGGGCGACCGAGGGTTAAATATTGCTCGGTCGGGCATGCCGGATTGTCCAGCATGCCCGTCCGATGCGATATTTCCCGGTAAACTGTCGGCCGCATCGGGCAGTGTATGCCCAGCCGCGGCCGACAGACAGACATTCCCTGTGTTCCTTCCTACGGAAGGAACAGGGAAATGTCTCCTCCCCCGGGGGCGGAGCGCAGATGTCTGCCGAATACACTGTGAGAGAAATCTCACAGTGTATGCCGGCGACATCTGCGGCTGGCAGCCGGCCAGATAAAATGTCTGTCGGTCTGACAGACATTTTATCTGGCCGTGTATGCCCAGCATTAGTAATAACTTAAAATTAAGTTTTAATAATGATTCCCTATAATAGGGAGCAGCTTATATTGTGTAAAGGGATAGGAAGGTCCTAGACCTATCCAATCGAAAGGATGTGGATTGATTGACACATTATATTTCATTTATTGTGGTATTATACACTTGTTCCCACATGATGATGCTCCATGTATGAAATTTATCAATTTAGATAGCAATTTGGAGAACAACTGTAATTTATGTGGTCTATGTATTTTTCTGCTCGCATGTTATTTTGATAAATCATTTATTGTGGTATTATACATTTGTTCCCATATGATGATGCTTCATGTATGAAATTTATCAGTATAGACAGAAATTTTGGAACTATCACCGACTGTTACATTGAAGGGCAGATATCCTTTATATTTCCTTATATAAATCCCCTACAATATATACATATTTTCGCCTTTTTGACCACAGTATCATAATTTTTGTGTCTGACCCATATTGGGATTTAGAGATCGGATATATATAAAACTTTTTTCCTATCTCTTATCAGTCACTCATAACTGGACCCACTGTGGCCCAGATTACATCTTGTGTTTGTTTTGTTTTTTCAATGTTCACGTATAGATGTTTGCCACATTATTTCAATATTTTAATAGCATACATATTAAAAGCTAAGTTTTATATATTATAGTAGTTTGAGTGCCCCACAAAAAGAGAGTATCTTTCTCTTTCTTTTTGGATCTAACTAGATCCAGCAGGCGTGCAGGGCGTTCACGTCGCGGAATCATAGAGCAGGAATGATCATCGGTTAACCACCAAAATGGTACTGTTGATGGTTAATCCACCGATGGCCAACCCTTCTGTAGCCTGCTTGCCTCTTGCAGGTTTTCTGTATTCTCAGCTCTCTCCTCAGCTGACAGACTCAACATAGGTCACTCTACTTGTCACTCTTGTGTGGGAGGATCCTACATCCCTAGCACTCATCAGGTTGCTCATTAGTGCCATCTACAGTAGTTTGATTCAATACATATATAGATTTTTATTCATTTTTATATATATCATTTATTTTTTTATTTCTTACATAGTGGAATTGAAAGACCAACTCTGGATTTTTCAGTTCTACATGCAAATTCCCTGAGACAGGACCCGCAAATTGGGTCGCTATCACGTTAATAATTCATTATGCCGAAAGGTGACTTTGCATCAATAGAGACAGTTATATATGAGGCAGATAACAATCATCCCTTTACTTGACCCTTAGGGATCTACTGATAGTGATGTGACCCTCAGCCTTCTCTGTAACTGGTGTTATGGCACTTGTAATGTTTATAGATGTCAATCTATATAGTTCTACAATAACAGATACTGTATATGTATATAGGGACTACATATTTCACAGGGGTTTCTGCAAGCAGGGGTCCAATAATTGTTGGACTGGTGACCTCTCTAGGGTCTGGTAACGCAGTAAGTGGTGATATCACTGATCAACTTAATTTCACCATTTCTTTTGAGTTTCTGTACTTTGATAGTAATGTGATATTTTTTTCTCTCCTCCTTTAACAGCTTTTATGCATAAAACGTCCAAGCAAATGGCATCAGGACTGGATATGTCTGAGGGAAACATTGCATGCTGGGCCAGAATACCCATGATCTATCACAGGTAACAAGCGCTACAGTCATTGTGTATCTAGGCAGGTGATAACTGGATATCACATGTGCAGGACTATATATAAGTGGCATTTGGGTTGGTTTTCTATCTCCACTTATACTGTAGTAGTGATAGAAAACTGATCACTATGATATAAGAAAGTAAAAACTTGCTGTGGTAGCTGAGTGGCTCTGAGCTGCCTAGCAATAATGGCTGGCAGGGGTGCAAGCATACATGGCGACTTTACAAATCTCATCTCTTCTAGAGTCCTGCTGATGGGGCGGGGCCAGACTAAATGTGTCATTAGGCCCCGCCTATTCCTATATAATTGTGTCCTATTGGCCCCATTATGAGCGACCACAGGGTGGCGACCAATGTGTGATTGATGCTGCGTCTTTGTGAGTAAGTGGCAGATTACAGAAGCAGCCGGTGGACGTCGCTGTAAAAACCCCAGAGGTTGCGGCATCATAATATTTTTGCAGTACTGCCATGCAGGGATTTGCATCCTTAACCAAATCAGGCCCAGTATCATTACTCTACATTTCCAGAATCGACACAACCAGATCATTTATAAGCCTGGCTAGTATCAACGAGAATTGGGGGGGGCATAAGGTGAAGACAGCAGGATGGATACTAGTAGGGAGAGAAGTGCTGAGCAAACACTATGATGGGAAACAGGAGAGGAGGAGCGAGCCTAAGAAGAGCTCACTTGTCCTAGGGAAGGGGCCAGCGACCGAGGGGAGAGGGGGTTGAACCCCAGGTTGGCCCAACTGCTTTGGAGCTCCGCCCACTAGTGTGGAGGTGCAGGGCTCACATAGGGCTGCAATGAGCAGGTTATGAGGCCACAGGGTAGCTCTGATGTGGTGCCAGGAGTGACTAGGGATGGACATCAATTTCTCTATGATTGTCGAACATTGAAGTTTTTCTTACGATGGTAGTGTTTTTACCATTCGATGGCACCATTCCGATGTTTGCTGCCATCGAGTGGAAATGATTCGATGGTGTTGTGATGGGGTTTTTTCTGCAATGCTGAGAAATGCGCTGTCCCTGCTTGAAGCTCTCAGCATCGCGCATCTTGCCCCGATCCCACCACACCCCGCCCTTAGTGACTTCCCGCCTGCTGTGCTGTCCCCTGCCAGCCCTGAAATAGGGCTATGGTGCAGGCGCAAGCAGGGTCTTTTGCGCATGGGAATATCAATTGAATAGTTTTTGTCATCTAAAACTTGTAATGCGATGGCTGCTTACCATTTGATGGTGGGCTTCCGATGTCCATCCCTAGGAGTGACTCCTGATACCTCCTAACCTCTGCAGAGTCCGGCTCCCCACCTCATCCTCTCGGTCATCTGAGCTGAGGTGTTACGGTAAGTACCAAAGCTGCTCATATAACACTTATTTCTAGGGGTAAATTTACTAAGATGGGCGTTCTATTAAGAAGTGATGTTGCCCATAGCAACCAATCAGATTCCAGGTATTATCTTCTAGAAGGTGCTGGATAAATGAGAAGTAGAATCTGACTGGTTGCTATGGGCAACATCACTTCTTAATAGAACTCCCATCTTAGTAAATTTACCTCCTAGTGTCTATGTATTCTGTCACTATGGGGCAGTATCAAATCAAAAGGGAGAAGCTGCTTCTCTGCTGCTCTAATTACTACATGGGGGGGGCAGTGCACTTATAAGGTGTAAGTGTCACCTACTGTACATTATTATTATCATCGGTTATTTGTGTAGCACCACGGCGATCACAAGCAATACGTGTGAATGTGAAATATGGATGGAACGTACATAGGCAGCCATTTATGAAGGCTTAAGCAAGAGTCATGACAATAGCTGCCCAATCTTCTGGACTGTTTGGGAGACTCCTGAATTCTGTTGAGTCTTCCCGGGTTCCCCGTTCGGAGCCCCTGTCCCTGTATGTGTTTAATGATACTTGCAGGCAATCCAGAATTTGCCGAGATAAGCGCCAATAAGAAAACATTATTATCGGGTCTAGAAACCAATAATTAACAAGTGTTAGAGGAAAGCAGGCTTAAGGGGATTACAGTAGTTTTAAATTTAAATAAATTCCCTATAGAAGAAAATGATCCTTTTCGCCCGCTGTATTGGCCTTCTGACATCACGCATGTTGTGGGGCAGGCTCATAGTTGGCGTCATCGAGATACAGCCGCTCACTGTGCACATCCTCCGCCCCTGGTGAGAGAAGCATGATAGCCAGGAAGGGGCAAGCTGGAGCAGGAGGAGTCGGAGAGACGTCCTATAGTGTGTAACATACAGGAGGCTTCCAGAGTACTGTGAGAAGTGGGATCACTACATTACAGGAAATATGGGGGGAAATTATTAATATTATAGAGAAAGGTAGGAATATTATAAAGATGGCACAGATTCAATGTATAAATATACTAAAATGGACATTATATTATTATACTGATGGAGACACACATAAAAAAAATGTGTGAGCTATCAATGGTTCACCTATATCCATTCACAGACGGCACCAACGCATGCACGTAGCGTGCCCGGCACTCACCATCAAGGCCCAGCCACCAATGTCTACTATGAGTGGCTTCCTATCGATGGTGAAAACACTCACCATCGCCATCAGAGCATCGATGGTTGCTAAGCATCAATGGCCAACTCTACCTGAAGGGACCTTCATGCCCCCATCAGACACTGCTCCACGGGAGCCTCTACTCGCTTCTGCTTTCTTCTGCCTAGTAATAAGGGGTCAAACAATTTCTTTCAATCCCCAGGAACAAAACCACATACCTACTGTCCGTTCTAAATGACTGTGGTACCCAGAATTAAACATAGATTCCTGCAAACTACTGTGTAACAGAGGTACGGTAGTGTTATGATGTGGGAAGGGAAACGGAGGGAAGTGGGAAGCCCCAGAGAGCTAGATAGCAGGAAGACTAGGATATTTATCTGTCAGCAGGCGTGGTAATAAAATAATGTGCAGCCTGAGTGCTACAAGGTCCAGAACACACAAATGTTAGTACATTCTGGCGTAATAGGCAGCTGTACAGGACTATGAAACAGAATAGGAGGAAGTGTCTCAATACTGGCACAAACAGACTTGTCAGCGGCTCGGAGACACTACAGCAGTTCTGCTTTCCAGAGAAATTTGAATCAGATAATCTATTAGTATCCACTGGTGATTCTTCCTGCTTTCCCAGGCTCAGACCACATTGCTCAGAACGATCTATTACTAGAAGTGCTGGAACGTGCACTGACACCTGAGCGACGTACAGGAACCCACTTGTTTAACCCAACAGACCACAGATGTAATCACTGAAACTGGTGCAGTAACTGCACAACACATATGTTATCTTCCTGGAACTCCTGCAGTCTGTTCGCCTGAGTAACTGCAATCGTAATGGAAAACGTGCAACTCTCTTGCTGGGTCTCGGAGAGTAGACACACCCTCGGGTACCAATGTACCTTTTACTCCTATCCATACTCACAATAATCATAAAAAAAGGTTTTAATTCAACTTTGAGGGGGCGATTCAATTGTTTTAGCCACGGCTATTTCTTTTGTGCAATTCAATTGTTGCTGCATATGGGAGCAAATAGCCGCGGCTGCACACATTTTTGCTCGCAGCCTCCCGGGGTGGCGAGCAAACGTGCGATAAGTTGGCTGTTTGGTGCCCAAAGCAGGACTTTAGATGGGGTCAGCCGCTATATGTTGCAAGACCCCTTGCTTTTGGGTGCACACACGTGGCACAGGTGCCTGAACGAAGCAGCAACTGAATTGCTTTGTCGGGCGCCCATTACGTTTGGGTTCCCAAAATCAAGCTCGTAACAGTCATTTATGCCCATGTAAAATGCTGTCCTACTTCTGCACAAATGCTGGTGGTTTCGCGAATAATAGATTAGATTTGTAGGCCAAGATTGTACAGGAGTTCCTGCTAGGAATCGTGCCGGTACGTGCGCCTTGCAGGTTATTACATCCCCCCCTACAATTCATGCATGTCTGGCCATATTTTTTAATAGTAATCACCAGGGGCGTAAGTAGGTATTTGAAGGCCCCATAGCAAAAGTTTGTAAGGGCCCCTATGTACCACCCAATGGTGATAAATGTATATAACGCATGTGTAATAAACAAACTCTTGCTGATTGATGTGTGTTGTGACTTAGCAGTTGTCTTAGTAAATACCTGACAGGTGAGGTCCCTGCTTTAGTCAATCCAACTTCTTTAGATTTATAATTCACTTTTATTAGCTCACGTTATCACAGTATTTGAATACAATCAAACAGGTGTCTTTAGACTAACAAAACAAAATTATCTATTTCTTACAATACTTGTAACTTTAGTTCACACAAATGAACAATAAGACGTTCCTCATTTTTATTTTTCAGGATAGAACTGGAAGCTGCAGATTTGTCACCAGAATCCTGTAAGGACAACAGTTACTGTAGGAAATCCAGCACAACGTACAATAAAAATTAAAAAACAATTAAACACTGAATCAGTATTATTATTATTGACCCTCTCTATATGGCCATGCAATAAACTATCATATACGTCGGTTTTACAGTATTATATATCTTTTTGACCAACTCTATATAGTTTTTTAAACCGGTTTTCTGAGCTCACTAATTGACCAAAAGTTCAGCGCTATTCTCCTTTTTGTACAAGTAGTGTTGCCCGGGTCTCCTTTGTAGAAATTCTCTCTGTATCCTTAGTGTAGTTACTAGCAATCTGTCTGCCTTTCAATATAATGGGTAACAATCTCTTCCTAATGGCCCGTGCACACGTCCTGCACCCTCCCTGGTGTGCTGGATGATCGATATCAATCATCCAGCACACCACCAACTTACCAGCCACTATAGCGATCAAAGATCGCGGGTCCCTATAGTAGCCTGCTCGATATCGAGCAGGTTGGCCAGCATGCACGGGCGATGGATGATATCGAAATCGTCCATACGTGCCCGCGCATCGCTGGTCGTTGGTGGGTTTGTATGGACCATCGTTATCGGTCAAATCGTTCATTTATATTGCTCCGTGTGTACGGAGCTTATCAAAGACCTCACTGTAGCCAAACTGTATCCATTAGTATGAAAGTTTGTTGTAGCTTATTCCAGGGCTGTAACTATGGTGTTGCAGATGTGTGTTTGTCAGTGACTGCTGCTGCAGGACCAGGGCTGAACACTGAATGGCTCTCATTGTCTCAGAGAGCCAATCAGAGCTAGCATAGAGGGGAGTGAGGAAGGGTCACATCTGAAGCAGTGACAGACAGCCTCCAACGAGCCCAGTAGCATGAACCATGGAGACTATCATATGTAGAGACATAGCACACAGCAGCCAGGGGAGGCATAGCTTTTAAGAATGAAAGAAAATAAGCTACCATCGGAACACCATCGAATGATTACCATTCTATGGCAGTAAACATCAGAATGCTGCCATCGAATGGTAAAACCACTAACATCAGAAGAAAAACATCGATGGCCGGAAAATCATCGGTGTCCATCCCTACCGCTGAGTAATCCCGGCTCAGCGTAGCAGCAAGTTGCAACTGCTGGACAGCCAACAGCCTCTCACTGCAGTGTGGCCATCTGAGGGGGTGACACCAAAATAGCAGAGCAGCTCTGCTATTTTGGTGTCACCCCTCGCGTGACGCCAGTGGGTAGCAAAGGGACGCCAGAGAGACTTCTGTGTGTTAAACACGGAAGTCCCTCTAGCCAGGGTGCAAAGGACAGCTCTTATCGGGAGAGCTGTCCTTTGCGTTTAAATCGCATTTCTAAGTACACACTGAGATAATTAACCCCGGTATGTACGAATAAGAGGCAGGATGTATTGCATAGTATATCACACCCATAGAAATGGCAAATATACTGACATATTTTGTTTTGAGGTGTTTGTTTAAATAACCCTTTTGTCTCCTGTACTTTTTAAAGTTATTGATATTTTTGTTACATTGATTTGGCCTCTTTATTTAATAGATTTTGTGCTGATAAATATCAATTGTAAGAAATGAAAGGCAGATTGTATAAATCTTTATACTTATTTTAATAAAATAAACCAAAAAAAAAGTTGTGGTTTTCATTAAGTTTGGCTTTTTGGGGCTCTTCTGGATTGGCTTGGGCTTGTTTTGGGCTTGTTTTTCACTCGTCAGTTGCTTGTTTTCCATTTCGGAGTCGGCAACACTGGGAGAGAGCAGGATGCAGCCGCTGGAGGCCGGAGACCTGACAGATCTGAGGCTGCTGGGGAGCGGGGGGTTCGGGGTGGTGCATAGGGGAAGGAGCAGGAAGCTGGGCATGGACGTGGCACTGAAGACCGTGTTGAGGATTGTGGGGTGAGGAGTGTACAGTGACTGGCTGCTGTTGTGTTACTGTAGTGTCAGGGGGCTGATGTGTAGTATTATTACTCCTTTCTGTGTCTGATAATACCAGTGACAGTATTACTTCCTGCCTGTGAGTGACTGTTACCCTCTGACAGTATCCAGTCAGATTGGTGACATTCACTATGTTGATACCAGAATTTGGAATTTTATGATGCAGTGTCCCCAGTAGTGGTCTCCCCTATGCAGTGACCCCAGTAGTGGTCCCCCCCTATGCAGTGACCCCAGTAGTGGTCCCCCCCTATGCAGTCCCCCTAGTAGTGGTCCCCCCTATGCAGTACCCCTTATACAGTGCCTTGTTAGTTTGACTCTCATTGACTGCCGAAACAAACACACCGCCGCTGGGTGGTACGAGTGTACTACCCGGCACCGACTGCGGTTTGTTTCTGTGTAGTGTGGACTGCACTACACTAACCATCGGCGGGCCATAGGGAAGAGCTCTGTGGGCCACGAGTTGAAGACCCCTGCATTAGAGTTTAATTTAAAGATAAGGTTACCGCTAGTTTTAGGGCAGCGCCTGGTGCAGGCCACGCCCCACCATATGACGTCATGCAGAGGGGCCGTGGGCCACTATAATAAGAAATTACAGCAATGCAGACATTGCTTCGAGAGGCTGTAAGGGCAGCAGTGTACACTTCTGAAAGGTCCTTAGGATGCTTCGGGCGGCACTGCTGCAGCGTGCCGTTCCAGGGACCCTGCTAGCTGGGGCTGGCTGGCAGACTTAAGACCGGGGGGCTAGCCCACAGCACTGGCCCATGAGCAGTAGCCCGTACAAAAGTGGTTTAGCATTATGCCAATTATAGTATTGTGGAAATGAAAAAAATCTCATGCTTGTTGCCAGGGGTCTCATGCTTGTTATCAGGGGTCTCATGTTCGTTGCCAGGGGTTTCATGCTCATTGTCAGTTTGACAGGAGAAGATGCAGCTTTCTACATAGTGGCGTAACTATAAATTTTGCTCCCCCCTGCCAAAAACGTTTCAGGCGCCTCCCTCCCCATAAAATAAACATACCCTAAGGTGTGTGGTTTCATGATACAGTAATATCCCTTACACATTATGACACACTAAGTACTGTCCTTATAAAACAAATTATGCTAGACCTTAATGCCCCTATAACACATTATGCCACACCGTAATGCCCCTTACAACACATTATGCCACACAGTAATGCCCCTTACACATTATGTCACACAATAATGCCACGTACAACACATGCCACACAGTAATGCCCCTTGCACATTATGGGCCTGATTCAGACCCGCTCGCGAGCGCTATGCTCTGTCGTACGCATGCGCGAGACCCGGATAGCTACGGGCAATCCGTCCCTCCGGGTCTCATACCAAAGGGGGCGTGCTGTCGATGTTGAGTGACAGTGATGTCAGTGGGAGTGCATTCGGCTCTGTTAGAGCTGAAAGCACTCTGGGGCTTGCGGCAACGAGACCCTACCACATGGGTCTCGTCGCAAGCCCGATGTTTGCGATGGTCTTGACCATCGCGACCATCTTCCTGGCCGCTCGCTATAGCTGTGGGTGGTCACCTACAGCTATGCGAGCGGCCAGGAGGCCGCTCTGAAAAACAAGAAGGACGGCCCTGACTCAGAGCGAGCGCTCTGTCAGAGCGTCCGGCTCTGAATCAGGCCCTATGTCCCTCATAACACAATGCCACACAGTAATGCCCTTTATAACACATTGTCACATAAAGTAATAGCCCTAATAGCACCCATTACATCCCACCCTGAAAGATCTACTTCACCAATCCACCTCTCCACTGTTGCCAGTCTGTCTCAGCTCAAGACAGGTTGCACAGTTTCTATGTCTGTATAGAACCAGATTATTGGTAACAAAGCGTATAACCTGTAAACTGTGTGTATCAAATGAGTCCCCCTTATACAGTGCCCCCTGTAGTAGCCCCCATGTAGTTGTGCCCCTTATGCAGGGTCCCCTATAGCAGTGCTCCTTATGCAATGCCCTCTGTAGCAGTGTTCCTTATGCAATGCCCCTTATAAAATGCCCTCTGTAGTAGTGCCCCTTATTCAATGCCCCTGTAGCAGTGCCCATTTTGCAGGCCCCCTGTAGCAGTGCCCCTTATGCAATGCCCCCTGTAGCAGTGCCCCTTATGCAATGCCCCCTGTAGCAGTGCCCCTTATGCAATGCCCCCTGTAGCAACATCCCTTATGCAATGCCCCCTGTAGCAGTGCCCCTTATTCAACACCCCCTGTAGCAGTGCCCCTTATGCAATGCCCCCTGTAGCAGTGCCCCTTATGCAATGCCCCCTGTAGCAGTGCTCCTTTTGAAATGCCACCTGTTGTAGTGCCCCTTATGCAATGACCCCTGTTGTAGTGCCCCTTATGCAATGCCCTCTGTAGTAGTGCCCTTTATGCAGGGCCCTCTGTAGTAGTACACATATGCAGTGCCCCCTTTAGTTGAGCCCATATACAGTGCCACCCTGTAGTTGTGCCCATATGCAGTGCCCCCTGTAGTTGTGCCCATATGCAGTGCCCCCTGTAGTTGAGCCCATATGAGGTGCCCCCTGTAGCTGTGCCCATATGCAGTGCCCTCTATAGTTGTGCCCATATGCTGTGCCCTATGTAGTTTTGCCCCTGTAGCTGTTCCCCACCGCCAGTACTTACCTGATCCCAGTACTTACCTTACTTCTTACGGCTGTTGTCCGGACTGTCTGTCGCTCCTGCTGCCGTGCTGACTGGATCTAACTTGATCCAGCAGGCGCGGACACGCAGGCTCTTCACATTCGCATAGCATACACCTCTGGGTATTGCTATGCGCTCCCTGACAGACGCTAGAGGTCAAGTAGGACCTCTAGCATCTGTCTCCTCCTAGGCGGTGGCCATATTTGGAGGGACATTTCCAGCAGACTCCATGCGGACAGCTAAAGCCACCACGGGGTCTATTGTTTCCCCCTTACCACGGCCACCAGAGCCTCTTTGTTTCCTGAGGAGGCGGCCCGCGACGCTTAGCAATAGAGCAGCCCGGGGAGCACATGGCACCCTGCACCCCGGCCCAGCCCGCCGCTGCCTGCTAGCCAGATGCAGAGACCATGGGTGAGCAGCGGTGCCACCCACAGCGCTCTATGGGGCGACACTACTCGCATTCCCCTAATTATGGTCCTGGGTTGGGGTTAAACTATGGGTAGGGGGTAATGTTAGTAGCGATAACTTCTCACGTCTAACATACTGTAGGAACAGGCTCATGTCGGAGCTGTGTGTGTTTTTTTATACATTCGGGCAAACATTAATTTCTTATTGAAGTGATAAGAAATAATATTTATCAGGTCTAAGACCAGATAATTAATACATTTGCCCTTTTATATCTTTCCCCCTGTCCCTTTTAATTTTACCCTTTGTTTTCTTCTCATTAATTAATTGTCTTTGTGGTCTCCCTCTAGTATTATCACTGAAAGCCCCTTCCCCAGCTTAAATCGCTCAGTTGTATCAATAAACTTCATGCACAGCAAGTGTCATGCTCTTAAATTATCGCACTTTGCAAAGTTCCCTTTATAAATGCTCTTGAAAGTGCGGCTTTGCCAGTCTACACCCTTCATTAATCGCTGCAGTGTATACCAGCAGTCATGTGATGTCCAGGGTGTCCCTGGACATCGGCACGATTGCCGAATGCACAAGTGTGTACCCACCTTTGGATAACAGGTATGCTGCTGTATACTGAGCCAATAACCATACTCCCTGGAGGTGCCCCTTGCTGGCTTTTTGAATTTTTGACTTTTGACATTTTCACTTTTTGAGGAGTTTAGTTTATGTTCTGTTTTTGTTCTAGAGTTGATTCTAGCAATCTGGAGAAAGAGAGAGAATTGATGAGCAGAGCAAATTACACCTATGTTCTCCGTCTTCTCGGTGTATATGATAAACGGGAAGGGGATTGTCACGAATATGGACTGGTCATGGAATACATGCCCAATGGTTCCCTCCACAACCTGCTTCTTCAAGAGGTCCCATGGTCGTTGAGGTTTCAGATCATTCACCAGGTGGCGCTGGGCATGAATTATCTCCACCACGCTCTGGAGCCACCTATTATCCATCGAGATCTGAAGCCGAGCAATGTTCTGTTGAACAAGTCCTTAGATGTTCAGGTTAGTGGCTCTAGACTGCACTATTTTTATAGGGTTTGGGTATGAAATACCGGCAGTCAAAATCCTGACAGTGGCATCCCGATGCCCGGTATCCCAACTGGGGTCTTCTTTGTTCACATTAAAAGTATCCTAACCCTCCCTCCTTCTCCCCCAACCCTAATTCTCCCTTCTTGCACCCTAACCCTCTCCACCCCACACCCTAACCCTCCGCGTTAGTGCCTAAACCTAACCCTCCCTCCTTAGTGCCTAAACCTAACCGTCCCTCCATAGTGCCTAACCCACCCCCAGTGGTGCCAAAGCCTAACCCTAACACCCCCCCCCCAAAGCCTAACCCTAACCTCCCCCCCTCGTGGTGCTTAACCCTCCCCCGAGGCTAACAGCTAAGATGCCCCGTTGTACCTTCGTTCTGCATAGCAGCTGTCAAAATTACGACGTCGGGGTCTAGACTGGCGTTGGTATTTCAACGCCTATCTTTAGTCCTGGGTCGGGCTTCTGACGCCGGGATTTCGATGGCCGGCATCCCGTTTGCCGGCATGCTAACTACATCCTTTTTCATAGAAATGTACATTCAAAGAGCCAGGCTACTTACCTACCTGTTTGGGGAATGTAGAGCTGACCGAACAAATTACAGTTACATTTTACCCTTTCTAACAGATCTGATAAAGAATCAATGTGTGGGTGACTTTAGATTCAGTAAACTACAGTTACTTAGAGGATCGATGGTGCGACCGTCTTTGTACGCAAGCGGCAGATCAGAGAGGGGGCTGATGGGTGTCTCTGTACAGGTCCCGGCGGCTGTGGCATTTGCATATTTTCGCAGAACCGTTGCGTACGGAATCGCAGCCATGACGGGATTAGTGTTCACTTCTGAATCGGGCTTTAGCGATCCTACAACTGCCGGCGTTGCGCATGTGCTAAAAATATATCTCTACTTTATTATATCCGGATCGTAAAGTGTATGAAGCCCCTTCTCAAGTGTTAGCGATTCCGTCTGCAATTGCGAACAGCATTGCTCACTTTGGTTTGCGCCTGTGCGCAGTAAGAGTTTTCAAGACTTGTCGCGCATGTACAATAGTAGCAAAACATCGTTCAAGTGCTGGGACACCAGCATTGCATTCATCTCTAAATGGGGCCATCTATCCAGATTAAGAAAGTACCAGTGTCCCACTATGTTGAGGTTCTGACTACATATTTGAAAAATGAACCTGGTTGCTCTAATCAGTCTGTTCAACAATCTAAGAGCATCGGCCTTTCTCATTTCAGCTGACTGACTTCGGCCTTGCCAAAAATGAAAATTCCGGTTCATCAAGTCTATCGTTTGCTGGCACCGTGTCTTATATGCCGCCCGAGGCCTTCCCATCCGGCAACTCCGAATACCAATATAAACCAATAAAAAAGTTTGATGTTTACAGGTGAGGTGTATAGCCTATTCTTATTATGGTGGGGGGAAAATTACATTTGTGCCAGCTGCAAAGAGTAAGATTAGAGGCATTGCCCCATCTAAACTTTAAGGGGAAAAGGCAACCTGTTGGGAAATATTATAGCAGGAAGAAAAGAAACCAACCGCACCGGTTTTATGAAGAGTAGCGTATCCGGTTACTCAATATATAACAGTACTGTATGGGAGGTGCCACCAAACAAAAGATGTTACTTTTAAGGTGCTCTCCCTGATATATTGATGACATATTTTAATTGGTCTGCTTTAAATAGGTCCGATTACCCTAACACGGAAATACTTACAAACTTGGGGAACGTAAGTGTAACACACTAGGGATATAAAGTGCATTAAAACACGATCAGAGATGAGAGCCCAAATGGAATCGCTTGTGAGTTGTGGGGGCAGCTGCAAGATTTTGGCATTATAGCCGCAAGATTTAGCTTTTTAATAAATAGCTGCTTTACATCAAGTGACTGAGTCGCCGAAACCTCGCCATTGGCCGCAACTCAGAGGCTATGACATTTAAGCCCAGGCCTTAGATTCTGTCTAAGGACTTCCTAATAAAGGTTCCATGTCTAACACTTACAACTCTACGCTAACAGAGGCAGGACGCGAGGGAAAGCGTATGTACAGTAAGCGTGTGCTATGGTTGTTGCAGCACAATCGGAGCTGGAAGCAGCCGCTGATACATCCATCAGATTGTAAAAGCAAAAACAGTGTGCCTCCCCCTGCCCCTTCCCCCATGTCATGGGGGTCTGCGCTCCGCTTACCACATGGTGCATGTAATGTAACTAAGCTGAGCTTACAAATGAGACCACTGATCACGGAATTATACGCATTAACGTCACTGGACCTGGTGATCCCTATATCTAGCTCAATTTGGATGTGAAAACAATGTAGCTGGGGCTCCTGTGTCTGATCATTTGCCATGACCTTTATTAATGATCCTCTCGTTTCTCAAAGTGCTCATCGTCCAGGATTGTGGTTACTTACAGGCCACTCACACTGTGCTCTTGGGCCTATTGTCTGATATCACCCACATTCCCGCAGCTTTTGTGGGCACCTTTGTCCCTGCCAGGACGAGACTTTTCTTTTACTCTGGTTACCCTTTTTTATTTATTTTTACAGCAGTTTTCGCATTTTGTATCACAGAGAGGAGAAATATATTGTATACTAAATTAAAGCATTGTTATATAAATGTGGGAGGTGGGTATAGAGAAAAAAGGGAGAGTCCCCATTCATTTGTAAATATGAGACATTATGAAGGTGCAGACATACAGTAATGTAGCAACCGATTGGCAATAGTCTTGGATCGATCCCATTCAAGCCAGGCTAATAACAGTAACTGTCTGTTTACTAGCCATGAGTTACTGAACAAATCCATTTTTGCTTATGCTAGTTATTGACCCCAGCATACAGTTTATACCATAGTTGTAGTTATTATTGAAAGGATAATGCTTTGTTTAAGTGTGTGTAATACAGCAGCATAACTATAATACATAAATGCTTTTGATGAACAAAATAACATTCATGTTTTATTATTTTTGCAGTTAAACTTTTTTTTCTCTAGCCTTGGGTTATATGGCTGGATTCACCCTGTGATTGCACAGCGGCCTAGGGTCTTTGAGCCCTCTCCTTAAAGAGAAGAGCCCCCGATTACTGGAGCCATAAGGCTCCTGGGGAACTAGGGTCTTCATACCATCACCATTGCTGGGGTTTGAAAATTCGCTCCTCAGTTCCTGAAGCCATAAGTCCTCAGATGATGTCTTCAAGCCCGGTGGTAGTCAGTATGTTGACATTTATGATGTCGACATGGCTAAAATATCAACATCATAAATATCAACATTGAAAGAATGTTGACATCAGGGTAAGTTTTAGACTTGGATTTAGCGGTTAGGGAAAGACTTACCTGAGAAGCACAGTGTTGACATTCTGACCATGTCGACAGGTCATCAGTGTGAACATGCCGAATGACGCCATTATGACTGTCAGCATTCTCATGTAGACTTAATGAACGCCAACATGATCAATGGCGCCAATTATACAAAAACCCTTCAAGCCATACTCTGCCGGAAAGATCGGGTTGGCCTTTTTCTTCCTAGGTTGGCCAAAGATTCCCCTTGGGAACTGAACCTTGTGGTCTCTACCTTCCTTCCTCTCCAAAAGGAGAGATGTAATGGGGAGCAAGAGGGTTTAAGGGTTACTCCCAAACCCCACCAAAAATGAGACGCACAAAGAACCAGTCAAGTGGTACATGCACCAGTGTTGGTGCCGATACAGTATGTCATAAGGCCAGAGCAAGGAGACAAGACTTGCCAAACACAAGAAGTGAATGTGTACAGAGTTCTCATCCATCAGTACCTATGGGAGTATCCCCAGCTCAGGGGATATTCCCATAGGAGCACACTACACCTTGGGTTTTCAGCAACCGGCCCTGTGGCCAAGCGCTGGCCTATCAACTACTGGGGACGGTTTTTTTTAAGCCCCACGGCATAAGCTTGATCTTGGCCAAAATGCAGAGAAACAATAAGCCCATCTCTTCTAATAGGGTGTGGTATAAATAGGGGTGGGGAACCTTTTTTCTGCCGAAGGCCATTTTGATATATATAACATTATTTGCGGGCCTGGTGCAAGCCACGCCCCCTCCGTGTGATGTCACACGGAGCTGTAAGAGCAGCGGTGTGACCATCTGAAGCGTCCTAAGAACGCTCTTGATGGCACTGCTGCATAGATTTTGGCTGCAGCGCACTATTCTAGACACCCTCCTAGCCAAATGAGGATAGCAGAAAAAATCTCAAGAGGGCCAGACCGAATGATTCCTGAGGTTCCCCATCCCTGGTCTACAACATGGTCTTAATGTTGACATGCATGGGAAGTCGGCATGTCACATTGTGAATGTCGACAAACCATGTGGGTTTTCATAGGGGTATCGCCTAACCCTAACCGCAGCTTAACCCTAAAACTAACCCTAACCTTAAAATTAGCTAAAATAATCTGTCGACATTCAAACTTGTCGAAAACTTTGAATGTCGGCCCTCCTATCCATGTCGACATTCCGAACGTATACTTTCTAATAGGGGTGGACAAAATAATGTAGAATTCAGGAGCCAGCAAGAGCTTTATAAAGAGCCAGTGAGGCTTCCTTCAACCCCAATAGTAATAACTAGTTATCGGGGAGCTCGTGTTATCAGCATGTTATTAGGAGCATTGGATACCTGTCCAGCCCTGTCTTATACACAAAAGGTAAATTAAATTAAATTGAAGCTGCTATTTCCCTCCTATATAACACTTTCAGGTGGGTTCCTGTCTTATTATGCTCTACAAATGGTCATTGATCTTACAGGCAAACCTGGAACAGCCGTACATGGCGGAAAGTGGTTGCTGCTCTTGTGATCTAAAACCACCGTAGTACGTAATGAGAATAATCTGTAATTCAGGCTGATTCAGAGATACAGGCAAGTTCGTTTGGCGCTCAGATCCTGCGATTTTCCGATGCCCTGTAGCCAAGCATGCGCAACTTCAAGCAACCACGGGCATTTCAGGGTCGCATCTATCTCAGCCAAATCTTCACTGACTGCTGTGAGGGTGTAAATGAGCACCAACTGGGTGATCGCAGGTAGCATAAGTGTCCTGTGGGCTATTCAAAGGTGAGTGTACACAGATATCCACCTGACTCCAGATGGATCTGGTGCACCGAGGATCGGGCTGCATGCTGATACATTGTTGCACCATGCATACAGCTTACTACAATACAGGCGGAGATCCGTATTTATCTCTGAGCGAGCAATGTGCCCGCATAGTCTGAGTGACTTCCATGCATCTCTGAATCCAGCCCTATGGGGTATATGCATTAGCTTCCGATTTCCTGAGACCAGCGGGATTTCACCAATATAGCCGCTAAATTAAAAGCAACAAATTGATTTAAGGCGAAAACCCCAGAAAACAAATTGCTACTTGAAATATATCAGCTATATCACCAAAATCAGGCTGGTCCTAGGAAATTGGCAGCTATTCCTCTACATATACCCCTACATATATATTTTACTTGTTTGCGGTCACCTCTCATGCCATTGTTTCTCTCCCGTTGTGTTGCAGCTTTGCCATTTTAACCTGGTCAGTCTTGTCAGGTTGTGAACCGTACGCCGGTATGTCCCAACTCTCCATTATCACTCTCTACCTACTCCCACGTTTTTCTGCCTAGCAACACTACATAACAGTGTCACAGCCGCTCACACTAACATAGCGTTTCGCATGCAGATACAGCCGCAGTCACACACAGATACAGCCGCAGTCACACGCAGATACAGCCGCAGTCACATGCAGATACAGCCGCAGTCACACACAGATACAGCCGCAGTCACACACAGATACAGCCGCAGTCACACGCAGATACAGCCGCAGTCACATGCAGATACAGCCGCAGTCACATGCAGCTACAGCCGCAGTCACATGCAGCTACAGCCGCAGTCACACACACATACAGCCGCAGTCACACAGAAATACAGCCGCAGTCACACACAGATACAGCCGCAGTCACATGCAGATACAGCCGCAGTCACATTCAGATACAGCCGCAGTCACATTCAGATACAGCCGCAGTCACATGCAGATACAGCCGCAGTCACACACAGATACAGCCGCAGTCACACACAGAACATAGACATTGTGCTATCTGTTCCCATCGCTGTGCGAATAAGACGCATGTGAAGGTAAAAAGTTGCATGAAAAGACGGTCGGCGCTACTGAGTCACGCTGCCCCGGTATGGCGCGACTAGAAGGACTATTTAGCGGACAAGGAGCCTAGAAGTATGAGGACACATCTGTAAACTCCCAGCCACGATCTTCACTCCCTACAAACGTTGGGAATTGTTCTCTGCCACAGCCAAAATGCCAGCTGCTTATACCCGAATGGGAACTGTACTGTATGTGCTATGCTGCTTTTGCCTGCGCCTCTCTTATTTTCTCTTCTAACTTTCTTGAGTTTCTTATTATTTATAACTTATTATAACTTATTATAACTTGCCTTTCTGCTGATTTTAAAATGTTAATAGATGATGATGTCACCTTTAAAGGGTTTCTTTAATTTAGGTCAAAGCCTCTTTTTGTGTCAGTGCCCATCCTACAGTAAGTAGCATCTCAGTGGGTGGTTTCCGGGTCCTTCCCCTAATGCAGGTATTGAAACCCACTGGAGACAGCCTCCGGCGCTGGATGACCGGTGCACATCTGTGGTGTGTGCTTTGGTGGGAGATTGCGCATGATATCTCCAATAGGGGGGTATCCATTTCAAAGCGATGTTGAATAGCCATGGGAGGGAGCACCTGAAGCTATTCAACACACCCCCCTGGGGATGCGAGGAGAAATCCGATAAAAGTGCCGGGCGCAGCTGTTTTCCTGCTTAGCGTGGTGCTAACAGCCACGCGCCCAGAACTTTAGCCAGAGAATGCCGGTTCTCGCGCCTAAACACCCATGTTAAGTCGCAAGAACCACATTCTCCGACATAACGGTGCGCTGAATTCTATAGCTCTGGGACCTCCCTCCCGGCGTTATTCAATTCACGTTGAATTGAATTCCCCCCATGGTGAGGTGCTTGCAGTCACTTGAAATCTTTAAACACGGGGTAGTTTGAATGTCCATTCTCCTCTAGTGCTTCACTGCTGAGAGATCTTCCCACGACCAGAAAGTGCAGGTAACAGATTGCCACTCTGGAATTATTACTGGAGTTCTGGGAGAAGCCCGAAAGATCTTTTTGGCATCATACACTTGCTGTTATACACTAGTACAATTAGATGGATTGCACCAATTTTTTGGGGATGCAGACTCCCCCATTTTTCATTCTCCAGACATTACTGCATCTACTTTAGGAAATGTCGAAATTCATCATTGATGTCCGTCATAACCCCGATTAGCCCGGACGTTACACGCGTCCATCTAAGTGTGCTGTCTCCTGAGACGGATGCAGCCATATATTGTTTTCTCCCAACATTTTGTTAAGTTCTAACTTTCTTTTATAGCTTTGGACAACCACAGGGTCCAGGTTCTTATGGCCATAAATCCTAACAACAGGCCTGATATTAAACTGGTTGAAGAGTGGGAATCGAAGAAGATGGTTCTTGAAGCCAAAAAATTAATGCAGGAATGTTGGGATGGTGACCCTGATAAAAGACCCAGTTTTTCCGGTAAGTACTTCCGAGCTCAATAAATCACTTGGGGCCTGGATGGTTATTTGCGCTGAGAAACGATTCCTGACATCAGTTTAGGTTATGTTACGTCTCAAAGGTTCACAGAACAACCGTAATTAGGTGCAGGAAACAATGGCCCTCATTCAGAGGCGGTCGCAAGAAGCGACCGCTCGTTCTGAATGAGGGCGGTCGCTTGTATTTTTTAGTGCGGCCTCCTGGTCGCTAGCTAAGCTGTGGGTTACCACCCACAGCCTTAGCGACAGACCAGGGTGATGGTCGCGATGGTCAAGACCATCGCGACCATAGGGGCATGCGATAAGACCCTAAGGTTGGGTCTCGGCAACCACAAGCCGCAGGGAGCTTCCTGCTCTGACCGAGCAGGAAGCTCCCCACTGACATCACTGCTGTCAGTGCGGCCGCCCACAAAACAGCGGAACGCCTCTGTTTGTGTAGCCACCCCCCCACCCCGCCTACGAAACGGGGTGAGCTGTCGATCACTATCGACAGCCGCCCCTTTTGTAGAGAGCTCCGGAGCGAGAGATTTTCTCTCTCGCTCCGGGGCTTGCGCACGCGCAGTGCAGCCACTGCGCGTGCGCAGGGCCTCAACATCGACCGGGTTGCGAGCGCACAGCGCCTGCGACCGGGTCTGAATGAGACCCAATGTCCACCCATATTGAATAGGCTGAGGGTGCTCGCTCGTTAATCCAAAATCACAATTTGAACGGGAAGATGACAAAGGAGGAATAAGTCCAAAGAGCAGTACGAACTAACGCGTTTCGTCACCAGGATGGAATTAACTACTTTTTGTATAAACGGGACGAAGCGTTATCTGTTAGTTTATACAAATTCTGCTCGTGGAGAATACAGTTTTATAATTGTTGAACATTAACTGCTGTATGCCAGGCTGTTATAGACTGAGCCTAGATTTATACAAGTCCCTGCAGGTGTGATTTGTTTTTTGGAGTACATAGAATTATTAATTTTCCTATGATTGTCTAAATAGGATGTAGTCAGGTTACCGGCGGACGCAATCCCGCCTGCCGATATCCTGACACTGCAAGCCCAACATGGGACTAAAGATACATAGGCAAATGCAGGGGGGGGTTCCGGTTGCCTGGAAACCCCCCTCCCCAGCCCATAACTACAGTAGAAATTGTTAAATAAAATAATTTTACTGCATGTTCTTCTCAGAATCACAAATCAAATAAATAGCACTCCCTGTTGATCTTTTAATATGTGTCAGCCAGTATTAAATACACCTGTGCACCAACTAGGAGATCTGAAAAACATGCACTGTTATGGGTGCAATGCTATAGACCATCAATAGGGTAAATTATTAATACAGTATAATACACTATTCAGTGCATAAGAAGACCAATATATACATATATGCCCAGGGCAGTGCTAGGTTCTTCTGCTGCACCCCCAGACTGCCGGACTTGCTCAAATATTCGGGAATGGAGCCCACATCTGAAATAAAAAGATTTAGCTCAGGCAGGTTGGCCCTATTGCCACTTTTAATGGCTTACTGTGATCGCTGGTCTTTGATATGCTGGAATTATGACGCACATTACACTTTGTATAACACATATTAAAGATGGTTAAGTGCTAATTGTTCATGGACTGGCCACACTCACTCTAAAATCAAGCATTTGGAAACCCCCCCTCTAAAAATCCTGCGTTTGCCACTGAGATAGGCATTGAAATCCCGACGCCTATCATTAGCATCACTACGAAATCCCAACACCCGCCATACTGAACGAAGGTAAGCCGGGTGCCTTAGGTTCTAGCCGCGGTGAGGGGAGGGTTAGGTTTAGGGGCCCCCGGGGGGACTTAGGGTTAGGCACCCCCCTGGGAGGGATAGGGACAGGGTAGGGAAAGGGTGGGTTAGGCACCAGTAGAGGGGAGTTAGGGTTTGGCACCCCCTCTCCAGGAGCATTAGGTTTATGGAGGGGGGGGATTGTGTTAGGCACTAACAGGAGGAGGTTAGGGTTAGGCATTAGGGGGGGAGGTTAGGTTAGGCACCACTAAGAGAGGGTTAGGGTAGGGAGAGGGGAGGGTTAGTGTACTTACCCACCCCAGTCGGGATTTGGCTCCTTCCGGCTTGTGGTGTTGGCACAGTATATGATTACATACTGATTCCGTGTAAACTGGCAGTGTCTGGATAGCACATTGTTTTAATTACAGTCTGACTCAGGAAACCATTGCAACAGTGTTGCCCTTTTTATTATTTTTGTTTGATTTATTTATTTCTGCTAAATAAATTATTTTGCTACACTTTGAACCATTTGACCTTTTATTAGCTCCACAAGCGCTGTTTGTTCTTTGATTTGGTTTACAATCTCCTATATATTTATATCTCCCAGAGGTTTATTCTAAGCAGCTGCATTATAGAGGTTTCTTTTGTGTTTCTTCTTACTCTTCACTATTTAACCAGCGCCATATTTCTTTAATTTATAGAACTCCACCACATTTTTGGAACAGATAATTGTAATTTCTTATATCCGGCAATAATAACTTAACATTCCACAGGAATGAGCCAACAAAAGACAGAGAACTACATATGGCCAGGCCACGTAGAACGCCTTATTCAGAGTTAGGAATAGACTGTATTTTTAGTTGCATACAGGGCACATATTGCCAGCTTTTACCCATACAGTAGCACCGAATTATTGGGCTACTATGTTTTTACACTTCAATTTAGAGTTGAGTTAGGACCTGCTCCTCCCAAATCTAAATGTGTACATATTACATTTATGTAGCACTTAATGTTGTTACCAAGGTGCACAATTTGTACTTTCCAAATATAATTACTCCTAGCTCTAAATGAGTCCCACAGTCTAATTAGCAAATATGTTTGGTATCCTATGGGAATTTTTTGTACATTTACAATAATCATAAACTTGATCTTTTCTTTGAATCCTATTAAAGCAGCAATTACATATTTTATGGGGTTTTTTAACATAAATCACAGCTCTAGGAATAATGTTGGTATTTACCAATTTCCCTTGTTTTTGTGTCTGTAGGTTTAATGATTTATGTTCTGCACTGCCATGGTAACCACAGTCACATGCGTCATGATGTTGGAGCAGAGAGGCTTTACATCACCCCTCCGTGCTCTGTCTGTCCTGTGACAACCTCCTTTTCCCCCATCTGCCATCGCATGGCATGCTGTGTATATTTAGCAGAATGACTGTGTCTGGGAGGGCAACTAAAGCCAGGTACACACGAGACGATCTGTGTACCCAGTGACGGCACAATATATCGGGCGGGTCGTAAACACTGAGTGATCTGGTGTATGACCTCCCGATACATCCAGAAGCACGGTGTCCGATGAGGGCTCTTCAGATCTGCCTGCAGATGCGATGAACGACGCACAGGAGCGCGCAGTAGTGCGTACACACTGGACGATGTAGATGATTTGTCGTTCCGAGTCGCCTCAAAATGACAATATATAGGGCGGTATCCAATTAGCCCCGAACATTGTTCGGGCGCTAATTGATCCCCACGATCGGTGAAAAACAGGGATTTTTTGCTAATTATACCCATTTTTCGTCTGTTTTTTTTCACTTTATTTTATTATTTCAGGTGAAATAATAGGATAGTTCTCCCGTAAACACATAGGAGCCACGATAAGCTCGCGGACCTATGTGTTCTCATCTTTTTTTGGGCGAAAAAACGGCAATTATCGTGGATTATTTTTCGGGACACATAAGGTCCCGAAAAAAACCCCTGATAAGTGCCGGCACAGGACTGACTTCAGGGCTAATTGGATACCCCTGGGTGAGCTAATTAGCCACTGTAATTTACCGCTGTTAATTGGATACCCCCATAGTCTAGTGTGTACCCAGCATTAGAAAATAAGAACAAAATTAGATAATCGGATGCATACTTAACCACTTGCCTGGCACGGTAGTATCAGATACGACCATACCAGACCGTATCTGATAAGACCAGTCAGAAATGTCCACGGGGCGGCTACGGAAAGCTAATCTTCTCGCAGCCGCCTATATCAGAGGGACCTCCTGGTCCCTCTACGGAATTGGTATGAAATACCGTCAGCCGCATGGCGGGCGGTTCGATTCCCGTCAGCGGCAGCCCGACAGAAGCAGAGTGCGACGCAGCGGAAGCCCGACAGCGCTGGAAATCCCGATCGTGGATAGGTAAGTATCCACTAACCTAACCCTAACCCTCCTTAGGGGTGCCTAACCCTAACTTCCCCCCCAAGTGCCTAACCCTAATCCCCCCTCTAAGTGCCTAACCCTAACCACCCCCTTCCCCGCTGCCTAAACCTAAGTCCCCCGGGGGGGTGCCTAACCCTAAGTCCTCCCCGGGGGTGCCTAACCCTAACCCTCCCTCCCCCTAGCTTAACCCTAACCCTCCCGGGGGGGTGCCTAACCCTAAGTCCCCCCCGGGAGCCCTAAACCTAACCCTCCCCCCCCGCGGCTGTCCGCTATCAGTACGATCGTGATGCCGGGCGCCGGTCTCCCAGCGTCGGGGAAATGCGGGCGTCTATATCTAGACGCCCGGCATTTCACCCATGCCGGGATAAGACAGTCGGGAAGCCGGCTGCCGGTATTTAGGCAGTCGGCTTCCCGATTGCCTCCCCCCTCTACACCCGCGGCTGCCTCTCCAGCGTGTCCCGATCACTGCTGGCCACAGTGATCGGACACCCGGACCCACCCCCCTTCCCGCGCGGCTGACATCCATTGTAGTAGCAGTCATGGCTGCTGCTGAGTCCTGATCACTGTGGCCAGCAGTGATCGGGATGCTGGCATCACCCCCCACGGCGCGATACCGCCCCTCCTGCTTCCGCCGGCCGCACTGCGATGTGTCTCCGGCTGGCGCCATATCCCTCTCAAAGGGCAGCCTCACTCCTGCATAGAAAGCAGCAGCCGCGGCTCCTGGAAGCCGGACACCGCTGCTGCTGCTGTGACTACCCGGCCTCACCTCCCCCGTTCAGCTGCTCACTCGCAGGCAGCTATATGATATCCTCCTGGCCAGGGGGCAACCCCACCTCCTCATTCCTTCCAGCCAGGTGCAGCTTCGGCTCTTCTGCCTGCCTTGTGCCCGATCACTGCTGGCCACAGTGTTCGGGCAGTAAAGAGTCTATATATATATATATATATATGCAGTATGTGTGTGTATATATATATATATGTGTATATATATATATATATATATATATATACACACACACACTAGGGATGGCCACTGACCATCGATGTTTTAATCATCGATGATCTTAAAAAAAAGCACAAGTGGTTTTGCCCTGCTGACAGGCATCGTTGCTGCACATTGATGGCAGCCCCCCCCCCCCCGATGTTATAGCAACATCGGTGTCTGCGGTCTCAAATAATCAATTATCTTTTTAATCAATGGTTTCCCCACTGACCATCGATGGTACACCTGTCAATAGCTGCCATTACAGTATACCATAAAAATTTCTATTTTTACGGTATACTGTTAAAAAAAAAAAATAATAATAATAAAATTGTTTTGGATAAGTTTTAAAAAAGATATTCTTGACCTAATTCAATCATAAAAGAAACCTGACAATTTCTGAGCAGTTTTTTGAAAAATAATTTGTCAGTTAAGTGCTTAAAAGGTACTTCACTTTCATGTGATAAAGCTGCTTTAAGCGCAACCCAATTTAAACTGGCTGCAGTACTTCTATTGCACTGTATTTAAATGAGATGATTTAGCAATGGTAATCTGGCACGACGTTATACCGGTTTTACATGTAAAACATCCTTACTAATAAACACAAACTTCTTGTTTTGTTACTTCCATTACAGCAATCATTCACCGGACACCAGAGATGCAGGAAGCCTACAAGGATGAGATTCAAAGGGATGTTCAAAATGTTTTGCATGAACTCCAAAACCGATCTGCATTATCTGCTGGGGTAAAGAATACAGGGCCTGATTCAGAGCCGCTCGTAAGCGGCCGCTCGTTCGCTCCGAGCGATGTTCGCAGCCAACCGGTCAGTGCGGTCGGAAATCGTGTGCTTGCAAAATAGCGAATGCCTGCTAATTTGAGTGACAGAATGAGGCGTATGTTGGTGGTAACAGGGGAAGGTGCTTGAAAACGGGGAGTGGAGATCAGAACGCAGGCGTGCCAAATGGTCAAAACGGGCGTTTTAAGGGTGTGCATAATTAACAAAGCAGCGTCATCGAGACGCCTGGCGTAGTGAGACGCCAGGTCACATGCGACTCTGCTAGCAGCGGGCGCCATGTGTCTTTATTTTGCCCGAAAATGTATCTAATTCGCAATGTAATGCGACTAGAATGCACCAGCAGACTGTGCTGAGTAATGTGATATGTGACACCTGTATATCTGTGTGCACCTGAGTCTGTATATGGGAGACTGTGCTGAGTAATGTGATATGTGACACTTGTATATCTGTGTGCTCCTGAGTCTGTATATAGGAGACTGTGCTGAGTAATGTGATATGTGACACCTGTATATCTGTGTGCACCTGAGTCTGTATATAGGAGACTGTGCTGAGTAATGTGATATGTGACACCTGTATATCTGTGTGCTCCTGAGTCTGTATATGGGAGACTGCGCTGAGTGATGTGATATGTGACACTTGTATATCTGTGTGCACCTGAGTCTGTATATAGGAGACTGTGCTGAGTAATGTGATATGTCACACCTGTATATCTGTGTGCACCTGAGTCTGTATATAGGAGACTGTGCTGAGTAATGTGATATGTGACACCTGTATATCTGTGTGCACCTGAGTCTGTATATAGGAGACTGTGCTGAGTAATGTGATATGTGACACTTGTATATCTGTGTGCACCTGGGTCTGTATATAAGAGACTGCGCTGAGTGATGTGATATGTGACACTTGTATATCTGTGTGCACCTGGGTCTGTATATAGGAGACTGTGCTGAGTATTGTGATATGTGACACCTGTATATCTGTGTGCACCTGAGTCTGTATATAGGAGACTGTGCTGAGTAATGTGATATGTGACACCTGTATATCTGTGTGCACCTGAGTCTGTATATAGGAGACTGTGCTGAGTAATGTGATATGTGACACCTGTATATCTGTGTGCACCTGAGTCTGTATATAGGAGACTGTGCTGAGTAATGTGATATGTGACACTTGTATATCTGTGTGCACCTGAGTCTGTATATAGGAGACTGCGCTGATTAATGTGATATGTGACACCTGTATATCTGTGTGTACCTGAGTCTGTATATAGGAGACTGCGCTGAGTAATGTGATATGTGACACTTGTATATCTGTGTGCACCTGACTCTGTATATGGGAGACTGCGCTGAGTAATGTGATATGTGACACTAGTATATCTGTGTGCTCCTGAGTCTGTATATGGGAGACTGTGCTGATTAATGTGATATGTGACACCTGTATATCTGTGTGCACCTGAGTCTGTATATAGGAGACTGTTCTGAGTAATGTGATATGTGACACCTGTATATCTGTGTGCACCTGAGTCTGTATATAGGAGACTGTGCTGAGTAATGTGATATGTGACACCTGTATATCTGTGTGCTCCTGAGTCTGTATATAGGAGACTGTGCTGAGTAATGTGATATGTGACACCTGTATATCTGTGTGCACCTGAGTCTGTATATAGGAGACTGTGCTGAGTGATGTGATATGTGACACCTGTATATCTGTGTGCTCCTGAGTCTGTATATGGGAGACGCTTGCTGATTAATGTGATATGCGACACCTGTATATCTGTGTGCTCCTGAGTCTGTATATAGGGGACTGTGCTGAGTGATGTGATATGTGACACCTGTATATCTGTGTGCACCTGAGTCTGTATATAGGAGACTGCGCTGAGTAATGTGATATGTGACACTTGTATATCTGTGTGCACCTGAGTCTGTATATAGGAGACTGTGCTGAGTAATGTGATATGTGACACCTGTATATCTGTGTGAACCTGAGTCTGTATATAGGAGACTGTGCTGAGTAATGTGATATGTGACACCTGTATATCTGTGTGCACCTGAGTCTGTATATAGGAGACTGTGCTGAGTAATGTGATATGTGACACCTGTATATCTGTGTGCACCTGAGTCTGTATATAGGAGACTGTTCTGAGTAATGTGATATGTGACACTTGTATATCTGTGTGCACCTGGGTCTGTATATAAGAGACTGCGCTGAGTGATGTGATATGTGACACTTGTATATCTGTGTGCACCTGGGTCTGTATATAGGAGACTGTGCTGAGTATTGTGATATGTGACACCTGTATATCTGTGTGCACCTGAGTCTGTATATAGGAGACTGTGCTGAGTAATGTGATATGTGACACCTGTATATCTGTGTGCACCTGAGTCTGTATATAGGAGACTGTGCTGAGTAATGTGATATGTGACACCTGTATATCTGTGTGCACCTGAGTCTGTATATAGGAGACTGTGCTGAGTAATGTGATATGTGACACTTGTATATCTGTGTGCACCTGAGTCTGTATATAGGAGACTGCGCTGATTAATGTGATATGTGACACCTGTATATCTGTGTGTACCTGAGTCTGTATATAGGAGACTGCGCTGAGTAATGTGATATGTGACACTTGTATATCTGTGTGCACCTGACTCTGTATATGGGAGACTGCGCTGAGTAATGTGATATGTGACACTAGTATATCTGTGTGCTCCTGAGTCTGTATATGGGAGACTGTGCTGATTAATGTGATATGTGACACCTGTATATCTGTGTGCACCTGAGTCTGTATATAGGAGACTGTTCTGAGTAATGTGATATGTGACACCTGTATATCTGTGTGCACCTGAGTCTGTATATAGGAGACTGTGCTGAGTAATGTGATATGTGACACCTGTATATCTGTGTGCTCCTGAGTCTGTATATAGGAGACTGTGCTGAGTAATGTGATATGTGACACCTGTATATCTGTGTGCACCTGAGTCTGTATATAGGAGACTGTGCTGAGTGATGTGATATGTGACACCTGTATATCTGTGTGCTCCTGAGTCTGTATATGGGAGACGCTTGCTGATTAATGTGATATGCGACACCTGTATATCTGTGTGCTCCTGAGTCTGTATATAGGGGACTGTGCTGAGTGATGTGATATGTGACACCTGTATATCTGTGTGCACCTGAGTCTGTATATAGGAGACTGCGCTGAGTAATGTGATATGTGACACTTGTATATCTGTGTGCACCTGAGTCTGTATATAGGAGACTGTGCTGAGTAATGTGATATGTGACACCTGTATATCTGTGTGAACCTGAGTCTGTATATAGGAGACTGTGCTGAGTAATGTGATATGTGACACCTGTATATCTGTGTGCACCTGAGTCTGTATATAGGAGACTGTGCTGAGTAATGTGATATGTGACACCTGTATATCTGTGTGCACCTGAGTCTGTATATAGGAGACTGTGCTGAGTAATGTGATATGTGACACTAGTATATCTGTGTGCTCCTGAGTCTGTATATGGGAGACTGTGCTGATTAATGTGATATGTGACACCTGTATATCTGTGTGCACCTGAGTCTGTATATAGGAGACTGTTCTGAGTAATGTGATATGTGACACCTGTATATCTGTGTGCACCTGACTCTGTATATGGGAGACTGTGCTGAGTAATGTGATATGTGACACCTGTATATCTGTGTGCTCCTGAGTCTGTATATAGGAGACTGTGCTGAGTAATGTGATATGTGACACCTGTATATCTGTGTGCACCTGAGTCTGTATATAGGAGACTGTGCTGAGTGATGTGATATGTGACACCTGTATATCTGTGTGCTCCTGAGTCTGTATATGGGAGACGCTTGCTGATTAATGTGATATGCGACACCTGTATATCTGTGTGCTCCTGAGTCTGTATATAGGAGACTGTTCTGAGTAATGTGATATGTGACACCTGTATATCTGTGTGCACCTGAGTCTGTATATAGGAGACTGTGCTGAGTAATGTGATATGTGACACCTGTATATCTGTGTGCACCTGAGTCTGTATATAGGAGACTGCGCTGAGTAATGTGATATGTGACACCTGTATATCTGTGTGAACCTGAGTCTGTATATAGGAGACTGTGCTGAGTAATGTGATATGTGACACCTGTATATCTGTGTGCACCTGAGTCTGTATATAGGAGACTGTGCTGAGTAATGTGATATGTGACACCTGTATATCTGTGTGCACCTGAGTCTGTATATAGGAGACTGTGCTGAGTAATGTGATATGTGACACCTGTATATCTGTGTGCACCTTGATCTGTATATAAGAGACTGTGCTGAGTAATGTGATATGTGACACTTGTATATCTGTGTGCACCTGGGTCTGTATATAAGAGACTGCGCTGAGTGATGTGATATGTGACACCTGTATATCTGTGTGCACCTGAGTCTGTATATAGGAGACTGCGCTGAGTGATGTGATATGTGACACCTGTATATCTGTGTGCTCCTGAGTCTGTATATAGGAGACTGTGCTGAGTAATGTGATATGTGACACCTGTATATCTGTGTGCTCCTGAGTCTGTATATAGGAGACTGTGCTGAGTAATGTGATATGTGACACCTGTATATCTGTGTGCTCCTGAGTCTGTATATAGGAGACTGTGCTGAGTAATGTGATATGTGACACTTGTATATCTGTGTGCTCCTGAGTCTGTATATAGGAGACTGTGCTGAGTAATGTGATATGTGACACCTGTATATCTGTGTACACCTGAGTCTGTATATAGGAGACTGTGCTGAGTAATGTGATATGTGACACTTGTATAGCTGTGTGCTCCTGAGTCTGTATATGAAGCGAACGGAACTTGGCACGGGAAAAAGCTGCACTTTAGCTCTTACTATATAGATTCAGGGACTCAGGGCCTGATTCAGAGCCGGACGCTCTGACCAGAGCGCTCGCTCTGAATCAGGGCCCTCCTATCTAATATTGGAGCGGCCTCTTGGACGCTCGCATAGCTGCGGGTTACCACCCACAGCTTATGCGAGCGTCCATGATGCTGGTCACGATGGTCATGTACAAGCGTAGCCGCAATACAAATGCTGCACATGCGTAAAGGCTAACAATCACTCGATCTACGTAAATATCAGCATTGCGTAAATCTCCGAATCCGTCCCTTTGTCCTGGATCTAGAACATTTCAGGCCAATTTTTACACTTTTTTTCTTTTTTTCTTTTCAGAATCACAATCAAGATGCACTTGAAGCAGAAGGTTAGAAATATATATTTTCCCCACAGCCAAACATTATTTTATAGAAGTCCTTTCACACACTGACTAAGGCCCTCATTCAGAGCCGCTCGCTATTTGCGGTCGTTCGTTCTAAAATAAGGGGTGGCTATTCAAATGAACCGTTCGCTAATTGCGGTCTGTTCACGCCTCTAAGTCTGAACGAGAGAGCAAAACTTGCGGTTGTAATTTTGAAAAATACGCCTCCTTGCCGGTCGCACCATACGTCATGTCCGCTATTTATTAGATTAATCGAGTACATCGAACAGCGTATGAACTGCTCGCTATTCTTGTGGCTGGTTTTTCAACCGCTATTTTGCGAGCAGTTCTGAGTAAAAAAAAACCAAGTGACGTGGTCAATGACGCTGCTGTATTAATTATGCACTCCCTTAAAACGCCCGTTATGACCTTTAAGCACGCCTGCGTTCGAATTCCACACCCCCGTTTTCAAGCACCTTCCCCTGTTACCACCCACATACGCCTCCTTCTGTCACTCAAAATAGCAGGCATTCGCTATATAGCGAACAAACGATTTTCGTCCGCATTGACTGGTTCGAGCATGCGTATTAAAATCCGTACGCATGCGCAGATGTGCAAACATCGGTCAGAACGAACGAGCGGCCGCTTACGAGCGGCTCTGAATCAGGGCCTAAATCTGAACAGTAGCAATAATATAGCACATTAGTGCATTAAAGCAAAGTACACTGTGAACCTTTATTTATCCAAATGTGTTTGCAACTGAAAGGAAAAAACATTCATCTGAATGCTCCTGTTTACCCGAGCCAACATTGTCCTTCAGGAGACTATGGGGGGGGGGAGGGGGTATCCAATTAGCCACGATAACTCCTTTTTAGGCAAAAAGTTGTGAAAACTTTTCTCCAAAAAAATGGTTAACGTGCTATCCAATTATAAGCGGTTTTCTCAGTTCCTGAGTCTTCCATAGCAATTATTCTGAATTAGTTTTCACCATCTCTGAGTAGATGAAAAGTTGTGCGAAATCCCCATTTTTGGCCTAAAATGTTGGGACATAGGGCTCGATTCATACCCGCTCGCTAAATGTGTACGCTCGCACCCAGCGTATGCAAATCCGGCACACACCCAGCGAGGCAGGCGATCGCGCGGCATAAGCACGCCCACTATGTCTTGGCGTGCGATCACTTTGTGTATGCAGACGCCCACCAGCCTGTCTTAAGACGCCCACTAGCGCACGTCATCTCCAGGAAGTGTATGCAACCATCAGTACATCGGGTTCCATCGGAAGCGAACGCAGCGCTTAAGGTTGACTATACCCTACCGCAAGAACTGCGAGCACTTCATTGTGAAATACAACAAGGTGATGTGTACTATGATGCTGTCTGATAATTATGCATGCCTCTGACACAGCATTGAGACGCTCAGGCACGCCTATCGTTCGCACCTCCACTCCCCCGTGTATAATGCACCCACAAATGGCTTCTCTTGTCACTCACTTTGCTGGGCTGTCTATGCGCAGCGAGTGAACGCTTCCCGATCTCTCGCACTGGTTCGTGCACTGCGATGCGTCCACATGCGCAGAATGAGAAATTCATCCAGCTATGAGCAAATGCATCCTAGCGAGCGGGTCTGAATCAGGTCCTTCGTGCAGAACCCCTGGGACACCCCCCTTAATGACTAATTAGGCAAAACAAATTGGGTGAGTGGGGGGTAGGTGAAAACTAAAAAAATGCAGGAAAATGGGTGAAAATAGTGAGTTAGGTATTTTACGGGGCTGTATGGATGGGGCGGGTGTTTTGAACATTGCATTGTATTAACATTTTTTGAAGTGCCCTAAAATGACTAAAAAATATACTTAACGCCATTGTATTTACCCTTAATGTAACTACAGCATTACCTTTGGCCAACAAAATGTATTTCTGTCTTGTTTTTTGTGTTATAGCACAATGCATATAACAGCCATTTGACACCATTTAAGAATTAAAACCCTTTGATTATGGCCAATAAAAGACTTGTATACTGTTACACAATATTAGTTTACCTTTTTTGGGGGTACAGGCTGATTTTCCCATTTTCCCTATATGTTTCACCTTAGCCATCAGCACTGTAGCCATTACTACCATATAGATTCACGAGGTCGTCACCTATAGCAACCACGGTTCCGGTACAGAACTTTATGCTCATTGGGTCGGTGATGCATCAAGGAGAGAGATAGAAAGCAAAGCAACCAATCAGCTCCTAACTGTCATTTATCTAGCACAGTCTTTGAAATGAAAGATAGATGCTGATTGGTTGGTTTGGGTAACTTCTCCACTTTATATCTCTCTCCAAGGCTTGAAACCTCTCCCCTTGGTACTTGAATGCCCTAGGATTAATGATGGGCAACAGGCAGAACCAAGGGTGCATGTGGCCCTCGCATCCCTCACTTACGGCCTCCAGCTCCATGCTGCTTTTGTGTCACAGTTGCAACACTTTGTTAAAATAATCCGCTGATATGTTATTCCATATCTCTTTCTTTGAATGCATGTGCTGTTTTTGTTTATTACTGAAATTAAGGGTAATGTGGGGTGTTTTTGAAGTTTAGAGGGTCGGCCCCATGCAGCCCCCCAAACTGTACCGAACACTGATTTAAACACTTGGTGCTCCAGCTATTGTATACTGCAGGCAGCCTGGTGGTGATGTCACAGCGGAGAACCAGTGTTTTAATGGTCGCAGTGGAAGTTGGTAAGAGCTGTACAACTCCTGTACAACTTATTTCAGGGCTCACAATATTAATTATAAACTCCAGTAAAGATATCACTTAAACAATGTGATTTCGATGATAAACTTACTATGAAATGACCAGACAGACCTAGTATAGCAATAAAATTTTTGGATCACGATGTGTAGCAATATGTTTTATTGTAATTGCCTTAGGTAGTGGGATGAAAAAAAAAAATGACACCACTTGTATCAATCTCTTTATGCTACAGCTAAGTATCGATCACCGTTTTCTCCCCACAGAATTCCTACGGACACATTTTGCTAAGATCGTTGTAGAAAAACCCAACCTCAGCGGTATTTTAGATGATCTCTACGCTAGCCGTAAAATAACAGAAGAGGCTATAGCGGCGGTAACAATTGGCACTCCCCAGGAGCAGGTCAGGAAGACTTTACACATGATCATAAAAAATGGAAAAGCAAGCTGCTATGAATTCCTTCAGCTCTTGTCGGTTCACCATCCTTCACTGATGAGATCGCTGAGGGACTAGAACTTTGTGGCAGTGGAGATCTCGGATGCTGGTTTTGGAGGTGAGAGAAGACAGCTGGAAGCATGATACTCTACCACTACCTGACTTTACACGCTCATGGGCAGTGTAGCCGGTGAGTGGAATTAAAGCCTCAAAAATATTTTCAGACCTCGAAGTGGAAGGTGAACATGGTGCTAAGCCTAAATTACCTACCGTCCATTGCCATAGTCCCATTAAAGTTGACTACACATCCGTAGTACATCATCTTGAGCAATAATTTTGTTGACCCAGCGAGTTATAAGATACCAGCAGAGCCAGATTAGCCACAGGACAGCTGGGATAGTCGTCCAGGGGCCCCCACACACTAAGGGGACCCCCACACATAGCTACATCACCAGCGTGCGAGGCAACTGTGGCATATGAAAACTGGGGTCTCTGTGGCATAATGTGAACTGAGGCAATACAGTATGGGTAACACATTTGGGGTGCTGGGAGTATTTACACATTATAATTTTTAATAACATTGCCATTATATGATAATTTTATTGATAAGGGGCACCCACAAGTTAGTTGCCTTCATGCCCAACCAACCCCAGTCTGGCTCAGAATACCAGACGTTGGGTTGGGTACGGGATGCCAACGCTTGGGATCCTGGCGGTCAGAATCCCGACAGGGTTAGGATACCGACACTTGTCGGTCAGTATCCTAACCCTCTACCTAACCTCCCCTTAGTGCCTAAGCCTAACCACCCCCTACCTGCACCCTAAACCTAAACCTCCCCCCTTAGTGCCTTACCGTACTTACCGGAGAGATGCCGGCACGGAGATTCCAACAGGTATCGGGATTCTGGCGCCGGCATCCCGACTTGTCGGGATTTTGACCGGATCCTCAGATGTTATCTTTAGATTGTAAGCTCTTACGAGCAGGGCCTTCCTACCTCATATACTCTTCCTTCCTTCACTCGTATAACCCACTGCCAACAACGGCACCGGACCTTTGGGCTCAGTAGGTGCTGCTCTTATGAGTATTATGACTGCTGTTACAGCAATGTCTGTGTAGCTTGAATCCATCTCTGCAATGTTTTGTACTGTAAGTTATTTCCACTTGTTCTGTTTGCACTTTCTCTGCCTATGCACTGTGTAAGGCGCTGAGGACCCCTTGTGGCACCATATAAATAAAGGATTATGATAATACATCTTCTTTATGTATATTTTTGTGACAAGCAAATGATTTCAAAAGATGATGATGTAACACTTCTGCAAATATGCAGCACTCGTCACTGTAACATGAATAGATAATAAAATATATAACTGCACAAAGATGCTTGCAATAGCGCTATGCTGCAGAGTAGATGAGGCAGACTCAGAGGCAGAGGTTCTGCTGACCGTATCAGAGGTTCAGGAAGCTTATCAGAGACAGAAGATACACACTGGTGCGCAGTGCGCAAATGCCAGAAGGGCCGATGGCCTAAGGACCGGCTCGAGGAGGGGGGAAAGGAAAAGTTCCCCGCCCTCCACCCCACGGCTCCGGAATCACAATAATATCACGGAGACGGAAGGGGTGGAGGCATGGATGGGCCGGTGGCTGCTGTGCTGGGCCGGGAAGAGACGGGGGCGTGCCGCGAGGCCAGCCCCCATGATTCGCGGCACGCCCCCTTGATTTAACCATGCCCCCCTTCACACGCGAGTGCAGGGCGGACTGCCAGAGCTGAAATACAGCCCCAGTCCGTCCCTGCTGGTGCGTGAGCACACAGAGGAGTATTGATCCGACGGTGTGTTAGTGGCGGGTGCAGCATTAAATAGGGCACTCCTGGCTGTCATTGGATGCAGAGATCATGTGTGCGCAGCATTCAGAATCTGACTGGATAGATCAGTCACCTGAATGTATCCAACATGGCCACGCCCGTGTAGTCCAGGAAATGAAAAGAAACAGGAGAGCAGGAAAGCTGCAGTCCGGGTTTTGTGACACAGACTTTAGGATAGTTCCGGCTAAGTGCGTGTATGTTTATGCACTGTAGGACAGCCAGATAGCACGCTGTCGCAACACCGTGAAGCAATGCCAGTGGTGACGTCTTTAGTCAGCAAATGACATTCATGTAAAATTTAGCATGTTTTGCAGGGCCATATTAAAAATGGGGCAGATGAGACTACAATCCCAGGCCTCCACATAAAAATAGGCCCCTAGTCATAACAGCATTATGATTCTCAACTGGCCACTTAGGCCCTCATTCAGAGCCGTTCGCTATTTGCGTTCGTTCAAAAACAAGGGGTGGCTATGCAAATGATCCGTTCGCACATTGCAGTCTGTTCACACCTCTAAGTCTAAACGAGCGAGCAAAACATACGCTCGTTTATTTGATAAAAACGCCCCCTGGCCGCTCGCACCATACGTCATGTCCGCTATTTATTAGATTAATCGAGTACATCGTACAGCGTATGAACTGCTCGCTATTCTTGGGGCTGGTTTTTTCAACCGCTATATTGCGAGCAGTTCTGAGTTAAAAAAAACCAAGTGACGTGGTCATATTGACGCTGCTGTATTAATTATGCACACCCATAAAACGCCCGTTTTGACCTTTAAGCACGCCTGCGATCGGATCTCCACTCCCCGTTTTCAAGCACCTTCCCCTGTTACCACCCACATACGCCTCATTCTGTCACTCAAAATAGCAGGCCCTCGCTATATTGCGTACAAATGATTTTCGGCCGCACTGACTGGTTCGCGCATGCGTACTAAAA
The DNA here is from genome assembly GCA_031769625.1 of Taudactylus pleione. Classification (NCBI taxonomy): domain Eukaryota; kingdom Metazoa; phylum Chordata; class Amphibia; order Anura; family Myobatrachidae; genus Taudactylus; species Taudactylus pleione. Next base: position 2,269,065 of record JAUIMM010000586.1, read on the forward strand.
ACCGTACGCATGCGCAGATGTGCGAACATCGCTCGGAACGAGCGTACTGCCGCTAGCGAGTGGCTCTGAATGAGGGCCTTAGTCCGCCATAAATCATAAATATTAAAATTGCATTTCTAATTTCCTCACATTTTACTACTTTTATGCATTTAGGGAGACATTGTGGCTGATGGTGCACACGCCCACATGACACTGGCCACGCCCACATGACACTGGCCACGCCCACATGACACTGGCCACGCCCACATGACACTGGCCACACCACTTCTCACTATATGTAGGACATTAATCATTTTCAGCCCCAGGCCCATGTGGTCCTTAAACCGCTTCTCATTACTACTGTCATTACCAGTTTAATGTGAGCGCATATGCTATTGTTTCCACATCTAGAGCATACTTGCCTACATTGTATTTAGCTTTTGCGGGAGACTTGGGGAGAGGAGAAAGATCGGGTCGTGATGGGGCGGGGCCTGACATCTTGCGTCATTAGGCCCCGCCCCTTTGTGGTAAATTGCCGCGATTGACGTAAATTTGCATAAGGGGCGGGGCTAAATGTTGTGATTCGTGCAGAATCGCATAACTAAGCCCCGCCCCCTACACAGAGACCCGCGATTGCGCAGAAGTTCTCCCCATTCTGCCCACTTCACTAGGAAGTGGGAAGAAATCGGGAGAAATGCCTACCCTTCGGGGGTGCGGGGGGTTACCCGAAAAATTGGGAGCCTCCCGCGAAAACCGGGAGGGTAGGCATGTATGATCTAGAGATGTATCTCACAAGTCGCTCAGCAAACACAGGGAACTGGTTCTGGTTTTTAGACGTATATAACGACCTGCACAATTGATGTAAAATGCGTCCAAATCTGCCTGAGCCCCAAATCTCTATTCAAATGCAGTTACAGTATATACATCTAAGAACCATCACTAGAATATGGTTGTATCACAGACAAGAGACACTGATGTTCCCCCTCTTATAAGAAGACTTTCCCCTAGACTTTAAGGCAGGTTGTGGTGGGGAACCTTTTTTCTGCCGAGGGCCATTTTGATATATATAACATTATTTGAGGGCCTGGTTCAGGCCACGCCCCCTCTGTATGATGTCACATGGGGCGGGACCACAATCGCTGGTTATTACAGCAATGCCCGGAGCATCCTGAGGACTGTAAGGGCAGCGGTGTGACGGTCTGAAGCATCCTAAGGACGCTTCAGGCAGCACTGCTGCATAGATTTTGTCTGCAGGGTGCCATTCTAGGCACCCTGTAGACAAATGATCCAGGCCAAATGATTCCAAGGGCCTTATAAGGCCCCTGGGCAGGAGGTTCCCCATCCCTGCTCTAAGGGGTAATTTACTAAATTGAGAGTTTTTAGAAGAGATGTTGTCCATAACAACCAATCAGATTCTAGCTATTATCTTCTAGAAGGTGCTAGTTAAATGTTATGTTTCCCATAGCAACCAATCAGATTCTACTTAACATTTAACTAGCACCTTCAGGAAGATAATAGCTATATTCTGATTGGTTGCTATGGGCAACATCTCTTCTAAAACTCACTTCTAAAAACTCTCACTTTCGTAAATATACCCCTAATACTTGAAGCATTCCCTGAAAACTCCCCTCAAGACACGTACAGTATCACATACCCCAACCACCTTATCATCTCGCTAAGCTACTCTACCATCTGCACAGTTCACGCAAAACTTACATTATATTCTTCCTATACAATGTACTGATGCTCCATTCGAACCCAAATTACTGTATGCATGATCATATCGTCCCAGTAGGTATTATTTATATTATTTTCCCCTTACGTGGCTATGGGCTCTCTTTGGAGGCACTGCCTGTCCCAATAACCTACAATGATGAGTATAGTACAGAGATGTTCGTACAACTTGGGGCCTTACACTTAAACTTCATTTTTAAGATCTTTTCATTTATGTATGATTACTCAGACCACAGCACAACATAGTCACAGTATGCATGGCTGAGAGCTGATAATAATATCTCACTCATATTATATTATATATTCTGTATATATGAAGCTTAATAACTCAGGCGGTTATGTAATAGGTTCAAGGATAAGGAACTGGCACGATTTCTGAGTTAGTTGCTAAATTTAGAGCTTCAATCAGTTATACGGCTGGTTTTACCTTATCACTGATTGCCTCTGTAGTTTTAGCGGCGTGACGAAATCACGCCAGTTCTGTAATATCTGACCCTATTTCATAACCCCCCCCAGTATTTAATATTGCAGCAACCCACCTGCAGTATAGCGATACACTAATACATCCATATTACATATTTTCTTTATGATTCTTAAACAATATATGTGTATAATAAAAAGATATATATTTTGTCTGTAATTTCCAACCCTCGTGGTACTAACAACACAGTCCACAAGGTGGGAATATTACGATATATTTGAACATATTCTTGAAGCTATCTCTTAGCATAATTACTGTTTACAGGAGAAAGGTTATGCGGGTTGTGTAACTCCCAGCGGATCTAGCATTTGGGTACCAGGAGACTTAATTAAATTATCATTGTGTATCAGAAACCACTTATCATTTGTTATATGTATACATGGAAGCTCCAGAGTATACTATCTAAAATAAGATTAAATGAAGTAGCTCACATCCGTAGCATCTCTTCTATTTCATTTATGAATACTTAATAATATAACAGACACTATGGGCCTGGCTGAGAGGTGGGCGCAGTGGCGATTTTGGACGCAAGCGGCCGATGTTTTCAGTCTGCGCAGGCGCCCGAGTCGCACCACGCATGGGTCCTGATGGTTACCTCCCGGGTACACAGAACAAATTTTGTCGCAGAGGGAGGAGATTCATCGGGCGTTTCTGGGTGGTTGCGGGAATGCCGTGGTCAGCGACTGTATCTTTTTACTCACTTGCTCTGGCAGACATAGGGCTTCTCTAATGTCCAATGGTGCGACCGATGTGTATCCAATGGTGCAGGCGCGTCCAAAAAACATCGGACAGCCGCACAAACATCGGCAAATCAGGCCTTTACCAGGGCCGAAACTAGGATATCTGTCACCCGGTGCAAGGCAATTTTGCACCCCCCCGTGTGCGTCTCTTGACCCCAGTGCGTCTCTCAGCCCCATTTCCCCGGCCCCAGTGTATCTCAGCCGGGAATGCTGTGTGCATTGCACTGGCCTAACAGACACTAGAGATCCAGTAGAACCTCTAGCATCTGTCGCCTCTTTGGCGGCTGCCATTTTTGGACGGCCGTTTTCTGAGTCTGCAGCCCCCAAGCCACCTCGAGTCAGCTTTTTTCACCCCCTGCAATCCGACACCCGGTGCACGTGCACCTCTAGCCCCCCCCCCTAGTTGCGGCCCTGCCTTTACAGTATCTCTGTAGGCCATTATCCCATTCCTTACACCAAAACTGAGGGCCTGTAAATGTGCACTTTTCTGTAAAGATATATAGTATACAACACTCTAAAACCTGTGTTGAAGCTCTGTTGACTAGACGTTCATATCCAGAAATGCTGCCTAGATCAATAAATGAAGTCCAGAATGAAAGTGTATAGGGTAAAGATAATCATCAACATGGACCTAGGAAGACAATGTTCCTGATTCAGAGGCGGAGGAAATGCAGATGTTTTTTGTACTGTGCAGGCAACGGGTTAGAGACGTGGTCGCAGATTTAGTAGTAGGCATCCAGGGACATGTAAAAAAAAAAAGGATCAATTCGGAGCCACGAACTGAAGTACCGTTCTATAAGAACGGTACTTCCCGAATGAGAGCTTAGCAGCGGGATTTCACCATGGAAACCCCGCCGCTAAACGTTCATTGGCTGAGAGAGGGCACGCCGTGTTTTTTTATAAAAAAAAACTTTTTTTCTATATCACAGATGCACGGATGGTTCTCACTGAACCATCCCTGCTTCTGTGCTTATTTTATTACAGACAGATGCATGCATCACGGATCTCCCCGTGCGTGCATCAGTCTTTTTTTATTTTTTAACAAATGATGCCTGTCGGACGCACGATGCATCGCATGAGCAAATAAAAGGCACGATCAGCATACGAATATGATGGATCATATGATACGTTTTAGGAGCTGCGATTCATCGCACGTCGCATCGAATATCGGGCAATCGGCCCGAAATCGTGCAGGTGTATGGCCAGCATATGGCAAGCATTAATGGGGAGGTAACGGGGGCTACTGAAATGCAGCCAGCAACGGCGTAATCTGTATGCGGCTTCACCATCCCTGGCGGCCTTGTTGCGCCGGATAGTCTGAACCATCATGAGGTTGATCACAAGTTTGATGGTGCGACTGATGCTGCTGCTTTGTATGCTAGCGGCAGATTAGTGACGCCGCCGGAGGTCATCTCTGTACAAATCCCAGCGGCTACTGCATTAGCATATTCTCTCAGTACTGCTGCTCATTCTTTTCTTCTAAGTATGCATCAGGACCAACGGTAGGGACATGGTCATCTTTTGGCTGATAAGGCTTTTAGAGTTTCCCCACCAGTCCAACAGGACTGACTCCTAATTAGACTGTCCAAAATAGAGAGTAGAACCAGAAAAGGCTGCCTGGACTTCCTCTTATAAGCCTAGTATGGCGCCCGCAGTTGAGTGGCTTTTATGGTTAGGGCCGGCTCTAGGGGTGTTCGACCAGTGCGGTCGCACAGAGGTGCCACTCGTAGAGGGTGCACCACTCCCCAGCATCCCGATTTCAGCGGGACAGTACTGTGGCCCGCGGGTGGTCAAATCGGGAGGCTAGGGACCCCCACCGCTGCAGCTGTGAGGTGGTGCCGGACCCCCGGGGTGTGAATGGGTGCCGCGCGGCAACCATTCACTGATGGGAGAGGGCTGGGGGAAGCCCAGCCAGTGACGGAGGGCTGGGCTTTACCCCCAGCCTGACGTTATTTGGAGGCGTGCCATGCAGGCACGCCTCTAAATAACGTCACGTAGGGGGCATGGCCTATGGTAATTAGGCCACGCCCCCAAATTTGGTCGCGCGCGGCACCTTCAGTCGTAAGGACGCCTTCTCAAGGGCCGGCACAGGGTGCTCCGACCCCTGGAGAGGGCCCTGTATATGGTTATGGATCTAGATAACACCTCCATACTTTGATATGTATCTGCTTAATTAGGGGTTGCTACTGAACCTTCCCAAGATTTTAGATGGCAGCAGGCAGCTTAGGGAGATGGGCTCTGGGAAGTCTGCCTAAAGTTGGGAAAGAACAAAAAGCTGTCCTATCACCTGCTGCCTGATGTTCATTTACTCTTCATGTCCCACAGCTTCCTAAACCTCAACCTATCTGAAGCTGAAGTTATCGTCTTCCTCCCTTACAATACACCGTCCTTCCTCCCTTACAATACACCGTCCTTCCTCCCTTACAATACACCGTCCTTCCTCCCATACAATACACCGTCCTTCCTCCCATACAATACACCGTCCTTCGTCCCTTACAATACACCGTCCTTCCTCCCATACATTACACCGTCCTTCCTCCCTTACAATACACCGTCCTTCCTCCCTTACAATACACCGTCCTTCCTCCCATACAATACACCGTCTTTTCTCCCATACAATACACCGTCCTTCCTCCCGTTCCATCTCCATTGGCAATCCCTTCCTTTCCTTTGTTTCCAATGTCCAATATGTAGGTGTTATCATTGACACAACAGCCAGTTCCTTTCCTAAAGCTGTCTTTTACACCTCTTCATTATTTTCCAGGCTCTGTCCCTTTCTCACAATGGAAACCACAAAAACACTCATCCTTGTCCTTATCATTTCTCGTTTTGATTACTGCAATCTACTATCTTCTGTCCTCAGCCATTCCATTAACTCTACTGTCTGCTTCATTTTCTTTCCCCACCGCTCCACCTCTGCTGCCCATCAATCACTCCACTGGCTCTAAACTTCTCTCACCCACCTTCAAATCCCTAAACCACTGCTCCCCTCTTTGCAGCTCAACAGTCATTCCCACACCCACTCATGCCCGCTCTCCTAATGTCTGCCACCTTTCATCCTGCCTGATCACATCTTCCCCATGCCTTACTCCAGGATTTCTTCTATGCTCTATCTGACATCAAACCTCCAAACTTTCAAACGAGATCTCATAGTTTATCTGGGATGCGGTCAGGATACCGGCACACACATCCCGACACGGGACTAAAGATAGGCGTTGAAATCCCGACGCCTATCATTAGCCCCACTGCTAAATGCCGACACCAGGCTTACCGAACGAGGGTAAGCAAGGTGTCTTATCATGTAGCCGCGGGAGGGGAGCTTTAGGGACCCCCGGGGGGACTTAGGGTTAGGCACCCCCCTGGGAGGGTTAGGGTAGGGAAAGGGGGGGTTAGGCACCACTAGGGGGGTCAGGGTTAGGCACCCCCTAGGGAGGGTTAGGTTTAGGGTGCGGGGAGGGGGGGTTAGGTTTAGGCACCAATGGGTGGGAGGTTAGGGTTAGGCACCACTAAGGGAGGATTAGGGTGGGGGGGTTAGAGTACTTACCTGATGCAGTCGGGATTCTGACCCGTTGGGCTGCCGCTGTCGGTACTTGATCCGGCGGCTAAGTAGCCGCCGGCATTGCATGCCGATTCCAGTTCATCTATCTACCTAAGACTACTACGGGTAGGGTACGGGATCATGGCAGTCGGGATGCCGGCGGTCAGACAGTGGCATCCCGACGGTCATAATCCAGAGCCAATTAGATAAGTACCCTAACCCACCTTTCCCGCAGTCTAACCCTCCCCCTCTGCAGCCTAACCCTCCTCCCCGCAGCCCAACTCTAAATTCCCCCCCCCCTAGTACCCAACCCTAATACTTACCACATACTTGCCTACCTTCCTGATTTGCAGTAGAAACCCTTGCAGCGGTGGGAGCCGAATCGAGTCATCGTGGTCCCACCCCCGGCTACACAATGCCCCTAATTTTGGCATTGTGAAGTGGGGGTGGTGCTACAATGACGTGATAGTGCGGTCACGCCCTTGCTCCACCCCCACTGCCACATCATCTCCCTCAACACGCCCCCCTTTATGCAGCGCCACGCCCCCTGCTGAAGAAGACTGGCTTCCCCCTCCCGGAATGCTGGCTCTGGATGTCGGCAGGTATGACTTACCGCCAGGATGCCGTGGGTCGGGATTCTGGTGCCGGGATTCCGACTGCTGCATGGATTCCAGCGTCTATGTTCTGAGTGCCGGCATCGGGACCGCCAGGATGATAACTACATCCCCCTACCACCCACCACCATCTCTGCAATATTAAAGCCTCCTCCCTCTCCCTTTGTGTCCCCACAGCCCCTTTAAAATGTAAGCTCGTTCTAGCATGTACCTCTATCCATCTGTGTTCCCTACATAATTATGAAATCTGCAGATGATAATTATGTATATTTATTAGGTTATGAACTTGTCTGTATCTGTCTTGTATGATCACCCACATACCAAGTCATTGTACTCAAGGTTCCATCCTCTATGTATGGCACTACGGACTTCTTGTGGCAACATATAAATATAATATTTAGGCCCGTATTCAATTTGACTCGAAAAGCCGGAATCCGCAGGAAAAGTTTCGCCGATGACGTCATTTCGCCAGGTGGAAAAGTATCGCTGTATTCAATTTGAAAGACTTTCCGCCTGCAATGTAATAGGCGAAAAAGTTTCGCCTATGAATAGCAGGCGGAAAAAAGTGCAGAATTGGGGTTTTGGGGTGCAACATTGCGGGAACCCCCGTGCAGCCTTCAGACAGTCCCTAAAAGGTAATCTGTCAAATTTAAAAAAAAAAAGACTTAAGAACACCACAAAATTCACTTTGAATTTGGGGGCAAACAAAAAAAATGTTGGGGGACAAAGTTACAAACTAGCGAACTAGACTCTGGGGGGGGTCCCCAAGTATGCCCCAAGTGTTTTTTTCATTGCAGGGGCTTATGGCAGGTGGATTTTTCACAATTTTTGAAACAACTTTAGTAACTTTAAAATATGCTGACCCCCATTTTCAAGTACCCCAAATTTGCTGGGATAAGTTATTTTCTGCAAAAAAACTCCTGCATACTTTTCTGCACCACTTATACAAAAACGCTATTTAGCAGCTATTGAGCCCGTTTAAAAACACCAAATACCTTCAGCAAGCCAAATCGGGGGGTATCATAGCTAACCCCCATGTCAGAGCATCTTTTGGGGGGTGTCAGGCTGATTTCCCCAAATCTGACAGTACTTTCCGCTTGTTTAAGTTTCGCCGGGTCCCGTTTTCGCGTACTTTCAATTTGAATACGGGGGCACGCGCACGATACTGCAAAATACGCGATGGGAGGCGGAAAAGTATCGCGGGTCCGCTCAAATTGAATACGTGTTCCTGATTCTTTCATCTGTAATGTAGTAAGTTAGCAGTATCCTATAGTAGCCAGGGAGATATTAGCGCCAGTCACATATCCTCATGCACTTCAGCAATGAAAATGAACACCCAATGTAGGTGAAACACCATACCTTTACACTGTGTCTTGTATTATTAATAATAAAGTCCCTTATTGATGTGCTCATTTTATTGAGACGGATTAATTGTATGAAAACAAGTCTTGACGTACCTTTTACATGCAAGTATGATATAAAAGTTACGAAGTAATAAAGCAGTGTTAAAAAAAAGTGCGCAAACTTACAAACAAGACATGAAAACAAAAAGACAGAATGGAAAATAAAAAAATACAAATAATGTGTAAGTATCCTGTATTCACGTTGGTGATAAAAGGTACTGTATGTACAATAATGTAATAATCAATAAGCATATTAACAATAATACAATATATAATATAATCTATAGTGTTACTTTATGCATTATGTTGTTAATATGAACATTAGTTAATGAATTAGCAAACTGAATTTGTTTTGTTTCTTTTTTGAGTGTGGGGGGGTTTTGACACTTCTGGGGGCAGCAGAGGCGATGGCACCTGACTGCATTTATTTCATTCTGATGTAATCTTGTCTAACTTCTCAGCAATGTTTCTGTTTGTTAAACTAGTCTTTGAAGTTTCGTTAAGTTATTTGCCAGCTGCTCCCAAGGTTTATTAATACAATAAATAATTTCTGCTTTGTTTGCAGTGCTCAGGGGTCTTGATAACAGGGATAAGAAAATGATCAAAGGCGGATAGGTTTGGGAACACAGGAGCCGCTGAGGGCTTACCTGGAATGCCCAAGCCTGAGTAAAGTTAGAGATAAACAGTAGGCACCCGTCACTAGTCTCGCCAGGCTAATTTTTTTTCTTTATTATAATTGCCAGGCGGAAGCGCACAGTGACACCAGCACCTGAGACCTTGCTCCCTGGAGTCGGGAGTGTGAGAGATGAGTGTTGCAATTAAACAAAGAATATAATCAGACAGAACAGAATCCCAGAGCACTGCTATCATGGCAACTGGCAATCTCTTAGGTCCTAGCTGTTATTCAGACGAGCCTGTGTTACTATTGTGATTTCATTGCTTTCCATTCTCACAAACTGCTGTGAGACATTAAGGGGTCTATTTACTAAGCAGTGTTAGGAGACCGTGAAAAGTTATAAGAAAGTGATAAGGTACCAGCCAATCAGCTCCCAACTGTCATTATTCAAACACAGCCTGTAAGATGACAGTTGGAAGCTGATTGGCTGGCACCTTATCGCTTTTCACGCTGTCTCCTAACACTGCTTAGTAAATAGACCCCCAAGTGAACAAATGTCCCCGTGACTGCCTGTTAGATTCATTAATATGTAATTGCAAAAACATTATTTCTGACATAGCAAGTGCCTCATATTCAGGGAGAGTTTTATCAAATGTAGGGGGAGAAAGCTAAAGCGTAGAGCGAGATAAAGTACCAACCAATCGGCTTCTCTCATGTTACAGGCTGTGTTTAAAAGATTACAGGAGCTGAATGGTTGTTACTTTGGACCTGATTCAGAACCGCTTGCTAGATGCGTATGCAAATCTGGGAAGGCGGGCGATCGCACGGTAAGGCATAAGCACGGCCACTATGTCTTGGCGTGCGATCGCTCTGTGTATGCAGACGCCCACTTGTGCACGTCATCTTCAGGAAGTGTATGCAACCATCGGTAACATTGAGTACCATCGGATGCGATCGCAGGACTTGTGCTTGACCATACCCTGCCGCAAGCACTGCGAGCGTAAAATCCAGCCAGGTGATGTGTACTATGACGCTGCCTGTTAATTATGCACACCTCTGAAACGCCGTTGAGACGCTCAGGCACGCCTGTGTTCGCATCTCCACTCCCCCGCTTTTAATGGCCAGCCCCTGTCACCACCCACAAACTTCCCAATCTCTCGCACTGGTTCGCGCTCGCACACTGCGATGCGTACGCAAATGCACAATGCGAACCATCGGCAGCTACGAGCGAACGTATCCTAGCGAGCGGGTCTGAATCAAGTCCTCTATCTCTCCCCAAGCCTTGATAAATCTCCCTCCTAGTCTGGAAAATGACCAAACAGAGGGCCTGATTCAGAGCCGCTCGTAAGCGTCCGCTCGTTCGTTCCAAGCGATGTTCGCTCATCTGCGCATGCGTATGGGTTTTAGTACACATGCGCGAACAAGTCAGTGTGGTCGAAAATCGTGTGCTCGCAATATAGTGAATGGCTGCTAATTTGAGTGACAGAATGAGGCGTTTGTGGGTGGTAACAGGGGAAGGTGCTTGAAAACGGGGAGTGGAGATCCGAACGCAGGCGTGCCAAACGGTCTAAACGGGCGTTTTAAGGGTGTGCATAATTAACAAAGCAGCGTCATCGACCACGTCAGTTGGTTGTCTTTTAGCCAGAACTGCTCGCATGATTGCGGTAGGAAAATGCAACCACAAGAATAGCGAGCAGTTCATACGCCTTTCAATGTACTCGATTAATCTAATAAATAGCGGAGATGACGTATGATGCGAGCTGCCAGGGGGCGTTTTTAACAAAATAACGTTCGCATGTTTTGTTCGCTCGTTCAGACATAGAGGCGTCAACAGACCGCAAAGAGCGAACGGTCAATTTAAATAGCCAGCCCCTTTTTCTGGACGAGCGAGCGCAAATAGCGTCCGGCTGTGAATCAGGCCCAGAAAACAGAAAAACGACATTATTTAACCTGGATTAATAAGAAAGCACATTCAGTATCTTGCTGTGTTTGTATTAGATAATACAATATAAATTGTAATGATTGTTATGTACAATGTATTTAATTTTCCCAGAATATTTACTAAATAATACAATTAAATTACAGTATCGTTTCATACATTGTATTAAAAAAAAAATCTCGTAACTAAAGTTTGCAAATTAAATTTCCTATATATCCCCAGATCTGGAGCGTGATTAAAGTGTTTAAAGTACAAGAATGTGAATGATTCCAGAGATTACTGTGCTGGCAGTTACAATATTAAGCAGTAATATATAAATTATATAATAATAAGTGATAATGATAAGTAAAATGTGGCAGAACTGTAAATAAAAATATGAATTAGTTACCAAATGAACCCCCCACAACCTCCGGCGCTAATTAGTGACTGCAGCCGTCACCTTCAACTTTGTGAAGTGTAAAATGACAAGTACACAATACCTTCCTAAAATTGACAGCGCTAGACCACAGTACTAATAGATAAGTTATCTAGTGCACAGGTTCTCAAACTCGGTCCTCAGGACCCCCAACAGTGCATGTTTTCCAGGTCTCCTCACAGAATCAAAAGTGAAATAATTAGCTCCACCTTTGGATCTTTTAAAATGTGTCAGTGAGTAATGACTGCACCTGTGCTCCTGATGGGTGTTCTGGAAAGATGACCTGTGTGGGGTCCTGAGGATCGAGTTTGAGAACCACTGATCTAGTGCACTCAAGCTTAAATACACATTGCGTTTATGAATACATATACCACATCACGTAGTGTGACATTGGGGTCCATTTATCATGAACTATCCCCATTTTGGGGGGATAACCACAAATAATTAGTATCGGAGATAGTGTATCTGCTATGGTCTCTGCATTTCCAACAGCCGCCACCACCCCCTTAGGTTTCTATGGGGGATACGATGCTGCTGGATCTACCAAGCTCTGGAATGCGAAACATTCCATAGCTTGGCCCCCACTGCTAACGCCATCTAAAGATGGCGTTGTGCTGCTGTAGCCTATGGGCACAGCATCACATATACAGATTTTAAAAAGTACAGGGAGAAGGGTTCCTTAGGAACCCCCACACTGCAATGTCTGCAGTGCATGCGTGGTCTGCAGACCACATATGTGCTGGAGTCCTGGCACAGAAGTAGAGCCATCACTCCCGGCACATCACAGGTTCCTTTCGGAGTCCCTGTCCTTGTGGGTGCTCTGTGATACATTTGGCCGATATGTTCGCATACTGCGATGCGTATATGGCCGCTAATATCGCGCCCAGTTCGCATTGTGTATATTATCATTGATAAATAGGCCCCTTTATCATGCCCTTGATAAAGTCACACTATGTGATGAAATGTGTTAGGCGGAGGTGGACTTTGTAATGTAAATTATTGAACGTGCCAACGAACAGCACTGTAAGTTATGAGAATACCCACTAATGTTATTTCACGGAGTGGAACTTATTTAACTATATTGCCTGCTGATTGGTGCAGCCATCATTTCCCTGTGTGGGTACACGGAGTGCCCGGCGGAAAGGTGCCAGGAGTGGAAGCTGAATTACAGCCTATTTATCAGCCAACTCACGGCAAGACCCATCGTATACCCGTGCTAGAGAGATCCTGGCAGACTAAGGTCTGCGGCCATAATGAAGGTGTTTTAATATCTAAATGGAGAGTGCTGTACCCAGTATGGGTTGGGTACGGGATCCCGACATTTGGGATGCAGGCGGTCAAAATACTGTACCGACAGCGATATCCTGGAAGAATCCCAATGCCTACAGGTAAGTACCTCTACCCTAACCCCCTGCAGCCTAACCCTCGCTCCCTGCACCCTAACCCCCCATCCCCCGCAGCCTAACCTTAACTCTTCCCCTAGTGCCTAACCCCACGACTAATAGCATCAGGATGCCAGCTGTCGGGATTCCGGCGCCGGTATTGTGACTGCCGGGATGCCGATTAGATCCCACCAAGTATATACAAACACTCCTTGGATAATAAACCTAAGAACGGGAAAATACATAAATTGAGTGGCTCCTGTCTGACAAGTCAGTGATAGCCATATACAGGTATATATTTCTATAAATTGCTGTAAAGTGCCTCTTTGCGGTCTGGTGCTGGACCTAGAGTGAACACTATGCAAGTTAGTAGAATGTAAAACCTGTAAAGTTGCGTCACTATGTTGAGATAAAATATCTCTCTAAAGAATAGTCCCTTTGCCGAGCAACAATAGTACATGACCAGAATTTGTCAGTATCCGGACAAATTAATTCTAAGGGAGGAATTCAATTACCGTGGCTAATAACGGGAGGTAATCTCGGGCTTTAACAGCCGCGGCAATTTAATTAGCCTCCCTCATTAGCCCAATAGCCTTGTTATAGCACCTTAAACACGTGCGTTAATGCACAGGATCCGTCATAAGTTTACGGACCTGTGCTTAACTGACAGTTATTACCCGATAACGCCACAGTTAACGGGGATTTCTTTACCGGTCTCAGAACATTCAGTTAACGGGGCTAATTGAATCCCACCCAAAATCTAAATGTCGCATATGTGACATGCCTGATAAGTGACACCAGGACATGAGGGGATCATCGCTGCAGGAAGAGATCTAACAAAATGTCTCAATTGATGATATGTAGAAAAAATACAGTTGAGCCAAACCATAATGCTCCTGCAGAGTTTAATAGAAACACAAATTCCCCACCAGGCTCAAAAACATCAGCTGTTGTTCTAATCCCTTTTGTTTTAAAGCGTACAAAAGCATAATTCTCCAAACCAGGCAGGAACACAGAGTTACCCTAAAAGGGAATTATATTAGACCGCTTTGGATTCCTTTGAAATTTCTTATTTATTGCCCACCAAGCACAGTAAGTGTCCCTAAAGAAAGAGAAATATTAGCAAAGAGGTACAAAGGAACCTAGATTCTAGGAGCATGACGTAAGGCACTAGTACAATAAGGGGCCAGGAGTCTAATGGGGGTATCCGATTAACTCTGAAAAAAATATTCCAGATACATTTTTGGAAGAGTTTAGCCAACAGTTTAATATCAGAAGTAGATAAACGGATCGGGATCATTTGCATAGAATAGAAAAGTTTAGGGAACGCTATAGTCTTTATATGTGTTGCCCTTCCTAATAACGATAACGGCAGAAGGAGCCGGGATGAAGTTTATAGACCGGCAAACTAAATGCTGCCGGTCTATATCCCGACAGGGGACTTAAGATAGGCATCAAAATACCAATGCCTATCTTATTCTTGACGCCGGAATGCCGAAAGCCGGAATAAGGTAAGTCCAGGGCGTCCTTAGCATTAGGGAGTGTAGCAGGGTTAGGTTTTTTTTGGGGGGGGAGATTAGAGTTAGGCACCCCTAGGGGGGAGGGTTAGGGTTAGGCACCTCCCTGGGTAGGTTAAAGTGCGGAAAGGGAGGGTTAGGTTTAGGCACCCACCGGGGGGGGCATTTAGGGTTAGGCACCACCCCGGGAGATTTTTGGGTTAGGCACCCCTAAGGGACGGTTAGGGGGGGGGAGAGGGGAGGGTTAGGGTACCTACCAGCCGGTGTTAGGATCTCCTGACGGGCTTCTCTCAGGATTTGAAGCGGCGGTATTTCATACGGATCCCGAAGGAGCCAACTATCCAACAGTCTAGAAAGGGCTGTTATCAACTGGGTAAAATTAGCGTAAAGTTTTGAAATCTGGAAGGGAATATGTATGCCTAGATATTTAAATTGAGTAGTCACTACTTTAATAGTACTCAAAGGGCCTCCCTCCGACAGAAAAGTTCTACCTTTCCGCCAATGTTTTTGTTAATAATTTGTAATCTATGTAAGGAAATTGGATGGTACGACTCCTGGTCAGTCAAATCCCTGTCTGGCTTAGGGAGTACATTAAGGACCTCATTCAGAGGCGGACGGAGGATGCAAGCGGTCGCTCAGAAACTGGGCGGCCACTTGCATCCTGACCGCCCGCTTCTGTTGCGGTCATTAGGCTGTGGGTTAACACCCACAGCTCTAACGACCGCTCGGGTGATGGTCGCGATGGTCAGAGACCATCGCGACCATCGGGGCTTACGACGAGACCCTAGGGTAGGGTCTCACTTGTCGTAAGCCCCGGAGAGCTTCTGGCTCTGTCAGAGCCGGAAGCTCTCCACTGACATCACTAGTGATGTCAGTGGGGCCTTCCCCAAACATCAGGCGTTCCCATGGGAACGCCTCCGTTTGGGCTGCCACCCCCCCGGCCCGCCTTCCAAACGGGGCGAGCTGTCAATCAACATCGACAGCTCGCCCCCTTTGGATCGAGACCCGCTACGACCGGCGCTGTCGGTTGTAGCGGGTCTCACGCATGCGCACGACGGCGCCGGCGCCATCGTGCACATGCTCTGTGGGGGGCCATCGACCCGGTCCGAGCGCATCGGCGCTAACGACCGGGGCTAAATGACCCCCTAAGAGTGCCCAAATTAAAATAAGCAGGCATAAGGTCGAGATCTAAAATTTTGGTAAAGAATGAGGTAAGTATGTGTGTTCTACTGGGGGACGGGAGTTTATAGAAGTATGCTGTAAAACCATCTGGGCCAGGGGCTTTCCCTGGTTTTAAACTCAATATAGCTTAAGTTACTTCTAACTCAGTAATAGGGTTACCAACATCTCACTGTGTGATTCAAGGGCGGATTTGCCACAAGGCAACATAAGCGGCTGCCTAGGGCCCGGCAGGTCCCAAAGGGCCCGTGGCCGTGCCCCACAAAACTAAATGGCATATAGTCAAAATCCATTACTTTGCTGTGCCTGTGTAAATCCTTCCCAGAGGAGCACAGCGCGCACTGCGTGACGTCACGACATCACGCGGACTCTCCACGCACACCCACAGTGTCTGCACTGTAGTGAAGTCTGCTCTGCATACGCACAGTGCATTGGACGGGAGATGAATGGCCTCCAGGCTCCAGACAGCCCCACTAGGGGGCCCTGCATCCACCTGCATAATGCTGTTGGTGCAGAGAAAGACATTAAGGAGGAGGCTGCTGCGCTGCCTATGAGGAGAGGGGAGCTGAGCCAGGTCCGTGGCTGCGCTGCCTCTGAGGAGAGGAGAGCTGAGCCAGGTCCGTGGCTGCGCTGCAGTGGTGAAACTGCTATCTCTGGCGATGCAGGTAAAAGATCCCAGCAACCACCTGCTATAGTCTGGTGGTAGGGGGGGTTTGGGTGATGTTTCCAGCACCCACCTGCTAATGCTATAGACCAGGGGTAGCCAACCTCGGTCCTCGTGAGCTACCAACAGTTCACGTTTTTCAGGTCACCCAGCAGGTGCACAGATGTATTCACTACTAACTAACACATTTGAAAAGATCCACAGGTGGAACTAATTATATCACTTGTGATTCTGTGAGGAGACCTGCAAAACATGCACCGTTGGTAGCTCTTGAGGACCAGGGTTGGCTACCACTGCTATAGACGGTGGGGTGGGGGTGTGGGGTTGTTTTTTCTTCGTGTTGTGTGAATGCATTATAAATGAATAAGTCTGTGACTCAGTAAGTGTGTGTGTCAGTAAAGGGTATTGGTAAGTAAGTGGTGTCTGTGTCAGTAAGGGTGTTTGTGTCAGTAAGTTGTGTGCGTGTCCGTAATGGGAATCTGTGTCAGTAAGGGGTGTCTGTGAGTAAGTACCAATAATAATGTGTCAGTAAGTACCAATAATAATGTGTCAGTAAGTTGTGTGCGTGTCCGTAATGGGAATCTGTGTCAGTAAGGGGTGTCTGTGAGTAAGTACCAATAATAATGTGTCAGTAAGTACCAATAATAATGTGTCAGTAAGTTGTGTGCGTGTCCGTAATGGGAATCTGTGTCAGTAAGGGGTGTCTGTGAGTAAGTACGTATAATAATGTGTCAGTAAGTGGAATCTTTCAGTATTTGGTATCTGTGTCAATAAGTGTGTGTGTCAGTATGTGGTATCTGTCAGGAAGGGATGTCCATGTCAGTAAGGGGTGTCTGTGTCATTAAGATGTTTCTGTGTAGGTAAGTATTTTCTGTGTCATTAAGCGGTATCTGTGTCAGTAAGCAGTGTCTGTCAGTAAGTGTATCAGTAGGTGGTTGTGTCAGTCAGGGCTCTATATCATTACATAATTATCACTTGTGATAATTATGTTTTAAACTCGCTGTGAGTTTAAAAAATGTTTTGTAGGCATTCATCATGCTGCCCTAAGAGTAGTATCACTTCCGAAAAGCTGCTCTTTTTGCTGAGTCAGCTCTTCGGAGTAGTAATACATTTCCCCCTTACACCTGCCATATCCCTATGGATTTTCCCGCAGCCAGTGTCCCGCCACTGTGTGTAACCCCCCATCCTTTCCCTGGTGTCTGCTCTGTCTCCCCCATGTCCTCTCTCCTTCCCCTGCTTCTGTCTCCCGTGTACCACATACTTTCCCCGGTGCTGTGTCGGCTCTGCCCCCCTCCGTGTCCTCTTTCCTCCCCCTGCTGCATCTTCTCTCCCCTCTGGTCCGTCTCCCTTGTCTCCTCCACCAGGAGCCTGGACGGGAGCATTCACCCCCCTGCTCCCTCTCACCTGTTGCTGCCGGGAGCCGGGCCAGTGTGTGTGTGTGCGGCTTTGGGACAGTGTGTGTATCTGGGTAGGGGGGCAATGAGTGTGTGCGGCTTTGGGACAGTGTATGTATTTGTCTTGGGGGGCAATGTGTGTGTGTGTGTGTGTGTAAAATTGCATGCAGCTAAGGGAGCGGGGCCCCAGACTGATATCTTGCCTAGGGCCCCATGAGGTCTAAATCCGCCTCTGGTGTGATTGAAGAACCTGCGGGATAAGAAGTCCCTCCCAGAAGCTCACATTATTAGATGTTGCAGGGAGAGGTATAGAATTTAGAGCAGCATAAAAATCGTTCACCCACCATTGGAGGTTGTTGGTGGCCACGTAATAAGTTGTTAAGGAGCCAACTCGATTTATCACCAAATCGATAAAATCTGTGATCTTTACAGAAAGAATAATTGTTTTCCATTTTAGCAAATAAGCCAAATACTGCGCCTTAAAATGTGTTGTGCCTTAAGGTAATCCGCTGTTAAGCTTTTTATCAAGGAGAAGGTGCAAGATTACCAGAACTACAGCTTTTGAGGCCAGCCAAAACAGGAGTGGGTCATCAGTGGCTGATGATAAATGATTTAGTCTATATTCCTCCCAAGCTGCTTCCACTTGTTACTTTAGGGATTGAGATAGAGTGGGAGGGAATCGCCATGAATGGTAAGAGCCTCTCTCTATATTTGTACATAAGTCAAGCATGGTGAGAGCATGATCGGACATGCAAATAGGCTCCATTTCCAGCTAGTGGACAACAGCATTAAATTGATCCTGGACATTGGCCCTCATTCAGAGCCGTTCGCTATTTGCGGTCGTTCAAAAACAAGGGGTGGCTATTCAAATGATCCGTTCGCACATTGCAGTCTGTTCACACCTCTAAGTCTGAACGAGCGAGCAAAACATACGCTCGTTTATTTGATAAAAACGCCCCCTGGCCGCTCGCACCATACGTCATGTCCGCTATTTATTGGATTAATCGAGTACATCGTACAGCGTATGAACTGCTCGCTATTCTTGTGGTTGGTTTTTTCAACCGCTATTTTGCGAGCAGTTATGAGTAATAAAAAACCAAGTTACGTGGTCAATGACGCTGCTGTATTAATTATGCACTCCCTTCAAACGCCCGTTTTGACCTTTAAGCACGCCTGCGTTCGAATTCCACTCCCCCGTTTTCAAGCACCTTCCCCTGTTACCACCCACATACGCCTCATTCTGTCATTCAAAATAGCAGGCACTCGCTATATAGCGTACAAACGATTTTCGGCCGCACTGACTGGTTCACGCATGCGTACTAAAAACCGTACGCATGCGCAGATGTGCGAACATCGCTCGGAACGAGCGTACTGCCGCTAGCGAGCGGCTCTGAATGAGGGCCATTGTCTGAACTGAAAATAGAGCAAGGTTCTGAGAACAATCACTGTTATCATAGAGAGGGGGTAGAAACGAAGGGGAGTAGGGAAAAACAGGAGGGCAGAGACTAACTGGGGAGACAAAGGCAAAAGAAAAACACAACATAAAGCAAACACTTAAACAAAAAGAAAAGGTGTTTGCAGAAAAACTGTCGCTCAGTAAAGTGTGAACTTCAAACATCTTGAGTAATCAGTAAGGACTACCAGTTGATATAATTAAATAACACAATGTAGGGTATGATATAATACGGAGACAAGGGGGACATGACACCAAAACAGGGGGACATGAGACAAACCCACCTATACTTTACAAAAAAAAAAAAAAAACACCAAAACTTTATGAGACCTCAGTGGAACCAATAAAAAAAGGCCACACAGCTCAATGCAGGGGAAAAGTGCTTCTCAACATGAATGAGAAACACTCATAGGACAGATCCAGGACCAGTAGTCCATGACAGGGTCACAAGCATTGGTGGCATTAGGCTGGTTACATTGGAGACCCACACGATGGGCATGTTCAGTTTCCAAGTCACCACAGGTATCTTGTATCTGAAGGAGAGATGGTTGGGATTTTTGTATAAAATCAAACAACGCAACTCCTTTAACTAATCCCATTATCCGAAGATCATTTCTCCTGGATCTATTTTCAAGGTCATCCAATGTGTTCCAAATTAGATGGTGAGCATGCTCATGTTTAACACTGGAAGGATACATCTGAAAAAAGACCCCCACCTTCTGCTCAGCATCTTCCAGTCTTTGTGTAAGCTGTGACATCTGACTGGTAATGCTGGCTGTTTGGGCTTCCAGCAGGGGTGCAATTGGTGTCCCAAATAGCTGTTATCATATCCCCATATGTGACTGGGGTGTTTGGGGCAGGGAGAGCCTGGCCTGAGGTGCAGTTAGTGGGAGGAACAGGGTGGCTGACCTGATCTGCAGCATCCTGCTCAGGTGAAGAGGGAGCCAAGTCCATCACATCTGCTGCATCTGTGGTGTCCGGCGCCATATTGGAATCCCTCCTGTCCCATTTAAGTCAATGCCTACACTTCTTCCTTGGCATGAGTAGCGAGAACCCCCTCTCCATGCAGCGGTAAGAGGCTCTGGAGGCATAGAGAGGTCCGGACTGGGCAGTAGAGGCCGAAAAACGAATGTGAAGTAGGGTAGCTGGCAGGTGATAATGGAGCAGCTCCGGGATGTCGGAGCCAGAACCCTCCCTCTTCCAGTTTTTATACATAAATTATTTGACCATTTGGTAAAGTATATAATGATTAACTCACCAGCCACCTTCTAGTAATTTTATATCATTTTTAATAGTAATAATCTTTCATTAGTGTACAATTGTTGATGTGGTATATGTATTATGGATACCTAATTAAAACCTCTATGCAATCCTGTCTATACCTTCTAAATCCTACCTATACCTTCTAAAATTGTCACTATTTAGCGTAATGAGTCGCACAGTAAATAAATGCTTTCAGACTTTGAATGTGGTTCCAAAGCACAAAAAGTTATAATTCAATATAAAAACAGATGGTTACACGCTGTGATCTAAAGACAATTAGCGCAAATCATACAGACCCAAGGTACAGTTGTTATATACGCACGCTCTCCGGGCCCAGATACTGGCATCAGCATTAGAAACCTCCGTCAACAGCACAGCAAGAAGACTCAAGACTGGGGTCAGAGAGCGCACATATATACTCTTACAGGGATAGGCAATACAATAGACAAGTTTGACATGATTCCATTGGTTCTTCTTAAACATTGGTTCTTCTGTTACAGGATAGTTCATAGGTCAATTCGAATGGACACAAACAGTCTCTAACAACCCTTTGTGTCCTTTTTCCCGCTGCATGCTAATCTAAGCTGCTAACATTACAGAGTACATTTTAATGTTTTAACTCTCTATAGTCCATAGTTTGCAGACGCATGTTGCAATCTTCTCACCGATGATACCGGAAATCTGTGGAAACACAGTGGATCAGTACAACACCAAACACGGTCTGCTTACCATGTACTAAACCTTAGATATCAAATAACCTTTATTACACAACATTAATAATTACTGCATAAACCTTGGATATTACACTTTAATCCTAGGGAACCTTTTATGTAAGTGTGCAGTGTGTAAGTATTGGGGAATTGGGAAAAGACGCTAGTTAGCGTTGTGCGACTATATGTTTTGTGGAGTACACCATGGTACGTGTTTTGCAGGGATAATCATTTTATGTTTTAATGACTGTCTGTATTTGTATGGTGAGGACCTTTAACTTCTTTCTATTGTGTGGGAATCGCATGACGCTAAAATGGCGAGTTTCACTAAAATGGCGCTGGGCGGCCAGTTGCAAAATGGCGTCTCATTGCCATTCGCAAAATGGTGTCGCCCCGGTCTAATTTTACACCGATCCTGTCTCAGCCAATTATCCTGCTTCGACAGTATTAATAAATTATTATATGTTTTATGCTTGACTGCACTGGATAACTTATATACTGTATTAGTACTGTTGACTAGCACTGTCAATTAGGAAGGTATTGTGTAAAAATATAATTTAAACTACAATATACAGGTAAGATGAGCCCTCCCCTCAACTTTCCATGCATTGGCAGGCAATCGAGTACTCCCTCCCTACTAACCTTTGGACTAGCTCTCACTTGCCCTGTATTGGGAGACCGCAAAGCCCCTCTTATTCCACTTCTGTTCAAATGAGCCCTTCCTACACCACTTACCCGAGCCCTTCCTGCTCCACTTACCGTCAGATGAGCCCTGCCTGCTCCACTTACCCTCAGATGAGCCCTTCCTGCTCCACTTACCCTGAGATGAGCCCTTCCTGCTCCACTTAC
Organism: Taudactylus pleione; assembly: GCA_031769625.1. Classification (NCBI taxonomy): domain Eukaryota; kingdom Metazoa; phylum Chordata; class Amphibia; order Anura; family Myobatrachidae; genus Taudactylus; species Taudactylus pleione. The sequence goes on from JAUIMM010000586.1 coordinate 2,290,935, forward strand.
CCTGAGATGAGCCCTTCCTGCTCCACTTACCCTCGGATGAGCCCTTACTGCTCCACTTACCCTGAGATGAGCCCTTCCTGCTCCACTTACCCTCAGATGAGCCCTTCCTTCTCCACTTACCCTCAGATGAGCCCTTCCTAACTCCACTTACCCTCAGATGAGCCCTTGCTACTTTGCATAGTTAATGTATTTGCCACTTAAACCAGACACATACCTGTTAAACCAGACCTCCCAGCATGTAATATGGACGTAATGTCAGCCCTCCCAGCATGTAATATGGACGTAATGTCAGCCCTCCCACCATGTAATATGGACGTAATGTCAGGCCTCCCACCATGTAATATGGACGTAATGTCAGGCCTCCCACCATGTAATATGGACGTAATGTCAGGCCTCCCACCATGTAATATGGACGTAATGTCAGCCCTCCCAGCATGTAATATGGACGTAATGTCAGACCTCTCACCATGTAATATGGACGTAATGTCAGCCCTCCCACCATGTAATATGGACGTAATGTCAGCCCTCCCACCATGTAATATGGACGTAATGTCAGGCCTCCCATCATGTAATATGGACGTAATGTCAGCCCTCCCGCCATGTAATATGGACGTAATGTCAGCCCTCCCGCCATGTAATTTGGACGTAATGTCAGCCCTCCCGCCATGTAATATGGACGTAATGTCAGCCCTCCCAGCATGTAATATGGATGTAATGTCAGCCCTCCCACCATGTAATATGGACGTAATGTCAGCCCTCCCACCATGTAACATGGACGTAATGTCAGCACTCCCACCATGTAATATGGATGTAATGTCAGCCCTCCCACCATGTAACATGGACGTAATGTCAGCCCTCCCACCATGTAATATGGACGTAATGTCAGCCCTCCCATCATGTTATATGAATGTAATGTCAGACCTCCTACTATGTAATATGGACGTAATGTCAGGCCTCCCATCATGTAATATGGCCTACTATGTAATCAGACCTGCAGTCTTCTGAGTCAGAAGACCCTAGCCCAAGTTGAAATAATAAAATATATATATATTTTTATTCCTTTTTTCAAGGAAAGATTTCTCCAGAGTATAGTTTATTTTTTATATTTTTGATATTGCTAATTGGGCAGCACTTAGTAGCTTGAAAATTAATTGTGTGTAATTAAAGGATAAGTACTCCTGATATACTTAATTACGAAAAAAAAACACTTTGATTTACACAAGACAGTAATATATCTTTACAGCTTCAAAACAGCGGTGTTAAGGATATGTCATCAGTAATATATCAGCCTTGCAGTTGCTAATCTAAAAGCTGCTCCCATTAGAAAAAAAAAAGAAAAAGAGTTTCTAACGTGTTTCATCATTTGTGCATGACCATCAAGGGATGTATATGATTAGTCTAGTCTGTGTCTATTTATGTAGTCTCTCTTCATTCTGATAGGTTGACTGATCTAGGTTGACTGATTCTAATTGGCTTATCATGGTACATAGTATGATACATCCATAACGCCTCACACTGAGATGTATTGTGGTATATTAGCCCATACTATTAAACTTTTTGTCTTCAGCTTGCCATTGCTAAACAATCACGTAACAGGTAGAGTTTGTGCCGCATAAGTGAGTAAATATTGTCTGTAAAGCAGTGGTTCCCAAACTCGGTCCTCAAGGCACCCTAACAGTCCAGGTTTTAAGGCTATCCATGGATGAGCACAGATGGTTAAATCAAACTGACTAATGTACTAATTAAGTCACATGTGCACACACATGGTGATATTTAAAACCTGACCCGTAAGGGTGCCTTGAGGACCAAGGGCCTGATTCAGACCCTCTCACAAGCGGGTCGATGGCCAGGCAGTGCGCACGCGCGAGCCCCGGAGCGAGCGAGAAATCACTCGCTCCGGCGCTCGCATCCAAAAGGGGCAGCTGCCGAGGTCGGGGGGGTGGCTGGCCAAACGGAGGCGTTCCCAAGGGAATGCCTGCCGTTTGGGGGCGGCCCTACTGACATCACCAGTGATGTCAGTGGTGAGCTTCCGGCTCTATTAGAGCCGAAAGCTCACTGGGTCTTGCGGCAGATGAGACCCTACCACAAGGGTCTTGTCGCAAGCCCCGATGGTCGCGACCATCACCTGGCTGCTCGCTAAAGCTGTGGGTAGTCACTCACAGCTTAGCGAGCGGCCAGGAGGCCGGACTGGGAAAAAATAATGCCCTTCAGACCTGCGAGCTGCCTCCGGCAGCGAGCGGGTCTGAATCAGGGCCCAAGTTTGGCAACCTCTGCTGTAAAGTGTATGCTTGCGAGTAGGGCCCTCTTACCCCTATGTTAATATCCAGTATGTTTTTATTACTGTTGTCTCAATTATTAAGCTCAACAGAATTTGCTGTCTCCATATAAACAAATGTAATTGTAATAAAGTGCTGTATAATATGGTGACACAATAAAAATAATAATAAATAAAAATACTACATCATACAGTATCATCCAACTATCCCTAATTTACAAGTACATGCTCAAGTTTTTAAAAATTAATGACATGATCTGCTTGTCCCTGGAAAAGTCCCTGTTTTTCAGTATTAACAAAATTTTAATTTGTTTTACAAAATGCAGTTTTTCTATTCTACAATTGTTTAACAGAAGGCAGAGGTAGAAATACATTTTTTTTAGCCAATACTGCCATCTAGTGGTCAAAAGCTAACATTACCATTGTAATGCAAAATGTTATAACGTTACTGTGATGTAAATCTCACAAAGGGGTCTATTCATTATGGTAATTTTCGGGGTTCGGGTGGACCTTGATAATTAACATTACCACTCTCAGCGAGTGCTGGAGCAATATACCATTGATCCGGCATGGAGACAACTTATGCGAAAGTCAGCTGTCTCCCGAACACTTTCATTGCTCCTTTCGGGTGCGGGATTTTTTGCTATTCTCGCCCTCAATTGAATATGCCCTGTATCATTTAAAATGGCGGCAAAAAGTGAAATATTGTGTGAATAAAACAATTAATAGTGAATAATGTGCAAAATAAAGAAAATTGTGAAGAATAAAATTTGGCTATTGCTTTTCTTTCTATCCTTAATATGTGTATAGGTGTGAGGTATTCCTCATATTGGTATATCTTAGGTAACTGTACGCATTTAACCATATATTATGTTTCATTGGCAAATTCCATTCTATAATGGAATTAGCATGGAATTAGCACAGTGCTATCATTTCTGATAGGCTGCAATAATCACATGATCGCAAGACAGACTATGATTGGTCTCAATTAGGCAATAAATAGCAGGTGATACAGACATTCTGGTTAGCCTGGACAAAGCAATATGTTGGTTGTAACTGCTACTGATGCTGTATTGTTACTGGAAAATTTTAAATGTGTGTTTTATCAGCCCTACATAATGAGTGAGTGTCTCAGTTAGACACCGTATGATTGCTGCACAATCAAACATGTTATAATATTCTGCTACTCTGTGTCTGTGAGCTAACACTGCCTATTGCATAAATTAACTTATCTGACACTATGGGCCAAATTCAATTAGCCGCGAAAGCCGAGGTCGGCGAAAAGCATGTTTGGACGCGATGTTTTTGCCATGCGGGTCACCGCTTTTTGCCCTATTCATTTCCAAAACAGGCGAAAATGTGGATAGGTAAATGTAGTGAATAGTGAAACTAGCTAAAAGGACAGGATATTTTGGGGGAAATCAGTCTGTACCCCATAAAAGCCTAACTGACCCTGGGTCTCAATATAGAAGAGTATTAATTAAAGTATTTAATGATGATCTATTGAGTCAAAGGGCTGTTATATGCATATTTGCATGAGTGTGATAAATTGTTTTTAAAACAATGTTTTTGAGAAAAATAACTACCGTAGTTAAGTTACATGTAATATTTTAGTGTCTCTAAAGTGAAGATTTAAAAAAAATCTTAAAAATACACCTGCTGCAGCCCCCTGCAATTCTAAAAACACTTGTCTCAACCTTATAGCCCCCCAAAATACCAGGCCCACTACTTTTTTTTTTCCCCTTTTTCAACACTTTTTTTTTTTTTCATTTTCGCCCAAAAATGAGTCAGTTTTAGGGTGTTTAAAAAATTATTATTTTTTTTTTTTTTAGCTACCAGTGTTTGACCTGGGTAATGGTGCGACCTGGGTCATGCCTAAAATTAACTGATTGGTGGCTGTGGAGCAAACACCTCCCACTTTTTATGATCTCACAAGTTTAGCAGCGCAGACCCGGGTTCAGTGTGAATGGGGCTGACCCAGAAATCACCCGGATTGAAGGTGCAGTGTAGAGGTCAGACCTGGGTTTTAGGTGGAAAATGGGTATTAGGAGTGTTGGTAACATGATTCATTTATTTTGTAACATGTGGCTAATACCAAATATGCGCCATATACTCACCTTTATCACAATTGAACAGGTGAATTAACATTTAAGAAAATAAGCTCTTGTGCACAGAAAACATTTGGTTTTTATTAGAACCTAATCAAGAGCTTAAGGGGCGTATTTGTGAAAGCTGGGAGAGAGATACAATTGTGAGAGAGAAAGTACTAACCAATCAGCTTCCAATTTACATTTTGCAGGCTGTGTTTTAAAAATGATAGCAGCTGATTGATTGGTAATTTATTTGTTACAATTTGATGTCTCTCCCATGTAAACCTGCAATTGTTTGATATATAGCCAGCATTATCTGGCAAAGTCAGAATATAAATTTACCAATACATTGTGAAGCAAATGTGACATTGTCCACTTCCAAAAGCATTACTGGAAGGTGGAATGAATGTGATTAAATAAAGGAATTCATACATATCACATATCTGTTTGGTTTTTATTGGAACCTAATTTATATGTTGTTTTTATTAGAACCTAATATTTATCTTGGTTTTTATTAGAACCTAATATTTATCTTGGTTTTTATTAGAACCTAATATTTATCTTGGTTTTTATTAGAACCTAATATTTATCTTGGTTTTTATTAGAACCTAATATAAAAGCATAATCCAGACAAGATCTGGTAATTAAGCAATTGGTGGGTTGGAGTGAACTCTCAAATCTGACTATTGGTACAGTATTATGACCTCCATACACTAGCGACGGATTGCCACGATCCTGAGATGCCGAGTTGGAGGGTTGGTGACATCCAACATGGTGGATTTCACCGATTTGCCGATCATGACCAAATTTCAAATCAGTGTATAATTTCACAGATCCTCTGACGGGTAGCGGAACTTTGATGCTGGTCGGCATTTCCAACCGACGTTCCCGATTTGAGCGCAGGATTGCACAATCAGTCGCCTAGTGTATGGGCCCCTTTACACTCCTGTGCATTAGTAATATATATATATATATATATATATATATATATATATATATATATATATATATATTAGGGGTGTGCACCGGCCACTTTTCGTGTTTTGTGTTTTGGTTTTGGATCTGGATCTTTCTTCGTGTTTTGGATCTGGATTGGTTTTGCCAAAACCACCCTTCCGTGTTTTGGGTTCTGGGTTTTGTGTTTTGGATCTGTATTTTTTTGAAAAAAAGCATAAAAACAGCTAAAATCACAGAATTTGTAGGTTTTTCTGCTCCTATGCTATTATTAACCTCAATAACCTTAATTTCCACTCATTTCCAGTCTATTCTGAACACCTCACACCTCACAATAGTGTTTTTATGTCCAAAAGGTTGCACCGAGGTAGCTGGATGACTATGCTAAGCGACACGAGTGGGCGGCACAAACACGTGACCCATCTAGGAGTGACACTGCAGTGGCAGGCAGGATGGCAGTTAGAAAAACTAGGCCCCAAACTGTACATAATGCAAAGAAAAAAAGAGGTGCAAGATGGAATTGTCCTTGGGCCCTCCCACCCACCCTTATGTTGTATAAACAGGACATGCACACTTTAACAAATCAATCATTTCAGCGCCAGGGTCTGCCACACAACTGTGGCTGAAATGATTGGTTCGTTTGGGCCCCCACAAAACAAGCTGGCAATTAATGTGTCCCTGCACAAACTGGCTCTACAGAGGCAAGATGTCATCCTCATCCTCCTCATCCACCGATTCCTCACCCTCTTCAGTGTGTACATCCTCATCCTCACAAAGTATTAACTCGTCCCCACTTGAATCCACCACCACAGGTCCCTCTGTACCTTCTGGAGGCTGGTCTCCCTGGAAGAGCTGATAATTCATTTTGATGAACATCATCTTCTCCACATTCTGTGGAAGCAACCTCCTACGCCTTTCGCTGACAAGGTTCCCGGCTGCACTAAACACTCTTTCGGAGTACACACTGGAGGGGGGGCAACTCAGGTAAAATAGAGCCAGTTTGTACAGGGGCCTCCAAATTGCCTCTTTTTCCTGCCAGTACAGGTATGGACTGTCTGACATGCCTACTTGGATGCTGTCACCGATGTAATCCTCCACCATTCTGTCAATGGTGACAGTATCATATGCAGTGACAGTAGACATGTCAGAAATTGTTGCCAGGTCCTTCAGTCCGGACCAGATGTCCAAACTTGGTCCTGCCTGCCCTGCATCACCGCCAGCGGGTTGCTTAGGATACCTAAGTTTTTTCCTGGCAGCCCCAGTTGCGGGAGAAAATGAAGAAGGAGCCGTTGACGTGTCACGTTCCGCTTCAGCTGACAGTGTGTTCACCAGCAGGTCTTTGCACCTCTGCAGGCTTGTGTCGGCCGGAAAGAGAGACACCACATAGGCTTTAAACCTAGGATCGAGCACGGTGGCCAAAATGTAGTGGTCTGATTTCAACAGATTGACCACCCTGGAATCCTGGCAAAGCGAATGAAGGGCTTCATCCACAAGTCCCACATGCCGAGCGGAATCGCTCCGTCTTAGCTCCTCCTTCACTTTCTCCAGCTGCTTCTGCAAAAGCCTGATGAGGGGAATGACCTGACTCAAGCTGGCAGTGTCTGAACTGACTTCACGTGTGGCAAGTTCGAAGGGCTGAAGAACCTTGCACAACACGGAAATCATTCTCCACTGCGCTTGAGTCAGGTGCATACCCCCTCCTTTGCCTATGTCATAGGTGGATGTATAGGCTTGTATGGCCTTTTGCTGCTCCTCCATCCTCTGAAGCATATAGAGGGTTGAGTTCCACCGCGTCACAACCTCTTGCTTCAGGTGATGGCGGGGCAGGTTCAAGAGTGTTTGCTGGCGCTCCAGTCTTCGGCACGCAGTCGCTGAATGGCGAAAGTGGCCAGAAATTTTTCGGGCCACCCAAAGCGTCTCCTGCACGCCCCTGTCGCTTTTCAGAAAATTCTGCACCACCAAGTTTATTGTGTGAGCAAAACATGGGACGTGCTGGAATTTGCCCAGATGTAATGCCCGCACAATATTGGTGGCGTTGTCAGATATCACAAATCCCCAGGAGAGTCTAAGTGGGGTAAGCCACTGGGCGATGATTTCCCTCAGTTTCTCTAAGAGGTTGTCGGCGGTGTGCCTCTTACTGAAACCGGTGATACACAGCGTAGCCTGCCTTGTAACGAGCTGGCGTTTCTGAGATGCTGCTACTGGTGACGCTGCTGCTGTTGCTGCGTAAGGTGATACATCTACCCAGTGGGCTGTCACAGTCATATAGTCCTTAGTCTGCCCTGTTCCACTTGTCCACATGTCCGTGGTTAAGTGGACATTGTGTACAACGGCATTTTTCAGGACACTGAGGACACTTTTTCTGACGTTTCTGTACAGTCTCGGTATCGCCTGCCTAGTGAAGTGGAATCTAGACGGGATTTGGAACCGGGGACACACTACCTCCATCAATTGTCTAAATCCCACTGCACTAATGGCGGATACCGGACGCACGTCTAACACCAACATAGCAGTCAAGGCCTCAGTTATACGTTTTGCTTCAGGATGACTGCTGTCGTACTTCATCCTCCTCGCTAAGGACTGTTGGAGGGTCAATTGTTTAGTAAAAGTAGTGGTGTTCCTACTTCCTCTCTGGGATGATGAACGACTCCCAGCAGCAGCAGCAACAGCAGCAGCGGCAGCAGTAGGCGTAGCAATGCAGGATCCTCCGGAGGAATCCCGGATAGGAGAGTCAGTCATGCCAGTGATATGGCCTGCAGGACTACTTCCGATCCTGACTAAGGAGGAAATTGACGAGGAGGGAGTTGACGGTGTGGTTTGCAGGCGCTTGGATACAACAGGACAACGGGATTTAGGTGTCCCTGGACTGCTTACGGTCTGAGCCAAAGTTTCTGAACTTGACAGTAACTTTTTATGAACGCGCTGCAGGTGCCGTATAAGGGAGGATGTTCCTAGGTGGTTGACGTCCCTACCCCTACTTATTTCACCTTTACATATGGTACATATGGCAAGACAGTTGTTGTCCGGATTTGGATAGAAATATTGCCAGACCAAAGAGGTGGAATGTTTGGTCTTCTGCCCAGGCATGACCGTGATGGGCTTTTTCATCCCACGGACAACAACTGTCTCCCCCGGAGCCTGATTTAAACAAACCACATCACCATCAGAATCCTCCTCGCCAACTTCCTCCTCAGCGCCAGCTACACCAGTATCCTCATCCTGTTGTACTTCAACAGTGACATCTTCAATTTGCATATCAGCAAGTGGACTGTGGGTGCTCCTTTCAGCACTTGCAGGGGGCGTGCAAATGGTGGAAAGAGCCACCTCTTCCCGTCCAGTGCTGGGAAGGTCAGGCATCGCAACCACCACCACACTTGGACTCTCTTTGGGGATTTGTGATATCTTCTTAGAAAGCACAGTTCTTCGCTGTGCTTTTGCCAGCTTAACTCTTTTGATTTTTTTAGTGGGAGGAGTGCTTCCATCGTCATGTGAAGCTGAACCACTAGTCATGAACATACTAGGGATCGACCTTAGCCGTTCCTTGCCACTCCGTGTCGTAAATGGCATATTGGCAAGTTTACGTTTCTCTTCAGCTGATTTAAATGTCTTTTTCAAGGTCATTTTCCTGAACTTTGCCATTTGGGATTGTATGTGCCCTCTACTATGACATTGGGCATCGGCCTTGGCAGACGACGTTGATGGCATGTTATCGTCTATGTCATGACTAGTGGCAGCAGCTTCAGCACTAGGAGGAAGTGGTTCTTGATCTTTCTCTATTTTATTTTTATCGGAGAAAGTTTGGTCCTCCATTTATGTTATATCGATTTGATATATACGTGCGGCTAAACACAGAAAATAAATTTTTTTTTGGTTCGGACTGGAGTGTACTTTGTGGGTTACAGCACCCTTTAACGGTCAAGCCAGCCGGCCCTTTACTTATGACACAGGCGCACTCTTGGCACTACTTTGTTGATGCACGTGCGGCTACTGCGCACACAATTCACAAACACAGAAAATAATTTTTTTTTGGTTTGGACTGGAGTGTACTTTGGGGGTTACAGCACCCTTTAACGGTCAAGCCAGCCGGCCCTTTACTTATCACACAGGCGCACGCTTGGCACTACTTTGTTGATGCACGTGCGGCTACTGCTCACACAATTCACAAACACAGAAAATAATTTTTTTTTGGTTTGGACAAGAGTGTACTTTCAGGGGTTACAGCACCCTTTAACGGTCAAGCCAGCCGGCCCTTTACTTATGACACAGGCGCACGCTTGGCACTACTTTGTTGATGCACGTGCGGCTACTGCGCACACAATTCACAAACACAGAAAATAATTTTTTTTTAGGTTTGGACTGGAGTGTACTTTCGGGGGTTACAGCACCCTTAACGGTCAAGCCAGCCGGCCCTTTACTTATGACACAGGCGCACGCTTGGCACTACTTTGTTGATGCACGTGCGGCTACTGCGCACACAATTCACAAACACAGAAAATAATTTTTTTTTGGTTTGGACTGGAGTGTACTTTCGGGGGTTACAGCACCCTTTAACGGTCAAGCCAGCCGGCCCTTTACTTATGACACAGGGGCACTCTTGGCACTACTTTGTTGATGCACGTGCGGCTACTGCGCACACAATTCACAAACACAGAAAATAATTTTTTTTTAGGTTTGGACTGGAGTGTACTTTCGGGGGTTACAGCACCCTTAACGGTCAAGCCAGCCGGCCCTTTACTTATGACACAGGCGCACGCTTGGCACTACTTTGTTGATGCACGTGCGGCTACTGCGCACACAATTAACAAACACAGAAAATAATTTTTTTTTGGTTTGGACTGGAGTGTACTTTCGGGGGTTACAGCACCCTTTAACGGTCAAGCCAGCCGGCCCTTTACTTATGACACAGGCGCACGCTTGGCACTACTTTGTTGATGCACGTGCGGCTACTGCGCACACAATTCACAAACACAGAAAATAATTTTTTTTTAGGTTTGGACTGGAGTGTACTTTCGGGGGTTACAGCACCCTTAACGGTCAAGCCAGCCGGCCCTTTACTTATGACACAGGCGCACGCTTGGCACTACTTTGTTGATGCACGTGCGGCTACTGCGCACACAATTCACAAACACAGAAAATAATTTTTTTTTTGGTTTGGACTGGAGTGTACTTTCGGGGGTTACAGCACCCTTAACGGTCAAGCCAGCCGGCCCTTTACTTATGACACAGGCGCACGCTTGGCACTACTTTGTTGATGCACGTGCGGCTACTGCGCACACAATTCACAAACACAGAAAATAATTTTTTTTTAGGTTTGGACTGGAGTGTACTTTCGGGGGTTACAGCACCCTTAACGGTCAAGCCAGCCGGCCCTTTACTTATGACACAGGCGCACGCTTGGCACTACTTTGTTGATGCACGTGCGGCTACTGCGCACACAATTCACAAACACAGAAAATAATTTTTTTTTTGGTTTGGACTGGAGTGTACTTTCGGGGGTTACAGCACCCTTAACGGTCAAGCCAGCCGGCCCTTTACTTATGACACAGGCGCACGCTTGGCACTACTTTGTTGATGCACGTGCGGCTACTGCGCACACAATTCACAAACACAGAAAATAATTTTTTTTTTGGTTTGGACTGGAGTGTACTTTCGGGAGTTACAGCACCCTTAACGGTCAAGCCAGCCGGCCCTTTACTTATGACACAGGCGCACGCTTGGCACTACTTTGTTGATGCACGTGCGGCTACTGCGCACACAATTCACAAACACAGAAAATAATTTTTTTTTGGTTTGGACTGGAGTGTACTTTCAGGGGTTACAGCACCCTTTAACGGTCAAGCCAGCCGGCCCTTTACTTATGACACAGGCGCACGCTTGGCACTACTTTGTTGATGCACGTGCGGCTACTGCGCACACAATTCACAAACACAGAAAATAATTTTTTTTTGGTTTGGACTGGAGTGTACTTTCGGGGGTTACAGCACCCTTTAACGGTCAAGCCAGCCGGCCCTTTACTTATGACACAGGCGCACTCTTGGCACTACTTTGTTGATGCACGTGCGGCTACTGCGCACACAATTCACAAACACAGAAAATAATTTTTTTTTAGGTTTGGACTGGAGTGTACTTTCGGGGGTTACAGCACCCTTAACGGTCAAGCCAGCCGGCCCTTTACTTATGACACAGGCGCACGCTTGGCACTACTTTGTTGATGCACGTGCGGCTACTGCGCACACAATTCACAACCACAGAAAATAATTTTTTTTTGGTTTGGACTGGAGTGTACTTTCGGGGGTTACAGCACCCTTTAACGGTCAAGCCAGCCGGCCCTTTACTTATGACACAGGCGCACGCTTGGCACTACTTTGTTGATGCACGTGCGGCTACTGCGCACACAATTCACAAACACAGAAAATAATTTTTTTTTAGGTTTGGACTGGAGTGTACTTTCGGGGGTTACAGCACCCTTAACGGTCAAGCCAGCCGGCCCTTTACTTATGACACAGGCGCACGCTTGGCACTACTTTGTTGATGCACGTGCGGCTACTGCGCACACAATTCACAAACACAGAAAATAATTTTTTTTTTGGTTTGGACTGGAGTGTACTTTCGGGGGTTACAGCACCCTTAACGGTCAAGCCAGCCGGCCCTTTACTTATGACACAGGCGCACGCTTGGCACTACTTTGTTGATGCACGTGCGGCTACTGCGCACACAATTCACAAACACAGAAAATAATTTTTTTTTTGGTTTGGACTGGAGTGTACTTTCGGGGGTTACAGCACCCTTAACGGTCAAGCCAGCCGGCCCTTTACTTATGACACAGGCGAACGCTTGACACTACTTTGTTGATGCACGTGCGGCTACTGCGCACACAATTCACAAACACAGAAAATAATTTTTTTTTGGTTTGGACTGGAGTGTACTTTCAGGGGTTACAGCACCCTTTAACGGTCAAGCCAGCCGGCCCTTTACTTATGACACAGGCGCACGCTTGGCACTACTTTGTTGATGCACGTGCGGCTACTGCGCACACAATTCACAAACACAGAAAATAATTTTTTTTTGGTTTGGACTGGAGTGTACTTTCGGGGGTTACAGCACCCTTTAACGGTCAAGCCAGCCGGCCCTTTACTTATGACACAGGGGCACTCTTGGCACTACTTTGTTGATGCACGTGCGGCTACTGCGCACACAATTCACAAACACAGAAAATAATTTTTTTTTAGGTTTGGACTGGAGTGTACTTTCGGGGGTTACAGCACCCTTAACGGTCAAGCCAGCCGGCCCTTTACTTATGACACAGGCGCACGCTTGGCACTACTTTGTTGATGCACGTGCGGCTACTGCGCACACAATTCACAAACACAGAAAATAATTTTTTTTTGGTTTGGACTGGAGTGTACTTTCGGGGGTTACAGCACCCTTTAACGGTCAAGCCAGCCGGCCCTTTACTTATGACACAGGGGCACTCTTGGCACTACTTTGTTGATGCACGTGCGGCTACTGCGCACACAATTCACAAACACAGAAAATAATTTTTTTTTAGGTTTGGACTGGAGTGTACTTTCGGGGGTTACAGCACCCTTAACGGTCAAGCCAGCCGGCCCTTTACTTATGACACAGGCGCACGCTTGGCACTACTTTGTTGATGCACGTGCGGCTACTGCGCACACAATTAACAAACACAGAAAATAATTTTTTTTTGGTTTGGACTGGAGTGTACTTTCGGGGGTTACAGCACCCTTTAACGGTCAAGCCAGCCGGCCCTTTACTTATGACACAGGCGCACGCTTGGCACTACTTTGTTGATGCACGTGCGGCTACTGCGCACACAATTCACAAACACAGAAAATAATTTTTTTTTTGGTTTGGACTGGAGTGTACTTTCGGGGGTTACAGCACCCTTAACGGTCAAGCCAGCCGGCCCTTTACTTATGACACAGGCGCACGCTTGGCACTACTTTGTTGATGCACGTGCGGCTACTGCGCACACAATTCACAAACACAGAAAATATATTATTTTTTTAGCACTTGGGGGGAGCACCCCTGATGGACAGAGCACCCCCTGGACAACACTACAGCACCCCTTTAGGACTGGGACACTGCACAGGACTTTGGAACTGACTGCACAACACAGTCCAGCCAGCCCCTATGGACTTTGAAGTAGTGGACACAGCCCCTATTAACAACAGCAGCACAGCACAACACAGCCAGCCCCTATGGACTTTGAAGTAGTGGACAACAGCAGCACTACACTACACTACACTACACAGCACTAACTCCCACCCTCCCTCTTCACTGTCCACAGCCGAGTGAGAAAATGGCGCCGACGCGGGTACCTTATATAGGATCCAAAACCCGCGAGACTCGGAAGGCGGGATGATGACGTTTTGCCTCGATGTCAGATCCGAGTCAGGCGGGAAAAGTCGAGCCTGACTCGGATCGGACTCGGATCGGGGGGGCTCGGGGGGGTTCGGATTTCAGAAATCCGAACCCGCTCACCCCTAATATATATATATATTGTCATAATGGAATTCGGCAAATAAACAGGAATATATGCTTAATTGCAAACAGTTGGCAGAAGCTATTTCATCAGGCAACGGGCCACAGCTAGTTCTATATAAAAGAGTTGGAGACAAGGGCGTATCTATAATGGGTGCAGGGTTTACATGAGGAATACAACCTCACACCTATACACAATAGAAAGAAGAGCAAATAAAGTGCAATAGCTGAATTATCTTCTTCACAATTGTCTTTATTTTGCACATCATTCACTACTAAAGGGTCTATGTACTAAGCAGTGATAAGAGACAGAGTGATAAGGTGCCAGCCAATCAGCTCCCAACTGTCTTTTTCAAACACAGCCTGTGAGATGACAGGAGCTGATTGGCTGGCACCTTATCACTTTTCACTCTGTCTCCTAACACTGCTTAGTAAATAGACCCCTTAGTGTTGTCAGCCTGGACTGGTATTGGCAAAATGAGGGGGCCAAAAAGCATTGCATTCCCCCCCAAATCCTTATACCTGCACTAGGCTGTGCCAGCACAGCTGGGGGAAAAACAGCAATTTGGGAACCCCTTTAATAATGACTGCCACCACTGTGCTGTACTCACTAGAGGGGAGATGTACCAAGCCTTGGATATAGATAAAGTACAAATCAATCAGCTCCTAACTGTCATATTCAAACACTGTATAAAGCCTGTAAAGTTACAGTTAGGAGCTGATTGGTTGGTACTTTAGCTCTCTCCACTTAACCACAGAGCAACCATCATTGTCATTTCATAAAATGGGCTAGCTAAATGACAGTTAGAAGGTGATTGGTGGCTTTGAGCATCTTAATCTTCTCTCTCTCTCTCTCTCTCTCTCTCTCTCTCTCTCTCTCTCCCCAAAGCTTTTGATACATCTCCCCCCTTGAATATAATGTTCTTTCCCTAAACTGTGTCCTGAAACCGCTTGATTGATACATTTACAGATGCAGTGCCATTCTCTTCCAACAAATGGAAAACACATATACATCTGTCTATGATAAATGTGTTCTACAGCTTGCCTCATGTGCCAGCACCTTTTCTATAGAAATGAATAGGGGCAGTTGTGACGCTTTGGGAAAGATTTACTAAAACTTCTAAAAAGGAATAGCGGAGATGTTATCCATATCAACCAATCAGATTCTAGCTATCATTTATCTTGTACAGTGTAGGAAATGTTAGCAGTGCTGAATGCTATTCTATGACCGTCCTCAGTCCTCCCATTCCCGCCTATGCTGCTGTGTCTCCCCCCTGTACTGCGGTTCCCTGCCTGTATCATGTAGCACAGTCTGCCCTCTGCAGTGTGATAACCCTTCCCTCCTCCTCTCCGACCACGGACCCTGATATAAAAATCTCCCCGCAGATTCCTGCTCATGTTTTATCTGTGACCCAGCAATTGTTATCAGATGAAAGAGCTGTCATTAAGCCTCCTGATTCTAGCATCATGTCTCCTATTCTCTCATCCAGCCATCCAGCACTCCACTCCATCTTTTATAGTGCCTGGTCTGAGGATGCTCCTGCGTTCCCAATTAACTCGTTCACTCCCCGGCATCCTCCTCCTGCAGGCAGTGTGTGTGTGAGAGCACGTCAGCTGTAGATTACATTCCTGCATCCTGATTTTACCGCATTCCCTGATAGATGGAGGGAGGGGGGGGATGATGCAGAAGTGATGCTGAGGATTCAGAAGGTATAATCTTTATCAGAGCTGGTGCTGATGCTGAGCGTGCGGTGAGGTCTCTGTGGCGCAATGGACGAGCGCGCTGGACTTCTAATCCAGAGGTTCCGGGTTCGAGTCCCGGCAGAGATGGTGCCCACTGTTCTCTTTTGTTTTATAGGCAATACAAAAGTAGAACATTTATTTACAATTGCTGTATCCTCCTGCGCAGATATTAAATGAACAGTGTTGGTGTTTGTTTAGGCAGAGGTATGTGGTGTAATCTCCTCTGTTACTAAACTTTCATTTCTCAGGAGTCATTTACTATTTACAAATTTTTTTTGTAAGTCAAACCTATATATTTATATTATTACGGCACCAATTACATTCCATGGAAAGATGTTTTCTAAGCATATATAATAAGCACAACAAATATATGTTCTGAATTTATTTTATTGTACTGACATTTTACAATAAATAATAATTATTATTAATAATAATAAAAATAATAAAAAATACTAATAATAATATTATCATTACTATTACAATATTCAACATTTTTCTTTTATTAAAGACTGAACTCAATTGACCTGTCTTTTTTTCATCCATACTGTGTAGTTATGTAACAACTCCATATTTAAAAAAATAAAATAAAATATTGTATTAAATAAAAAATATATATTGTAATGTGTTTGGCTGGAATATTTCACTTTTGGTACTGTGATGTACAGGGGCAGAACAGTGCACTGCTGGACCCCATAGCAACATCTGGGTAGGGGGCAGGCAATGCAGTTCTAGCCTCCGCTCTATATGCTGCCAGCTCTATAGAGGCCGCATATCGGCTTTTTTGAGCGCACTGGGAGCAGGAACCCTTGAAGGAGTGAACTGGCACCGCGCACCACTGGGCCCAATAATGGTCAACAGGTCACAGCCTCTGCCCTCTGTAGTACCAGCACTAATGTTGAATATGTTCTGTGTGTCAGGGGTAAATTTACTAAAGTGCGGGTTTTTAGAAGTGGAGATGTTGCCCATAGCAACTAATCAGATTCTAGCTATTATCTTCTAGAAGGTGCTAGTTATATGCCAAGTAGAATCTGATTGGTTGCTATGGGCAACATCTCTACATCTAAAAACTCTCACTTTAGTAAAAATATCCCTCAGTCTATTTACAAATACAACCATGCTGAGTGGACCTTTTGAGATTATGGAAAAATTAATTGTTGTATGAGACCATAGTGAGCATTAGAAATGAATATATAAGAAGCCATTCACCAGCTGGAACTCCAGAAAAGAGACAGACCATGTTGCATGCAGGTGAGAGAGATGTAAAATGTGCAGAGAGATTTAGTGTGGCCGGGGTGTGCCCAAACTCAAATCTAAATTGTTGAGTAAAAATAAAGCTGCCCAGCAATTGTGGGCTACATGCAAAAGCAGTCAATGTTTACCCTGCATGCAAATAAAATAAATATATTTGTAGTCCATCCAGGGCCGGCTCTTGGGGTGTTCAACCAGTGTGGCCGAACAGGGGCGCCACCCCATAGAGGGCGCACCCCTCCCCAACATCCTGATTTCAGTGGGACAGTACTGTCCCGCTGTTCCACCCGTGGGCCGAAGTTGCCCCCGGGTGGTCAAATAGGGAGGTTGGGGACCCCCACTGCCGCAGCTGTGCGGTGGTGCCGGACCCCGGAGTAGCTGAAGGGATGCTGCGTGCATGCGCGCACCATCCATTCAGTGCCAGGAGAGGGCTGGGGGAAGCCCAGCTAGTGACAGAGTGCTGGGCTTATTCCCAGCCTGACGTTATATGGAGGCGTGCCGTGCGGATACGCCTCTAAATAACGTCACTTAGGGGGGGTGTGGTCTATGGTAATTAGGTCACGCCCACATTTTCGGGCACTTATATCAGAGCCGGCACAGGGTACTCCAACCCCTGGAGCCGGCCCTGAGTCCACCCCTTGCATTGTAACATGGTTTGCTCTAGACGCAAAGTTTTTTTCGCTATTTTTGCTTTGCTACCAATTCCGATTCATCAGCCTCTATACAGTATATGTATCGTCAATAGTGTTTAATCATGATGTATAGTTACCTGTTTTTTCCTAATTGTTTTATAAGCATTAATTACAGGTACAGTAAATAAAGTTTAATGATAGTCGGTGTAAGGTGACACAATACCGGAGCTGATTATACCTCTTTTATACCAAAGTTCCTCGTCTGATCCGGGGGGCTGGAACAGGGTTCCAATCCAGATCAGACCCATAACTAACCTCTTTCATACTGCGGCGTCGACCCAGGATATTCCTGAGTCGGCGCCGTTCACAACTGAGCCGGGTCTGCAGTGACGCTTAGAGATGATGTAATCTCCAAGCGCCACTGAAGGCGGCCAATCGGACGGCATTTCACATGATCTGAGTCATCGTGACCCGGCTCGCACCAGTTACACTGCAGGATGCCACGGAAACCACCCGTGGCCAGCCCTGCAAAGTACCTGAGTTGGATCCCCAGGTCCCTGGACCCGAATGGATCCATTTACACAGACAAAAATCCCTGTATGAGGCGCATCAACCTGGGATTTTTAGGTCGGTGTAAAAGGGGTATAAGACATTAGGGGAGCCCCTCTGCTTGGGTGGGGATGTGGCCAACTGTGGTAGGGTGGGTACACCCCACTCGTCATGTTCTGCAGTGATACAAATGTTAGCACCACAGGGAATGGGAGAAGGGAGAATTGCTCTATTCCCTCGCCCCTCCCTTACCCAGACTGTGCCCGCCCCACCTTCCTCTCTACCCCTGGAAATCTGACTCATATGTATCTATCAAATACTCTATACTGTATGACTGAGTTGGATAAAATACTCAGACTAACCAGAGTGTTTATACTGCTGTGGAAATAGAAGAATACAAGATGCTGATTGGTCAGTGATCCTTTATTTTAAGGCAACACATAAATGATTTCATTGTATGGCAATCTGGTGTAATGTGCCAAACGGTTTAGGATTCGCTTTGTACAACAATAAATAGTCTTTTATGCACAGTACCTTTAAGACTTTGTGGATATTATGTATTGCAGCTCATATTACAGTTCATTACAAGAATGAATCTATTATGACGTAACAACAAAATGTAGTGATTCAAATGAATTCACACTTTAATCAGCATGGCAAAAACAAACATATTATTTTAAGTAAATCAAGGTTGACACCGTAACTAATCCTTGTCTGTGAAGACACTATGGGATAAATTTACTAAAGTGAGAATTTTTAGAATTGATGTTGCCCATAGCAACCAATCAGATTCTAATTCTTAACTAGCACCTTCAGAAGATAATAGCTAGAATCTGATTGGTTGCTATGGGAAACATCACTTCTAAATCCTCTCACTTTAGAAAATGTACCCCTATGTATCTCACAAAAATCCACATTTTTTCCATCATATTCAAGATAAATCTTATCTGTAAATTACAATTTGTTCTCTCTAGATCCAGGAAAGTGCATGCAAAATCTACCTCCAAATGTTTAACTAAATATGTTCCCCACACTCTCTTTCACTGCTGTGCAGCTGGACGCCATGTGAGCAGTTAGATGTTACTCGAACTAGACAAGCAGGCCATGACTGACAGCCTGGTAGACTTGCTGTGCAGAATTATCAGTGTGTTCATGGACAGGGTAAGTGATGTCACAGCAGCAAAGTCATGAATTAACAGGGAAATGTCATTGGAGCGGCTAAGTGGCCGGTCTTAAGGCCTGACTCAGAGATGTATGCAAACCCGATGGTTTGTGTACAAATCCGATGGTGGGTGGACTGCGCGTGTGCAGGACGGATCCTGCGAGATTGCTTACAGTGTCTCCTAAGCCACAGCCTAATTGAAAGGCTGCAACTGTTTGGGGACAGGGAAGGGGCAGCCCTTGGAAAAAAAAAGTTTATAAATACTGTATATAAAAATGTAATATTTTGCCTGTATTCCAGTCTGAAAAATAAATGCTTTACAGTATTTTAGTAAATAAAGTATTTTTGCCATGAAATTTTATCACAATTCTCTGTTTAGAGAGCGAGAATCCATATCTCTGGCAAAAACACAAATTTTTACTCTTTAGTAAATAGAACACAAATGACCTTATTCTAAGTTGAGAGAAAAGCAAAAACAAGCAAGAAACTGTGTACCTGGACAACCGGTGGTGCACTGAAAAAGGTGCAAATACGGTTAATGTTTTTGCACGTGAGGTAAATACTAGCTGCTTTTGCATGGAGCCCACAGATGCTGGACAGATGCTGCATTAAAGTGTGTACCCCCAATTTGTCGTTTTCATCCATTGTTCATTGCATCGTCCCATTGGATGATCTGCATAGGATGGTTCCACGGATGATGTGGTGTTGTTACATGAAGCATGTAACGATATATCATATGACGAATCGTGTAGTGCGTACAGCGATGCAATATATTGCTACATCGCATCCCTAGGTCGCACCATCATTTGGATGTGCACCCACCTTAAATCTCTGTGTACATTTTACAACTGCCCCTCAAGCACTGCAGCATGGGAACATGTTTTTAAAAACAGTTACTTGCTCTATTTGCTTTGCTCGCAACTGAGAATCAGCCGCCATGTTTTACATTTGTGGGAGGAGATTCAGCTTTATATTATTTAATAGGGAAATGATTCATGATCATGTCTGGATCAAAAATGAACAATTTATTTTACCTTAATGGACAATGTAAATGCTGGGATATGGGGGTCATTAAATTGTAAAGCCTAAAAAAATGGCAAAGCGGAATAAATACCACTACACCCTCTACATCAATGTAATTATATTTATAGGCCTATAAACCAAATGAAGGAAAACCTGATATACTGTGAGTAGGCAAAAAAATATATAATTGTATATTTTGTATAATTTGTATGTTTTTTAAAATGGCCTCTAAAATCCACAAATAACACAATCATTTGATATTTTTACACTGCTTGGTAAATAACAAAAACCAGCAAACCTGGAGTTTTAAAAAGTCCAATTACCTGAGAATGTGTGGGGTCCCGGGAGTGCAGGGGACCACGCCACCTGCGACAACACAATCACATCCCCCTTCCACCATAAGAATGTAAATCACGATGGGATGTGGCCACACTTCCTCCAGTAGCCACGCCCCCCCACCTCTAGTTCCTAGAACTGCCCAATGTCTAGGCTGCCCTGGTGCTTTCCACAATTGCCATAACCTTTCCAGTAATAGTTTTAAGATATATTCTATGTAACAAAGCAAAATGGAAAAATATTCAAATAAATCTTCATCTTTAGGTGTTGTCTGTAAAGGTAGTTTACAGAAGAACAAAATGTGTTAAGGCGCAGTAACCGGCATTCTCCAACCAAAGTGCCGGGCGCGTGTCTGTTACCGCCACGCTAAGCCGACAAACAGCTGCGTGCACAATGCTTTTGTCAGATTTCTCCTCGCATCCCCAGGGGGGTGCATGAAGAAATCCTTTGCCCGCCCAAACAGTGCATTGAATTGAATAGCTGCGAGAGCTAATGCCAACATTCTCAGAATGCCGGAGGCTAGGGTTAGGCCAGGAGGATTTCAGTTATTCTGCGGGGGGCTGGGTGGGAAATTAGGGATAGGGTAGGGGTTGAAAAACTTAACGGAACGCTGCTCCGTCAGACGTTTTCGCTTGAAGTGTTGGTCACATGGCCGCTGGGACCTGGAAGATGATGCTGGAGGGTAGAGAGCCGGTCCTGGGGAAGGGGGCATGGCCTAATCACAGTAGACGTGAAGGCACTAGGGAGGGGGGTGCTGCGAGACCCTCAGTCTGGCGCAAAGCCAGGGGGGCTCGATCAGTGTGATCACTCTCCCCCACAGGCAGAGGATACTGCTGCGAGGTAAGAGGGAGGGGAGCGCTGGGCCCCACCAACATGCCCGGGCTTGAGTAATTAGTACCCACTCCCCCCCACCTCTCGGCGCCCCTGCTGGAGACACAGCTGCTGCCAGGACCAATTAAGTGATTGTTAGGCCACCAGGGACATTAATTCAACATTCTATTATGTCTACAGGTCATCTGTGCAGACATGATGCATTTCAACATGAGAACTGTTGACCTAACATACCCACCCTATTAAATAACTGTGAGTGAGCGAACAGGGGGACTGTATACACTACTTGTGCCAGTATTGTGCGTTTTTATTACGTTGGTCAGCAGCATGCACCTATTTTCTCCGTATAAAGTACTGTATATCTGGATGGTGCCTGAAAGAGGCAAAAGCTGTCATGAAAAGTGTAGGATGACTCCCAATGACTGGTACTTGCTACAGCACCTGTAGAACACAAGTCCTTTTTGAGGGGGGGTAAACTACTAGTCCCTGTCATAATATTGTTGCACTGCAGACGCTGCCATTCTAACCTGCAGATCCATTCGGAACACCAGGGTAATACGGGTAAAACTGAGCGCGGACATAGTACATTTCTATTCTTAAAAATATACATGCAGATGACATGTACACTGTGGTCATGGGGTCAATTCCGACCAGGACCTTACCTGTGTGGAGCTTGGTTATTCCTCCTGCGTTTACATGGGTTTTCTTCATGTGCACCAGTTACATAGTGTTCATTCTAGCACCCTGCACCTGTCACAACCAGTGAAGTTCCTCTTCCTGCCTGGTTGTCGCTGTCTGCTCTGGTGCTTCTAGCACACTCTGATCTGTATCTCAGCAGCTTGTTGCATCAACTGATACCACAGACTGCTGAGATACAGACCAAAGTGTGCCAGAAACACCAGAACAGAGATCGACACCCCAGGCAGGAACTAGGAACTGCCCGGGTTGTTGCAAGTGCAGGGTGCTAGAATGAACAATAGTTACAGTTATAGTACCTCCTGCACACTTTCTCAGTGAACAGATCATGGCACAAATCAGGGCGTATTGCATCTTTGTGACCCCGCCTGTCAACCTTGGGAGGGGCCGTGATTAATTGCACCACACCTCAGCACCTCCCACCTGGACCGTCACCTACTCTGAATTCCCTGATGGCAAGTATGGTCTATTGTCCTCCACAAAATAACTCCCTGCATGTGTATCTGTATAATATATAGATCGTAATCTTCACTTGGGCACGGACTGATGCAAATTATTAAATATAACATGTAGAAGCTATACAAAATCCTCTAATAAAGTAACATTTCAGTTTTGTAAATTACCTTTCGTGCATAAGTATTTTATCTGGTTTTATATTCTAAATATTTTATATACTAGCCACCTTCCTTAATAAAATGGCAATATGACCTACTGACTATTTTTCATGTATATGCTCTTGTAACTTTTTGATGCTTCTTCTAAGAGCCCCTTTAACATCCTTATTCCTTAAACTATAAATTAGTGGATTGAACAATGGGGTGAACATGGTGTAAACCAGGGCATAAATCCTGTCATTCTCCACGGTACGCAGTTCTTTTGGGACAACGTAGACTATGAAAGCTGTGCTGTAGAAGAGCACGACCACAGTCAGGTGTGAGGAGCAGGTGGAGAAGGCCTTGCTGCGTCCCTGGTTGGTCTTTATCTTTATTATCGAGTATATAATAATTATATACATGATAACAACAAACATAAGTATGAAAAAGGTGGCAACGGTGCTGACCGACTGGTTAGCGGTATTAATAGGTGTAGTATCGGCACATACCACACTCATAAGCGGTGCCAGGTCACAGAAGTAATGCTGCAAGTAATGTGATTTACAGTATGGAACTCGGACAGTAAGAGTCAATGGCATGATGGCCACGAGGAACCCATATGACCAGCATACCGAGGTCAGAACCTTACAAACTCTTTCGGTTATGATGGCTGTGTACCTAAGAGGATTATATATGGCCATGCAACGGTCAAAGGCCATGACAGCTAACAAGGCGCATTCGGTGATGCCTAAGCTGTGGAACATGTATAGCTGAGCGAAGCACCACCGGAAAGAGATCCTCTTGTTGTTGGTCAACAGTATCGATAAGAGTTTGGGGACAGTGGTGGATACGTACCACATATCAAGAAAGGACAAAACGGTGATGAAGAAGTACATGGGCATGTGAAGGCTTGGGTTAGACCAGACTACCAAGATGATTATTGCGTTTCCACACAGAGTCAGGAGGTAGACGATGAGGAAAAAGATGAATAAATAAAATCTAAAATGCTCAAGATCGGCAAAGCCTACTAAGAAAAAGTCACCAAACAAGTCCGTGGTTTTGTTCACCTCTTCCATGACATAGTGGTTTAGTTGTTGAAATGTGAAATTAGAGGTAGATTTTCTTTTACTTGATCAGACCTATAAAGACACATAATTCTTTAGAAAATATATTTTTCTTATTTTTAATATAATTTATATACTGAAAATTAGAAATATTATTGACAACATAAAAATAATAAGTGAAATTTACAATTTTGACTTGTAACGGGATGTATCAAAGGTAAAAAATTCTGTGAAACTGCAGTTTTTGTAGGTTTACCGCAATACATATGGCTGACCATATCTATTAAGGGGAGCCGACGGTCGAAATGCTGACCACTGGCTTCCCGACTCAAATCTTGGCAGGGTACTAATGACAGGCATCGAAATCCCAACACCTGTCATTATACTGACGCCGGGAGCCCGGCATACCGGACGAAGGTGAGCCGGGTGGCAGACAGGATGGGTCAGCCTAACCCTAATCCCCCGGGAGGTTTAGGGTTAGGCTAGGGGAAGGGGTGGTTAGGGTTAGACACCCCCTGGGGGGAGGCTAGGGTTAGGCACCCCCCCCGGGAGGGTTAGGTTTAGGCTGCGGGAACGTGGGGGTGAGAGTTAGGCACTTAGGAAGGGGTTAGGGGTAGGCACTGGTAGGGTTAGGCACCCCTAAAGGAGGGTTAGGGTTAAGGGATGGAGTAGGATTAGTATATACTTACCTTTTCAGCTGTCGGGATCTTCACTGCTGCCGGTCTTCCGGCGTCGGGATTTGAACCGCCATGCGACATAGGTCCGGCGGGATTTCATACCGATCCCATATTGAGAAGGGGCCCACAGCAGATATTAGAGCTATCCACTGCGGACCTGCAGCAAAGCAGTCCCAATATAATTCTATGGAGTTGCGATGTAAGCTTCCAAAAGTTTAGCCCCATCCCCCTAATGATTGCGCATGCACTGGCCTATGGAACTCTTTTCTTCAGATAAGAGCTCTGTCCCTGCAGGTAGGTACTGTATACCTGCATTGCAGCAATCACAGATTCCAGCATGCAGGTGACCCATGGACCCTCATATTCTGCATCTATTATAGTTACGCCCCTACTAGCAAAATACATATGTATACAGAAGTGGAACTAATGGCAGTGACTTAAGGGGAGATTTATCAAAGCTTGGAGAGAGATAACGTATAAACCAATCGATTCCTGACTGTCACTTTACAGTTTGGAAAATGACAAACTGATTGGTTGGTACTTTATCTCTTTCTCTCCACTTTATCGCTCTCCAAGCTTTGATACATCTCCCCCTAATGCTGTGCTTTTACAGACAGAGGGCCTTATTCAGAGATGGACACAATGCTGTTTGTTTTCACTAAAGTCCAATGTTTTATTTTACTACTGTACATGCATTCAGGTCACACTGAGCATGTGCCGCGATGGTTCTGTGATGGCGGATGCAGTGAGGATTTATTCACAGAGTGATTGACAGAGCTTACACTCTAACAAGGTGTCCTAAAACACAAATGTAGCGCAGGGAGAAGAGCTTACAGTCTAGTTTACTGATATAACAGAGAAAGAATATGATACAATAATATAAGGTGTATAGGTCCACCTATATAACACAGAGTCTACTAAGATGTACATGCAGGACTGCAACTATGGGGGGCTAGTGGGGCATGTGCCCCAGGCAACAGATTTAAGGGGGCATAACTAGGGTGGTGTGGCCGACTGAACCGGCCGCCTCCACTTGCATATGCGCTGCCGCAATGTATAATAGTAGCGGAGCACCCAGATCCTTCTCTGCCAGACACACTGCTGCTAATATACATTACAGCAGACAGTGCTGCAGCTGTCTGCCCCCCTCCCTGTCTCCTGCAGTGACTGGACTTCTGCCGGCACAGGAGCCTTTCTGTGGCTGCTGCTGGGCACAACAACAATGGTAAGCAGCATAGCTGCTCGCCGGAGAAGGAGAAATGAGAAGGAATGAGGAGGAGGAATGATGAGAATGAGGAGGAAGAATGATGAGAATGAGGAGGAGGAAGAATGATGAGAATGAGGAGGAGGAATGATGAGAATGAGGAGGAAGAATGATGAGAATGAGGAGGAGGAAGAATGATGAGAAGGAGGAATGATGAGGAGGAAGAATGATGAGAAGGAGGAATGATGAGGAAGAATAATGAGAAGGAGGAATGATGAGAAGGAGGAATGATGAGGAGGAAGAATGAGGAGGAGGAAGAATGAGGAGGAGGAATGATGAGAAGGAGGAATGATGAGGAGGAAGAATGATGAGGAGGAGGAATGAGGAGAATGAGGAGGAGGAATGATGAGAATGAGGGGGATCAATGATGAGAATGAGGAGGAAGAATGATGAGAATGAGGAGGAGGAATGATGAAAATGAGGAGGAGGAATGATGAGAATGAGGAGGAGGAATGATGAGAATGAGGAGGAAGAATGATGAGAATGAGGAGGAAGAATGATGAGAATGAGGGGGATGAATGATGAGAATGAGGAGGAAGAATGATGAGAATGAGGAGGAGAAAGAATGATGAGAAGGAGGAATGATGAGGAGGAAGAATGATGAGAAGGAGGAATGATGAGGAGGAAGAATAATGAGAAGGAGGAATGATGAGGAGGAAGAATAATGAGGAGGAGGAATGATGAGGAGGAAGAATAATGAGGAGGAGGAATGATGAGAATGAGGGGGATCAATGATGAGAATGAGGAGGAAGAATGATGAGAATGAGGAGGAGGAATGATGAGAATGAAGAGGAGGAATGATGAGAATGAGGAGGAGGAATGATGAGAATGAGGGGGATGAATGATGAGAATGAGGAGGAGGAAGAATGATGAGAATGAGGAGGAGGAATGATGAGAATGAGGAGGAAGAATGATGAGAATGAGGAGGAGAAAGAATGATGAGAAGGAGGAATGATGAGGAGGAAGAATGATGAGAAGGAGGAAGAATAATGAGAAGGAGGAATGATGAGGAGGAAGAATGAGGAGGAGGAGGAATGATGAGGAGGAGGAAGAATGAGGAGGAGGAAGAATGAGGAGGAGGAGGAATGATGAGAAGGAGGAATGAGGAGAAGGAGGAATGATGAGGAGGAGGAATGAGAAGGAATGAGGAGGAAGAATGATGAGAATGATGAGGAAGAATGATGAGAATGAGGAGGAGGAATGATGAGAATGAGGGGGATCAATGATGAGAATGAGGAGGAAGAATGAGGAGCAGGAATGATGAGAATGAGGAGGAGGAATGATGAGAATGAGGAGGAAGAATGATGAGAATGAGGAGTAGGAAGAATGATGAGAAGGAGGAATGATGAGGAGGAAGAATGATGAGAAGGAGGAATGATGAGGAGGAAGAATGATGAGAAGGAGGAATGATGAGGAGGAAGAATGATGAGAATGAGGAGCAGGAATGATGAGAATGAGGAGGAGGAATGATGAAAATGAGGAGGAAGAATGATGAGAATGAGGAGTAGGAAGAATGATGAGAAGGAGGAAGAATGATGAGAAGGAGGAATGAAGAGGAGGAAGAATGATGAGAAGGAGGAATGATGAGGAGGAGGAATGATGAGAAGGAGGAATGATGAGGAGGAAGAATGAGGAGGAGAAAGAATGAGGATGAGGAAGAATGATGAGGAGGAGGAATGATGAGGAGGAAGAATGATGAAAAGGAGGAATGATGAGAATGAGGAATGATGAGAAGGAGGAGGAGGAATGAAGAGGAGGAATAAAGTGAAGGCTCTTCCATGTTATATGTGTATAAGGGGCTCTACTATGTCATAATGTGTATAATGGGCTCTACTGTGGTGTTACATGTATAAGGGGCTCTATTTTGGTTTAACATGTACAAGGGGCTCTACCATTGAATAATGTGTATAAGGGGCTCTACTGTGGTTTAATATGTAAAAGGGGCCCTACTTAGTGTGGCATAATGTGTAAGGGACATTACTGTGTGGCATAATGTGTTATAAGGAGCATTACTTAGTGTGGCATAATGTGTAAGGGGCATTACTGTGTAGCATAATGTGTTATAAGGAGCATTACATAGTGTGGCATAATGTGTAAGGGACATTACTGTGTGGCATAATGTGTTATAAGGAGCATTACTTAGTGTGGCATAATGTGTAAGGGACATTACTGTGTGGTGTGATGTGTATAAGGGGTACTACTGTGTGGCATAATGTGTAAGGGACATTACTGTGTGACATAATGTGTTATAAGGAGCATTACTTAGTGTGGCATAATGTATAAGGGACATTACTGTGTTGCATAATGTGTTATAAGGAGCATTACTTAGTGTGGCATAATGTGTAAGGGACATTACTGTGTGACATAATGTGTTATAAGGAGCATTACTTAGTGTGGCATAATGTGTAAGGAGCATTACTGTTTCACGAAACCACACCCCCTTTTAAGAAGAACAACCTCTTTGTTTGTTTTTTTTCCACTGCCTTGCCCTGGGTGACAAAAATCCAAGTTTCGGCACTGGTACATAACACACAAAAGACAAGTGTACAACATAAAACAGGAAGAAGAGTGTATAGCATAATAAAATCTACAGATATACAAATATAACACTGAGAGGAAACACCTAGCCTGCTAGCCTGGCAGTGGAGTGATACAGCAGCACCCTTCATTCTACCTTTCTCCTGGAGAACTCTAACAGCAAAGAACTTTGCTTTCTCTAACAGAGCAGCTGTGCAACACTGGACCGGGGATGCCGGATGGACTTGCACACCTGAGAGGAGGCTCCTCCAGAGCCGCAGTGTACTGTAAGAACATTCCACAGAATACTTCTGTCTACCCCTTTACTGACTATTACTAACAATGCCTATTGGAGCACTCCACTTAAATCTTGCTGTTTGGAGTTGCAGAAGAATCTACTTAGCACTGGCTCGGGACATATACTGTACAAATTGGTCTCTTTATACACTGGATAGTGCATGCAAAACAGTATTTATAATTAACTCTATAAATGGACTAAAGTAGGGGAGGGGAGTCTAAAAACACAATTTCTATATCAAACAATTATATCATCATATATAGTAAACAACATATGTAGTCAGGAAAATGTTAAACATCCCATAATAGTATGACAGAGACTGCTTTCTGAGTGCTGTTAGCACACATTCTTCCAGCTCATGGTAAGACGCCTGTCTCTTCTTGCTTGCAGCTGCTCTCTGGTCCGGGGAGCAGATTGAGCGTTCTAACACAGACACGCAGGTTCCGTATGCGGCCACATCTAGTGAATATTAGCAAACTGAGTATGCGCAGTAGTGAACATATCCATCTTGGCGTACAGTATCTCTGGATGAACGTATCTCTATACGAGCAGTGGGTGTTTCTGGATGTCAGCTGACCGACAACTCGGCGTAAGCTAGGATGAATGCTATCTTGTAACAAGCTTTTCAGAGCTTGTTACATGGTTCTTTTAACCCTATTCCCTAGAAAGCTATGGGGATGGCCTGCGATGGCTGCTGATCGGAAAGCAGGAGATATTTGTGATATTTCCTGATCTCTATGTTGTTTTATAGTGGCGGCACCTAATTCTGGTCTTAAACAGGTGGAAACTGCTATTTCTGCTTTGATAAATATTCTTTTATATCATGCTACTCCTTAGGGGGGAGATGTATCAAAGCTTGGAGAGAGTTAAAGAGGAAAGAGAAAGTACCAAGAGAGAAAGTCTCTGCAGCAACCTGTCTCTCCCCCTTTTCTTAAATGCACAATATATCATGCCCCTTATAACATTACTGTATGTCGCACACAGTAATGCCCCTTACACATTATGCCACACACAGTAATGTCCCTTATAACATTATGCCACACATAGCAAGCCCCCTTGCACATTATGCCACACACAGTAATGCCCCTTATAACATTATGCAACACACAATAATGCTCCTTACACATTATGCAACACAGTAATGCCCGTATAACATTATGCCAAACACATTAATGCCCCTTATAACATTATGCCCCTCCCCATGTCCCTCCAGCAGCCTCTCGCCTCATCACCATGTGTCCCTCCAGCAGCCTCTCACCTACATCATCAGGTGTGGAATTGGAGCCGCATGCCCGCATCGGCAGACAGCCAGCCGTCTGCAGCCCTTGAGAGACACAGCACCGCCATCATTCGAATCTGGCGCCGGTTGCGCGCGAATTGGAGCTTGTGGACCAGCAGCCATTGCTGGTTGGCTGCTGGTCTGCAAGCTTCGGTTGGCTTGTGACCTGCACCATATTACAATGATGATGGATCTGCTTCTCTCAAGGGCTGCAGGCGGCTGCCTGTCGGTGTGGGCGTTCAGCTCCAAATCCACACCTGCTTCCACATGGGCCTTCGGAGGCCAGTCTGGCCCTGTCTCTGACCGTCTACTCGGTACCCTCTCAAATCTGGTGCCCTGTACATGGGCCCCCCTAACTGCCCCTAGTTGCAGCCCTGGAGTGAGAGGGACATTTGGTGATGTTGGTGTCCGCGAGGTGACAGCATTTATACTGTCCCCATGGCATTTTTGCAGCACTTCACAAGAATTGAATTCCTGTTAAGAAGTGTGTGTGGCACAGATAAGCTGTTCTTGATGATGCAGAGGAGCTTCTATAACCTGGGGACTTGGAACTAGGCTGGGGTCCGTAGTTGGTTAGCGTAAGGTGGATCCACATCTATTTAGTAATTTCTTTGAATGTGAAGCAAATACACAAGTGTCATATTTTGTGCGGTGCATGTCTTTAGATGTGTCAGCCTCTCTACACACCTGGGCTCACTTACAGTCCGCAGGGCCATCTCCCATAAGCAGAGACTAGCCACGTTCCTTAATGCGTTCAGGGAGGGTCACCGAGGTGCACTGATGAGAATCCAGTGTATATTGTGCGACCTAATCAGTGCGTTTCATTTGTGACCTCTGCTAACTAACTGGCAGCATCAGTATAAGAAGTAATGCTAGTTTGTGAGATGTGGCAAGAATCCAACTGGGAGTAAAATTTCCTTTGCCAATCTATGCTACAAAGGGACGAGATGTGCTGCTTAAAACCAGACTAACAGAATTATTATGTTCTATGTGGGATCAGTACTTAACCAAATCACTATGATAAACCTGTCAACAGCAAATAATCAAACAACCTTTCAATGCGTCTGTTGTTGAGTTTGACACATTTTAAATAAAAAGGTAAAAAGTGAGAAAGTCATCAATTCAAAAGTCACAAACATGGAAATACAGTATAAGGGTCTATTTCAAATTTAGGAGCAAATCAAACTAGGAGCAACTTACTCCTGGGACAAACCATGTTGCAATGCAAGGAGTGCCATGCACATACCACAGAAAAAAGAAGATTCCCTCCAGCACACTGCAGCAATATTAGCAAAAATACTTGAATCCTACATGATAATAGAAATTCAGAGGTATTGGTTGGAAATATATGATTAAGCGCCGGGCCAGCGTCAAGGCTCCTCTATACTGGCGTCCCTAACATTAAGGTGTTCACGTCCAAGGCGCAGAGCAGCCCAAAAGAACCCAGCCACAAGCACCTGAGAAATATCATTAAGCTGATATGAGCAACCACCATACTTTCTATTTGCAGTTCTGAGAGGCATGAAAGGAGCCAGCATTGGGAGGATGTGCTGGTCCATATAGTGCCATTTGGAGGTTTTTGGGGTACCTCATAGGTGAGTCAGCTCTCAGCTTATACATGTGCTGTTATCATGCAGTACATTAATTGTAATTATATGACCCAGAGTGGGTGCTACTATTTTGTAGCAACAATTATTTTGGGGTGAGCGTTTGGGCATGGGGCCCCCGGAGTGGCTCTGGCTGGGCGTTTTTCAGGGCATCACCACTTAATTCACATAGATATTTTTTCATCACCTTTCCATTTGTTTGTTTATTATTTATGTAATTTTAATCTTTCTTATTATATTAACACTTATTGATTATCTTGACACATCTATACTTTACACTTCACTGTCACCTTTCTTCCATTTTTCGTGTGATGCCCTGGGAGTGGTCCTTGGCTGGGTTCTTTTGGGCTGCTCTGCGCCTCGGACGTGAACCCCTTAATGTTAGGGACGCCGTTATAGAGGAGCCTTGATGCTGGCCTGGCGCTTAATCATATATTTGCAAATGTATGCAACCAATACCTCTGAATTTCTATTATCTTGTAGGATTCAAGTATTTTTGCTAATATTGCTGCAGTGTGCTGGAGGGAATCTTCTTTTTTCTGTGGTTCAGTATAAACGCCGCCCTTTACAAGCACCTGAGCAATATCATTAAGCTGATGTGAGCGACCACCATACTTTCTATGTGCCATGCACATACTCAGTTTAGCATGTAGGAAAAATGCTGACTGATTTTACATGTGGTGAACAAATACTGGGCAGCTTTGTTTTTATACTGACATTCAGAATTAAACTAGCAGTTGCCCCTTCCCACCTATAATCTTTATGCACATTTTAAATCGGCCTCATCTGCAGTGGAACATGGTTTTGCCAAGGTGCAAATTGCTCCTCTTTTATTTGCTAATAAAGGTGCGTATCCACTAGACGATTAAAATGAGCGATTGAACGATTACAACATCATTATCATTCAATTGCTCATTAGTCATTCATGAATCGTGCATTAAAATGTCGAAAATGACCAGCGATGTGCGCTCCCACTGGTCGTTTTTGACATTGATCATCGTATGAACATGACGATAATGACAGGTTGTGCATGTTGGGGGATGAGGGAGGGTGCCTGCACTGAGCGACATATCATTCAGTGTGGGCACATTATCTACCGCACAGGATGGAGAACGATTGCACGATTACAATGTTGTAATCGTACAGTCGTTACACTCTCATCTAGTGGATGGATACGCACCTTTACTCTGAATCATGTCCTGAAAGTGTCCAATAGTCTGAAACTTTACAATTCGTCTGTTCTGCCTGTAAATACTTCTGAAAACAAATCCTGTATATAGCTGTTGGACCAGACGCTATAGGCAGTGATGTATTTATAATGTGTACAGGTTGTGCCATGCTATACACGTGTCTTGCAGCATTCTGCATTTACTTTTAGACTAATATAGATACTGCAGATATAGTCATTTGACGTGTTCTATAGGTGGGATACATATGTTGTGTCGACGTACAAAGTATGTCGTCCCCAGAGCTCCTGGCACCGTTAGGTTGAAATGCTTCTTAAAGCATTTTATGCCCGTCGGCAGTACAACTGTAATGTAAACATGTTGCAAGATGATCATGTTTACAGATGTACTGCTGGCACACGCAAGATGCTGCAAGTAACATTTTACACGTCGACCTAATGGTGTCGGCATTCTGAGGTCCATATACTGCATGTCGACAAGCAGACTACGTCTCCTACAGTTATTTGAAAATATGGAAATATTTTAAAATTGAATATTCCTTAAAAATAAATCTTCTGTGTTTATTCTAAATGATAAACCAGATATACTGTACGTATCAGCCTATATGAATAAAGGGGAACTGGGCAAAGCAATGTACTGTAGAATTCCAGAGAATATAATGTATTGACATTTGTTTGCACAAATGACTGGGTAGCACAGTGGCAGAGTGGACTGGGTGACTGGGTGGCACAGTGGATAGCAGAGCCGCCTTGTATTGCTGGGACCATGGTTTTGATTTAAAAAACGTCGGGGTAGATTTATCAAAGCTTGGAGAGAGAGGTTAAGTACCAACCTGTCATCTTCTAACGGTCACTTTACAGGCTGTGTTTGAAAAATGACAGGAGCTGATTGGTTGGTAGTTTATCTCTCTCCACTTTTCCCTCTCCAAGCTTTGATAAATCTACCCCCTTGCTGTAATTTTGCCTGTTCTTCTTGTGTTAGTCGGATTTTCTCTCCATGCTCAAGTTGCCTCCTGTGATCGAAAGCTATACTGGTATATTAATTGGCTTCTGACAGGATGGGTTTGTGTACTGTAGGTAATTTTTATACTCCTTTCACACTGAAAATTAAAATCCCGGGTAATTCACATTAACCCGGTAATTTGCTAAACAACCCAGGGTTTTTCCCTTTGTGAAAGGGTCATCCCGGGACTAAATTCCCGGGTCTACAACCCTGCAAAAAAACCAGGGTCGGAGACCTGGGAATTTAGAATCAGGATGACCCTTTCACACAGGGAAAAATCCCGGGTTGTTTAGCAAATTAGCGGGTAAAAGTAAATTACCCGGGATTTTCATTTTCAGTGTGAAAGGGGTATTACCCGATAATTTGCTAAACAACCCGGGATTTTTCCCTTTGTGAAAGGGTCATCCCGTCACTGTTTTTTTGCAGGGTTGTAGACCAGGAATTAAGTCCCGGGTTGACCCTTTCACACAGGGAAAAAACCTGGATTGTTTAGCAAATTATCGGGTAAAAATTAATTTCCCGGTAATTTCATTTTCCTGTGTCAATGGGGTATCAGAGAGAAAATGGCAAAAAAAAAGACTGGCATGCAAATGCCGGGTAAAAACTGTTGTTTTTTTTTGCCATTTTCTGTCTGAAATTGGAATTATATGTGTGTATGGCCTGTGGTAATATAGTTAGATTGTAAGCTCTAATAGGTTAGGTACTGATAATACCTGTAAAACGTTGTGTAATTTTTAAGTGCAGTAGGATAGAGTATAGTGGTACAATACAAATATAGAATAATAATATTAATAATAAATAGCAAGTTTTTAATGGCCCACGTTGAATTCACATATACAGTATGGATCTTGTGAGGAAAAGAGCCTGGAACGTGTGTGTTAAAGGAAGGCGCATTCTCATAGCAAGAGATGTATTTGTATTAAAACACAATACAAAGTAAAATAATAGATACACTAAATGTAATCACTTACCTTGTATGTACTAACGTATTGTGTGGCAAATGCAAATGTCTTGTCTCACCTGAGTATTTATACCATTTTGTCAGGGTCATTAAGCGCACTCCCACCACCTGAGAGTGACACATAGGTACGGGATGTTTTCCATCCTATCGCTGTTATTTGGAAAATAACTATAATATA
This sequence comes from Taudactylus pleione, assembly GCA_031769625.1. Classification (NCBI taxonomy): domain Eukaryota; kingdom Metazoa; phylum Chordata; class Amphibia; order Anura; family Myobatrachidae; genus Taudactylus; species Taudactylus pleione. Next base: position 2,325,606 of record JAUIMM010000586.1, read on the forward strand.
TTTACACCTCTTGGGAGGTCATTTGCACTTGTTTACATCATTCTATTGAATCCATGTAACAATATAATCCTCTGAGACTTATTCCAATAACAACATAAACACGCTCCAATAGATTACTATGTTTTGTGAATATTACCCACTTATTTAGAAACTGTTTTCTGATTTTCTTGTACAAGTCTAGTGTAAATACTCATTAAAAAGCGTCTAAGTCACATATTCTATATGGGTCAGCCATTAACTGAGGTGTTATATTGGCTATTATTTATGAAGATTGTTAATATTTAGTAATATATAATAATAATATTGTTATTACATTAATATTGAACCTGAGTCTCTGTTTGTAAATGTTTTTCCACATTTATTTTATGCACAGATGTATTTTTGTCTGTGTCTCTGATAAATATACTTCACATAATTAAGAAATAGTTCTAAAGACTAAGGGGCAGATTTACTAAGCTTCTAAAAATGAAAGGTAGTGGTATTACCCATAGCAGCCAATCAGATTATAGATAAAATTTCTCTTTTGCATCCTAGAAAATGATAGACAGAATCTGATTGGTTGAGGTAACACCTCCACTTTTGATTTTTAGTAGCTTTAGTAAATCTAGCCCTAAGGGAGAGATGGATCAAACCTTCTAAAAGGGGCCGGTGGAGAAGTTGTCGATAGCAACCAATTAACTTGTTTTGAGAATGTACTTGATAAATGTACTTAATAAATGATAGCTAGATGCTGATTCGTTGCTATGATCAAGTTCTCCACTTGTTCTCTTTAGAATATTTGATACATCTCCCCCTTAGTGTGCATAATTATTTTGCTATTTAAGGGATATCCCTGCTCACATCCAGTGCTCTATAATACCTCTTTTCCACCAAAAACGCTGGTCTGACCTGTGTTTTGAGACATGATCCAAACCAGGTGAGACATCGTTTACACAGCACCATTGATCTCGGTTATTTTCATGTCAGCCCCGTTCACACTGAACCTGGATCTTCCCTGCTAAACTTGTGAGGTCATAAAAAGTGGGAGGTGAGTGCTCCACAACCACCATTCAGCTCATTTTAGGCATGACCCAGGTCGGATAACCCGGGTTGCGCCTTTTATACCCCTTTTACACCAGAGCAAAAACCTGGGTTTTTGCTGGGTCTACCCAGGTCGCAGCTCAGTGTAAAATGGTCTCTGAAATATAACCCAGGTCAAGTGACCCAGCAATCCAACCCAGGTAGCTACCAGGGTTGGACCCAGGATGGACCCGGGTAATGGTGCAGTGTAAACGGTGCGACCCGGGTTATCCGACCTGGGTCATGCCTAAAATGAGCTGATTGGTGGTTGTGGAGCAGTCACCTCCCACTTTTTATGACCTCACAGGTTTAGCAGGGCAGACCTGAGTTCAGTGTGAACAGGGCTAACCTGGGAGTAACCCAGATCGAAGGTGCAGTGTTATACCCCTTTTACACCTAAATTCCGGGACTGATCCGGAGTTGGAACAAAGTTCCTATCCGGATCAGACCCGGAATTTTGCCGGCGCTGACTCGGATATTCCCAAGTCAGCGGCGCTCACACCGCAGTCGGGTTTGCATTGCCACTGAAGCCGGACCAATCGGCCGGCTAGCAGCGCACTCCAGGTCATCGTGACCCGGAGTGCGCTGTTCTCATAGCAGGGTTTCACGGGCTACGCCCGTGTTAAACCCTGCTAGTTACCTGGGTTGGATTGCCGGGTCACTCGACCCGGCGATCCAACCCTCTCCCCTTTTACACCAGGGAGCTGCCCGGTTAACCCTTCAAAACCCCGGGTTTTAGCTCCGGTGTAAAAGGGGTATAAATGGGTCTGACCAGGGTTGGGACCATGTCCAAAAACCCAGGTCGGACCTGGGTTTTTGGTGGAAAAGAGGTATTACACACTGCACCATACCCAGGTCCATCCTGGGTCCAACCCTGGTAGCTACCTGGGTTAGATTGCCGGGTCACTTGACCCGGGTTATTTTTCAGGGACCCTTTTACACTGAGCTTCCAAATTATTCAATATAAATATCAGCAATAAATTGAAAAATAAAGCAGATTTATTCACATATAACGGGTTCACCAAGAGTGAAATAGTGCAAAACAAGATTACTTTAACAATGCACAGTACAATATATGCATACCACTGTAGGACAACAGTAAATGTACTCAGGTCCTGCGGCAACTTTATTTTACTGGAACACTTCGGTCTTGTGCTAGGAATGAAATGGTTAATTTTATGCTTACACTCTACTCAAAGTAACCTCACTTCTAATGCAATAATACTACAAACAATTATGCATTACCATATGTGAACTCAGTCCCAAAAGTCTGGCTTTATCACCCTTTTCGTTGGTGCACTTTTGAATACGCAGTAAGTTTATCTATATTGATACTTCCTGATGAGAAACAATGCTTGTAACGGCTCCTCTGCCACTTTAGGTTGTCCCTTACACTGGTTCTGATACTGGCTCTTGGATGTTGCAAGCCCGGGCCTGTGCTTTCTTGCTGCTCTGAGAGCTATAACTGTCCCTGCAGCTTAGTGATTTTTATTATAATCCAAATCTACTGATCCTGGGGAATAGTATTTGCAAATCCCAGTTTGAGGGAAATTAGAGTGGAAACTGTAGTGTAGCATTAACTTTCTGTAGGCTGTACAAATCACCAGCGTATGTGGATATATCCTTTTTAGACAACAGTTCTGGCTGCCCTGAGTAATTCTACTGTCTTTGCTGATTACTGCGGACTTCTGTCAGCTGGTGAGAGGGCTGAGGTATAAATTAACACCACTGCACTTTGTTACACTAAATAGCTGTGCTTGACTTGAAGTACAGTATTTTGCTCTAAGGTCCACTAATGCTGACAGACTGGGACAAATTAAACTACTTCCTTGGCTCAGGGATTATATTAGAGAAATCCACTATCTCTCTAGTTGTTATGAACAGTTAATCAACTGCAGTTGCTGCTTCCTCTACTTTATACTATGCTAATGGTATGGTGAAGTGTTGAGGTGTAAAGAATGCAGCTTACAGACCTGTCCTCCTTATTCCACTTCCAGCACCCAGGACAGATCTCTATATCAGCCTCCGGCTGTCAGTCATCTTCGAGGGGGAGGCTCAGAGACGGCCCCCTGCTGACGCTGCTTCCTTCTCCAGCCACCGTGGCTTCCTCCCTCACTTTCGGTCAGGAGCAGTTCTTTCCCCGATGACAGCGGCTCCTAAGAGGCACACTCCGGTAAGTGTGCCCACCTCCTCAAGGACAGTCTCTCCTCGGTGCCTCTCACCGGGTGCTTCCCCAGAGCTCCGGATACACTCGCAGGTCCAGCGCCGTACTTAGCTACCTCAGCACTCCCCGCCAGTCAGCTGGGCAGTCCTTCTTATAGACTCCGTCCAGGTCCTTCTCTCGCACCCACTTTGTTCCCGCCGACTGCACGTGCTGCCCAGCCGTTACACTAAATGCCCAATCCAAAGGAGGGCAAGCATAGCTCCCCTGTAGAGGTCCGGTGGATCAGTCCTGGCCTCGCGGCCCCCTCCCACATCAGTAGTCCAAGACAGGGGTAGTCCATTAGTTCAGAGGGGGGAAACATGGGGACAGTTTTTTTGAGCACAGTACTACACAGGATACCATTTTCTGATATCAACAATATATACATAAATATCAGTGCATTCACACAGAAAGGACACCTAACAGCAGGGCCGAAACTAAGGTTTTTGTCACCCGGGGCAAGACAGACATTTGGCGCCCCCTCCCCTGGTAATTATCCCATAGTAATGCCCCTGTAGTGCCCATATGCTAATGCCCCTTTAATTCCCAAATAGTAATGCTCCCTGGCAATGCCACCTGTAGTGACCCCTGGTAATGCCCCTGTAGAGCCCCCTGGTAATACCACCTGGTAATGCCACTGTAGTCCTCCTGTAGAGCCCCCTGGTAATGTACCTGTAGTACCCCCTGGTAATGCCTCTGTAGAGCCCCCTGCAAATGCCCATGTATAGCCCACTGGTAATGTCCCTGTAGGTAATGCCATTGTAGTCCACCTGTAGTGCCCCCTGTTAATGCCACCGTAGTGCCACATACACACACCAAAAAAATAAAACTTACCTTAAACCCCGCTCCTGTGACCGCTGCCGTTGGGTCCACCCGGTTGCTCCTCGGAACTATGGGAGAGACGTCATGACGTCTCTCCCATAGTGCCTGTGGGGAGAGCCGGAAGCTGGAGTTCAGGAGAGAACTTCAGCCGCTTCGGCTAGCGTGGCGCTGCAGAGAAGGAGCCGGGCGCCCGCTGGTAATAACATCTGAGCGGGCGTCCGGCTTGGAGTCTCCCTGCGGCGCAGGGCTGGAGGACACTGGCGCCGGATGCAGCGACGCACCCGGTTCACGTGCACCTCCAGCCCCTCCCAAGTTGCGGCCCTGCTAACAGTGAGACTCCCAGAACTAGGGATATCACGTTAACTGGGGGTATCACAACTTGACCCGGGTTATTTTTCAAGGACCCTTTGACACTGAGCTGCAACCCGGGTAGACCCAGCAAAAGCCCAGGTTTTTGCTCTGGTGTAAAAGGGGTATTATTCAGTAGCCTGTACACATTATTTAGCCCTGCAATAACTTCAGTCCCTGTGTCCTGATTCTTTCAGTCCCCTTCTTTCCATTACTACTGTATGTTCATCTGTAGCACCCCTGCCCCCGGCTTACATTCTGTTTCCTGGATCCCTGATCTCTACTTTGTAATTTACTATCTTGTTTCCTCAGCAGTGTTTCCTCTTTCGCATTTCCGATTTCCTGACATCTATCTGTTTTTCCTGTTGAAAATTCCCTGTAAATTCACCATATACAGTAGTCGCACTTAAAGTCCTGTGGTAAATACATGTCATAAAATCAATCAAAACTAATCATAGAAAACATTAACAAAAACAGCTGAAATTTCATGTAACTCCATTTCAAGAATCAAAGCTCCTTGTAATCTGGAAAAAAAACCCAGAAACACTATTCCTGATCATAGTAACATTTCCCTGTAAATAGTAAATATAACCCTGTAAAGTGAACACACTGATCCTGAGCCTTCTGGTCCCCACTTACAGGACCTGATTCAGATTTGGGAATTGTGGGGGTTGATTCAGCATCGATTACAATTGCAAAGTTGCACGCAGGCATCTTTGCAATTCCGTCCTTGCTAATATGCAAATGCAGCAGGAGGTGTATGACACCCCCTACTACATTTGTGATCCCAGCACTGCGACCTAGGTCGCAGGCTGGGATCACCATCGGTGGTCGATAGTCTCGATGGTGGACGTCGCGGGTGGCCAGCCAGCTGAGTAAGCCTTAGCTTACTCAGGCTGGCCGGCTTGTGAGGTCATGGCACTGCGTTGATACAGTCCCTGGCCTTGCCACTCTCGGAAAATGGGACGGACATGGCCCCGTTTCCGGGAACGCGGGCCCCGCACTGCACCTTAAATGCCTCTGCCTGTCAATTAGGCAGAGGCATCGGAGGGGGTGCATGCGACTACGCAGGACCCATTTTGCACACTCGCAGATGGGTCCTGTGCATGAGCAGATTCCCAATAATCGGGAATCTGCGTTCAGCATTGCATTTGTGTGCAATGCTGAATCAGCCCTTGAGTGAGGAAGAGCAAGTAACTGTGTATCTTGGTAAAACCATATTGCACTGCACTTGGGGAAGATTTAAAACATGCAGAGTGATGTACAGTAGATGTGGGAGGGTCATGTCCAAACTGATTGCCTGATTCAGACCCGCTCGCGAGCGCTGAGCGCTCGCAAGCGGGTCGATTTTGGCCCAGTGCGCATGCGCACGAGGGAGTCGGCTCCGTCGTGCGTATGAGCGAGACCCGGATAGCGATGGCCAAGCCATCGCTCCGGGTCTCGCTACAAAGGGGGCGTGCTGTCGATGGTGAGTGACAGCACGCCCCCTTTGGTGGGCGTGCCGGGGGCGTGGCTGCTCAGACGGAGGCGTTCCCATGGGAACACCTACCGTCTGGGGCCGGCCCCACTGACATCACAAGTGATGTCAGTGGGAGTGCTTTCGGCTCTGATAGAGCTGAAAGCACTCCAGGGCTTGCGGCAACGAAACCCTACCACAAGGGTCTCGTCGCAAGCCTGATGGTCGTGATGGTCTTGACCATCGCGACCATCTTCTTGGCCGCTCGCTATAGCTGTGGGTGGTCAACCACAGCTATACGAGCGGCCAGGAGGCCGCTCTAAAAATTAAGAAGGACGGCCCTGATTCAAAGCGAGCGCTCTGTCAGAGCGTCCGGCTCTGAATCAGGGCCACAGATCTTAATTGTAGTGTGTAAATAAAGCTGTCCAGCATTTTGGGCTACATGCAAAAGCAGCCAGTATTTACCCTGCATGCAAACTTTTTTTATGTATTTGCATCACTTGCATTGCAACATGCTTTGTCTGAGTGCAGTTACTCGCTCTATATAACTCTATTCCCAAATCTAAATCAGGCTCAGAGTACTCATAGTACCATCAGTCTGTGATCAGCTTCTGCTGTCTTCTGTGACTCATTTCACAATACAGCTACCATAGAACCCTGCTGCTCCACAAACCTTTGACTGTCTTCCAGTTCATTGTAGCTCAGCCTTCCAGACTACCTGTCCTGCCTGGCTACCAGCCACTGTGATCTACCAGATTCTACAGAAACTGAGCACTAAAATCCCTGTTCACCAGAATTCTTGTGTCCAATTGGCAGAATAACAGAGCCCCTACACTGGATACCGCTGTAGCCATGTCTGCTCTGCTGATGCCAGACTTATACTTACTACAGGCCCTGCAGCTAAACATGATCCTGACCAGTCCCAGTTTCAGATGCTGCTTCCTTTCTGGCTAATACATAGTCCTTGGAAATAGTCAGCAGATCGATGCCTGGAATGACACTGTACACTGTCCCATGGCATGGTGTCTGCATTAAGCTCTTTTGCTCCCCATATTGGGACAGACTGACAAGACAGGGAGCCGGGTAAATTTCTGGCAGGCCCCCCACTATTCACATTTTTCCACAGGTATACATACTCCTAAATGACTAACTATGTGTCTGCCAGGAGGTGAATTCCGGAGGTGGGTTAACGATAGGGGGTTCATATGAAGAGAAAGTGTTCAGTCTTAGTAAAGTTCAACTTGTAAAAGTATACCTTAGACTAGAGTATTCTTCCAACACCAAAAGCAAATAGGGAAGAGAGGGCTCAGGGGGTCCAATAAACATAACAAAATATCATCTGCAAATAAACAAATCTTGTGGGAAAGGCCACCGACATAAGGACAGCAAATATAGTCATTGGCTCTAATTCTAATATGTTCTGAACCCTTTCTCTAGGCTGCTTCCCCCTCCACATTCTTACCAGCAGCCTACTAGCACGACTTAAAATTTCTGGTTTAGGTGGAACAAAATTCTTATTAAGTTCATCCGTCTCTGTACCTAATTCTTTAAAGAGAGCACCACAGCTGGGATTTGGCTTTGTGGTCCTCTTCTAACTCTTTAGCCCCCAGATCTGCACTGTAACTTCTCATTTCTAAGCCTACAGTAGCTGCTGTGTGGATTGCTGTACTTGCAATACCGCCTCTGGTGTCCTCTGGTTTATTGGTCTCTGTTGAAGGCCTTCGTAAGACTCAACATGTGTTAACAAGTGACCTCCCAGGCACCAGGTCTGAGTGGGCAGTCCTGGAGCAAGTATCCCAACAATTAAAATGGGAGAGTGGTCTGAACAAGACATAGGTAATATTCAGATTTTCTTAATACATTGTAGGGTCTACTTATCAGACAGGGCTAGATCAATCCTAGAGTGTAACCTGTAGACATGTAAGAAAAAAGAATAATCTCTAGTCATAGGATGTTTAGTTCTCTAACGTCATACAGGTCATACGACGGGATGTAATAAGGTGGAAAATGCGTTAAAACCCCAAAATTATGTTTTTTGGGCTGTTTTATTAACACATTTCCCATGGTCAGTGGAGGTACCGGTCACAAATCCTCTGCACAGAGACAGGGGGGTTTCCCCGGGGCCCCACACACACAGAGGGGTCCCACACAGGGTTGGTGTGACCCTGCCAAGAACAGGTGTCCAGCTGCACTTGTTCCCGGATGGGGTCTGAACTGCCACGGCTCTGTGTTGTGAATGCTCTCAGCAGAGTCAGAGCTGCCGCGTAGAGCGCAGAGCTGCTCCCGAATCCCCTAATCAGCATCATGTGACACATCATGTCCATGACTCTTATCACTGATGTCAGGCCTCAGGAGCTGCTCTGTACCGTATGCAGCAGCACTGACTGTGCTACTGCATTCACAACACAACACAGAGCCAGAAGTAATCAGGGGGGGTGGGAGGGGGTAAGCTCCACGTGGCTTGGTGGGGCCCCCCATAACTTAGTTTCCCCAAGGACCCCACAAGCCTTAATCCGGCTCTGGATCCAGCCAGCATCCAGGCCATGCCTCCATATTATTTATATTCTAAAGAAGGATGCTTACATTACTACTTTTCTAATAAAAGATGCACATATTATTATTACTAAATTATTATATTATTATAAAATTGAAGGGTGCAGAGATTATTAGAATAAAGTGGGCACAAGGGATATCTGCCGCCAGTATGGTGGTTCCAGTGTATGCCACCAGTTTAGTGGTTCCAGTATTTTCCATCAGTCCAGTGGTTCCAGTCTTGTTTGCCACCAGTTTGATGGTTCCAGTCTCACCTGCTGCCAGTTCATGTTTCCAGTGAACACTGCCCAGCTAGAAAGTTCAGTAACTGCTGCCTAGCTCCCAGAGTCCAGTGACCACTGCCCAGCTCCAAAGCACAATGACTGCTGCCCAGCTCCAGAGTCCAGTGACCATTGCCCAGCTCCAGAGTCCAGTGACTGCTGCTACCTAACTTCAGGGTCCAGTGACTGACGCTGCCCAGCCGAAGAATCCAGTGACTGACACTGCCCAGCACAAGTGTCCAGAAACTGCTGCTGCCTTGTCCAAAAGTCAAAGTCCAGTGACTGCAGCCTAGCTTCAAAGTCCAGTGACTGCTGCCCAGCTTAATTGCCCCGCCTCCAGATACAAAGTTCTGTCTGCATCACCTCTCGGCACGAGTTTCTGTCTGACCATGTCTCCAGGCGTGAGGTTTTCTCTGCCCATACTTCCAGGCATGAGGTTCTCTCTGCACACACCTCCAGACATGAGGTTTTGTGTACCCACGCCTCTATATGTGAGGTACTCTCTGCCCTTGCCTCTGGGCATGAGGTCCTGCTAGCTCTAGTTGCCAGTCCTGCCGGGCCTGCCAAGGTCTTGAGCCCTGTATCCATTCCTGCTGAGTCTTGTGCCCAATCCAGACTTCCTGCTGAGTCGTGATCCCAAACCAGGCTTCCTGCTGAGTCATGTGCCCAATCCGGGCCTCCTGTCCTGTTGTGTGCGCAATTTAGGCTTCCAGTCCAGTTGCGTGCCCAGTCAGGTCTTTCTGTCATGTCATGTATCTAGTCTCACACAGATATACAAGTGTTGCATATCAAATTAATCAGCACAGTCTGCTGGTGCATCCTGTTTGCATCACATTGTGAATAAGATGCATTTTCTGCAACAAAAGATGCAAAAAAATATGCCCGGCGTTAGCAGTCACATGGGACCTGGAGCGCTGAGAAGTGCTGTTTGGAGTGACTGGAGCAATACATTGGTTAGGCTGATTTTTACCCTGTTGGGTCTTTTTGTGTCCTCAGGAGGGGAGTTCGGATACCTTGAGTTGTTGGTGACGGGCTGGCAGTTGAGGCCCATATAAGCCTGTTTGGTTTGTGTTGGCAGATGGCCTCACTGAGGGCCTGATTCAGCTTTGGGAATAGAGTAAGAATTAGCACTTAACTGTGTACCTGGACAAACCATATTGCAATGCAATAAATACAAAGATTTTTTTGCATGTAGTGTAAATACTGGCTGCATTTGCATGTAGCCCACAAATACTGCACAGCTTTATTATTAGTCTATAATTTGGATGTCAGTTTGGACACCTCCCTCCCAAATCTAAATCTCTCTGCACATTTTAAATCTGCCCCACCTGCAGTGCAGCATGGTTTCACCAAGATGATCAGTTAAGTGCTAAATCTCACTCTATTCCCAAAGCTGAATCAGGCCCTGAGTTCTCGCCGTTCTTTCTTTGCCACCATACCTTTTTTGAATTTGCAAAAATAAAGCTGACCCTCTTTCTCTGCCATCTAGGTCTCCCGTGTCTTTATTTTAATTAAGTTGGAGTTCTGGTAAGTTTGGTATAGGCAAGGTGACATCAACCAATAGGGTGTTTATTCATTTTCTCATAGAAAAGAGTTAATCTCTTATGGTTGATTTGAGCTAGTGTTTTTCTGCGCAAGACCAGGACATCACTTTTTAATTCTTTCATTAATTCTTAGCTGTGTGGTGCTAGCAGATTCTGGCAGTATTTCCTCCTGAGGTAAAGCCTGCAAAGGAGAATGTGCCAGGAGATAATGAGAGCATGATCCTCCTCAGTCCAGTCCAGGGATGACCATGCTGTGCAAAAGAAAAAGATCCTACAAGTTGCTCAGGGCCTGATACAGAGCCGGACGCTCTGACAAGAGCGCTCGCTTGAATCAGGGCCCTCCTACCTCTTATTGGAGCGGCCTCCTGGCCGCTCGCATAGCTGTGGGTGACCACCCACAGCTTATGCGAGTGGCCAAAATGATGGTCGTGATGGTCGAGCTTGCGACGAGACCCTGCGGTAGGGTCTCGCTGCCGCAAGCCCAGGAGTGCTTTTGGCTCTATCAGAGCCAAAAGCACTCCCACTGACATCACTAGTGATGTCAGTGGGGCCAGACCCAGATGGCAGGCGTTCCCATGGGAACGCCTCCGTCTGGGCAGCAACGGCCCCGGCACGCCCACCAAAGGGGGCGTGCTGTCAATCAACATCGACAGCACGCCCCCTTTGATGCGAGATCCATAGCGACGGCTCGGCCGTCGCTATTTGGGTCTCGCGCATGCGCACGACGGAGCTCCCTCCGTCGTGCGCATGCGCACTAGGGCACCATCGACCCGCTTGCGAGCGGGTCAGAATCAGGCCCTCAGTCCCTATATAGGGCGGCCACTCTAGCAGTTGCCACAGGATTTACTCTGGCTGCATATAATAAAATGGCATCAGATCAGGGGGACATGGCTCCTGGGAAGTGCTTCCTATAATGGAAAAGGGGGAGCTTGGGGAGCATACCTCAGTGAGGCTTTGGAGCATGGGTACTCCATCTAAAAGGAGAAGTCAGTCAGCACCCTGTATATACGAACCCCTTGTCACAGCCTCACATGGCAAGAAAATGGAGTCCAATTGGGAAACAGTGAACACTGATTCAACAGTAAAAGGAAAGTACAGTAACTGCTGTAGCATCCAACTCTTAATTATTGTCTATTAATATACCACTTTCCCAAAAACTACTGTGTGTTCGAGCATTGCACTAGAAATGTCAGTGACCGCTCTTTTGATATGACGCAGTAAGTTATCTAGTTTGATGCATTGTTGGGCTACTCATATTATTCCTGCACATTTTATGAATTTTATTGAAGACAGAGCAAAATAACAAACACATTTTTTTTTTTCAGATTGCATTATCATTTTCAAGAGCTGTCTTGATTTATGCCGTTTTGAAATGGTGAACTGATGCCAAACCTAAAGAGGGGAAAAAAGACATACAGATACTTGCTTGCAGTCTACTTTCGTTTTTTCCAATAAAAATAATATATTTTTTATATTTTTATTAATTTGGTAATACAGGTTGAGTCTCCCATATCCAAATATTCCGAAATACGGAATATTTTTAGCATGACTGAGATAGTGAAACCTTTGATTTTTGACGGTTCAATGTACACAAACTTTGTTTAAGGCACAAAATTATTAATAATAAAGTATAAAATAACCTATAGGCTTTGTGTATAATGTGTATATGACATATAAATTAATTTCATGTATCTACACAAACTTTGTTTGAGCCACAAAATTTTTGAAAATATTATATAAAATGACCTGCAGGCTGTGTGTATAAGGTGTATATAACACATAAATGCATTCTGTGTTTAGATTTGGGTCCTATTCCTAAAACATTTCAATATGGTATGCAATTATTCCAAAATACGGAATATTCCGATATCCAAAATACCCCTGGTCCCAAGCATTTTGGATATGGGGGACTCAACCTATATAGCATTGGAAATTTCTGAAAATATAAAGTCTTCTAAAAAAAAAAAGGTATGATTTGTGTGGGTTGAGCAAATTTACCTACTGTCCTGGAATGTCTCGCAGACTCCTGAATAGTCAGGGTTTCCCACACACCCCCAGAAAGGTAGGTCACCCTCCTGCAACCCATCTACTTCCTATTGAAATGGGCAGAATGCAGGGTGGGACGTTGCGATGATTTGCAGATCTCTAGTTCTAAATGATGAGGAAATCCCTGAATATAAAGCTGTTGATAGGCCATACACATTGATATTTTGAGTAAGACAGAATTTATAATTTATGAAAATTTTTAACCTATGTCAAATTCTGGATTATTCCTGCTGTTCATAGATTCATAATGGGACGTAGTTATGTGACCGGCGGCCGCGATGCCGCCGGTCTCTATCCCGATGCTGAAAGTAAGACACGGGACTCAAGATAGGTGTAGAAAATACCGTCAACTATCTTAATCCCGACGCCAGAACACAGACGCCAGCCCGAACGAGGTAAGTCCGGGGCGCCCTTAGTGTTAGCTGTGGGGGGGGGAGGGTTAGGTTTAGATAGCATAGCGGGCTTAGCGTTAGTTTTCTGGGGGGGGACGTTAGGGTTAAGCACCCCTAGGGGGGAGGGTTATTGTTAGGCATCACTGGGGTTTGGTTAGGGTTAGACACTAAGGGGGGAGGGTTAGGTTTAGGCACTAATGAAGAGGGTTAGGTTTAGTCTACAAGAAGGGAGGGTTATGATTAGGGGGAGAAAGGCGTGTGGGTAAGTATATTTACCAACCATTGGGATGCCGCTGTCGGTATTTTGACAGGAGGCATCCCGGCAGCCGGCAATACATACCGATTCCATTCATGATACCTTTTTTAACAAGCCCTGTCTGAAAGGCTTTATGCTCTGACTAGTGCTGATTGCTGGGACAGATTGTATACCATGAGATAACTAATAAATAAGCCCTAATTATTAATCATACTTAATGTGTGTCAGCGATAATTCAAGTTACAGTAAACTCAATAACAGGGTCCTTTTGCAGTGGAATAAGCCCAAATAAAATATTGCCAATCACCTCTAGATGGCGGTGTAGCATTACAGTACATTACTTAATAGTACATATGCATTGTAAAAAACACAATACAGCAAATTATGTTACTGGCTGTGTTTGAAAGCAAAGTATTACCTACAGTATCAGTATAAAGCTGATATCCGATATCTATATTTCTGTTCTGATGGAAAACTATTTTCAAAGCTTCTGATGCTCACAAACGCTACATATGGAGATTTTTACATATCAGACGCTGAAATGAAATTCAGGTACACTAAAAATGTATGTAAAATGCTCTTTTTTGTCACACACACAAATTAAGGTTTACGAGGGCCACAGCGTAACTAACTTGTGGGGGCCCCTACCAATAACATTGTTTATATGATATGCTGGCGATGTTATTAACTGGTGTAATATGTAAATACCTCAAGCACCAAAAATGTGTTAAACACACAGCAGAGCCCCCAGTTCACATTATGCCACAGAACCCCCTTTCCATGTGAAATCTCAGGCATGACACTCTGCCCTCTTCTTCTTCCCTGGCACTGTCTTTGCCATCAGTGCTCCCTGTCTATTGTCTCTCTCCTCTTCAGCTGCACTGACGCTGGTATTAAACATCCTTATCACTGGCGATAAGTAACTTTGCACAGCTATTTATCAAGTTAGTAGTAACGCAAACACTTGTTCTGCTAACGTGTCCTCTTACATCTCTGCCGATCGCACTACAAACGTGCGCATGCATTGCGCCAGGCAATTACGCTACAGTATGCTATTACGCACACTGCGATGACACCATACAATCCTATGGAAACCCGGGTGCGAACGCAGTGCACATATCTGCTCGTGGGCATATGCCTTGCGCCATGCGTGGCGCAATTTGCCACATATACGCAGCAAAAATGTAGCAGGGCACTTCTGTAACAGAGAAAACTGAAAATATTATTTATCGCTTGTATAATTTTTTTATTCTATATTTACAACTATTGATATTTCTATGAGAAAAAAGGTAGATATAACTTGTATATTGTACATGATTTTGCTTCCAGTTACACACATTGGCCGGGTCCCCGTGTATCTGGTGTAGATCTGAAGGAGCACTCCCAGAACATTTATTAACTTGTACTGTTTTGGATAATGTTCAGAAAGAATTATTCGGCTGCCATTGGCCTAAAATAATGAATAATGAGTAATGAGTAACGTGATAAGCAGGAATAAAAAAAATTACACTTTTCACCATGATTATCAGGAATGGAGGTCACGATGGCAAGTGCAGAGGGAGAGTGCTGATGCGTTTTGTTGGTAAGAGACAGTGGCTCTGTCTGACAAGTACCATGATTCAAACATACCATTCATCATCTATTGATAGTTTGCAGCTAACTATGTTAATTTATATGTCAAAAAGTTGCCATAGAGGTGACTCCTAATTAATATTTATAAGTATATTCAAGGTCAATACACAGATGTGTCTCACAAACTGTTCAGGCCAAGGGCCATACACAGGAGAAGTGGTCATCTTCTGTGAATGGAATAAAGACAGTTTCATCATGAGCAAGGAGGGGCACATATAACAACTCCCTATATTAATTTATAATCAACAGGAGAAGGACAAATAACTCCCGTGAAGCAGAAGAGAAAATCGATAGCTCAAAACTATGTCTATCGGACACATTCTTCTTTACTTGGTACAATGGCAAAAAAAGGCCACTTAAACATATGAAACTGAACACAACCATAAAAATGAAGAAATGTAGAACTGAGGATGTTTGGGGCTCTGTGGCCAAGTTGTAAAATTCTCGGGATATTAGGTCGACAGTGACCAGCAGAAAAACTTTTGCTTTTTTGAAAAAAGTTTTATTGGTTCATTTTTCACTGTTATTTCATAGCCTATGTTATACAGTAGTCATTGCCATAAATGGATATTATTTTATGTCATTGGTTCTTTAATAAAAGTTAGTTTGGTCCTGCGAGTAATTTGGACATTTGTTATCTGATATACAGTAGATCTCCATTGATGAGTAAAAGTTGTTCACTGTTCAAGGTTCTGAATAATACATCCTCATTCTACAGCCGATATGCTCCATGAGCAATATCGTTCAGTGTTGTACCATCTGCTTGTAATAAAGCAAGCAGATAAAGGGGGTTTGAGTGTTATTACAAAATCTTGATGATTATAATGAGGAAATTCTGTGATTCGAAAAAGCCACATACAAAAAATTAAGGAGTGAGCCATCCAAGTTAATTGAAAACAAATTAGAGAAATATTTGGATACTTACCAGAAAAAAGGTATCATGAATTCAGAGTATACATATATTAAAATTGATACTTCTATCCCTGTTATATACATTCTACCCAAAACACATACAAATGTTGAGAAATCCTATGGTAGGCCAACTGTGGAAAGGATAGAATCTATCTCATCCAATATATCTAAGATTTTCATTTACACCCACTAGTTATACAAAAACACTCATTTTTGAAGGATATTATGTATATTTAAAAAAAAAAAAAATTAAACTTGAGACTGTTCAGTTCTTTCTTCAGCAAGAAAATTGTATGAAGAAAGAAAGAAGTTTATACGTGAAGGAATTGAGCTAATATTGAAAAATATTATTTTCTGGTTTCAGGAAGATTTTTATCTGCAGGTAATGGGAACTGCAATGTGTACCAGACTCAGCCCAAGTTATGCCAATATATTTATGACTCACTGGGAGGACCACTCTGTTTGGAGTAGCCATGAGTTTGGGGTGAGTCTGGTATCATGGGTATGCTATATAGATGACATATTTGTATGAAAGGGCAATGAGGATTCACTAAACAGTTCTGCATTTCCTCAGTACTAACAATCAGAATATATTATATGTTTGACCTATAAAAGTAGAAAATAATATGTTAATTTTCTTGATTTAAAAATATATAAGAGATGATAAGGTTAAACTAAAAATTATAATAGTAATGCCTATATGGATTATACCAAGAAATGGTACAAGAGATGATATTTAAATATGAGAAAAATTATAGCCATGAGATGATCCATCAAATGTTCCAAGAATCAGATGGACATTATACCATTTATAACCCAAAGCTAATAGAATAGACAGCTTGAACGAATTGTTCAAAAACATTGGAAAATTATTTGGAAAGATGATGTGATTAAAAATTATTTGAGGCATCATCCTGTTTTTATTTATCACAAGGCTAGGAATTAAAAAAAATAGTTGGTAAAAAGTACGGTTTCTGGGCCTGATTCAGACCCGCTTGCCAGCGCTCGATGTTGGGCAAGTGCGCATGCACACGACGGAGGCTGCTCCGTCGTGCGCATGCATGAGACCCGGATAGTGACGGGCAATCTGTCGCTCCGGGTCTCACTACAAAGGAGGTGTGCTGTCGATGGTGAGTGACAGCACGCCTCCTTTGGTGGGCGTGCCGGGGGCGTGGCTGCCCAGACGGAGGCATTCCCATGGGAACGCCTACCGACTGAGGCCAGCCCCACTGACATCACTAGTGATGTCAGTGGGAGTGCTTTTGGCTCTGATAGAGTGAAAAAGCACTCCAGGGCTTGCGGCCGCGAGACCCTACCGCAAGGGTCTCGTCGCAAGCCCGATGGTCGCGATGGTCTTGACCATCGCGACCATCATCATGGACGCTGGCATAAGCTGTGGGTGGTAACCCACAGCTATGCGAGCGTCCAAGAGGCCGCACTATTAAAAAAAAAAAAAAGCCCTGATTCAGAGCGGGCACTCGTTCAGGCCCTCTGAATCAGGCCCTCTGTTCCTAAAATACCACAACAAATAAAACCAAGGGATTCTATAGCTGTGGAACTTAGAGTACATGCAGGATTTGTAAAAGCGGAGAATAAATGTAGTCCAATACACTTCGGCACATACAGGGGAGAGTTATATAACAGATTTTATCACATGCCATGGTAAATTTTGTATATACTTTTTACAATGTGCATGTGGAAAACAATACATCGGTAGGATTATGCGGATGCTTAAATAAAGAACTACTGAGCATATAGAAAAGGTTTTGAATCCAGAAAGTACATCAGCATAATCCTTAATTTCTCACTACTTTTTGTCACTTATCCTGTATGGTGGTGCTTCATCAATATGGGTCACTCCATCCCAGCGTGCTGTCACAACATTACTGAGTGTCATGGGCGCAGCCATGTTGACTCTGATCAGGTGAGCACTAGTATCCAGTCTCTACCTATCTGCTGTGCTCACATGACTGTCTCCTCCTTTAGGGCGCCCTATTTAAGACTTCACCTGCCACTAGCACATTGTCAGAACAACGTGGTTCAATACCAGACTGTATGCTCACTCACTAGTGTGTATGTACTAACTCCAGTCTGCTGCCTGAATCTGTGTTGCTACCTGCTGGATTTCTGCAAGCTACTGCTGCCTCATGTGCTCTGCAGTTCTGTGTTGTGACTAGACTCCAGTTTGCACCTTTACCAGCCTGTGTTCAAGCTGTTGTTCCACGTTTGGGCATACCATAGACTATGCTAGTGCTCAAGTGCCAAGTCTTCAGCCTACAGTGATTCTGACTAAGCAATTGTTCTGAGTACAACTCTTGCTTATTGCGGGTTCAAGTGGACTGTACGAGTACTGCACTTCAAATTACTTTACAGCTCTGCAATTGTATTGCCTATTCTTAGCATCGCAACTCCTGACCTAGTTTTGGGACTCTCTATTCACCTAACCATTGGTTCCACTATTGAAGGTGGTTATTGCTCTGAGGGTTCTCTGTTAGAGTGTTAGGGTTCTTGCTGAGTCTCTGCTTCAGCGTTCACTCTGGGTACTGGAGACTGGGGACTGGATCTAGATTTCTCTTTGAGGATGTACCCTCCAGTCACTTAGCTTTGCTAATCAGCTTGTAGCATCTGCTAGGCTACTGGTTACCTGTTTTACTCATTGTTCTGTCCCCTGAGTTCTCAAACACTGTTCTGGCACCTTATCCCTGTAATCAAGGTAAGGGGTTGAGTTCCACTCAATTGGTTCCAGGGGAACACTGGGAGCCTTCCAGGTGTCACTGACCTCTTTGAAGGCATCAGATATTTGCCACATGGGTTACACCCATGATTAAACTTCTGATTCAACCACAATTCCACTTTTACTCATCAGCCCAGTCCAAGGGTCTTGACTTGGATCTTAAAACACTAAATGTTACAATTCTTGTGGCATCAAATTAGTATAAAATAATTGCCGAAAAAAATCCTAAAAAACATGAGTTGATCAAATTGGATATGAGAAACATTTTGAGTACAAATGAGTACATATTCCTGAAAGGTTTAAATTTAGATTTGAAAACAAAATGGTTCTTGGTACAGTGTATTACATTTGTATATATATTATATGGTACATTTTATTTTGGTCATTTATACAATTGTGACAGTTTTTTATGTATTGTTTATACATATGGTTGATTCATTAAGATCGAATATCACTAAGAGTAATAGCGCACTTTACAATAAACTTTTCTGTAATTTTTTACATTCACTTTATTTCCTGGTTGGATTCCAGTGCTGAAACACATGGTTTAGTGGCAGACCATGTGCCTGGTTAGGACTGTGGTTGATTCCACTTCCGGTTGGGGAGTGCCAATGTATCAGTCCATGTGTAGCACATGCTTGAGCATGGAATGATAGGATATGTGTTGCACCCTGGAACGCAACAGGGATGTTTATGTACTAGTTTATGAGCTTTCTTAAGGGCATATGTTTTAAGTTTTTGAGGAAATGAGTGCGCTGTGTGCCTTTTTTATATTTTAGAAGCATGCACACTTGAAAAACTTTGACCATTTGAACAAATATCAGCATTGTGTGTGCGACCTGGGATCAGGTCCTAAATATGTTTTCTAGGCATGTTCAGTGTGATTTTATGCAAGATACACTATTGGGCTAGCTCTTGTAGTATGTTTACTGTACACACATTATATGCAATAGTGGGCTATGGAGCTGCGTATATTACCAATGGCTGGGGGACTGTGCATGCTCAGGACCCACTCTGTGCATGTGCAAAACAGATCCTGCGAGATAGTTCACAGTGCCCCATAGCCATAGCACTGGACTGGAGGCTGTTTTATAAAATGGCGGTGGTGTTGTCCACATTTTTTAGATGTGCCGGGGCCAAGGTCTGTGTCTTCTGATGTAGATATTCTGGTCCCGTGTGAGCAGTTCTGTTCCACTCAAAGTGGGCGTCTCAGTCCTTGCACATTCAGACGCATGGCTGAACACCAGGGATAGGCTTGTAGCGGTATTAGCATAATTTGCATACACAAGACAAAGGATACACACATGGACCCTGCAGTGTCGGACTTAGAATCAAGACAAATGTATCTTGCCCATTAGTAAATCAAAATAGATACTTTGAGTAAATTAATTTCTTTCTGTAGCAGATGCAATATTTCCATATCCACACAACAAAGGTGCCTGTTATTTTCTGGGAATTTTAATAAAAATAATTTGAAAGACTTTTCTAAGCTCCGATATTACCTCCTGGTTCCTCAGGCTATAAATGACTGGATTGAAGAATGGAGTAAACATAGCATAGACAAGGGCAAATGTTTTATCATAGTCCACAGAATGTGCTCCTTGGCTGGCATAAACAATACAAACTGCACCGTAGAACAGAGTCACCACAGTCAGGTGTGAAGAACAGGTGGAGAAAGCCTTCCTTCTTCCCTTATTGGTCGTTATCTTTACTATTGACAATATAATATTAATGTACATGATGATGACAATTCCAAGGTTTAACAACGTTACAAAGCCACAAAGCCACCCAAGCATTGATTTATATCACCACATGCAAGACTTTGCAATGGAGATAAATCACAGAAATAATGATTTACATAACGTCTTCCACAAAATGGAACCTGAGAAGTCAGTATCATGAGAATTATTGCTATTAGGAACCCAATGATCCAACACATCAAGGCTATATGT
This sequence comes from Taudactylus pleione, assembly GCA_031769625.1. NCBI lineage: Eukaryota > Metazoa > Chordata > Amphibia > Anura > Myobatrachidae > Taudactylus > Taudactylus pleione. The sequence goes on from JAUIMM010000586.1 coordinate 2,345,775, forward strand.
CTGCTTACTCTAGAATTCATGATGGCGTTTATCTAAGGGGTTTGCATATGGCCAGAAATCGGTCAAAGGCCATCATAGCTAATAGGTTACACTCTGTGATGCCCAGACTATGGAACATGTAGAGTTGTGCAAAGCACATAAGGAAAGAGATCCTCTTCTCTTTGGTCACCAGTGTAGCTAAAAGCTTGGGAGTAGTGACCGATACATACCACATCTCCAGAAAGGCAAGGTTGGTGATGAAGAAGTACATGGGGGTATGTAGATTACTTTGATAATATACCACCAAAATGATCAACATGTTTCCAGTAATGGTGAGAAAATAATCGAACTTCTCCATGACACACTGGGTTCAGTAAGACGTATGATACATATTTATGGGACACTGACTTTGTCATTGATTTACCTGTGGATGAAAAAAAATTGTTAAAGAAAAGCATTGTGAGTTTTTCTTCCTACCACCTCTTCTCTTTATCCTATACCCTCACAAATCACTATAGCTCTGTCCCCTGTGCTCATACCAACCTTAACAAACTTGTGTAATCATTCTAATTTTCTACTGCTATCTTTCCATCATTATTGAAGCAAAGTGATTACTCCTATTCTGAAAAAAACTGAATTCTGACCCTACCTCTCTCTCAAATGACTGCCCCATCCCTCAGCTTTTATGCCCCTCCAAGCTTTTTGGACAACTGATTGGACAGACTTCAGTCAGGCTTTTGTTTCCAACACTGCACAGAGACAGCACAGACTAAGGTAGGGAATGATTTGATCACTGCTAAGTCTAAAGGCCATTTCTAACCCCTGCATATGACACTCTCTTCTCATACAAACACTACAATCCCTAGGTTTTCCAGGACACTGGACCTCATTCAGACCCACTCACAAGTGCTGAGCGCTCGCAAGCAGGTCAATGTTTAGGCCCTGCGCACGTGCAGCAGCCGCACTCTGCATGCGCAAGCCCCGGAGCTCCGGAGCTCACTACAAAAGGGGCGGCTGTCGATGTTGATCGACAGCTTATGCCATTTTGTAGGCGTGGCGGGGGGGTGGTTTCACAAACGGAGGTGTTCCTTAAGGAACGCCTGCCATTTTGTGGGCGGCTGCACTGACATCAGCAGTGATGCCAGTGGGAAGCTTCCTGCTCGATCAGAGCAGGAAGCTCCCTGGGGCTTGCGGTTGCCGAGACCCAACCTTAGGGTCTCGTCGCAAGCCCCGATGGTCGCGATGGTCTTGACCATCGCGACCATCAACCTGGTCAGTCGCTAAAGCTGTGGGTGGTAACCCACAGCTTAGCTAGCGACCTGGAGGCCGCACTGCAAAATACAAGCGTCCGCCCTCTTTCAGAACGAGCGCTCGCATTGTGCGAGTGCCTCTGAATGAGGGCCACTGTTCTAACCTGGTTCTCATTCTACTTATCAAATCTCTCTTTCAGTGTTATTTTCTCTGAACCCATCTCTTGCTCGCTGCCTCTATCAGTTGGAATACCGCAAGGCACAGTCCCTAGATCCTCTACTTTTCTCAATCTATACCACATCTCTTGGCAAACTTATCAGCTCTTTTGGATTTCAGTATCGCCTGTATGCGAATGATACTCAAATCTACCTATCCTCTACTGATTTTCAACATTTGTATTAGTCCATGTTACTGCTGCCATTCCATCTTGTATGTCATCTCAACACCTCAATCTTAATCTTTCCAAAACATTAATATTTCCACTGGTCAATAGTAGTTAAACCTAATAACTGTATCTATCACTGATGATAACTTGAAAATCAACCTTACCCCTCAAGCTCGTTGCCTAGTTGTCATTCTTGACTCTGATCTGTCCTTTGTACCTTACATTCAATCTGTTTCCAAATTCTGTTACATACATCTAAAAAAACATCCAGATCATGCACAAGACCCTGCAAAAACTTTAAATCATGCACTCGGTAGCTTATCTTCCTCACTAAATGTTCATCATCTGCTGCTCCACTCATTCAGTCCCATCACTGGTTACTTGTATTCTGCTGAATTCCATATAAAGAAAAACTTTTACATACACATTAGGCTACTAACCAAACTGCACCAACATACATCTCTTTGCTTATCTCAAATTATCTCTCAGCTCGACCTCTCCGCTCTGCTCAAGTTCTTTGTCTCGCACCCAAATGCATTACTTGCTCCTATTCATGGTCACTGGACTTTTGTCAGGCTGAACACACTCTGTGAAATGCCCTCCCACACCCAATAAGACTTTCCTCTAGTCTGCACGCCTTCAAGTGTTCCCTGAAAACTCACCTCTTCAGGCAAGCTTATCAAATTCCAGATCCACCCACATAACCTCTCTAAGCTATCCTACCCAAAACATCTCTATATACCGTCCATACATACATACTTTCTCTTCTTCACTATCACATCCTCCTGACCCTAGGCCATGGGTGGGGAACCTTTTTTCCGCCGAGAGCCATTTTGATATATATAACATTATTTGTGGGCCACGCCCTCTCCGTGTGATGTCACACAGGGACAGGCCACAATCACTAGTGATTACAGCAATGCCTGGAGCATCCTGAGGATGCTCCGGGGAGCTGGTAAGGGCAGCGGTGTGACCGTCTGAATAATCCTAAAGATGCTCCAGGCGGCACTGCTGCATAGATTCTGGCTGCAGGGTGCTATTACAGGCACCCTGCTATCCAGATGAGGCTAGCAGAAAAAAACTCAGAGGGCCAGACCAAATGATTCCGAGGGCCTTTTACGGCCCACGGGCCTGAGGTTCCCCATCCCTGCCCTAGGCCAACTTTCCTGTGTAACTGGATAATACAGCCCACGAAGAACCTCTGTATTTCCTTTATCAACACCTCAGCTGTTGACCAGTTTTTATAGCTTTATAATGTAGATACTTTTAATAACAGTAATAGGCAACAATATAATAGGATATAACTCCCAAATGCCATTTGTTTTGATTAAAGCCATCCAATTTCCACCTATATTGACCATTTTTGTGTTTATGTGGTCTATGTACTAAGCCTTGGAGAGAGATAAAGCGGATGAAGATAAAGTACCAACCAATCAGCTCCTAACTTGCATAGTGACAGAAGCTGGTTGGTATTTTATCTCCGTCCATTTCATCTCTCCCTATGGCTTAGTACATAAACCCCTAAATTAGAATGCTGGACACGCGATTTTAAACTTTTTTTTGGTAGCTTTGAACAATACAATCAGTTGTGAATTATGTTAATATTCTCCCACCAGTTGTGTTTGTGTATAGATGGAGCACAATGTATTGAAGAGAGAAGTACGTCAAGCCATTTTTGCGATTAACTCCATGATTTGGCATGTTGATTGCTGAACTAATCAAAGATCAGACAGAAAATAGCACAAATTATCCACTTAAAACATAATAAATGATATATTAATCCATTAGTTCGTGGTCAGCTCAAGCTAATTTCTTTCAGATATATGGCACAACCTTTTACCAAGTGCTAGAATTATTTTGATTGCATGTAACAATGTCTAGCTGACATAAAGGATGCAAGCAAGATGATGAGGCAAATGCAGCATTTGTTTCAATTATAAAAGTGCCTCAAATACAGGTACTCCATCTGTACATGGAATGCATATATAGAAGGAAGCTGAAAGGAAAGAATGTCTGTCAATCTAATATTGGGAACAGCTGGTGAACTGTAAAAAGAGTATTGCTTTGCCATTTTATTATATTATTTATTTACAAATAATTTTACTCTTATTTGAATTACAAAAAAGGTCTAAATCGAAAAATGTAAATGATATGAAACATTGATACATGTGTTTTATTAATAATTAAAGCTAATTTCTTATGTGTTTTTACTTGCCCAAGTGCAGCTTTATCCCAAATAACGAATTTCACATCTCCACGCATTTCACAATCGGTGAAACTATCCTCCTTCTGCTCGGTTTAGCCTATTTTATCTCAACATAATTATTAAAGTGAGAAGAAAAGAACTATATTTATTATATGTCACTTTAATACTGGAATGCTTTTTATCCCATTAGAAAAAGTGTACCTAGAAATGAGCTCTAAAGCAAAGCTGTAGTGCAAAACACAAATATATGTTCTTACTTGTAACATCGGGTGTATTTACACCAAAACAGGAATGTGACATCGCAAAATCACTTTTGGGGTGTGGGCTTGCACAATTCTAAATGAGCCTTATTACCTTCAAAGATCACTGTTCCCCTAACCAGATTATGGTCTGCCAACTATTATAATAGTTTTTAGAATTGCTGGGCTAAAATCACAAATACTCCCATTACTGCATCCTTTTAAAAGTACCCAGTTATTGACAAGTGTTAAATTGAAATGAACCTGTGTTTTATCAGTATATGGGGGTAGATGCATCAAACTTTGGAAATACATGAAGTGGAGAGGAAGTACCAACCAATCAGCATCTAACTGTCATTTTACAGGCTGTGTTTGAAGAATGACAGTGAGAAGCTGATTGGTTAGTACTGTTTCTCTCTACAAGATTTCATACATCTCCCCCATCATGAGAATCTTTAACTACGCTTTGGTCTTTTTGTGGATTACCAGAAAAGACAATTACCAAGATAAATCAACAGTACTGTAGTTATTACATCTGCAATAAAGTACATATGAAAGACAAATACATTACTTAGCACTCAGTGATACGTAGCGGCCATAATTCTACATAACAATTAATCTGTGTATTGCACATTGCGGTATGTTACAGTGGGGGATATGTAACAAGCCTTGGAGAGAGATAAAGTACCAACAGATATGAGTGTTGAGTAATAATGTACAAAATGATATGCTCATCTCTATTGGTAACTGCGAGGTACCTTTATCCTTTAATGGGATGTTGTCATGTGACCGGCGGCCGCAATCCTGACAGCGGAATGCCGGCTAGGGAGTTATGATAGGCATTGAAATACTGACGCCTATCATAATCCCAACGCCGAGGACGACATCCCGAATGAAGGTAAATCTGGGGCACCCTTAGCGTTAGCCATGGGGGGGGGAGGGTTAGGATTAGGGAGTCTAGTGGGGTTTGGGGGGGGAGATTAGGATTAGGCACTCCCCCTCCCCGGGAGGGTTAGGTTTAGGGAGCGGTAAGGGGGGATTAGGGTTAGGAACCCCCTGTCAGGGTTCAGCCTAGGATCAGCCGTCTCTTACCTCTGCGCCGGCTTCCCCTAACTTCTAGTGCGGTCAGATGTCTTGTGCGGCGACGGGGGACGCGCTGAGTATTCCGCCTTAGATGCTATGGGATTCCATGGGAGGCCCTGTGGTTTGGAGATATGAGTTTCCGTCATGGGCGCCGCCATGACAGTCCTCTCTAATGTGACAGTATCTCTACCAATGGTAGCATAGTCTCGGTCAGCTGACGCAGTCCTCCTATCAGCTGCTACCTATGGGTATATATCTGGCTCCGGAACTCCAGGAAATTGCCTGAACAACGTTTGTTGTCTTTAGTGTTACTAGTTGAGTCCTCGTTCCAGGTTCCTTCGTTTTCTTCATTTGAGCCCCAGTGTTTTCTCAGTGCAACAGTGCATCTTTCCATCTCTGCCTGTGTGCAATTTACAGTACCAGTGTCATCTTGAGCAAACAGTGCATTTAACATATCTGCCTGTGTACACTTACCTGTATCCTCTGGAGCTACAGTGCGATCAAGATCTCTGCCTGAGTGCAACTTCAAGTACCATCTTTCAGTACAATAGTGCGTCAGTACACCACTGTATGTGTACTGTTTCAAGTGCCATCCTCCAGCGCAAAAGTGCGTCAGTACACCACTGCCTGTGTACTGTTCAAGTGCCATCCTCCAGCGCACAACTGCGTCCGTACATCACTGCCTGTGTACTGTTCAAGTGCCATCTCCCAGTGCAAAGGTGCGTCTGCCCATCACTACCAGTGTACTACCTCAAGGAGCCATCCTCTAGTGCAATAATGTGTCCGTGCAGCCATTCCCAAGTACCACCTTCTGGTGAATCCCCTCAGTGCTACTGTGCCTCTGGTTAAGCATTTCCCTGGGCTACTGATATTGTGAGTCTCTATTCCCACGGATCTTGGATACCTGGTCAAAGGACCGCGACCTGTCTACAGGATGCAGCAAAACTCATATCCCGCTTGGAGGGGTTACTGGAGAACACCTCCCTGTAAGTTAGACTCCGCACCATTGACCAGGTCTCGCCAATGTCCAAGACCCATGGATGAGGAGATCATATATCCAGGCCCCTTTCCTACGATTTCTCTCAAAACCCGAGACCTCAGCGTTCAATACTCCAGTGACAAGTGTGACCCTCCCCGGGGGTAGGTTAGGGTTAGGCACTAGGGGGAAGGTTAGGGATAGGCACCACTAAGGGAGGGTTAGATTTAGGGGGGGACAGGGAAGGTTATGGTACTTACCTGCTCTGTCGGGATCTGGATCCTGCCGGGCAGCTGCTGCCGCCAGGCATTCCTTTTAATGCAATGGAAAGTTACATTGATAAATGAAGATTATTCTGTTATAAAAAAATGTTTACACTAATTTTTCCTTAATCTCTCTCTCCCTCACTTTATAGCACACTGGGCCTGATCCAGTAAGGATCACTATTGTGTTCGCAGTTCCGTAATCGCATGCTAGTGAATGCTGTCGCACTGCCAGCATAGAGGCGCCCACTGCCTCCCACTACCGCTATTTCACATCCGTAATACCTTGCAGTCCTGCGTACACATCGGAAACATCGGCCCCTCGCGCACAATTACCTGACCTTACTTAGAAGTTGCTAACCTTATTGCACGCAGTAAGTACTCAAGCTGCGTATGGCGTCGCAGTGGCTAATTTATGCACGCCCATGTAATGGCGTTCAAATGGACAGGCACGCCTGCGTTTCTCGGACCACTCCCTCGTGACCACCCCCAAACGCTGACCACCTGTCACTCACTCTGTGATTGCTTACCATGCTCTGCGTAATCGCAGTGCGATCGCAGTGTAGCCTTGGCACACTGTGATACATGCGCAGAATGCAAAAATCGTCTAACTGCATACGCTGTTGCAGTTGCATTCTGTAATGAATCAGGCCCTCTGGTTATCTGTACCCCTAGAAAACAATTCTTATGTAAACCTCATTAAAACATGTTTTAATTTTTGACAACAGTTAATGATAATGTACTCTATTCCCATAATTAAAATGATACCAACAATTGTAGTATACATTCAGGTATATGTCCTAATTAGCCTCTCTTTGTACAGCAATAAGTTGTACCCACCTTGTGTAAGTTCTGCTGGTCAAAGCAAAGCCTAACAATGTGGCTAGTAGGACTATTTAGACAATGGGCCAGGTGACATTGACTACGTCGCCTACATATGAAGGCCGCAAATTGTTCGCTAGTTGGCATTTCATAGGATATTATTGATGGTGAATGACATAATTCTAATAAAATTAATTTAATAAATCCTCTGAGTCTTGTTAAAAAAAGTCTTATAGTATATTTATATATATATTTGCGTATTCCAAATTTTTGCATAATAATAACATCGACAACAAAAGGAATTATATTAAAGCAATAATATTAATTTAAAAATAAGTTTGTCAAAACCCCAAATTCAATTATTATTATTAGTAATTTTATATTATATTGTACACATGCATGTTTTATTTGCTGTCAGCTATATTTAATAAATATTATATGCTTAATAGGGAGTTAGAAAGGAATTACTTAGTTTTTAAACTACTTAATCAAAAGGATTTTACAACTTGGTGAGCACATTTTCATGTCTTCTTCAGTTTTGATTAATTTCTTTCTTTGGTCTACCAAATTAATTTACATAGCAAATTACCAAAAAAACAACTAAGAGCAAATTGAAAAACAGATATCTTTGATTAACGTTAAAGTATTTAATAAGCTTCATGCCATACATTGTTGATTGAAATCGTTATCTCTGAAATCATCAGTTTACTCCGCAACATGTCTCGATTGAAGCCTTTGATTCTCTTTTGATAAAAAGTTGGCCAATCTATGGAAAAAAGGAATCCCCAAAAATATTCTTTATATCTTCTTCCTCCATCTCATATATTCAAAGCTATAATTAAAACAAAACAAACAAACAAAATCAAGACATAAAAATATATACAGTATGTGCTGCATCAGGATATCTGGTTAATACCTTCTTCCACCCAGAGTGTGGTGGGATAATGCAAATATTTTTCCATTACTTATGTATGCAAAGATGATTAGCAATCATATCTTAGACAATGATCTATATAGGACTTATAGAATCTCTCTGTTTACCCGGATGAAGAATGAAACATACAGTTAGGGAGGACCCAGGGCTTTTTTTTCAATCATGGAATTCAGGATTGTTAGGGGATACTAATATTCCCTTATAATTCCTTATACTGTTCCTTGCTTTATAAATCCTAGTCCCCACACGAAATAACGTAAAACAACCATAGAGTTCTCTGTATAATATTAGTTTATCAAAGTAGGATTACACAGTACATACATAAACCTGCTACAATTAACTACAAAACAATATATTCAATTACACACATAAAAACAATACAATATGATTGCTACTTATGTTCTTGGAGATCACAGGCCTGGCTTACGACCTTCTCTTCCAGCAGTCTGAGCACATGTGTGTCCTCACAGTCTTTGTTCATTCACTTATAAGACTCTGGCTGTAACTTGACCCAGGAAACGGGGGGAGCAATCTCTATTCTTTGATCAAGTGTGTGTATGTGAGAACTGGTGTTTACTGGTTCTGCATTTAGCAGAGCAGACAAAGGAGCGGGGCGAGATAAGTTTCAAGACAGGAGACATCTTCGGGGAATTTTCCTATAACAGGGATTGAAAAAAACTCAATCCTGGGATTCCCCAGGATTGGCATGGTTTAAAAAAAATGCCCCCTGCCCAGCCACTACAGTGACTTACTGGCGATGCTTTCAGCAGCGGAACTTTTGACGGCATCCATGCCCTGTAGAATGGTGGGTCTTGTGGGCGGTCCAGCAGGCATCTGGCTGTGCAGCGTGACCTCTGTCCTCACGTCATGCAGTGCCAGCCGGGGAAAGGCAGACCCGGGCAGCGTCTGAGCACTCTGCTTGAGATGCTCAGCGCTGCCTAGCATTTATGGCCAATGCCAGGATTGGGATTGGAGGCTTCCAATTGCGGGATTCAATCCTGGCCATTTTAGGCCAAAATTACAGTATCCCGCCGATCCCATTCACGGGATTGGCCTCCCTACATACTGTACAATACAGTAAGTTTAAGAAAACAGGAAAATTTAAAAAATAGTTAAAGAAGTGTAAGTAAAGAAGAAAGACTAGAAGAAAACATAATTAAAGAAAATCCTGGACCAAGTAGATTTGTGGAAGGATAACATGTATGAGTTAGGACTAAGTTAAATGTGTTAGCATGGTAAAATTAATCTACATTCAAAAGGAGTTATATATTATAGTATACATAGGGGGAAGGTTAGAAGTTAGAAGATAGTATTTTGCAAGATACGGTATGTACTACGCTAAGGTACAGTCATGTAGTTACTGCACAATGGGACCACACAAGGTAGATGGTAGGGAAAGAATTATGAGTACTATGTGTGATGTTGAGATATTTATATGCTACCTGGGTGTGGTCAGAGAATGTATGGTTCGAAAGGAGACAGAAAAGGTACATATAAGTGGTTCATAGTTATGCTACAGCCCCTGGTACCCTTTCCTCAGTAATGTCATGGTCCCAAACGGGACAAGATGAAGCAGGATATTGGAGTCACTAGGGCCAAGGGAGACAAGTTAAAGATCTGGGAGTCTGGGAGGAAAGTCAGTATGCAAAGTGAATCATGAAGGGGGGGTTAGTGGTTAGTGTGCTGAGGTCATGTGACTCAATATGATAGACTGGTGAACTTTAAGATATTTACCACTGATGTATAATGAATATAAAAATTGTTGCCCTTGTGATGTACCACTATTGCACTATTTTTTCACCATGGATGTGCCATTATGACACCATTGAAACTCCACTGACACCTTTGAAGTTTAATTTCTAAGTATAAATACTGTACCCTCAAAAATATGCTTTGATGAAGTATTATATCAATTACATGCATATAATGCCAATATACTTAATATTATACCTAAAATATTTCACCATTTTTTGTTTCTGTAATTTCACATATGGATTCAAATCTCAATATAAATGGGATAAAAATGTCCTTAAAACTCAGCTACAAGTATTAAAAAACCCCAGCACAGTAAATATATTTCATGTATTTTATCTACTCTATACAAATTTTTGTATAAACCTGTGTGAATGTCAATACATTTAACAGCTTTACTCAATTTAATGTATAATTGATTGAACTCAGGGGCAGATTGGGCCACTAGGAGGGCCGGGCCCAATGATCCCCTCAGTGGCTTGCAACAGCCTCTGACTTCCTCAGGCCTGGTGACTATTGGTACAGTGGGGACATAAACCACTGTAAAAATCAGAAGAGCACAGGCATGCAGATAAGGAGGAGCAATAAGGTTTTTCTTTCTAATCAGTGCAGTGAGCATGTCCTCATGACATTGTACCACTGGAGGGCAGCAGAGCACAGGAGCCACAAAGAGAAGAGAAGCAGCAGGTAGAATCCCAAGAAGTTGTTTGGGCTGGAGCTGGAATGACATGGGTGGGACTGTGGCTGGAGTGACACATGTGAAGGCTGGAGTGACTCCTATGGGGCTGGAATGACACCTGTGGAGTTGGAGTGACACATGTGGGGCTGGACTGACATGGAGTGGCAGGAGTGACACAAGTGGGAGTGACACTTATGGGGCTGGAGAGACATGTGTAAGGCTGGAGTGACAGATGTAGGCCTGGAGTGACACAAGTGGAAGCTGAAGTGACACTTGAGGAGCTGGAGTGACGTGTGGGGCTGGGCTGAAATGGGGTGGCTGGAGTGACACAAATGGGGGCTTGAGTGACACATGGGGGAGCTTGAGCCAAAGAGACATAGAGGAGGGGGTGAGGCCTGCTGGAGAAATGCAGAGGGAGTATGGGTGGAATAAGTCTGCTGGAAAACAACAATGGGGATAATGCTACTGTAGAGCCACAGGGGGGATTAGGTTGCTATTGTTACATAGAGGGAGAGAGGAGGTGGCTGGAGAGACACAGGGGAAATGAGGCAGCGGCTTGAGACAAAGGGTTGATGAGGAAACTGAAGAAACACTGGGGGGATGAGGCTCGGAAGAAGGGGACTGGAGATTATAAACAACTAACTGATGAACAGTAATTTAAAAAAAAAATACACCAAGTCTAAAAAAGGAACATATTACTGATACAAATGGTACCAAATTAGCAAATAATATAAAATTGTTAGGTCAGGGAAGTTCACACTTTGCGCTGCCCCAAAACTTTGTTTACTATATTTTATCTGGTTGAACCTCTGTTATATGATGATGACATTTGTTATATTTTTACGCAACCCGGCCTCTTTCCGGACCATGTGATTTTCAATAGGAATAGTAAATACTGAGTGAAAACAATTTCTTCAAAGTTATATAGAGAAATCATTATTTAATTAAGAAAAGATTCAAGCCGAGCAGCCTGTACCTACAGGGAATGGCTGGGGCGCCCCATAAACATTAATGTACCAGGGCCCCAATATTTTTGTTACTGACCCTGTGCTCACTTTGATCAGGGCTCAATTCAGATTGGGCAGCATTTGGAGCTTCTGTGCATGGTCAGAACCTCTTTGTATAGCATGAGTCGAAGGGAAGCTGCTGCACATTTGCACTATGATTTTTGTTTTGTGACTGATTTTATATATATATATAAATGTGTGTTTGGAATATATGTACATTGTGACAAGAATCACATAGACTGGGTAAAATCCATCAGTAGCTTTATTGCTCACCATAGGCAGGTATACAGGATATGCCAGTTTCACAGGCAAAATGTTACACAAAGTCTTCCAAACAGCAATATTTCTTCAGTGGACACACAGGTCCAGGACCCCTAACACTAGTCAACCCCGGGCCTATTACCTGGGTGACTATCTCACCATCAGGATCAGTTTCCCCAGTGTCTCTGCAGTTCTTAAACCATCTTCACACAGGTGTCTGTAATCAGCCGCCTTTCCAGACTTTGATTGAGGTAACACCTGGACTGGACATTACACATTCCTAATGCCTTTGCTCTGCCAAACATATATATATATATATATATATATATATATATATACAGCTTGTTTGGTGTGATGATCACGTAAAGTCACACAAGCTGCTAACTACTAACATATACCAGGCAGAGTGTTTATTTTTTTTTGTGTTAATTGCTATTTTCTATTTATTGCATCTCTGAGTCCTGAGATCAGCAGATAGAAGGAGAGTGACATTATTTAAATATGCATGTCCCTTTAGTAGTTATTGTATAGCATGCACCCCTAAGTATACAACATTATGGAACTAATTCCTAGTCAGACGCAGCGGCGATGTTGGACGCAGTGAAGAATGTTTTTCGTCTGTGCATGCGTCTAAGTTGCACCGCGCTTACACCCCGACGGTGTTTGTGCAGAGTTTCAGTACAGATTCCGTTGCATTAACCAACAAGTGTAGTAGAAATGTGTTGGGCTGGTTACAGTGGGTTGTCTAATCAGTCGTAGATATAGCATAGTATGGGTTTGTTACTGGAGTGACACGGGCTGAAAGTGGTTGAGTATAGAGATGCTGAATTTTTCAGATTGATGGATAAATCTGATTCCTTGCAAATGAGGCCTGTTCATTAGTCCTTATATGTTTTGAGGGTTATGGTCAACATATGTTTGTTCCCCACATTGTGGAATGCTAGGGAAGGACTTGTAGCAGTATTAGCATAAAGTCACAAATGCAACACCAGAAAAAGTCACACACAGGATGATGCAATGTTTAACTCAGAATTAGGACTATTATATCTTGCCTAGTAGTAAATAAAAATAGAAGAATTTGATTAAAAATATTCCTGTCTGTAGCAGGTGTAATATTTCCATAGTCGCACAACAAAGGTGCCTGTTATTTTCTGGTAATATGAATAAAAATCCTTTGAAAGCCTCTTTTAAGCCCCGATATTACCTCCTGGTTCCTCAGGCTATAAATGACTGGATTGAAGAATGGAGTGAACATAGCATAGACAAGGGCAAACATTTTGTCGTAGTCCACAGAATGTGCTCCTTTTGGGCTGGCATAAACAATACAAGCTGCACCGTAGAACAGAGTCACCACAGTCAGGTGTGAAGAACAGGTGGAGAAAGCCTTCCTTCTTCCCTTATTGGTCTTTATTTTTACTATTGACAATATAATATTAATGTACATGATGATGACAATTCCAAGGTTGAACAATGTTGCAAAGCCACCAACGCATCGATTTATAATGACGGTAAGGGTTATATCACCACATGCAAGACTTAGCAATGGCGCTAAATCACATATGTAATGATTTATATAACGTCTTCCACAAAATGGAACCTGAGAAGTCAGTGTCATGGGAATTATTGCCATTAGGAACCCAATGATCCAACACATCAAGGCTATATGTCTGCTTACTCTAGAATTCATGATGGAGTTGTATCTAAGGGGTTTGCATATGGCCAAAAATCGGTCACAGGCCATCATAGCTAATAGATTACACTCTGTGATGCCCAGACTATGGAACATGTAGAGTTGGGCAAAGCACATATGGAAAGAGATCCTCTTGTCTTTGGTCACCAACGTAGCTAAAAGCTTGGGAGTAGTGACCGATACATACCACATCTCCAGAAAGGCAAGGTTGGTGATGAAGAAGTACATGGGGGTATGTAGATTACTTTGATAATATACCACCAAAATGATCAACATGTTTCCAGTAATGGTGAGAAAATAGATGATGAAAAAGAATGTAAACATCACAACACTGTTCTTCTCCAGGTTGACAAATCCTTGTAGTAGAAAATAATCGAAATGCGTCTGGTTCAACTTCTCCATGACACACTGGGTTCAGTAAGACGTATGATACATTTTCATGGGACACTGACTTTGTCATTGATATACCTGTGGGTAAAAAAAAAACATTGTAAGATTTTCGTCCTACTCTACTACCTCTTCTCTTTATTCTAAACCCTCACAAATCGCTATAGTTAAGTCTCCTGTGCTCATACAGTACCAACCGTTTCTAAAATCTTTTTCTCTACTGGTATCTTTCCATCATTATTCAATATTCAGTCATTACTCCTATTTATAATAAAAAAGAATTCTGACTCTTTTAAATTGCTGCCCCACCTCTCAGCTCCCATGCGCCTCCAAGCTTCTTGCATTTTCTTAACTCACACAACTTATTGGACCCACTTTAGTCAGGCTTTTGTTTCCAACACTTCACAGAGACAGCACTGACTAAGGTAGTGAATGATTTGATTACTGCTAAGGGCCTGATTCAGCAGAGCACGCAAGTGCACGGCTGAACGCAGATTCCCGATTATCAGGAATATGCGCGTGGGCAGGAGCCATTCTGAGAGTGTGCAGAATGGGTCTTGCTAAGACACACTCAAGCCCTTAAATGCCCTTGCCTGATTAACAGGCAGAGGCATTTAAGGGATGGTGCAGGGGTGGAGGCGGCCGGCGTTCCCAGAAACGGGACATGTCCGCCCCATTTTTCGGGAGTGGCCAGCCCAGTGACTGTGTGGACGTACACAGTCTGCTGTGCTCGCAAGCTGGCCAGCCTGAGAAAGCTGAAGCTTACTTAGCTGGCCGCCCGCCCGGCGCCGTCCGCCATCACGAACATCGACCATCGATGGTTGTGATGGTGATCCCAGCCTGCATCCACCATCATAGTGCTGCGATCTCAAATGCAACAAAAGTGTCATACACCTCCTGCTGCATTAGCATTATTGCAAGGATCGTAACTGCAAAGCTTCCTTCGTGCAGCTTTACAATTATGATACTTGCTGAATCAGGCCCTAAGTGTAAAGGCCATTACTATCTGCTGCATTTGACACTGTGTTCTCATACCAACAATACAATCCATAGGTCTTCAGGATACTGTCCTACAGTGGCGGAACTCCCAGAGACAATGGAGTCATTTGCCACCGGGCGCCCGCCCTAAAGGGGGCATCTGGCTCTATTGTCCCCCGGGCATTCTGGGCACTGCATGGAGAAGGAGCACCGCTGATCGGTGCTCCACCTCCATTGGCGTAACTACGGGCGGTGCAGGGAGTGCAGTCACACCCCCTGCACCCTCCATATGCCGGGCGCCGGCTGAGTGTGTTTACAAGCGGGCGCCTGGCTCCTTCTCTCCTCCCCTGGTGCCAGCAGCAGCCGGAGATCACTCCTGATCTCTGGCTGCCGGGTCCCACAATGCACTATGGGAGTGACGTCATGATGTCACTCCCATAGTTCTGAGGAGCAGGCGCCGGGGACGGACGGCAGCAACACTGGAGCGGGGTTCAAGTTAAGTATTGTTTTTTTTTCGTGTGTGCGCGCGCTGGGGGTGCTCACTACAGGGGGCATTACTGGGGCTTACTAAAGGGAGCATTACTGGGGCTTACTACAGGGGGCACTACTGGGGCTTACTACAGGGGGGCATTACTACAGGGGCATTACTGGCACTACAGGGGCTTACTACTGGGGTCACTACAGGGGCTTACTACTTGGGGCACTACAGGGGGCTTACTACTGGGGACACTACAGAGGCCTTACTACTGGGGGCACTATTGGGAGCACTACAACTGGGGGCACTACAGGGGCCCTTACTACTGGGGGCACTTCAAGGGGCATTACTACTGGGGCACTGCAGGGAGTATTACTAATGGGGGCACTACAAGGGCATTACAACTGTGGGCACTACAGGGGCCCTTACTACCAGGGGCACTGCATAGGGGGACCATTACTGGGGGGCACTACATAGGCGGGCACTGCATAAGGGGACCTCTACTGGGGGAACTGCATAGGGGGGCGACGGCAGCTGGGGCTGGCATAGGTGCTGGGAGGGATGGTTAATTTTATTTTATTTATTGGGGGGGGGGGGCACCAACATTTATCTTGCCTCCAGGCACTTGGGATGAAGTTACGCCACTGCTGTCCTATCCTGGTCCTCTTCCTACTTATCAAATCTCTCAGTGTTTTTTTCTCTGAACCCATCTCTTCCTCGCTTCCTCTATTAGATGGAGTGCCACCAGGCTTAGTCCCTAGGTCCTCTCCTTTTCTCAATCTATATCATGTCTCTTGGTAAACTTATTAGCTCTTTCAGATTTCAGTATCATCTGTATGTGAATGATACTCAAATCTACCTATCCCATTTTGTCGGGCTGCACCCACTCTGTGGAATGCCCTCCCATGCACAATAAAACTTTCCTCTAGTCTCCAAACCTTCAAGCGTTTCCTGAAAAATCGCCTCTTCAGACAAGCTTATCAAATTCCAGAGTCATCCACATAACCTCCATAAGCTATCATACCCAAACACATCCCCTTTTATACAGTTCATACTTTACATATTTTCTCTTTCTTCACTATCACATTCTCCTGGCTCTAGACCAACATTCCTGTGTGACTGGATCATACAGCCCACCACCACCCTCTGCAATCTGGCTGGGCCAATATGCAATAGGTAGCACCTATCCTTGTGTCTCAAAGCTTATTTCTCTATAAATTGTAAGTTTGCAAGCAGGGCCCTCTGTTATTATCCTGTATTGTCTTATTACTGTATTGTTCCAAATTGTAAAGCGCAATGGAATATGCTGGTGATATATAAATATAATTATATGTTACAATTTGAATATATTTAATGCTAAAATAAATTGAATATTTTTTCGAGCAACACAGATACATAAAGACAATACCCAATAACATACTGTGTAAATCAATAAAACTATCTTTATAACAAATTGTACTTCCAAAAACCCACTATTGTTCATGAATAATTATAATTTTAATAGTCTTGAAAACATACTCATCAGTTAGTAAATGGCATTTCTCTTTTTTGGTACATTTATTCATGCGATTCAATGATAGTATATTACTTTTTTTTTTAAATAGCATGAAATATCCCACATTTTAATGGACAAGTATATATCCATATATATATATATATATATATATCCATATATATATATATATATATATATATCCATATATATATATATATATATCCATATATATATATATATATATATATATATATTCGATCCTGCCCGGCCTGGCCTGCTCCAGCATAACGGACACACACTACTTAAGATAAGAAACACTTATGTATCTTCTTGTTATTTCATTATTGGATTGCATAGCTAGCCCTGATAACTAGGGTCCTGCGTGACTCTGAAATGTCGGCATTTATTGGCATGCAATAAATTACTCAGATTATTCATATAAGACCTGGAGTGCCACTGACTCTTTTGGAATATATATATATATATATATATATACCAACAATATCCAGGCGGCACTCAGAGACTGGTGAAAATAATACCCTCACAGGAAGGAATTTATTGGTGAGTCAACGTTTCGGGGTGTTGTACCCCTTCCTCAGGACAACATAGTGAGGAAGGGGTACAACACCCCGAAACATTGACTCACCAATAAATTCCCTCGGAGTGCAGCCTGGATATTGTTTGTATATTGATTTGGGGGTGCTGTCCTCCTTGGAGGGCACTAGAGCAAGCTTGGGCTATATGCCCATTGACACTGAATGGAGGAGTGCCAGAGCATTGGATTATATATATATATATGTATATATATATATATATATATATGCAGATAGTGGTAACGGCGCTAAGTCTATAGTTAGATTAATGTCTCAAAAATCTTTGACCGATATACTCCCCAAGTCTCACGGGTGTCTGCTTCTTCTCACAAAATACTGTTATTCCGACAGCATATAATCCTATAGAATAAAGAGTGGAGAAGAAAGCGCCTCCTAGTGCAATATTATTCAACAGTTTTTTTTTAAAAACCACCACCAGGTGCAATCACCTCTATGTGGATGGGGGTGTACCTTAATAAGTGGAAACACCACTTTTATGACAGCACGAATTACCTTAATAATCCACAATCTCAGGATCCTATGCACATTCCGGTATCAAAACCTCCAACATGTCCCTGATGGAACGGATCAATTCATGAACCAAAACCCCACTGTTTATTATGTTTATTATTATTGTTAGTTATTATGGTGAGTGCAGAGCCCCTGTGATTTCTATTTAAACAATGTGGTCACATACCATGTTGCACCCCAAATCTAGGAATGGTGAGAGCCATGGATTAGTGCTTTTTGTTTATTATGATTCATTTTTATAATTAATCATTTTTGTGATCACATTTTCTCATGCACCCCTTTTAACTAGTTATCTAACTTGTGTCAGCTGTTTTCCTAAGTGCTTTGCAACAGGTGTGCTTGGTAAATGTCTCACATTTAAAAGCAAAGTTGCTGTGAGCTTTAAACCTTTATAGCATACCATGAGTTTAACACTAATGTGATGGCTATGTCCATGTTATAATTCTGAGTAATAGAGTAGGAACTTGCAGTAAAGTGGGGTCCCGTGACGGGGGCTGCAAGCTTAAATGCATTGATCAATTCATGAACCAAAACCCCACTGTTTATTATGTTTATTATTATTATTATTATTGTTAGTTATTATGGTGAGTGCAGAGCCCCTGTGATTTCTATTTAAACAACATGGTCACATACCATGTTGCACCCCAAATCTAGGAATGGTGAGTGCCGTGGATTAGTGCTTTTTATATATATATATATATATATATATTTCCACAAAAAGAAAGCCTTTAAACTGCACTAAATTTCACAATATACAAATACGTAAAACTAGAATGAGCTCCAATATATAATAGCTGCAACCCCTTTTTTTCTTGACCCCCTGTTAGAAAGGTCTACACATCCCACACAACCAATATAAAAAAGGGTGCGCTTCAAAGATAATTATAGACACTTTTAAGTGTATAGTCCTTATAGTATCACTAAACCTTGAATATAGGCCCAGTTAATAATTGGTTATAATTGACATAAATGAAAAAATTTTATAATTGCAAATTGTCACTATAGACCAAAATCCAGACAGTCATTCACATGGAAATATCCTCCAGAAGTCAGACGTTAGACTGATCTTCTTAACGATGTTGGTCCAGAATGAATCTTTATGATATTGGTGAACAAATGTAGCACTCCTCTTTAGGGTAGTGGAACCTTCCTTTATACTTGATCTAGAACAAAAAACCCTCGCACCAAGAGAAAATCACCCAAGAAAGCCAAAAGGCCACCATTAGTGTTGTACAAATATAAAATTTATTATAACACAATAATTAAAAATCCATCTTTAAAAGAAATGTTTTGGAAAAAGGTGGTCAATAATGCTGTCCCACCTTATATTCTCCCACTGAGGTAGAGATGACTAACAATAACACCCGACGCGTTTTGTCCTTGAAAGGACTTCCTCAGGGGTGGATCTTAAACAGCGAGAGAAAGACGGGTACAGAATACTAATGGTGCGGGATCTTGAATATCTACATTACATTTCAATATAATGGTACATACCAAAATATTTATCCAAATATGAAAATTCATAAAACACAAGGCTCTCAAGTGGACACTTTCCAATGATAAAAGGTCTGGATTACTCAATTTTCCAGACACCAAGTTTTTTTCCCAAATGTGAAAACTCACAGATATGGACAGTGCTTTCAGATAATCTCCAAAATTCTGGATAACACTAGTTTGACAATTGCTCTGGAATAATCTTACTGACCGCTCCTCTCCATGTATATATATTCCATAGACAAAAAAACTTTCGGTTTCACATATCCCATTAAGGCTACCTAGACATGATCTGAAATTTCAAAAAACCCATTGAATTTATGCCACTCAAGCTAAAATAAAGCAATGAAATTGCGATCATTAAGGCTGACGCCTTAATGGACGTATTCCTTGCGCAATACAGATATGGTATGCCATCACACCCTGCGGTTAGCTGCAGATTCAGCACTCTCACAGAATGAGATTGCTGTCACTCACAAAATGGTGGAGCTGCTAATTCACAGAATTGTGTGCTCATTGGAATACACACATGCAGTCTATGCAACTGAGGCCCTGATTCAGAGCCGGACGCTCTGACAGAGCGCTCGCTCTGAATCAGGGCCGTCCTTCCTAATTTTAGAGCGGCCTCCTGGCCACTCGCATAGCTGTGGGTGACCACCCACAGCTATAGCGAGCGGCCAAAAAGATGGTCGCAATGGTCAAGACCATCGCGACAATCGGGCTTGCGATGAGACCCTCGTGGTAGGGTCTCGTTGCCGCAAGCCCTGGAGTGCTTTCAGCTCTATCAGGGAATGCCTCCGTCTGGGCAGCCACGCCCCCGGCACACCCACCAAAGGGGGCGTGCTGTCACTCACCATCGACAGCACGCCCCATTTGTAGCGAGACCCATAGCGACGGCTTGGCCGTTGCTATCCGGGTCTCGTGCATGTGCATGACGGAGCTGGCTCCCTCATGCGCATCCGCACTGGGCCAACATCGACCCGCTTGCGAGCGCTCAGAGGTCTAAGCAGAAAATAGAGCTGTGCAGAAGGGATAAAAGTGGTGTGGATGGGGGGAGGAGACAGAGCAGTGTGTATAGGTGAGACAAAAAGGCATGTAGAGGAGGGAAGATTAAGCAGTACAAAGGGGGGGGGTAGCCAAAGTGATGCAAATGGGTGAAAAACAGTGGTGCGGATAGGGTGTTTTATTGTCTATGGAATTTCATTGCTTTTTTATAATTTATTAACCATCAGGGTTTTGACTAGCAAACTGGTCCACCTGCAGGGCAGAAGGACAACAAATAGGTACACTAACACGGGTGGAGGAGCAGACAGCACACAGGAGGTGTTTTAAGGGTACAGAGGGAGAGACAGCTGTGGGGGCAGGCTGCAAGTGTGTGGGGCAGTCGCAGCAGTGGGAGTGCGAAGCCGTGGCCGCAACGGGCATGCACAGAAGCATCAGCAGATGACAGAGGGACTGACTGGCAATGGGAATGCACCTGAGAAAATCAAATCAATAAGATCCATCTGTGCATTGTTTTAAAAAATGAATGTGTAATATATAAAAAAAATGACGTGCCTCCACAGCACAACCAGCATCGGGGACAAATGGCATAGGAGTTCCCTGTATTAAGCACAACCAGCACCAGGCTAATCAGAGCCAGTCTTGTTTGCCAAAATACAGGGGACGAGCGAAGTAGGGGTCCTCTCGAAAAAAAAAAATTTTCTCATAGAGACATCCCGTGGGTCATGGTGTTTAAGGGGCTACACCTCAAAAGCTATTAGAGCTATGGAGCTGAAATTTGGCATGGACTGGTAGAACTATCGCTCGGTCCTGCATGACGAATTTCAGAGCAAAAACAAAAAATGAGTACTTGGGAGTAATTGAAATTTCCAACTGTCAGTATTTTCTGACACTCAATTAGGACCACTTTTCTGCTGGTCTCTATGGGGGATTTTTGGGAAGGCATAACTTAGGTAGGGGGCAAAACTATTACCTCATGAATCTGCCATTATAGAGATACAGTTTCAACTTGATGCACAATCTCAGTAAGAGCCTCCATCAGGTGTACTCACTGTGGCTTCACTTGGTTGCACCAAGATGGCAGGTCAGCACGGGCGGTAGCAGCGGTGGGCTCAGTGAAAGAAAGGAGCCATAAGCTGCGGCCGGACCTATGGGCGTTAGCAGCAGCTATGGTGTTGGCGGCAGGACTCGGGGGAAATAGCAGCAGACTGATGCAGGCTCGGATCTGAATCCGTGATACCTGCATCTGTGTATAAATAAAAACAGAAGCACAGACGGGATCAGTGAGACCCGTTTGTGCTTCTGTGTTTAAAAATGAAACCTGTGTACAAAAAAAATGGTGAGGCCCCAACCCCCCAAAAACCTTTTTACACAGGTTTTATTTTTAAACACCGAAGCACAGATGGGTCTCACTGATCCCGTCTGTGCTTCTGTGTTTGTTTATTTAAACACAGATGCAGGTATCATGAATCTTCCAGATCCGAGCCTGCATCTGTGTGCTGCTACCTACCCCGGGTCCTAACACCTGCAACACCACTGCCGCACTGCTGCCCGCACCGCCGCTGCTAACGCACGCTACCATCCCCGGTTCCCGGATGCAGCTAATGCCCGCTTACCTCTACCCCCTCTCCCCCGCATCCCGGCAACAGCAAACGCTGGCATCCTTCTCCCCGGTCCCGGCTCCTGCTACCACCGCAGAGTTCAGCCATCTTGGTGCACCCAAGTGAAGCCACAGTGAGTACACCTGCTGAATTGAAACTTCCTATCTGTATAAAGGCGGGTTCGTGAGGTAATAGTTTAAAAACTGTAACTTTCTCAATTACCTGAACCCCAGAAGGCCCTATTCTGGAACAATAGCTACCTAATAAAACAAACTCCAAGTCTAAATTTGCCCCCAACCCTGAGTTATGCCTTCCCTAAAATCCCCCATAGAGAACAGCAGAAAAGTGGTCCTAATTGAGTGTCAGAAAAAAGTGACAGTTGAAGCTTTAGATTACTCCCAAATCCTAATTTTTATGTTTTTGCCCTTAAATTTGGCATGCAGCACCGCGCGACAGTTCTACTCGCCCATGCCAAATTTCAGCCTGGTACCTCTAATAGCTTTGGAGGTGTAGCCCCTGTCGAAGCTGGTTTATTGGCTGAGACAGAATCAGTGTAAAATTAGCTTGGAGCGACGCCATCTTGCGAATGGAAACGAGACTCCATCTTAAAAATAAGAATCTGCACAACGCCATTTTAAGTTACAACTCACGAGCTAAGTACAGATGGCAATGTTTTTGATAATCCTTTTAGAAGCCATGACAGGCCCATTCTGGGGACAACCTTGCATAGAGAAATACCAAAACAACTAGAAAAACAGCTTCCTGAGAAAAGGAATTAGAAAAAAACAATACACCAGGAACTGTGGGTGTTTTTGCATGTAAATGGAGAGACCTCACATGTGGACAGGTGTAGCTGTGGCAATTGTAATATGGCCCAGACACTTGAATTTGACTGAATGAACAATGGTAGGAAATCTGCATAGAAGAGAACTGTTTAAACTCACTGTCAGACAGGCTGGCACCAGCACGGTTGGGGGTCTCCACCCTTTTTGAGAGTGAAGCTCACTGCCCTAAACACATTTGCATTGCAGTTTAAAAATGTTAGCAAGAATTATATATATATCTATCATTACGCACAGTTGCGCTGTTAACATGACGCACATTAGCGACTGCACAATATCCTGCATGCAAACGCTGTTTATTATCTGCATGCGTGCACATCTGCCCCAAATCAGATAAACCTAACTAGCGTCTTTTCCCAAACCCCTAATACTTACATAAAGCACACTCACATAAAAGGTTCCATAGCTTTAAAGTATAAGATCCAAGTTTTATTCATTTATTTCAAATGCTGTGAAATAAAGGCTATTTTGGTATCTAAGGTTTAATACGTGATAAGTAAGTCATGTTTGGTGTTATACTGATCTGCACTTTCTCAATAGCTTTCCGGTATCATCGGTGTGAAGATCGCAACATGCATTCTCAACTTATGGACCGTAGAGATATAAAGCACCAAAATGTATTTTGTGAAACTAACAGCTTAGTTTTGCATGCAGGGGGAATAGAGGAGACAATAGGCTGTCGGAGGCTGACCTGTGTCCATTTGAATCAACCTGTTAAATGTCCTGTAACAAACGCGCTGTGATGGGGAACCAATGGGATCAGCAACAAACCTCTCTATTGTATTGTCTGTTTCTGTAAGGGTATAAATGTGTGTGTTGTGACCCCAGTCTGGAGTCTTCTTGCTGATTGATGGAGGTTTCTTGCTGATGCTGGTATCTGGTCCAGAGAGCGTGCGTATGTATAACTGTATCTTGGGTCTGTATAATTGTTTGCGCTAAATTGTACTTAGATCACAGCGTGTAACTATCTGAATTTTACTTGAATAATACTTTGTGCTTTGGAAACACATGTTCAAGGTCTGAAGGCATTTATTTACTGTATGACTGCGTATGCAAATAGCGTCAATATTAGAAGGTATAGGCAGGCTTTTAGAAGGTATTGGTAGGAGTGCATAGAGGTTTAAATCCAGTATCCTTACCCTTAAAACACCCTGCCCCCCCTTCGGAATTCTATATGGAGATTTCCATTTTTTTAGATTCAGCCTTAATATAAGGGCACGACTGTGCCCTTATAATATATAATATATTTACCTCTATTGTGGTATTATTTGCACACAGCTTTTCCAAGTAATGCAGTTCCTATGCAAACTATGTTGATACTTTTTGTGGAACTGAAAATTGCCACAGCCTTATGCTATTGAAAATTGAGTACTGAGTTGTAATGGTTAAGGTGTAGAGATGGCCAATAAAAGGTTCATTATTGATCGTTTCCATCGATGATGCTAGTGGTGCTTTCCATCAATGCATTAAATCATAAATGTAGAACCATCAGTGGTTTAAACCATTGATGGTAGGGTGCAAGTTGGCACAGAGGTATGCACCTTGAGCAATGCATTGGGAAAAAACATTGCTGCATCTCTGTCATCAAAAACCATCGAACATCAGTGAAAAACAGTCAATGGTTGCTAGCCTTTAATGGTCGATGGCCATCCCTATTACGATTATTATTATTTTTAAATCATGAAATAGATTAATAGCAGTGCTGATATTTTCTGATATCATTTAAACATTATTTAGAAACTGATATTTTTGCTTTTTTTACCATGTCATCGGTGAAATTGATAACATAAATGTGCAGTATTTATATCATCAAGACGAGCTGTGCATTTTTATTGGCCTTGATATAACACAAGTTCTGATGTTCTCTCTGCATTGGTTACAATGGTTTCCAGAGACCAGTAATGCATTGAATATAGGAGCAACATAAACATACAACTCAAGCTGATCACTAGAAGATGTTTTAGTAAAAGTTGCAAGAGGACGCACATAAGCCAATAAACGTAGGCCACTTCTAGATGGACAATCCTGGGAACACATTTGAAAAAATTACAGTTTGAAAACTTATTTTGTATAGGACACATCACTCACATGCATTGTGATTCATGGTAGCACAGATGGTGTAATGGTTAGCATTACTGCCTCACAGCACTGAGGTTGTGGGTTCAATTCCCACCACGGCCCTAACTGTGCGGAGTTTGTATATTCTCCTTGTGCTTGCGTGGGTTTCCTCCCACACTCCAAAAATATACTGGTAGGTTAATTGGCTCCCAGCAAAAAATTACACTAGTATGTATGTGTGAGCGTGTGTTAGGGAATATAGATTGTAAGCTCCACTGGGGCAGGGACTGATGTGAATGGCCAAATATTCTCTGTAAAGCGCTGCGGAATATGTGTGTGCGCTATATAAATAACTGGTAATAAATAAATAAAATGGTATAACACTACAGTGTGGCCATATACACTGTGGCTTTAAACATGACAAATAGCCCTTTCTCAGTGGGCCATGCAGAGTGTCTTTCTCGTATGCCTCAATGTGTGATATTTTAACAAATAGCCACTAATAACTTGTCTCTTAACACCCTATTATAAGTCATGTTTACCAATTGAAAGGGACTGCTAATCGATATATTAAAGTGTTTCAGGGGATCACAGTGACTGTTTCAGTCTGTATGACACAATGACAGGAAGAGCAACATTGTTTAGTAACAGCGTACAGCTCCAGAATTAATAAACAAATGAATACACTAAACTAATAGCATAGGTCTCATCTATTGTGATATTTATGGGATTTGCAGCAATTCCTAAAAGGTTGATGAAACAAACATAACTAAATAGATGATACCTTAATGTGCTATAATATACTTTGGATACAAAGTTTATTATAACTTGAATCGGTCCCTGAAAGAGTAGGATTCATGGAGAATAATTGATACCATGATGTTTGGGTTGGAACTAGTGACTTGATAATAATTTGGGATCTGCTATAAGCCCTAAGTGATCATGATTCATTCTATTATTTTATGATTATGGGATTGAGTGAAATTCCTAATTAAATTATATATTGAAGGACCTAATCACGGAAGTGGAATTGAGATGGAGACATGTTCAGGGTAATGGACTATTATGGCTTTATGAAGAATGCATTAGCCTAACTAAAAGATATGAGGGCTATTAGATTTGCAGTTATATGTTAATATTGTTGTCAGTGAGGATTGTATAGTCAGACCCTTGAAATACATTATAGTTACTGATTACCTTTGAATTGTAAATGAGCATCAAAAGTCCTTGTTCTATGGACACCTGTCTGATATATTTATAATAATTACTTGATATTGTGAAGGCGATTGGAATATAAATATATAAATATTACCAGACATCATATTGGTGGTAACAATAAATTGTAATTTTCATAATTGTTTATTTTTAACTTTGAAAATATGTAAATATAAAAATATAATTAAAAATATAAATAAATATTTTGCTGACCTAAGTTTAAGAATGAATTAAAAGTTATGATTTACAACAATTTTTTGATAATGATGGGTCAATAGAAACAATATATCTACTATAAGATTTAGTGAAGATTAGTGTCTAGTCCGTGAGTGCACCAATACATGAATATTTTTTATTTTCTTCTGCACAACAGCTTCATATCAATTTTTATTTGATGCAATTTGTAACCTATTAACCCATTTGCTGGTTATTGGATTTTGATATAACTATATCTTATTATTGTATCTTTTTTAAGGACAAGGTAGCACTGCTACAGTGGTTAGTTTGTATTAGCAATTTTATATTATGTATATTAGAATACATTATTATTTCTGATTCCTGGTATATGTGTGTTTTATATTGAATTACCACAGCTGCACATGTTCAACTCTAACTAATTGCTTTTGGTCTACAATTTCTTTTGTTCAGTCATTTAATTAACCGCTGAGTTCTATACAAAGAATCCCAGAGCTTGTTTTCTACAATTTCTGAAATTTGGGGGAAATTTATCAAGCCTCCTAAAGGGAACATTCTATTAAATAAATTAAATATATTGTAAGGAGATGTTTAAAGAACGAACACGTAAAAAAACATTTGAAGTATGTAATGTTAAGGAAACATCTACAAATAAAAACTTGAACGTCTAATAAGATCTTCGAAGATCTAATATTGGGAACAGCTGGTGAATTATAAAATGAGTATTGCTGTGCCATTATTTTTGAAATAGTTTCACTCTTATTTCTATAAAAGAAAGTTTAAGTATCAAGCAGGGAAAAGCGTGGAGAAGTGGAACAGTGGAGTAGTTGCCCATAGCAACCAATCAGCTGTGAAGTAGCATTTATCAAGTACAGTCTATAAAATAATAGGTAGGAGCTGATCGGTTGCTATGAGCAACATCTCCACTGATCCACTTCTCCACGCTTTTCACTGCTTGATAAATAAACCCTTATATCTAAAAAATGCTAATGATATTAAACATTGATACATGGGTTCAATTACTAATTAAAACTCTTTTCTTATGAGTTTTTATTTGCACAAGGGCAGTTTCATCCCGAGTAATGCATGTCACAGCTCCACGCATTTCACAATGTCTGGAGCTATCCTCCCTCTGCTCGGTTTAGCCTTTCTTATCTCAACATAATTATGAAAGTGAGAAGAAAAGAGAACTGTATTTATTATGTGTCACTTTAATGCTGGAATGCTTTTAATCAAACTGGTAAAAGTGTACCTAGAAATGGGCTCTAAAGCAAAACTAGTGCAAAACACAAAGATATGTTTTTACTTGTCACACCGGGTGCATTTACACCAAAACAGGAATGTGACATCTCAAAATGGCCTTGGGGTGTGGGCTTGCACGATTCTAAAGGAGCCTTATTACCTTCAAAAATCACTGCTACCTCCCCTAACCAGGTCATGGTCTGCTATCAGAAATAATAGTTTTTAGATTTGCTGGATCAAAATCACATATACAACTAATACTGAATTGTATTATAAAAACTGACCCAGTTATTATCAGTATGTGGGGGAGATGTATAAAAAGAAAAATAAAGTACCAACCAATCAGGTTCTAACTGCTATTTTACATGCTGTGTTTGAAGAATGACAGTTAGAAGCTGACTGATTGGTACTTTATCTCCCTCCAAGGTTTGATACATCTCCCCTATCATGATAGTCTTTAACAGTAACTACTGTTTGGTCTGTCTGTGTATTACCAGCAAGTACGATTACAGTACAAGGATAAATCTGCAGTAGTTTGTACAACTAAAATAAAGTACATATGAAAGAGAAATACATTACTTATCACCCAGTGAAATGTAGCTGCCATAATTCTATGTATTGGCCTGAGGTCTGTCACATGGGAATCGGTATGATTTACCACCGGACCCATGCCCGGCGGTTGGAATCCCGACAGCGGCATCCCGGTAGAGGAGGAAAGCTCAATCGTCCAAGGTAAGTATTGTCTAACCTAATTCTACCCCCTAACCCTAACCGTCCCTTAAGGGTTCCTAAACCTAACCCCCCCTTCCCTGCCGCCTAAACCTAAGTCCCCCGGGGTGGTGCCTAACCCTAAATCCACCCCGGGGGTGTCCCACCCTAACCACCCTTCCCCTAGCCTAACCCTAACCTCCCATGGGGGTGCCTAACCCTAAATCCACCCCGGGGGTGTCCCACCCTAACCACCCTTCCCCTAGCCTAACCCTAACCTCCCATGGGGGTGCCTAACCCTAAATCCCCCCCGGGAACCCTAAACCTAACCCAACCCCCACGCGGCTATCGGTGCCCGGCGTCCCTTCGATCGGGATGCCGGGCGCCGGTCTCCCAGCATTGGTAAAATGACAGGCATCTAGATTTAGACACCTGTCATTTAACCCTCACCGGGATTAAGCAGTCGGGAAGCCGGCTGTAGGGATTAGGTCCGCTGGCTTCCCGACTGCATACCGTCACATGTCACATGAGTAAAGTGTGGCATGTTGCATGGCGGAGATGTTCCAAGCTTTGAAGAAAGATAAGGTACCAAAACAAATTAGTATCTGTCATTTATCAAACACAGCCTGTCAAATGACCATTAGAAACTGTTTGCTTGGTACTTTATCTCTCTCTAAGTCTTGATACATCTCCCCTAATATGTCTTGCTATTACAGATAAGCAAGCTGAAATGAAATAAAGCATCTGGATTGGATTGTTATCCTGATGAACTTTTGAATATTAGATTCTCAATGGAGACACCTGCTTAATAAATGAGCAGATGTCAAGGGCGAGATGTACTGTATCAAACCTTCAAGAAAATTCAAGTGGAGAATTTGCCCATACTGTAGCACCAATGAGCTTCTAATTGTCATTTTATAACCTGTGCTGACTAAATGATATCAAGAAGCTGATTGGTTGCTCTAGACAACTTCTTCACCTTACCTCTATACAAGTTGTGATACATCTACCCCAAGACCGGCTAACCAACAACAAAGCTCACGTGGTTTGTGTAGGCTACTGGTGCACTTTAATGGTTTGTAGGAATAAAAATCTGGGTGTTGATTAGTAATGTTTAAAACGATTTGCTCGTCTCTGTTGGTAATTGTGCAATGTGAAATTACAATGACTAAGAATGTTCTGTTACTTATTTCTTTAATGTATCTCTCTTGCCCTCACAATTTTTATTTGTACCCCTACAAAACAAATAATATGTAAACCTCACTAAAAAATGTTTTTTTTCTGAAAGCAGTCAATAATGTAAAACTATTCTCATAATTACCATTATAGCTACAGATCTAGTATACATTCAGGTATATGAATATCATTTTGTAATTAGTCTCTTTTTGTGCAGCAATAAGTTGTACCCACCTTGTGTAAGTTCAGCTGTTCTGGCAAAGTATAACAAAGTGAATAGTAGGACTATTTATACACTGGGCCGGGTGACATTGACTAAGTCACCTAGATATGAAGGCCGCAAATTGTTTGCTAGTTGGCATCTCATGGGATATTATTGATGGTGATTGACATCATTATAATAAAAACTAATTTAATGAATCCTCTGAGTCTTGTTAAAGAAGTCTTGTATTATTATATGATTATTATATACTATATATATATATATATATATATATATGTGTGTGTATATATATATCTATATACATATATTTATTTATATATATAATATGGTATCGTATTTTACTTCATAATAACAACATCTACAACAATAGTAATTATATTAAAAGCAACAATATGTATTGAAAAATGAGTTCGTCAAAACACCAACTACAGTTATTATTAGTGATAATTTATATTATTTTGTAAAAACATTTACCCATTTGACAAGCACATTTTCTTGTTTTTCATATTCTCCAGTTTGATGGCATTTTTATTTTGGTCTACCAAGTGAATTATAATTTTTTTCTGACAAGGGGTCTGATTCAGTAAGAATCGCTATTGCGATCACAACAGCGATTGCAAATGCAGTCTCACTGCCAAGATATGCTAATGATTGCAATCGCAATGACCTCCCCCCCGTCACCACCCCCAAATGGTCACTTCCTGTCAATCACCCTGCGATGGTCTGCGTAATCATTGCAATTACAGTCCCAATCGAGGTGGAGTCTTCGTGCACTGCGATGCATACTCATGAGCAGGACGCAACAGTCGGCCGATTGCGATCGCTAATGAATCAGGCCCAGTGTCAGGTTTAAATTGTTAGCATATTGAAATAAAAATTATTTGCAAGTGAAATAAACATATTCCAATCTGGCAGCTACTTCTGCAGATACATCAAAATATGTAAATAATTAAAGAAAAAAAACATGCAGCAAAAAAAAACTTTTATTTTTTTTAAATATATATATTTGATGAAACCATAAATATTTAATCATGTCTCAACTGAATGTATTGATTTCTCTTTTGATTGAAAGTTGGCCAATCTGTGGAAAAAAAATAGGGTATATAGTCAAAGGTAAAATAAAAAAATCAAAACATAAAAAATATATATTCTGCATCAGGATATCTGGTTAAAAACTTAATTCACCTAGAATGTGTTGGGATATTTGCATAAACAGTATATTCCGACCACTTATCATGTATGTGTTAGAACCAATGGGAAGGGGTTGCATTATTCATGACACTGAGGCCCAGAGAGAGTCTTCATGCTAAAATGCTGTGCAGCCCTCTGTGCATTGCATGTGATTTTGTGCAGCTGATTGTGTGAGTCATGGAGTGACCACCTTTATAGCATGGTCTGACTGATTCCTCAGTGCTGGTGATTCCTCCTGTCTGCTACCATTGATCTCTGTAAATAAAAAATGTCTCCCTCATCTACAACTGTATGTTTACTGGATCTCGTGTCTGCTACCATTCATCTCTACGAGACTCCTTTGTATACATGGACACATGAGGGAATCTCTGAGGGCCTCTGGAGATCAGGACTGGTTACAAATATAAGAGCAGTTTAAGATACAGAGTCCTATGCCTGTCACATGTCTGCAGCTCCAGGACTTTTGCTGTGTCCTAGTCTAAAGTCTGCTCTTGTACCTTGTCTGTCATTTATATTACCTTGTCTCAATTATTCACAGACCATTGCTTGTTAACCAGATCTCCTGTCTGCTACCATTGATCTCTGTAAATAAATAATGTCTCCCTCATATACAACTGTATGTTTACTGGATCTTGTGCCTGCTACCATTCATCTCTACGAGTGAAAAGTACTCTCATCTACAACCACAGACCACTGCCTGTTTACCGGATCTCCTACCAGCTACCATTCATCTCTGCAAGTGAAAACCATTTCTCTCATCTATAACTACAGACCATTGAATGTTTACTGGATCTCCTGTTTGCTAATATTCTTCTATGTAAGTGAAAACAGTTTCCTTCTTCTTCAGTCACAGACCTCTATAAGTTTACTTGATATCATTGTCAATTACCACTCACCAAAGCAAATGCTACAGTTTGCCTAGTTCTCTAATACAAATCTCTGCATACTACCTGGATTTCTTAGGACTGTCTCATCTCCATGCCACTGGCATTTCTAACAGGATTGCAGCTCACTAACAATGTTTGAGTATTGTGGGTTTACGTTTCATGCATTCTGTGATCTGATTTAGACTTGTTTCATAACAGTATGCAAAGCTGATAATCAATTATAACTAAACACATTGGTGGTGCGCTCTGGGTTATTATTAATTGGATGATGTAAAATATAGTCCAACAAAATCCTTAGTGGTAATCTGTAGGTAGGGTGTTCTTTATACAAATCTTAATGTCTCAAAAATGCTTCTTTCCCTAAACGGGAGATGTCTCTAAATGTGTCCACAAAATCCAATAGATTCTCGTGGGAATTCAAACATAAAAGGTCTTAGAAAAATGTCTTAAATCTGTGGGATGGATGTTCTTATATAATGTATAGTCTCAAAGATATTGCCTTCCTTAATTCTGTAGGATGGGTGTTCAGTTTTAAACGTGACCTCTTCTCTCTCCTCTCCACCTCAAATGTAATGCATAGGCATAGTATCAGGAACAAGGTATACACGATAATGCAGGTAGGTAAGTGATGGATGTACTTACCAAAACGTATAGTCAGTTCCTGCTGGTATCCCTCGTCCCGGTGCTTTGGAGAGGTTTTGATGGAGAATGGGGTAATGTGTATGTAAGGAGACTATGTACTCCAATGGAAATAGAATGGCTTTTATTCCATATTAAAATATAAGACTCACAGGAGTCTATAACAGCAAGAAGTGGACAAATGGTATAAGTCCCAAAATATGCAATACTGCATGTAATTCTATCAAGTTCTGTGTGACAAAAAAAGGGGGCATGGCCCAATGCGTTTCATCCAAACAAAATGGACTTTTTCAAGGTGCCTACCTTTCTCTTTGTTCCCTCTTAAATATGCTGTATGAATGCTCTGTCCTCGCTGCCGCTGTTGGCGCCCACCGCACTTCTGGGTTTGGGATAGCGTCATCGTCAGCTGGAGTCCCGAGTTGTGAACACTAGAGTGTATAATGCAGTCTCTGTTATGTGTCCTGCGCATGCGTGGACTACGGCGGCCATTTTGGTGGGGATATCAATCTAATGGCTTGTGGATATGGGTATTGCGGCGGCCATTTTATTGGTGGGATGCATCTATATTGCTGGTATTATGGACACGAATGTGTCTCCTCACAGTGTGCGGCCATTTTCTCGGTTGTATGTATTAAAAAACTGCTATTCTTGTTAATCAGAGTAGTAATTCATAATATATCTATATTGATCCAGTATTATTAAAGTCATTTTTCTCTTACATGATATTCTGTATCTAAATATTAGTTGTATCTTTACCCTTTCTGCTGTCTTACATCTTAATCCATATAACATGCTAGAGTTAAGTTGTCTCATGTAGAAATTGTAAAAATTATTAATGATGTTTCTCATTAGAGATTGGACAATGTCTCAGTGTCAGTCAATGTATTACAGGGGATTCAGGTCTGGGTGATGTCAGGGAAAATCTTGATAAAATAGAAAGCAAATGGATATTTAATTTACATACTTTGATCCCATAAGGATTAAATATAGATCCATAATTTCAATTGCATTATATAATGCACATAATGTCTATATGCATAACATTGTGTGCAATTATTGACCTTGGTGACAGGATAAGATTTTCCCTGTTATATGGATTAAGATGTAAGACAACAGAAAGGGTAAAGATACATTATGTTTGAATTCCCACGAGAATCTATTGGATTTTATGGACACATTTAGAGACATCTCCCGGTTAGGGAAAGAAGCATTTTTGAGACATTAAGATTTGTATAAAGAACACCCTACCTACAGATTACCACTAAGGATTTTGTTGGACTATATTTTACATCATCCAATTAATAATAACCCAGAGCGTACCACCAATATGTTTATAGTTTAGGTTTGTGTAGAGGTGGGATACCTCTATTGAGTGGAACTGCTAGGGATATTACAACAAGTATTCCAAACAATAGATCTAGAGCACTGTTAATTCCCTTTCTGATAATCAAATATAGCTTGTACAATGGTCTATGTAAGACTTATTGAATCTCTTGTGCACCCGAATGGTGCTGAAGAATGAAACAAACAGTACAGTAAGATTAAAATAACAGGAAAATTAAGGAAAAAATTGTTATAGAAAGAGTGCATAGAAAGAAGACTACAAGAATACATGAAAGAAAATCCAGAAGAAAGTAGATTTGTGGAAGGAGAACATGAATGAGTTTGGAATAAGTTAAATGTGTTATTAAAGTTAGTATAGAAGGTTGGGGGCTTATGGGAAAGGTTAGAAGTGTTATGGGCACATGGGAAAGGTTAGAAGTGTTCTATAATGGTATTGTGCAACTTACTGTAAGGTCTGTTTCACACCAAGGTACAGTAATTTACTTACAGCATAATAGGTTGACACAAAGTTGATTATAGGGAAAGAATGATGAGTATTATGTGTGTTGATTAAATGTTTATGCATTAACTGGGTGTGTTCAGAGAATGTATGATGCAATAAGAGACAGAAAGACCAATATGAGTAGGTCTATAGTTATGCTGCAGCTCCTAGTGGCAGCAATTACCCTTTCCCCAGTAATGTCATGGTCCCAAACAGGACAAGAGGAAGCAGGATATTGGGATCAGTAGTTTTAAGCGACACAGGTTAAGGATATGGAAGCCTGAGAGCAAAGTCAGTATGCAGAGTGGACCTGGGGAGGGGGGTCCCCGGATGTTGGGGCCATGTGACCCAGTATGATAGTCTGGTAAACTTTGAGATATAGCCAGAGGAAAGCTATATGTATATATTGAAGAAAGGCTTTGGGAGGTGGCAACTTAAATGTGAAGTGAAGGAGAATATTTGGAGGGATGTTACATGAAATTATTTTCATTGCTCCCATTGATTTACTATAGCTTGGATTGGATGGAAAAGGATGAAGTTGAAAGGGAGAAGGATGAGAGGATGTGTTACACATTATTCACTAGGATGTTTACAAAGTGGTTTCAAGCATTTGGAAATTCTAGCTCGTGTGATGGGTAAAACTGGCTCCTTTGTATACATGGACACATGAGGGAATCTCTGAGCGCATTTGGAGATCAGGACTGATTACAAATATAAGAGCAGTTTAAGATACAGAGTCCTATCCACATAGTTAGGATAACCTAGACTTTAGCCTTTCCATTCTTTTGTAATTGACCACATCAGGCTACCTTCTAGCTAATTCCAAATGTTTAATTACCTTTAATACTGAATCCATGAAGGGAATCTGAAAGTTGTCCTCATTTTCCTTTTCCAGCAATAGTGCCGCCTCCCTCATCACTAGAGCACCAATGAATTCATATTATTACAAGAAGCTTTTTAATACTGCACATGTACAGACCTCTAGATTGTACAGTTTCCACATTTTCTTCTAAATGCATAAGAAATTATGAAAACTGAACACACTCAAACTTTAGGGTTCCGAGTCGAACCGAGTCCCAGTTTGGCATCACTTTGTGGTTCCAAGTAGAACTGAGGGGGTCATTCAGACCTGCTCGTGAGCGGCAGTACGCTCGCAAGTGGGTCGATGTTCCCCCACTGCGCATGCGCACGACGGAGGGAGCTCCGTCATGCGCATGCACGAGACCCGGCGAGCGACGGGCTCTCCATCGCTCCGGGTCTCGCACCAAAGGGGGCGTGCTGTCGATGTTGATTGACAGCACGCCCCCTTTGGTGGGCGTGCTGGGGGCGTGCCTGCCAGACGGAGGCGTTCCTATGGGAATGCCTACCGTCTCAAGCCGGCCCCACTGACATCACTAGTGATGTCAGTGGGAGTGATTTTGGCTCTTATAGAGCCAAAATCACTCCAGGGCTTGCGGCAGTGAGACCCTACGGCAGGGTCTCCGTCGCAAGCCCGATGGTCGCGATGGTCAAGACCATCGCGACCATCATCATGGACGCTCGCTATAGCTGTGGGTGGTAACCCACAGCTATACGAGCGTCCATGAGGACGCTCCAAAAAAAGGTAGGAGGGCCCTGATTCAGAGCGAGCGGTCTGATCAGAGCATTCAGCTCTGAATCAGGCCCTGAGTCCTGACTTGGGTCTGCTTGCAAATCAGAACTCAGATCTAAGTAAAACGGATCTTGCGTATTTTGGATTGCATTCAAGACCCCTCCCTTGTAATTTCTGGTAATGTTAGGTGGTCATAATTGACTGAAAATCACTGGAAACAGGTCCAAGTTAAGTGATTTTAGCTTTTAGTTACATGGTTTTTGTTTTTATCAATTTTTAAAGATAACCAAAACAGAACCGAAACACTAAAAGGTGGTTTTGCCAATACACGACGATGATTTAGAACCAAATCCAAAACACAGGGGTCTACGCACATCTCTAAAAATAATTAGTCACCACAATAATTATAATAATAATAATAATATAACATTTAATATTCCAATAAATATAAAGTATTTACTATTGAAGTGTTTAGAGACAGGAGTGTTGCTTTTTTGCTTTTCTAGGTAATTTCTTCACTACTGTTGTAGGTTTTTTTTTCTTCCAGCACAATCAATGCCAACCAATAGCTTTAGATATTGGCAGAGAAGCTGCAATTAAAAACAGTTTATGGAATATTTCCTAATCTAAATACTGAATAAAAGCTTTGTAAAGTACTACACTGTCATTGTTTCACATGCTTAACTTTCTGCCCCTGAAGTTTAGTGTTATGCAATTTTACCACTGATGCACCATGGATTTTTAATTGTCATCCTTGTGATGTAACATTGATGTATTATTGATGTACAACTATTGCACCACAGATTTACCATTACAACACCATTGAAACATCACTGACACTTTTGAAGTTTAATTTCTAAGTATAAATACCCTTAATAGGCTTTGATCAAGCATTATATCTAGTACATACATATAATGCCAATATAGTTATAATTATACCTAAAATATTTCACCATTGCTTGTTTCTATATTTTATTTCACATACGGATTCAAAACATTAATATAAATAGGATAAAGATGTCCATTAAACTCAGCGACTAGTGTGAAAACCCCCCAGCATAGTAAATATATTTCATTTATTTTTTCTTTATACAGATGTTTGTATAGAACTATATATATGACAGTTAATACATTTAGCTGCTTTACAGAAAATTAGTGTATAATTGATTGAACCATCTTATATATCTCTTATTAAGTATCTAAATCCCTGCAAACATGAAGTGTTTATTATCCCTATTATGTTGTCAAGGGTTATGGTTAATGTCTAATATGTTTGTACCACAAGAGGGTGGAATGCCTGGGAAGGGCTCGTAGCAATATTAGCACAAAGTCACATAAGCCTAAACCAGAAAAAGATACACACAAGATACAGCAGCATCCAACTCAAGCCCAATGTATCTTGCTCATTAGTAAATCAAAATAGAAGAATTTGATAAATGTAATACCTTTATGTAGCAGATGTAATATTTCCATTGCCACACAACAAATATGTTATTTTATGGTAATTTGAATAAAAATCCTTTGAAAGCCTCTTTTAAGCCCCGATATTACCTCCTGGTTCCTCATGCTATATATAATTGGATTCAAGAATGGAGTGAACATAGCATAGACAAGGGCAAACATTTTGTCATAGTCCACTGAATGTGCTCCTTTTGGGGTGGCATAAACAATGCAAACTGCACTGAAGGACAGAGTCACCACAGTCAGGTGTGAAGAACAGGTGGAGAAAGCCTTCCTTCTTCCCTTATTGGTCTTTATCTTTGTTATTGACAATATAACATTAATGTACATGATGGTGACAATTCCAAGGTTGAACAACGTTACAAAGCCACCCACGCATCGATTTATAATGACGGTAAGGGTTATATCACCGCATGCAAGACTTAGCAACGGAGCTAAATCACAGAAGTAATGATTTACATAATGTCTTCCACAAAATGGAACCTGAGAAGTCAGTGTCATGGGAATTATTGCCATTAGGAACCCAGTGATCCAACACATCAAGGCTATATTTCTGCTTACTCTGGCATTCATAATGGCATTGTATCTAAGGGGTTTGCATATGGCCAAAAATCGGTCAAAGGCCATCATAGCTAATAGGTTGCACTCTGTGATGCCCAGACTATG
Organism: Taudactylus pleione; assembly: GCA_031769625.1. Lineage (NCBI taxonomy): Eukaryota > Metazoa > Chordata > Amphibia > Anura > Myobatrachidae > Taudactylus > Taudactylus pleione. The sequence goes on from JAUIMM010000586.1 coordinate 2,383,777, forward strand.
GAACATGTAGAGCTGTGCAAAGCACATATGGAAAGAGATCCTCTTGTCTTTGGTCACCAGCATAGCTAAAAGCTTGGGAGTAGTGACCGATACATACCACATCTCCAGAAAGGCAAGGTTGGTGATGAAGAAGTACATGGGGGTATGTAGATTACTTTGATAATATACCACCGAAATGATCAACATGTTTCCAGTAATGGTGAGAAAATAGATGATGAAAAAGAATGTAAACATCGTAACACCGTTCTTCTCCAGGTTGACAAATCCTTGTAGTAGAAAATAATCGAACTCTGTCTGGTTCAACTTCTCCATAACACACTGAGTTCAGTAAGACGTATGATACCTTTTTATGGGACACTGACTGTCATTGATTTACCTCTGGGTAAAAAAACAAAAACATTGTTAAAGAAAAACATTGGAAGTAACCATCTCTATATCTTTAATACTAACAGTTTTTGAGTAACATATCTACACGAACACAATACCAAATAAAATATAAAATAGTAATTGAAATTATCTTTATAACAAATTGTACCTCCTAGAACCCACTAATGATAATGAATAACAATATTAAATGATATAGTATCCTGTATTATTTTTTTGTCATACTTTATTTCGCTATGTCTATTCATGCAAGTCAATGATAATATATTAAAATAATTTTCTGAACAGTATGAACTTATGAACAGTATAGAATTTTTTTATGAAAAAGTGTATGTAATAAATAAATAAAAAAAAATAAAATTATATATATATATATATATATATATATACATTTTCATTTTTCACAGACCAGATGAGAGCAGCTATCATTTATATATATATATATATATATATATATATATATACATATATATATATAGTAGGATTTCCTGAAAGAAAAGGATGCATTCACTGCTTAAAACAATATTTAGAGTTTATTCATCTTTAGGTCATCTCAGTATTCCTGCCACTAGTAATAAACCCATTTTATCTATGTTTAGATTTTCCTAGGTTTTCATGCCGTATTTCCAGTGAAATTCAGGTTTGCATCTGATACCATCCCATTGGCTTTCTAAATTGGTGTGATTTTGCATGCTGTGGGTGCACATACTTATGAAATTGTATACACATTGGTGGCTTAACATCACGGTTGTGGATATCAGTGATTGATGATTGCTCAATCACGTCTGACATATGGGAGCCTGATAGACAGATCATTGTTTGCTTTTTCATGTTTCACAGATATGGTTACATCAGTTTTCCAGCATTCTTCGTTCATGACTTTGTTGTACTGAGGTCTTGAGAACGGTCCAGAAATGTACCGAAACGTCGACCATGATCACAGATTTTGTCTGTTCCACTGAGATGTCCTAAAGATGAATAAATTCTAAATATTGTTTTAAGCAGTGAGTGCATCCTTGCTTTCAGGAAATCCTACTTTATTTTGGGACCCAAATGTCCTTGGAAGCACTCTGATATTGTCACGTCTAAGTCGAGAGTGCAGGTCTGTCTTTGGTGTGTATATATATATATATATATATATATATATATATACACATACACATGATAGCGGCTCTCATCTGGTCTGTGAAAAATGAAAAATGTCAGACACCACGGTCTCTTATTCCAACATTTCAAATATTGAATCCATATTCAGGGAACAGAAATATAACAAACTCTTAAGGTTGTTCACTTAACTAGTGAACAACGACAAGGTCCCTCGTCATGCTGTCCATCCGGCCCAGCGTCTGCATCCACCGTACTTCTGGCTGCCATGGCTTTGATATTCTCTCTGCATTGGTTACAATGGTTTCCAGAGACCAGTTATGTGTTGTGCTGTATATAGGAGCAACAAAAGCAAAAGTAACTCAAGCTGATCACTAGAAGATATTTATATAAAAGTAGCAAGAGGGTGCACAGATTAAATAAACCTAGGGCATTTCAGGGTGGAAAATCTCTGTGAACACATGCATCTTAAAATGTACGCTATCTACGGGGAGATTTATCAAATCTTGGAAAGAGATACAGTGGAGAGAAATACAGTGGTAGGTACTTTGGGTCCGATTACGAGATGCACACAGATCCCATCGTGGCTACAATTTTGTATGCAGCGGACTTGAAAAATATGCTAATGATTTAGCTGATGTCTCGTGCATAGAGACGCCCACGTGCAGCATTTTACATCCACCGCTTACGTACAAAAGAGGAAACATTGGTCGCACATCGAACCTCGGAGCAACCCTCTGCTATCTCAGAATATGTGTGTCACATAAGACTCTGGGGCCACTGTAGCCTTGTACGGATTCGCAGAGGCTCTCTAGAGCAGGACCAGAAAACAGTTCAAATACACCTGTGTTTTTCTAGCCAGCCCCCCATTACCTCCCCCAAATGTTGACTACCTGTAACTCACTCAACAAATAAATCCTCTCCATGACCACTATCGTTAACCTATCGCTGTGCATGCACAATATGACTTCGATGCATGCGCAGTAGCAAAAAATCAGCATTGCGTTCACCTTATCTCTCACCGTTATTGTTGATAAATCTCCCCCAAAATGTTTTGTGATTTGAGAAAAATAGTTTGAAAACTTTTTTCAAACTGAATGCCTGACTCACATGCACTATGTTACCCATGCTACTTATGGGGCACATCCACTAGCAGACTTGGAAACAACTGCATGATTACGACATTGTAATAGTGCAGCCGTTTCACAGTCTGTGCTGAGCCTACACTGAACGATCAGTCATTCGCTGTAGGCACATAAATCATCACATAACATGCTCAACCTGACAATATTGTCAGGTTGACCAGCATGTTCGGGCGATGATTGATGTCGGAAACAACCAGCAGGAGCACGAATCGCTGGTTGTTTCCGACATTGATGTGCCCGATTCATGAGCAATTGAACGATAACGTCGCTCATAGGAATCGGCAAGTGTATGTGCGCCTTACTTCTGTGTAGTTCAGTTGAAAGACACAGACATGAAGTTTACATAAGTCACAAGTAGACAAATGGGTACTGCAGGGGCAGAGCAGTGCATTACAGGGTCCCTTTGTAAAATTTGGTTTGGGGCCTAGTGATGCAAGATCCACTCTGCTTTGCTCCCCAGATCACTGCTCAGAGGAGGGTTCCATACTTTTAAAAGTACACTGGGGAGCTCAAGGGTAGAGCAGAGGATCTCAGGGAGAGGGGATGACACAGCATTGCCAGGCCTTCTCATCACCAGGCCTTGTATTGGCTCCACTCCAAGTATTGTTCCAGCCACAAGGCATAGAGATGTCATTTGAATATGTTTTAATAAATTAAAATTTAAGTGAAAAAGCAAAAATGTAGCTGACAACCAAAATTAATCAATAACTAAGTGTCACATCCATTCTCTGGAAATTTGTAGGCCAGGGTCTGCGTCTTCAAATGCAGATTTCCTGGCCCCAGCTGAGCAGTTCCTGTGGCCATTCTGAACAAGCATAGGTTCACTCTGATGGTCGCTGGCTGCTACCATCGCGATCAATGGTGATCCGAAGCTGTATCTTTGGACTCAGCACTCGGCTCTGCGATGCTGTAAGGACTGTTGACCTGACATTTTTTCCCGCCACAGCAAAGCTCTGATCACAGAAACACCACAACGCCAACACAGCAATTTAAAAAACAGCCAAACTGGCACTTTGTCGATAAGCTTGCAGAGTGCAAGAGGCTACAGATCATTCTGCTAAGCCCACCATGCTGGCTCAATCAGCTGCCAAATATAATAGGGGCAAAGCATACCAACATCATCAGCATCAGGAGCCAAAGATTGAAATTAAGCCCACTGAAACTAAGACAATGCATCGGCAATCTCATTCTCCAAACCAGGAACATGCTGAGCTTTAAATATAGTATTTCAATGCAAACAGTCTAATATTTTCTGATCTTCATCAGACCCATCACTGCCGATTCCTCAGGTAAATGAGCCATATACCAGGAACAGGTCTAATATCTGATCTTTCATCAGACCTATCACTGCCGATTCCTCAGGTAAAGGAGACATATACCAGGAACCACCGAGGTAACAACCATACCCCGTAGAACCTGCTGCCTCTATAAACAATTGCAGCTGAAATATGACAGTGACCAGGGCAATCGACAACCGAACACCCTTAAACTCCTTGAGAAACAAGGCCCAAACAGACAGGTTCTGCTTAATTTCTGATGACAATCAAATCAAATGGTGAGGTTTAGATGTTGTTAGCAATAAGAACACCAAAATAAAAAGAAGGCTTGCAATGAAAGCAAAAGGTGACCGCATCTATCAAAGTCAGAAGAACCTATGCTCAGAAAGTCATCAAGATAGTGAGCTATCCCATGACCACCACAAAAATATTCCATGCATCAATAGAGTCAGGTGCTAAACTGCCCAGAAAAGACACAAGACACTGAACACGCCATAGGCAAACATTTGTCTGTGTAATACCCGTCATCAAGGTGAAATCCCATGAATGTTAAGGAATCAGGGTGCAGGGGAAGCAGTGTTCAAATGGACAGACACGTCTGTGTTTTTCCAACCACTGACCCGTCACCACCTCCAAACGCTCACAGCTGGTCACTCAGTCTGCGGCTTATATGCATGTGCAATGACTGCCAATCGCTCGATCTGCATATATAATTGCAATTATTATGCTACTGAATCAGGCCCTTTGTGGGACAAGTCAACCTCAAGCTGAGCAATACAGTGGTTTTATTGTCCTTTCTTTCCCTAGCTCAGTGCACCTGCTTTGCACACCTAAGCACCTCAAGCCTAGGATATTTTGCAGCTTTGAGAGGAGGAAGGGGAGAAAGAGCACAATAAAACAGTATGCACATAATCTGATGGAAACATGCCTAGTGGATTACCCACAGTGGCAACCAATGACATCCCATTGCCCATAGTGACAGCCTCTGGCGTGTCATCCCCAGCAGTATAGTCTGAAAAAGATGAAAGCAGAACATCAAAGCACAGCACTCGGCATCAAAGCAGATAAAAATGGTGCAAAGGCAGTAGCCATGGTAGCATTAATTAACATAATGGTCACCAGGTCCAACTGCGCTGGCTGTGCAGAAACAGGAGAAAGAATACTAGAGGCAACAGTGGGGACAGCAGGCATCTGTGAATGCACAGTAGTGCTCTTGTAGTAAGTACCCACCTGCAGAGCTGGCATTGGCAGCCACATGCATCATTGCAGAGACCCCAGAAGCCACACCTGACTGCCTATTAAGTAGAACCATGGCAGAAACCACTCCAGACCCTTCATGTTTATTTGTAAAATTGCACCTAAGCCACACCCCCACTCAGGAACATGGGGGATGTCATGGGGGGATCAGACTTAAATTGAATCAAAATAAAGGAGAGACATCAAATAGAAAATACTTAACAGGACAATCAGGGGCATAACTAGTTATTTGAAGGCCCCATTTCAAATGTTTGTAAAGGCCCTATGTACCACCCAATGGTGAAAAATGTATATAACACATGTAACTTTGACAAGGAAGATGGGCCCCCCAAGCCCCATGCACCTATGGTAGTTATGCCCATGAGTACAATGTAAAATACAGGCACTGAACACCAATTAGCTCTGTCAGAAGACTTGAAAAAAAGGCTTTGGCCCACAGTCAAAGCCTGTAAAATAAACTGAGACAATAATATGACCCTGCACTGCCATAGGCTGCTAAGTTCAGTGAGTTATCCTAAAGGTTTAAATGGTTTGTAGTTATATTATCGGCGGCCGGAATGCCAGCCATCGGAAGCCCGAACTGGGACTAAAGATAGGTGTTAAAATTCCAATACCTATCTTTAGCCTGATGCCGAAATCCCAACAGCCTGGCATCCCAAATGAAGGTAAGCGAGGATTGTTAGGTCTTAGCCGCGGGGAGGGAGGCTTAGGTTAAGAACCCTCGGGGGAGATTAGGGTTAAGTACCCCCCGTGAAGGGTTAGGGTTAGGTTACAGGGAGGAGGAGTTAGGGTTAGGCACCACCAGAGGGGTGGTGCTTCGGGAGGGTTAGGTTTAGGGTGCGGGAAGAGGGGGGTTAGGCACTAGGGGGAGGTTAGAGTTAGGCACCACTATTGGAGGGTTAGGGTTAGGCACCACTAGAGGGGTATTAGGGTTATGCACCCCTCTGGGAGGGTTTGGTTTAGGGTGCAGGAAATGGTGGTTAGGGTTAGGCACCACCGTTGGGAGGTTAGGGTTAAGCACCACTAATGGAGGGTTAGGGTTAGGCGGGAAGATGGGTAGGGATAGTATACTTACCACCCTTGTCGGGATCTTCATCCATTGGGATGCCGTTGTTGGGATTTGTATTCAGCCGCCAGCATGTTATATCAAACCCGTTTAAACCACATTTTTCTTATGGCAATCATTTGGTTTCTCTTTTTGTACTACCTGATTCTTTCACTTTATTTTGTCCCCACCACACCAGCAAAATGACTTGTCACAGCCACCATACCAGCTCTATCTACAGATCATAGAGTCTGCAAAATATGGACTTTGGAATTTACAACTAGAATGCAGAAGGGATTTCTGTGAAAGTGTGAATCTAAAGTGGATGTTTGTAATGCTGGAACTTAGCACCTTGTTCCACTACAGAATTTAATTTGTCTGGTTGTACTTTGCCTTTGACAGTGATCCTACAATTAATCCCTTTATCATCACCCCACACACTAGACAGTTTTTATAGCTTGATACTGTACATACATTTAATAACAGCAATAGACCAAATGATAGGCGATACCTCTCAAATGCAGTTTGTTTTGTTCAAATCCTTCTGTCCAATTTCCACCTGTATTGACCAATGTTTATATCGATGGTATAAATGTACTCATTCACTAACTTTGAAATATTTCTAAGTGGCTCTTACATTCAGTAGAATTCTCTCTATTCTGTGTGTGGTAATCATTGTGTCTGAAATCAAGCACAGGAACCCTGGTACGCTATGTGCTCATTCTTTAAAAAATCACCTTACAATATATTTCATTTATAAAAAGTTGGATGCGGGATGCTGACAGTCTATATACCGGCGATAAAATCCAGAGAGTTCAAGATCCCGGCACCAGTATTCCAATCGCTGGCATCCTGAAGGTAAGCATCAGGGAGTTAGAGGGAGGTTAGGGTGCGGGGTTGGGGTTAGGTACTAGGGGGAGGGTTAGAGTTAGGCATCGGGGAGGGTTAGGGTAGGGGTTAGGACTTACCTTGCTTCTCCATGGGTGTTGGGATTCTGGCTGTATAGATGCTGCTGCTTTTATTCGAGCGGCTTCCCGACAGCCGGGATTTCATACCCAACCCATTAAAAATAATATCAGACCCTGGATTATTTTAAAAGGTTATAACATTTTATGATAACCATTTACTGTAATATGAATCTAAGAGAGGGGGAGTTTTATCATACCTTCTAAAAAGGACAAGTGGAGTAGTTGACAGTAGCAACTAGATTCTGGCTATCATTTATCTAGTACAGTACATAAAATGATACCTACAATCACCTCTACTTGTCTTTTTTAGAAGATTTGTTAAATATCCCCCCAAAATTCTGAACTTTTAGTAAACAAGCTCTGGGATTGTTTTAATTTTGTTTGTAGCTTTGAACAATACAATGAGTTGTTAATTATTTTAATATTCTCCCACAAATTGCATTTGTGTATAGATGGAGCACAATGTATTAAAGAGAATAATACATCAAGCCATTTTTGCAATGAACTCAAATGATCTGGCATATTGATTGTTAAACTTATCAAAGATCTGACCGAAAATAGCGCAAATTATGCACTTTAGCCAAAGTCATGATAAATTATTTCCCACAATAAATTATACTCCATTAGTTGGTATTCAGTTGTAGCTCATTTGTTTCAGACAATTGGCTCAAATTGTCTTTAGTGCTAGAATTATTTTTTTAATTCATGTAACAATATCTATCTTGCATAAAGGAGAACCGGTGAGATGAGGAGACACATGCATCATCCAACCAATGCATTGGAATGGTATGGTAGATAAATGAAGGGGAATGATGTCTGTCAATCTAATATTGGGAACAGCTGGTGAACTCTAAAGGAGCATTGATTTGCCATTATTTTTATCATCTATTTCCAAATAGTTTCACTCTGGTTTGTATTGAAAAAAAAGGCTAAATCTAAAAATGTACGAATGATATTATATGTTGATACATTGATTCAATTACAAATTAGAACTAATTTATTTCTCATTAATATCAGTTACTTATATAGCTCCAGCTTATTCCATTGTACCTTGTGTTTTAATTTGCACAACTGTGGCTACATATCACTAACGCGTTTCACCAACCCACGCGCCTCTGAATCCCTGAAACTATGCTCTTTCTGCTCAGTTTAAGCTACTTTAACTAAAATTAATCATGCATGTGAGAAGAAATGAGAAGTGTATTAATTATGTGTCATTTTAATGCTTTTTATCACATTGGTGGGAGTGTACCTAGAAATGGACTCCAACACAACACTGTAGTGCATACAAATATGTTTTTACTTGTAAAACCAGGTGCATTAACACCAAAACAGTAATGTGATGACTTAAACAGGCCTTTGTGGTGTGGGCTTGCACGGTTCTAAATGATCCTTATTACTTTCCAAAAACCACTGTTCCTTCTACTAACCAGGTTATGGTCCACCAGCTAAAATAATTGTTTTTAGAATCACCGGGCCAAATTCACAACTACTCCAAATACCGCATAACTTCCTGTAATTTCACACAGACATGTACATTCTTATATTCCTCTGTAATAAATATTCAAAGTGTCATTTGTAGGCTTTTACATTATAATGCTACTAGATAAACTGGTCCGACAGCTTCCAATTTGTAAATTGAACTGAGCATGTCCCTGTGTGTAATCAGTATATCATGAAAGTGTATATATAGATTGTAAGCTCCACTGGGACAGGGACTGGTGTAAATGACCAAATATTCTCTGTAAAGTGCTGCAGAATATAAGAGCACTATATAAATAACTGGTAATAAATAAGTATACAGTATGTCTTAATTAGCCTCTTATTGTGTACCAATAAGTTGTACTCACCTTGTGTAAGTTCAGCTGTTCTGGCAAAGCATAACAATGCGGATAGTAGGATTATTTATACAACAGTCTGGGTAACATTGACTACGTCTCCCAGATATTAAGGCCGCAAATTGTTTGCTAGCTGGCATCTCATGGGATATTATTGATGGTGATTTACATAAATTTAATTAAAACTAAGTTAATGAATCCTCTGAGTCTTGATAAAGAAGTCTTGTATTTTATATATATATATATATATGTACTGTATATGAAATACTTTATTTACACATGTGTGTGTATATATATATATATATATATATATATATATATACACATACACATCAATCATATATATCAATCATATTTTGAATTTTATTTTAATATCTACTGTAAATCAATAGTAATAAGGATGAGTTTGTCAAAATACCAACTGCAATTATTATTATTGATAATTTAATATTATTTTGTACTCATGTGTACCTGTCAGCTATATTTAATAAATATGATATATTTAAAAGGGAGGTAAAAGAATATTAAACTACTTAGTTTTGCCACGTGACATGAATATTTTCATGTTTTTTCTATTTGTCAGTCTTGATAAAATGTTTTCTTCATCTGTCAAGTGATGTTTATATAGTATCAGGCTTAAATTGTGTACACTTATCAAAATACAGGTGCTGGCATCCTGACCGCCGTGATCCCAAAGGTAAGTACTGGGGTTAGGGGGAGGGTTAGGGTTAAGAATTAGGGTTAGGCACTAGAGCAGGGGTGGTTAACTTTTTTCTGCTGAAGACCATTTTGCTATATATAACATTATTCGCGGGCCTGGTGCAGGCCGCACTCCCTCTGTGTGACATCACACGAGGGTGTGGCCACAATCGCCGGTGATTAGAGCAATGCCGGACCATCCTGAGGATGCTCCAGGGAGCTGTAGGGGCAGCGGTGTGACCGTCTGAAGCGTCCTGATAGTCAGATGAGGCTAGCAGAAAAAAGCATTGAGGGCCAGACCAAATGATTCCGCGGGCCTTATACGGCCCCATGGCCTGAAGTTCCCCATTCCTGCACTAGAGGGAGGGTTAGAGAAAGGCTGCGGGGTGAGGTATGGTTTAGGCTGTGGGTAGGGAGGGTTAGGATTAGGCACTAGGTTAGGTTTAGGCTGCAGGGAGGGAGGGGTAGGGTTAAGGGTTAGGTTAGGCCTAGACATCCAGATTTTAACCTGGTCGGGATGCCGGCATCGGGATCCCGAGTGCTGGCCTTGAATACCCATCCGAATAGAACAGCAGAATCAGCAACCAAGTACTAGCACTGCAGCTGCAGAAACTAAATGAGGATACTAGTACTTCAACATCTACTAAAGCTGGTAGTCAGGGGTACAGAGGGTATAGGGCAGCACAGACTGTGTAATGGTTAGCATTACTGCCTCACAGTACTGAGGTCGTGGGTTCAATACCCACTACGACCCTATCTGTGTGGAGTTTGTTTATTCTCCCTGTGCTTGCATGGGTTTCTTCTGGGTGCTCTGGTTTCCTCCCATGCTCCAAAAATATACTGGTAGGTTAATTGGCTCCTAAAAAATTACCCCTGGTGTGTATGTGCATATGGTAGGGAATATAAAGTAGATTGTAAGCTCCACTGGGGCAGGGACGGATGGTAATGGCCAAATATTCTCTGTAAGGCACTGCGGAATATTTGTGCACTATATAAGTAACTGGTAATAATAATAATAAAAATAATGCCAGAACATCTGAAATCAAAACAATATTGTACATTGCTGAAAAACACATCACCTCTAATAAAGAAAAAGTTTTCTGCAGAAAAACATAAAATTGCCATCACACCATACACCACACGCAGTGGCAAGGAAAGGCTCAGGGGTGGTTTTGCAACTACTGTCAGTCAGGCATCTTATTCTGCCTCATATGACGATGTTCGACCTTCTCACTCAGAGTCTAGAAGAGGTGTCAAAAAATTAAAACAGGAAAATCAGTGCTGAAAAAAAAGCATTATGGCAGAAGAACAAACCGTGTGTTCAGAAATGTCACAAATCCCTGAGTAGAGCATATGATTTATAGGGGTAAATATACTAAAGTGTGAGTTTTAGACGTGGAGATGTTGCCCATAGCAACCAATCAGATTCTACTTAACATTTAACTAGCACCTTCTAGAAAATAATAGCTAGAATCTTACTGGTTGCTATGGGCAACATGTCTTCTAAAACTCACTTCTAAAAACTCTCACTTTAGTAAATTTAGCCCATAGAGTCACCTATATATGACTGATAGAGGGGTCTGTTCATTGTCACTTCATTTGTAGAAAAGCAAGTGAAAAGGAACATTTTCACCTACATTTGTAGTAATTACGTTTTTGGGCCATTCATCATAAAGGTAACACAGGATATATCACAGATATCTCTACTGCTCACCTTTCTCTCCCGATGTGGCCTGCTGTCCCCATACACTAGTATGGGGACCTAAATTCATCAGGCTCCTGAAAATACAATATTTTCAGAGCTTGAGTGCGGGAGCATTCGCCATCTTCCTATGGGAAGGAGTCCAGGGTTTTTGAAGAGGGATTTTTTCGGATCCCTATGCCCCATCCAGCTCCTATCGCTGGGTAGTGGGGCTTTGTGCACCTACATGGATTCTAGTTCATGCAGGCACACCAGCATTGCCAAGTCAGACTCGGCAGTGCTAAGTTTCAATGCTCCGAAAGGAGTAGGGAAATCATTCAGGGAGACAACTGATTTTCAGGGGCAATGATGAATTTCTCTGGCACTCGCCATGATTTACAATGTTAATTATCAAGGTCCGTTTGGAGCCCGTTAAATAACATAATGAATAGACCCCAGAATCTCTCTGTGTACCGGATGGTGCTAAAGAATGAAACATACCGTACAATATAGGTTAAAAGAAAAAATCAAGAAAATTTAAAAAAAAAAATAGTCAAAGAAAGAATTGTATGGAAAGAAGATTAGAAGAAAATATCATTACAGGAAATCCTGGACCAAGTAGATTTGTGGAAAGAGAGCATGAATGTGAGTTAGGAATACGTTAAATGTGTTAGCATGGTACAGTTAATAGAGAATGTTGGAGTTATGTATTGTAATATACATAAGGGAAAGGTTAGAAGTGTTCACAAATGGTACAGTATAATGCAAAGTCTGCACCATGTCAAGGTACAGTTGTTCACTGTGTGTACCACACAATGGGACCACACAAGGTGGATTGTAGGGAAAGAATGATAAGTACAATGGGTGATGGTGGGATGTTTATGCACTGAGTGTGTTCATTGAATGTATAGTGTAACATGAGGCAGAAAAAGGCCATATGAGTAGGTCTATAGTAATGCTACAGTTTCCAGTGGCAGCAGATACCCTTTCCCCAGTAAGGTTATGGTCCCAAATAGGACCAGAGAAGCAGATTAAAATTCTGGGAGTCTAAGAGGGAAGGACAGCACAGTCTAACTAGGGTTACTTACCACCCATCTGGGATTACTCAAGACATTCCGGAAATCTAGCAGACTTTCTGCAGTCTGGACACGTGGTAATTACATCTCCACCACTGGGCCAGGTGTGATGGCAGATAGTAGTGGAAGTTGCAAGTCATGAGACTGCAGGCCATGCCAATCAGGGATAGCCATGTAGCTCTCCCTCTCCCTGATCAATCCTGAGAGAGTGAGTAGTCAACTCACTCTCTTAGAGTCAGTGCGGCTGCGGTTACCACAGACAGTGGTGTGGAAGGTGTAGAGAGGAGACACTGACAATTGTGGACCTGGATGTGGCTGGATGGGATCTAAATGGGATGGTACATAGTCACATAGGTAGGTACTGTAACATTGGATGAGGGACGCAGGTGAACTGGAGCTGGAGGGAAGCAGGTGAGCTAGAACCTGAGGGACATGGGGTTTTGGAGTCAGAAAAGCAGGAGGTCTGGAGAAACACAGGAGGGCTGGAGAGACAAACAGGGGGGCTGGAACTGGAGAGACAAAGGGGGTTGCAGCCAGAGAGACACAGTGGGGCTGAGCAGGAGGGATGCAGGTGGACTTGAGAGATACAGGGGGCTGGAACCAGAGAGATGCCCATAGCAACCAATCAGCTTTTAAGTAGCATTTATCAAGTACTGTCTATAAAATAATAGGTAGGAGCTGATTGGTTGCTATGGGCAACTTCTCCACTGGTCTACTTCTCCACACTTATTACTGCTTGATAAATAGACCCCATATACACTTAGGAATAGGCATGGCGTCCTTCGGGGACATTTGGTATTATTATTGTTGTCAAGATAATTTCAGTAGTTGTCAGGGATGCCAAGAGCTGGGCCTGGGTGAAAGGGAGTGTGGCCTAATCGCGGGAGGCATAGCCACACCCCCTTAATTAAAAAACCTATTTGTAGTGCGCTGGGGAGGGGGGTGCTGTGAGCCTCTCAGCCCATCATAATTTCAAGGGGGGCACGATCAGGATGATCGGACCCCTGGTATGTAGTTGTTGGGACCTCTTCTGCAACAAACAACCAGGCCCACGCACCTACATATAGAGATGTCCAACCTAATGTGAAGTAGCACTGCTGCCATATGGGAATGCTTGGTCAGTGGGTACCAGGGGAACAGTAAATGGGTGCATTCAAGTATGGATGAAGCAGACTTGAAAGCATTTCGATCACATCTATGTCTACAATGGAGGCTGCCTGATTTGTTACTGTGCCTTGTCATGTAAGCAAAGTGGGGGGGGGGCTGTTCATGCCACAAAGCAGACTGCCCCTAAGCAGCTCCTGACACACAGAGTTAATGTCTGTTAAGACCACCTACATAATTGATGGACAACCAATCAGGAGCAGTCTCTAATATGTCACAAAAAAACATATACAGTATAATAACATGTATGGCTTCTCACTGAATCCCAGGGCAAAATGATCTTATCCTCACTTGATATTTTGCATATATTTCATAGACATAAAATATTACCGGTTAATGACCATAAGGAATGAGGTTGATGTTACATAAACTATTTAATAGCTGCTAACTCAGATTTTGTGTGTTCATTGGAATACTCCCATGCTCAATGCAAAGTAAAGCCTAACCAGCCAAGTAACTCAAAATCCATCCAGTTTCTGTGCTCTCTGTCTGAGTTTCTCATTATGGGGAGTGAGTGGCTGAGGTTGTGGGGAGAAGCGAAATGGATATACAGTAGTCTGATGGCTACAATCAAAGTCACAGCATTGGATCCTCTATGTGAACATCAGACCTCTCACTAACCCTCAGGTTACTCAGGATGTCTGGCAAAATCACTCTGCAGGGGCCAGTGAAGCTGCATTCAAGGACACACTTTCTGGTAGGCACCCCATCGTCACCATCAAACACCAGCAGCATGTCAATCATGTAGTGGCTTTTGTGGCTCTGCGACCAACATCGCAGGATCTGATATGCACATGCACAGATCACTAAACATCAGAGTGTTGCATCAATATCAGATTTGCATAAATCTCTGCAGTTCCAGCGAAATGCAGGTGTGCCAGTGCGCTTGAACGCTGTTGCAGGGGCGTGCATAAACTATCCACTGCAATGCCGTACACAGCCTGAGCTCTCACTGCGTACCAGAAGGTTAGCATTTTCTGAGTAAGGTCTGACCTTGTGCAAGTGTGCCTGAGGCTCCGATGTTACTCAATGTTACCAAAGGTTTCGCAGTCTTGCTAAGAATTATGGATGCGTGTAAGGTAAAGTGGGCGACCTTATGTTATGCTGTGATGGCATAGCGATTGCAGAGGATTAGCGTATGATCACAGTGAGACTGTGTGCGTAATCGCTATTGCAATTACAGTTGCGATCCTTACTGAATCAGGCCCTCAGGGGTCTATTTACTAAGCAGTGTTCAGAGACAGAGTGAAAAGTGATAAGGTGCCAGCCAATCAGCTCCTAACTATCATCTCACAGGCTGTGTTTGAAAAATGACAGTTGGGATCTGATTGGCTGGCACCTTATCACTTTTCACTCTGTCTCCTAACACTGCTTAGTAAATACACCCCTCAGTCCGAGAAGCAGATGATGCAACTTTAGACATCACCATGTGTCATTTATTATCCTTTTATTGAAAAATTGAGCATGCAGTACCCTCAGATTATTATCTTTTTTTTATTTTCTAGATAGATCTAGTTTCTTAAAATGCATGCATCCCTTGCAAAAATATTTATATGGTAGAATGTGATTTTCAGTACTGATATAATTATATTATTTATAACATGCCCTTATTGTATAGCTTCACTTTTATTGTATGTTTAAAAATAAACAAGTATATTTTATTATGTTCAAATAACACTTGCTTGCACTATTGAGATCAAATATATTCTGTATCAGAGTAAATTCAGTCATCAGCAGTGATTCATCGTGAAGAGCTTTAAGAAAAATTAAAATATAAAAACAGTTCACGTCTGACAGGTGGGATTTTAATCTGTAGTGGTACATCTAAAATAAATCCAGCACTGTCTTCAAGATGAGTAGTACACATGTAATATAGTGAAGGGACGCTGTGTTCGCTATGAATATAGTATTGGACACGGTATGAGTTTGGCATCCCGGTTTAGGGGATGCCGACACTCACATTACCGGTGCCAGGATACTGACGCCGGTAATAATCCCAGCGTCAGCATCCTGACTGCCGGGATGGCGAAGGTAAGTGGCGGGGTGGGGGAAGGGTTAGGGGTTAGGGTTAGGCTTAGGGTAGGGATAGGGGGAGGGTTAGCATACCGTCCAAACAGTGTCGGTATGTTAACCCTGTTGGGATCCCGGCATTGGGATTCTGGCCACCAAGATCTCGACTGTCGATATTTCATACCGATTCCATTGGACACATTCAGTACAATACCATTTGGTATCAGTGATTATCCCAGTTTGTAAACAAGGTTTTAATCATTTTCTTCAGTGCTGTTTTGACTTCTTTATTCCTCAGACTGTAAATGACAGGATTCAGTAAAGGGGTCAACATGGCGTATACAAGGGCAAACATCTTGTCGTAGTCCACAGAGTGGGTTCCTTTCGGGTTGGCATAGACAGTGAAAGCAGTGCTGTAAAACAGTAGCACCACTGTGATGTGAGATGAGCAGGTGGAGAAGGCTTTGCTTCGCCCCGTGTTGGACTTCATCCTTATGATGGAAATCATAATGTTTATGTACATAACTAAAATGAATAAAAAATTAAACATAGTGGCGAAGCCAATGACGCTGCCATTGACTGCCGTGTTGAGGGACGTACTTCCACAGGCCAAGCTTAGAAGAGGTGCTAGATCGCAGAAGTAATGATTTATATGACGAAGTCTGCAGAAAGGCACTGTTATGGTAAACATAAGGGGGATAGTTGCAGCCGTAAATCCATAAGCCCAACATAAGAAGGCAAGATGTTTGCACAACCTCTCATTCATAATGCTGGTGTATCTAAGAGGGTTGCATATAGCCATATATCGGTCAAAGGACATCACAGCTAAAAGAGCACACTCCGTCATGCCAAGTCCATGGAACATGTAAAGCTGAGCAAAGCACCACTGAAATGAGACCCTATGGTCATTGCTCACCAGGATAGACAGAAGTTTTGGCACAGTGGTAGAGATGTACCAGATCTCCAGTAGAGACAGGTTGGTTATGAAAAAGTACATAGGGGTATGAAGGTGCGTTTGAGAGCGCACTACACCAACGATCAGCATGTTACCTGAAAGTGTGAGCAGATAGGTAAGAAGAAAGATAAAGAACAGGTAAATATTATAGTCATTAGTGTTTGTGAAACCCTGAAGGTGAAAGTCACTGAACCAGGTCTGGTTCTTCTCAGTTATTGGTAGAGTCCAAGTTAATAAAGAAACCATTGTTCTGCGTCATCGGACAGTTCCACATTTAATTAATTAGATCTGTAGGGACAAGAAACATAAACAGATCAGTGCTAGAACCTGTATACTTGTTGGCTATCACATAATGCAAATTAACTTTTATTAAGGTTAATGCAGTGATGACTTTCTCTAACAATTCCAGTGATAGAGGTCTGAGGGCTTTCTCAGAGGGCTAGGCCACATTTTATGCATACATCAGTAAAACACGTATAACAAAATCTATTGTTTTTACTCTCCCTCAAATATACTTTTTCTCAATTCAGATACTGTTTAGGATTCAAAGCTGTAGGGGCTTATGTAATAAGTTGTGAGATGCAGCCGCTGCAAGGATCATCGGAGTCCTCCCGTATTTTTAAAGCGGCAATCATTTTAAAAATGATTGGCGCTTTAAACATATGTTAAGACTCGCATGAATCCCGCAGTGGCTGCAGCTCTCAAACTATTATTTAAAACCTGTAGTTTTTAGTGAAATATTGTTGTTAAACCAAAATGCATATTGTTCACCTAATTTACAAAACTGAGTATGCGCAATAAAAGTTATGCTTTAAAAATCGCTGTGCCTCGGTGGTCTGCCCAATAGACATCTTGTGGATAGGGGTTGCAGTGAGGTGGATAAATTTCCAGAAGAGCATTTTGCTAAAGTGTAAACATCAAATCAATGTCTAAATTCTAACCACTTAGAAGTTCCCCTTTCACTTATGAATTCACCTAAAATGCTGTTTGCTCGTTGCATCATTTGTTAAATTGAACATGAGTGGACACTTTTGTATGTTTGAACCTTTTTTTATCGGGCAAAGTGCACCTATAAATGCGCTTCTCAGCCTTAGTGCAACTGGAAGGTGCAAAATGTGTTCAACTACAGCTTTAAAATGATAACTGATCTCTACCATATCAGATCTGGTGCAATGTTCAAATATGCATGTGCACTATGGGAGTACCCTATAATCCTCTTTATTTCATTTTCTGTAACAAATAATTTGGCAACATGAAATCTTGCTTTTGCACTGATCTGTAAAACAACATGTATGACCAACTAAAACTTGTTAAAATTCAAGACCTGGGGGTAAATTTACTAAAGGTCAATTTCAAATCAATCTAAATCAATGTTGTGTTTCTGGGGCTAAATGACATAATTATTAACACTTATAAAAACACTTTAAAAATGTGTCTGGTATTAAATGTATGATTTAGCCCCAGAAACACAACATTGATTGATTTAGATTGATTTGAAATTGATTAAAATTTATTAAAATGGGATTATCGGGCAGATAATTGGAAAGTGTATGCCCAGCATAAGCCAAATAAACATACAATAATTTCATTAGAATTTGCTTCTGATAGGAAGGTGGAAAATATAAAATATAATATATACAAAAAGTTGTGATACCAGTCTAATTTTCCAGTCAGAGTAAAAAAATAAATAATAATAAAAAAAATGAAAATAACCATCAGTGTGGCATAAAGTGATTTATTTGGTTGATATGGCTACCAAGTATTTAGTCAATAAAAAAACGTGCACAGATTTAATACATATTATAACTTATGTGGTTTGCACGTGACTTAAATTACTGTATTTACCATTCAAGAAAGAAGACGTAAAAAGTGTACAATTATTTGTTACATACATTCAGTTATACATTATTTGTCATTTACTTACAATGCTTAGAACATCAAACACTTACCTCTTGTAATTTATCATTCCTTGTTAGGCAAATTATTACAATTTTTTTTTCTATTTTGTATGTTTGCCAATATTTAATATCTTAATTCATACCCTAGACTCTACTCACCTAGTGATTTGCACTATTGTTGTCTGGACATTTATTAGATTCTGTTTGAAATCTTTTGGGATATTGTTCTTCACCATTGCATATAGTATGTAACTGTGTTTATCTATAATGAATCCTTTGAGTCTAGTTAAATATGTTCTGTTTGTTTGTATACATTATAACAGTGGTTCCTAATCTTTCCTTCCTTATTAAATTAATATGAAATAATAAAAAATGATTAATAAATAACAATATTAGATATTAATATTAAACACTTTCTTTAAATAATATAAACATGCCAATATACAGTATTATCCATTATACATATAATAATAAATTACAACAAATTAATAAATCAGAACTGATAATATGATTGTGAAACCTGGTACTGTATATTTCCTGACAATCACTAAATAGGGGGGCAAATGCTTGCTGGCAAGAGTCAAAAAAGGCCACTGGACACATTGATCTTTATTGTTTATTTATTTTAGCATTATTTGGGTCCATTATTTACTATCCAAATATTTGTCCAACATTCCTATTTATTTTGCTGACTCATCTTATAGTTTTCTTAATTTGGCTGAACTTACCCTGTCCAGAGCTGCAATTGCCCCTCTAACATTTTTACTCATTAAGGAATACAGATATGACCTTTCTCGTCTATCCTCCCTGCGTTGAGTTATTATACACAGGGCGTGTGAGAGCCGCCGACTCCCGTGCGACCTGGTCGCGATGTGCATCTTTTTTGCCGCAAATGCGTCTTTAAAATGTGATGTGAATGTTATGCGAATAAGGCACACAAGCAGATTTTGCTAATTAACCACTTAACTGGCTAATATTTTTTTTAAAATGTCCCTAAACTTGTTGAATTTTTTTAATTAACATACCATTTTGGGGCATTTTAAAAAAAAATTAGTTTATAGTTTTTAAAAAAATAGGTGGGGGGACGGAGTGAGGGGCAGATATGTGTTTATACTGTATAAATAAATTCACGTTTAAATAGCTATTAACTACATAATGTGATAACAAATTACCATTTTGGGGGCGTTTAAAAAAAAAAAAAAAGTAAATAGTTTAGAAAAAACTGGCTGGGGAATGGAGCTAGGGGCAGGTATGTGTTTATATATACATACATATATATAATACATGTATACACACTGCCCGATCTCTGTGGCCAGCAGTGATCTGGGCACATGGAGGACAGAGGCGGAGCATCAGCCTCTAGTGCAGCCTCAGAAGCCAGAAGACAGAGGTGGGGAAGCCGCCGACTGAACACAGCAGCAGCCAAGGCCGGCTTTCAGGAGCCACAGCTGCCGCTACCATGGAAGTCATGGCTATCTGCAGCCGCACCGGGTGGGGGGTGATGCCGGTTTCCTGATCACTGTTGGCTGCTGTATCTTTTGAATTCATGGGTGTTCTGCAGTCACACCAGAATCGGTATGATTTGCTGGTGGACGGGATGGCGGTGGTAAGAAGACCGACAGCGGCACCCCGATGTTGAAAATCCCAACAGGAGTTGGTAAGTAGCCTAACCCTCCCCTCGGTGGTGCCTACACCTAACCTCTCCCCAGTGGTGCCTAACCATAACCTTTTCCCTGGTGGTGCCTAAACCTAACCCCCCTTCCTGCACCCTAAACCTCACCCTCCATGGATGGTGCCTAAACCTAACTTCCCCATCGGTGGTGCCTAACCCTGACTCCCCCCACCGCAGCCTAACCCTAACTCTCCCCAGATGATGCCTAACCCACCCCAGCAGGTCCCTAAACCTAACCCCCCCATCCCCAGCCTAACGCTAACCGTAAACTGCATACTTACCTTCAGGATGCCGGCGTCGGTATCTTGATCCTTTTTGGGATGCCAGCATCAGCTTTCTGATGGGCATCGGGATACCGGCGTTGGTATTCTGACATCCGCATCTCATCCGTCAGCATCCTGAATGGATCCTGTCACACCGGGAGGGAGGTACCTACTCACTAAGGCCAGCAGTTATCCAGATACAATGGAGGGGCACACAAGAGTGCAGGGTGATCAGCAGGCCCCTTTGATATAGGCAGCTGCTAGAATATCAGCCACCTAGTGGGTGTTTCTGACTGTTTTCATCAGGTGCGACCATGTCAGTCACATCATCATCATCATGGTCACATCAGATATGACCATGCCAGACTGGGCCTTAGCCCAGTATGGCATGGTCATATTTGATGTGACCATGCCAGGCAAGTGGTTAAAATGATACGTGGCATGTGTATGTTCTGTGTGCAGCTGAGTCTGTAACATCATCACAACGGAATGTAGTGTGAAAAACGGTATGTAGTCAGGAAGCCGGTGGTCGATATGTTAACCCCCGGCTTCCCAACTTTCAAATCCCAGCATGGGATTAATGATAGGCATCGAAATCTTGACACCTATAATTTTCCACCCGCCGAAATCCCGGTGCCCGGCATACCGAACGAAGGTAAGCCGGGCAGCAGTAGCAGACAGCTGCCGGGGGGATGGGTTAGGTTAAGGGCTTCTGGGGGGACTAAGGGTTAGGCACCCCCCAGGAGGGTTAGGGTCAGGCTAGGGGAAGGAGAGGTTAGTGTTAGGCAGCCCTAGGGGAGAGTAGGGTTAGGCATCCCCCCCGGGAGGGTTAGGTTTAGGGTGTGGGGAGGGAGGGTTAGATTTAGGCACCTGTGGGGGAGGTTAGGGTTAGGCATTGGGGTTGGAGGTTAGGGTTAGGCACCCCTAAAGGAGGGTTAGGGTTAGGTATAGTTAAATTACTTACCCTGTCGGGATTTGACTTAGGTCCAGCGGTAGTACATACCGATCCTGTGAAAAACAGCCACTGACACTGTAATGTAGCATTTCCTATACAGATACAGCTGCAGTCACACACAGAACATACACATGCCACATATCATTTTAATCAGCAAATTCTGCTTGTACATCTTAGACACACGAAAAGACACTTGGAGCCAAATGTAATAGGGTGAGAGTTTAGAAAATGTGAGAGATTTCTCACACTCTTTAAACTCAGCCAATGTAATAAAGTCACAGAACATGTAAACTCGTATGTTTTTCAGACTTAGAAATCTCTCACGATTTAAACTCTCATCCAGGTATTTTCCCATTTTGAAGATAAAACTTGACCAATGTAATAGTGTGAGAAGTTACTTCTAAACTCTCACATTTTCTAAACTCTCATGCTATTACATTTGGCCCTTGTCATGAGTAAACTCGCATGGGACTAGGCGCAACTAGAACGTCTGTTTAACGTGACTTCAGCATGGACACATCTGTAGTTTCATATGGTATTGAAGTTCTAGATTATATCTACATATTCAGTTTGAATGTCCACATGCACATATGTTTCAGTGGACTAACATTTGTAATATCTCGCTTTTATTTTCTTCAAATTCTAGAAATGTATCTTGTTTTGAAATGCATCTTAAGAAAATGGATTGTTTGTGTGGATGAGAGGAGAGGTTAGGCCAGTGGTTCCTAAACTGGGTGCCATGGCATCCTGGGGTGCCTCAGAGCACTTGCAGGGGTGCCTTGGGTTGGTGGTACAGTACCAAATAAAATGATCTTTAGTCAGTATGATAGGCAAAGCCAGTGCTAATGACAACTGATCAAAAAGAAGCACAGCCCTGTCAAACACCACATAACTGAACCTAAGGGTGACATATAAGCACAATTTACTTCATTTAATTGTTGCTGAATTTCTCAATAAGAAACTTTTAGCCCATGGGTGCCGTGGAAAAAATGCTGATACTCTAGGACGCCGTAATTCGAAAAATTTTGGGAACCACTGGGTTAGCCTAATCCAGTTACTCCCAAACTGGGTGCCAACAGCACTTGTAGGGGTGCCACGGACCAAATAAAGTTATTTATGCTCAAATGCTATAGGCAAATCCAGTGATGAAATATAAAAAAGTGGGACTCATAAGATCAGCGCTCTAAAGACAATAAAAAGTTATAAATACATCAAAATACATCCCTTCTGTTGGTGGTTGAGGGATGATGCGTGTCTCATAAATGATCCTTCTTTTCACGCTTCTCAACTCAGGTGTGAGGAGGTCATAAAAAGGAAACAAATATACATATGTGTAGTACAGTTTATTTTCTAAAAAGTGTCTCTTCTTCCCTCTAACAGCAAACCATTACTAATCAGCATACCATTACTCACACTTCTAAGTGCGATACACTGTATATCAAGGTATCTTTACCACCGGGAAATACCAACAGCGAATAATTGGTGCATGTAGTAGTGATCCCTATAAAAGGAAGAACGTACTGCACTCACTATAAGTGTGGTGTTCTTTCAATATATAATGGTTTCTTTAAACTTGTATACACCATCCAAGAATCAAGGGCGTACCCTACTCATGATCAATATTGTTATTTTAAAGCATATCAAGATATCTTTTTTATGCTCCTGGTGGGTCACCATTCAAGATTATTCCCTCAGTATGATGCTGAAGTAAAAAAAAATCCAAGTTGGTAGTGAATCCAGAAAAAAAATTTTTATTCCAAAATAGTCCCAGACACAATGGGATATACACAATATAAAATAAGATCCCTAGGATCGATGGCACATATAATATCCAAAGCAGGAATAAAATGAGAAACAAAAAAAGAAATAAAAAAATCCTTCTGTGCAAAATATAAAATATATAAAAAAGAGTTTTCAAAAAGAGTCCATATTACCTAAAATCTATAAGCAATCAGAAAAGGCTGTTCACCCTCTTTAGCTGGTCGACGAGTTTCGGCCCTGATTGGGCCTTTATCAAGACATGGCTTGAGTGTGAAAAAGCCTCATATTTAAGGGGAGAACAGCCAATCATCTTAAAGAGGAAGTGACCGCAGCAGTTGGTATAATCAAAACCTATGGTAGAAATTTTACATCTACCATTACAAATGTGCAACTGAGTTAAAAACCAATCTATGATATATAAGGGATTGTCAATTATGTTGACTGAATTTAAATAATCCAGATTTATAAGGGGTCATGGTTGCTGCGTTGTCATGGCATCCCCCAATACAGGAAGTAAACTGGATGGAGAACACATTGAGATTTTGATACAGCATTCATACTCAGAGCTGTTTCAGACTCTTACCTAAAAGGACAGACTGCTCCCCATGGAAGCGGGTAGCGGTTGCCCCTGGGGGATGTCATGATTACTCCCCCGCTCCTTCAAGGAGACAAATCAGGTTCAGTGAATTGACCCCGGAAATGGTCTTTACCCGGCATCTGCGTCAGTGAAACACAGGGTGAACCGCACCCATCCCCGGAAGTGACGTCCCTCTGCTGCGCCTATCAGCCAGAAATGAGGCGCTGTCAGAGGCAGCCATTATATGACCTCACTTCCTGTATGAATACAGGGCGTGGGAAAGGGTATGCAACTTATCATAGGACCGGAAGTGACAGAAGGGATGTCCATGTTACCTAGACCATCCCTCAGTCATATTCAATCCATGGGTAGGGTCCCACCCTCAAAGTATAACAAAAATATGGAGGGCAACCAGGTTGCTTTCGAAACAATGCAAATCGATGCAAGAGGAGCAGGCGGTGGCCATATTTGAAAAGGGAAGAGAAGGGAAAAAAATCTCAATCTTTCCTCTTATTAAATACAGGTCACAATATAATCAAAATGTTAACAGGTTTGCTGTGATTAACCCAAAGTCCCCTCCAGAACAACACTTTTACTGTACAATTACATTTTTTTTTCTTTTTATAGATAAACACAGAAAGAATATTGGTATCTTCCAAGTCTTGTATGGATCCAGATTTTTTTTTAGTGGAAGTCTATTCCTTGAAAATATCCCAAGCTGGTACCTGGAAGCAAGCTGACAGAAAATCTATCAGTACTCAGTAATAAACCAAAAACAGTGTAAACATGAATCCACTAATAAAAAATGTTTTTACAATACAATAATGATACCTCACATTAAAGAAACAACTTCAATTTGAATTTACTATTTAATCCCCCGGGGCTCATTATCTTACACTTATAGATCATGTTCATATCAGCTTTAGCTAACTTCTTTGAACTATTTTTATATCTTTTATTATTTTTAATGGCTTTAGTACTATAAAAAGTTGATATTTCTAAGATGGAGCATTTATGTAATTCTTTGAAGTGGGCCAAAAGAGCATGTGACGCCAAACCTTTTTTATGTTGCGTATATGTTCTCCTATACGGACCTTAAGTGGTCATGAGGTTCTGCCTATATAGACTTTGTTACAAGTACAACATATGGAATAAATTACATTCTGGGTACTACACATTGTAAATTATTTAATTTTGATATCCTGACCATTATTATCAATGGAGTCAATTTTATTTGTTCTACCACTTTTGATATTTTTACATCCTATACATCCACGACAATGATAGAAACCAGTTTACGTAATACCTGCTGTTAGTGGAATAAGAGGTAAAATACTTGAGACGAGCTTTGATTTTAAGTTGGGGGCCCATCTATAAATATGTTTTGGTTTCTCAGGCAACATACTGTAGGTCCCAAAACAGGATCTTTCTTTAGTAGCGGCCAGTGTTTTCTAAACACTTTCTGCACAGACCTATGTTCCTCAATATATTGTGTAAAGAAAGTGAATTGAAAGTCTCCTTTCTTCCTAGGTAGTTTAGCAAATGACAACAATTCTTTATGGTCTATGTCTTATACTGACTCTATAGCAGAATTTACCCTATGCTTATCATAGCCACAAGATTTAAATTTATTACTCATGGATTCGGCTTTATTAAAGAATACCTTTTCACTAGTGCAATTCCGTTTAAGCCTTTTAAGTTGTCCATTAGGAATCACATTTATCCAATTGTGATGGCAACTTAAAGCTGAAAGGTAAGCACCTGAATTAGTAGGCTTTGTATAAGTTTTTGAATTATTTTTTTCTTCTTCATTGTATACAGTTATATCTAGAAAATGTATAGTTTCCTCTTGTATGTCAAATGTAAGTATGATATTCCTATCATTGGTATTAAGAAAATCTTAGAACTCAAAGTTTCTCTTCCTCCACGCCATATAAAAAAAATGTAATCTATATAACGTGCGTAAGACACCAGGCTTGCCCCAAACTGATTGAGAGCCCAGATGTTATTGAGCTCCCACAAACCCATAAATAGGTTTGCGTAGCTCGGGGTGAACCTGGTGCCCATCGCAGTACTTGTTTTTTGTATGAAAAAATCCTCTTTAAAGAGAAAAAAGTTGTTAAACAAAATTAATTCTATACCATCTACCAAAAAGTCTTGGAGATCTGGGGATAATTTTTACATCCCTAAAAAATGACGTGTAGCCTCTACACCAGCCCTATGTTCAATTATGGTGTAGAGGGAACTCACATCTGCCATGACTAACAGGTATTGCTATTTCCACAAAATGGATTCTAATAATCTAAGGAAGTCTACCATATCTCTCAAATGGGACTGGTCTAGTTGAACCAGGGGTTGTAAATAATAATCGATGTATCGAAAGGTTTGCTGTAATAGAGTCCACCCCCAAGATGATTGGTCTCCCAGGTGGTTTCTCTAGATGTTTATGAACCTTCAGTAGAATATAAATCACAGGCACTGATGGATCTTCATTTATTACAGAAAATAAAGGAATTTGCCCTCCAGCACACTGCAGCAATATCAACAAAAAATACTTAAATCCTACATGATAATAGAGATTCAGAGGTATTAGTCACATACATTTGCAAATATATGAATAAGCGCCAGGCCATCATCAAGGCTCCTCTATACTGGCATCCCTAACATTAAGGGGTTCACGTCCGAGAAGCAAGGTACCCCAAAAAATTCCAGCCAAGGACCATCCCCAGGGCATCACACAAAAAGGGGAAAAAGGTGATAGTGAAGTGTAAAGAATAGATGTGTAAAGATAAATCAATGAGTGTTAATGAAATAAGAAATAATTAAAATGACATAAATAATAAACAAACAATTAGAAAAGTGATAAAATATCTATGTGAATTAAGTGGTGATGCCCTGAAAAAGGTCCAGCCAGAACAACTCCGGGGGTCCCACTCCCAAATGCTCAACCCAAAATAATTATTGCTACATAATAGTAGCACCCACTCTGGGTCATATAATTACAAATTGGTGTACTGCATAAAAACAACCCCTTAATGTTAGGGACGCCAGTATGGATGAGCCTTGATGATGGCCTGATGCTTATTCATATATTTGCAAATGTATGGAACTAATACCTCTGAATCTCTATTATCATGTACTGTTGATATACATGATAATACAATAACATTTGCTATGATCAATTAGTATCACCTTTTGGAAACATTTGGATATCTATTCTACTCAGCAATATTGCCATATTGTATTGTGGACTGCTATGTACTCAACAGTCCACAACACAATATAGCAATCCTATAGGAACTGACTTCTTTTTTTAAACAATCCTATAGGAACTGACTTCTTTTTTTAAAACCACCATACAGGATTATATTGTTTTGATATACTGCAGATTGCCATATGCTAATAGTGTGGTTAATCAGCGACCTGTATCCTAACAATCCTATAGGAACCCATTGCTCTGATATATATTATTTTTAATGTTTTTTATATATGTTTATATAGATTCTCTGCTAGTAAATGTGTGATTTAGTCCGAGAAACACAACATCGATGTTGATCGATTTTTATCAATTTTAAATCGATCAAAATCAATTAAAATTGATCTGTAGTAAATATACCTATTATAGTCTTTCTTTCAAGTATATTGCTCTCTCTGAAAGTAGAACATACATTACATCATGTTACAACAAGTAAAAGCATTTTAAGACTTGCTAATTTTGTGTCACTATATGAATACATTATATTCTACATCTACTATGGTAATGACTAGAGTACAAATTGGCAATGCTTGAAATGGGACATTTCTATAACTAATTTGGAATTTAATTGACTGAAAAAGGGCCGATTTACTGACACTATAAATACATGTTTCCATAATGTGTGACCACACCTACTGAGGCATTTATTCAGTAAAAAACAAAGCTATCTATTAGACAAATGTCACTTTCTGTTACAATAATAATTATTCGAATGGTCTGAGACATGCCCTGTAATCTACAGTATTTCAGGGAAAAGAAACCAGCATTTAAGAACAATATATACATATTCACACTATGGAGAAACCAGCCAAACAGTTGAATGAAAAAGATACCACTAGGTAGCACTGTAGTGATCTTGTTTTTTTTCCCATTACCACAAGACCCACTACCAATGGGTAGGAAACCGTTCCGATGTTTTCATATTTTTGTGTGGCTTTCCTAGAATCCACTTGTGGCCTGCAATAGCAATTACTACTAGAAAACATATCTTCTATAACTAGTAGAATTTTATTTATGGAGTGTATATTAAATTATGTGAATTTTAGACTTTTTCTGCAATGTGTTTATGACTTTGTTGAACACCGATAAGTCCCCAGGCACAAGGTTCCACAGGAAAAAGTCTCTAAGGAATTTTTCAGACAAGTATATATACCAGTCAGCCGAGACACAGAAATGTGCCCTAGAATAAATATGAATGTGTATATTGTTACTGTCAATGACATTCTGTATGTGATTCAAGTTGGATATATGCAATAAATTAATTAACAAATTCAACTCATGTCCAATTTAACAGGTAATCCATACTTTTTATTTTATTATGCTTCCTTCAATGCATTTAATGTTTCATGTGTGTATAAATAAATAAAAAATATATATTAGTATATATACATGCATCTTATAAATAATATTTTTCTTTGAAATATATTTACATCTTCATTTAGCAATTCACATTGCATTAAGGAAACAATAGACAATGATGACAGAGGTACAGTAAAACAGAACAACTGTTGCCATCTTTAGAAGATGCCAAATAAGTCATATATTATATAGCCTTGACAAGTCTCGATGAACCCAAGTTATATTAATTTGGTGAGAACTATAGAAAATGCTATTCGCTTTAGCCTATCAATTTGCATTATATATGGATTTAAATGTTACTTTTTGTATTAAATACTGTGTAAAAAAAAAATAAAAACTAAAAAAAATAATAAAAATAAAAAAATAATATATATGTGTGTATGTGTATATATATATATATATATATATATATAATAATTTAGCTAGTACATTTCTCAATTGAGTTGCCAACATACTTTATACATTATAAATGTTCTGTGAATAAATAGACTCTATGCAATGTAATTAATTTTACTTCTCCATCTGTTTTCAACTTGACAAATAGATGTGAGATTATTTTATGTGTTACATGATGTATGGGATGCTTCAATTTCTTATGTTATCTTTTTGCAATATATAAAGCAATATTAAAATGGATATTGTGTTACTAAATTGTATCAAGTTCTAAATTTTTTAGTATTGTTGTCCATTTTTTATACTATAAAACTTACTTTATACTATAAGACCTGGAGATATTGATTGATGTGTCTTAGCTTGTTAAATCTTGTAGTTATTGTGCTCTCAACATTTTTCTTCTTGTTTTTCTACAACTATTTAACATATTCACATACAGTAGGTTAAGTTGCTGCGTTTTATATGTGTGGTAGAACACAGAACTAAGGATTCCATTGCATTTTGAATTCTGAAATATATATTCCTGCTTTTACTTAATTAATTTATTGCTAAGGGATCACAAGATAATATTTTTTTGTTTGTAATATCTGTGATCAAAGACATGTACTACTCCAATTCCATGTAACAAGTAATTCCATACAAATTGTTTCTGTGTATTTGTGTGATGGCAAAATGCTTTTGAATTAATCAAAATATTTTAAACTTTACAATTAGTTATAGTTTTTATGGTTTTGAAGTTCCTCTTACCCTTTCTGCAATCTTGTCCTCATACACTTCATGCAATCTTGGTCCCTGGATTGCCATCTCTGCAATGATGAAATCCACTATTCTGTTGTGCTTATCCAACTGAGGTTCTGATGATGACAAAAAGAAGCCTATAGTGACCCTTGTTCCTGCTCTTGTGTTTGTGCCACTTCATTTTGATTACTTTATGAGTGCCCGCACCAACAGTATTGCATGTTTTATACCATCATCTAGTGTTAAATCTATAATATCTGATTGTGCAGTACACTTGAACCCTAGAGTAGCCCTATGTTGCACACTATGAACCCAAAATAGGCCCATGTGGCCACATCACAGTCTCATAGAATCCTATGGTGACTGATGTACCGCAGGTCCAGTCTCTTAAAACTACTGTGGACCCTAATAATACATATGGGGATATATGTGTAATGTGGTAAACCTCTGAAAACTGCAGTTTTCTAAATATTTACAGAATTTTTGCACTTTGATACATTCCAACCATAGTAACAATGTAATGACTGGATGGAAAACTTTATGTCATAGTAATTATATAGATCTTCAAAAGTTTAGCACATGTTTACAGTCACAAGGTTCTCAGTTGCCTCACTTATGTTTAAACCATGACCAAACACTGGGAAGTATCTGGACTATAGATACAGCATGTCACTTCATTACTGCTGCAGTCATAAGTCATTTTCATTCAGTTTCTCATACTGACGACTTACTGTAGGTGAAGATGGCTAAGGTAAATATTTACTGGGTCACAGTATATTAAAAAGAGGTGGGGGACACACAATCTTTCTGTACCGGTTAATGACATTTGCATTGACTTCTCCTGAGGTGGTCTAGTCTTTTAGCATTTGTCCAGGTCTGTAGACCCTTACATAAGTCATACCATTTTTGGAGCACTTCCATCAAAACTCCAAGGATAGCTTTTTCTGTTGAACTTTTATGTGTTTCAGCTTCCGAGCTAAATGAAACACTGGTCATCTGCTCCTTTAGGGAATGTAAAGCTGATATGTAAAGAAATAGCATCAAAACACAGGGCTGTAACTACTGGTTAGAGAGGATGGCACTCACCAGGGGTGCTGGTTGAAGGGGGAAGGGGCACCACCTGGATCAATCACCCACACAATTAACTCCTGGGTGGTCTGCAGCCAACTGATGCTGAGGAAAGCTCTGTGGAAAAATTACCCCATCCTTGCTTTTTGATCTGAGCTCCTAACTCTGGTCTCGGTCATGTAGACTCCATGATATTGTGGCCCAGAAGTGCAGCTTGCTTGTCTGAGCAAGTCCATCACTTTGCCATGGGAACACAGGCTAGATTTGATACTTTCAACATATTTGATTAGAGCCTTTCGATAGTTCAGAACCAATTCATCAGTTACATGCCGAGAAGCAAATGGTAAAGTTGTGATATGCTAAGGTATTTTCATTGAGATGTCATGAGGGCTTTGTCCAATTCTTCTATTTATGAAAGCCCCGGTATGCAGCGCAGCTTCAGGAACTGCCTAGATATTGCAGCCCATATCCTGCACAGCTGTTAGTAATATTATTTTTTTAAAACTCCATTTTGTCTCTTTCTGAGCTGGAGCATGTAGACCTCTTATTAAATCTGTTGGGCTTAGCTATTTAATTTTGTACAATACTCTGTCCACTAAGGTGTGTGCCAATAACTAGGAACTTGTCTAACTAAGAACTTGTCCAAAGCCTTATTTGCATGTTGAGATCATGAACATGGAGTTTAATATACTTACAGTACATCTCTTATGACCATACTCATATGATTGTACTGTAGATACTGTGCATCTACGAGGCTAGTGTCCCAAGGTCTGGAAATTACTTTCTGTTTTCTTACCGGCACCCATTTCACTAAATCAATTCACCCATGACTTTTTTTCTGGCAAGGTTCAGTCACATTCAGGGGAAAGGATTTTGTCTCCTGTAGGTTTATTTATAATAGAAAGAGCATTAATACTCTGATATTCTGTCCAAAGGCTTTTCAGCACTGATATGGATGAGAACAGCAACTAATGGAGAAACGTGATTTCACTGGATGTCACTGTTATCTTTTTACACTAACAGGCTCATTTCCATTCTTTGAATGGGATAAAATAAAAGAACTAACTAAATAATACCATTTATAAATCCTGTTTACTCTTATCTTTAGGACATTTGTGTAGGGGTTGTTGCTGTTGTATAAAATTTACAATCATCATATGACATTATAATTCAGTTTATTGAGCTGTGAAGACTCACTTTGAAAGCCACTATCTCAATTCACATGGGGTTATGTTCACTGCCCTCACCTTTCACTATAATATTGCAGCCTAATCCTGTCTAAACATAAAAGCAAATTATATTAAAGTGAATAACAAATATTGGTACCACAATGCTATTAAGATCTCTCACCCAAGATGCATTCTGATCATTCAGGACAACAAACGGTGGGATACAGTAATCCCTGGCAGCAGACAGTACCAGTCTTGAGACAGTCTTGTGGAACCAAGGCTGGGCTACAAGCTATGTATTAATTATTCAGAGGCACATTTAACACAACAAATTCTGGGGGAGATCTCAAAACAAACATAGTAATCCCTCCCTTAATACAGATATTTGATTTTTTATGTAAGTATACTGTAGCTGCAATGACAAAAAGGTATAGTAATAAAATAATGACTATAGTAATAAGGGGGACTCCATTTTTTTTTGCTTGTTGTTTTTACATGGGCTCCAGATGGTTTTTAAAAAATATGTTTAGTAAATCTGCTGTCTGTGTACCTGACTATGTAAAATAATCAATATTTTGGCTAATGTTCTAAAGTCATTAATTTGGTCATTTTTACTTTGATTTTGCCTTATGTAAATGTGCAGATTACACAACCAATGGAAAAATGACAAAAGACAAACAAACTAGACCTTTAGTAAATTTGCCTCTAAGCAGTTTTGTTATCTCAAAAAAAGCTAACAAACCCAATTATAGTTACCTTTCCATATGATGTGCATTGTCGTAAAATGCAAATCAGTATAGAATCTCTACACTGATAGCAAAATTAAAAAAGCAGTGGGAGACCAGAACAATAAAAATAATAACAATGGTGTTCTTTTATTTTCAATTTATTTGAAGGAAAAAAAAAAAAATCCCTTCAACTTGTAGTTCAGTAAGGATGGGGAACATTTTTAAAAATAAAAATAAAACTCATATTCTTTTTTGAATAGTTCAAGAAGTAACTGCTACAGTAGGTTAGGATGTGCTAATTTTATAATTATCTAAATTATAACCAATATACTGTATTTTAGTATAAATATTATGTTTGAAAATATGATTTTTTTAAAGTTATGGTTTATATTAAATGAAGTGATTAAATTAATTTAAATATTATTCTTAGATTTCTTTGCAACAGATAGATGGAGGTGTGGAACAGAACATCGATAAGTGAGTTCATTCTTCTGGGGATCACCGATGTGCCATGGCTTCGGAAGTTCCTTTTATTTCTAGTCTCTTTTTTCTACATGATTGACATTTTGGGAAATCTATCTATTGTCTTCTTGGTGATCAGAGACCACACTCTTCATGCTCCAATGTATTTTTTGCTAGCAAATCTTTCCTTTTTGGATATCTTATTTTCCATGGTTACGGTACCCAAAATGATGGTTGGATTTTTGGTGGAGAACACTATTTCAGTAAATGGTTGTATAGCACAAATGTATTTCTTCCACTTCTTGGGTTGCACAGAAGGTGTCCTTCTGGCTGCCATGGGATATGACCGATATGTTGCCATCTGCCACCCCCTACGATACATCGCCATTATGAAGAAGACTACTTGCATCCAACTGGTCTTAATTTCGTGGTTCACAGGTCTCACGTATTCCTTAATTCAGGCAGTTATGACATCACAGCTCCCATTTTGTAATATTAAAACAGTAAAACACTTTTTCTGTGATGTTAAACCAGTAATACAGCTAGCATGCAAAGACATCCATGTCAATGAACTTACTTTGACCACTGTCAGTGGCTTTCTGAGCACAAGCACATTTTTTCTTACAATACTGTCTTATATTTACATAATTACTCATCTCCTGAAGATACGCTCATCAAAAGGAAGGTCCAAGACTTTCTCAACATGTTCCTCTCATTTAACTATTGTCATCTTGTTTTATGGAACAGCAATGTGCACATATCTTGGACCTGCCTCTGAAAACTCAATTGAAAAGGACAGGGTGGCAGCCATATTGTTTACAGTTATTACTCCTACCCTGAACCCACTTATTTATACTTTGAGAAACAAAGAAGTTAGGAAGTCATTAATAAAATGTATTAAAATTTTTTAGATTAGTATCACATGCATGGTAAATATAACAAGATATATTAAAACTTTAATACATCTCAGTAAATCAATTAACTATACCTACTGTATAGTATCACTCCTGTGCATATACAACCCTGCATACTACACTGTCAAGCTCTTTGTTTTGACAACAGTGTTAGTGAGCTCCAGAAAAAGGGCCATAGAGGTATATTTATTGAAGCACAGGTTTTTAGAAGTGGAGATGTTGCCTATAGCAGCCAATTAGATTTTAGCTATTTTCTTCTAGAAGGTGCTAGATAAATGTTAAGTAGAATCTGATAGGTTGCTATGTGCAACATCTCCAATTCTAAAAACCCGCACTTTAGTAAATATACCCCATAGACTTGAAAGACGATGAAGGAAGACTAACCTGGTAAAGATTGTAAAGAAACAATGAAGAGCGCTGGACAGGGGTAAATAATTTATTGATCCAAAAAATCACTATCACAAGACATATATTAAAATCTCAATACCATAAAATGACATGTGCAAAAATGAATGATACCCAGACTAGATAATATTAATATGGCACCTTGAATGATTAAAGAACATAGGTAAGCAAGATAGCAACATGCAATAAGGGGCTAATAGAAATGCATATGACTAACTGCAAAGCGTCTCATGCATTCTCCATCCAGCTCAACCAGTGTTAGTAAAGCAAATTGAAAATGTTAATAATTGAAATCTGCATGTGTATTGTATTCCAACTGGATAATAAATGATAATGCAGCACAGGCAACTTGTATAGATGACAGGAAGTGGTGAAGAATATCACCTGTATGGAAATATAGCTGTGAGCCGGCGTCCTGGCAAAAGCAGCTAATTGGCGTCTGGCCTACCTCTTGACAGATCCGGACAGTGTGTGGTAACTGGGTTGTCTGGAGAGGTGGGTGGCCACGCTGCTGCCCGCCGGAGCCCAGCAGGTAATGGCTGGAGAGGGGTGTGAAGTGGTGTCTCTGCCTGTTAAAGTCCCGGCGACTGGCCGTCAGGAGTGAAGGTGGGCGGCCAAGCTATTCACTTGGGCCCGGTGGAGAAGATGGCTGGAAGTGGAGGTGCAGGTGGCGTACCCGTCCACGGGAGTCCAGGCAACCTGTGGGCACAGCGGCGCATGTGCCTGTAGCCATAGTGGATTGCTGATGTGCTGGAGGTGCAAGTCAGCTGGCAGCGGCTGGTGGGCCTGTCGGGTGCTCTCTCAGTCTGGGTAGCACAGGAAACACCTGACGCGTTTCTCGGCCAATGCAAAAGGCTGTTTCATCAGAGGTCAAGGATAAGCTAAAATGAATCAATAATATTGAAGAATACCAATCCACAATCACCCATAAGAAAACAGAGGTTTTTCTCAAGTGAAATCATGTCTGCAGCCTAATGAAACCCTCTCCCTGTCAAGATGCAATGAGTTTGCAAACTTCTTTGCAGATAAAGTACCCTCCATCCAATCAGGAATCCCCATTGTGACATCAATGCCAACATTTTTAGAATGTAAGCTCTTACAAGCAGGGCCCTCTACCCTCTTGTGCTTCTCCCTACTTTAGTTTCATCTACTTCTTACTCACCACTAGGGCACCTAACACTTGGTTGCTTATGCTGTTGCTTATCTGGGTGTTATGGTTGCTAATGTAGCAATGTATATTATCCATGTCCTGGTCCTGTATTGTATTGTTCTGTAAGTCGCTTGTCTACAATTTGTTTATGTACTTTGTAAGGCGCTGCGGAACACTTGCGGCGCCATATAAATAAATGATAATAATAATAATAATAATCAAAGGAGTGTCAAGTTTCCAAGCAAGCAAATGTAAGCCACCAGTCTTTATAGACCCAATGGATGTAATAAAATTGCTGAACTTGCCCAAATGTTGTGTTCTACCATCTGTGATCTGGGCACAGTCTCAACCAAGCTTCTAATAGGGTGTATGGACATAATGGCGCTGCATTTGCAATTGCAAATATAGTACAAACCTGTTTGCAGACAGACATTTTCCCTGAACCACTAAAGGAAGCAATTGTTAGACCTCTTCTTAAAAAACTAATTTAGGTCCTGACTACATCACCAACGATAAACTATTATCAAACCTTTTTCTAGGAAAGGTTACTGAGAAAGTGGTTACAACTCAACTGGAAACCCTGGTATGTGTGCTTTATGATCGTCTGATGGCAACAGACAGAGTTGACTGTTCAATTTTAATCCCTCTGGATCTATCTGCAGCATTTGAGACCATGGAGCATGAGATTCTAATTGAGCACCTGAACAATTTCTGTGGACTGGATGGCACAGTCCTTAGCTGGTTCAAATAATTTCTCACAGCAGGTCACAGAAGAATCTTATGAAGTATACTTATTATCACCAGTGCTACTGTTATCCAGTATTCCACAAGGGTCTATACTGTACTATCTCCCATGCTTTTTGCAGTTGGAGTATACTTATTGGTCTTCCACTTCAAAGCAGGTGATCACAAATGTACCAGCAGTTGTATTATTATTATTATTTTTAATGAACCTTACTTATTAGTTGCCACAAGTGGTCTGCAGTGCTGTACAGAGGGAAAAATAATAAGACAGTACAAGGTAAAACAGTACAGTACAGTAGACAATTAACAAATAGCACTACAAATCTCAAAACAGCCACTGGTGCAAAGAGTGTAATGGGTATATTCCGCATAAACTGAAACCTGTACCTATTAGTATGGGTGCAGATAATGGGCCTAGGTCATCTGGAGAAATTAAAACAACAGCGAAGTGGAGTCCAGGGTAGTGGCGGATCCATGGGGGGGCAATAAGGGCTATCGCCCCGATTCCTGGAAGCCCTGCCTACAACATTAGTCAGTGTTGGCTGGCTCTGAGCCACTTAGGTGTGAGCTGTGCAGCTGCGGGCCATGGTGCGCAGGTGGCCGTGGTGCAGCATCATGTGAGTGACAGTGACAGACAGTCTGACTCACACAGAAATACTCTCCAGAGCAGGGCTGGCCGGGTGGCATGGCGGGCAGGCTGAGAGACTGAGTTAAAAGTCTCCTCTGTGGCTGGCCCCTTGTCCTCCTTAGCGCACACGCAAGGTCAGATTTCAGGCATGTGCAGTCAGTGAGGACGCTGGGGCCGTCGAGGTGGGCACCATCTTAGGAGCAGCAGAGCAGACTGGACTGGCTGATGGTGGTCAGCGTTGCAGAGTTGTCTTCTCCTGCCTGTCACTTTTTATTGTAGAGTACTGGCTGTGAGTCATGGAGCATATTATTAGGGGTGGTGGTGGGAAGGGGGTCTGGTGCATAAGTGGGTTGGGAGCCAACTCTGACTGTGATTATGTGGCTTATTATTATTGGGGGGCCCAGGGGGGAGGGGGTCTGGTGCACATGTGTGGCTGGGGAGAGCCTGCTCTGTTGAAGAAGACCACTCTGCATATTATTATTGGGGGGTTGGCAGAGTGGTCTTCTGCACATGTGGGGCTTGAGGGAGGGAGCTTGCTCTGTGGGGCTTATTGTTGTGGGGGGCGGGGTTTCTTCTGCACATGTGGGGCTTGAGGAGCCTGTTCTGTTGGGCTAATCATTATTGGGGGGCCCAGAGGGGTTTGGTGCACATGGGGGGCTCAGGAGAGGGAGATTGCTCTGTGGGGCTTATTATTGTTTGGGGGAGCAGGGGTTCTGGTTCACCTGTGGGGCTTGTGAGAGCCTGCTCTATGGGGCTTATTATTGTTGTGGGGGCCCAGGGAGGGTCTGATGCACATGTGGGGCTTGTAGGAGCCTGCTCTGTGGGGCTTATTATTATTGGGGGGTCTGGTGCACATTGTATGTGAGGATGTCTGACTCACTGTTTCTGGAACATGTTACTAGGTCCCTCTGCACCATCTTCAGCAGCAGCAACTTCAAAGCAGTACTCAGTGCAGTGGCCAGATTGCAGTGCAGAGCGTTGTGGGTCCTGCCAGCCCCTATTGCAGACTGTGAGTGGAACATATTACTATGTGGGAGGGGGGGAATCTGGTGCACATTGTATGTGGGAATGTCTAATTGAGGAAGAGTTAGTATTAATTCTTAAACCGCCTCCCCCTAAAATTAAAGTCTAGATCTGCCACTGGTCCAGGGGCAGAAAGCTCAAAGAGGAGGTGTTCACTGTAACTGGTGTGCAAGAGAAGTAGGTAATGAGAACAGGAGGGAGGAGGACCCTGCTCATGGATTTTACAGTCTAAAGGGAAGAGGGAGAAGGTACACAACTGTATCTGTGTCATAGTTCAGCCTGGGATCAGCTGTTACTCACCACAGTGATGGCTTCCCCTGGCTAGCAGTAGTACGGTCAGATGCCTGGTGCGGCAGCGGGTGACATGCTGAGTTTTCTCCCCGGGGCCCAGGTGACTTCCACGCAATCCTCCTTATCAGAGTTCCTGCAGTTGCAGTCATTGGTGTAGCCATGTTTGTTTGAGTCACCTGACAGTCTCTCATCCAATGGTAGCCTTGGCAGTTTAGCTGACTCTCTCCTCCAATGGAAAGCTACCTATGGGTACAGTATATAGTTGGACTCCAGGAAAAGGAAGTTGCCTGAACAACTTTGCTACTTCCAGTGACGGTTTGCTGTGACACTCCAGTACTTATCCTGCATCTGGATACTTCAGCTATACCACAGTGCATAGTGCATGAGCCAGTAATCAGTACTATGCTACAGTGCGTACCCTACATCTGTATATTTCAGAGTTTACTTCAGTCTTCATGCTAGTTACGGGTACCCAGAGGCGTAGCAATTTGCCAGGGTGCCTGGAGCACGTGCATGCTATGGTGACCCCACCAAGTGTCCCAAGGAGGAGGTGTGTCCAGCATATGGGATGCAAAAATAAACATTAGGAGAGGTATTGAAATTATATATTCCAAGCTACTAAAATAAATCCATTAATAAAAATAACAATAAAATAATGGTGGTTTCTCTGCAATGGGGAACCTCTAATTGGTCTCCCACACCCTAACTGAATTTATCAGGCCCCCATTCACTGTAATACTCATTATTACACCCTCACTGACGACATCATATATCAGTGCTCCAGCTCTCACTGATTGTAGCAACCCCCATTGTTTATAATACTCCTTACACCCACCATACTCACTGACTGCATTATATATCAGTGTCATCCCTACCTCCAGGGGCATATTTATAATGGGTGCAGGGAGTGTGGTGCACACGGGCCCCCGGGTACCCATATTATTAAAATCTTTCCTCTCCGAGGTCCTATGTCAGGTGTCTCAGTGCTGCACAAAACGCTGGAAAATGGGTGCCAAGGCCATTTTTCCGGCATTTTGCGCATACGCAGTGAGGAAATTGCAGGGAAAATTATGGTTGCGCCATTTCCCCGGCAGTCTGCGCATGTGCAGTAGACTCTGGGCACACTCTTCTGCCCATAGTCTGCTGATGCTACAGTGGGACCACGTGCCAGGAGGGGACCCTAGAGGGGGAATGCACACGGACCCCCTCCTCTCTTAAGACGCCCCTGCCTCCCACACATATCCCCCCATTCCCTCTTAAAGATTCCTCAATTACTGACCACAATACAGTATATATCTATGCCCCGTACTCACACCCCCCTAACTGATTGTAGCAGGCTCCATCCCCTGTAAAACTCCTCAGCCATTAAATTATTATATGTGTCTCCACACACATACATTGGTCCCCACAGAAAACAAAACACACACATACATTGGCCCCCCAAAAAAACAAAACACGCACATACATTGACCCCCACAGAAAAAAACAATTACATTGGCTCATGAGGGTATTACAGATACAGTAGTAATAAATTTTTAAAACCAGGAGTTATTAGCGTTGATGGTGCCCAGGCTAAATAATATAAAAACGGCACCCCTTAAAAACTGATCTTTAAACTACTGTCTGAATTCTTCTATTGGTACTTAAATAAACACACGAGTTGCACTGTATTTACTGCCTCCATTAGGGGCAAAAGCAGGATATCTAGAGGGGTGTTGCTGTAATACCTGTTCTATTGGATATGGGGGGAGTTAATGTTCACAGGGATTTATTGCATCTGGGGGATGCGATGAGAGAGAGAGTGAGTACAAGACACAAACATAGGGGGTGAGAGGTGGGATAGGGAAAAAGTGTAAAATGCATATGTACACTCACCCAAGTTGTAGTGTGAGTGGGATCCGTGCTGTGTGATCTTCAGGTGTGCATGAATCAGTCGTCCCTTTTGGAAGGCGAAGTCTCAACTGCAGATGTAAGGGACAGTGCGCAGCAGTTATAGGCTGCTTCAGAGCTTCTTCTTCTGGCAGCCTCATCATGACATAACAATGGTTGCTATACCAGGAAACTCTTGGAGAGGTCAGTTACTGTCCTCCAGTCTATACTGCATGAGCCGGATGTTCTCCACCAAACCCCGTCAGAGAGCTCTGGATCATTGATGCTGGCCTGTCTGCGGCCATTCACTCTGGCATTCCTTGCCAGCACAGCTCTTGCTGATGGAGTTATGGTGGGTAACAGGGTTCCCGCTAGATACCTGCTGCCCTGCATGTCCGGCTGCGCGGCTCCTCTCCATAGTATGCGCGACGTGACGTCATGACGTCACGTTCGTGTCTTACAACAAGCAAGCAGTTTGCAGAGGAGAGCTCAAGGAGGTGGAGCTGCTCAGCCACCGAGCATGCTGCTGCAACTGTTCTGCTCTGTGTCTGTCACTGTCTGCTGGAGGGGCATGTGCCTTGGTGCCCCCCCTGAATCCTCCACTGCCGTCACGCCCCGAATCTAAAAAGGTCATGTCCGGGGCACGCATGAGACTCCCATCCCAAAAGAGACAGCGCTGCCCGGGCCCATTGTACAACTGTGTGACACAGCACCGGAGTCTATGTTCAGCCAGCAGGTGCAGCGTGCGGTGCCTTCTGACAATTTTGGCGCCTGGAGCATGCACTCCACTGGAACCACCCTCCCTACACCCCTGCGGGTACCTAACCAAGGGGCCGTGACCTGCTTACTGGGTGCAGCAGAAGCCCATATCCCAAGTGGAGGGATCACTGGCGAAGACCTTTCCATAAGTTAGACCTTCTACCTTTGGTCAGGATCTAGCTGATGAGGAAGACTTACATACAACCCCCTCGATTATTGTTCTCTCCACATCCACATTTGACTCAAAGATAGTGGAATGGGTTTCACTAAAGTACTGAAGACAGAAGGCATAATTTACAGATAGGAGCAATCTAGCTAAAGTGTGCAAATTAACACCTTCTGTAGACACACAATGTTTCTATCAAGGAGTACAAATATAATTATTTTTGCAAGCAGGGATATAATCCCTTTGTTTGCACGTAGCACACAAACATTGGTCAATTTTATTTTTCACTGCATTTTAGAGTTAAGCTAGAATGCACCCTCTCTAGCACTGATTTATCTATAATAGGTGCAGGGTGTGATGGGCACATAGCCAAAAAGCAAAAGTGTTTCCAGTGCCGCTGTCATGGTGCAAAATTGAACCTTCTAACTGAATTTACTCCTAACTCTGAATAATACCCAAGCTCGGTTGAAAGGCAGCCTTAGTGATCAGTCCTGTATCCTCTCTTTCTTATAGTATTCCTTAGTTATATTGGGCTTGATGCAGAGTTAGTCATATGACTCATATTATGTGTCTTCGCACTACTTGTGCTCCAGAACCAAGCGTAACCAAGTATGGGCGATGCAGAGTCTTGTGCATCTCAAAGGAATCTCCACTTGTGACTGAAGGGATGTAACTGGGCTATAATGGGGAGTTCTTATGCAGACATTGTACAGTGAGGGCATGTTGGTGGAATTGTGGGTTATGCAGAGTTGGATGGAGCATGATATGTCTGTTTCCTAGTTCTTTATTTGGATCAACTACTGGTCGGTGCAATTGTAACCTGTTGATAATGATGAATTTATAACCAGCACTGAGAGATGCCCACAACTCTGCATACAGAAATATGCACATTTATTTCCATGAACATAACGCTGGAGTAGTTACTGTATGACTGAGGCTTCAACTCTGCATCAAGCCCACTACTTGTTGTCTACAAGGAATGTATGTCTTTTTGAAAATGA
The DNA here is from genome assembly GCA_031769625.1 of Taudactylus pleione. Classification (NCBI taxonomy): domain Eukaryota; kingdom Metazoa; phylum Chordata; class Amphibia; order Anura; family Myobatrachidae; genus Taudactylus; species Taudactylus pleione. Next base: position 2,425,629 of record JAUIMM010000586.1, read on the forward strand.
TAAAAGGATTTGTTACAATGCTCATACCGTAGAAGAGGCAAAAATCTTAAATTGAACACATCAATGTAAAATGATGCAACAGTACATGAAATCCGAAAGCAGAGTATGAAATGATGTACTGTCAATTCCAGAGGAGGCAATATTCACATGATAGGGTAAGCAAGCAGTGTCGGCAATCAGTGGGAAAAGCCTGTAGTATACTTGGTTGTATAGGAAGAGGTATTAGTAACAGGTAATGGGCACTTTACAGGTCATTGATAAGACTGCACCTAAAGTACCATGTATAGGTCTGAAGGCTGCAGGAACAGCTTGAGGTCCGTTCCAGTGTATCTAAGACCAATCTGATGAACCAGCCCATCATGCACAGCTTGTCCTTATAAATGGCAATGTTGCGGCGTGATGTCATAGGTCACAGCCACATACCATCCCGCCCACACACAGTGATGCAACACCACAGTGAGTCATTGAGGCAGCTTGCTATATGCTGGTGCAGCGCCACAGGTGAGGAGCAAGGGAAGGGCCAACCCACTCATCTGGAGTCACTCACTGGTCTGAAAGCTGGAGTGGAGCTCCTCCTGTAACGATCTCTGCAGCTGTCTGTAATAGCCACATGGAGTTCACTCAGTCTTCTGTGGCGGGCTCAGGAGGCCAATGACAATTAGTTGGATTGATATATTCCACATCTACAGTACTATGGTAATGACTAGAGTACAAATAGGCAATGCTTGAAATGGGACATTTCTAGAGCTAATTTGGTATTTATTTAATTGATAGAAAAACAGCTGTTTATTAGACAAATGTCACTTTCTGTTACAATAATAATTATTCTAGTGATCTGAGCCACACCCTCTAATCTACAGTATTTCAGGGAAAATAAACCAGCATTTAAGAACAATGGGCCTGATTCAGACCCACTCGCGAACGGCTGTCCGCTCGCAAGTGGGTCGATGTTATGCACTGAGCATGCGCACGACGGAGGGAGCTCCGTCGTGCGCATGCGCCAGACGCGACGAGCGAAGGAAAGTCCTTCGCTCATTGTGTCCGATCAAAGGGGGCGTGCTGTCAATGTTGATTGACAGCACGCCCCCTTTGGTGGGCGTGCCGGGGGCGTGCCTCCCTGACAGGGGCGTTCCCACGGGAACGCCTCCCGTCAGAAGCCGGCCCACTGACATCATCCATCTGATAGAGCCAAAATCACTCCGGAGCTTGCGGTTGAAAACCTCAACCGCAGGCTCCGGCTCGCAAATTCGATGGTCGCGATGGTCTCGACCATCGCGGCCATCACAAAGCACGCTCGTATAGCCTGTGGGTGGTGACCCACAGCTATACGAGCGTCCAGGAGGACGCTCCATGAAAATGGAGCCCGGCCCTCATTCAGAGCGTGCGCTCTGCTCAGAGCGTACGGCTCTGAATGAGGGCCAATATATACATATTCACACTATGGGGAAACCAGCCAAACAGTTCAATGAAAAAGATACCACTAGGTAGCGCTATAGTGATCATGTTTTTTCTCCATTACACCAGGACCCACTACCAATGAGTAGGAAGCCGTTCCATTTTGTGTGGCTTTCCTAGAATCCACTTGTGGCCTGCAGTAGCAATTACTACTAGAAAACATATCTTCTATAACTAGCAGAATTTTATTTATGAAGTGTACATTAAATGATTTGAATTTTAGATTTTTTTTGCAATGTGTTTATGATTTTGTTGAACACCGATAAGTCCCCAGGCACCAGGTTCCACAGGAAAAAGTCTCTAAGGAATTTTTCAGACAAGTATATATACCAGTCAGCTGAGACACAGAAACGCACCCAAGAATAAATATGATTCTGTAAATTGTTACTGTCAATGACATTCTGTATGTAATTCAAGTTGGATATATGCAATATATTAATTAACAAATTCAACTAATTTTCAATTTGTTTAACAGGTAACCCATACTTTTTTTTTTTTTATGCTTCTTCCTTCAATGCATTTAATGTTTAATATGTGTATAAATATATATATATATATATATATGAAATAAATCTTAAAAATAATAATTTTCTTTGAAATATACCTTTATGTCTTCATTTAGCAATTCATTTTGCAGTAAGGAAACTATAGACAATGCTGACAGAGGTAAAACTTCTGTTTTCAACTTGACAAATGGATGTCAGATTATTTTATGTGTTGCATGATGTATGGGATGCTTCAATTTCTTATGTTATCTTTTTGCAATATATAAAGCAATAATTTATAGCGTTACTAAATCGTATCAAGTTCTTAATCTTTTAGTATTGTTGACCATTATTTATAATATAAGAGCTAGAGATACTGTATTGAATAATATATCTTAGATTTTTAAATCTTGTGGTTACTTCAACATTTTTCTTCGTGTTTTGCTACAATTATTTTACATATTCACACATAGGTTAAGTTGCTGAGTTTTATATGTGTAGCAGAATACAGAACTAAAGATTCCATGGTAATTCTGAAATATATATTTCTGCATTTACTTAATTCATTTATTGCTAAGGAATCACAAGAGAATATTTTTTTTGTTTTTAATATCTATTATTACAAGACATGTACTACTCACAATTCCATGTAAAAAGTCATTCCATACAAATTGTGCGTGTGACGGCAAAATGCTATTGAATTAATCAAACAATTTTTAACTTTACAAGCAGTTTATAGTTTTATGGTGTTGAAGTTACACCTATACTTACTGCAATCTTGTTCCCTGGATCTTCATCTCTGCATTTCTGAAAACCACTATTTTGTTGTGCCTATCCAACTGAGGTTCTGATGATAACAAAAAGAAGCCTATAGTGACCCTTGATATTGCTCTTGTCATTGTGCCACTTCAATTTGATTACTTTGAGGCCCCGCACCAACAGTGTTGTACGTTTTATGCCATCATCGTGTGTTGAATCTATAATGTCTGCTAATTGTGCAGTACCCATGTTACACACCATGAACCCAGAATAGACCTAACTGTGTGCAGAGCAGAGGGCCCCCATATACCTGCTGCCAGTAGCCATCTTTTGGGTAATATTTACAGAAACATGGCATCAGTGAAGGAGATTGCAAAAATGTTGGCACTGTCCCAGAGCATTTGCAAATTTCTCTGCATGAAAGATAGTCATCAACAGAAGGTATGGAGGGACCCTGCAGCTCAAAGGAGGGGGGATCAGCTCAGACATGGGTTCTGTTGCTTACAGACCTTCTCAGGTGTTAATACACCTCTGACACATCAACCTAAAACTGTACAATGGAGAAATCTGGAGGAAAGGAGTATTCCTGTGAGTATATGGGTTCCAAACCTTATTCCTAAATTCACCATATATCCAGTAGTGAATATGGGTATAGTATATAAATTCGACATTCATCATGTTGATATGAAAATATTGACATGGTCAAAATGTTGACAGTGCTGAAAAGTTGACTTAAAATTATGACAGACTGTCCATAATAGTCTAGAAACCTGGCGAAAATGGCATCTTCTGGGTCCTGGCAGTCATGTGTGCAGCAGTCTGATGGAGCAGCGGTTCTGGTGAGTATTCTCACCCTGTCCCTACCCCTAACCCTCCTAGTGTCTTCAAGCCCCATCCTCTATAGACTAACCTCCTCCCAGCAGCCTAACCCTAATCCTCCCACTTTGCCTGCAGCCTAACGCTAATGTCGATAATTTAAGACTGTCGGTATTTCACATGTCGACATTTCAGACATCAGCATAGTCAACATGTCGATATTTTGGGCATGTCAACATGTTGCCTGTTGAGATGTCGAAAATGTCGACATTGTGGCATTGTGAATGTCAACCTTATGACCGCATCTCATGAATATATAACTAATTCTAACCAAGCTTCCACCATACAAGAAGAAGTGTAATAAATTGTTGTAAACAATCTTACAAATTAACAGAACCATAACTATACTTTTTGGTGCCCTCTGCCAGAGAGAGCATTGACTCCCCCCATTTTTTAAATAGGGACATAAGTCAGAGCACCTGAAGAAAGGCCATGGCCTCATGGGGAAGGGCCAGGGAAGAGATAGGGGAGGCCAGGAGATGCTGGGGATAAAAGAAGAGGAAGCTACAAGTGAGAATGGTAATAAGTAGGAAAATTGGCAGGCCCAAACTGCACCCCCTGCCCTGTGGTGCCCTGTGCCATGGCACTGGTCGCACCACCCTAGTTACGGCCCTGTCTCTGGTACACTGCTTTTTGTGTCTGACATGCAGATGAATATATTACATGAATAACGTATTGAATTTACTGTAGGAATAGTACATGGTATCATGGCACAGCTCATACTACCCTAGTTACAGGCCTGCAAATTAATTACTACCAGCATGCTTTTAAAATGATTGCTACTTTAAAAATACGTGAAGACTCGCAGGAGTTCCCGCAACGGCTGCAGCTCGCAACCTATTACATAAGCCCCCATGGACACAAGATGAGTATTTTCATACAGGACAGTTCATGGACCTCCCCTGTTACTTACCTGTATAGTTCCTGGTGCTTTATGTCTAATTTTTGTATATACTACTGTACATCAAGAAAATAAATTGGTTAGAGATGCAATAAAAGTTATTTTAAGAAATCAAGGGAAAGGTAATAGAAAATAATGTGAGGGTAAGAAGAAGATGTGAATTGTGTCATGTTTATGTACTCAAAATTTTATATGTACTATCTAGTAATAGAACATACTTTAAAAGCAGAATATGGCTTATATTGTTTTTACTTGTACAGAAAAACCTGTCAATTATATTCTGCCAATTCTTTGCTTCTGAATAAGTGCATTAAATGTCATTCAAAATGTTAGATGTGCAATACTGTATAATGTCACAGATTTATTAAAACAAAATAAATCTAAAAAAAACTTAAAAAAATATAAGAGATTAATATCATCATTAACAAACAAATAGGATCATATACACAAAATAGAGTTATAATACTACAGTAATACTACGGATAATAATAACAGTTCAGCCTAATAAATAAAATGTGTGCATTTATTATGTTATTAATTATATTTATTTCATTATTGTGAATATTGCAAAGTTTCAATTTGTTAATCTGTACTTAAAAATGGTAATTTGTCTAAACAGCAAATAGTTCTAAGGAAGATGTTTTTGTGTGAGCTAAAGTTTGTGTTTTTAAGAAAATCTGAAGATATCCTTGGAGGCAAAGTAGACTTAACATATACAGTAAATACAACATAAAACCTAACTTATATATTAACAGTTGCATCTTCTACATGTTCCTCATGCTATTTTCTGGTAACATGGATCACCATAGACGTGGGAGATGACTGTTGTGAGACAATTTAGTGAATTATGCTTTTCACAATAGATACATATAAAGGCCCTGATTCAGAGCTGGACACTCTGACAGAGCGCTTGCTCTGAATCAGGGCCGTCCCTCTGTTTTTTTAGAGCGGCCTCCTGGCTGCTCGCATAGCTGTGGGTGACCACCCACAGCTATAGCGAGTGGCCAGGAAGATGGTCGCGATGGTCAAGACCATCACGACCATCGGGCTTGTGACGAGACCCTTGTGGTAGGGTCTTGTTGCCGCAAGCCCTAGAGTGCTTTCGGCCCAAGCAGAGCCGAAAGCACTCCCACTGACATCACTTGTGATGTCAGTGGGGCCGGCTCCAGATGGTAGGCGTTCCCATGGGAATGCCTCTGTCTGGCCAGCCACGCCCCCAGCCCACCCACCAAAGGGGGCGTGCTGTCACTCAACATCGACAGCACGCCCCCTTTGGTACGAGACCCGGTGCAATAGCTTGACCGTCGCTATCCGGGTCTAGCGCATGCGCATGATGGAGCTGGCTCCGTCGTGAGCATGCGCACTGGGCCAACATCGACCCGCTTGTGAGCGCTTACCGCTCGCGAGCGGGTCTGAATCAGGCCCAAAGTTCTTAAAGTTATATAGCTTAAATGTTTTGGTAAAGGGACACTGAATGGTTGCATATTTTAGGATCTGTTAGTAGTTATCTTATTAAACGTAAACAGTAGTTTAATGTACAACTATTGTTGGGGTAATTTGAAATGTTAGTAATGTGAAAAAAATAACTGCATTTTAAATTGTATTTCATTAGAAAAATTGTTCGCTCTCATGATCTGTGCTTGTTACAATGGTCCTCCTACAGTATTCAGTATTTAGACAAGTCTTTTAATGACCTTTAGTGGTCACTGTTCTGCATGTAATGGGTTCATGATTGTGCTTCAAGACACATAATAAATCTTTATTTATAACACAGCATTTGCAAGTAGATGTTTATAACTTAAAATATATTTTATGGACTGCAAAAGAGTTTCTCCTGTACACAGATATCATATATCATATGTAGGTACATACGTATGGATGTTTCAAATACATAGGGGGAGATGTATCAATAATAAATTGAGATAATCTCATCCTCTACTTGCCTGCATACCAGCATTTCACTGGTATTGTATGAAGGATTACCTTGTTGCCCAGGAGAGCTGACTTGGGGATGTTTAAAATGTGCATCTGAAGGTTGTTGCAAAAAGAAGCCCATAGTCTTCTATAGTCAGCACCATCTACTAATCGCGTTGACTGTCAAACACAAGTTCTGGAAAGTTATGCTTGACCCATGTTGCCACATCACAGTCTCATAGAATCCTATAGGGACTATTGTATTGCAGATCCAATCTCTTAAATCTACTGAGTACCCTAATATTACATATGGGGATATACTGTATATGTGATGTGGTGAACCTCCAAAAAACTTAAGTTTTTGAAAGGTTTACAGCATTTATCACTTTGATACATCTCAACCATAGTAACAATGTAATGACTGGATGAAAAACTTTTTATCATTGTAATTATATAGTTCTTCAAAAGTTTAGCACATGTTGACAGTCACAAGTTTCTCAGTTGCCTCACTTATGTATCTGGAATGTAGATACAGCATGTCACTTCATTACTGCTGCAGTCATAAGTCATTTTCATTTAGTGTCTCATACTGACCACTTACTGTAGGTGAAGATGGTGAAGATTTCTATATACATTACTGTGGGTCACAGTATACTGTAAAGAGGGGAGGGGGGGACACACCATCTTTCTATACTGATTAATGACACCTGCACTGACTTCTCCTGAGGTGGTCTAGTCTTTTAGCAGTGTGATGCATTTGTCCAGGTCTGTAGACTCCTACATAAGTCATACCTCATTTGGAGCTCTTCAATTAAAACCCCAAGGATAAGTTTTTCTGTTGCACATTTATGTGTTTCAGCTTCCAGGCTAAATGTAGTGACACTGTTCATCTGCTCCTTTAGGTAATGTAAAGCTGATATGTTAAGGAATGGCCTCAACCCACAGGGCTGTAACTACTGGATAGAGAGGATGGCACTCTCCAGGGGTGCCGGTTGAAGGGGGAAGGTGCACCACCTGGATCAATCACCCACACATTTTAACTTCTGGGTGGTCTGCAGTGAACTGATGCTGGGGAAAGCTCTGTGGAAAATTTACCCCAGCCTTACTTTTTGATCTCAGCTCCTAACTCTGGTCTCGATCATGGAGCCTCCATGTTAGTGTGGCCCAGAAGTGCAGCTTGCATGTCTGAGCAAGTCCATCACTTTGCCATGGGAACACAGGCTAGATATGATACTCTCAACATATTTGATCAGAGCAATGGTTGTCAAACTCGGTCCTCATGACCCCAAAAAGGTCACGTTTTCCAGGTCACCCAGCAAGTGCACAGGTGTAGTCATTACACACACTGATACATTGTAAAAGATTCAGATGAGGAACTAATTATTTCACTTGTGATTCTGTGAGGAGACCTGGAAAACATGCACTGTGTGGGGTCCTGAGGACCGAGTTTGATAACCTGTAGATTAGAGCCTTTCAATAGTTCAGAACTAATTCATCAGTAACATTCTGAGAAGCAAATGGTAAAGCTACAACTATAACAAACACAATTATAGTTACCATTCCATATGATTTGAATTGTAATCGAGGTAAATCAGTATAGAATCTCTACACTGACAGCAAAATAAAAAAAAACAGTGGGAGACCAGAACAATAAAAATAATAATCAATGGTGTTCTTTAATTTTCAATTAATTTAAAAAAAAAAATCCCTCCAACTTGTAGATCAGTAAGAATGGGGAACATTTTTAAAAATAAAACAATTTCTCTTTTGAATAGTTCAAGCAGTAACTGCTACAGTAGGTTAGGATGTGCTAATCTTACAAATATCTAAATTAAAACCAATATGCTATACTTTAGTATAAATATTATGTTTAAAATATGATTTTTTAAAGTTATGGTTTATATTAAATGAAGTGATTAAATGAATTTAAATATTATACTTAGATTTCTTTGCAACAGATAGATGGAGGTGTGGAACAGAACATCGATAAGTGAGTTCATTCTTCTGGGGATCACCGATGTGCCATGGCTTAGGAAGTTCCTCTTATTTCTAGTCTCTTTTCTGTACATGATTGACATTTTGGGAAATCTATCTATTGTCTTCTTGGTGATCAGAGACCACACTCTTCACGCTCCAATGTATTTTTTGCTAGCAAATCTTTCCTTCTTGGATATCTTATTTTCCATGGTTACGGTACCCAAAATGATGGTAGGATTTTTGGTGGAGAACACTATTTCAGTTAATGGTTGCATTGCGCAAATGTATTTCTTCCACTTCTTGGGTTGCACAGAAGGTGTCCTTCTGGCTGCCATGGGATATGACCGATATGTTGCCATCTGCCACCCCCTACGATACATCACCATTATGAAGAAGACTACTTGCATCCAACTGGTCTTAATTTCGTGGTTCACAGGTCTCACATATTCCTTAATTCAGGCAGTTATGACATCACAGCTCCCATTTTGTAACATTAAAACAGTAAAACACTTCGTCTGTGATGTTAAACCAGTAATAAAGCTAGCTTGCAAAGACATCCATGTCAATGAACTCACTTTGATCACTGTCAGTGGCTTTTTGAGCACAAGTACATTTTTTCTTACAACACTGTCTTATTTTTACATAATTACTCATCTCCTGAAGATACGCTCTTCAAAAGGAAGGTCCAAGACGTTCTCAACATGTTCGTCTCATTTAACCATTGTCATTTTGTTTTATGGGACAGCAATGTGCACATATCTTGGACCTGCCTCTGAAAACTCAATTGAAAAGGACAGGGTGGCAGCCATATTGTTTACAGTTGTTACTCCTACCCTGAACCCACTTATTTATACTTTGAGGAACAAAGAGGTTAGGAAGTCATTAATAAAATTTATTAAAAAATTTACTTTTTAGAAGTTACATCAGCAATAATAAATTAGTATCACATGCATGGTAATTATGAAAAAATCAAATAGAACTTTAATACATCTCAGTAAATCAATTAACTATATCTATATTATCACTCCTGTGCAAATACAACCCTGCATACTACAGCGTCAAGTTCTTTTGTTTGACAACAGTGTTAATGAGCTCCAGAAAAGAGGCCATAGGGGTATATTTATTAAAGTGCGGGTTTTTAGAAGTGGAGATGTTGCCCATAGCAAACAAATCAGATTTTAGCTATTATCTTCTAGAATGTGCTAGATAAATGTTAAGTAGAATCTGACTGGTTGCTGTGGGCAACATCTCCACTTCTTAAAACCTGCACTTTAGTAAATATACCCCATAGACTTGAAAGTCGATGAAGGAAGTCTAACCTGGTAGAGGATAAGCTAAAATGAATCAATAATATTGAAGAACACCAATCCACAATCACCTGTAAGAAAACAGAGCTTTGTCTCAAGTGAAATCATGTCTGCAGCCTGATGAAACCCTCTCCCAGTCAAGATGCGATGAGTTTGCAAACTTCTTTGCAGATAAAGTACCCTCCATCCAGTTTGGAATCCCCATTGTGCCATCAAAGGAATGCCAAATTCCAAGCCTGCAAATGTAAGCCACCCGTCTTTATAGACCCAATGGATGTAATGAAATTGCTGAAATTACCCAAATTTTGAGTCCTACCACCTATGATCTGGGCCCAGTCTCAACTATGACCATGGACCATGAGATTCTAATTGAGCACCCTGGTATGTGTGCTTCATGATTGTCTGATGGCAAGAGACAGAGGTAACTATTCACTTTTAATCTTTCTGGATCTATCTGCAGCATTTGAGATCATGGACCATGAGATTATAATTCAGCACCTGAACAATTTCTGTGGACTGGATGGCACAGTCCTTAGTTGGTTCAAATCATTTCTCACAGCAGGTCACAGAAAGTATCTTATGGAGTATACCTACCATCACCAGTGCCACTGTCATGCAGTGTTCCACAAGGGTCTATACTGTACTTTCTCTAATGCTTTTTGCAGTTGGTGTAATCTCTACCACTTCTAAGCAGATGTTACACAACTGTATCTGTCAGCAGGTTTATTATTATTATTAATATTATTTTATTATTATTATTATTATTATTATTATATTATTATTAATAATAATTATTTATTAGATGCCGCAAATGGTCTGCAGCTCTGTACAGAGGGCAAAATAATAAGTCAGTACAAGATAAAACAGTACAGTATAACAAATAGCACTGCAAATCTCAAAACAGCAACTGATGCAAAGAGTGTAATGAAAATATTCAGCATAAGCTAAAACCTGTACCTATTAGCGTAGGTGCAGATAATGGGTCGAAGTCATCTGAAGAAATGAAAACAACAGAGAAGTAGAGTCCAGGGGCAGAGAGCTCAAAGAGGAGTTGTACAGTGTAACTGGTGTGCAACAGAAGTAGGTAATGAGATCAGGAGGGAGGAGGACCCTGCTCATGGAACTTACAGTCTGAAGTGCAGGGGGAGATGATACACAACTGTATCTGTCCTGGGTACTGAGAACCCAATACCAACCCTAAATGGCTGTATGGCTGAGCTCAACGAGCGGATGATGAAAGTTTATTGTGACTGAATCATGATAAAACAGAGTTTCTTATGATAGGAACTCACCATCGAAGGACAAAACTTTTGCTTAGCCAACCAACTGGACTTACACTTGGGGATTGAACTTGTGTGTTGTCCTGGCTGGTGGCTTGACACTTAAACATCAGGTATCAGCCACAATCAAATACTCATTCTTTCATCTGAAGAACATAGCCAGAATAAAGCACTTAATTTGCCTAAAGTTATACATACCTTTGTATCATCAGGATTAGACTACTGCAATGCCCTCTTCCTGGGTCTCCCATCAAAAGAATTGCACCACTTCCAAATGGTACAAAATGCAGCTACCAGACTATTAACTAATCAGCCCTGTTCCAGCCACATAACACCCATTCTCTACACCCTTTATATGCTGCTTGTAAAATGACAAATCAATTTCAAGATTGGCTTACTGACTTTCAAAGACCTACATAACCAAAGCCCAAGTTAGCTGAAGCAGCTTCTGATTTTCTACTGCCCTGCTCACGTACTGTGATCTGTAGATGAAGGATTACAGTATTAGCAGTACCTAGAATTTCCCTTAATTACTTTGGGAGTGGAGCTTTTATGGAACTCGCTTCTTTGCACAGCTCGAGAGGCCACCACCCTAGAATCAAGCATTTGATGAATGTCCCTTTAGTTTCTAAAAAATAAATACAACGAAATACTTAGTTCTATTTTCTGTTACTCTTATTTTCTATCTTGTGTGTTTTTAAATGCAAATGTAGGGTACTTTGTGTCCTATTGGGTGGAAAGTTTATGTATATGTGTACACATTTATGTATATGTGTATATATATATATATATATGTATCCACCAGAACCTGGCACTCACAATCAGTGTAAACTATACTTGCTACAGTGCCCTTCCAGAGTGTATAATTCACTCCCCATATCCAGCAAACAGGATGGCACTCTGTAGACTTGTAATCATATAAAATGGTCCTTTATTAGTCCAATGTTTCGGGGTAAGTCCCCCTTTATCAGGGACAGCAGTACACAAATGAATAAAAACACAGACAGACATATATACCCATAGTCTTTAGTTCAATTGAACTCACCTGCAGACTGCCGGTTACAACCACCACAGAAAGAGCACTCCAATCGGATAAAACGCCACAGGTGATGTCATCAGCCGCCATACAAACAGCGCTAGCCTCAGACCGACTGGGCGGCGTGTCCAGATCACAAGGCAAACACTGTATGGTGTCATCAGCCAGCGTCAGCCTGCAAGGTTAACATAGCGTACAGGTTGCATAGCAACAAGCCTAAGATGCTATTAGTTCCCTAAAACAAGCAAAACGACTGTAAACAAAAATTACAATTAAAATGTGGGCTAATTACATAGATCTAGCACAGAAAATCAATAAGCATAATGAATAAAAACATGTATACCAAAGAAGCAAAATTAGGCTGAAAATGCTGTATACCCTAATCATGTATATGATGTGAAAAACATACAAAAAAGTTATCTTAATCAATACAAACAAAATGTGAACAACATATTAAGTACAACATATTAAGTATTCATTATTCAAAGAAAACACTGCAAAGCCAAGGTTTCGTTCAGACCTCTCGGAGCAATGGTATCCAAAGTAAATATCCGTTTACTCTCCTTCTGCATTAAAATGTTATTTCCATTCCCAACTCTGGATAAGAGAGGCATATGATCGATGATAATGGCTCTTATACCCCATTTAATGTGCTTTACCGACCTACCCTAAAGAGGTTACCTGGATATGGTGGGTAGGCCCATAACCTTGGCCATGATTATGCTAAAAACCTCTATTGATTGCAAAATTTTATTGCATTTATATATTATTAATAATTTGGAGTTGTGCACCTGAGATTTGTCTGTTTCTGTGCCTGCAATTTGTCTCATCAGGTAGCACCTTCCATTATATATATATATTTAGGTTGTGCAGTCCAGAAATCTTTCCCATATACTCAATTTAATGTGCTTTATTGCACTTCTGAGGGATGGAGATGCCCCTCAGTCTGGATTAGCACCCTTCCTTATTGGTTTAAAAGCATGGAGTATGGTAATGTATATGCACACTGGTGTTAGGCACAATTCTAGGTAAGTCCTACAAGTTATATACTGTAGTGCAACTTTGGTTCATTTTTGGGCGTGGGTCCCCCTGGATTGCATTGATTGATCTGTTTCAGGACACTGCATTATAACACATTTTCCTTTATAACACATTTTAACCCTTCACTGTGTGTTTAATATATATGTACTTCACTTTTTTATTTTCATTCTTTATATGCAGCTGTAGCTGCTCTTAACTATCTCGTTACACTGCACTTTCCTTACTATGGTGGTGCCCTGGGGCAGCCTGGCTGGGCCAGTTTTGGGGGGTCCTGCGCTCTGGACTTGAACCCTAGTAAGTTAGGGACCTACCCTAAAGAGGTTACCTGGATATGGTGGGTAGGCCCATAACCTTGGCCAAGATTATGCTAAAAACCTCTATTGATTGTAAAATTTTATTGCATTTATATATTATTAATAATTTGGAGTTGTGTACCTGAGATTTGTCTGTTTCTGTGCCTGCAAGGAGTCTCATCAGGTAGAACCTCCTATTATATATATATATATTCAGGTTGTGCAGTCCAGGAATCTTTCCCAGAAATTGAATAAAAATTGTACATATATTTTATACACAATTTTATGATTATCGTTTTTTGCACATATTTATAATACTGGTATATAATGCACTGAAACATATTTATATAAATTCATTGTATTTTAAGATTGCACACACATTATGCATTTGCACTTTTTATTATTTTTGAAATATTGAGAGTAAATAATCACTTGGAGATTTTGACCTATGAACTATATTTATACACTCAGCACTTTATGTTTTTCATTAAGCAATTTATATTGTAAGGTTGATATTGTAAATATACATATATAAGGTTATATAAGCACGTGTGACACTCAGTTCCAGTTTCAAAAAGTACCAGATTACCACTGATACATATATTACTGGTTGAGCTGACACCCATATTGTTGGGGAATGCTTTATATATATTAATTATTGTCTTATACAAATACTAAAGAGACATATACGGAGGTGACCCATAAGTACTATTTACAAGGTTCTGTATTAAATTGTCACTGTAATCTTCTTTTACACACACACACACACACACACACACACACACACACACACACACACACACACACACACACACACACACACACACATATATATATATATATATATAGATATATATATATATTGTGATATAGTAGGAGTTCCTCTCCTGGGGTAGATGGACACCTCCTTACACACAGCAGCCATGAAACAGCACACCAGTCCAGGGTTTTCGTGCAAGCTGGTCGGAACTAGTTTTATTGTGCAATATAAACAACAAAATAAACAAAACATAAAATAAATCCTAGCCCGTCTGGGCACTAACTAGACAGGTTATTCCCTCTCTTCAAGTGGCTGGGCCTACTGCCTTACCACAAACACAAACACAGCACTTTCAAATATCACAGTGTCTCTGAACAAACCTCAGTGTCTGTTCTCCTGAGGGTATGTGAGACACTCAACCAAAACCTTAACACAGCTATATGAACCACTTGCAGGTGCAACTACTAATCAGCCTACTCTCAGACTGAAAGGCCCAACACCTGGAATGGCCTGTGGATGGAGCCCTCCCTTCTCTTCTCATATCCACCCCTAGGACCCATTATCTGGCTTTTACCAAAAGCTGACACCTCTGGTCTTGTTTGGCATAACAGACTTTTACTGGAGTTTTTAAAACACATATGACAGGAATCTGGGACACACATATATACCATCCCAGACTTCTACAGTGCTTCTATCACAATATATATATATATATATATATATATAGTGGAAAAGGGTTCGGCACTCACCAAGTGGAGGGCGCTCAGCAGGTCTCAATGAAATAGATGTAACACACCAGACAGAGCCGGTAATGGTTGTCAAAGTTTCAGCGATCAAACGCTTTTATCAAGACATACAGATAGTGTAAAAAACAAAACTTATAGCTACTCAACCTGTGTCCATCACTTCCACGATCTCCCCTGCTGTCGCGCAAAACCAATGACATCACTCACATGGGATGCATCAGTGTTTTGGCTGCACAAGGGGCGTGGTCGAAACCCAGTGCCATTATCCTAGGCAACGGTACACAAATTGTAGCCAAAATGTAAAACAATACAATACAGACACTACACAGGCAATCTAACTGTGTATGGGTGTGCACAAACACTAAACCCATTCCAGCAGGGAATAGGATAAAGAGCATGTATAACATAAACAACATACATGAAACATTCGTAGAAGTGCCATGGTAAAATAAACTGCACTGAAAGGCTCTAATGCTATATGAACATCCTGACCAGAGAAAATAAGTATAAGCCCAAGTCTAGCTGGTCCCCCTAGAGAGCAAAATATACATAGCTCAATGCTGTACTACACTGAGTGCACTGGTGCAAACCACCAAGACATCAACAGTAGAAAGTATACCAATAATCGGGTATCCTCTGAAAGAGGATGGGGTCATGTGTAGCCCTGAGCTTTGCAAACATCTACATGTTTGCTCTCGAGGAATAATTCTTTTTTTCAGATCCTGTGATTTATCATTCTATTTTGGGGTATTACTGATATATTGACGATATCTTCCTGTTTTGGAGGGGCACTCAAGATGCATTTGCAGATCTCATCGAGGACATAAATAAATGTGACTGTAGTATTAAACTAACATCTGAAAGCAGTCATACAACTGTAAATTTTTTGGATGTTTCCATTAAAATTCAACATGATGGCATGATCTTAACCTCCATGTATTATAAAACTACAGATAGGGACACCCTCCTCTCATCTGACAGTCAACATCAGGAGTCGTTGAAATTCGGTCTCCCGTTTTTCCAATTTCTGAGAATGGTGAGGATATGTAGTGATCCGATAGAAGCCAGGATACAGATTCAAAGCATGCTGTTAAAGTTTCTCAAATGGGGATATCAACACAAATCCCTCATTAGAGCTAGGGATAGAGCATTATCAGTGTGTCGGAAGGATGCCCTTTCACCTGCTCCACAGAAGGACTCCCAAAATCGTCTTATTTGGACTCAGGTATACTCCATGGGCAGTACGGAACTTATGAAGACTGCAAAATATATGTGGCCCATCATATCCATGGATAAACAGATTCCAGCACTCCCTGGATCCTCTATACTACCCTCTTTCAAATGAGGCAGAAACATCAAGGACACGATAGTGCATAACAATATTAGTCACCTCTCTAAAGATAAATCTAGAAATTTTTTGACACGTAAGCCAGGCAATCATAAATGCATAGGATGTATTACCTGCAGCTCTCTAGAGACAGGGTATACTTTTGTACACCCAAGATCGGGTAAAAAAATTCTGTTCCTGCAAATTCATTGTGTACTATATAAGGTGTCCTTGTAGCATGTTATATATTGGCAAAACTACTCACCAATTAAAGGAATGCATGTCGATGCACTGTTCCAGCATACGGGCAGCGCTGCAGGGTAAGGGCTGTGATCAGCCAGTCGCACGCCATTTTCGGGAGTACCAACATAATTTATCCAGTATCAGATACAAGATGATAGATTGGGTACCACCCAACATCAGAGGTGGAGATAGAGGAAGCATCCTTCTACAGAAGGAGGCAAAATGGATCCACATTCTACAGACAGTACATCCCATGGGTCTCAATGAGAATCTATCTCTAACTTGTTTTTTATAATACCCAGGTGTTGTCCCTCACTTTACCATATATCTCATAGTCAGTAGGTGCCACCGATCATTTCTCTTACAGAGGATACCCGACTATAGGTACACTTTCTACTGTTGGTGTCTTGGTTTGCACTAGTGCACTAATGCCCTGATTCAGAGCCGGACGCTCTTTCAGAGCGCTCGCTCTGAATCAGGGCAGTTTTTTTTTAATGGAGCCGGCCTCCTGGCCACTCACTAAGCTGTGGGTGACCCCCCACAGCTTTTGAAAGTGGCCAGGTGATGGTGACGATGGTCATGACCATTGGCGCTTGTGATGAGACCCTTATGGTAGGGTCTCATTCCTGCAAGCCCCAGTGAGCTTCCTGGTCTAAATAGAGTAGGATGCTCACCACTGACATCACTGGTGATGTCAGTGGTGCCTCCCACAAACAGCAGGCATTCCTTCGGGAACACCTCCGTTTGTGTAGCCACCCCCCTGCCCGCCTCCAAAATGGGGCGAGCTGTCAATCACAATTGACAGCCGCCCTATTTTGGTGGGAAACCCGTAGTGACGTACCGCCTGTCACTGGCCAGGTCTCGCGCATTCGCACGCCAGACGCAGCACATGCGCAGGGGGCAAATATCGACTCGCTTGCGAGCGGGTCTGAATCAGCCCCTAAGTGTAGTACAGCATTGATCTATGTATATTTCGCTCTCTAGGGGGACCAGCTAGACTTGGGTTTATACTTAGTTTCTCTGGTATGGATGTTCATCTAGCGTTAAAGCCTTTCAGTGCAGTTTATTTTACCATGGCATTTCTACGAATGTTTCATGCATGTTGTATATGTTATACATGATCTTTATCCTATTCCCTCCTGGAATGGGTTTCGTGCATTTGCGCACACCCATAAACAGTTAGATTACCTTGGTAGTGTCTGTATTGTACCTTGGTAGTTTCTGTATTGTTTTGTTTTGCATTTTGGCTATGGTTTGGGTACTTTTGCCTAGTTGATGGCACTGGGTTTTGACCACACCACTTGTGCAGCCGACACACTGGTGTGTCCCATGTGAGTGACGTCATCGGTTATGCTCGACAGCAGGGGAGATCGTGGAGGTGATGGACACAGGCTGAGTAGATAGCTATAAATGTTTAGTTTTTTACACTATTTGTATGTTTTGATAAAAGCATTTGATCGCTGAAACATTGACAACCATTACCGGCTCTGTCTGGTGCGTTACATCTATTTCATTTAGACCTGCTGAGTGCCCTCCACTTTTTACCTATATATATATATATATATATATATTTATTAGTAGGGATGAGCGGGTTCGGATTTCTGAAATCCGAGCCCCCCCGATCCGAGTCGGGGAACAGTGTCCGGCTTGGGTTTTCCCACCTGACTCGGATCTCAAATCGAGGCAAAACGTCATCATCCCGCCTTCCGGGTCTCGCGGGTTTTGAATTCTTTAAAAGGTCCCTGCATCGGCGCCATTTTTCACTCCAGCTGTGGTCAGTGAAAAGGGAGGGTGGGAGCTTAGGGCTGGCTGGGCTGTGTTGTGCTGCTGTTGTCCATAGGGCTGTGTCCACTCAGTCCATAGGGGCTGACTGCTCTGTGTTGTGCTGCTGTTGTCCATAGGGGCTGGCTGGGCTGTATTGTGCTGCTATCATAGGGACTGGCTGGGCTGTGTTGTGCAGTCAGTTGTCCATAGGGGCTGTGTCCACTAGCGCCAAGCATGCGCCTGTGTCATAAGTAAAGGGCCGGCTGGCTCCTCTGTTAAAGGGTGGTGTAACCCCAAAAGTGCACTCCAAACAAAATAAAAACATATTTTTTTCTGTGTTTGTGAATTGTGTGCACTGTAGCCACATGTGCATCAACAAAGTAGCGCCAAGCATGCGCCTGTGTCATAAATCAAAGGCCGGCTGGCTTGACCGTTAAAGGGTGCTATAACCCCCAAAGTGCACTCCAAACAAAATAAAAAATTATTTTCTGTGTTTGTGAATTGTGTGCACTGTGGTTGCACATGCATCAACAAAGGAGCAGCGCCAAGCGTGCGCCTGTGTCCCATAAGTAAAGGGCCGGCTGGCTCATCTCTTAAAGAGTGGTGTAACCCCCAAAGTGCACTCCAACAAATATATAAAAATATTTTCTGTGTTTGTGAATTGTGTGCACTGTGGCTGCACGTGCATCAACAAAGGAACAGCACCAAGCGTGCACCTGTGTCCCATAAGTAAAGGGCCAGCTGGCTCATCTCTAAAAGGGTAGTGTAACCCTCAAAGTGCCCTCCAACAAAAATAAAAAATTATTCTTTTCTGAGTTTGTGAATTGTGTGCGCTGTAGCCGCACATCCATCAACAAGCGTGCGCCTGTGTCATAAGTCTGTTAAAGGGTGGTGTAACCCCCAAAGTGCACTCCACAAAAAATAAACAATTCTTTTTTTTCTGTGTTTGTGTGCGAAATGTATGCGCTGTAGCCGCACATGCATCAACAAAGTAGCGCCAAGCGTGTGCCTGTGTCATAAATCAAGGGCTGGCTGGCTTGACCGTTAAAGGGTGCTGTAACCCCCAAAGTGCACTCCAAACAAAATAAAAAATTATTTTCTGTGTTTGTGAATTGTGTGCACTGTGGTTGCACGTGCATCAACAAAGGAGCAGTGCCAAATGAAAAAGTTCAGGAAAATGACCTTAAAAGAACATTTAAATCATCTGAGGAGAAACTTAAACTTGCTAATATGCCATTTACGACACGGAGTGGCAAGGAAAGGCTAAGGTCTTTCCCTATGTTCATGACTAGTGGTTCAGCTTCACATGACGATGGAAGCCCTCCTCCCGCTACAAAAATCAAACGAGTTAAGCTGGCAAAAGCACAGCAAAGAACTGTGCGTTATAAAAAGATATCACAAATCCCCAAGGAGAGTCCAAGTGTGGTGGCGGTTGCGATGCCTGACCTTCCCAGCACTGGACGGGAAGAGTTGGCTCTTTCCACCATTTGCATGCCCTCTGCAAGGAGCACCCAGAGTCCACTTGCTGATATGCAAATTGAAGATGTCACTGTTGAAGTACAACAGGATGAGGATACTGGTGTAGCTGGCGCTGAGGAGGAAGTTGATGAGGAGGATTCTGATGGTGATGTGGTTTGTTTAAATTAGGCTCCGGGGTAGAGAGTTGTTGTCCATGGGATGAAAAAGCCCATCAGGTCATGCCTGTGCAGAAGACCAAACATTCCACTTCTTTGGTCTGGCAATATTGCTATCCAAATCCGGACAACTGTCTTGCCATATGTACCATATGTAAAGGTGAAATAAGTAGGGGTAGGGACGTTAACCACCTAGGAACATCCTCCCTTATGTGTCACCTGCATAAAAAGTCACTGTCAAGTTCAGAAACTTTGGCTAAGACCGTAAGCAGTCCAGGGACACTTAAATCCCTTTGTCCTGTTGTATGTAAGCGCCTGCCAACCACACCGTCAACTCCCTCCTCGTCAATTTCCTCCTTAGTCAGGATTGGAAGTAGTCCTGCAGGCCATGTCACTGGCATGACTCATTCATCTGGAGGATCCTGCATTGCTATGCCTACTGCTGCTGCTGCTGCTGTTGCTGCTGGGAGTCGTTCATCATCCCAGAGAGGAAGTAGGAACACCACTACTTTTACTAAGCAATTGACCCTCCAACAGTCCTTAGCGAGGAGGATGAAGTACAACAGCAGTCATCCCGAAGCAAAACGTATAACTGAGGCCTTTCCTGCTATGTTGGTGTTAGACGTGCGTCCGGTATCCGCCATTAGTGCAATGGGATTTAGACAATTGATGGAGGTAGTGTCTCTCCGGTTCCAAATCCCGTCTAGATTCCACTTCACTAGGCAGACGATACCGAGACTGTACAGAAACATCAGAAAAAGTGTCCTCAGTGTCTTAAAAAACGGTTGTACCCAATGTCCACTTAATCACGGACATGTGGACAAGTGGAACAGGGCAGACTAAGGACTATATGACTGTGACAGCCCACTGGGTAGATGTATCACCTTACGCAGCAACAACAGCAGCGTCACCAGTAGCAGCATCTCAGAAACGCCAGCTCGTTCCAAGGCAGGCTACGCTGTATATCACCAGTTTCAGTAAGAGGCACACCGCCGACAACCTCTTAGAGAAACTGAGGGAAATCATCGCCCAGTGGCTTACCCCACTTAGACTCTCCTGGGGATTTGTGATATCTGACAACGCCACCAATATTGTGCGGGCATTACATCTGGGCAAATTCCAGCATGTCCCATGTTTTGCTCACACAATAAACTTGGTGGTGCAGAATTTTCTGAAAAGCGACAGGGGCGTGCAGGAGATGCTTTGGGTGGCCCGAAAAATTTCTGGCAACTTTCGCCATTCAGGGACTGCGTGCCGAAGATTGGAGCACCAGCAAACACTCTTGAACCTGTCCCGCCATCACCTGAAGCAAGAGGTTGTGACGCAGTGGAACTCAAACCTGTATATGCTTCAGAGGATGGAGGAGCAGCAAAAGGCCATTCAAGCCTATACATCCACCTATGACATAGGCATAGGAGGGGGTATGCACCTGACTCAAGCACAGTGGAGAATGATTTCGGTGTTGTGCAAGGTTCTCCAGCCCTTCGAACTTGCCACATGTGAAGTCAGTTCAGACACTGCCAGCTTGAGTCAGTTCATTCCCCTCATCAGGCTTTTGCAGAAGCAGCTGGAAAAAGTGAAGGTAGGAGCTAAGACGGAGCGATTCCGCTCGGCATGTGGGACTTGTGGATGAAGCCCTTCATTTGCTTTGCCAGGATTCCAGGGTGGTCAATCTGTTGAAATCAGACCACTACATTTTGGTCACCGTGCTCGATCCTAGGTTTAAAGCCTATGTGGTGTCTCTCTTTCCGGCCGACACAAGCCTGCAGAGGTGCAAAGACCTGCTGGTGAAAACACTGTCAGCTGAAGCGGAACATGACACGTCAACAGCTCCTTCCTCATTTTCTCCCGCAACTGGGGCTGGCAGGGAAAAACTTTGGTATCCTAAGCAACCCGCTGGCAGTGATGCAGGGCAGGCAGGACCAAGTTTGGACATCTGGTCCGGACTGAAGGACCTGGCAACAATTTCTGACATGTCTACTGTCATTGCATATGATACTGTCACCATTGACAGAATGGTGGAGGATTACATCGGTGACAGCATCCAAGTAGGCATGTCAGACAGTCTATACCTGTACTGGCAGGAAAGAGGCAATTTGGAGGCCCCTGTACAAACTGGCTCTATTTTACCTGAGTTGCCCCCCCTCCAGTGTGTACTCCGAAAGAGTGTTTAGTGCAGCCGGGAACCTTGTCAGCAAAAGGCGTAGGAGGTTGCTTCCACAAAATGTGGAGAAGATGATGTTCATAAAAATTAATTATCAACTCTTCCAGGGAGACCAGCCTCCAGAACGTACAGAGGGACCTGTGGAGGTGAATTCCAATGGTGACGAATTAATACTCTGTGAGGATGAGGATGTACACAACACTGAAGAGGGTGAGGAATTGGTGGATGAGGAGGATGAGGACGACATCTTGCCTCCATAGAGCCAGTTTGTGCAGGGACAGATTAATTGCCAGCTTGTTTAGTGGGGGCCCAAACGAACCAATCATTTCAGCCACAGTCGTGTGGAAGACCCTGGCACTGAAATGATTGGTTTGTTAAAGTGTGCATGTCCTATTTATACAACATAAGGGTAGGAGGGCCCAAGGACAATTCCATCTTGCACCTCTTTTTTTTCTTTGCATTAGGTACTGTTTGGGGCCTAGTTTTTCAAACTGCCATCCTGTCTGCCACTGCAGTGTCACTCCTAGATGGGCCATGTGTTTGTGCCGCCCACTCGTATCTCTTAGATGGGCCATGTGTTTGTGCCGCCCACTCGTATCCAGCTACCTCAGTGCAACCTTTTGGATATAAAAACACTATTGTGAGGTGTTCAGAATAGACTGGAAATTAGTGGAAATTAAGGTTATTGAGGTTAATAATAGCATAGGAGCAGAAAACCCCACAAATTCTGTGATTGTAGCTGTGTTTATGCTTTTTAAAAAAAAAATACAGATCCAAAACACAAAACCCAGAACCCAAAACACGGAAGGGTGGTTTTGGCAAAACCAATCCAGATCCAAAACACGAAGAAAGATCCAGATCCAAAACCAAAACACGAAAAGTGGCCAGTGCACACCCCTACTAATTATTAGTAGAGATGTGTGCCGACCCATGTGTTTTGTCTTTGGTTGTAATTCATCATCCAGTTTTGGTTTTGCAAAAAGCCACCTTCATGTCTTTTGGTTTTGGATCTGTATTTTTTTCCACAAATTGATAAAAACATCTTAAATGACATAATTTGGGCCTGTTTCTGTTCCTACAGTATTATTAACCTTAATAACATTAATTTCCAGGCACTGTTGAAGACCTCAAAGCTCACAATATTGTTTTCATCCAGTTTAGGCCCAAAGGTTGCAGCAAGCTAGCTAGCTGACTAAGCTAATTGACAGCAGTGGGCAACACAAACACATGGCAGTTCAACTTCTAAAATGACCCATCGAGGAAAGAGAATGGCACTGCAGTGGCAGACAGGATGGCTGTTTACTAAACTATATAACCCAATATGAGAAATCAAGAATAGTTTAATTAATCAAAAACTAGATCAAAGGCCCAAGGGAAATGGAGTATGTATATAGTTGAAGGCAGGGAAAGGAAGAAAGGTTTGATTGGTTTGTAAATTAAATTTTTGGATTCTGAAGCAAAATTATGAGGGAGGAGGGGAATGGTTTACAGAGAAAATGTTTCCATTCACAACATTCCCTGCCCCAGTGGAGCTACTTGGTAGTTCAGAATTTTTATAAAAATGTAAAGGGCCATGCAGGAGATGCTGTCTGTGGCCATAAAAAATTCGAGACACTTTCAGCATTTAGCAACCGCATGTTGAAGATATCAGCAACTGTGGCAGTTCAACTTCCAACATAGCACATCTAGGAAACAGAATGGCACTGAAGTGGCAGAGAGGATGGCAGTTTAATAAACTATAAAAATGTTTGTCTTCTATTCAAAAAGAGTGCATAATGCAAAGAAAAGAGGTACAAGATGGAATTGTCCTTTTACACCCCCACCCACACTTATGTTGTATTTTAAACAGGCCATGCAGTTTTACAAACCAATCACGTCAGTGACATAGACTGCCACTTGTGGCTGAAGTGATTGGTTTGTTTGGGCCCCCACAATACAAACTGCCAATGTGCAGCTGACATTGCTGGCAATGATCTCTACATACAAACTGGCTCTGTAGTGGCAAGATGTCGTCACCATTATTATTCCAACCACATCAGTGTGTACATTATCTTCACACAATATTAATTCATCCCCACTGGAATCCACCATTACAGGTGCCTCTGGACGTAATTGCTGGTAAAAGTCTTTCTTGTGGCATCAGGTATTTCATGTAATTGCCTGTGAAGTAGGCTGGTCTTTGATGTAATTGTCGGTAAAGGTCTTCCTCGTGGCATGTGGAGTTCATTTGATGAATATCATATTTTCATTATTTTGAGGAAGTAACCTCCTACACCAATCGCTGACAAGGTTCCTGGCTGTGCTCTTTCTGAGTACACACTGGAGGGTGGGCAGCTTACGTAAAGCAAAGCCAGTTTGTGCAAAAAGCTCCAAATTGCCATTTTTGCCTGGCAGTATTCAAACTGACTGTCTGACATACCTATTTGGGTGCTATCATTAAAATAATCCTCAACCATTTTTTGAATGGTGACTGCATCAGATGGAGTCATGGTAGAGTTGTCACTAAATTTCAGTAATTCTTTTAGATCCGACTAGATGTTAATATGTTGTGTTTAATTATCTGCAGCACCAGTGGGTCTATTAGAGACTTAGAGAAAGCTGAGTTTATCCCTGACAGCTGCAGTTGCCAGAGAAACTGAAGGAGGAGACATTGCCATGTCACATGCTGTTTGAGCTGAAAACTTGCCCTTCAGCAGCTCTTTACTTCTCTTTAGATCTGTTTCCATTGAAAATGTATGACTTAAACCTAGGATCAAGCACAGTCACCAAAATGAATTGATCTGATTTTAAGATGTTGACAACCCTTGGATCCTGGTGAAGCGAATAAAGGACTTGATCTACAATTCCCAACATACTTAGTGGAATCACTTTGTTTCAGCTCCACCTTCAGTTTAAGTCTAATTAGGGGAATCACCTGACTTGAGCTGGCAGTGTCTGAACTCATTTCACAGGTAACAACTTCAAAGGTTTTAAGCACCTTGCAGAACATGGAATGTATTCTCCACTGTGCTGGAATAAGGTACATTCTCCTTATGTCATGGCTCTTTGTGTAGCTGTGGATGGCTTTCTGCTGTTCCTCCAACTGCTGAAGCATATAAAGGGTGGAATTCCACCTTGTTACTAACTTTTTCTTTAGCTGGTGGAAGGGCAAATCAAACTGTTTTTGCAGATGCAAATGCAGCTGCTGAATGCCGTAAATGTTTCAACATTTTTCGGCCCACTGACAGCATCTCCTGCATGGACCTGTCATTTTAAAAAATATTCTGCACCACCAAATTGTTTTTGGCAGAAATCCCAAATCCCAAGGAGAGTCCCAGCGAGGTAAGCCATTTTGCAATGACTTCCCTGTGTTTTTCTAAGAGGTTGACACTGGTATGCCTCTTATTGAAGCCAGTGATACAGAGAGTAGCCTGCCTCTGAATGAGCTGGTGTTTGTTAGATGCTGTTGCTGTTGGTGCTGCTGAAGGACATACACGCACCCATTGGGCTGTCACAGTCATGTGATATTTAGTTTGCTATGTTCCGCTTGTCCACATTTCTGTGGTTAAGTGGACATTGGGTACAATGACATTTTGTAGGTCACTGATTACATTTTATTTAATGTCTATGTACAGGCGGGGAATTGCTTTTCTAGTGAAGTGAAATCTAGATGTGATTTGGTATCAGGGACACAGGACCTCAGTTAACTGTCTTAAACCCACTGCATTAATGGCATATATTGGAAGCAGATCTAATACCAGCATAGCTATTATGCCATCTGTGATCCACTGTGCAATTGGTTGACAGCTATCATATTGCTTCCCTATCAAAGGATTGTTTAACATTCAATTGTTTTTTAAACTACTACTTGTCTTAATCTTCTTTGTTCCCTTCTGGGATAAAGATCCACCCCCCAGGAGCAGCAGGCCTAGTGCTCAAGGAATCTTCGGAGGAATCCTGGATAGGGGAGGACTCAGCATTATCAAATTGGATGCAGGACTACTTCCGATCATGATTGAGGATATTGATGATGAAGGTGTTGGTGCTGGAAATTACAAGTGCTTAGATCTAGCAGAGAGAAGGGAGCTAGCTGAAACTTGTTACTTTTTTAGCATAAGTTTCTGATTTTGACAAAAACTTTTTATGCATGCGCTGCAAATGACATAACACAGTGGAGGTTCCTACATGTGTAAAGTCCCTACCTCTACTTACTGAGACTTTACAAATGCTACAGATAGCAAAACAATTGTTGTCTGTATTTGGGTACAAATAATTCCACACATAAGAGGTGGATTTTTCCTGTTTATGCCGAGGCATGACAATGGCCTTCTTCATATCATGAGCAAGAACAGCAACCACTGGTGCCTTACTTACACAAAGGACATCCTCAACATCCTTATTAGTGCCTGTATCAGCTACACAAATATCCCTCTCATCCTGTTGCACTTTCACTGTAGCATAGGTCAGCAACTTCTTGACTTGTGCTGGTCATTCCCACATTGGCAGAGAGTGCAGCATTGAAGGAAGGAGGCTTTTATATGAGTACAGAAAGGTCAGACTCACACTTGCAGACACACTTAGACTTTCCTCAGGGATTTTGTTGCTGAATGCAGTTTGGTCTACTATCTTAGTGGCTTTCATTTTGTTAACACCTCTTCTAGACTCTCAGTGAAAAGGGCTTGCAGCATCATGAGTGGCAGAAGAAGGTGCCTCACTGACAGTTGCAGAACTACAGTACCACCCATAAATAAAGGCCAAGGCCTGAGCTTTTCCTTATCACTGCATGTTGGCAATTTTATGGTTTTCTGCACTAAACTTTCCCTTTAATAGAGGTGTTTTTTTCTTTACCACTGTAAAATATAGTTTTTTTTATTTCAGATGCTGTGACTTAAACCCTCTATGCCCTCGAGCATTGACTTTAATAGACGACATTGAAGTGGTATCATCATGATGATGCAGCAGCTGCTGCGATAGTATTTGGCTGCTGTTCCTGCTCTTCTCTAAATTGATTGAAATCCATTTTTCAATTCACAGCTCAGATCACACTGTGGTGATTTAAAGGGGTTTTATATATGTGAACAAATGGGTAGCTGATCAGGCCCATATGCTCAGACTTTAGTATCTTGACTAGAGTAGAAAGTCACAGACTGAGAGTTAGATAGGAGAACGTTCATAACTCCCCAGCAACAAAATGTAGTGATGTGATGCTCATGTCACACTTATGTAGGAGAGTTTGTGTCAAATATCCATCTATGTATATGACATAAACAGTCCTGGAATACCATTGGGGCACCCTGGGCAGTCATGCTGGGGCATCCACACCTAAAGGGGACCCATATGTAGAACAATGTTTTTAACTGGGCTGCAGTGTTTTCCTCCTTGGCCACTGTCATTAAGAATGTTACAGATGCAAAACCATTGATCTCACAAAATACAATCATCATCATAATCATCTCTCAAAACTTTCTTCTGCCAACATTGGAGGGACCATGAGTGGCAGGAAGATCCTGTGTGTGTCAGGACTTGGAGGCATAGCGCTCACAGAAGGAAGAGCGAAGGATGTAATTGAAACTATTGTAGTAAATAAAATCTACAAATTTGGCATTTTCTGTTATTGCTTTTATTGGTATTCTATTATAGCAACCCCCAGAAGTTAGTTGCCCTGGTTCCCCCACATGCTTTAATCTATCCCTGGACACAAAGTTCATTCTTTAAACTTGTTGGCGTTGTAATGGTTGCAGATCACTGCAGCCAATATATATTTTTCCTTCTTTTGGGAGCAATGTTTCACTTTAATCCATATGACTGAGGCTAGAACAGGGCTGTAACTAGAGGTGTGTGACCGGTACCAACGCACAGAGGGCCCGATTCAGACCTGCTCGCAAAATGCGTTTGCACGCAGCCAAAGTATGCAAATCCCGTGATTACACGGCAAGGCATTAGCACGCCTACTGTGTCTTAGCATGCATTCGCGTTGTGTATGTAGATGCCCAGCAGCCTGTCTTAAGATGCCCACTTATACCGTCATCTCCAGGATGTGTATGCAACCATCGGTAACATCGAGTACCATCGGAAGCATTCGCAGCACTTGTGGCTGACCATACCCTACTGCAAGCACTGCGAGTGCTTCAGTGTGATTATCAACCATGTGACGTGTACTATGATGCTGCGTCTCAATTATGCACGTCTCTGAAATGGCATTAAGATGCTCAAGAATGCCTGCGTTCGCACCACCACTCCCCCGTTTCCATTGACCATCCCCTGTCACCACCCACAAATGCTTCGTTCTGTCACTCATCCTAGCGAGGTAGCTATGTGCAGCGAGCACACTCTTCCAGATCGCATGGACTCGTTTGTGCACGTGCACTGCAATGCATACGTATGCGCACATTGCAAACATCGGCAGGCTGCATGCGAACGCATCCTAGCGAGCAGATCTGAATCGGGCCCTGAGTAAAGGGGCTCTGTGGTTGACACTGTCACCACCCCTCTGCCCTTGCTTCTGGCTAGCATGGCACTCTGCAGCCAGGACGCTTGTGCAGTGCCATCCGTAGCATCCTGTGGACGCTCCAAATGGACCACTATAGTCTGTGCAGTCAACCCGGCATCCTCAGGATGGCCAGTCAGCGCTGCTCTCACCAGTGCTGCTGGCCAAACCCTTTTGCACGACATCGTGACATCATGCACACAACATCATGACGTGCTCAAGTGGTGGGGTCAGCACAGGGTGCATTTGTGCCCTGTATTGGCCCTGTGTTAGAGGGCATAGGGCCTGATTCAGAGGTGCTTGCAAGAAGCGAGCGCTCGCTCTGAATCAGGGCTACCGCTTTTTTTTTTTGACCCGGCCTCCTGGCAGCTCGCTAAGCTGTGGGTGACCACCCACAGCTTTTGCGAGCGGCCAGGTGATGGTAACGATGGTCACCACCATCACGCTTGCTATGAGACCCTTGCGGTAGGGTCTCGTTCCCGCAAGCCCCAGTGAACTTTCTGCTCTAATAGAGAGCAGGTCTGAATCAGGCCAATTGGCCTGATTCAGACCTGCTCTAATAGAGAGCAGGTCTGAATCAGGCCAATAGTCCTGAAATGATACATTTTACAGCAGAAATAAAACAAAATGTAGTTATGATTTTAAGCTTTGCAGGCATGAATCTAGTTAGATGCACTCATTATCTTTCTGGAATCTAATTGAAACATTTGACTGATTTGCTGTCATATACTTCCTATTGCTTTCTGTGAATGCTGACTAGTCCCTAAGGATCAATGCTCCCAGTGAAACCAATTTACTTTCTCTTCAGTATAAATCATAGGACTATATATTACAGCTAATAACCATACTGTACATAGCTAATAAAGAGGACTTTCCTGTAATAAGAATGCACATTATCATATCCTTTATACACATCATTTTACTGTTATTCTGAATTTTCCACATGTTCTAGAAAATCAGAATCTATGCACAAGGAACCAGAAATGTGAAATTATTTTGAACAGGTATATATTCAATACAAGTGATTACTTAGGTAGTGTAATATTCTTTAGTTTATTCTAACTTGCCATGTCTTTCTTTCAAATGGATTGTGCATAATGGTGAATAATACTGTGCAGCGATGTGTAAAATTGCATTTTATTAATCAAATTAATTGCAGTAGATTACTGATATTGAGTGGTTTGTTTAGATGCATTCCAATTAGTATATTGTATTACAGTCTACTCTATTAGTAACAGGAAGAAACTCTGAGGGCTATATTTACTAAAGTTCAGGTTTTTAGAAGTGGTGATGTTGCCCATAGCAACCAATCAAATTGTAGCTATTATCTTCTAGAAGGTGCTAGATAAATGTTATGTAGAATCTGATTGGTTACCACGGGCAATATCTAAATTGTAACTATTATCTTCTAGAAGATATTGAGGTCTGCACCACAGTGTGCTAACCATCCAAGTGTTGGACTGTATGATTCTCAAAATTATTAAAAGGACTGAGATATTACCTAATATGCTGATCATCTGAAGAATTGGAAATTTATATCTGTTGTCTATACTATCTAAAAACGACAAACAGACGGCTGGTCATCTATATAAGGGAAATAAATTATATTTCACCTTAAAAATTCTTCTGATTGGAAATGCAAAGGAAAGGACAAATGCTGACTATTTGAAATATATGTGCTTACTTTTAAATGTGTGGTTTTTGCATGTGTGGAGCAAGTAACTATTAATTGATGGTACCATATTAATGGTGTTTATTTATCAAAAAGAGCAGTTTAAATCCATTGTCAATTGGAACAAGTGAATTATTGTGTACATGTCTGCTCAATTTTTATAAGATATATCCCATTACAGTTTTTTTTTTTTCATTTTTCTGACTATTATTGGCCAATTTTATTATTTTTATTATTGATATTGTACTAATAAATATGTATATTGTCAATTGAATTTACTGTGTGGATAATCCTATTGATTGCAGCGCTGTCTGTTACACTTTATTATTTTAAATTTCTATTGTATTTATTTACTTATTTTATTAAGTGCTTGGTTGGCTAGGTGCCAGGAAGTTTTTCTTTTTATCTTCTAGAAGGTGCTAGATAAATAACAATAAGTACCAACATAAAATTAATAATGACCTTATATTTAAAAATAATCAGAATATAAATAAGGATGGGGCCCCCAAATTCTTGTTTTCACATTGAAATAGATACAACAAAGTATCTCTTGTGTTATACCACAGGTGTAGGATAAAAGCAATACTGTTTCTCTCTGTGGTTACAATAGTAATCTATTCCCCACAGTATTGAGATAAAACTCTTGGTAAGCCTGTGCATGATTAAACTGATGCTTGCTTCCAACAAAAAAACTTTTGTATATAACTGTGTCTTGGCCACGATATGGTTTTTCATTAGTTATTAGATATATGTCTCTAATAATCTGGGTATATCCATACACACGTAATCACTGCAGAATTATTATTTGATTATTTTTAATTATATGGTCATTATTCATTTTATGTTGGTACTTATTGTTATTAATTTTTATTTGCTATGTGTATGTTTTATTAAATGTATACCAATAGGTTAAATCACTTTATGTTGATTGCATTTCTTAAACCTACAGCAGCGCTCCACACCAGATTAGTTCTTGTTTTATCATTATATTTACAGAGGGTCAGCTCCTCAGACGTAGCAGCAGCAAAGGTGAAGTAGTATGAGACAGTGATAGCACAGAGTGAGTATAGCTCCTCCTTCTTTTGTTTTTTCTTGGTGCTAGATAAATGTTATGTAGAATCTGATTGGTTACTATGGGCAATATCTCCACTTCTAAAGACCAGCACTTTCGTAAATATACCCCAAGAGTTCAAAACCTAGTTGTGCTGTAGTGTATATGGAAGCAATTTGTTACCAGGCTCTTTTATACAAATGTCAATGTTTTCTTTGCTGAAGATGCATGAGAGGAAGATTTCAACCTCTCACGCTGAAAGAAAGACATACAGGACAAAATGTGTAATTATATATCATAGAAAAACACCATATCATGTTAATGTCTTTAATATGTGATCAGCTTCTATGTTAATTAAAGTCAGACCTATGGTGAATGCACTTTAATGAGGGGCTAAGCCAAAGAAATTCAGGCCTGACTTACAGTATTGCTACAATATAGTTCATTGATAAAATTAAGTAATATTGCACACATGGGGTCTAACCACTAATAACCAATTAGAGGACATTTATTACGCCACTGCTGTCTCTGTGTATACAGTGAATGTCCGAAAATATCCAATGTCGCAGATGCCTATATTTGAATTGAGACGCCTACCGGCGGCTGTGTAGAATGACGCAGCATCGGTGGCAGATCAGTCGATAATCATCCTTTGGAGTAACACTATAGATATGCAGAATGCCATGGGAGGTGAGATGCCAGATCCATGTTTTCTATTTATGGGATCGCAGTTGCAGTCTCTGACACGACTCCGTTACCTACCTCAAATGCTTCCTGACTGTCACACACAATATTTTTTATATTTATTTATTTTAATTCAACAATATAAATGAAAATGCCAGTCTTCATAATCTAGTTGATAATGATGACTGGTGCCTCTACTGCATCTTGATACTCTCTAACTGTACCTTCATGCAACATACGCATTTTATATGGTATGGTCAGTCACATATATTTTAATAACAACTAATTAACTACATTGAAATACACAAAAACAAACACTGTAATATACAAATACCATAACAAGATAATTCTAAAAATACATAATACCAACCAAATATCTAACAAGAAATAGTAACCTATACATAATTAAGATATACTTAAGGCCCCTATACCACAATAATAAGCATAATTGAAGGTTACAGTAATTCCAAAAATCTGACAAAATGAAGAAAACATTAAGACTATACAGTGCAGTTATCATGAATGTGAATATTGGTCTGTCCAGTTCAGTTTGTAGATAGAGACAGAACAGTCTCTTTCTAAAATGTTATTTAATTTGTCAGGAAGGAAGTGGGGTACAGGGTACTTGGAACCCCCCCTGAGTGCGCCACTGTTTTACCATTTCTCTTCTGGAAGTGATTTTTATAGAGCCACAGATGATGATTAAGTAGATAGGAATGCTGCCAAGGTTTAAATCATCTCTACAAAAACTATCAATCAAGAACTTGTAAAACATTTTTCAAATTCAAATTATGGCCCTCATTCAGAGCCGTACGCTCTGAGCAGAGCGCACGCTCTGAATGAGGGCCGTCCTCCATAACTATGGAGCGTCCTCCTGGATGCTCGTATAGCTGTGGGTCACCACCCACAGCCTATACAAGCGTGCAGTTTGATGGCCGCGATCACTCCCACTGACATCACTCCCACTGACATCACTAGTGATGTCAGTGGGCCGGCTTCTGATGGGGAACGCCCCCATCAGGGAGGCGCGCCCCCAGCACGCCCACCAAAGGGGGCGTGCTGTCAGTCAACATCGACAGCACGCCCCCTTTGAAGAGACACTACGAGCGAAGGAAAATCCTTCGCTCGTCGCATCTGGCGCATGCGCACGACGGAGCTCCCTCCGTCGTGCGCATGCTCAGTGTAGAACATTGACCCACTTGCGAGCGGACAGCCGCTCGCGAGTGGGTCTGAATCAGGCCCTATGTTCTCTATGAGGATAGTTATCCACCTAGCCAAAAAGAATATGTGTAGTGGTAAGATATATGTACAGTATATGTTTTTAAAATTAGGCATCAATTCAATATTTCTGATGTAAACTTATAGAACTATCAATTAACAGAAGAATATAATTTCAATGTGTATAACATAAAAGCATTCAGCTATGTTCATGCAATTATCATACAAAGGTCTTTAATCATACTAAAACTAACATTTTCAATGTGGTTAAGCTTTAGCAAAACTGAGTGAATTAATACTTTATTTTTAAAGGTTTTGGTTCTGAACTGAGCTAATGGAAGGGTGGAATGGAACATTAATGACTGAGTTCATCCTCATCGGTATCACTGACCTGCCTTGGCTTCAAAAGTTCCTCTTTGTTTTAGTTCTCTTTTTTTACTTTCTTGATATATTTGGCAATCTCATGATTATATCCCTGGTGGTCAAAGATGTTTCTCTACATTCTCCCATGTACTTCTTACTGGCTAACCTTTCATTTGTAGATGTGTGCTTCTCATCTATAACAGTTCCCAAGATGATGGTTGGGTTCTGGTGTGAGAACGTTATCTCTTTGAAAGACTGCATTGCCCAAATGTATTTCTTTCACTTCTTGGGATGTACAGAAGGGATTCTCCTGGCATTCATGGGTTATGACCGATATGTTGCTATCTGCCAACCACTACGATATCATACTTTAATGCGAACAACTGTTTGTGTCCAATTGGTTTCAATTTCCTGGGTTGTTGGCCTCCTCACATCATTGATTCATGCAATTTTGACCTCAGAGCTTCCTTTTTGCTACTCTAACAAAATTAAACACTTTTTCTGTGATGTTAAACCAGTGATAAAGTTAGCCTGCACGGATATCCGCCTCAATGAAGCTATACTGACTAATGTCCTTGGTTTTCTAAGTACTAGCACCTTTGTTCTTACTATAATATCCTATTGTTATATTATTATTAGACTTACAAAAATAAGCTCTTCACGCGGTAGGTTCAAAGCCTTCTCAACATGTTCCTCACACCTTACAGTTGTCCTTCTGTTCTAT
Source organism: Taudactylus pleione (assembly GCA_031769625.1). Classification (NCBI taxonomy): domain Eukaryota; kingdom Metazoa; phylum Chordata; class Amphibia; order Anura; family Myobatrachidae; genus Taudactylus; species Taudactylus pleione. The sequence continues at coordinate 2,459,769 of JAUIMM010000586.1, forward strand.
GGTACAGCAATGTGCACCTATCTTGGGAACTCCTCAGAAAATTCCATAGAAAAAGACAGGATAGCAGCCTTACTATTTACAGTGATCACACCAGCAATGAACCCAGTTATTTACACATTGAGAAATCAAGAGGTCAAAAAATCAGTGGGAAAGCTCATTAAACGTGAATATTTCTAAACCGTGATTGCAATCATTGCATTTTCGTGGAATTGGATTCATTGACATATGGATAACAGCCTTCGGCTACATTGACACCACTAGAACTTGGACCTTCTTTTTACCATCCCTTAAACACAATGTAGATGTTTCATAAATACAGTTTGTCCACTACAGACATATGCTGTTTACATGTGTCATCAACACAATGCTACATTTGTGGTAGAGCATATGCTGACCACAGAGATGTAAAAATGTGTTAATATTCTGTATCTCCAGGTATTTTCCAAGTATACACCTTAGTGTGATGTAGTTGATTCACTGATATTCTCTGTACTGAGTTAATACATATATTCATCTGCTTAAACCTAAGATACACTGTTCCGATCTGTATTCTCACCCTTGAAGCATGGGACAGTATATGTTAACTTTTTTGGACTACAAGGAATTAGCTGTTTTATTAGCAGTAAATCTAAGCAAGAACAGTTAAGAGAGACACATATAAGAAAGTTGTTTTTGGAATATACAACACTATGTGCATGGTACAGGGCTATTTCTCACTGAGTACATTTTTTTGGTGTGGGACATCTTTAAAGGGACTATTTGTTATCATCGTAGACAAGTAACCAAATTTTTATGAATCAAGGAAAAAAATATATATAAATCCTGCGCTCACAACAAATTAAAAGAGCTGCTCAAACTTACTGTGGTTCCCACCACATTAATACATGAATACAAAATACAATAATCCAAGCGCTCCTGGTATATATATGAGTCTGTTTCCAAATGACAGTTTATTATAAAAAAAACTAATTTTTCTTTCTTCTAATATGTTCCTTCCTCCGAAGATCCCTCAAATAAAGCAGAGGAATAAACCGTTGGTAGGTAAATTCACTTATATAATATACATTTTCCCACTCCTACTTACATGTTATAAATTACTGATATCGGTCACCTATTCACTGTGGCAGAGCAGTAGAACCTCATTTGGAACTTCAGAGGGCAGGGACACACAGTATATAATAGCCCCACATGCTAGTTACAGTACAGGCACTAGCACGTGGGGCTACTACATACTGTGTGTCCCTGCCCTCTGAAGTTCCAAATGAGGTTCTACTGCTCTGCCACAGTGAACAGGTGACAGATGTCAGTAATTTCTGACAAATGTTTGAAAGGTGAAAAGAAGGGACCAAACAACAAACCATCTGACAGTTCCATTGATGAAAGTAGTGTGGATGGGAAAATGATGGAGCTACATTATTCTCTCAAGGCTTTAAAGAACATTGTTGTCTGTGGACTATACATCATCCATTAAGAAAATAGTAAACCCTCTGGAGTTGTGAAAAGATGGACCGTCTAAGCCTACATGTAAGTAGGAGTGGGAAAAATTATATTTTATAAGTGAATTTACCTACCAACGGTTTATTCCTCTGCTTTATTTGAGGGATTTTCTGAGGAAGGAACATATTAGAAGAAAGAAAAATTAATTGCAGGGGCATGCATAAATTAGCCACTGCAATGCCCTATACAGCCTGAGGCCTGATAGCGTGCGTGGAAGTTAGCAATTTCTGAGTAAGGTCAGGGCTTGTGCAAGTGTGTGTGAGGCTGCAATGGTACTCAATTGTACCGATGGTTTCACAGTCTTGCTAAACATGACGGGTGTGTGTAAGGTCAGGTCAAGTGGGCGTCCTTATGCAGTGCTGCGATGGCATAGCGATTGCAATGAATTAGCATACTATCGCAGTTGAACTACGTGAGTAATAACTATTGCATACGCAGTTGCGTACGTTAGTGAATCAGGGCCAATATGTGGTATATTGCTATACGTATGCCTTATTCAGAGATATATGCAAATCCGATGGTTTCCGTACATCGTTGATGGCGGGGGCACTGCAGAAAAGGTCCTGTGAGCTCGCCGTAGTGCCCCCAAGCTGCAGCATGATTGACATGCTGTAGCTGTTTGTGGGTGGGGTTGGGGTGGCACTGCCTGCGTGCCCAGAAAATGGAGGCATGTTGGTCACATTTTCTGGGAGTGCCAAGGCCAGTATCTGCTTCTACCGATGCAGATTTACCTGCCTCACAAGCGGCCAGGAAGTGGTCATTCTGAGTAAGCTTAGACTTACTCAAATGGCTGATGCTGCAAACATTGCAGTTGATGGTCATGATGTTGACCCGATCCTGCAGGCGTCGGGTCTGAGATTTTAGAATTAGGGGAAAGGAGTGTTAGGAGACACCTCTGCACTAGACTTAGTTCTAGGAAGATTATTATATACCACAGCCCCAATTAGACAAATTATAACAAGTATGTTATCACTCTGTGGGGGTGCTACCAAGGACAAAAAATAGAGATATACAAAAAGAGAAGATGAAAGAAAAGTATTGTCTCTTTGTTGGGTCACATATGAAAGAATAAATAAAATAAAACTTTTATTATGTAAACATTAAAAAAGTTTTTTCACTTTGCCTTATTAGTGAAATATTTCATAAAAAATACAAATGCAAGACAATCATGTAACATGAAATTATTATTGATATTAAATTATAGGAAATACATTTGTCTATTGTGTCCTTTTTAAGTTGTATAATCAGGAGTATATTATAAATATTTGAAGATATTAAAATCCAATAAATATTGTTGAATAATTAAAAGCACAACTTAAAAAGGACACAAGAGACAAATTAGTTTCCAATAATTTAATATCAATAATTATTTCATGTTATATGATTGTCTTGCATTTGTATTTTTTATGATATATTTCACTACTAAGGCAAAGTGAAAAAACTTTTAATATTTACGTAATAAAAGTTAGAATAAATAAAATAAAATATTTCATATGTGCACCAACAAAGAGACCATACATTTCTTTCATCTTCTCTTTTTGTCCAATCTGAGATGCAGGCTTGAGGCATCTTTTTCCTGCAGATGCCTCCGGTAGCATTATATATGTACGAATGTGGATTGAAAGATCTACAGTAAAAATGGTTGAAAATGTCTAGATAGACACCAGATGTTAGAAAGTAAATAGGTCGACAGGGACAAAAGGTCAACACACTAAATGTCGACATGTAAGAAGGTTGCCATGTACAAATGGTTGACAGTGTCAAAAGGTCAACATTTAAATTTACGACACAAAATGGTTGACACTTTTTTTTTGTTTTATAACCCTAATCTTCACCCTAACCCTCCCCTTGGTGCCTAATCCTAACCCTCCCTTCTAGTGCCTAAACCCTAACCATCGGGGTAGGGTCAGGCATCTACCATCGGGGTAGATGCCAGACCCTAATCATCCCTTCTAGTGCCTAAAACAAACCCTCTGGTAAGTGCCTAACCCTCCCTCCTGGTGCCTAACCCTTACCATTGGGGTAAATGCCTAACCCTAACCCTCCGGTAACTGTCTAAACCCTAACCTTAAATCTAACCCTAACGCTAAAAAAATAAAATAAAAATTATGTGTAAACCAATTTTGTGTCGACCATTTTCATGCCGACCTGTTGACCATGTCGACCATTTGTACATGTCGACCTTCTTACACATTGACCTTTAGTGTGTTGACCTTTTGTCCCCATCAACCTATTTACTGTCAAACATCTGGTGTCTATCTAGACCAGTGATTCCAAACCTCGGTCCTCAAGGCACACTAACAGTCCTGCATTTAGTGATATCCATGGTTGAGCACAGTTGGTTAAATCAAAATAACTGAGGTACTAATTAAGTCACCTGTGCTCAAGTATGGTTATCCTTAAAACCTGGACTGTTAGTGTGCCTTGAAGACCATGGTTGGGAACCCCTGATCTAGACATTGTCTTCACCATATGCACACAGTAGCTGTGTCCTAGCATGCAGCTGCTGTGTGCATAATATTTATCTTAGAATCAGACCCTAAGTTTTGCACATATGCAGACTATGCTCTCATTTACAAACAATCACAACAGAACAAAAATAGACCTGAATTTCAGCATCTTTTGAGCTTTTAACTCTTATAGTATTATAATGCATATTATTACAGGCTGTTTTTTTTTTTTTTTACCTTTTTCTGTGCTGTATATTGCAAATAATTTTTTTGTTAATTTATTTTTGACATGCTTGTTCTCCTTACCTCAAAGATTTATTTTCGTTTTCGAACTATGTTGATAATAAAAATCAGGGCTTTTGTAAACATATGTAAACTCTAAAATTTTGAATTGATCACTATGTCTATGAATGCAAAATGTTATCCGTGTACTTTTTCTTCCTAGTAAACAAGTTATTTATTTTTTGATACCATGTACTTTTCCTACAGTAAATTCAATACGTTATTCATATAATATATTCATCTGCATGTCAGACACAAAAAGCAGTGTACCATTGATGCCGGGCTGCGCCATTTACTGCACATGATATCGTTTTACATATTAACAGAGTCACAAATGAAACACAACAGAACCTGGCGTGAAAAAATATACGGCTGCTTGCATTGGAGCCCTTACATAGATTCAGACTCGGTGACACACAGATGTACAAATGTCACACAACCCAGTGGTCAGTGTATACTAGCAATGTAGTTTTGTTGCTTGTGTGTGTTTTAATTGTGTGAATAAGACGTACATTTCGATCGAAAAGGCGCTCATCACGGCTGAGTCCCACCGGAACCTGGAGCACCGAAAGGGGATATTTGGAGCGACCGAAGCAAAAGTAGAAAGGGCCAGAAGAGTAATAGTAAAACAAGCAAAGAAACACACAAACCCAACACAACCTTTTTGACATGGAGACAAAAGTTCATTTTTCTAAGGTTTTCTTATCTCAACTCTATTGGCAATGGCCTTAACTTGTTGTTATGAATTAAGATACTGTTTATAGCAGTGGTTCCCAAACTTTCTTGAATAACAGCGCACTGGAAAATCAGCATTTTTTTCATGGCACCCCTAGGCCAAAGTTTTTATTAAGAAATTTAGAAAAAATTATTAAATTAAATAAATTGTGTTTACCTATCATCCTTAGGGTTGGTTATGTGGTGGTGGACAGGGTTATGCTCTGTTTGCCACATATTTTATGATTGACAACCACCAGAATGGCTTTTGCTTATCACAATGATCATAAATAATTTGATTTGGTTCTGGAGCACCATCCCGAGGCACCCCTGCAAGTGCCCCGATGCACCTCAGGGTGTCACGACACTCAGTTTGGTAACTGCTGGTTTATGTAAAAGGTTCCATCCCAGGAAAGAAGAGAATGGAGCTTATATATGACTACTGAATGAACATTATACAGACACATCCCTCAACTACTCTTCTCCTCCCTGTATGTCCAGTCTAGTTTCCTCTTGCACTCACTGCCAATGACTGCCACCTCATCGCCTCCTCTTCAAATATATGCCTGAAGGATTTCTCCTGCTCCCAATGCCTTGAATTTCTTTCTGTGCTCAATACAAATTGCACTGCTTCTAAGTTTGCTCTTACAACTAATTTCTTTGAACAAATAAACCCCCCCCCTTCTCCTATCTCTCCAGGTCTTCAGCATTTGCATTTCCCCTTTATGTTCCCATCTAAAATGTAAGATTCTGCAAGCTCTTTTGTTTTTAATATATAATTACAGTATATAAACTGGGGGATGTAATTATGTATTTATGTATAAATGTTATTTTATCAGATTGTAATCATGTTGTATTTTTAATTTATATTATGGTCTATCCACCATTTATAGTGCCTCGATACCCCGGTGTCATATTTACTATGTATATATATATATATATATATATATATATATTAGGGATGAGCGGGTTTGGATTTCTGAAATCCGAGCCCCCCCGATCCGAGTCGTATCCGAGTCAGGCTCGACTTTTCCCGCCTGATCTGAAATCGAGGCAAATTGTCATCATCCGACCTTCCGAATCTCGCAGGTTTTGGAATCTATAAAAGGTCCCCGCATCGGCGGCATTTCTCACTCCGGCTGGGGACAGTGAAGAGGGAGGGTGGGAGCTAGGGCTGGCTGGGCTGTGTTGTGCTGCTGTTGTCCATAGGGGCTGTAACCACTCAGTCAATAGGGGCTGACTGGACTGTGTTGTGCTGCTGTTGTCCATAGGGGTTGGCTGGGCTGTGTTGTGCTGCTGTCATAGGGGCTGGCTGGGCTGGGCTGTGTTGTGCAGTCCGTTGTCCATAGGGGCTGTGTCCACTCCAAAGTCTATAGGGGCTGGCTGGACTGTGTTGTGCACTGTGTTGTGCAGTGTCCCATAAAGGCTGTAGTCCTAGAGGGATGCTGTAGTGTTGTCCAGGGGGTGATCTATGCATCAGGGGTGTTCCCCCCAAGTGCACTCCAAAAAATATTTTTTTTTCTGTGTTTGTGAATTGTGTGCGCAGTAGCCGCACGTGCATCAACAAAGTAGCGCCAAGCGTGCGCCTGTGTCATAAGTAAAGGGCCGGCTGGCTTGACCATTAAAGGGTGGTGTAACCCCCAAAGTGCACTCCAAACAAAATAAAAAAATATTTTTTTGTGTTTGTGAATTGTGTGCACAGTAGCTGCATGTGCATCAACAAAGTAGCGCCAAGCGTGCACCTGTGTCATAAGTAAAGGGCCGGCTGGCTTGACCGTTAAAGGGTGCTGTAACCCCCAAAGTGCACTCCAAACAAAATAAAAAATTATTTTCTGTGTTTGTGAATTGTGTGCGCTGTAGCCGCACGTCCATCAACAAAGGAGCAGCGCCAAGCGTGCGCCTGTGTCATAAGTAAAGGGCCGGTTGGCTCGTCCGTTAAAGGGTGCTGTAACCCCCAAAGTGCACTCCAAAATTTTTTTTTTTTCTGTCTTTGTGAATTGTGTGCACGGTATGTGCATCCTCAAAGCAGAAGCGCCAAGCATGCATCTGTCTGTTAAAGGGTGGTGTAACTCCCACAGTGCACTCCAACAAAAATAAAACATTTTCTTCTGTGTTTGTAAATTGTGTGCACTGTACGTGCATCCTCAAAGCAGCAGTGCCAAGCGTGCATCTGTCCGTTAAAGGGTGGTGTAACCCCCAAAGTGCACTAGTCTCCAACAAAAATAAAAAAATATTTTCTGTGTTTGTGTGCGCCTTAGCCGCACGTATATATCAATATAACATAAATGGAGGAACAAACTTTGTCCTCTAAAAATAAAATAGGGAAAGATCAAGAACCGCTTCCTCCTAGTTTTTAAGCTGCTGCCACTAGTCTTGACATAGACTATAAAATGCCATCAACGTTGTCTGCCAAGGTTGATACCCAATGTCATAGTAGAGGGCATATAAAATCCCAAATGACAAAGTTCAGGAAAATGACCTTAAATAAACATTTAAATCATCTGAGGAGAAACTTAAATTTGCCAGTATGCCATTTATGACACGGAGTGGCAAGGAACGGCTAAGGTCTTTCCCTATGTTCATGACTAGTGGTTCAGCTTCACATAATGATGGAAGCCCTCCTCCCGCTACAAAGATCAAACGAGTTAAGCTGGCAAAAGCTCAGCAAAGAACTGTGCGTTCTAAAAAGATATCACAAATCCCCAAGGAGAGTCCAAGTGTGGTGGCGGTTGCGATGCCTGACCTTTCCAGCACTGGACGGGAAGAGTTGGCTCTTTCCACCATTTGCACGCCCTCTGCAAGTGCTGAAAGGAGCACCCAGAGTCCACTTGCTGATATGCAAATTGAAGATGTCACTGTTGAAGTACAGCAGGATGAGGATACTGGTGTAGCTGGCGCTGAGTAGGAAGTTGGCGAGGAGGATTCTGATGGTGATGTGGTTTGTTTAAATCAGGCTCCGGGGGAGACAGTTGTTGTCCGTTGGATGAAAAAGCCCATCACGGTCATGCCTGGGCAGAAGACCAAACATTCCACCTCTTTGGTCTGGCAATATTTCTATCCAAATCCGGACAACAACTGTCTTGCCATATGTACCATATGTAAAGGTGAAATAAGTAGGGGTAGGGACGTTAACCACCCAGGAACATCCTCCCTTATACGTCACCTGCAGCGCGTTCATAAAAAGTTACTGTCAAGTTCAGAATCTTTGGCTAAGACGATAAGCAGTCCAGGGACACCTAAATCCCTTTGTCCTGTTGTATCCAAGTGCCTGCAAACCACACCGTTAACTCCCTCCTCATCAATTTCCTCCTTAGTCAGGATCGGAAGTAGTCCTGCAGGCATGACTGACTCTCCTATCCGGGATTCCTCCGGAGGATCCTGCATGGCTACGCCTACTGCTGCTGCTGTTGCTGCTGGGAGTCATTCATCATCCCAGAGAGGAAGTAGGAACACCACTAATTTTACTAAACAACTGACCCTCCAACAGTCCTTAGCGAGGAGGATGAAGTACGACAGAAGTCATCCTGAAGCAAAACATATAACTAAGGCCTTGAGTGCTATGTTGGTGTTAGACGTGCATCCCATATCTGCCATTAGTGCAGTGAGATTTAGACACTTGATGGAGGTAGTGTGTCCCTGCTTCCAAATCCCGTCTAGATTCCACTTCACCAGGCAGGCGATACCGAGACTGTACAGAAACGTCATAAAAAGTGTTCTGAAAAATGCGGTTGTTCCCAATGTCCACTTAACCCTGGACATGTGGACAAGTGGAACAGGGCAGACTAAGGACTATATGACTGACAGCCCACTGGGTAGATGTATCACCTTACGCAGCAACAACAGCAGCGTCACCAGTAGCAGCATCTCAGAAACGCCAGCTCGTTCCAAGGCAGGCTACGCTGTGTATCACCAGTTTCAGTAAGAGGCACACCCCGCCAACAACCTCTTAGAGAAACTGAGGGAAATCATCACCCAGTGGCTTACCCCACTTAGACTCTCCTGGGGATTTGTGATATCTGACAATGCCACCAATATTGTACGGGCATTACATCTGGGCAAATTCTAGCACATCACATGTTTTGCTCACACAATAAATTTGGTCGTGCAGAATTTTCTGAAAAGCGACAGGGGTGTGCAGGAGACGCTTATGGTGGCCCGAAAAATTTCTGGCCACTTTCGCCATTCAGCGACTGCATGCCGAAGACTGGAGTGCCAGCAAACAGTCTTGAACCTGCCCCGCCATCACCTGAAGCAAGAGGTTGTGACGTGGTGGAACTTAACCCTCTATATGCTTCAGAGGATGGAGGAGCAGCAAAAGGCCATTCAAGCCTATACATCCACCTATGACCAACGGAGGGAGTATGCATCTGACTCAAGCACAGTGGAGAATGATTTCCGTGTTGTGCAAGGTTCTTCAGCCCTTCGAACTTGCCACACATGAAGTCAGTTCAGACACTGCCAGCTTTTGCAGATGCAGCTGGAGAAAGTGAAGGAGGACCTAAGATGGAGCGATTCCGCTCGGCATGTGGTACTTGTGGATGAAGCTCTTCATTTGCTTTGCCAGGATTCCAGGGTGGTCAATCTGTTGAAATCAGACCACTACATTTTGGCCACCGTGCTTGATCTTAGGTTTAAAGCCTATGTGGTGTCTCACTCTTTCCGGCCAACACAAGCCTGCAGAGATGCAAAGACCTGCTGGTGAAACACTGTCAGCTGAAGCAGAACGTGATACGTCAACAGCTCCTTCTTCATTTTCTCCCACAACTTGGGCTGCCAGGAAACGACTTAGGTATCCTAAGCAACCCGCTGGCGGTGATGCAGGGCAGGCAGGACCAAGTTTGGACATCTCGTCCAGACTGAAGGACCTGGCAACAATTTCTGACATGTCTACTGTCACTGCATATGATACTGTCACCATTGATAGAATGGTGGAAGATTACATCGGTGACAGCATCCAAGTAGGCATGTCAGACAGTCCATGCCTGTACTGGCAGGAAAAAGAGGCAATTTGGAGGCCCCTGTACAAACTGGCTCTATTTTACCTGAGTTTCCCCCCCTCCAGTGTGTACTCCGAAAGAGTGTTTAGTGCAGCCGGGAACCTTGTCAGCGAAAGGCGTAGGAGGTTGCTTCCACAAAATGTGGAGAAGATGATGTTCATAAAAATGAATTATCAACTCTTCCAGGGAGACCAGCCTCCAGAACGTACAAAGGGACCTGTAGTGGTGGATTCCAGCGGGGACGAATTAATACTCTGTGAGGATGAGGATGTACACAACACTGAAGAGGGTGAGGAATCGGTGGATGAGGAGGATGAGGACGACATCTTGCCTCCGTAGAGAAAGTTTGTGCAGGGACAGATTAATTGCCAGCTTGTTTTGTGGGGGCCCAAACAAACCAATAATTTCAGCCACAGTCGTGTGGCAGACCCTGGCACTGAAATGATTGGTTTCTTAAAGTGTGCATGTCCTGTTGATACAACATAAGGGTGGGTGGGAGGGCCCAAGGACAATTCCATCTTGCACCTCTTTTTTTTCTTTGCATTATGTACTGTTTGGGGCCTAGTTTTTCAAACTGCCATCCTGTCTGCCACTGCAGTGTCACTCCTAGATGGGCCACATGTTTGTGCCGCCCACCGTGTTGCTTAGCATAGTCATCCAGCTACCTCGGTGCAACCTTTTGGACATAAAAACACTATTGTGAGGTGTTCAGAATAGCCTGGAAATGAGTGGAAATTAAGGTTATTGAGGTTAATAATAGCATAGGAGCAGGAAAAACCCACAAATTCTGTGATTTTAGAATAGGAGCAGAATGTCGAAACCGTATAAATTGGTTGCGATCGCTTAATTGCGCACGAATCGCAACACGACATCCATTGGACGATTTGCCATTTTATGCGAACACATGCTCCCGCCGCATTTGCGCACGCGCAATTGCACATGCTCGCTATACATGCACACGCATCTCATGCCCCCGCAACTCGCCATATTGTGAATGGCGAGCCATGCTTCTGTGCTCACAACGGTTAAGCACCATTTTACATTACATAAACACATAATAAAGTTAGTACAGCAATACTGTTTAAATATTGTTTTGCGTTTCAATCGCATAGCCAGCTTTTAGGTATTATTGTCGGAAACCTTACCCCGACGGACAGCAGCCTTTCCATCTACTAAACTTATATCCCATTTAACCCTAAACTGACTGAGATACGCACAATGCTATGTGTTTTAAAGGTATACAGTGAATGTTACATGTTAAATAGCAGTTATATGATATCTGGGCTTAGGAATAAGATAAATGGGTCATGAGTAGTATCTACCGATTTCCCTCTGTCTCAACAGGAATATGAACCCAACAGAATGAATATGGAAGGGATCACTATCGAGTTATGAAGACCTGCCAAGAATTATACTCTATACTGTAAAAATCACTGTACACATCCCCTGTAGAGTTGCATGCCAAATGTTAGGACAAAGAGATTTTCTAACACAGTTCAACCTCCAGTGACGTCAACCATCTACTAACCAATGAATAGCAACAACCATTGTGACTCAGTAATAAAGGGCCAATAGGGAACCCCTCTGAGTATTCAGCTTATGTTCAAAGGAAATTGTACACCTATAAATTCCTATGCAGTCTGGATCCCAACCCCCTTTTCCTTCCTTTTTCTCTGCCTGACCCTAAAGAAACATGCAGCAATCCTGATGGACAGCTGTTAGTCTAGGATCCAGACCGCATGGCAAAATATTGGTAATTGTATCTTTGTCTTTATCCTGTATATAGCTGCATTGTATAGATTAAGGCTGATTATACCCTTTTTACAATATAGTAGCTTTGTGTGTGTTTGAACCGCAAACTGTTTCTGTGTGACAAAGTTATTTTATATTGAAATGGGAGGTATGGGCAATCTGGTCTGTGCAATCAAATCTCTCTAATATCGATGCTGTTCAAACGGTATCAATAATTTGGGGGCTCACCGAGTTGGATATCACCCATCGCTGTGTTTTTGAACTGCTCCCCTCGTCTTGGAACAAAAGACTGGAAAGGAGCCCGCAGACTTTTTTCCGGCGTTCCTATTTTTGTTCAGAGACGGAGACTCGCAGTTTGTGAATTCAGAGAGGGCTGATTAGAATCTGGGATAGTGGAGAGAGATTTGTGCTTGCCCACGTTGTTGTAGAACGGCCGCGCATTGCATGCACAACCGATCGCACAATAACGCCACAAAGGTTTTAGTGTACACCATGTGCAAACAGTCGCAGCATAGTGCGTGCGACCGGATGTATGGCCACTTCCTGCCATGTGTAGTGATTACATCTAATTGTTTGTAACCGAACGCACAATAGCAAGTGAAGCATGTGACTAGCATTTCTGTTAGAATTCAAATAAATTATCAAGACTGAAATACGTCATATTGATAGGGCTGTAATCTCCAAAAGGCTGTTAATCAAAAGAAAGGTATTTTTTTTACTTTTGTTATTTGGCCACAATATAGAAGTGTGTAAGGTTTGAGATTGTGAAATAGGTTGTGCCTTCGTGGTCCCTATTTTAGGTAATAAATATAGGGTATACATAACAGGTATACTGGCAGAGGGGATCCTCCTGGTTTCCTATAGTTAAAGAGAGTTAACGATAAAATGTAGCTTCCAGTGTAGTTGTAATATTCATCGGTCAGTTAGGGCCTTTGAGTGTTGCGACCAGACCATACGAGTGTGGCATCTCTGACTGAGGCTGGTTGCCGCGACAAAAGGACAATAGGTGGTTACTGTGGTTTTATCTATAGCTAGATAACTCCTGTGTTCCCTATTATAGGTGGTACTGTGCTTGCCTTAGTAGTTATTGCTGTGTTCCCTATTTTTAGATATTAGCTAACTGTAGAATAGGTGCGTGGAGGCAGCCTTTCGGTTAATTCTTCCACCGGTCTCATCATTGTTGTTTTTTCGCAAAATGGGCGCAAAATAGTCAACAGGGATGGTAGACGATGCGCTGTGTATGCAAGGTCCGACCGGGTCGGCTCTTCATATAATGTACACTAAATATGGTGCGTACGCAACAACGCACTGTACTGTGTGGGTTAAGATGACGAGTAAGAGTGAGAAACCTTTCCCAAAGACTGGAAGCTTTAATATCTAGATTTTAAATAACCTTAGGGATCACATATGTAGAGTGAAATCCCTAAAGAAAAGAGTGGAGTATGATGATTCTTTGAAACTCTGGCTGAATGAGAGTCGCACATGGGTTAATGGCGTGCATGGGGCACCGTGTGGAGCCACGTGCATGCCTAGGGGTGATGCGCACGCAATGCTACACAGCGTAGCGTACGCATCACAGGGAAATGCAAACTTGCGGCATGGTAGCGTTGCCAAAGGTATTGCGAATCGCGCTTGCGCACCCCCTCCACCTTATGTGGTGGGCGGTGATGATACATTACCACATAACAAAAACTGTAAAAATGTTGTAACTGAACCAAGTAAGTTGTACCCGGTCCTGAGTGAATATTTGGAAAATGTCTATGATGCAGAAAGTGATCCTGTAGCAATGTCTGCTGTATCCCATGCTGTGCAGTTATTAAATGTCCCTTCCCAGCAAGTACAAGTATCTGCCCCTATGGCATCAAGAGGGGGGAGGGATCCTTAGCTCATGGGGGGAGGCCCTAGTAGAACCCATGGTGGGGGAGGCTCCTTTAATAAGGGTGCAGGAAGTATTAGAACCAACTGCTTCAATAGCGGAGGTTACTAATACCGTTCGCTGCAGTAATAGGCTTAAAGGTATAGAGGTGGGAGGCATCCACCCTGTAAGGACAATTATTGTCCCTAATGGAAATGCAGATGCGAATGGTGTCGTACCCACAAGGGAAGTAGCGATGCACTGTCCTTGGACACGGGCGGAACTACATTCCATTATGTCTGAATTTCCTGACCCCAAGAAACATCTGGCAAAATGTCAGCGTTTCATAAAGGATCTAGGCAATGCCCATGAGCCAACCAACAAGGATTGGCAAGTGGTGTTAAGATCATGTCTCCCAGAAGGTACAGATGTGAAAAAGTTTATCACAGCATGTACTCTGGATGCAGACATCCCCTTAACTGATCAAGGTAATCAGGATTGTTGCCCAACTAGCCATATTTTTCCCTTTAGTTGTTAATTGGAGTAAAATCTTCTCCATTAAACAAAAGGACAGTGAACCTGCAGAAGATTACTTTAATCATGGGCTGCAGATGATCACTCAGTACACTGGGATCGAAAACATTAAGGATAGCACGCACTACCGGGGAATGGTCATCACTGTTCTAATGGATGGTCTAAAAGACAGTTTGAAAGACAGAGTTCAGACCTCACACCCTGGTTGGAGAGGGATAACAGTTGACGCGCTCAGGGAAACTGCAATAGACCATGACAAGAATATCACCAGGAAATGTGAAGCTCAGAGCGAGAAATTGATGGCTGTTAGCATTCGAGCTCTAGAAGATATGCACTTACAGCCAACAGACACATATCCACCTGTGCAGTTACAAGTCTTAAACACCTACCATCCTGCGCAGGCCCAATCCATACAATTCCCTCACACATACCACACCAGACCACAACACACTCTTCACACACACCCAAAACCATCATACCCACACTCAAAATCCCCTCCTCCTGGACTTCAACAAAATTTCCCAAACAGATCAGCTAAGAAATGTTTTAAGTGTAACCAAGTAGGACACTTTAGGAAGGACTGTAGAGTCATAATTCAGGAACCCCACATGCAGCAACGTATTGATGCATCTCGTAACCATAAGAACTACCAGATAAATCCTGCCCACATTGTTGCTGCAAATGCCTTGCTGGGGGAAGATAGCCAACTATAGGGGTTAGGTAATACCTGTAGTCTGCAGGCAGTCAGGATAATGGGAGGTACTAGGGAAGAGCCGGTAATAAAGGTTAATGTAGCTGGTACTGAACGTTCCTTCCTAGTAGACACAGGGGCGACCAGGTCTGTTTTAAAATCTCTTGAAAATCTACAGATAACAAACCAGACAGTACCAGCAATGGGTGTAACAGGTAGCGTACAGCATTACCCTTTAACCAAACCCACGGAGGTTACCATTAGGCCTTTGCATGCCAGGCATTCTTTCCTCCTGGCAGCAACAGCCCCTACTAATCTCCTGGGAAGAGATTTATTGTGCAAAATGGGATGTATTATCTATTGTACCCCTGACGAGATATTTATGGATGTCCCAGGAAGGTTTGCACACGAGGTAAGGGATGTGCTAGACACTACCCAAAGGTTAATGCTGCACACCATAACATCAGACAAGGGTTCAGCTCAGGTAGTTGATATGTTAGAACAAATACCTAGTTTCCTTTGGACTAAGGATGGGCAGGACACTGGGTTAATGGCAAATGTAGCCCCCATCATGGTAAACTTGAAAAACGGTAGACACGCTCCTAAAATTCCCCAATACCCATTAAAGCCAGAAGTGGAGTTAGGGGTTCACCCCATAATTGAGTGTTTACTACAACAGGGAATTTTAGTCCGTACAGCCAGTGTAGCCAACAGTCCCATCTTCCCTGTGAAAAAGAATGGTGGGAGGGGGTACAGGACCTTAGAGGGGTTAATAAGGTGGTAGAAAGCCAATTTCCCATAGTGCCTAACCCAGCTGTCATCCTTATGCAAATCCCATCAACCGCAACCCATTTCATGGTAATAGATTTATGCTCCGCTTTCTTCTCCGTCCCCCTTCATCCTGATTGCCAATACCTATTTGCCTTCACATACAAAGGCGTACAGTACACATGGACACGACTACCCCAGGGCTTCATTGACAGCCCCAGTAGTTTCTCCCAGGCCATACATGATTGTTTACAGTCTTTTCAACCTGCCAATGGATTGGTACTAATCCAATATGTAGACGATTTGTTGTTATGCTCTGATTCGTTTATGTCATGTTTAAATGATACTAAACTTTTGTTGCTTCACCTCTCGCACACAGGGCATAAGGTTGCTAAGGACAAGTTACAGCCGTGCCAGACCAGGGTTAAATACTTGGAACACTGTCTTACCCAAGGCCTCTGACATCTGACAGCGGACAGAATCCACGCCATACAGACCATGACACTACTGTGTGGGTATTGCAGGTCATGGATACCCGGTTTTTCCATTCTGGCTTTACCACTGCAGGAGTTAGTATCTTCCACAAAACCAGACCATGTCTTGCACTCTTAAGAGTCAGAGCAAGCCTTCCTTAATCTTAAGGACAGTCTGATAAGAGCACCTGCATTGGGGATTCCAGACTATGGGAAACCTTTTGATTTATTTTGTACGGAGGCTGCTGGTTGTGTGGCAGGAGTTCTCACACAAAAACATGGTGATGCCAATAGACCAGTAGCATAATACAGTGCCCAGTTGGATGCTGTGGCAAAAGCACTCCCAACGTGTTTAAGGAGCGTAGCTGCAACCGCACTCTTAGTGGAAAAGAGTGAGGATGTAGTGTTAGGCCATGACATGACTGTACATACACCACATGCTGTTTCTGCCCTGTTAAATTCGGCCCAGACCAGACACGTTTCCTCTGCTAGGTTCACTAAATGGGAACTAGCGTTAATTGCACCGACCAACATTACTATAAAGAGGTGTAATACTTTAAACCCTGCTACTTATTTACCAAGTGTGCCTCATGATGCACAAAGGGTGGAAGGTAAAGGTGAATCGTTACCAGTGGTAGAAGGTGAGTTTGGTACAGGAATTAATAGGCATGACTGTATGGAGTATTTAAATCAAAATTTTACAGCTAGGCCTGACATTCATGACACACCGTTAGAAAATGCAGACTTAATGTTTTACATGGATGGGAGTTGCCATAGACAGACTGATACAGGTGAGTTATGTACAGGTTATGCTGTGGTTGATGACAAGGACGTTATAGCGGCCGAACCACTCGGTCCACCCCATTCAGCGCAGGTGGCGGAACTCGTGGCACTAAGGAGAGCGTGTGAGTTGGCTGAAGGAAAAACGGCCAATATTTACACAGACTCCAGGTACGCTTTTGGGGTGGTGCATGATTTTGGGGCCCTATGGCGTCTAAGAAATTTTCTAACAGCAGCAGGCACACCAATCGCACATGCACATCACATAAAATGACTGTTGACAGCAATACAGCTACCCAAGACAGTAGCTGTCATTAAGTGTAAAGCCCACACCTGCGAAAATGATCCAGTATCATTGGGTAACAACAGGGCTGATGAAGCTGCCAAATGGGCAGCAGGTTTAAAACTTAATCAAATGGATAAAGTGTTGGTATTTGAAATGGTTGACATGCAGAAACTGGTTGAAATGCAAGGTGTGTACCCATCAGGAAAAGGCAAGCTGGAGATCCAAGGGATGTGAGCAAGAGTCCTCTGGGCTCTGGAGAAATGGACAAGGGAAGCCAGTAGCTCCTAAGGCATACTACCCAAGCTTAGCAGAAGCAGCACATGGTCTGACCCATCTGGGTAAGCAGGGTATGTGTAAGTTAGTGAAGGCATACTGCTATGCACCTGGCTTCTCTTCCCAAGCAGAGAAGAGGGCAATGTCCTGTTTGACCTGCTTAAGGAAGAATATAGGAAAAACTGTACCCACCGAACCATCTCACATCCCTCCAGCAGACGGCCCTTTCCAGGTGATACAAATTGACTTCATCCAGTTACCACCCTGCAGGAACTTGAAGTATGTTTTGGTTTGCATAGATGTATTCTCTAATTGGGTAGAAGCATACCCAGCTGCTACCAACACTGCTGCATTCACGGCAAAGAAAATAGTTCAGGAGTTAGTATGTAGGTATGGTATCCCTAGAGTAATTGAAAGTGATAGGGGTACCCATTTTACCGGAGATGTTTTTCAATGTATGTGTAAGTTGATGGGTATTAATAGTAAGCTTCACACCCCATATCGACCGCAGGCCAGTGCCAAGGAGGAGAGGGTAAATGGTACTATTAAAAACAAGCTGAGTAAAATCATGGCTGAAACTGGTTTGGGATGGCCAGAAGCTCTGCCTCTTGTGCTCCATAGTATCAGGACCACCCCTAGATCCCCTCTTAATCTTTCCCAATTCAAAATACTGTTCGGGAGGCAACCTCATTTAATTATAAGTCCTCAGGAAGATTTGAAAAGTAACAACGAGGTTACTGTGAGTTACCTTATAGGGATGAGTAAGCAGCTCCAACAGCAGCAGCAGAAACTAAAACTGTTATCACCTGATATGCCTGAAATGAACTGTCATGATGTTGAACCTGGAGAGTATGTTATGATCCAAAACTATTTACGTTCAGGTTGTTTGACTGACCATTGGGATGGACTATACCAAGTGCTACTGACAAGTACAACATCCGTGAAAGTAGCTGAGAGAGACAGCTGGGTCCATTCCAGCCATTGTCGGAATGTCAAAAATCCTGAGGAGAACCAGACCAGGGGAGAGACAGAGAACCTGGACCTGTCGATTGCAAGCCTGTTCCGTGAAAGCTACTAATTGTATCTGTAGCATTTGAACAAGGCTGGTAAGACCTGGTATGGTGATGGGGTTTCAGGTTGTAACTGCTTTTGTGTATCCTCCCAGAGTTTATATCATACTGTTGTGTTTCGGGATGTCCTGGTTCTGTGCTGGTGGTCGGAGGATGGGGAGAGAGATCGGTAGTGGTGTCAGTGGAGAGGAGCTGGGAGAGAAAGAGCTGCAAAAACAAGGCCAGTACCTGACCAATATTAGCACTGTAATGGTTAAAAGATCTGCTCTCTTGGAATCTCGGAGGCAGTGTGAAGGTTTATTGTCTGAAGAGTATTCTATATGCGCAAATTGTGGGCCTGTAGTCAATGATAAATGCATCTTACGATGTCAGACCCAGAGTAATTTATACTTGGGCAAGCATCCGTTAGAGGACTACCATTCCCTAGTAGGTAAGGTTTTGAAACAAACCGAATGTTGGGTATGCTCCCAGGTTCCTCAAGGACAGCATAATGTAGGGTTAGTCCCATTCCCCTTAAAGGTCTCTGAAGTCATTGACTTACAGGGAGGCAAACTGGTGGACAGAAAATGTAACATATCCGATTCCCCTAATTTGAAGCTCCACCAATATCAAGTAGATAAATCCCTGTTATGTTTCAACTTCACCAATCCCAACAAACCTGGGAATTGGGAAGTCACAGGAATTAATCAGACAATGACCTTCTCACTGAGAGCCGATAATGTATCTATAGACTCAGCACTTTTATACAACATTGTTACAAGTGGGAAATTCTATAGGTACAGGTATACGCGGAGTAATGTTAAAGTGATGGTTGGAAGAGTACCACCCGGGTACTGTGCGAAGATCATACAACCTGATACTTGTATTAGCCAAATGGAGGAGATAGGGATGGGATCATTCATAGAAAAGATGTGTACCGGTATCATGAAACATTCCATCCCATTCATCCTCCCAGATGATGTATATTATATTTGTGGTAGAAAAGCATATAAATGGCTCTCTCCAAGTTCCAGTGGACTATGCTATTTGGGAAAGGTACTCCCTGAAGTCATGACTCTTGCACATAATGAAATGATTGATGTCCATAGGAACATACCTTCTCCATACCTTCATACACATTATGAACACAGAAATAGAGAAACATGATTCCTGGTGATGTGCATAAAGCCACTCAAATTATAAGTGAGATGACTGGCTTCCAGATTTTAGTTGCACTTGATCCCACCAGGATTGCTCGGGGATCTCTAAATTTTAGGTATATTCAAGATCTCGCAAAACTAATAGATAATATCACCGAGCTATATGATGACACCTTTAGGTACACTGGTAAGGAGTTGCAAGCGTACAAGAAAGAGCTGGTCCAACATCGTTTAGTGCTGAATTATTTAACTGCTGTCACTGGAGGGTATTGCGTAACCCTAGCCATCCAGTTTGGTGTTAAATGTTGTACTTATATCACCAACTTATATCACCAACTAGTGACCCCAAGGAGGTGATAGACCTGAAAATGGATGAAATTCTGCAGTTGAAATGGGAATTTCGGAAGAACCATAATGCTTCAAACGCTGAAGTGGAGGAACAGGTCGAAGAGTGGTTCTCCTGGTTGAACCCTATGAAATGGTTCTCGGGTCTAGGAGAGTGGGTCCAAGGACTGATTGCGAGTATAGGGAAACTCCTGATCCTAGTGTTGGTGGTCATCCAAATAATTGGCATATGTATCAGATGTGTTCCAGCGTCTATGAAGTGTGCAAAAGGTTGTTCCAATGGTAACCAGGAAAATGAAATAATGATGGTAGTTACCCATGATGCTGTGAATACTTATGTAACTAATACCCTACATTATAACCCTGAATTAGAGAGTATGATCTAATGTTTGCTTGCATATTGCCATGTATAATAAAGTATTGTCAATGTTTCTTTAGAACACCCTAGTTTAAATGTAGTCTTCATCTCCCCTTTCTTCCAAGGTTGTCCTCTCCATGGAGTGGTGCTTTCCCACACTAGCTCCCCATTGGTCCTCGACTTAGAGTCCACGTGGTATGCTTACGAGGGGCTCCTTTATGTCCCCAGGGGCGCATTATTCAATGATTCAAATGACCACACGGAGTCATATCGTTAAGAACATTGAACAATACTTTATAATACAGTGTCCACATGAAATAAGATCCGAATGATAGTAGGTCCCAAAAGAACACGTACCTTGTAATGATGTGATTTGGATTTGTTTAGCAGTGCATAAAAGTGTTATTAATGCTATTTCAAAACATCTTAAAATGAAGTCTCTACACAATTCAAAATTATCCTTATGGGTTAGGTGCATTCCCACATCTAACATATGGTCACGACCTCTTCAGTCTGGCCTGTGGTGTGCACATAAGGCTAGTTTTATGTCCCTTCCCCCAAGAGCGCTTCATTGATGGGTAAATTAACAACTCATGCCATCCCATAACAATAACATTAACTAATGTCTTATAGTACGGCTAATCAGATAACCAATTATTAATTGTTGCTTGCGTATGGTGATAGCGTATAATTGCTATCAAAGGGTGGACTGTCGAAACCGTATAAATTGGTTGCGATCGCTTAATTGCGCACGAATCGCAACATGACATCCATTGGACGATTTCATCGTCCACAGCCATTTTATGCGAACACACGCTCCCGCCGCATTCGCGCACGCACTTGCGCACGCGCAATTGCACATGCTCACTATACATGCTCACGCATCCCATGCCCCCGCAACTCGCCATATTGTGAATGGCGAGCCATGCTTCTGTGCTCACAATGGTTAAGCGCCATTTTACATTACATAAACACATAACAAAATTAGTACAGCAATACTGTTTAAATACTGTTTTGCATTTCAATCGCATAGCCAGCTTTTAAGTATTATTGTCGGAAACCTTACCCCGACGGACAACAGCCTTTCCATCTACTAAACTTATATCCCATTTAACCCTAAACTGACTGAGATACGCACAATGCTATGTGTTTTAAAGGTATACAGTGAATGTTACATGTTAAATAGCAGTTATATGATATCTGGGATTAGGAATAAGATAAATGGGTCATGAGTAGTATCTACCGATTTCCCTCTGTCTCAACAGGAATATGAAACCAACAGAATGAATATGGAAGGGATCACTATCGAGTTATGAAGACCTGCCAAGAATTATACTCTATACTGTAAAAATGACTGTACACATCCCCTGTAGAGTTGCATGCCAAATATTAGGACAAAGGGATTTTCTAACACAGTTCAACCTCCAGTGACGTCAACCATCTACTAACCCATGAATAGCAACAACCATTGTGACTCAATAATAAAGGGCCAATAGGGAACCCCTCTGAGTATTCAGCTTATGTTCAAAGGAAATTGTACACCTATAAATTCCTATGCAGTCTGGATCCCAACCCCCTTTTCCTTCCTTTTTCTCTGCCTGACCCTAAAGAAACATGCAGCAATCCTGATGGACAGCTGTTAGTCTAGGATCCAGACCGCATGGCAAAATATTGGTAATTGTATCTTTGTCTTTATCCTGTATATAGCTGCATTGTATAGATTAAGGCTGATTATACCCTTTTTACAATATAGTACCTTTGTGTGTGTTGGAACCGCAAACTGTTTCTGTGTGACAAAGTTATTTTATATTGAAATGGGAGGTATGGGCAATCTGGTCTGTGCAATCAAATCTCTCTAATATCAATGCTGTTCAAACGGTATCAATAAGAAAAACCCACAAATTCTGTGATTTTAGCTGTTTTTATGCTTTCTTTAAAAAAAATACAGATCCAAAGCACAAAACCCAGAACCCAAAACACGGAAGGGTGGTTTTGGCAAAACCAATCCAGATCCAAAATACGAAGAAAGATCCAGATCCAAAACACAAAACACAAAAAGTGGCCGGTGCACACCCCTAATATATATATATATATATATATATATATATATATTTATATATATATATATAAATATATATATATATTGTAACACGACCGGATTAGGGGTCCCTCTCCTGGGGTAGATGGATTCCCTCTTCACAAACACAGCCAGGGTTGGACTGGCCCACAGGGCTATAGAGGAAATCCCCGGTGGGCCCCACTGCCTGTGGGCCCACCCCCTCCTCTAGGTGTCAGGTTTCAGACCCCAAATTATACATTGTTATACTATTAGACAGTCAGTTACCTGGTGGAGCAGGACCACTGATTAACAATTGGTTCACTTCTATAGAAACTACACCAAGTTTTGCCTAATGGTTAGCCAAGCATCTGTGGTGGCAGGCCACACCCCCTCTGGTGGATGAACACACCTCTTAAGCATGGGCCCTTATCACTGATTACCATGGTGGGCCCCTCATGCTCTAGTCCGACACTGCACACAGCAGCCAGAAAAGTAGTACAACAGTCTGGGGTCTCGTACTAGCTGGTCGGTACCAGTCTTTATTGTGCAACATAAAAGGAAAATAAAACATAAAAGTAAACACTAGCCCATCTGGGCACTAACTAGACAAGAGGTTCCCTCTCTATAGAAATAGTGGGGCCTACTGCCTCCACCATCAACACAAGCGTATGCACAAGACTTACAGGTAGTTTTCACCAAGTGTCTCTGAGCCAGCCAGTCTGCTTGCTCTTCCAGGTATGAGACACTAGCTTACAATCACACACAGCCTATATCAGCCAGTTCCAGGTGCAGACCCTAATGAGCCTGCCAACAGACCAAAAAGGCCAAAACCTGGAGTGGCCTGTGGATGGAGCCCTCCCTCTCCTCACATCCACATCCCCAAGACCCAAACCGGCTTTTCAAAAAGCCGACACTCAAATCTGCTTCACTGCAGACTTTTCTCCTGGGGTTTTTTAGAACACATATAGGTCAAAAACCTAGGACAAATGTATCTACCACTGACCACTTTAACAGTGTTCCTATCACATATCCCCCCCCTTTGTTTCGACCTGTGGGGCGGAACAACTGAAGCCCCCAAGCAATGAATGCATGACAACGCATCTGCATTGGCCAGCTGGCTTCCTGGCCTGTGTTCTACCAAAAATGTAAAGGTTTGTAGCGCCAAGAACCATCTCGTTATTCTTGCGTTACTGTCCTTGTTTTCTGTTATCCATTTCAGAGGGGCATGGTCAGTAATCAGTTTGAACTTTCTTCACACCAAATAGTATCTGAGAGTTTCTAATGCCCATTTTATGGCCAAAACTTCCTTCTCAACTGTGGCATAGTTTCTCTCATGTACATTCAATTTCCTGCTTAGGTAAAAAATAGGGTGTTCCTCACCCTCTTTGCTTTGTGACAGGACCGCTCCGATGCCTACATCGGATGCATCTGTTTGTACCACAAACTCTTTGGCAAAATCAGGGGTCACCAGAACAGGTTGGGTACATAAGGCTATATTTAATTCTTGGAAAGCTTTCTCTGCTTCAGGACCCCATTCCACCATGATTTTTTGTTTGCCCTTGGTAAGGTTAGTAAGTGGGACTGCAATGGTGGCAAAACTGGGTATGAACCTCCTATAGTATCCAGTGATCCCTAAGAAGGCTCTCACCTGCTTCTTATTGTGGGGTCGTGGCCAGTTCTGTATTGCCTCCAACTTATTGAGCTGTGGTTTTATCAAACCCCTGCCAATGGTGTATCCCAGATATTTTACTTCCTCCATCCCTAGACAACACTTTTTTGGGTTGGCTGTCAAACCTGCCTTAAAGATGGAGTCTAACACTGCTTGTACTCTGGGTAAGTGAGACTGCCAATCAGGACTATGTATGACCACATCATCCAGATAAGCATATTGTCTATGGGGTCTTAGAATCCTATTCATCATTCTTTGAAAAGTAGCAGGCACCCCATGTAGCCCAAAGGGTAACATCTTGTAATGAAACAACCCTTCTGGTGCAGAAAAAGCTGTTTTTTCTTTTGCGTTTTCGGTTAATGGCACTTGCCAATACCCTTTGGTTAGGTCCAGAGTGGTTAAATACCTTGCTGTCCCCAGCCTTTCAATTAGTTCATCCACCCTTGGCATCGGGTAGGCATCAAATTTTGAAACACTGTTCAGCTTTCAGAAGTCATTACAAATACGCACAGTTTGGAATGAGCACAATGGGACTTGACCACTCACTATGTAATTCTTCAATTACCCCCAATTCTAACATTTTTAAAATTTCCTTTGACACAGACTCTCTTTGGGCTTTGGGCAACCTATAGAGCTTTAGGTTAACTTTAACCCCCGGGTCAGTGACTATGTCATGTTTGATGACCGTGGTTTTTCCTGGCAGGTCAGAAAACAGTACCCTATTTCTGATCAAAAATTCCTTGACCTCCTGCTGTTGACTGACTGGCAGGGTTTTTGCCACTGTCACTTTGGGTACCACGGAACCTGGGTTTACTGGAGGGGCTTGGAGGGCTGACAGTGCTGCTCTATCCTTCCAGGGTTTTATAAGGTTCACATGATATATCTGTTCTGGTTTTCTTTTCCTCGGCTGGTAAACTTTATAGTTGACCTGTCCTACTTTTTCTAAGATCTCAAAGGGCCCTTGCCACTTAGCCAACAGTTTACTTTCTTTTTTTTTTTTAAACAATTTTTATTGATAGGTTTGCAAATAACATAAATAGTACACATCTGGGTTGTATACAATCATACAATATAGAATGGTCAACAATTATAAAACACTTGAACATCACAAATATATCCAATCGTAACATCATCAGTGTCAATATATCTAACAATATCTTAGAAGATTCCAAAATGAACATACAATCCAACCCTCAAAACAATCTGAAATTCAAAAGGGAGGAGTGCTATTACTAAGAACCTCCAGGTTATACCAAGAAGTAAACTGAAAACATTTCCTCAAATTTTCTTTCATTACTGGGGATAAATTGTGTATGTATGGGAGCCATGTGTCAAAGAACCGTTTGACCTGCTTTTCTTTATGCAATGATGCCTCAGACCAGTCCATAGAAAATAAAAAAGAAATTCTAGGGTGTAATAGTGTTATAGATATAGGATCTGATGAGATCCATTGAGATAAAATTGTCTTTTTAGTGGCTGCTGACAATTTTGCAAGTAACACACGATTACCTTTGGAGGGGCCATGAACAGTATCCTGGGGGTAAATATCCCAAAAAGCCCAAGTTTTTGTGACTACAAACTTAATCTTAAATGTATTATTGATATAATTTTGAAGATTCATCCACAATGCTTGCACCTGAGGGCAGTCCCATAGACAGTGTATAATATTAGCCTCTGGGGTTCCACACTTATAGCAGTTGGAAGTGGAAGACTCACCGATGAGGAACTTCAATTTTGGTGTAAAATATGCCCTGTGTAGTATTTTCTGATGCATTTCAGTATATGAAATTGAAATTAATTGTTTATTTAGTTTGACATAAGAAGCTAATATGGTTTTCAATGAAAGCTCAGGGAAATCAATGTTCCATTTTAATAATCCCACATTACCGGAATCTATATTAAGTCGCGAATGAGAGTTCGCATATATCTGTGAGGTAGAATAGAGGTTCTCAGGTCTACAGCGCACCATGTTATCCAATCCGCATTCCATGTCCCTCTCACCTAACCCATGCAATATTGATTGTACATAACTTAAGGCTTGTAAAAATGGAAATAAAGGGATTGTAATAGATGGGTGTAAGTCTTGTAATTGAGAACGCATTAGTGGATTCATAGTATCTGCATTTAAAAATTGATAAACATATTTAAGGCCCCTATCATGCCATATCTTAAATATCAGCGATGTTCTATGAGGACAAAAGGCTGGATTGCCCCAGAGAGGTAAAAATAAAGATGCATATCTAGATATCTTCAATTTAGAACGGACCAATCTCCATGCCATACAAGTAGTATAAAGTAATAAATTATCTTTAACTTCTGTTGGTAGAGATCGTGGAGGTGTATGTAAAAGAGATATTAGATTCCAGTCTGGAATAAAAGCTTGTTCCATAGATCTTATGGTATAATTGTTAGCCCCCCCTATCCAATCAATGGCGATTCTATAATTAGCCGCTAGGGCATAGGATTGGAGACATGGCAAATTGACACCACCTAAATCAGTCGTCTGTTGTAATTTGAATATTGATATTCTGGGACGTTTATCTGCCCATATGAATTTTGTTAGGGCTTTGTTTAGCAGTTTCAGGTCGTTCTTTGATGGTATAAGAGGAAGCATTTGGAGAACATAGAGTAGCCTTGGGAAACTAATCATTTTATATAGGTGACACCTACCAATATAGGACAAAGGGAGATATCTCCATTTCGTAAAATCTGAAAAAATCTTTTGTAATAATGGTGTGTAATTTGCAACATATAGGTGGGAGGGGTGTGTAGTAATCTTGATTCCAAGATAAGTAATGCAATCAGCAGCCCATCTGAAAGGGAAAGAATCCCCCCTACCCAATTTTGCGTCAGGTAAAAATGCCAGTGCTTCAGTTTTAGTGTAGTTGATTTTAAACCCAGCTACTGATTCAAAGGTATGAAATAAAGAGACCAGAAAAGGCATAGCCACTTTTGGGTTTGCAAAGTACAGCAGAAGATCGTCAGCGAATGCTGAAAATTTTATTTCTATCTGACCAAATTTAATACCCTGCCATCTAGTCTCTTTAATGAAATGTCGAAGGAGGGGGTCGAGGGCCAAATTAAATAAAAGCGGGGATAATGGGCAGCCTTGTCTTGTACCACGAGACAAATAGATAGAACGTGTGTTTAATGAGTTAATAGTCAAAAAGGCAGTTGAATTTTGGTATAGACTGTTAAAGACATGTAAGAAAGCAGGGCCAAAATTTTGGTAATTAAATATTCTAATAAGATGAGACCAAGACACTCTATCAAATGCTTTGTCCGCATGACAGCTAATCACTATATTCCCCCTTTCTTTCAGCTGGTGTGTTTTGATCATGGTAGCCAACAATGTGCGAATGTTATGAACAGAGTGACGGGTTTTTATAAAACCTGTTTGTGCCGGGTGAAGTATTTTGGACAAAATAGGTTGGAGACGTATAGCTAATATTTTTGTGAAAATTTTGAAATCTTGGTTTAATAGAGAGATGGGTCTATAGGATGACACCTGAGTAGGATCTTTGTTTGGTTTTGGCAGCATGATAATTCGAGCTGTGTTAAAACCTGAAGGAGCTGAATTACCTGCAAGAATGGAATTATATAGTGTTGAAAGGTGTGGTACAATGTGTGAGGAGAGAATTTTATAGTAGACTGCTGAGAATCCATCTGGACCTGGTGTTTTGCCTGTTGGCAATGATTTAATTACTGATTCTATTTCTAAGTCTGTTATAGGAGATAAGATAGCCTCTCTATCGTCATTATTGAGTTTATGAAGACCCGCTTGTCTCAAAAATTCAATTCCCTGTGTAGGTTCATCAGGGGGTGCTTGGTATAAAGAATCAAAAAAGGTAAGAAAGGTGTCATTAATCATTTCTGGATTAGTGCTAAGTGACCCAGTAGAAGTTTTTATAGAGGAAATATGTTTGCGGTTAGTAGAGGACCTTATTAGATTTGCCAACAATTTACCTGGTCGATTACCCCATCGGAAGTATCTATTTTTCTGATAAGTCAGATTCTTTTGGGCTTGCTCCGTACAAAGAGTATCATATAAGGCCTTAGCTTCCCTCTAGGATTGTCTATTTACCTCAGAGGGATCATTCAATAAATCAGAGTAGGTAGACGTTACAGTAGCACTAGCTTGTTGGAATCATTGTTGTAATTTTTTCTTTTTAAAAGATACGTAAGCTAATAAATGTCCTCTTAAAACTGGTTTGGACGCCTGCCAGAGAAGATTAATATTCTGATTATGAGCAACATTATCTGTTAAATAATTTTGAAAATGATGAACTAGTTGTTGTTGAAAGTCTTCCGAAGAGGCCAAATAATCTGGGAACCGCCAATTAAAAGAAGAAAAACGTGGAACCTCCAACTTAATAGTAAACCATATGGGTGCATGGTCTGAAATTAATATGTCAGCTAAGGCAGCATTTTCATCCCTATGACATAAGATCCCTGGTATCAACCAATAGTCAAGCCGAGATAAGGAGTTATGTGGGTGCGAGAAAAAGGAATATTCTCTAGAATCTGGATTTAAATGTCTCCATGGATCAATTAGTTGGAAAGACTCTACAAGCAATGATAAAGTAGACGGCATTCCACGTCTACCTCCGGTCTGTCTAGGCCCACCTGAAACATCCAATGAGGAATCAAATGCTACATTAAAGTCACCTCCTAAAATCAAGGAACCTTCTAGCCAACCTTGTAAAGCTGCATAGATGTCTGAGAAAAAGGAAGCATTAGGGCCTGGAGGGGCGGTATATACATGCAAAGGTGAAAATCTCGTTTTCAATATTCACCTTCAAAAAGAGAAACCTTCCCTCTGGGTCTATCCACTCCTCTAATATATTATAATTAATAGAATTACCAAACAAAATAAGCACACCCCGTGTTTTCGTAGTGAAGGACGCACTTTTGTACTCTTGTATCCAATTATCCTTCAAAGTATTAGGGTCATCTAATTTCCAGTGCGTTTCTTGTAAAAAAACCACGTCTGGAAGAAATTTCTTAAGATGGCGTAGTATCTTTTTCCTTTTAACAGGTGAGTTTAACCCCTCTACATTCCAAGATAAGAATTTAATGGATCTTTTGGTTAGGACATTAGGATTGTCAGTTAGTGGCATAGCAGACATCAACCAACCCCATTTTGGGAAACATGAAAAGGAAACTTCTCTATCCGGTTCCCTTACCCTGTCCCAGCGAGCAGAGAAGGGGGCAATCATGGGGAATCCCTGATAATGACAGATAACCTGAACAATCAAAGCAAACCCAGTGTGGACATAGATAACACAAATACACGTATAAAACAACCTATCAAAATTTTTACATATTTGAAAAACCCAGTTTGGTAGCCCCTGAGGGCATCCCAACTTAAACCAATAATCAAAAAGATTAGAAGAGCACAACCCTAAGGGTCGGAATACATATGAATGAAAAACATAAATTTTCAGCAAAAATACATAACAAAAATACACCACAGCTAAATGTAGCAGTAATAATGACATAATATATAAAGATAACATATAGAAAAGGCAATAGGGATATGTCAAACAGACAATAATGTAATACTTATCAACTCTCCCAATGTTCAGTCATTATCGTCCAGGGTAGAATGAGGAGAGACAGATCCCAGGGACTGAAGAAAATTCTGTACTGACTTTGGGGAGTCGAAGTATGTGGCTTTCCAGCGTGAAAGATTCTCAATTTAGCTGGATACAAGAGCGCAAAACGGACGCCTTTAGTAAACAGTTCCTTGCAAACTATGGAAAATTCTCTTCTCTTTGTGGAAACCTGAAAAGAGAAATCTTGAAACAATAGCAATTTGAAGTCATCGTAGTAAACGCCTGTAGATTTGCGGTAAGCCTCCAATATTTTAACTTTGTCAAGATAGTTCAGAAGCTTGAAAATGACAGGTCTCGGACGTTGTTGAGTATTCTGACGATCCGGACCAATGCGATGCGCCCGTTCCACCAAGATGGGTGGGGAGGTAGATGATATACCCAGTGTTTCAGGAAGCCATGTAGATACTAGGTGAAGAAGATCTTTTGGTTTCACTGATTCAGGGAGACCTATAAGACGTAAATTGTTTCTTCTGTTACGGTTTTCCATATCTTCAAGTTTGTCATGAAGAGCCGCCACAGTGGAATCATGTGATTGGAGAAGAGACTTTGCCTCATATAATTCGTCTTCCAATGTAGAGATGCGATCCTCCGCCTCTGTCAGCCGTTGGGAATGTTGTGTGAGTTGCGCAGTTGCAGCTGTAATTGCCTCTGTTAGTGGTGCTAATTTTATATCAAGTAAGGGCGAAATGATGTCTGATATTTCTTTAGCTTTTTGTACAGATTGGGAACTGTATTTATCGGTGTCAAATAGAGCATCAATTGAGTCATCCCTTTTAGAAGACATTGGAGAAGAAGAAGCATCAGATGCTGAGGCTTTGTCCTTATTGCGCCCAGTTTGCGAGCCTCTAGGACCTCTGGGGGTTTTTGCCACATATTTTTCCATTGTAGACACCAAGTGTGGAGAGATTCTTGTTAGTAGAGAAGGGCAAGAGATACTGGCGTGTCTGTTGATTAAAGTGGCGCTCCTTGTTAGGATATATGTAAAATAATACAAGGCGTTGTCTGTAGAAGAGGAACTATGGGCAGGAAGTCAAAATAGGCGCCATGTATTTCCACTGGCCGCATTGAGCACTCTGTCAATATATGAGAAACAGCCACCAGAAATGACAATAAAATGGCCGCAGTGCAATATGCCACAAGGCCGTGATCCGGGGGTATAGAGAGCAGGGAGCCGGCGTTGATGTAAGCGCCTTGCCTGAGCTTATCCCTGGTTGCTGTCCAGTAAGATTTATTTATTTCTTGGGTCAACAGTGAACAGGGAGCTTCTCTTAAAAAGGGGGCCACTACGTTTGGCCCGCCCACCGGAAATCTTTGATGATATATTCTGAGGCACTGTTTCTTTAAATCTTGATCTTACATCATGCTGACACAAGAGGGAGCTAGACCCTCATGTATGGAGTGAGCAAAGTTGTAGGGTGCAATATGATGTAATAACACTACAGGTGCAATGCAAGAGTAATACAGACCCCTCCTGCAGATTCACCTTCCTTCGGCAGAGAAATAGAAGAGTCACCCAGAGGTCCTCATGTAACACAGCAGTGGCAGCAAGTTAATGGAATAGCGCCAAGCACAGAGCAGCCAGTGACCACTTCACCATGGAAGCCCAGCTAGTAGGTAGGAGAGAGGCCACAGAGTATATATATGCTAAAGAGAGTGGGCAGCCTCCAGCACTCAGCGCTTGCAGGGTAGAGGATAGGGCTTAAAATGGCGTCCTCCTGAAGTTTGCGACTCCGATCACGGGCCTTTCCAGGGGTCTCCTGTTGATACAGGCTGCCTATCCCACCTCTCCAGCCAGACAGCGGGGGTCCCGTTAGGGTATGTTAGTTGTGGCAGCGTCCACGGTGATCGGCGATTAGCGCGGCAAACTCGGGCCTGGCGCCAAAATTAAGGCCGCGGCTTCTGGAGGAGGAGTAGGCCACAATGGCCCCAGAGGTGTAACTCTGTCCTGGGTGTCAGCCAGGAGGTCAGTGGGACCCCGTGTGGGTAAGATTGTGAAGAGGACCCTCTATAACCATAGGAGTCGGCGGGAACGGGTGATTTTGCAGGGTAATTTAGGGAGCTGCAGCAAAGCACGTCTTCCCTGCTTGCCAGTCAGGCCACGCCCCCCAACAGTTTACTTTCTACCATGGGAACCAACACCAACACTCTGTCCCCAGGAGCAAAGTTTCTTAACCGTGCATTGCGGTTATATACCCTATGCTGTGCTAGTTGGGCCTGTTCCAAGTGCTCCTTAACTATCGGCACTACAGCCGCAATTCTCTCTTGCATCTGGGAAACATGTTCAGTCACTGTTTTATAAGGACTGGACTGCCCTTCCCACATCTCCTTGGCAACGTGTAGTAACCCTCTTGGATGTCTCCCATATAACAAGTCGAAAGGTGAAAACCCGGTGGAGGATTGGGGAACCTCTTTTATGGCCAACAGCAGATACGGCAACAAATAATCCCAATCTTTACCATCTTTATCGACTACTTTCCTTAACATATGTTTTAAGGTCTTGTTAAACCTCTCGACCAAACCATCGGTTTGGGGGTGATAAACCGAGGTCCTTAACTGGTTAATCTTAAACAGGCGGCACAACTCCTTCATAACTTTTGACATGAACGGGGTACCCTGGTCAGTTAGTATCTCCTTAGGTATTCCCAACCTGCTAAAAACATGGACCAGCTCTCTAGCAATGGACTTGGTTGACGTATTGCATAGCGGTATCGCTTCCGGGTATCTGGTAGCATAGTCCAGAATTACCAGAATATATTGATGTCCCTGGGAAGACTTCAACAAGGGTCCCAACAAGTCCATTTACTATTCTTTCAAATGGTACCTCTATAATTGGACTTTTGTCTGGGAGCATGATACTGGCATTCAGGACAGGAGGCGCAAAAGTCAGATACGTCTTTATGGACACCGGGCCAAAAAAACCTCTGCACAATTCGCTCAGTGGTTTTCCCTATCCCTAGGTGGCCTGCCATTATATGACCATGGGCCAGATCTAACACTGTTCTCCTGTTAGCTTTGGGGACTATTAATTGTTCCACAATCTCCTCCCCTTTATTAGTAATCTGATACAACAGATCCTGACATATTACCATATGAGAATACGTCAAGGGACTATTGAGATCTACGTGTTTACCATTGACCACCTTGACATTCTCCCTGGCTTTCACCAGAGTAGTGTCATTTAACTGCTGTATGCCAAAGACCTCTCTTCTGACCTCTAAATTCGGCAGACAATCAACGGGCTCTACAACACTTGGCAAGCCACCATCACGCTCCACATTCTCTAGATCGCCAATCATACTAGAAAATGGGAATATCTCTGACTCTGCCACTACATCAGTCACCCTTTTAGACGAGGCAGGATGATTTACCACTGTGCAAAACCGACTTTCCCACAACTTCCAGAAGTGAGCAAAGTCTCTTCCCAATTTCACATCATACATTAAGCCCTGTACCAAACCCACAGAGACTACTATGGAACCACATGGCGTCTCGATGTTCACTTTGGCAGTAATATAATAATGAGTATCCCCATGTATGCATGTCACACCAACAGTTTTTCCCTTATGCTTCAAAGGGTTCACCAACTCAGTTCTCAAAAGTGTAACCAGGCTACCAGAGTCTAACAGAGCCTCTACTCGGTTGCCTTCCACAGTGAATACACACATGTGTTTATCTCTCTCAGCCTGCCGGTCAGCAGTACAGGCTGGCTGTGCAAAGTAGGACCCCCTATGGTTGACAGAAGCAGTATCACATTGCGTGGGCTCAGAGGTAAGTGAACAATTAGCTGCTATATGACCGAAGCCACCACATCAGAAACATTGAGTCACATTAATGTCTAGTCTTTTGCGGGGTAGGAACCTTCCTGGCCTGGCAGGCCTGTCTTCAGGTTCCCCACCCTCAGTCTTAGGCACATTCCAACCCCTCAGCACCCTTCTCCCCAGGAACAGTCTTACCATTCTTGATGGGAGTTCGCTGGTGCGCCATCAGGGCTTGGTGGGGCAGGCTCATCAGCTCCTCAGCCGCCACATACCTCTCCACCAGTTCGACTAACTGGTCTGTGGACTTAGGGTCGGCATGGATCACCCACTTGCGCAAGGATGCAGGTAGCGATCGCAGCTACTGGTCCATCACGACTCATTCGATGATTTGTGGTCCTGTCAGCATCTCGGGCTGTAGCCACTTGGTGGATAGATGGACGAGGTCGTGCATCTGTGAGCGTGGAGTTCTGTCCATTCGGAACTCCCAGCGGTGGACTCATTGGGCACGAACAAAGGTGGTGACTCCCAACCGAGTTAGGATCTCCCAATTTAATTTCACATAGTCCTTAGCATCGGCCAGGCATAAATCATAATAGGCCTTTTGTGGCTCCCCAAACAGGAAAGGTGCCACCAGACTTGGCCATTGCTCCTTGGGCCAACTCTCCCATTTGGCTGTTCTCTCAAATGCAGTGAGATATGCCTCCACATCATCGCCCAAGTCATCTTTTGTAGGAAGTGACTAGCTCGTATGGAGTGAGTGGTGGTGGGAGGACCAGTAGTAGCATCTCCAGGCCGGGCGACCAGGTGCTGTATCACCTCCTTAATAGCCTGGTGGGTTTCCTCAAGGGTGACTTGTTGCTGCCTCTGGGCTGCCTCCAAGGCCATCAGTTGTACATTGATAGCTTCCTGCTGAGCCCGGATAGCTTCCTGCTGTACTCGGGTAGCTTCCTGCTGAACTTTATTAGTCTCCTGCTGAGCTGCCATAGCCTGAAGCAGGGCTTTTCAACGTCCTCCATTTTACCTACAGGTGCTGGTTGGAAGCTAAACCTTGCTTCTCTGAGCATTGGCTGATGCCACCTTCAGGGATTTAATAATCACGTGTCTGCCCCTTTAATTTTTTAAGGACAAATTTTCCTTGCTGCACTTTTCAGTGTGTGCATGCCCGCATTCTCCAGCAATTGTAACATGACCAGATTAGGGGTCCCTCTCCTGGGGTAGATGAACTCCCTCTTCACATACACAGCAGCCAGAAAAGTAGTACACCAGTTTGGGGTCTCATACTAGCTGGTCGGTACCAGTCTTTATTGTGCAAAATAAAAGTAAACGCTAGCCCATCTAGGCGCTAACTAGACAAGAGGTTCCCACTCTAAAGAAATAGTGGGGCCTACTGCCTCCCCCATCAACACAAGTGTATGCACAAGACTTATACTGCATACACACGTAAAGATTTTCTGTCCAGCCATCCAACTAGTTGATTGGTTGGAATGAAAATCTGGTAATGCATGGGAGTAACTGATGATCAGCAATTTGCTTCTAAATGCCAGAAAACAGATGAAAATGGTCGGTCAGACAAGTTTGTTAAATGTTTGATCTAAACAATTTGTTCAAACAACAGTTTTTGTCCATTTTCCGGCATTTGGGAGCAAATTGCTGATTGTCATTTGCTTTCATACCTTACCAGATTTTTAATCCAACCAATCAACTAGTTGGATGGTTGGACAGAATATCTTTACATGTGTGGCCAGCTTAACAGGTAGTTTTCACCAAGTGTCTCTGAGCCAGCCAGTCTGCTTGCTCTCCCAGGTATGAGACACTAGCTTACAATCACACACAGCCTATATCAGCCAGTTCCAGGTGCAGACCCTAATGAGCCTGCTAACAGGTCAAAAAGGACAAAACCTGGAGTGGCCTGTGGATGGAGCCCTCCCTTTTCTCACATCCACACCCCCAAGACCCAAACCGGCTTTTCAAAAAGCCGACACTCAAATCTGCTTCCCTGCAGACTTTTCTCCTGGGGGGTTTTAGAAAACAGGTTAAAAACCTAGGACAAATGTCTACCACTGACCACTGTACCAGTGTTCCTATCACAATATATATATATATATACATACAGTATATGAAAGGTTTAGAGAACACCCCAGGTGCAATTGCCGCTATCTCCCAACCAGGACCACCTCTATTGTGAATCTGAATTTTATTCCACCACTTAGGCAGAAAATAATAAACTACAGTAGGTCCTTATTACGGGATGCAAACTTGCAGTAATTCATTTCTGGGGATTTTTCAGCAATTTTCCCTGTATTTTGCCTCCTTTCTCAAACTCTCCCTCTCAGTTGATAAAGTTCTCCTCTGCTCTGTTACCCAAGTGTCAAATTGATTGTGCATTTTCATTCTCTCCCCACATTGTCTCTTTCCCATTACCGACACTTCTAACTATATGGTATTTGCAGAATCAGGCCTTTCCTCATCCTGGAAACTACTAAAGTTCTCATCCACAGCCTCATCATTTCCACCCCAGGTTACTGTAATCTATACCTCTCTGGTATTCCTAACACATGCCTCATCCCACTTTAATCTAACTCTGCTGCCCACCTAATTTTCCTTGCTTGTCACTCAACCTCTGCCAGTCACACCACTAGCTCCTTATACCACTGAGAATAAACATTCAAACTTCTTTCCCTTACCTACAAAGCTCATAGTCGCATGTCTCTTCATTACCTCTCCATCCTCAAATCTGCTAATGACTGCCTAATCACCACTTCCCCCTCTCCCATTTAGGAATTTTCCCAGGTTGTTTCCATATTTTGAAATGTACTCCCACACTCCATTAGACTTTCATCTAGCCTCCTAGCCTTCAAACCTGCCCTTAAAACTCATTATTTCATTTAAGTCTACCACATTTTCTCCTAATTATGCAGTCTTTGCAGTTACACTACCCTCCTCTTCCTATTGCATACATATCCTCTATAGATTATAAACAGGGCATTCTCCACTTCTCTCTACAAAATGATGCCAATTGCACACTGTAATTATGTATTTCTGAGAAATGTTTTGTCTTATTTGCATTATACAGTACTTATGCAACTAATTGTTAGTTTCATTGCCATTGTACAGACCATTGTGGCAACTTATAAAATATAATAATAATAATATATTACATAAGGCTATTTGCAAATTGATGGAAAAAAAAAAAAATCAAAATTTTTGCAAATTTCCAGGTCATTACATTATGGCACAACTGAACAAATAAATGAGCATGTTATGATGGTACAAACAAATTGATAGTGATTATTGGGGCCCAAATACTATCACAAATTAGACCAGATAAGCTTAATTTAAAGGGGAACCCAGTTTTTATTTTGAATTCTGGTACCTGTTATTTACTGTATTCCCCTGGTAACCATCAGCCAAGGCTACTTAGCATTGACCTGGGCTTTCTTAGAACTGGTGGCCTGAACTGATTTCTGCTATCAAGAAGACAATATAATATTTACCAAATTTTAAGGGAGTATTATTTTTTTAAATTAAATAACAATGGCAATATTATTATATAGAGGTTAATTGGGGTCATATTTGTTAATTAATGATAGTGGCACCAATTATACTGCACACTTGTGGCACTATAAACCCCCATCAAAAATGTATTAATATTTCCTCAGTTAACATACAAATATTATTTTCCATTTAACAGAATAATTCAGTAATTTCCTCCCTATAATATATAAATAAATAATGGTGTCCCTATAAGCAAAATTTTAAATTGTTCTGGTCCTCGTAATAAAAAAAAAAATTATTGCCAGTCTTCTCAACTGTAACATTTGGTGTTATGTTATATACTGTATGGAATTTATTGTATATATATTATGGTATTTGGTATCAATTCTCCATCCAGGTAATACTGTAGTAAGATGTTTTTGAAATTCACCAGTTTGGATGACCATGAAATCTGTATAACTATGTGTAACCTTTCCTCACATACTTCTGTTTAGCACATTATGATTTGTTCTTAGTCAATTATGTCCTCTTTGCTATTCAATTAGTCATTTGATATATAATATTATAATAGTGGAGGTCTCTTATGAGGAATCTTGCTTCTACTGGAAGAGGAGGATGAGCAATATCAGTAATGTAGTTCAGGGGTCCAATGTTCATAGCTGGACTCCCCCTTTAATTTCTAAAAGCTATAAATATGGTAAATTTTAAGTCACCAATATTATACATGTACTTTTGTTTAATTAATTGAAAGTTTTAGTTCTGTATTTAAAATGTATCTGAATGCCACTCAGCAGTATTACATTAATAGTCATATTTCTATAGTGGCAGTCTTTATTAATTTTACTTTATTCACACAGATAAAGGTGTACAGATATGTTTGGTTATAATACTTATAAAAATATTGGCATATCACACTGTAGTACTGTAGAAATGCTTTTAATTTGTTTCCTTTCTAAAAAAATAGTCATACTTTGCTAATTTGAGGTCAAGAATAACAAATATGACTTCAAAAATGTTTTATTAGCTCTAGTTTTGACTACTACTAGCACTATATGTATGGTAGGCTGTATTTTCCCTTCGCGCTAGGGACCTGGAAGTGACGTGAGTGAGGGCGGAAGTGCAGTTCTTGCCCATGAGAGCCAGCTACAGAAGCACTCTGTCCCCACTTACACAAGTTTGTTGTCTCCTCGCGCGCTCACTGCGCTCGCCGCGCTTTGGGCACAGTGTCTCGCTACGCTCGCCACATGGTTATATTTCCCCTCTATGCCCACTTGGATGGCAGGGAATGATGCTGGACCCTGGCTGATGATGTCAGGGTCCTCTCGGTGAAGGGGATTTAGACATCACCCTATATGTATTTAACTAATATACTCATAGTGACAAACAATTTTACAATAACCTGATATTTTCTTGATACAACATAAATAACAGTTCTTTCAGTCAATCAATGGCAAATTAGAACACAAAACAAAACAACATACAGCAACTGAAGGTAATATCTCACATAGTGACTTATTCAAGGGAGAGTTAGGTTTAGGGACTAAGGGGGGGTTAGAGTTAGGCATCCGTTAAGGAGGGTTAGGGGGGGGAGGGTTAGGAATACTTAACTTACCTCCGATGTCGGGATCTTGTGCATCTGGCTGCCGGTGTCGGGATTTGAACCGCTGGGCTGATGTCAGGTGGTCAAACATACCCATTCCATTGAAATATGTTGGTGGAATCGCTCACCGTGCTAATCACTCACTTCACCGCAGTTGTCAGGGAAGACGTCCAGATGGGAGTTGAGAAAGTGGATTTTGAATGAAATGTTGCAGCCTAATTGATGATACTTTTCTAGAAGGTTGTTCACAATCTTAGCATAGTTTCCAGCTCTTCTGTTACTCAAGAAGACATGCAAAACAGTTTTACAGGCTTCCCAAGCCACTTTCTCATTAACCTGCAGGACTCGGTCGAAGTTTTCATCATTAAGAAGTTGACGAATTTGCAGACCAACAATGATCCCTTCCTTAGCATCACTCAGAAGTGGAAATTTTCCTCTCAGGTACTTGAAAGTTTCTCCATCTTTGTTCATCCGTTTTACAAAGTTCTTCATAAGTCTGAGTTTGATGTGTAAAGGGGTGGAAGAATTTTGTTTGATCAACTAGAGGACTGTGATGGACAAAACATGGACTACAATGACTACATGGTCTACAATGACTATATGACCTACAATGACTACATGCACAGATACAAATAAATCTCAGGTGCACAACTCCAAATTAATGATAATATATAAATGCAATCAAATTTTGCAGTGAATAGAGGTTTTTAGCATAATCATGGCCAAGATTATGGGCCTACCCACTATATCCAGGCAACCTCTTTAGGTAGGTCCCTAACATACTAGGGTTCAAATCCAGAGTGTAGGCACACACAAACTAGCCCAGCTAAGCCACCCCAGGGCACCGCCATAGTAAGAAAAGTGCAGTGTAAAAGAGATAGTTAAAAGCAGCCACAGCTGCATATAAAGAATGAAAATAAAAAAGTGAAGAACATGTATAATAAACAAACAGTGAAGGGTTAAAATGTGTTATAAGAGAAAAGTGTTACATTACCATTTTTCTTTAGTAACACATTTTAACCCTTCACTGTTTGTTTGTTTATTATACATGTACTTCACTTTTTTATTTTCATTCTTTATATGCAGCTGTGGCTGCTCTTAACTATCTCTTTTACACTGCACTTTTCTTACTATGGCGGTGCCCTGGGGCGGCATAGCTGGGCTAGTTTGGGGGTGCCTGCACTCTGGCTTTGAACCCTAGTATGTTAGGGACCTACCTTAAAGAGGTTACCTGGATATGGTGGGTAGGCCCATAACCTTGGCCATGATTATGCTAAAAACCTCTATTGATTGCAAAATGTTATTATTTAGTATAAGAAGAGTACATGTAAGCCTTACTGACATATAAAAGTAGTCATTATGTTGACATTGTGAATGTTGACAGTACATGTTTAGGGCTGGAGTTATGCTGCGGTTAGGTTTAGCATTAGGTTGTGGTTAGGGTTAGTGTAGGTTTAGAGCTAAGGTGACTCTGTGGTCATGGTTAGGACTCTAATACTAGAAAAATGCTATGCCCATGGGCGTAACTACCATAAGTGCATGGGGTGCAGCTGCTATGGGAGTCAGAGCTTAGGGGGGCCCATCGTCCTTGTCAAAGTTACATATGTTAAACATTTTTCACCATTGGGTTGTACATTGGTGCCCTTAAAAACTTTTGAATGGAGCCTTCAAATACTTACTTATGCCCCTGGACTATGCCAACTGTTGACATGCACAATGTTGACATGATGACCATGTCGACACAATGGACCACACCCCATAAATATATGTAGC
The DNA here is from genome assembly GCA_031769625.1 of Taudactylus pleione. Lineage (NCBI taxonomy): Eukaryota > Metazoa > Chordata > Amphibia > Anura > Myobatrachidae > Taudactylus > Taudactylus pleione. The sequence continues at coordinate 2,500,005 of JAUIMM010000586.1, forward strand.
CTTACCATTTGAACTCATCATATCTGAACTTTCTGTAGTAAATCATAACCCAGAAAAGACATCTCTCCTACTTATCCTTCACTATCATATTACATATAATCTTCCACTTGTCTGCAAAACAGTATTCTTGTTTACATTTTCTCTATCAAACATAATACTGATGTCACTAACTGGAAACAAAATCTCAGACTGTGGGAGCAGGCCCACTGAGATGTTAATGGTTGATGCTGACACACCTGATAACAGAAAGTAAAGGAGAGGGAATTGAGGGATGAAGGAGTGAGCACATGGAGCAATAAAAAAAAACTTGAGAAGGAAAGGGAAAGCTGAGGTGAGAAACTTGCTTTAGTTGGCAACAAGTGACATATTAAGGTCACTGGTGGTGACAATACTGTGTGAGTAGATCTGCAGAGCCAGCTCAGCAGAAGCATAAATAGGATCTGCTGACAGTGCTGAACATGAGAGGCTGACTCCCTTTGGGTAAGTGTATACATTTGGGTGACAATGACCAACACACAAATACATTTACATTATACAAATTGTTTTGTATTAGTCTGCCATCAACAGACATGAACACAATTTAGGGTAATTTATGAAGCATTGGATGGAGATAAAGTCAACTTCAGAAAAGGCACCAACCAACCAGCTCCTAACTGCCATTTTTCAAACACAGCCTGTGACATGGCAGTTAGGAGCTGATTGGCTGGTACCTTATCTTTGTCGACTTTTTCTCCATCCAAGGCTTAGTAAATAGACCCCTTTGCATCTGCTGTTCAGGTACTATAGATAGAACATAGGAGCAGGCATATGCCTATGCTGAATCAGAGAACAACTGGTGACTAAAGTGGAACCATTATGGGGGAGGTATAAAGAACAGGAAAGTATGGATATCGGGCATGATTCAGAGGTGGACGCTGTTGTGTTTGCTGTTGCGCCTACGATGATATTAAAATGCTACTACTACAGCCTTCTTCTGGTGTAGCCCGTGTCTGAATGTGCAAGGACTGAGATGCCCACTTTCAGTTTCTCTGCACAGTGTACCACCGCTGGGGATTCTTTAGAAGGCAGCATCGGTGTGCCATCGATTGCACCATCAAAATGTTCACCAGCCCTATGGCAGGTGCAGTTTCTTCTTATGACTATGACCTTTGTGGCTTCATCTGTGTGTATTGGAAACAGCCACTTTCACTGACACCCCATCAACTTTCCCATAACATGCCCATGACACTCCCATAACACGCCCATGAGATGGACATTTTTCATGATCACTTCAGGCCACCTCCCAGTCACCACCCAGGGATGCCCTTCAAGTTGCTGCCCCATTTCTGATACCATCTTTCCTGATTGCAACAGCACCTGTCCAATATACATAATGCATGGGCCATAGGCTATGAAGAATTTTTTGCGCAGTTGCAAATAATCGATCAACTATGTGAACTTCGACATTTTATGCACCTTTAAATTAGGTCCATAGTCTTCATAACAAGCAATATATGCATCTGTTATGATGAATAATACAGGAACTTGATTAATTTACTCTAGAATTATTTTCATATTCTTTTTGTATTTAGATCCCTTGTCCACTGCAGTGGTTCATACAAGGTGCACTAGTCATTGGACTGCCAGCTAAAAATCTTTGGCGCATTGGTAGCATGAGTACTAATGTTGCTGGTAGCTCTTACCCAAACCCAACATTCCATCTGACCTATAAACTCAAAATATTCACAAATTTGCCCATGTTATGGACATTTAATTGAAGTATACATTTAATGATGTTTAATGGACACACCATTGCCTTGTTAATACCATATTGAGATATGATACAGTAGATTTTACAATTTAATACAATTTAAGCCATTCCGGTTCCCACCCAAAACCTTTTTCAGAGACCTCTTCACCTCCTTATTTCTCAGTGTATAGATTAGAGGATTTAAAGCTGGGGTGATAACTGTAACCAGTATAGCACTAATTCTGTCTTGTTCTAAGGAGTTTTTTGTGATTGGTCCCAGGTATGTACATAGAGCTGTCCCAATATACAAAAAGACAACAGTGATGTGAGAAGTGCAGGTGGAGAAGGCTTTCCATCTATCATGGGTGGATCGAATGTTCAGGAGATGGGTTCCAATTAACATATAGGACATAATGATAAGTGAAAATGTGCTGACGGCAACCAGCGCAAAAATTGTCGAGACTAGAAGTTCACTTTGGTGGGTGTTTGTGCAGGACAGCTTTATAACAGGCTTAATGTCACAGTAGAAATGAGCCACTTGCTTCATGTTACAATAAGGTAACCTGAAGGTTATAATGGTTTGTGATAATGAATATAAAAATCCAATGAACCAACAGCTGGAAGCCAACTGGATACAAATATGTCTTGCCATTAAGACATGGTACCGCAGAGGATTGCAAATGGCAACATATCTATCATAGGACATGGAGGTTAGAAGTAGGGCCTCCGTGCTCCCCAAGAAGTGAAAGAAGTTGAGTTGGGCTATACACCCAAATATAGATATTCTCTTGTCTCCTAATAGTAAACCAGATAACATCTTCGGGACTGTAGTAGTTGAGTAGAAAATGTCCAAAAATGAAAGATTACCTAAGAAAAAATACATGGGCTTGTACAGAGATTGGTCAATAATAATCAGAGTGACAATGCTGAAATTCCCTAACAAATTGAACACATAGAACATGAGGAATATGAGGAAGAGGAAGATTTGAAGTTCAGGGAGATCAGTGATACCCAGTAGGATGAATCCTTGAATTGTTGTCTCATTTTGCCTTTCCATTTGAGCTATTTATATATGTTTCATTACATATACTGTATGTCATCAATGTGTGCTGATCTCGAACACATGTGTCTGTGTTTGTTCTGCACTCTGGGGCTTCTTCTATAAAGGTAAGATTTATTTTATTGCTATTGTTCCTGAGGAAAGTTAATAAATCTGAAACGTTGGAAGAAACTTGGTGATGACAAGTACCTTTTGTTTGTTTTTACCAGTTTGGTTGAGAAATGCACCAGAGTATCAGTAACAGACTTGTTTGGAAGAGTGCCATACTCCTCTTTATTTTATCATGACATCTCTATGCTGACATTTTCTTATTAAGCCAAAACAAAGACACACAATAACTTGTATATTCCTTATACTAAAGGACAGTTCATCATATCCTGAATTAGAATATAATAAATGCAGTGGTTAATATGAAAAGTTAACTTTTTTCACAGAATCACCTAGCAAACAATCCTTGAAGTAAACACAATTTTAAATGATGGAAACATTTACATTAATTTGTTTAGTGTTAGTAAATGTTTGATGAAGAACATACAGTATGATACAGTATAACATAAGCTAGAAAGAACATAGCACAGAATATTTATAAATCACATTTAATTAGGTTTCACTGAGAAAATGACTTGAGTTTACAACATTATGATGCTGCTCATCAAGTTTGATGTTGATAATGAATAAACAAAAACATTGCAAGTGGTAATATAGTTTTATTTCTAATAATAATAATTTCCATGCAGTCATTGCAGCTGTGAATGAATATTGACTCCTCCAACCTGTAAAAAATATACAATAATTTTTTATTAAATTTGTTTTTTTTACTGCAGGATAAAATGATGAATTGTACTCACTAATATTATTTTTACAAGTGTATATTCCTTTTTAAAATTACAATTTAAATTTAGTTTCCCCATATCTTGCTTCACATAGATATAGTTTATGAAGTAAATTTATAAAATTGTTTGACTAATGTCAAAAGTTGAACCACTAATTAAAACCAATAAAAAATGTAACAATATGGTAATCATGAAATATGATGTGCTACCTCATTACTGAATATAAAATATACACTGTTGCTGATAGAGAAGGACAGATTTTTACTCGCTGAGCAGATACTAATCCTCATAAATGGATAATTATAGTTCCAGTCCAAGTATTGTGTTGGACTATAAATTGAATTATGCTCTTATGACATAATGAAATGTAATTATCTATAATCAGTACTCACACGTGTTTGTTTTCCTCAAGACATAATTAAATAATTGTTAACTCAAATTTCTAAAATTGTCTTGAGAATGCAACTGAATGTTATTATATGTCTGACAATGGCAACAGAAAGCTGGCAAACTACAACCTCAAATATTCGTCACAGCACAGGATGGCATTTCTTAAATTCTATCAGAATCTTTGAAATTATATAGCGGATGGACAAATCAACTGGGAAAAAATGTGTCACAAGGACGCCAAGGCAATCATCTTACACACCTCACAAGCTCTTAATAGCATTAAATTCTATAGGGAGAATAAATTACATATTCAGTAGAGTCTATTACTAATGAAATTATAAGAGACAACTAACTAAACAAGAGATCTGTAATATGTAGTTATTTTGTTTTATATATCATTACAATTAGATATTAAACAAAAATTTGTGCATTACCTGCTATCACCAACCATTTTAAAATCTGTGGATATGCCATGTTAAAGGTAATCTACCATAAAACAATAAACAATGCTCTATTTTGTGTGCCATGTGGGGACCCCAATGACTCAGGGGCCCGTGTGCACAGCACCTTCTGCACCCATTATAAATACAACACTGGTTCTATAGCTTTCTACACTAACACAAACAAAGTTACTATCGTTGATGCATAATACATTAGTTAAAATTTTGAATTTTAATATGAAAAAATAATTGAAATTTTCAAAATAACCTTTTTAAGATGAAGCTGTTTCCTCTTTTGAACTTGGTAGCATCTAGCTTAAGTCCAGGTTTCATTAGTTATATCCACAAACTCAAAAAAGCATACTAACCCTGTGCAACAAATCATCCAAAACTATAATTATTGTTATCTACGGTACCTTGTGTATCACATAGGAACACTCTTTTAGAGTTGGATTAAACACTATGGGCCTGATTTAAATATTTTAATAAATTCTACTTGAAAGAATTTTCACATAACAATTATATTAGCGGTACTAAATATTTCAGTGTGGACAGTCTATTTTTTGTGTGTACCTCACTGAATTTCGCCTAAGCAAGAACGCCCCTTCCCATCTCTGTTTTACTTGCAAGGTTAAATCGATGCAAAATGCAAGCAAGTCTGCTTGGTCCCATATGCATCTGTCCATATACAGATACTGGGCCTGATTCAGATCCACTCACTAGATGCGATCGCGCTCCCAGTGTATGGAAATTCAGCTAAGTGACACCAAGGCAGCCGCTCGCAGGGCAAATCATAAGCACACCCACTATGTATTGGTGAGCGATCACATTTCGTTTGTAGATGCCCACCAGCCTGTCTTAATATGCCCAATTGCGTACGTCATCTCCAGGAAGTTCATGAAACCATTGGTACATCGAGCACCATTGGATGTGATCGCAGCGCTTGTGGTTGACTATACCATGCCGCGAGCACTGCGAGCACTTCAGAGTGAAATTCCACCAAGTGACGTGTCCTATGATGCTGCCTTTTAATTATGCACGCCTCTGAAATGGCATTAAAAATCTCAGGCACGCCTGCATTCACACCTCCACTCCCCCATTTCCAGTGGCCTGCCCCTGTCACCAACCACAAACGGCTTGACCTGTCACTCATTCAGCTGGGCTGTCTATGCTTGGCGAGCGAGAGTTTCCCCATCGCCCGTTCTAGTTCGCTATATGAAGCGTACGCATGTGCACACTGAAAAACATCGCTCGCTCTGAGCGAGCGCTTGCTCAGGCCCACAGTGCGAAATCAAGCAAGTTACTCTACACATCCTGACATACAGTATTATGTGTGCTGATTTTACAAATCAAATAAATCACACTAAACAAATATTAGATGAGTCTAGAGTCCACCATGTTCACCCCAATTTGTTTTTACTTATAAATGAACATTATAATTATATAGAGATAGAGTGAGTGAGAGAGGAAGAGAGAGAGAGAGAGATTTAATGTATTACTGCAACACTTTTGCAGGTTCTACCAAGAGAGTCATATACTTTAAACATACCAGTGAAACCATTGTCACCACTGGATAATTTGCAGAAATAATCTGAAAACTATTATTGCCAAGGGTGGTATTAAAAGCAAATTATCCGTAAAGCTCAATCCTCTCTCATTTTTATCCTGATTACATCTACTGTAAGTTTTTTGATGCTGAAAATTAAAACACATCCATCAATTTTCAGGCTCGTAGGCCAAAAAAGAATGTTTGACAATATAGACCACATGTATCCAATCACTGGGGCATGTGTACCTCCCCCACCCCATCCACAAACTGCTAGCCTCATTTCACTCGTTGGCATCTGTGAGTGTATTTGGGAGATTTAGTCTTTACATTTCCCACCTAAAACTACCTCCAGCAGATTTACTCCAGAATCTGGCTCCTTGTTTTGGTCAAAAATTTGCTCCAGTGAGTGGACATCAAAACCCTGAGCCAATAGTGTCCCTGCCACCTACACTCTACAAGTTCCAGTGTAGCATTTACTGTATGTGCAAACGTTTATTGAAACTCAGGATGAACCATTCAAAGTCCACCCAACAGTTCACTGAATGTAACTGTGTGCTGGGACTCTCTGAGCTGTGGCCACATGCCATTGCTTGATACAAGGGCTGAAGGATCAGACCACCCACTCGTCTCTCAGGGATGAGAGTTTACCCTCTTTGCTCCATGGAGATCTGGTCCCTAGTCTCTGGGTGCCTGTACCTTCACTACTTTAAGTCTAACCATGCATGAAGGGGCTCAGGTAATCCTGGTACCACCCTTAAGAAAGTAATAAATTTTTCAGAGCAGGAAACATTTTCATTAAATCAGTGCCATTTCTCTATGTGATGTACAGTCTTTATTCTCATTTATAACCTTGTTGTCAATTTTTCAGAGATAACCCACAAGCTGTGGCATTCAGCAATATGGTACAGATTATTAGAGAGACAAGGTGATCTTGTGTGGCTTTTGCTATAGTTTTTTGTTATAAAATTGGTGGAGAATGACTTTTGATTGGAAAGTAGTAATGTACATAAACATTATACCATAGTTGGCACAATGCATAATGTCATTTAATCTCATTCTCTATGCAGCTAATTTTTATAGTCACATTCTTTTTGCAAAATGATGTAGATATTTTTCTTTAAACTTTAAAGTGTCTGTAATGAGATACCCATTAAATACATAGTTTAATCTTTGTGAAAAATATTTGTTCTACGAGGGCTGATTGAAAAGTAATGAGACTGCCTTTGTTTTTTTGTCCCATAGTTAGATGTGGCAACGCTATGCTGGTTATTGTGAAGCTCATACATCGATGTGTCTGAACCTGCGGTTGGACTGCCGTAGTCTTCTTTGTTTGGGCACAGTGAGTGGAAGATATTCGTACGTTTCATCAAGGCAGACGAAGACATGTCTATGAGATTACATCAGATGTGTGATTGAATTTTGTGTTAAACTTGGAAAAAGTGGAAATGAAACTCATGAAATGTGACGGCAGCATACAGTGGAGATACAATTAGCTGTGCTGCAGTATTTTGGTGGTGGAAGCACTTCAAAGAGAGTAATATGTGAGTGAGTGATGAAGCAGGTTCTGGGAGACCATCCACCATGGTTACAGATGTCAATATTGCCAAAGCTGCAGAGATGTTGCAAAATGACAGAAGGTTAATTTTTCACAAACTTTCTTGTTCACCTGGCATCTCATTGGGTTCAGCATATTGTGACAAAGGAACAGAAAATACATTATGTGTGTGCCAGGTGGGTACCAAGAAATCTCACAGAAGAGCAGATGTGACAATGAGTTGAATCGTGCTAGAGCACGAATGTTGGAGAGGATACCCAATTTCCAGACATCGATTGTGAAGTGTGACGAATAGCGGATTCGTCAATATGATCCAGCATCCAAACAACAATCCAGTGCCTCCGCAAATTTGCCTCCGCCCAAAAAATTCTGTGTGATTCCTTTGGCATGTAATGTCATGCTTCTGCTGTTCTTTGATGTGCACGGTATGATCCTACAGCACTGAGTTCCCCGTGGTTAAACAATTCATGGTCACTACTATGCAAAACCCATTTGTGCATAGCAATGAGGAAGATAAGACCACATTTGCTGAAGAAACAGTGGATTTTTGCTGCAAGACAATGCCCAACCACATTGGCAGCACTGACTGTAATTAATGGGACAGCACTGGAACACCCTCCATGTTGCCCGGATTTAGCGCCCTGTGATTTCTGGGCATTCCCAACCCTGAAAAAACAACTGCATGGAAAGAAGTTCTCAACAAATGTTGAAGTGAAAAATGCCACAGCTGCAACACTAAAAGTGATGTCACAAAACAGTCTACTGCACGTACTAAATTGTTGTTGAAATGCTGCAAAAAATTTATTGTATCTGAAGGACGCTACTTTGAAAAAAAAAATGTTTAGATCCTGTGGAGTCATCTGATTCCGAATAAAAAAATCAGTATCATTACTTTTCAATCATTCTTGTACTTGCAGAAGACAGTGTCTTTGAATGAACATTTTGGCATTCTTAAAGCCCGTTTTCACCTTGATTTACCGGTAGAATCCCTCATATATATGTGTGAGTGTTCTGTGCAACTTGTTTATATTACATTTTCTATAATATCAACATTAAAAATGAATATGTAATTCAACAATGATTCAGTAGTGCAAACTAAAAATACATAATGTGAAACACATGCTCCATATTTGTGCATATTGAATTTGGAGCTAAACAATTGATTTCCTAGACATGGGTTTGTATATTATTATTTTAATTTAATTAATTAAAAATGCAATGCCAAAGAATGGAGCATGGCTGCTTGTAAATAGTTTTGACAAATGTTATTTTCCTAAATAATTTTCAAGATGTGGTTGATGGACTCCATACAGATTTCACCATGCACAATTTACTTTTAAAGTCATCCAATTGTATTGGCTTTCTTTATTAAGGACAGCATATGCTGTAAATTAAACTATTAACTATGAGATCATCCTATTGAGGATGGCCTTCAATGGGGTGATAACCTCCACTAGTGTTCTTTTTGGCATTAAAAATCCTGCTCCTGCTTCACCTTCATTTCTTGGAGCAGTGGTTCCTAATCTGAGTGCCACGGGCACTTGCAGGGTTGCCATGGGTTGGTTGTCCAGGACCAAATAAAATTATTTATGGTCAATGTGATAGGTAAAACAAGTGATAGTAGCTGCCATTCATAAAATGTGTAGGCAAAACAGAAGAATAACCCTGTCCAACACCACATAAGTAACCTTAAGCATGGCACACAATTTACTCAATTAATTTTTTTGACATATTTTTCAATAAGAAACTGATGGCCTAGGGGTGCTGTGAAAGAAATGTAGATACTCTCGAAAGTTTGCACTTTCCAGGAGGGTTTCATGAACAGTGGCTTGTGTGATGACTTTACCATCACCTCCAGGAAATACACTGCTGGTGAATGTACAGATCAAGGAGGAGGAGGAGGAGAGGAAGTTGACTTGTCTGGTGCGTATCCTTAGATGGTTCTTCTTCCAGGAAACTCTTGCTCTGCAACTAAAAAAATGAGACACTGTAAGCTAGGGGTTCTCTGTGGAATAATGTGAACTGAGAACACTACAGTGTGTTTAACACATTTGTTGAGCTGAGAGTATTTACACATTATACTGTATAAGAACATCACCTATATATCCTATTGACAGTGTTGTTGGCAGAGGCCAATAGAACTTAGTTGTCTGGGGCCCCAAAAACCCTTAATTCAGACCTGGAATAAGACACTTATCTTTTTCTTGTCTTTTATATGTGTATAATTCTTGAGTGTGAGATAGCACCCCCACCCAATACCTGTATATTGGATATACATAAGAAGTTCAAAGAGAAAAAATACTATTAAATAACTCTTACAGCATACTGTATATTGTTTTATATTATATTAGTTCTGTGCGGGTCTACCCCCAGCACCCTATTCAGATCACTAGTTCTGTTGACAACATGACAATAAAAAATACTATAGCACACAAGCTCGCTGCCTAGTTGTCACCCTTTGCTCTGTCCTTTAGTCCTCACATTCAATTTGTATGCAGATTCTGTTACATACATCTAAAACCATATCCAGAATGTGCACCTATTTTACATAAAATACTTCAAAAACTTAAATTCCTGCACTTTTACTTACACTTAAGGCTCTCAACCAAAGTGCACCAACATACATCTCTTCACTTGTCTCAAAATATCTCCCAACTTAGCCCCTCCACTCTGTGTAAGATCTGCATCCTCATTACCAGCTCCAATTCCCATGTATACAGTAGAACTTTTTACGGGCTGAACACACTCTGTGAAATGCCCTCCTACTTACAAAAATATTTTCATCCCTTCTCCAAACCTTCAGGCATTCCCTGAAAACTCACTTCTTCAGTCAGCTTATCAATTTCCTCAACCACCCACATAGCTTCTATAAGTTATTCTACTAATATTCTCCCCTTTACACTGTCCACACAATATTACATAGAGTATGTTCTCTTTATACACTCACTCCTGCTTGCCAAAATTGCTGTTTGATGGATGATACAACCCAAAAGAACCTCTGAACTTTGGCTGGACCAATTTGCAATATGTAGCACTTATAATAGTAAAGATGTACAGTCTTATAAGCGCTCTCCAATTAGCATGAATACATATAACATAACCCCAAGGTGTGGAACACATCTAAAAATGGAAAGATGATCACCCTTTAATCTTTATGTAATTGTACAGTCCATTCATATACATTCACAGTGTTCACTCAGAGGGAAAATTCCAAACTTCTATACAAGATTTCTTCTGCTGATCTGTAATACAATTGGGCCTTCCAGCCCCTATGTTCTCAGTTGTACACATAAGGCCTAGGAAGACACATAAAATATAGAAGAAAATATAGTGCAGATTCCTTTAAAATTCAGTAATCTTTAATCACAGGTTGCACTTACAGTGTTGAAGAAAGTTATATACTAACATAATCCCACTGGCAGACTACAGACATCAGGCATCAGGTGGAGACATGTCCCGAGTCCCAGATGAAACAAGGGAGAGGGTGGTCCTTAGATCCAGATAATCAGGTCCACCAACCGGGATGCGATACCAGCGCTGCTTTATACCAGGGATCCAGAATTGAAATGAGCCATGCTTAACGCATTTCAGACGCAACAGTCCTTCGTCAGAAGCGTGTTTTGGCTCATACAGTTATAATTTTTAAATCCGAGTTCCGAACTGACAACAGACCAAAGCCTGGACTCTGTTCCACTAGGAACCACAAAGTAAATCCAAACTGGGATTTGATGAGACTCAGAACCCCTAAGTTTGGGTGTGTTCATATTTCAGGAAACCAAATCACTCAACTCTATTTAAAATCTTGTTTTAAGATTTATAAATTGAATGTTTTTTTTATGAAGTGACTGCATTATTAGCAAACAGTGTGATTGATGACAGCTACTGGCAATGGTAAAGGACCATACTTGTCTATTGCTGTTACAGAACATACTTAATGATCAATATATAGATAATCAATACATACTGATTAGGTAGTAAAAATTAACCCAAACAATACACCAGAAATGGGCAGTGTTAAATTGACATTACTGTATTCATGGAGAATATTTTTGAAATGGTACCTTATTAGTTGCAACCAGTATTTGCACAAAGGAGCATTTTAACTGCACAGTGCAAGTATCTTTGCTGCTCCTGTGTGGAGCCATTATTACAAATATTTTACTGGATAGTCAGAGCTTCCAGATGAGTTTGGGGTGGGAGACAGCAATGCACTGGTAGCAACAGTGGCAAATTGTTCAGTACAGGTTGTGAGGTGCACGCCTATGGTTCAGTCTGCCCTACAAAGTCTGCACCCATGATAGATAATCTACTGGCTTCACACTACATTATCACACCAGTGTAGTTTATATGATACCTACTCGATTGATTTAGTAGTAATACAGCATATCTGAAGCATGCCTGATGTACAGTAAACCTAGTGTATTTGCTTCTGCTACAGAGCACAGAGCAGGACACATGTCTGACTGAGGATATTTACATAATTATGCCTTTCTGTGTGCATCATTTCTAAGTGTTTTTGCTGCATATACTACTCAGCATCAGGCTCAAGGTGTGTTATGTTTTGCTACATCTGAAGAGTATTAGAGATGCAACACGGCTCTTTGATGGGGAAGCCCCCCTAACTATACAGCTTACTGGTACTTCCTCCTTTGGTCCCAGCCTGAACTTTATAGTTTTGAATATTCATATTAAAATAAAAGATGTGATTGAAATATGTGATTAAAATAGTGGATATGCCCTAAGCCTTGGAGAGTGATAAGGTGGAGAGTTATAAAGTACCAACCAATCAGCTCCTAACTGTTACTTTACAGGTTGTGTTTGAAAAATGAAAGTTAGGAGCTGGTTGGTTGGTACTTTATCTATCTCCAATTTATAACTCTCCAAAGCTTAATGTATCTCCCGTATCTCTAAATTAATTTAAAAAAATAAGACACATGGAGCTTATTCAGCTTTAGCTGCTACTGTAAGCATGTCCAGATTTATTCTCATTACAATTGCACCACTATATTTGTGCTAGTATTATATTTTGAAATGTTGCCATTCTAAGAACATTTTCCTAAGAGATCTCTTCACTTCCTTGTTGCGCAATGCATAAATCATAGGATTTAAGGCCGGCGTAATAACTGTAAACAAGATGGCAGTCATTCTATCCTGCTCCAGTGCATCCTTAGTAGCTGGTCTCATGTACGTGCAGAAGGCAGTTCCGTAATATATAAGGACGACAGTCAGGTGCGAAGTGCAAGTGGAGATGGCTTTATTCCTGCCTTGGTCAGAACGGATGTTCTGGAGATGGCTTGCAATAAAGGCGTATGAAATCACTATTAAAACAAATGTGCCAAGAGCTACAGATCCGGTGAGGATGTTCACTAAGCTTTCATTGACATGTGTGTCCGTGCAGGCCAACTTTAGAAGAGGTTTAATATCACAATAGAAATGAGTGACTTTGTTCATATTGCAGAAGGGCAACCTGGAAGTCAGAATGGTGTGAGACAATGAGTACAAGAATCCAATAAACCAGGAAAGGAATGCCAACTGAATATAAACCGTCCTTCCCATGAGAACATGGTATCTTAATGGGTTACAAATGGCGACATATCTGTCATAAGACATTGAGGCAAGAAGCATGGCCTCAGTGCTGCCCAAGAAGTGAAAAACATAGAGTTGGGCTATGCAGGCCTGAAATGATATCTTTTTGTCTTCCATAAGCAAGCCAGACAACATTTTTGGGACTGTTGTAGTTGCGTAGAAAAAGTCCAAGAAGGACAGATTGCCCAAAAAAAAGTACATAGGAGTATGAAGCCCATGATCAGTAACAACCATGACCACAATGCTTAGGTTACCGACAAAGCTAAATAGGTAGAACATAAGAAATGTGATGAAGAGAATTATCTGTAGCCGAGGGAGGTTGGTGACTCCCAGAAGTATGAACTCTGTCACAGATGTTTTATTTGTCTCTTCCATTTGTCTCTGAAAAGAAGAATATACAAGAGTCAATAAGAAGTCAAAATCTAAAGAATCTAAACTTTTAAAAACATCCGCAAGGACGTTAAGGGTAGGATGTTGTGGCTTGACCTACCTCAAAGAAACAGGAGCGAAATAGAAGACCAACTATAAAGCAATAAAGTTAATTTAAGAAATTTTAAATATGCAAGTGTACAAATCAATAGACATTATGCAAATGTGCCTGTGAGGTTCTACATGAAGTAGTGGACCCTCTGTGACCTTGGTATTTGGCATTAGCTCCCTTGGGGGTATGGATGTCAAGGGCTATACATTTTGTCACCAAAGCACCCTGCAAAGAGACATTTTTTTAATATATTTTTTTATTATATTTTTTATTTATATATTTTCATTCATATATTTATTCATTATTATATCACATACTTAGCGCTTTCTTAAATCTTATATACTGAACACCTTCAAAAGAGACATAGAAGATCATCTACTTAAGGTTGATTTGCAAAAATAGTGATGATAATGTTTTTATTTGGTTATTTACAAATCAATACCCAAATCAACAAATCTTTTAAAATCACTGAAATTCCAGATTATTTAGCAATAAATTTACAGTAGAACAGATTAATCAATAAAATATTTGATTAGTAGTTTGATTTTGGGAATTAATACTGTATTAGTGCACCCCTTACATATAAGTCACTGTATATGTAATTGTAGATTTTTACTATATACCCTCTGGCCAAAAAATATTTTTGTGGGGCATAATCCATTCCTACTCCCCAGTGCCAAAGATGACCCCCCATTTATCTTCCTACCTCGGTTGCATAGCCCCGCCCCATCTCCTTGTTGCAGAGTGTGGAGCAGGAGAACTGATCATCAGGCCCCCCTGCTGCAGCTAATCTCTACACATGCAGTTATCAGCATATTTGTGTTTAGAAGGGAGCACTTTTGGTTTAAGCACATGTGCCCAGAGTGCTGTTCACACAACATTCTGCAGTGTTATTTTGGAAGTGATGTCAGTGGTCACAGAATACATTGTGACTCCCAGGGGGCCGGAGCAGGAGGAGGACATCCACTCTGCACATGTGTAGAAAGGATTTCCTTAATTACAGACAGGGGATGCAGCGAAACTGCATTGACGCATGGGATGCGACCATGTCAGTTGAAGCGCAGCTGGCTGCGGCTGCATCCCATGTGTTAGTGCCAGGTAAGTGGTTAAGTGGTCACTTCATTTTTCATTTTGCTCAATATTGAAATCTTACAGCTATTTAATTAGTATAATTATAGTTGGGGCTTTCAATATTCAGCAAAAGCAGACATGGTTAACAAATAAATTAACTCCCAAATCCATATTCAAACAGTTGGTACATGGAAACACAATAATAAATACATGCTTACATGAAATACACTCATCAACTCTTGTATTTTGTTCAAATTACAAAGTATTATAGAACTAGCCTGTTTGACTAATAATGGGGTTTATGAAAGTAGAACATGCATTAAAAAATGGGCACATTAAAACATTTTTTTTAAATATCACTGGTAAATTAAAATTTTTGAATGCAAAAAAAAATTGCTGCTACATAAATTAGAGTGTTGGGAGTTTCTTACAATTTTTTATTTATCAACTTTTAGTAGACCTCTCCTTAGGCTGGGTATACGCCTAAACAATATCTTAATGATTTGTCAAATTGGAATGACAAATCATTTAGGTTGTTTAGTGTGTATGCAGGATTGCGCTCTCCCATGGGTCGCATACGAGATCTTCTGATTGGCCGTACTGCACTAAGTAACAAGAAAAGTACCAGATCACAAGACAAGTCAAAATATAAAATGAGCAAAAGCTCAGGAGCAGGGGGCAGTGAAGCTCAGAATAGGATAATATCAGGTCATATAACAATCAAAGGTAGAAATCACAGCCCAGGAAACTGTACGGAAAACCAACCTTACTTTATAGGCAAGTCAATTAATAATAAATATACCATTATTCTAGTGGTGGAGGGGACCTATTTGTTCCAATTAGGGATGTGCGTCGACCCCTGTGTTTTGGCTTTGGATCTGTATTTCCTTCAAGGTTTTGGATCTGGATTTGGTTTTTGCAAATCACCCTCAAGTGTTTTGGTTTTGGATCTGGATTTTTTAAATAAAAAATAGATAAAAAGTTTTAAAAACAGATAAAATCATGTAATTTATGCAATCCAAACCCCGAAAATTCAGATTTAAAATCTGAATACTGAACCACAAAAAGATCAGAACCGCAACCCGGATCTACCTGGATCTCCTCAGGAGATTAGAACAGCGACTCGGATTTACCCGGATTCATGAATTCGGTTGGATTACAATTTCTGGAGTACCGAATCGCACATCTTTAGTTTCAATTAGAGAATACTACATTTTGCTCTCTTAAAAAGGCTGTCACTTTGAAATAAAAACTGACATCTGTAACTGATTCCATTGTAGCCAACTTTGTACCTGGAACAGTCAGAGTATGAAACCTTTTGCTATCAGTTACCAGCTAAATTCTAGTTAAGCTAAGTAAACCAGTTCTAAATGTACAGTATATACAGTATCGGACCCCTCTACATGCTCCTTAAATACTAAAATATATAATGTGAAAAGAGTAATAATGCTTCTATAACATCACTGTCACTAAATTAAAAATACCCATTTTTTTGTCAAAATTCTAAGAATGAGATAATAATGAAACTGGAAATCAGAAAAATTTACAAAAAACAAAGGGGAGATACAACTGACAATATAAATTTAACCATCTTATTACTAAAGGGAAGATATATCAAGCCTTAGAGACTTAGACTGTGCTACCATAGATAAATAACAGTTAGAAGATGAATGGTTGGTTTGGGCAACTTCTCCAATACTTGATACATATCACCCTATATCATTAAATTTAAATATAATAACAAAAACAGGAATATGAATGTATATAAATAAAGAACCATCAACACCATTAATGTGTATTTTACCAAATATTTATAAAGATATAACCCCCCAGAAGGCCAATCATTGCTTGTATTAATAGAATAACCAGTAATATATTGGCCTTTATAGAAATCCATCTGCAAACATTGGTTATTCAAAATATGTCTTTTATTACATAATATAATGGAGATTTCTGATCACAATTACAAGATATAAAATGGGATAAAATATTTTTCCTTAGTTCACCTGATGTGAGTAGCTATTACACTATAACTGAACAAATACGGTTTTGTAGGCTATAAGTTTTAGTCTGGATAAAACAGAGAATGAGCTCACCAGTATATTGCTCCATGGTAAGCTGGGGGTATAACTGGTTTGTTGGTATCAGTTTATTGACAACATGTTAATATTTGGAGAGAGAAGAGACAAGATTTGGAGGTATTAGACATTGCCAAACAAAAAGTGGACTGTTTAAATAGAGATTCATTCAAAGCAAAAATAGGGGAGAAAATTCTACAAATGATATTCAATGGGTAATAATTACATATTGTAATAATCAATATAAACAGTTTGAAATAAATATTCATAAGCATTGGGAAATATTAGGTAATATTAGCATGTATGCTTTCAATCCTTTTTAGGCATTTTTTGTATGTACACTTGCACATTTTTTGGTGTTTTATCTTATTGTGTGGTTATTTATATGTTGATAGATACACAACTCTTGTCTTCATGACGATGGGTCTCACGAGATCCATGACATCACATGTGCCGTGTGGATATAGAAAGGAGAAACCCCCAAAATGGGACTCAATTAACGGTGCAAAGCCGCTTTCGCCTGTTTTTGGCGGAAACTTTTCGCCTAAAACAGGTGACATTTTTTGCCGTATTCGATTCCGACTTTTGGCGAAAACTTTTCGCCGGTTTTTGCCTGGTCAGCCGTTTCCTATAGGAAATTATGAGATTTCGCCTGTTTGGTATTCCATTAAAACAGGTGAAAAAGTATCGCCGATTTCCAAGTACTTTTCGTCTGTTTTTTTCTCCACATGCAGGGTGGAGAAAACCAAAAAAAAATATTTTTTTCATTTGTTTAATCTATAAAACACTACTAATGTTATTTTAATATACTGTATATTTTTATTTTTTACAAAAAATGTTTTTTGATCAATGTAATAGGTGAAAAAAATTTGCTGCTGAAAACATGCGGATAGAAGTGCAGCTTTGTGGTTTCGAGGTGCAAAAGTCTGGAAACCACTGTGCACCTTTGGGACAGGCCCCTAAAGGGTCAATTTGTTAAAATATTTAAAAAAAAATTACAAGCACCCCAAAAAGCACTTTAATTTTGGGGTGAAAAAGTAGCAATTTTGGGGAGAAGTATAAAAACTAGGGAAATTGGCTTCTGTGTGGTCCCAAAGTATGGAACATTTGTTTATGGGACTGCAGGTATTTACAACAGCTGGATTTTTTATGCTGTTTCAAAGAATAATTTAGCAACTTTAACATTTTTCGAGCACCCAAATTTAAAAGACCCCTATTTTGCTTGGACTAGTTAGTTTCTCCTTAAAATTATAAATAATGCTATTCTTCACCACTTATGCAAAGTGGCTAATTGAATTTAAATGAGAGAAATTAAGCACCCCTTAATAGCTTTATTAGGGGTACTAGTACATCCCTATAGTGATTCCCTATGTTAGTGCACATTTTCGGAGGATCCAGACTGATTTTCCTATTTCTGACATCAGTCTTCGCATGTTTAGAATGTGTCGCATATTGTTTTTGCATCTTTAGCAATTGTTGAAGCGCAGAAGTGGGGGTGCAGGCAATACTTTTTCGTTTAACATAAAACACTTGTGGTGGAAAATTGTGGTAGTTTAAAAAAAATTCTTTTTCCTATGGAAAAAATTGTATTACCACCCCAAAGTGTGTATGTATATATATATATATATATATATATATGAATATATATGTGTGTCTGTATATATATAATATATATATATATATATATATATATATATCTGTATTTACCTTTGTGTATATAAGTATGTGTTTTTGGCTTTTACTTGAAATTTTGAGACATTAGTTCATATAATTCTGACTTGAAATTGTTTTTTTATGTGTGTCTATTTGTATGTGTGTATGTATATAACCTGTTATAAGTATATATGTACCCCTCAGAATCAATAATATATTTAGCTATTCATGTATTGTTTGTTTAATAAAATGTGTTTATGTTTGCTGGTATTTTCTTTGCACAAAATAATATGTATGATTGTAAACATGGTGTTATTCATATTTATTTCAATATTTAATTTTTCCTTTCAAAATTTGGTGGAATACAGATCTATTTAAAAAAAAAATATATATTTTGGGATAGAGGAAGTAGTTCTACATGTTATTAGAACAACTGTATGTGTGCTAGCTGAAAAGTGTGGTGCATTAATTAGTGCTAGGGGGGTTGAGAAGAGGTGGTGCTGTGGTGTTTTAGGGGTTTTTGATGGATGCGACACTTATGTGCGCATGGGTTTTTTTTTGGTAAAAGGTTTGTGATGGGGGAAGACTAATGAATGATGGGCAGCGTTACAGCTAATTTTTTGCTGCAGGGGGGTGAGAAGGCGGACTTTGCCTGAGAGGTGAGAAGGGGGGACAATCTTGCAGGCTCCAAACTATATATATATATATATATATATATATATATATATATATATAAATAAATTACATAAACATTGCAAAAAAAAAATAGAGTGAAATATATTTGTAATATATTTGTAACCAATACCTTTGGGTGGAACCATTCCAGATGTCTTCTGGATGATGTCCTTACTTCCAAATGGGGTTCCGTCCTTCGCTTTTTTTTGGGTGCTGCCGAAGATGTTCTCTCTAGAAATCAAAATACCATTTTTAACAATTTGTTTGATAGACTTGATTTAAGATTTAAAATTTAGCCAATTTCTTACCCTTTAATTGGATGCAAAATGATCGGCCATTTTTTGGGGCAGTTTTAATTGGCAAAATGGCGTTATTGGCAAGATTTTTTTGCCAATGAAGTTATCGCCAATAACGCCATTTTGCAAATTGAAACTGCCTCAAAAAATGGCCGGTCATTTTGCATCCAATTAAATAAAGGCCCTAGGGGTAAATTTACTAAAGTCAGAGTTTTTAGAAATGAGTATTTCAAACTGAGGTTGCCCATAGCAACCAATCAGATTCTAGTTATTATCTTGTAGAAGGTGATAGATAAATGCTAAGTAGAATCTGATTGGTTGCTATCACTTTCTACAAGATGATAACTAGAATCTGATTGGTTGCTATGGGCAACTTAATTTTGAATACTCATTTCTAAAAAACTCTGACATTAGTAAATTTACTCTCTATTATCTATATGTTATTGTGTGTGGTGTTGTGATATAATTACTATACCTGGGTGGGACGATCTCCATGATCCTGTCCTGTAGTTGTCCCCGCTGCACTCCTCTCCCTCTGTCTGGACCCCTCTTCTTGTGATGCCTGCCACTCATCACTGGTGTCAGAGGACCCGTCAGAAGAACGGGACAGGCGGGGTGACCGCGGCCTCTTCTCCCTCGGCATTTCTTCAAATCAAACCTATAATATAATCAAAAGTTATATCTTTGCAAATGTTTATTTTAAAAAATAAATAAAATATATATAAAAAAAATAAATGCACAGATAAAAATGTAAAATACAATTATATTAAGCAGCACATATTGTTCTTAATCCACATTATTAACTTTTGACATTTAAGTATGGTGTCCGAAAGTGGGAATTTCATTTAGCTACAGGTCTAGTGGACTATGGGGGTGTACGAGTAAAAAATAAATTTACTAAGGAGAGGGGGTGTTTTGTGAGGAGTTAAACCTTGCATGCATTTTAAATTAACCTAACAGCAAGCAAATATACTAATTAAAGGAAAACATTTTTACAGATGCAAATAATATTGAAGGGGGGGGAGTTTAAAGGGGCACAGCGCTGCCGGTGTGAGCGCATGGGTCTGGGTGCAATTAGTTTGCATGGCCATAAAAGAGGATAGGGGTGCAGCACTGCCTCTGTGAGTGCGTGGGTGTGGGTGCAATTAGTTTGCAAGAGGTTAAGGAGCAATAAGGTTGGTGTTACAGTGCTTGTGCTTACAGGGGAGAGGTCACTATAGGTTTTCTGCACGGCCTATGTGAGTGCATGGTGCAGGTTGGTGTTACTTTGCATTTGCCTACAATGGGCTAGTGCACTGTAGGTGTTCACCACTGGCTATGAGAGTGCATGGTGCAGGAAGGGCTTACAAGGGAGAGGGCACTATTCATTCTCCTGGTTTATTATGTGAGTGCATGGCACAGGGTGGTCTTACTGTGCATGGGCTAACAGGGAGGGGTGGGGGGGATGGTCAAGATGTGCAAAAGCTGTATAGGCCAGGGTGAGCTCGAGGGTAGGGTCTCTAGGGTATAGGGACAGTTTGCACTTACCTGTACAAATAGAAATAGGACCAGATCTCTTCCTCCATGGGCTGGCTCCTCTGCTCCCAGATGCTGTCTTCTCTCCACTGGATCCTGGATTGCTGGTCACACTGGATGCTGCTGCTGCTGCTGCTCTCTCTTACTGACTTTTGTTCACCAAAGGTGCCCTTGCCAAAAAAGCCAAAATGATCAGAGACACTGCATTCTCTCCACGCTGCAGGCTGATCAAAATGGTGGATCACCAACTGCCAATCAGAGCTTTTTATACCCTGCAGAAAAAAGCGCCAATCCGCTGATAAGTTTCCGCCTCCGACGAAAACCCCTCCTCCGGATTTGCACGATTGGCCACTTTATGCATCTGTGGGAGTTTTGTCTATTTCAAATTGAATCAGGTGGAAACGGACCCGGAGGAAAGTTTTCGCGACACGCAATGACGGCGAAAACGGCATTTCGCCGTCATCATCGAAAACGCAGCGCGTAATTGAATACGGCCCAAGGTCTGGTACATAAGTCAGTAAATTGTTTTGTATCTTTATCCCAACAAAAGTATTTTTACAATACTGAAATGTTGATTTGTATCCCTCTGGGTCCCTGACTTTATTACCGCAAGTGCCGCATTCTCCATTTCTTATTTCATATATATTAGAAATCTTCACAGACCCTTGTGTTTTAATTTTGGTTCTAAATCATCATCATATTTTGGTTTTGGCAAAAACACCTTCAATGTTTTGGTTCTGGACTTTTTAAAAATTGATAAAACCAACTAAAATCATTTTATTTGGACCTGCTTTTGTTCATACAGTATAATTAATATCAGTAACATTTCCTGACTGAACACTGATTGGATAGAGAAACAGGAAGATAATTGCCATTGGTGGTACACCAGTTAGCTGGCCTGGATGAAGATGGCTTCGCCCATAATCCGGGGTCAGTGGGAGACTCTACATGTGGGATGTCGGAGCAGCCTGTGCTGACAGCAAGCAGGTGCTAGTGAAGAGAAGCAAGATGCTCTAGCTGGAGGGAACTGAAGAGGAATTTGATGAAGGACAGTGCAGTGAGATGTGGTGCTGACAACTTGTCAGCAACCATACAGGTAAGTGCCAGAGTCTGGATCTGAGGTCTTTAGAGGCAGCCGTGACAAATTCCAAATGGAAGAGTTATTTTTTTGGTTGTATGCCAAGGCATGACATTGTGCTTCTACTTATCACTGGCAAAAACTGCTGCCACTGGTGGCTGACATACATTGACACATACAACACAATCCTCCTGAATTTTATCAAATTGTTCTTATCCAACACAGTCATCACCAACATCCTTATTAGTTTCAGATACACAATTATACTTCCTCATCCTGTTGCACTTTCACAGTAGAATCTTCATTTTCTATGTCTAAACCATTATCATCTTTACTTTTACTACTACTCATCCTCACATTTGCAAAGAGTTCAGAAATGGTAGAAGGAGGCTTCCCTAGGATTACAGAATCAAAATCAAAATGTCAGACTAGTGGATACCCTACTAGTCTCCTCAGGGATCTGTGATGTTTGTGACACAGTTTCTTCTTCAGCGTTAGTGTTCTTTTTGTGCACTAATTTGCCTGTTTTAAAAATGACACATCTAGACTCAGGGCAAGAAGGTGGTGCATGCTAGATTATAGAAGATGTGTGAATGTGTTTGGCCCTGGGTTTCACAATAGGCATTCTTGTGCATGAAAGAGCAGTAACAGGACCACAACCTGCAAAGAAAGGCCATGGTTTAAGCCTTTGCTTGCCAGTGTATGGGGTGTATGGCATATTGGTAATTTTATATTCTATGGCAGTAACTTTTTCCCACATTTAGAGGTGATGTTTTATTAAAGTTTGTCTAACATTGTTTATATTTTGAGATCCCTTTTCTACACCTTCTTCTCACCCCTTGACCTTTATTAAAAGTAAATGTTGAAGAATTGCTATGACTGCCAGCACTAGTACTGGATTGTTCTTCTTCTTCTATTGACTGATTCATTATTGATATTTACTCCAGGACAGGAGTAAAGTTACTGTAATAGAACTTAACTGCCGCCACACCAAATGAACATACAATGAGATAGGTAAATGAGGGACTGTTACCGTTACCATTCAGTTTTATTTATTTATTAAAAAATCTGTTTATTAAGAGTTTAAGTTTTTACAGTATAAAGATTTCAGTATACAGATACAAAAACAAAACTGAATCATTAACAATGACACATGTAGAAATAGGGAATTATGAAAAAATATACAAAAATTAAAATAATACTGTAGATGAACCTTTTTGTGACATAGAACAGTAAGATTATAACCAATAGGATAAACATGTTTCTGTAACACAAAAGAGCCAATGTTTCTATTAGTAGGCCTGTTAGCCAAAGCCAAGTATAAGCACATAAAAGAGAGAGGAGGAGAAAGAGAAGCAACAGAAAATAGGTGGGGGCTAAAGAGGAGGAGGAATGAGGGGGGTTAAAGGGGACCAGTTGGCCTATACAGTGTTGATCTAAATATGGTATTAAAGAATTTAATGAAACTATATAGTGGTTAAGGGGGGGGTTCAGCCTCAAAGTGGTTGGTTCAGGGACTCCAGACTTTGATAACATTTTCTGAGGCATCATGAAATACTGAAGTGATTCTCTCCATTCTGTAAGTGGACCATATTGTGTTGACTGTGGCCACTAGTGATGGAGGTGTGGGCGATTTCCATTGCGATGCAATGTGGCACTTAGCAACATTCAGCATATGCTTAATAAGTTTCTGCATAGGGTGCGGGAGGTGAGGACTGGGTCAAGATAACAATTAGTTGAGAGGGGTGTCCGGTAATTGTATGACCATGCAGTTTTATAAAAGAATTAAGATTGTTTTGACACTACAAAAACATGTATTTTTTTCACTTATTACTTTTGGGGTTCAGCTGCTGGGGATATGACCACACCCAATATGTACAGTAGTATGTGCTGCCTTTCCAAAACACACACTCTTGAAATATAATTTAATTAAATCATAAAAGACTTGAAAAGTTTTTGATACCTGAAACATTTTTCTTTTTAATTTTTAATTATTTTGGGGTGCAGCTGATGCAACCACACCCAGTTAGTACAGTAATAAATACTGCCTCTCTAATACACATACTCTTTAAATATTATTTAGATTGAATTACAAAAGATGTAATAAGTTTTTTGACATAAGAATATTTGCAGCTGATGCGACCACACCCAGTTAGTACAATAATAAATATTGCCTCTCCAAAACACCCAATATTGAAATATAATTTAAATTGAATTATAAAAGACTTGAAATGTTTTTGGCATCAGTTTTTTTTCTTTTATCTACTTTAATTATTTTGGGATACAGGTGATAGGGACATGGCCACACCCAGTAAGTATACTATATAAATATAGTAATATATACTGCCTATCTAAAACACACACTCTTGAAATAGGATTTAAATAGAATTATAAAAGATTTAAAATGTTTTTTGACACCTGAAAAAAGTAATTTTTCCATATAAATTATTTTGGGGTGCAGCTGACAGGGACACGATCACACCTAGTAAACACAGTAATATATACTACCTCTATAAAAAAGACAATCTTGAAATATAATTTAAATGTCCATGAAGTACAACATTTCATACACTCTAATAGGATCTAATTGATATTCAGTGATGCAATGACATTAAGTTAATTTTCAAGAACATGAGCATATTTTTGTTTAAAATGGCACTTCCTGTCATGTTATCTTGCACATAGTATTATTATTTTAATTAATGATTTTATAAATGTTGACTATTTTTGGGCAATTTACTGTTTGTATAATTTAACTCTTTGTTGCAATGTTTTGTTTGTAGTTAACAATGAATACATTAATTAATTATGGTTTTACTAACTCCCCTGCGAACTAATAGCTGTTTTTCTACAAACAACACATCTCATCATGAACATAGTAGTGTTTAATTTATAGATGCAAATTAACCAATAAGTGAAAACTTCAAGGCAAAATTAATAAAATGTGTATTACATTATATACATAAATAAAAAAATATTTATTTATTTGCATTTACAAATGTTTTCATAAATACATTACACATGTTCATAATTGTATTATTTTTGCTAATCAAGAATACAACTGTATATATAGTATAACCACAGTGATTTTATTGTATTTTTCATTATTTCAGAATATAATATTTTGTTTGTCACTTTCTGATGCCCTAAAAAAAATCTGAAATTATTTCCAAATATATATTTTTTTATTTAAATTAGAAGGATACTATTTCAAATATTATTAGCTCTACTCACAGCGGCAGAAACATTTTAATTATCTCTCATTAGTATTATAGTATATGAAAATCCAGTGCCTTTCTCATTGTTATATTTACTAAATTGACTATATTTTGAAATGCTCCTGATTGTCAGCAGTTTTGCTTGCAGTATTAAATATTCAATAACATTAAATCCAAAACACACTTTGTTTATCATATAATATTATTGTCAATTTAAATATTGCAGGTATAGTAGCTGACAATCAGCAGCCATTTAGTAAACATACTTAGAAATTAGATACATTTAATCTTGGCAAAATCATGTTGCATTGCGGGGGCAGCAAATTTAAATTATGTGGACAAATTTAGGGGTATATTTACTAAAGTGCAGGTTTTAGAAGTGGAGTTGTTGCCCATAGCAACCAATCAGATTCTAGCTATTATCATCTAGAAGGTGCTAGATAAATAAGTAGGATCTGATTGGTTACTACTGGCAACAACTCCCCTTCAGAATATCCCTTAAAGTTGTGATGGGTGTGCATTCTAGCTGAACTCTAAATCTATGTTTCAAAATGAAGCTGCTCAGTATTTGTGTGCTATATGCCAAAGTAGCCAGTACAGTACTGTCTGCATTAAAGAAAATAATGCATTGCACATCTTGCATTACAGCATGGTTTGTTTATAGGCCAATGTGCTCTCCTTTATTTGAATTTGTTCCTGCCTTTAAATAAGACCACATTGTGTATTTGGACTGTTTTCTTTGTTTGTAAATCAATAAAGTAATGTATATTAGATAGAAATGTACAGTTTACTAATTCATTTTGGGGATGGACAAGACTTGGAGATTAATAAATATTTTGGGGAACTGATTTGATCAGATAAAAAAAAGTTAATAGTTATTAAGAGAACAGTATGATTTTTAGTCAGTAAAAATGGAAAAATACTCACGGAGAGGTATATTCAAAGAGGAGAGAGACATCAGCTGTCCATTGGTTCATGGGTATAAATTGATGTTTCTGGGCTTCCATAAGCACAAAGAAGTATGTTCTCAATAGCTATCAATATATGGAAAATTGTTGAAACACACAAAGGAATCAACACCCTAAAGGCCCGGCAATCCCACATACAATAGGTGTTTTTTGAGAATTCTCCAGGCACTCTACTGTTATGCAGCAATAAACTCTGCTGAGGGCATATTAGTAAAGTTAACATTTGCCTGCTAATTTGTTTTCTTATACATTCTAAGCATATAAAACATTTACATTTGTCTAAATAAATAAAATGTTTATGCCAAATTGTTTATGTATAGCTAAAGATATTTTCTGAAAAAAGGCTAAGACCCAAGCAATGAACTGGGATTAGATCATGAACCCATTATAACCATAGCTAGAATGAGGCCTAACAATGATTTCTCTTTATTGTATTAATTTTTGTATTTTTTTTCTATTTTGTTTTCAATACTATGGCCTAGATTTACTTTGCGGCAGCTTGCAAAATTCTCAATGAGTTTGATTCCAAAATTTAAAATGACAATAATATTAATTGCCATTGGCCACTTCGTAGAAAATCTACCTATATTCTTTCTTTATTGACTAATTTATACTATCTTTTGATTTTACATTTCCATTTTTTTAAATTATTTATCCATATTCACAATTTCAAATGTATTGTATCCCATTTCTTGATCATGCTCATTTAGCTATTTTATTTTTTTTACTTCAACAATTATAAAAAAAAGAAAATAGGGGAGATGTATTAAGCCTTGGAAAGAGATAAGGTTGATAAATTTCCCAAAGTAACCTAGTAGCTTCTAACAGTCATTTCAGACTGTGTTAGATAACTGAAAGTTAGATAATAATTGGTTGCTTTCGGCATCTTCTACATCTTATCTCTCTCCAAGGCATGACACATCTCTTACAATGAATTTAGAAACTTAATGACATTTGACATAAACTCTGATCCCTCCCACCTATGTCAGTGATATTAATTACAAAGAGTTCATACAAAACATACATCTACAGTCTCCAAACATTTCTGTTATTTCTCATACTAACTCATCAACATCACCACATGACAAAATCAAATTATCTCCTAAAAAGCAACCAATAAAAACATTACAACTTCATTTACAACCAAAAATATATAACAGTATAGAAGAATGTAAAAAAGCAAACAGAGATGCACAGTTTTCATAGTGGTAAAAAGAAAAGAGAACCTACCAAAAAGTACAAGAGATAAGAGAGATAGACAGATGAGGAGAGGAGAGGGGGAGATGGAGTAAGAGGGGAAGAAAGAAGAGGTGAAAAAGAATGGGGGAGTGCTGATGGGAGGGAAGTGGAAAGAGCAGAAACCCAGCCAGTGCTTAGTATGCAATATAAATGTAACTGCTCACAATAACAATTTTTGATGTGTTTCAGAAGCAGTTCATTTTTATAATCCCTGTGACTACACAGTAAGTATCATATAGATCAAAATCAGCCAGAATCTGTCTTGTTGAAGTTTCCCATAATCAACATTGATTCCTTTTTTCAGAGAAAATGTTTACAATTAGGGGTGTAAGGCGATGATAAATTACAAAATGTGTATTACAATTAATAAATCTTCCTATTTAAAACTTCTTTGTTCATGAATATATTTTTGCATTACTGGTCACATTTATTAAACACATGGAATCCTGGATCACTGATTTTTTCAACCCAGCATCTTGTGCTTTGTGGATTTGAGATTTGTGCTCCTGCCAGTTGAGACACAGTAGATGTAGTTGTCCAGTGGTTGCTTCTGGTATGTTTGAACTTTCTGTACAATCTCTGATCTCCGCCCACTTCCTGGTCACAGCCAATCTCATGCAGGCTGTGCATATATAAGGCAGAAAGTAAACACATCCAGTATTGGCGATATTGCTTGTTCTTGGGATTGTGTTTGAAAATGCTTCTACAGTACTTATCTGATTCTTGTAATTGTCCTGGACTGTTTTGACAACTCTGATCTCTCCAATCCCTCCTGACAACAAGAAAAATTTGAGGAACACTATGGTTCACAGCTTTTTAAAATGTATTTTGTCAATGTTTAAGAAAATTGGAGACTAAATGATGTAGTTGTTCATTAAGGATATGATAAATTGCATTTACACTGCAATGTGTAAATTACAATATTTGGATCACTATATATACATACATATATATATTTATAAATATTGTATATATATATATACATATATATATATATATATATATATATATATATATATATACATATATATATATATATTTATATATACAATACACCTGAAATCATAGGCGGCACTCGGAGACTAGTGAAAGCATGATACCCTCCGTTGAGGGATCTTTATTAAATCAACATTTTGGGGTCTTCCACCCCTTCCTCAGGACAACAGAATAATACATTACAGACAAACAACGTATATATACACATAAACTTATCCCTAAATGGCGCCATGTACACCTGGGCTCCATCCCGCAGATGCACTTCCGGTCACGGAAACACCGCAGGAACCAGAAGTGACGTCACCCGGCTGGGACCCAGCATCATGGCAACCTAGTGCAACATACATAATATCATCGTGATCTTATATCAGATCAATTGTAAATAAGAAACGCAAGGTGTACATCAATCTACTTAAGATCTGTGCACAGCAACTTAGCACAGAAAGTACGTGCATAAATGATTAAATAATTCAATAGTGTAACACATCTATACAAAAATCAACAAACAATACCACAATAAAATATAGTGTAAAAACATTATAAAGTTGCATTTTGTGATAAAAATATAAAATAAATTGAAATAAACCAGACTAACGTATATTAATAAATATCATAAACAAATCATATTATGTAAGTCGGCACTGCCTTCGTATATAATTCATAAAATAAATCCAACACATCACTAGTAAAAAGTGCAGCAGTATTGCCATCTAGTGGCCAAAGAACTCCCCTACATCATCATTAAACATTTCCTAGAATCCACATAGCCTAAAGTCATTTCACAGGAATCATCACATAACAAAATATATATACGACGCAACAGAAAATTGATCAGACCCAAGGAATCATTTAACTCACGAGGGGAAAGAGTGTCCAATCTATAGATCCATCGTGTTTCTAATTGCAAAAGCTTCCTCCCTCTATCGCCTCCTCTCAGTGACATGGGCACATGATCTATGATCTTGTATCTGAGAGTAGCCATACCATGTTTATGTTGCGCAAAGTGGCGTGCCACCGGTTGTTCACTGCCATTAGACGCAATTCTAATCGCAGACCTATGTTGTGCCATTCTGGTTTTAAATTGGCATTCAGTTTTGCCTATGTAGTACAAACCACATGGGCATATCACAACATAAACCACAAATCTGGAGGTACATGTTAAAGGCAATTTTATTCTATATCTTTTACCGGAATACAGATGCAGAATGGTATCCCCAATTTCTAAGTACGTGCAAGTCGTGCACCCCAAACATTTGTAACACCCATCTTTCCGTGTTAAAATATTAGACCTAGGAATGGGTTTTAGAAAATTCATCACATCTGTCTTTACTACTAGATCTTTGATACTTTTCCCTCTAGTATAACTCGGTAAAAGTTTGGTATTATGTAAACATTTTAATTCAGGGTCCGATGTAATAATAGGCCACAATTTCTTGGCTTTTTTATTAATATGTTTACTTTTCACATCGTACTCATGTACCCATGGTATCCAATTTAACACCTTATCTCTGGATTTGGTCTTCAACAGATCTTTTCTATTTATGTCCTGTGCTTTTTGTCTGGCTTTTATTAGCTCATCTGTAGGATACCCTCTCTTTTGAAATTTTTGAGACATAATATCAAGTTGTTTACTAGTCTCTATAGGGTCATTTGTACATCTACAAACACGAATGAATTGGGAGAATGGTAGCCCTTTAACAGTGGCAATCGGATGACAACTTTTGTGATGAAGCAGAGTGTTACGATCTGTCAATTTGGAAAACAAAGATGTTTTAATGTTTCTATTCTCTAATGTAATGCAGATATCTAGAAAACATATTGATGTGTCATGATAGTTTAGCGTAAATTTAATCGGACTCTCCGATAAATTTTGCACAGGAAAAGCACAGGACATAAATAGAAAAGATCTGTTGAAGACCAAATCCAGAGATAAGGTTTTAAATTGGATACCATGGGTACATGAGTACGATGTGAAAAGTAAACATATTAATAAAAAAGCCAAGAAATTGTGGCCTATTATTACATCGGACCCTGAATTAAAATGTTTACATAATACCAAACTTTTACCGAGTTATACTAGAGGGAAAAATATCAAAGATCTAGTAGTAAAGACAGATGTGACGAATTTTCTAAAACCCATTCCTAAGTCTAATATTTTAACACGGAAAGATGGGTGTTACAAATGTTTGGGGTGCGCGACTTGCACGTACTTAGAAATTGGGGATACCATTCTGCATCTGTATTCCGGTAAAAGATATAGAATTAAATGGCCTTTAACATGTACCTCCAGATTTGTGGTTTATGTTGTGATATGCCCATGTGGTTTGTACTACATAGGCAAAACTGAATGCCAATTTAAAACCAGAATGGCACAACATAGGTCTGCGATTAGGGCAGCAATTGCGTCTAATGGCAGTGAACAACCGGTGGCACGCCACTTTGTGCAACATAAACATGGTATGGCTACTCTCAGATACAAGATCATAGATCATGTGCCCATGTCACTGAGAGGAGGCGATAGAGGGAGGAAGCTTTTGCAATTAGAAACACGATGGATCTATAGATTGGACACTCTTTCCCCTCGTGAGTTAAATGATTCCTTGGGTCTGATCAATTTTCTGTAGCGTCATATATATAATTTGTTATGTGATGATTCCTGTGAAATGACTTTAGGCTATGTGGATGCTAGGCAATGTTTAATGATGATGTAGGGGAGTTCTTTGGCCACTAGATGGCAATACTACTGCACTTTTTACTAGTGATGTGTTGGATTTATTTTATGAATTATGGCCCTCATTCAGAGCCGCTCGTTAACAGCAGTACACTTGTTGCATTCCGATGTTGAGAAACCGCGCATGCGTCAGTGTAACACTGCGCATGTGCGTACGGCAGATTGCGAGCTTTTTGTCACTCGTTCGGCAAATTGCAAACAGGAAGTGACTTGTCAAAAGTGATTGACAGAACAGGCCGTTTTTGGGGCAAACATAAAATGCAGGCGTGGCGAGGCGTTTTTGGGGCGTACAAAAATTAGCTCATGCGAACGTCAAATGTGTTCGTACCAACTCATACGTCACTGGCTGATCCTCTTTCCGTTCAAACTGCTCGCACAGCTTGGAGTCTGGATTACTTGACCACAATGGCGATGGCCTTGTCCTTTGGCCCGGGCCTCCTCGATGTTTCATCGATTTATCACGGCTTGTCAGATAAACAATCAACTTTGTATTGAAAACCAGCTTGTAATGTGTTTTTTTTTTTCTATTCTTTGGAATAGCACAAAACCGTATGCAGCTGAAAATCTCGGCTGCTAATTTCAGGATTACACAATCAATTTGCGTTTTTTTGTAGGAATGTATTTTACAATTTTGTTAGTGTTTTTGGATATTGTAACAATATTGTCATCATGTTTGTGTGTATTGTAACCTTTTGCATTGGGCTGGAGTTTTTTTTGTTTTTTTACCAAAGTGTTCCTTAAAGTAACATTTTGTTTTAACCCTTGATTTTTTGGAACTCCAAAGCTAAGATTTCGTTTTTTCCTTGTGGGACAGGATTAACTAGAAACCAATTTGAAATTAATGTCACAATACAGTTAAGAACCATTTGTAGGTTTTATTTTCAAAACACATTTTAAAACAAATCATGTGCATTTTCACGTACACTTTTGGGGTAATTGTTACCCACTAATCTTTTGTACATTTGTTTTTTGAAAATGATATTTTTGGTACAAAAAATACAAAAATAAAAAAAACAATTCACAAGAAAGGAGAGGGAAGTTTTGGCCAGAAAGGAATATGAGGCAAGCACAGATGGAGTGTGGGCAAAGTAGCCAGTGCTGTCATCATTTCTTTCCCTGTTTGGCTGGGGTAGGGTGGGCGCCAGACCGGCTCCGGGATGTTCTCTGGCTGGCCTGTCCAGAGGCAGATGTTGTGGCCTCTGGACTAGGCACAGGGCTAGGCACATTTGGAGGAATGGCTGTTGTTGTGCCATAGGTGGAGGATCCTGATGTTCCGGCAGGAAGGGAGGTCGGCTCCACCATGTGCTGGCGAACGAGCTGCTCCAGGGCATTGGCGATTCGGATGTTGGCCCTGGTATTTTCAGCCAGGGCCTGACCAATGGTCACGTTGGCCGCAGCATTTTGCTCCAGGGCCTCAGCCACCCGTAGCAGACTGGCGTCCATCCTCTGCAGAATCTCTGTATGGGAATCCGATTTAAAATTGAGTTCTGTGAGGAGTGCCACTGCCTGCGAGGGGGATTGCCCAGGACTGGCTTCTGCAGGGTCCTCAGCCGGATGTACTGGTTCCTCCCCTGCAGAGCCAGCAGAAATTCTGCGGCCAAGGCTCCCCTCTAGAGCAGACTCATCCGCCTGTGTCTCTGTGAGAAAAAAGAGAATAGAGGAACATTACAATCTACATATTGTCACATTAACATTTCAGAGTTGGTTACATCACAACATTTACCTGGGACAACATGAGGAGCCGCAAAGTCTGGCATGTCCGTATCCATGTTGGACACGCCAAACACCTCCACATCCTGCACACACCCCTGTGCCAGATCTTCCAAATCATTATACTCCAATGACACAGGGGTGGGACCCCCACCTGTCCCCCTTGCATGCCTAGCCCTGTCAGACATTTTTTGCTTTAGGTGATATTTGAAGTCTTGCCATCTGTGGGTGAAAAAGTAGGCATTATTCCAGCATTATTTGACCCTGTTTTTTTTGGGTGGTCAAGTTTTTACTTACCGCCGTTTGACATCCCGGGCTAGACGGACATAATCACCCACCCTATTGACAGCACTGGCTATCTCCTCCCACATTCTCCACTTCTGGCTTGCACCCATATTCCTGTCTGCCTGTGGCAGGATGTCCACACACTTCTGAACCAAAACCTCCATCTCCTTTCTTGGGAATTGTGGCTGCCTTTTCTTTTTCCCAGCTTTGCCCGGAATACTGGGCCCAGCAGCCTCTTCCATGTCATCCTCAACACCTATTTTCAATAAAATGTTTACATTTTAGCTGCCCAACTTTCACTATATTCTGGCTCAAAATAATCCTTGATTAGAAATGCCAGAAATACTTACCGGCCGCCTCTTGGCCATTGTTTGGCTGGTCTGTAGCCATTTTTCTGTACAAAACAAGAAATACACTAGACCGTTTTTTTTGGTCGTGACGTATTTATACATGCGTCCTTATTATTCGTCCGCATCATTGATTGTGCATTCCTATGATCCGTCCTTAATTTGAGCGGGAAAAGAAACACTATTTATGGCTTTGGCCGACTCGAGTCTAGGTGGCGGGTGTTGTTTGTTGGAGGTTACGTTGGTCGGAGTGGATTGTTGGCGGGAGTTGTATTTGGCGGTGTTTGGTGATTTTTTTCTGTGCGTTTTTTTTGTGTTTAACTTTCCGTTCGCTTTTTTTGGTGTGGTTCTTTTAGTTGTGGTGTATTTTTTTGGTAAGTTTTTTACCGTCTTCCTTTTGTTAAATTTGGCTATCCTTTTTTGTTTTTTGGTTACCAAAATTTTTTTAATTTTCTCATTTTGTAGGTTTCTTTTGGCTCTGCCCCAACGACCTTTTTGTTCTGTGACTTCTATATCCTGTATTGGTAAGTTTGTTTTTTCACTTGTTTGTTAACTGTTCATGTCTTTTTTTACGCATCTTTTGTGGACATTACTGTTTTTTTCTGTGTTTTGGTGGATCATAAATGTGAGAACTAATTAGCGCATTTTTGTCGCCTTATTTTCTCTAGTTAAATTGCGAACTGATTAGCTCATTTTTGTCGGCTTATTTTCTCTAGTTAAATTGCGAACTAATTAGCTCATTTTTGTTGGCTTATTTTCTCTAGTTAAATTGCGAACTAATTAGCTCATTTTTGTCGGCTTATTTTCTCTAGTTAAATTGCAAACTAATTAGCTCATTTTTGTCGGCTTATTTTCTCTAGTTAAATTGCAAACTAATTAGCTCATTTTTGCTGGCTTATTTTCTCTAGTTAAATTGGGAGATATTTACCTTTCACAATCTTGGTTGTTGTTTGGGGCCCAAATTGTGGAAGTCGGTGCAATGTCGGTTTGCTCTTTGGAGAAATGTGTGTTTATCCCCTTTTATGTTTTGTCTTTTACAAAATTAAGAATCCTAAATGGACAACACAAATTTTGTCCTTGTTCTGGTCTTTTGATTTTTAGGTTTGGGAAATCATGACAATACCCCGGCATGTAAGCATCTTTGGATTGTAT
This sequence comes from Taudactylus pleione, assembly GCA_031769625.1. Classification (NCBI taxonomy): domain Eukaryota; kingdom Metazoa; phylum Chordata; class Amphibia; order Anura; family Myobatrachidae; genus Taudactylus; species Taudactylus pleione. The sequence continues at coordinate 2,534,640 of JAUIMM010000586.1, forward strand.
CATAAAGATAAGTATTTTTTGATCTTTTTTGGGGGAAACAAACCTTAACTTCATTTCTTGCCATTTCAGGTTGATCTTGGTCGGATTGTTGTGGCCATGCTCCCGGAAGCCGCCCAACCTCAATCTCGTCCCAGGCGTAGGCATCGTAGGCGTGCAAGGCCCCAGATATATAGAACATGTGTCACCCTTTTTGGAATGCCCGATGATGAGGTGTTAAGGCGCTACCGTCTTCCGCCCCAAATCATCATAGACACTCTCTCATTAATAGAGAGTGATCTGGAGCGGCAAATTGACAGTCCTACAGCAATACCACCACTTACGCAATTTATGGCGGTGTTACATTTCTGTGCCTCAGGATCCTTTCAAACCACGGTGGGAATAGTTGCGGGAATATCCCAATCCTCCTTTTCAAGGATCCTGAGGGCAGTGATGGAGGCCCTTTTCAAGCACCTCCATCATTTTATTAAAATGCCTTTGGATATGGGTTCCCTTAGTGTGGCCAAGGCCAATTTTTACCAAATAGCTGGCTTCCCACACATCATAGGGGTTGTGGATGGTACTCACATACCACTTCAGCCTCCAGCACGGCTGGAGGCCATTTTTTGGAACCGAAAACACTATCACTCACTGAATGTAATGGTGGTATGTGATGCCTCCCTCCAGATCCTGTCCCTGAATGCAAAATTACCCGGGAGTGCACATGACTCATTCGTCATCCGGCAATCAGGGATATGGCAAAAATTAGACAACCTACAAGCTGGTGATGCGTGGCTTCTGGGTAAGTGGAGACCTTTAGTACATACCAATGCAAAGCTTGATACACAGTGTTCCTGGTGTTGTCACTTCTTTTTCACAGGAGACAGTGGCTACCCTTGCACGCCCTGGCTGCTCACTCCTTATTTGGCTCCCACACCAGGCCCACAAAGTAATTTTAATTCCGCACTTACAGCCACCAGGCAAGTGGTGTAGCACTGTATCGGCCTTTTAAAAGGCTGATTCAGATGCCTCCACCGCTCTGGTGGCGAACTCATGTATTTGCCGGATATGGTTTCGAAAATTGTGGTCCTGTGTGGGATATTTCACAACATCGCCATAAGGAGTGGTGTCCCAATGCAGCCAGAGGATGCCTTGCCTGAGGATGCCCTCCCGAGGTTGATCAGAGGTCAGTATGTGGGGGGGCCATACGCGATGATGTGGTGGCCAGATTCTTTAGGTAATTATTGGCACAAAATAAGTTATTTGACACAATGTCAAAAGGATTTTGTTTTACCATCAAATTAATCGGTTTTTTATTTCCCATCTTGTGTTTTAATTCATAATCTTTTGGAATGAAACGATGACTACTTCCTGCTCCCAAAAAATGACTTCATGGGGCCACATTGGATATATATTCTGGACCCAATTTGGAAACACAACATTTGCGGAATCATGTTGGCATGCTCATTCGTCAACCAGTTCTTGATTTTTAGTTTATTTTTTATTATGGTGTTTGCTGGTTTTTACATTTTGTTATCACTGTGTGTATTGTTTGTGAACCAACACTTTGTGTTTTTATTTTGTGGTGAATACATTTTTGGTTTTTGGAAACCAAACAATTTTTTTCAACATTACAAGCAAGTGTAAGCAGGTTCACCCAAGGAAAATTTGCTTTATGGCTAATCCTGTAATGTGTCAATTTGCTCATTATTTAACTATGCTTTGTGGGTAAAAACCAACACCAAAAGGTATTATGTAGAATCAGTATGCTTTGGAATCTCGGCCTAAGCAGGTTTACCGCAAAATTTTTACATGTAAATTAAAAAAAACAACAAAAAAACATCTGGTAACTCTCAAAACCTATTGTTAGTGTTATGATGTTTTTTTAAAGCAGGCACATGAAACAGCTAACACAATCTTAGTGACATTAGTTTCAAATACTTACTGCAAGAGTCTACTTATGTAAGTTTAAACAATCTAAGATTTTGAGACAAGGAATGAGACTGTATTCAAAATTTAACTTTTTATTGTAGAAAAATAATTTGGTGGAAAAACAAAAAAATTAGGGCCACAGGATCCCCGCCATCCTATCCAGGACCACCAGCAGGCTGATCACGTGCCCACGCATCAGTTGGACGCACCCGGCTAGGTCCGCCAAATGCCTCTGGTCGTCTGTGGGTTAGAAAATTGTGGTGCTTACTAAAATGAATCCATAATTTATGAATCTAAAAAAATACTCAAGCAAAATAGACTTAGCAAAAAGTGACAATAGTGTTGCAAAAACCACATTAAAAACCAAAAACCATAAAAAGATAGCAACCGTAAACCAGAGATACAAGTTTGACTGTTTTGACATGTGGGATATGTGAATGGGGAAATCAGCTGTGAAATGTAAATACAAACAGATATATAACCAAACTTAAAAAAATTTAAAAAAAGGAAAAGGCACAGACAAAGGATTACATCAACACATTTTCCTTACCAAAAAAGGCTAAAAGGCAAACATACCATTGTGAATGACGGCTGGCCTCGAAACCACTCCATCGTCCTCCTCGGAGGTGGTCACATTTCCCAAGGAGGTGGGAGGGGTTATAACAGATTCGGGAGATGGGGTGGTCAAGAGAGGGGTGGGTTGAGGGGAGGGGGAATTGGGGTGGGGGGGAAATTGCCAAGAGGGATGGGCGACAGGGTCTGGGCAGGCTGGGGTGGAGGGGGAATTTTGGGGAGAGGAGGTTTGGCTGGGGGTTGGGTAGAGGGGATGAGAGTGCCGTCTTTGCCGGCGATGACGCTGTAGTCTTCGCTAAGCCCCTAAATGATGGGAAACAAATTGAGGTTAGTTTAGAACATCACCTTGCTAAACGCTAATTGTTTAACCCAAAAGAAGGAAAACATGCACACGCAGATATGAGTGAAAACAAGAAACAGGCCAAACAAGAACACATGCACACGCAGATATGAGTGAAAACAAGAAACAGGCCAAACAAGAAAACATCCTTACGCAGATATGAGTGCAAATAATAAACAGGCCAAACAAGAAAACATGCACACGCAGATAGGGCCACAAAGATAAACATGAAAACAAAAAAAACATAACTTACTTTCCGCTATACGCATGCGAAAGCATGCCAGCAAGCGGGGCGTCCGCCGTTGATGGTCGGACCACCTGCGCTCCAGCTGGCCGATCTGTCAGCATGAGCCAAAGGAACGCAGGTGGCCGCGAAACCTCCGCATAGGCGGCCCACTTCTCCTGATTGCTGATGGGGGGAGGCTGGCTGGTGATACGCCTGTCCATCACCTCTGTAAGAACCAGAAGCTCTCGCTTGGTGAATGCAGAGGCTCTCATGATGGCAATGGTGTATTTTTAATAAAACAGTTTTAATAAAGACCAGAAAATAATTTTGATAGGCTAATGTAGTTGGGAAATTAACAGGAACCATTCTATTGGTTAGTGTATGAGTCATGTGTTCGACAGGCCCAAAAATCTATTGTGAGTTATGATAGGCTTGATGCAGTGACATGCGTAAGCTAATTTAAATAAAGAAATGAACCCAGTAAAATATGCGTTGGTAAAAACACGGAAAACAAATGGATAATTGGCTCAAACATGTATTTTGGCAAAAGAAAACCATTGTTTAAACCGTACATATTCTGCGGGTAAACACAAACACGGACAAGAGTAAAGTTTATTGAAATACAAAAAAAAAAAAATTACACATGTGAAGAGCAATTAAGATAATTGATATATTGATTGGCATGATACGATTGAAGGAGGTAGGCAGAATGAACGAGCAGGTAATCGGAATCTGACAGGCCCACTTCCGGTTTGTACTTGTGCGTGCGTTCCCTGCAAGTCACATTGGGGATGTACGCTCGCTATTTGGCTCGCTCGTTAGCTAGAGGAGGGGTTGGTAGACTTTGGGGAGGAAGTTTAGCTGCGTTCGAAATTACGTGCGAGCGCTTAAATTAACATATTTCGGCACGTACGCCGAACGTACGAACGGCCACTTGCGTCTGGGTCTGAATCAGGGCCTATATACGAAGGCAGTGCCGACTTACATAATATGATTTGTTTATGATATTTATTAATATACGTTAGTCTGGTTTATTTCAATTTATTTTATATATTTTTATCACAAAATGCAACTTTATAATGTTTTTACACTATATTTTATTGTGGTATTGTTTGTTGATTTTTGTATAGATGTGTTACACTATTGAATTATCTAATCATTTATGCACGTACTTTCTGTGCTAAGTTGCTGTGCACAGATCTTAAGTAGATTGATGTACACCTTGCGTTTCTTATTTACACTTGATCTGATATAAGATCACGATGATATTATGTATGTTGCACTAGGTTGCCATGACGCCGGGTCCCAGCCGGGTGACGTCACTTCCGGTTCCTGCGGTGTTTCCGTGACCGGAAGTGCGGCTGCGGGATGGAGCCCAGGTGTACATGGCACCATTTAGGGGTAAGTTTATGTGTATATATATGTTGTTTGTCTGTAATGTATTATTCTGTTGTCCTGAGGAAGGGGTGGAAGACCCCGAAAAGTCGACTTAATAAAGATCCCTCAATGGAGGGTATCATGCTTTCACTAGTCTCCGAGTGCCGCCTATGATTTCAGGTGTATTGTGCATTGGGGGTGCTGTCCTCCTGGAGGGCATCGGAGCAAGTTTGGACTGCATGTCCAGGTGACACAGAGTGGAGGAGTGCCGGAGTATCGTGTTTGTTTATATATATATAGTGTCCATGTACAAACAGAACAGGCGGCACTCCCACGGTCTTTATAAATAGGGAAAAAGTCGGCACTCTCGGTTCTATGAGTAAAGTGCTGGGGTGCCTTCCTTATAGACATACAGTAATCCAGGGTCCACTTCTTTTCCCGACAAAGCTTGTCGTATGGCTGTACGATGTTTAGCCATTCTTTCTTTGAATAGCCTGGTTGTTTTCCCAATATACACCAGACTACATGGACATTTGATCATATATACCATACAGACTATATTGCTTTAAGTCTTCTTTTGTGATTCTTTTGCTACATTTCTTTATTAGGATGTATTCTACAGTCATTCATTTCCTTACATTTCTGTGGCACACATGTATATATTTTTGTCATTTTATATACCTATTCCTATGCACATGTTTTGGTAGATGTATTCACCAATATATTCTGTTTAGGATCCTTTAGATGGTACACTTGCCGTTTATATATAACGGTATGGTTACATATTTAGTTTTTTTATCTATATCTTCTTCATTTTTTATTATCTTTTGTATATGTATTATTATTTTTATTTGTTTTCCACTTGGAATAATAGTTTTACATTTTCACTTCATTCACATTCGCTATTAAGGAACACAGTCCTGTGGAGTTTTTATGTTCTTTCTTTTTATAGGAGCGATTACTTTGTTACTTTGTTTCTTCAATTTTTTGATGTGTGGGCATTGACCCACACCTTGCAAATTGCATTATATATGGTGACACGATGTTGACATTTCATCATGTTTAGCACTGCATGTCAGTGCCTCACTATCTAATCACACATATCCACGATGTACAGTGGTAATTTTTCCTCCTATCCACCGGGGGCATCAGACTGCTTTATCCTGTGTGATGCCTGAGTGTCTGAAGCACATTGATGATGTCAGACTCTGGCCCCGGTGGCATGGAGCATTACACTGCACCAATCACCTTGGACATTCCACTATAAAGGTATGTGTATTTGTTTTTTTTCATTGTGTTCTTGATAAAAGTCATGTGAGACTGAAACATTGAACAAGTCAGACACAGTTGTCAAGTTTGATTCTTTCATTTCATCAGACCTGTGAGTGCCGCCTTTCCCTTTCTACACACACATATATATATATATATATATATATATATATAGTACCAGTCAAAAGTTTGGACACACCTTCTCATTCAATGGTTTTTGTCTATTAAAATTATTTTCAACATAGTAGATTAATACTGAAGACATCTGTGACCGGACGCCTTTCACCTAGGCCGTCACTGGTCATGGGTTAGCGCTTTTGGACTCCCACTCACCGTCAGTGATTGCCTGTCACTGACTCCGCCCACTGCACCGTGGGCGTGTAACGATGCTGCCACCACCAAACTTTACCATTGGCGTTTGGAACCGCTCTGCTGTGTATGCGTCGACTAACTGCGGACACACCTCCTGTTTGGTGTTGGCTGTTCCCACCTGATCCCTCACAAATGGACCAGGTCTGCACAGTAGCTGGAAGAGGGCTTGAACTTGGAGACACGGAGCTCTTACCCAGAATAGCAGGAGAACGGAATAGCGTTTTGCGCAATTCTGTTGGTCGCAGGATACAGATGTAGTAGAATTTAAAGACAAAGGTGTTTATTGCTCTCAGTCTTAAAAAAGACCCTCCCTTTGGATTGAAGGGGAATAATCAGCATACATAAGATGTTACAGCAATTCTTCTCCACACAGGATTTTCAAAGATGTTCCACATACAGGAATCTTATCAGCAGCTCTTCTCCTCAAAGAAGTTACAGGGTTGTACCACACACAGGGCTCACAGGCCCTCTTTTTATGTCATTCTTACACACATCATCACAGGGGGGCAAATCCACCCTGTTTTCCCTCTAGCCAATCAGGCTATCTCAGAAAACATAAATTAACAACATATTACATTTCAAAGGAGTCACTCAATATCCTCCTTCCTAATCCACCAACACAAACTGATTTATCATACATTATACTGTCTCCTAAAATGTTGATATAACATTTCACAGGAAATAGTAAATGACATTCATCCTGATTCCTTATCAATCACTTTGGCATTTCCAACCTTAACACATTCAGCTTTTAGAAGTGGCATCCAAAAGGATCTTCTTAAAAACAAATTGTCTTTTCAAAAGGAAGTTCTGTATCTGAAGTGTTTGGCTACATGACACCATTCACACCTTCACACAGTAACCTTCCAGCCAGAGGTCACTGACCACAACAGGTCTTCCTATTCATCAGACCTCCTGCTAGTTTCTGCAGGCACAGAGGCTGGTCATGTCATATTCAGGCATATATTCAAGAAGTGCATTTTCTCTACAAAATATACATTTAAACCATATAGTGCATAGCCTATTAAATATATGTTGCTTCATGCACTAATGCATTGCAGATCAGCTGCAGTGCATTACAGCAATACATATATACTTTAATACAGTTTATTATAAACCATGTGCAGTGTGCTTTTACACTGTCCTTTTAAAAATGGCGCAACGGCATGAGGGTTAATCCCCTCAATGCCTTGACAGCCATTTTAATCACGTGTGGTCGGCCTCCGACCACATCAAAACTATGAAAGAACACATATGGAATTATGTTGTACATCAAAATATGTTTTATATTTTAGATTCCTCAAAGTAGCCCCCTTTTGCTTGGATGACAGCTTTGCACACTCTTGGCAATCTCTCAATCAGCTTCATGAGGTAGTCTCCTGGAATGGGTTTGAATTAACAGGTTTGCCTTGTCAAGAGTCAATCTGTGGAATTACTTGCCTTCTTAATGTGTTTGAGACCATCAGTTGTGTTGTGCAGAGGTAGGGTTAGTGCACAATGGAAACCACTATTTTACTACTGTTGTAATCCATATTATGGCACCAACCATTTAACTCAGTAAAGATAAACGACAGTCCATCATTACTTTAAGACATGAAGGTCAGTCGCTACGGATAATTTCAATAACTTTGAATGTATCCTCAAGTGCAGTTGCAAAAACCATCAAATGCTATGATGAAACTGGCTCTCATGAGGACTGCCCCAAGAAAGGAAGACCAAGAGTTACCTCTGCTGCAGAGGATAAGTTCATTAGATTTACCAGCCTCAGAAACCGCTACTTAACAGCACCTCAGATTAGAGACAACATAAATTCTTCACAGAGTTCAAGCAGCAGACAAATCTCAACATCAACTGTTCAGAGGAGACTGCGTGAATCAGGCCTTCATGATCGTATTGCTGCAAAGAAGCCACTACTGTGGATGAACAAGAAGAAGAGAATTGTTTGGGCCAAGAAACACAAGTAATGGACATTAGACCAGTGGAAATCTGTACTTTGGTTTGATGAGTCTAAATTTGAGATTTTTGGTTCCAACCGCTGTGTCTTTGTGAGACGCAGAGTAGGTGAGTGGATGGTTTCTGCATGTGTAGTTCCCACTGTGAAGCATGGAGGAGGTGTGATGGTGTGGGGGTGCTTTGCTGGTGACACTATTGGTGATTTATTCAAAATTCAAGGCACACATAACCAGCATGGCTACCACAGCATTCTGCAGTGCCATGCCATCCCATCTGGTTTGCGCTTACTGGGACCATCATTTGTTTTTCAACAAGATAATGACCCCAAACATACCTCCAGGCTATGTAAGGGGTACTTGACCAAGAAGGAAAGTGATGGAGTGCAGCGTCAGATGACCTGGCCTCGACAATCACCCGACCTAAACCCAATTGAGCTGGTTTGGGATGAGTTGGACCTCAGAGTGAAGGAAAATCACATCTGGGAACTCCTTCAAGACTGTTGGAAAACCATTCCAGGAGACTACCACATGAAGCTGATTGAGAGAATGCCAAGAGTGTGCAAAGCTGTCATCCAAGCAAAAGGGGGCTACTTTGAGGAATATAATATATAAAACATATTTTGATTTATTTAACACTTTTTTGTTTACAACATAATTCCATATGTGTTCTTTCATAGTTTTGATGTCTTCAGCAGTAATCTACTATGTTGAAAATAATTTAAGTAAACAAAAACCATTGAATGAGAAGGTCTGTCCAAGCTGTTGACTGGTACTGTATATATATTTATTGAGACACTTTGCTCTGATTGAGTCACTCCCGCCCGACATAGTGTTGGTCACATGTGACGTGACCAGCCTATACACCTGCATTCCACATGAGGCAGGTATACGGGCTGTGGAAAGATTATTGGTGAATAACAACAAGTATACCGGCTCAGATTTAAAATTTTTCCTATCTTTGTTGGAATTTACGTTAAATTACAACTATTTCTTGTTCGATGGTGCGTTTTATAGGCAAAGGGCGGGATGCGCCATGGGCTCTGCGGCAGCCCCGTCCTTTGCCAACGCCTTCATGGGAGAGGTAGAAAATAATTTGTTATTTTCTGATCCAAAGATATCGGAACACATATTTTTATATTATCGATACATCGATGATCTGTTAATTTTTTGGCAGGGCGACATTATGGTATTGTTAAGTAACATGGAGAGCCACAATAGGTCATCTAGTCCTGTTAAATTGATAGTTCAATACAGTGATAATGAGATTCATTTTCTTGATATTTCCATCAAAATCGAAAATGCTAAGATCTTTACCTCATTATATGTAAAACCCACAGATAGAAATAATTTGCTGAGATATGATAGTTTTCACCCTCGTAGTACCATCTATGGGTTACCATACTCCCAATATTTGCGAGTATGCAGGATCACCAGTGATGCAACTAAGACTTGCAAACAGTTAGACATCATGACCAACAAATTTTTGGATCGGGGCTATCCTTTAAAGATACTCATGAGGGCAAAAGCAAAGGCCCTTGCATGTAATAGGGATGATTTATTACAGCCTAAAAGCAAGAAACATCTTGCGCATAAGATTCCTTGGATTAACCAATTTAACGCAAAGAGTAAAGTTTTGGCTCCAAGAGCTAAGAGATTGTGGCCTATGGTTGCCTTAGATCCAGACATATCTTTACTTCGAGATACTAATCTGATGCCTAGCTATACCCGTAGCGCCAATATCAGGGACATTGGGCCTGATTCAGACCCACTCGCGAGCGGCTGTCCGCTCGCAAGTGGGTCAATGTAATGCACTGAGCATGCGCACGACGGAGGGAGCTCCGTCGTGCGCATGCGCCAGACGCGACGAGCGAAGGAAAGTCCTTCGCTCGTTGTGTCCGATCAAAGGGGGCGTGCTGTCAATGTTGATTGACAGCACGCCCCCTTTGGTGGGCGTGCCGGGGGCGTGCCTCCCTGACGGGGGCGTTCCCACGGGAACGCCCCCCGTCAGAAGCCGGCCCACTGACATCACTAGTGATGTCAGTGGGAGTGATTTTGGCTCTGATAGAGCCAAAATCACTCCGGAGCTTGCGGTTGAAAACCTCAACCGCAGGCTCCGGCTCGCAATTTCGATGGTCGCGATGGTCTCGACCATCGCGGCCATCAAAAAGCACGCTCGTATAGCCTGTGGGTGGTGACCCACAGCTATATGAGCGTCCAGGAGGACGCCCCATGAAAATGGAGCCCCGGCCCTCATTCAGAGCGTGCGCTCTGCTCAGAGCGTACGGCTCTGAATGAGGGCCTTTGTCGTTAAATCAGACATTTCAACATTTAAGACATCTGTTTCCAATTTTCTTAGCGAAAAAAGGGTTGTTACAAATGTTTGGGTTGTACCACCTGCAGTTATATGCAGGTGGGCCCTTACATATTACATCCTTATTCAGGTAAAAATTTTTTCATCAATTGGTCGTTATCTTGTCATTCCCGGTTTGTGGTGTTTATTCTGTCTTGCCCATGTGGGTTACACTACGTGGGCAAGGCGGAGCGCCAATTTAAAGAATGGATGGCGCAACACCGTGCGGCCATCAGGGCAGCTCTCACATCTGGCCATAGCGAACAGCCGGTGGTGAGGCACTTTGCCTTAATGAGACACAGTATTGCCACTGTTCGTTATAAGGCCATTGATCATGTGCCAGCCTCGTTGAGGGGTGGCAACCATTCTAGAAAACTCCTGCAGCTTGAGTCGGCATGGATTTATAGGTTGGATACTCTATCACCACGAGGGCTTAATGAATCCCTGGGACTTAATTGTTTTTTATAGATTTTGATATATTTTTTTGCAAAATTCAGATATAGATTTAAATTTGAACTCAGTTCTGATTGCCTAGTTCATTATAGGCACACAGCTGGGATGTTATATATAGTCATCTGATGGTGCCATGTATACAGAATATTATTATTGTAAGGCACGTTAGTTTTGTATTATATGTTGCATTGTATTTAATATATGTACTGATAGGTTTGCATATTGACTTTATTTACCAATGTGATTACGTTTCCAAATGTATGTAGGTATGAGTGCCATTTACACTGTTTGTCACATTGCACATTTGCGGCAGTCAAGCATTTTTTATTGATTGATTCGGTTTTTCTTAAGCTTTTTTCACTTTACTGGTTTCTAATATACCAGGTCACATTCATATCGATACATTGAGCTTTGCACTTTAAGTTTTTTGATTTTTTTGTCACTCCATACACACACACACATTCATTTTTTAACGTTTTTTCATGCATTGTTTTTTCACTTAACAAAAATTTTTTTTCACTGGTATTCCTTCATATTTCTTAATTTTGCACTCATGCTGTCATATACGATTGCGTGTTACATTTTAACACTGTATCAGGTCATTTTTTATTGTTTATTTTCATTATGATTATTAATATTAATTTCCCGTATTTTGTATACTTTTTAAGTTCACCTATACTCACTATTAACAGACCTTTTTTGTCCGTTATTTTTAAGTCCTTGTGATCACTGTCATTCACATCTTGGTGTTTGTTTGTTTTTGTTATTCTTAGCATATTGCCATGGTTACTAGTGGGCTGTGGGCTGCCTCCAATAGCCGCCACGTCAGGGGTGACCACAAGGGCACATGACATGCGGAGAACTTCCGGTGCGTGACACGCACAGAACTTCCGGCTGACATTGCTGCGCTTGTTCCGGTCTGGTCCCCGGCGTGCAGAGCGGGAGGAACACCACGCGTCTAGAGGATTGGTAAGCTATTTAAAGTAATTGTTTGCGTGTATGTTTGTTATTGTGTACTGTACATCCTGAGGAAGGGACGGGAGGTCCCGAAACATTGATGGATTAAACTTTTCACTTCTGCATACTTCATTTGCAAGTCTCTGAGTGCCACCTCTATGTGCCATATAGATCGGGGGCATTGTTCCCTGTAAGGAAGGCACCTTGAGCAGGTATATCTATATCCCCAAATGGGAGTGCCGGATCAGCTGTGGTTCTTTATATATATATATATATATATATATATACAGTAGTAGAAGTCCAGCACTCCAAATAATCAGAAAAACAGCTGGCCCAGGTGCCCATCCTGAGGAATACTCATAGATAGCAGCAGAAGATATGAACTGCACTCCGGGACTGATTATGAATCACAGTACACCTTAAAAGTTGTTGTCAACGTTTCAGAGCCTATGTGCTCTTTTATCAAGACAATATCACACTGAAAAACAGACGAATAACAAATATATACATACCATAATCAAATTCACCTGGGTGCTCATGCAACGCCGTCCCGGTGGAGTCCCGGTGACGTCATGGGCGTGCTCTACGCCGGCGAGCGGCAACTCCCTGGGCGGCGTCCAATAGTGACGTATACCATCACCATATAAACTGGGGAAACAACAAGGTAGAGAGGAACAGGCATAAATGACTGTGCTTAACTTAACAGTGAAGCACCCATGAGCATATCCATAACGGCATCAGCACACTAAGCGAAAAAATAAGATGCCTATAATCAAAAATAATTTACTGACAACCATCGAATGGATGGTAAAATACCAATATCAAGGGGGCATAGTTGGGAGCTGGAATGGTATAACTAAGAACATGAGCTCACTGGAAGAGATTCAAGGTACAGTATTGTACCTAAAATTATATAGCACTGGAGCATTAAAGGATGAACCTATTAGGAACCACACAGGAGAATAATGTTATGACACTAGGGTCAATTATAGAAAACAACTTAAAGAAAGCGTTTTGTTCAAGCCCCAAGGTTGCACAGTTTGCAGTGTATAAATCCAATAGGCTTCTTTTTAAGTAATGTCCGTTCCCTGTTGCCACCCCTAGAATTAGGGGGGACACAGTCTATCATCTTGTACTTGATCGTGGCAACATTGTGTTGGAAGTCCCTGAAATGTTTGGCAACGGGTTGATCTGATCCTCTTCCATCGATGGCTGCCCTGATGTTTGATCGATGTAAAGCCATTCTCTCTTTGAGTTGTCTTGTGGTTTTACCCACATATAGTAAGCCACACGGGCATCTAATTACATAGACTACGTAGCGGCTTGAACATGTCAACGGGTATTTGATAAAAAAACGCTTGCCTGATCTAGGGTGAGAGAATGTGTTACTTGTTTCAAGGAAACTGCAAGTAATGCAGCCTATGCACTTGAAGTTACCAGCAGGACGGGTCAATAAGTGAGTTGCGGTTGCCCTAGTGTGTAAACTCACATCGTTATGTACAACAATGTCCTTTATATTTTTGCCCCTTTTGTAGGAAGGAAGAATAGTAGACCCTTGTAAAGATGGTAATTTCGGGTCATTGGCTATGATGGGCCATATCTCTTTAGCTGAACGTATGAAGTATCTACTGGCAGTAGTAAATTCTTGAGTCCAGACAACTTTATTAGAGAGGATTTTGGGTCCAATATTGGTTAATGCTTGTTGTCTAGAAATTGCAAGGACTTTATTTTTTGCTCTGTTCAAGGTCTTGTAGTGGTATTCGCTCTTCAAAAATTTGATAGCCATGTTGTCTATTTGTTTAATAGCATCAGTACGGTCACTGCAGATTCTCCAAATTCTAAGGAATTGAGAGTATGGAAGTCCATATTTTTAAGAAGCCGGGTGATGGCTGGCTGCTTGTTTACATTACAAGCAGCCAGCCATCACCCGGCTTCTTAAAAATATGGACTTCCATACTCTCAATTCTTTAGAATTTGGAGAATCTGCAGTGACCGTATGGATGCTATTAAACAAATAGACAACATGGCTATCAAATTTTTGAAGCGCGGATACCACTACAAGACCTTGAACAGAGCAAAAAAAGTTACCGTCCCGCTGGTAACTTCAAGTGCATAGGCTGCATTACTTGCAGCTTCCTTGAAACAGGTAACACATTCTCTCACCCTAGATCAGGCAAGCGTTTTTTTTATCAAATACCTGTTGACATGTTCAAGCCGCTACGTAGTCTATGTAATTAGATGCCCGTGTGGCTTACTATATGTGGGTAAAACCACAAGACAACTCAAAGAGAGAATGGCTTTACATCGATCAAACATCAGGGCAGCCATCGATGGAAGAGGATCAGATCAACCCGTTGCCAAACATTTCAGGGACTTCCAACACAATGTTGCCACGATCAAGTACAAGATGATAGACTGTGTCCCCCCTAATTCTAGGGGTGGCAACAGGGAACGGACATTACTTCAAAAAGAAGCCTATTGGATTTAAACACTGCAAACTATGCAACCTTGGGGCTTGAACGAAACGCTTTCTTTAAGTTGTTTTCTATAATTGACCCTAGTGTCATAACATTATTCTCCTGTGTGGTTCCTAATAGGTTCATCCTTTAATGCTCCAGTGCTTTATAATTTTAGGTACAATACTGTACCTTGGATCTCTTCCAGTGAGCTCATGTTCTTAGTTATACCATTCCAGCTCCCAACTACGCCCCCTTGATATTGGTATTTTACCATCCATTCGATGGTTGTCAGTAAATTATTTTTAATTATAGGCATCTCATTTTTTCGCTTAGTGTGCTGATGCCGTTATGGATATGCTCATGGGTGCTTCACTGTTAAGTTAAGCACAGTCATTTATGCCTGTTCCTCTCTACCTTGTTGTTTCCCCAGTTTCTATGGTGATGGTATACGTCACTATTGGACGCCGCCCAGGGAGTCTCCGTCCGCCGGCGTAGAGCACGCCCATGATGTCACCGGGACTCCACCGGGACGGCGTCGCATGAGCACCCGGGTGAATTTGATTATGGTATGTATATATTTGTTATTCGTCTGTTTTTCAGTGTGATATTGTCTTGATAAAAGAGCACATAGGCTCTGAAACGTTGACAACAACTTTTAAGGTGAACTGTGATTCATAATCAGTCCCGGAGTGCCGTTCATATCTTCTGCTGCTATATATATATATATATATATATATATGAACAATGAAGCATTAAATTATGATATAAAAATGAAGAATCATATTTTAAAGCTTCTTGGTTCATAAATACATTCTACACTTATGTTCACAATTATTAACAGCATGGTATCATGATCCTGCAAATATAAAACAGTTGTGTTTTCAGTGGAATTTTAACCCAGCACCTTGTATTTTATGAATTTGGGATCAGTGGTCCATCCAGTTGAGCAACATCAGATGGTACCTCTGCTATCTCCTGCTCTGACCCTAGACCATATATAGACCACTCATTGCCTGATGTCTGTCTTGACCCATATAGTTTTACTATACTGTACCTCAGCCTTCAGCATTCAAGTACCTTGGTGCCCCACTCACCCCTTCATTGTCACCTCTGGTGGACTGTGTCCTGTGCAGCACAGCAACAAATACCATTTCCCATTTTGGGGGTTACTGGAGAAAAACTGTGCTGTGCTTAGACTCATCACCCTAACTACAGTATAAGCAGACCAAATTAGACTGACGAGTCTGCAAAACCACTAACTAGGTCAGTGATTTATAGCAACAATAAATTTGCATGTAGCGTCTCATGTGTCTTCATATCTATAACACCCAGAGGTTACCTACAGTAT
This sequence comes from Taudactylus pleione, assembly GCA_031769625.1. NCBI lineage: Eukaryota > Metazoa > Chordata > Amphibia > Anura > Myobatrachidae > Taudactylus > Taudactylus pleione. The sequence continues at coordinate 2,550,224 of JAUIMM010000586.1, forward strand.
GTAACCAGTTTTGTTCTTTTTGTTGTCTTTCTTTCTGATGTCTGGAATAAGCACTCTGCTTCAAATAGCTAGGCGTTAATATAGTTCTCAAATGAGTATTTCTTTTAAAGACAACTCTTTAGCTTGATCGTAAAATATATCTCAAAGATGGATCTCAAGAATGGGAGAATGGTTTGTTCTATTTTAAGTCTTGTGAACATTTATTATATTTGGGTTTAAATGCTAGATTGAATCCATCCATAGGTTCCAAATCTTCTATGGTAACAATTAAATATACTGTATGTGTCTTGATAATTGTATCAGGTCACTATTGTTTATAATTACGAGTTTTAAATTGTTAAATAAATTATATTTTATAGGCATACATAGACATACGTCCATTTCTTAATTGGGACCAAAAAACTGATTAAATCCTGAGTAATTTTTTATTTGTTCTTTACCGTTCATATTCAGGAGGCGACTGCTTCATTGTTAAAGTTAGTTGGATTGGTTTATACAGTACATAATTATATATAAATATATATTTTATTAATAAGTCAAATCTTAATAAGGAAAATATTTTTCCACAAGCTGTTGTGTTAGACAAAATTTAACACTGCAACATCATTGATGACAAATCATATACAACCTGGTAATTAACTTGACCAATAATGTGGAAATGTCTTGTGGATCTCTTTAATTGTGCACAGGTGAGTTAATCTATGTTACTGGGTCAGTAATTATCCCACATGCATCCATAAACAGAAAACCTCAAAACATGACCTGTTGGGAAAACTTGAGGGTTGAGGTTGTTAAACTCTAATTTAGACTGTTGACCATGGTGCCTCAGACATCACATCTAGAGGGTCAGAGCGGTATACTAGTTAGCACACATTTGATTATATCATCATAATCAGCATATTACTTTGCTACCTTCCTTGCCAGTAAATCTCAAAGTCTGACTAGAGGGGCAATTTTTTTCATGGCTCCAAAGTTTTAGTTATAGTATGGCCTTGCTAGCTACTCTCACAATGTTTATAGGGATAATGTCATTACTCCAGTCACAATGGATACCTTCTTTTGATCTGTTGAGTCCTGAGTGCAAAAACACGTCATACAAACTTTGCATTGCCATTGCATACATTTGTAAACGGGATTGGTATGAGATGCCGGTGCTCGGGATCCCAGCGGTCAGAATCCCTATGCCGTCATCATGACCAGGTTACAATCCCGTAGAAATGTAAATAAGCAGGCGCACACACAGTATCTGCCCAATCCCACTCCCAAAATCCTGCCCAATCAGGTGAAACAATACTATATAACAATGATGGGAGGGGGATCAAAGATGATACATACAAATAAATAAAATAAAATAAATAACAAACCAAGAATAGTCCAAAATTCCAAAACTCAATCTGCGTGATATCTTCCTCTTTTCTCAAAATCTCTCCATGGTATAGGGAATAGATATACAAGAAAAGAAAAGGCACACAATGTGAAGTACTGATAGGTGAAAATGAATGAATTTATCCCCCTGTGTTGATCATGGAAATGGTGCTTATATAGTTCCCAATATATAGAAGTGAAAGGGACTCGCCACCAATATCTTCCAAAATAGTTGCGTACCAAAAACTCACATGAGCAATACGACAGCTAAACACATAAAGGTTTCTTTAAAAGGAATTCACCACTTAGAGATCACACAATGTAGATCAGATGAGGCGTACCTCTACTCACTTCTCAAATGGTTTAGATCCATGCATCAAGGTTTCTTTGTACTTGTAAAATATTTTTCTCACACATGAAGATCAGCAATATTTTATTAATGAATATAAATATAAAAATCTGTTTTAAAATGTCTTTTTCACTAAAAAAAACTTCAAACATGAATAGAGTCCAGGATGCAAAACGATGGTTGATATGCACTAGTGACACCTTATAGGAAGTAAGGTCCGGACTTAAATTCAAATGGGAAACATAGCATACCTCCAAAGATAATCCAAGTATCTATAATCGTCCTTTATGGATGCCCAATAGTCACAGCACCTCATCTGATCTACCTTGTGTGATCTCTAAGTTGTGAATTCATTTTAAAGAAACCTTTATGTGTTTAGCTGTCGTAATGCTCTTGTGAGTTTTTGGTACGCAACTATTTTGGAAGATATTGGTGACGAGTCCCTTTCACTTCTATATATTGGGAACTATATAAGCACCATTTCCACGATCAACACAGGGGGATAAATTCATTTATTTTCATCTATCAGTACTTCACATTGTGTGCCTTTTTTTTACTTGTATATCTATTCCCTATACCATGGAGAGATTTTGAGAAGAGAGGAAGATATCACGCAGATTGATTTTTGGAATTTTGGACTATTCTTGGTTTGCTGTTTATTTTATTTTATTTATTTGTATGTATCGCCTTTGATCCCCCTCCCATCATTGTTATAAGGTTTCAATCCCGACCCCTCCAGATAAGTAAGCCTAACCTAACCCCTAACCTTACCTCTAATCCTAACCCTCCCTCCCCACAGCCTAAACCTAACCTCCCCCACTAGTGCCTAAACCTAACCCTCCCCCCCGCAGCCTAAACCTAACCCTCACCCTAGTGCCTAACCCTAACCTCTAACCCTAACCCTCCCCCTAACCCCAGTACTTACCTTTGGGATCCCGTTGGTTGGGATGCCGGCGCCGGTGTTATGATAAGTGTTGGGATTGCAGCGTCTGCATTCTGAATGCCGGAATCCCAGTTGTCGGGATTATGACGGCATCCCTTTGTAAACACACAGTAAATTAGGTCACATAAAGGAACATTATTCCAACCTAAGCAATCCCAGTTTAACCCCCAGTCTAAGCAATCAGTTAACCCCCTCCCTTTTATTTTTAATAGTGACCCATTTCTGATCTCTATGTGTTTCTTATAGACCTTTGCGTTACACCACAAATTTCAAAAACTATATTTGCTTCTCATGCCCCTATACTGCTTTCTATACAATGTAGGATTGTATTGCCTCTTGCAGCATTTTCTTATTCTCCAATTTACTTGAGTCCTTTTCCATTTGAAATCTCCCAAGTTTTATCCCATTTATTTAAGTGATTTAAGTATTACTGTGCATTTATCACCACAATTTAAGTGGATTAAAATACATTTTATTACATTGAACATGGCCTGCTATTTCTCTACCCATCTGGTCATTTGTTCCAAGTCTGTTGTCACTTCATTTCCTCTTCTGTGTTAATACTGTAACTTATGCTAGGTACACACCTGAATGTTTTCACCCATGATCAGACCAACTTTACCAATCTGGAGAACAACAGATACTGAGTTTGTGCAGTAGTAATTTATTGTTCCATTCCAAATGATTCTGTCCTAATATTGTCAAAAAGGTGACATTTTCAAATAACCTATTAGCAGTCAGACAGATGATCAGAAATTCATACATACTACAAAGTGTGCATGATATCAGCTCATCAAATGACGAAAGATGTGTTTTAGGTCAGATTTCATCATCCATTCCAACTGGTTTTGAAATTATAATCAGCCCTGGATCCTGCATACACTCTCAGAGGTTATCTGACTGAGCAGACGAATATTCAATATTTGGCATGAATTTTGCATAATCTGATTATTCTTAACCATAGATTATTGCATGCCTATCTTAGTGTCATACACAAATCTGTTCTAGCAATTGGAAACTTCAAGGTGTTATGTATGGAGGATGATGCATTTATCAAACCTAAATTGATAGGTCATTTACCTAGACAAGTAATACTAGCTATAACAGAATTAAAAGATTCAGTCATTATTAAACTTGTGAAGAAAGGGCTGGTGCGATAGTACAGGATTCAGAGCCATACTGTATATTAGGGAAGCATTGTCATGGTACACCTGAGTAATTGCATAAAACCTATAGAATCACACTACAGAGGTATTCTGCCTATAACAGCCGACCTTTTCCCATAGAGAAAAATATTAGTATTTTACTTGGCGCTCAGTCCACCTCAAAATGTCAACAATATTTGAGCTGCTGCCTCTTATGGTGGATGTTTGCTATTATTACATCCAATTCAGGAGAAACCACACAAAAAAATAACAATAGGAGGCGCTGCTCAAATATATAGATAATTTATTAATAGTTCTCAACATTAATAAGACCCATATATATTCATCAACTGGTGTCTTTCCTATTAATTTACCAAATGGTCATATAATAGACATGCATGCACACAATTAACACAAAATTAATTTTCATTTTATTTAAAACCAATACATTTAATATATATCGCTAAGCCACAATAGCCACAATTCCTTGATATTAATAATTAGAATCCAATATATATTGGCCACTCAATTTTTAATTGGTCATAACCTTCTGCAATCAATACCTCTGAAGACAGTGTATCACCTAGTATACTACTCAATTAATAGTTGCTTATAATCGTAAGATCCACGCTGAGGAGGAGTGAGAAATCTGCTCCCAAGAAGTGGAGTTCATTCCATTAGACTGTGCAGTGGAAACAATACAAAAGGCTATTGTAGTCATTCTGTGGGCTACTGAGCAAAGTGAGAGATTACTCTCCAAAACAGGTGTGAATTATTTAAAATCAATTCCCCAGTCTGTACTGTGGAGACTCTGGCAGCAGGCTGAGAGGAGGCTGATCAAATATTGGCTCGATACACTCTATAAATCTGGATAGTGGATAATTACTAAGGAGGATCACAGAAAAAAACCGTGAGATAAGCCATATGTGGTAATTATGAAAAATGATAAGTAATAAGCATGCTTAGTTACTAACATTGGATCCTACTAACTATATTGGATGTGACTGAGACTACTAATTAATACTAATTGGAGAGGCCATTATTGGCAGCAAAGGATTATAAGCAACTACTAATTGAGTAGTATACTAGGTGATACACTGTCTTCAGAGGTATTGATTGCAGAAGGTTATGATCAATTAAAAATTGAGTGGCCAATATATATTGGATTCTAATTATTAATATCAAGGAATTGTGGCTATTGTGGCTAATGCGGCTTAGCGATATATATTAAATGTATTGGTTTTAAATAATGTTAAAATTAATTTTGTGTTAATTGTGTGCATGCATGTCTATTATATGACCATTTGGTAAATTAATAGGAAAGACACCAGTTGATGAATATATATGGGTCTTATTAATGTTGAGAACTATTAATAAATTATCTATATATTTGAGCAGCGCCTCCTATTGTTATTTTTTTTCCCAAAGAGAGAAACACTCTCACAAGTACTGAGATGCCACCAGGTCGTAAACTCGGGATAGTAGAGGTTTATACAATTAACAGGTGATTACAGGATTATGGCTGGAGTAGTAGAATACCACAATAACACTGTGTAGGATAACTTGTGAGTAGACAATAATGGCAGGAGCTGAATAACAACAGATCACTTTAAAGATGATTGCAGACAATTAACATTGTTCCAATATTAATTAAGGTGATACCTAACAATAGGTGCTGAAGGAAGCAGCATTACAGGATACCAACAGAGCAGAGTAGGCACCAGGATCAGCGAGATAACTCCAATGCATGAAGCTATAATCGGCAGAGAAATGTAAAGATGACTTTCTGTCAATTATTGTAAAAAGATCCAACTTTGAATAATCTAAATAATCTCAAATATTAACTAAAGTTTACTTAATATTGTGTGGGTGTCATCTCCAAGGAGACTTCTTATTTTTGATTTTTTATTATCACAGGGATTGGGTCCCTCATGTCTAATTTGTCCCAGTATGTTGATCACTTTTTGTGGAGTCACTTTTCCTCCATGAGATCTCACATCAAAGATGCTATGTATGTCCTTAATATGGGTCAAAATTTTGATTGTAAATCAATTTATGTCTATAATGTTCTTATAGTAGACATGCAAGCTCCATATTTTAATATACCACATGTGAACAGATTACAAGATGTGGAGCGTCATCTGTTGAAATATGGTGGACTCTCAAACCGTCAATATTAATTTATTCTTTCCACTATAACCTTTTCCTTCACACACACAATCATATTATTTACAATGAAAGGCACCAGTTTTGCCTCTAGTTTAACCAAATTGTACATGGGACTGTTTGAGGATCAGTACACCTGTGGTGTCCATATTGGCTAAACCTTGTGCTTTATGAAAGCTATATTGACAAATGTATTGTTAAACCAGTCCAGCATCACCTTGGAAACATGTCAGGTGGCATTGTCATCCTGATAAAACATTTGTTGTTTCCATAGAACTGCAAGTGCATGGGCCTCCCTACCAAGTGTTCTTATCGAAACTGTTAAAAATGAACCCACACATTAATGTATTCATGGAGAATATGATTAACAGTAAGTAGTCCTTTCTTAAATGCAAGCAGTCTTTACACATACAGCATGCACAGCACAAAGGAGTATTTTAAGTGCACAGTGCAAGTGTCTATGCTGCTCCTTTTTGGAGCCATCTTTACGAATATTTCACTTGAAAGATGGAGCTGCCAGATGAGTTTAGGAAAGAGGGATCAAAACACTGGCAGCAACAGTGGCAAACTGATCAGTACAGGGTGTGTGGTGCACAGTCCATGGTTCCATCTGCACTACACAACCTGCACCCATGATAAATACTCCACTTGTTACAAACTACATTATCACACCAGTGTAGTTTACATGATACCTACTCGATTGATTTAGTAGTAAATATATCTGATGCATGTCTTATGTAAACCTAGTGCATTTGCTACGGCTACAGAGCGGGACACATGTCTGACTGAGGATATGCATATAAATCCGCCTTTCTGGGTGAGTCATTTCTAAGTGTCATTTTTTCTGCATATACAACTCAGCATTGAGGTGTGTTATGTTTTGCTATATCTGAAGAGTATTACAGAGTCAACATAGCTCTCTAATGGGGAAGCCCCCCTAACTGTACCGCTTACTACTACTTCCTCCTTTGGTCTCAGCCTGAACTTTATAGTTTTGATGGTTCATACTAAAATAAAAGATGTGATTGAAATATGTGATTAACATAGTGTATAAGCACTAAGACTTGGAGAGTGATAAAGTACCAACCAATCAGCTCCTAACTGTCACTTTACAGGCTGTGTTTGCAAAATGACAGTTAGGAGCTGGTTGGTTGGTACTTTATCAAACTCAAAAGCTTAGTGCATCTTCCCCAAGTATCTATAAATTAATTTTTTTAAATAACACACACTTAGCTTATCCAGCTTTAGCTGCTACTGTATATAAAGCATGGCCAGATTTATTCTCATTACAAATTGCACCACTATATTTGTGCTAGTATTATATTTTGAAATGTTGATATTCTAAGAACATTTTCCTAAGAGATCTCTTCACTTCCTTGTTGCGCAGTGCATAAATCATAGGATTTAAGGCCGGCGTAATAACTGTAAACAAGATGGCAGTTATTCTATCCTGCTCCAGTGCATCCTTAGTAGCTGGTCTCAAGTACGTGCAGAAGGCAGTTCCATAATATATAAGGACAACAGTCAGGTGCGAAGTGCAAGTGGAGATGGCTTTATTCCTGCCTTGGTCAGAACGGATGTTCTGGAGATGGCTTGCAATAAAGGCGTATGAAATCACTATTAAAACAAATGTGCCAAGAGCTACAGATCCAGTGAGGATGTTCACTAAGCTTTCATTGACATGTGTGTCCGTGCAGGCCAACTTTAGAAGAGGTTTAATGTCACAATAGAAATGAGTGACTTTGTTCGTATTGCAGAACGGCAACCTGGAAGTCAGAATGGTGTGAGACAATGAGTACAAGAATCCAATAAACCAGGAAAGGAATGCCAACTGAATATAAACCGTCCTTCCCATGAGAACATGGTATCTTAATGGGTTACAAATGGCAACATATCTGTCATAAGACATTGAGGTAAGAAGCATGGCTTCAGTGCTGCCCAAGAAGTGAAAAATATGTAGTTGTGCTATGCAGGCCTGAAATGATATCTTTTTGTTTTCCATAAGCAAGCCAGACAACATTTTTGGGACTGTTGTAGTTGCGTAGAAAAAGTCCAAGAAGGAGAGATTGCCCAAAAAAAAGTACATAGGAGTATGAAGCCCATGATCAATAACAACCACGACCACAATGCTTAGGTTACCAACAAAGCTAAATAGGTAGAACATAAGAAATGTGATGAAGAGAATTATCTGTAGATGAGGGTGGTTGGTGACTCCCAGAAGTATGAACTCTGTCACAGATGTTTTATTTGTCTCTTCCATTTATCTCTGAAAATAAGAATATAAAAGAGTCAATAAGAAGTCAAAATCTAAAGAATCTAAACTTTTTAAAACATCCGCAAGGAAGTTAAGGGTAGGATGTTGTGGCTTGACCTACCTCAAAGAAACAGGAGAGAAATAGAAGACCAACTATAAAACAATCTAGTTAATTTAAGAAATTTGAAATATGCAAGGGTATAAATCAATAGACATTATGCAAATGTGCCTGTGAGGCTCTACATGAAGTAGTGGACCCCCTGTGACCTTGGTGTTTGGCATTAGCTCCCTTAGGGGTATGGATGCCAAGGGCTATACATTTTTTCTCACCAAAGCACCCTGCAAAGAGACATATTTTTAGATATTTTTTAATTATACTTTTTTTTAACATATTTTCATTCATATGTTTATTAATAATATCACATAATTAGCGCTTTCTTAAATTTTATATACTGTACACCCTCCAAAGAGACATAGGTCATCTACTAAAGGTTGATTTGCAAAAATAGTGATGATGTTTTTATTTAGTTATTTACAAATCAATACCTTAATCAACAAATCTTTAATCATTGAAATTCCAGATTATTTAGCAATAAATTTACAGTAGAAAAGATTACTCAATAAAATATTTAATTAGTAGTTTGATTTTGGGAATGAACATTGTATTAGTGCACCCCCTCCCCATAAGTCAATGTATATGTAATTGTATATTTTTAATATATACCCCCTGGCCAAAAAATCTTTTTTTGGTGCATAATCCTTTCCTACTCCCCAGTGCCAAAAGATGACCCCCCCATTTATCTTCCTCCCCCTGTTGCATAGCCCTGCCCCATCTCCTTGTTGCAGAGTGTGGAGCAGGAGAACTGATCATCAGGCCCCCCTGCTGCAGCTAATCTCTACACATGCAGTTATCAGCATATTTGTGTTTGGAAGGGAGCACTTTTGGTTTAAGCGCATGTGCTCAGACAACATTCTGCAGTGTTATTTTGGAAGTGATGTCAGTGGTCACAGAATACATTGTCACTCCCAGGGGGCCGGGGCAGGAAAAGGACATCCATTCTGCACATGTGTAGAAAGAATTTCCTTAATTACAGGTGGGGGATGCAGCTGAACTACATTGACGCATGGGATGCATACCTTCCAACATGACCCTCTCCAGGAGGCACACAATGCTCTGGTCCTGGACTTCTTTGGTAATTTATGATTGGTGGTGGCTCCAGAGGTGGGGCTGCAGTACTGTCCAAAAGTCAAATAGGGGAGTCACAGCAACTGCCAGTGAGTCCCAGCCAGTGATGTTTGGCAGCGTGTGAAATGACAGTTGGTGTGACTCCCCTATTTGAATTTTGAACTGCGCTGCAGCCCCAACTCTTACCAGGGAAGTCCAGGACCAGAGCATTGTGTCCCTCCTGCAGAGGGTCATGTTGGGAGGTATGGCGATGTCACCATGTCAGCTGAAGCACAGCTGACTGCAGCTGCATCCCATGAGTTAGTTCCAGGTAAGTGGTTAAGTGGTCACTTTATTTGTCATTTTGCTCAATATTGAAATCTTACAGCTATTTAATTAATATAATTATAGTTGGAGCTTTCAATATTCAGCAAAAGCAGACATGGTTAACAAATAAATTAACTCCTAAATCCATATTCAATCAGTTGGCACATGGAAACACAATAATAAATACATGCTTACATGAAATACACTCATCAACTCTTGCATTTTGTTCATATGACAAAGTATCATAGATCTAGCCTGACTAATAATGGAGTTTATGAAAGTAGAACATGTATTAAAAAATGGGCGCATTAAAAAAAAAATTAAATATCACTAGTAAATTAAAATTTTTGAATACAAAAATAAATTGCTGCTACATAAATTAGAGTGTTGGGAGTTTCTAACAATTTTTTATTTATCAACTTTTAGTAGACCTCTCCTTAGGCTGGGTACACACCTAAACAATATCTTAATGATTTGTCATATTGGAATGACAAATCATTTAGATTGTTTAGTGTGTACGAAGGATTGTGCTCTCCCATGGGTCGCATATGAGATCTTCTGGTTGATCATGCTGAACTAAGTAACAAGAAAAGTACCAGATCACAAGACAAGTCAAAATACAAAATGAGCAAAAGCTCAGGAGCAGGGGGCAGTGAAGCTGAGAGTAGGCTGATATCAGGGCATATAACAATCAAAGTTAGGAATCACAGCCCAGGAAACTGTATGGAAAAGTAACTTATTTTATAGGCAAGTCAATTAATAATAAATATACCATTATTCTGGTGGTGGATGGGACCTATTTGTTCCAATTAGGGATGTGCGCCGCCCCCGTGTTTTGGTTTTCATTTTGGATCTGTATCTCCTTCAAGATTTTGGATCTGGATTTGGTTTTTGCAAACCACCCTCAAGTGTTTTGGTTTTGGATCTGGATTTTTTAAATAAAAAATAGATAAAAAGTTTTAAAAACAGCTAAAATCATGTAATTTTTGCAATCCAAAACCCGAAATTTGGATTTAAAATCCGAACTCCAAACCGCAAAAAGATCAGAACCGCGACCTGGATTTACCTGGATCTCCTCAGGAGATTAGAACTGTGACTCAGATTTACCCGGATTCATGAAATTCGGGTGGATTCGGTTTTCTGGAGAACTGAACTGCACATCTCTAGTTCCAATTAGAGAATACTACATTTTAGTCTCTTAAAAAGGTTGTCACTTTGAAATAAAAACTGACATCTGTAACTGACTCCATTGTAGCCAACTTTGTACTTGGAACAGTCAGAGTATGAAACCTTTTGCTATCAGTTACCAGCTAAATTCTAGTTAACCAGTTCTAAATGTACAGTATATACCCGACCCCTCTACATGTTCCTTAAATACTTAAATCTATAATGTGGAAAGAGTAAGAGTGCTTCTATAACATCACTGTCACTAAATTAAAAATACCCATTTTTTTGTCAAAATGTTAAAAATTAGATAATAATGAAACTGGGAGAATCAACTGACAATATAAATTTAACCATTTTATTACTAAAGGAGAGATGTATCAAGCCTTAGAGACTTAAGCTGGCCATCCACTAGACAATTTTCTGTCAGATATCTGTCCAATCTGGCTGGTTTTAATTAAAACCTGGTAATGTATGGGAGCAAATTACAATCGTCTATTTGCTCACAAACACTGAAAAATAGCCAAAAATGGTTGTTCAGACAAATTGGTTAAAAAACACACAAATTTAACCAATTTTAAATATTTTTTAGTCCGTTTTTCAGTGTTTAAAATGATATGACTGACTGTCATTTGCTCCCATACATTACCAAGTTTTCATTCCAACCAGCCAGATTGGACAGATATCTGACAGAAAATTGTATAGTGGATGGCCAGCTTTTGACGGTGCTGCCGCAGATAAATAACCATTTGAAAATTAATGGTTGGTTTGGGCAACTTCTCCAATACTTGATACATATCACCCTATAGCATTAAATTAAAATACAATAACAAAAACAAGAATATGAATTTATATAAATAAAAGAACCATTAACACCAGTAATTTGTATTTTTCTCAAAATATATAACCCCCCAGAAAGTCAATCATTGCTTGCATTAATAGTATAACCAGTAATATATTGGCCTTTATAGAAATCCATCTGCAAACATTGGTTATTAAAAATATATATTTTATTACATAATATAATGGAGATTTCTGATTAAAATTACAAGATATAAAATGGGATAAAACATTTTTCCTTAGTTCACCTGATGTGAGTAGCTATTACACTATATCTGAACAAATATGGTTTTGTAGGCTATATTTTTTAGTTTGGACAAAGCAGAGAAGGAGCTCAACAGTATATTGCTCCAGGGTAAGCTGGGGGTATAACTGGTTTGCTGGTATCAATTTATTGGCAACATGTTATTATTTGGAGAGAGAAGAGACAAGATTTGGAAATATTTTGACATACAGTAGAATACAAATCAGATGTATTAGAAATTGCCAAACAAAAAGTGGACTGTTTAAATAGAGATTAATTCAAAGCAAAAATAGATGAGAAAATTCTACAAATGATATTCAATGGGTAATAATTACAAATTGTATTAATCAATATAAACAGTTTGAAAAAAATATTCATAAGCATTGGGAAATATTAGGTAATATTAACATGTATGCTTTCAATCCTTTTTAGGCATTTTTTTTGTATGTACTGTACACTTGCACATTTTTTGGTGTTTTGTCTTATTGTGTGGTTATTTATATGTTGACAGATACACTACTCCTCACAGCAACAAAAAATTGAATCCGCACTAGAAGTGCTATTTAAAGAAAGACTCGGGCTATACGGATAAGCCTATGATAGGCACGAAAATACTTGTTACAGGAACACCAACTAAAAGTATTCCATGTACAGAAAACCTCTATTAAATCACAAATGTTGGTGGTGTCAGAATACACAAGATTTATACAAAAAGGAGAGAAAGCAGACTCTTTTTTATGGGGCACTCTTATTGGTTTGTATGATTCAGCAAAAATATAACCTTTATTAGAATATTAGTTAAAATAAATGAGCCACAATTTTTGGAAAAACTATATTAATAATTATACTTGGGGTATACAAAGCCAAATATTGTATCAAAAACACATGATCCGGAAATACCACTTTTCGTGAGTTTAGTTTATCTCATAAAAATTGTGGCTTCCTAATTATGCCACTCCTACTAATCATCAAGTATATAGGTAGGTCATTCAAGCAACAGCAAATTTAAGTTCAGTTATAAATACACCCACATATAATCAATTTCGTATTAAGCTCTAAAACGGAGATCATTAGTATACATTTGAATGCAATACCCTTCAGTCCAACAATGAATCATATAGGCTGACAGAGCGAGCCTTATTTATATCATATCACAAAAGCATGTAACAGACACATAGTTTCAGCTTGGTTATCACATTCGCTGAAACATTGTAACTCTTTCTAATTGTTACATGTATCACTCTTACTGGTAAGGGAATCACTAGTGTTCCCAGTACATTGTCACAGGATTCAATCCTGTTTATAAAAAACAGTTTACCACAGACATATACTGTATCAATTACATACATAAACTGCATTCTACCACACCCAGTTAGTACAGTAATAAATACTGTCTCTCTAATACACATACTCTCGATATATGATTTAGATAGAATTACAAAAGATGTAATAAATTTTTTTGACACAAGAATATATTTCCACTTTTATTATTTTTGGGGTGCCATGACTGTAAGTACAGTAATATATGTAGCCTTTACAAAACACCCAATAATGAAATATGATTTCAATTGAATTATAAAAGACTTAAAATGTTTTTGGCACCGTTTTTTTTTCTTTTATCCACTTTAATTATTTTGGCATACAGTTGACGGGGACATGGCCACACCCAGTAAGTATATTATATAAATATAGTAATATATTCTGCCTTTCTAAAACACACACTCTTGAAATTGGATTTAAATAGAATTATAAAAGATTTGAAATGTTTTTTGACACCAGAAAAAAAATAATTTTTCCACATAAATTATTTTGGGGTGCAGCTGACAGCAACATTTACTAATAAATACAGTAATATACTCTGCCTCTATAAAAACATACTCTTGAAATATAATTTAAATGGACACAAGTCCATGAAGTACAACATTTCCTACACTCTAATAGCATCTAATTGTTATTCAGTGATGCAATGACATTAAGTTAATTTTCAAGAACATGAGCATATTTTTGTTTAAATGTATTTCCTGTCATGTTATCTTACACACAGTATTATTATTTTAACTAATGATTTTACAAATGTTGACTATTTTTTGGCAATTTACTGTTTGTATAATTTAACTCTCTGTTGCAATGTTTGTTTGTAGTTAACAATGAATACATTAATTCATTATGGTTTTACTAACTCCCCTGAGAAGTAATAGCTGTTTTTCTACTAACAACACATCTCATCATGAGCATACTATTGTAGAATGAAAAGATGCAAATTAACCAATAAGTGAAAACTTCAAGACAACATGAATAAAATGTATATTTCATAATATAGATACATTTTAAAAAAAAGTTTATTTGCATTTGCAAATGCGTGAATTATTCAAAAACTCCCAAAGTTTTCATAAATACATTACACATGTTCATAATTTTTTATTTTTGCTAATCAAGAATACAACTGTATATGTAGTACAACCACAGTGGTTTTATTGCATTTTTCATTATTTCAGAATATAATATTTTATTTGTCACTTTCTGATGACCTAAAAAAATTCTGAAATTATTTCCAAATATATTTTTTTATTTAAATTAGCAGGATAATATTTCAAATATTATCAGCTCTACTCACAGCAGCAGAAACATTTTAATTATCTCTTATTAGAATTACAGTATATGAAAATCCAGTATATTTCTTATTTGTATATTAACTAAATTGAATATATTTTGAAATGCCCCTGATTGTCAGCAGTTTTGCTTGCAGTATTTTAACCTTCAATAACATTACATTCAAAACACACTTTGTTTATCATATAATATTATTGTCAATTTAAATACTGCAGGTATAGTAGCTGACAATCAGCAGCCATTTAGTAAACATACTTAGAAATCAGATAGATTTCACCTTGGCAAAATCATGTTGCATTGCGGGGGCAGCAAATTTAAATTATGTGGACAAATTTAGGGGTATATTTACTAAAGTGAAGGTTTTAGAAGTGGAGTTGTTACCCATAGCAACCAATTAGATTCTAGCTATTATCATCTAGAAGGTGCTAGATAAACAAGTAGGATCTGATTGGTTACTTCTGTCAACAACTCCACTTCTGAAAACCTTCACATTAGTAAAAATACCCCTTAATGTTGTGATGGGTGTGCATTCTAGCTGAACTCTAAATCTATGTTTCAAAATGAAGCTGCTCAGTATTTGTGTGCTATATGCTAAAGTAGCCAGTACAGTACTTCCTGCATTAAAGAAAAGAATCCATTTGCACATCTTGCATCACAGCATGGTTTGTAAAGGTGCTAATTTCCTCTCCTTTATCTGAATTTGTTCCTTTCTTTAAATAAGGCCACATTGTGTATTTCGACTGTTTTCTTTGTTTGTAAATCAATAAGGTTCTAGTAATGTATATTAGACAGAAATGTACAGTTTACTAATTCAGTTTGGAAATGGACAAGATTAATGGAGAGATTATTAAATATTTTGGGGAACTGATATAATTAGATAATATAAGATAATAGTTATTAAGAAAACAGTATGGTTTTTAGTCAGAAAAATACTCACAAAGAGGTATGTTCAAAGAGGAGAGATGCATCAACTGTACACTGGTTCATGGGTATAAACTGACGTTTTGGGCTTCCATAAGCACAAAGAAGTATGTTCTCAGTAGCTACCAATATATGGAAAATTATTGAAACACACAAAGGAATCAACACCCTAAAGGCTCGGCAAGCCCACATACAATAGGTGTTTCTTGAGAATTCTCCAGGTACTATACTCTTGTGCAGAGAGACCTCAAAAACTAATAAACTCTGCTGAGGGCATATTAGTAAGGTAACATTTGCCTGCTAATTTGTTTTCTTATAGATTTTAAGCATATAAATAATTTACATTTGTCTGATTAAATAAAATGTTTATGCCAAATTGTTTATGTATAGCTAAAAATATTTTCTGAAAAAAGGCTAAGACCCAAGCAATGAATTGGGATTAGGTCATGAACCCATTATAGCCATGGCTAGAATGAGGCCTAACAATGATTTCTCTCTATTCTATTTATTTATGTCTTTTTTTTTCTATTTTGTTTTCAATACTATGGCCTAGATTTACTTTGCGGCAGCTTGCAAAATTCTCAATGAGTTTATCTCCGAAATTTAAAATGACAATAATATTAATTGCCATTGGCCACTGCTTAGAAAATCTACCTATATTCTTTCTTAATTGATTAATTTATACTATATTTTGATTTTATATATCCCCTTTTTTAATTATTTATCCATATTCACAATTTCAAATGTATACTATCCCATTTCCTTAGCTATTATTTACATTTTTTTACTTCAACAATTATAAAAACAGAAAATAGGGAAGATGTATCAAGCCTTGGAGAGATATAAAGTTGAGAAGTTTCCCAAAGTAATTTATCAGCTTATAACAGTCATTTCAGATTGTGCTAGATAACTGACACACCTGACAGATATATCTGCAGATGATGGTCATTCATACACACTGAACGGCCATCATCTGCTTGTGCCCTCGGGTCCTGTCGGCCGGTGGGCGTGTCGGGAGCATGCCCTGCACCCTCCTCGCGGCTGCCTCTGTGTGTATAAGGGCGGTCTGCAGACCACCCGTACACACTTTCCAATGAACAGATATGTCTGTAGATATAGCTGTCCATCAGCTGTGCAGCACAGCCAATGCGATATGTCGGTGTACGCCGATGTTCAACAACATATTGCGGGTACACACTGGCTGACGGGCAGCAGATATATTGGCCGATCAATTGATCAGCCAATGTATCTGTCAGTGTGTAACCAGAATTAGATAATGATTGGTTGCTTTTGGCATCTTCTACACCTTATCTCTCTCCAAGGCATGACACATCTCTTGCAATGAACTTAGAAAGTTAATGACATTTGACATAAACTCTGATCCCTCCCACCCAAAGTATGTCAGTGATATTAATTCCAAAGAGTTCAGACAAAACACACATCTACAGTCTACAATATCTCCTGCTCTGACCCTAGACCATATTTAGACCACTCATTGCCTGATGTCTCTCTTGACCCATCTAGTTTTACTATACCTCAGCCTCCTGCCTTCAAGTACCTTGATGCCTCACTCAATCCTTCGTTGTCACCTCTGGTGCTTACCTGGGGGGGATTGTGTCCTGTGCAGCACAGCAACAAAGACCACGTCCATTTCTTAATTGGGACCTAAAAACTAATTAAATTCGGAGTAATTTTTTATTTGTTCTTTACCGCTCATATTTAGGAGGAGACTGCTTCTTTCCTAAAGTTAGTTGGATTGGTTTATACAGTACATAATGATATATAAATATATATTTTATTAGTAAGTAAAATCTTAATAAGGAAAATATTTTTCCACAAGCTGTTGTGTTAGACAAAATTTAACACTGCAACATCATTGATTACAAATCATATACAACCCAGTAATTAATTTGACTAATAATGTGGTAATGTCTTGTGGATCTCTTTAATTGTGCACAAGTGAGTTAATCTATGTTACTGGGTCAGTAATTATCCCACATGCATCCATAAACAGAAAACCTCAAAACATCACCTGTTGGGAAAACTTGAGGGTTGAGGTTGTGAACCACTAATTTAGACTGTTGACAATGGTGCCCCAAACATCACATCTAGAGGGTCAGAGCAGTATAGTAGTTAACACACATTTGATTATATCATCATAGTCAGCATATTACTTTGCTAGCTTCCTTGCCAGTAAATCTCAAAGTCTGACTAGAAGGACACATTTTTTTATGGCTCCAAAGATTTAGTTATAGTATGGCCTTGCTAACTACCCTCACAATGTTTATAGGGATAATGTCATTACTCTAGTCACAATGGATACCTCCTTGTGATCTGTTTAGTCCTGAGTGCAAAAACACGTCATACAAACTTTACATTGCCACTGCATACATTTGTAAATGGGATTGGTATGAGATGCCGGTGCTCGGGATCCCGGCGGTCAGAAACACGATTATGCCATCACGAATAGGTTACAATACCGACACCTCCGGGTAAGCCTAACCTAACCCATAACCCTACCTCTAATCCTAACCCTCTCTCCCCACAGCCTAAACCTGATCTCCCCCCTAGTGCCTAAACCTAACCCTCACCCTAGTGCCTAACCTTAACCTCTAAACCTAACCCTCCCCCTAACCCCAGTAATTACCTGTGGGATACCGTCGGTCAGGATGCCGGCACCGGTATTCTGATAAGTGTTGGGATTCCAGCGTCTGCATTCTAAACACCGGAATCCCAGTTGTCGGGATTATGATGGCATCCCTTTGTAAATATACAGTAAAGTAAGTAAGTTGTTTTTTAGACAAAATTTATCACTGCAACCCAGTAATTAATTTGACCAATAATGTGGTAATGTCTTTTGGATCTCTTTAATTGTTCACAGGTGATTTAATCTATGTTACTGGGTCAGTAATTATCCCACATGCATCCATAAACAGAAAACCTCAAAACATGACCTATTGGGAAAACTTGACGGTTGAGGTTGTGAACCACTAATTTAGACTGTTGACCATGGTGCCTCAGAGATCACATCTAGAGGGTCAGAGCAGTACCATAGTTAGCACACATTTGATTATATCATCATAATCAGCATATTACTTTGCTACCTTCCTTGCCAGTAAATCTCAAAGTCTGACTAGAAGGGCAATTTTTTTCATGGCTCCAAAGATTTAGTTATAGTATGGCCTTGCTAACTACGCTCACAATGTTTATAGGGATAATGTCATTACTCCAGTCACAATGGATACCTCCTTGTGATCTGTTGAGTCCTGAATGCAAAAACACGTCATACAAACTTTGCATTGCCATTGCATACAGTTGTAAATGGATTGGTATGAGATGCCGGTGTTCGGGATCTTGGTGGTCAGAATCCTGATGCCGTCATCATGACCAGGTTACAATCCCGATGCCTCCAGGTAAGTAAGCCTAACCTAACCCCTAACTCTCCCTCCACACAGCCTAAACTGAACCTCCCCCTAATGCCTAAACCTAACCCTCCCCCCACAGCCTAAAACTAACCCTCACCCTAGTTCACCCTCTCCCTAACCCCAGTACTTACCTTTGGGATCCCATCGGTCAGGATGCTGGCACCGGTATTCTGATAAGTGTTGGGATTCCAGTGTCTGCATTCTGAACCCCCGGGATCCCAGTGGTCAGTATTATGACAGCATCCCTTTGTAAATATACAGTAAATTAGGTCACATAAAGGAACATTATTCCAACCTAATCAATTCCAGTTTGTCAAATAGTTCATTATCAGTTAACCCCCCTCCCTTTTATTTTAATAGTGACCCATTTCTGATCTCTATGTGTTTCTTATAGACCTTTGCATTACACCACAAATTTCCAAAATTATATTTGCTTCTCATGCCCCTGTACTGCTTTCTATACAATATGGGATTGTATTGGCTCTTGCAGCATTTTCTTATTCTCCAATTTACTTGAGTCCTTTTCCATATGAAATCTCCCATTTAATTTAAGTGATTTAAATATTACTGTGCAATTATCACCATAACTTTAGTGGATTAAATATATTTTTCTACATTGAACATGGCCTGCTATTTCCCTTCCCATCTGGTCATTTGGTCCAAGTCTGTTGTCACTTCATATCCTGTTCTGTGTTAATACTGTAACTTATGCTAGGTATACACCTGAATGTTTTCACCCATGATCAGACCGACTTTACCAATCTGGAGAATATCAGATACTGAGTTTATGCAGTAGTAATTTATTGTTCCATTCCAAATGATTCTGTCCTAATATTGTCAAAAAGGTGGCATTTTCAAATGACCTATGAGCAGTCAGACAGATGATCAGAAATTCATATATACTACAAAGTATGCATGATATCAGCTCATCAAATGATGAAAGATGTGTTTTAGGTCAGATTTCATCATCCATTCCAACTGGTTTTTAAATTATAATCATCCCTGGATTCTGCATACACTCTCAGAGGTTATCTGACTGAGCAGACAAATATTTGATACTTGGCATGAATTTTGCATAATGTGATTATTCTTAACCATAGATTATTGCATGCCTATCTTAGTGTCATACACAAATCTGTTCTAGCAATTGGAAACTTCAAGGTGTTATGTATGGAGGATGATGCATTTATCAAACCTAAATTGATAGGTCATTTACCTAGACAAGTAATACTAGCTATAACAGAATTAAAAGATTCAGTCATTATTAAACTTGTGAACAAAGGGGCTGGTGCGATAGTACAGGGTTTAGATCCATACTGTATATTAGGGAAGCATTTTCATGGTACACCTGAGTAATTGCATAAAACCTACAGAATCACACTACAGAGGTATTCTGCCTATAACAGCCAACTGTTTCCCATAGAGAGAAACACTCTCACCAGTACTGAGATGCCACTAGGTCTTAAGCTTAGGCTAGTAGAGGTTTATACAATTAACAGGAGATCACAGGATTATGTCTGGAGTAGTAGAATAACACAATAAGACAGTGTAGTACAACTTGTGAGTAGACAATCATGGCAGGAGCTGAATAACAACAGATCACTTTAAAGATGATTGCAGACAAATAACATTGTTCCAATATTAATTAAGGTGATACCTAACAATAGGATCTGAAGAAAACAGGATTACAGGATACCAATAGAGCAGAGTAGGCACCAGGATTAGCAAGATAACTCCAAGGCATGAAGCTATAACCGGCAGAGAAATGTAAGGCTGACTTTCTATCAATTATTGTAAAAGGATCCAACTTTGAATAATCAAAATAATCTCAAATATCTAGAAAAGTTTACTTAATATTGCATGGGTATCATCTCCAAGTAGACTTCTTTATTTTTTATTTCTTATTATCACAGGAATTGGGTCCCTCATGTCTAATTTGTCCCAGTATGTTGATCACTTTTTGTAGAGTCACATTTCCTCCATGAGATCTCACATCAAAGATGCTATGTATGTCCTTAATATGGGCCAACATTTTTTGTAAATTAATTTATAATATTTATAATGTTCTTATAGTAGACATGCAAGCACCATATTTTAATATACCACATGTGAACAGATTACAAGATGTGGAGCGTTATCTGTTGAAATATGGCGGAATCTCAAACCGTCAATATGAATTTATTCTTTCCGCTATAACCTTTTCCTTCACACACACAATCATATTATTTACAGTGAAAGGCACCAGTTTTGCCTCTAGTTTAACCAAATTGTACATGGGATTGTTTGAGGACCAGTATACCTGTGGTGTCCATATTGGCTTAACCTTGTGCTTTATGAAAGCTATATTGACAAATGTATTATTATACCAGTCCAGCGTCACCCTGGAAACATGTCAGGTGGCATTGTCATCCTGATAAAAACATTTGTTGTTTCTGTAGAAATGCAAGTGCATGGGCCTCCCTACCAAGTGTTCTTATCGAAACCACCATATTATTGGCCATTTGGAACTCGTGGGCAATGGTATGCATTTCACTTGCACGGGAGTGTCCAATAACTTTTGTCTACATAGTGTATATTATTATGACTAGATAGCACCCAGAAATAATGCACCAATATATCAATGGTATTAGTATACACAAATTAATCAGATCATTGTTAAGCTTGGCACTATCAGTTCTTGTGGCCTCTCTGAGCATGGATATTAAGTGCACCAACAGTGATCTTCAATTTAAAATATAAAAGTGTTCCCACTACATGGTACTTCGGATACCCAAAAGACAGCTGCCTATATTACTGGTCATACACTTGAACCACATGATTTAATTGTACGAAACAGTCCATAGTTAAAAGACATTTCTAATGGAACTTTATAGGGGGATAAGATTGGAATAATGTGGAGTTGTATTCCATAGGTATGCTTACTTCATGCTTTAAAATGCCTCTGGAAATGTGTCTTTAATTATATTTTAATGGGTATAGCAAGTTGGCATAAAAGTACCACTGTGCATAAGTAAAAGAAAGAAATACATCAGCATTATATAGTATTAGTGTTTATACATCCTAATTATAGGAAGGAATACTTGCAAGGAATATATATAGACAAATCTTAACTATTTTCTTATTAATATCTTTGCATCACTAAATGCATTTAGTGTATATGTGATGCTGTTTTTTTTAGATTTGTTTTATATTAGTGATGGGTGCCTGGGCTCAGACCCTGATGGAATGCAGTCAGGAAGCCGATGGTTGAAATGCCGACCGCCGGCTTCCGGACTGTCAAATCCCAGCAAGATACTAATGACAGGCGTTGAAATCCCGACACCTGTCATTAGACCTATGCCGGCAGCTCGATGCCTGGCAAACCGAATGCAGGTAAGCCAGGTACCGGGCGTGGACAGCCGCGTGGGGGGGGAGGGTTAGGTTTTAGGGCTCCCGGGGGGACTTAGGGTTAGTCACCCCCCTGGGAGACTTAGGTTTAGGCTGCAGGGAAGGGGGGATTAGGGTTAGGCACTTAGAGGGGGGTTAGGGTTAGGCACTAGGGAGGGAGGTTAGGGTTAGGCACCTCTGAAGGAGGGTTAGGGGGGAGAGTAGCATTAGTAAATACTTACCTTTGGAGCTGTTGGGATTTTCTCTGCTGCCGGTATTTCATATCGATTCCTCACTGACTGCTAGCTCTGTCTGTGAATGAGATTTTGGCTATTACTTCAGCCTTTCATTCATATGTCACAAACACATTGAGTGTGTTTTAAGCCTTGTGGTTTAGTATAGTAATTTGCCACAATCTGATATATTGTTGTAGCTGTATTTACTCTATCTGTTTGCTTATTGTACAAATGTGTCCAAATAGTATTCCTGAGATCTACAGGCTGGACACATTATTGCAAAGATGGATTGGGGTAAGTACTATGGCCACAGCTGGCTCTTATATGAGAGAACATAGGGATCAACCCTTTGCTGCTTTGCATCAATACATGTTAGTTCTCAATTTATGGGGTCCCTCTAGGGAAAGTTGTCAGTTACTGGAGCTGGGTGCTCTCAGATACTGTGTTCTGTGTGTGTGGGTGTGCTCCATCTTGGCCCAGCTCAGCACAGATAAGTCATCTGCAGCTGGGCTATTTGTCCCATACAGGGACAAACTGGCTGGGGTTATCTCGGTGGACCTTCTAGACTCATAGCCCTGCCTCTACCATGTGTGATAAGGATGTTCCTGTTTCTAACTGGCCCAGCAATCCTCCAAATGCAGCTCCCAGCTCTGTGCCCTGCTGTGACACTTCCTGCTTACTTATAAAGCAGAGTTTGTGTGAGTGGGAGTCACTGTGTTTTCCTTTACACACTACAGGTAAATCACACAGCAACAGCAAGCAGCACATTGGATTGGATAATGCAATGCGCTCTTAATTCTTATACATCTGGGAAATTAATCATTTGTTTTTTTTCTTTGAGTGAGGGACAGGTGTTGAATTCCCGTGAGTGGTGACATTTCAAGAGTGCCAGTGAGTGCAGGTATGTGAGTATTGCCAGTACCAGTGAGTTGGGGTATGTGGGGATTGCTAGTGAGTGGGGGGCATCTGGGGAGAAGTGGCATATAGGAATGTCTGATAACATACCTCCCACTTGTCCCAATTGGGAGCTTATACAGACGTAGAGGGGGCTTATGTTGTACAGGTTTGTGCATTTAGGATATTTCAGTGATATGTGAGTGGCATGTGGGGAGTTTTGTTAAGGCATATGGAGAAGTCTAAATAGCATGTGTGGAAGTGTAGGAGTATGTGTAAAAGTCTGAATGTCATTCAGGGAGGTTTGAGTGGCATGTTGGGTGGCCTAATTAGCATATAAGGGCATGTGAGGAACTCTGAGTAGCATTCAGGGAGGTCTGAGAGGAATGTGTTTTTTTTAGTTCACGTGGGACCTGAGAACTTGTGGGGTCATTTTATGACAAGTGGGAGTCATAATGGATCTTGGGGCATTTTGTTGCAATTGGGGGAATGAGTTGACACAAGTGAGGGCTATGCAGGGAAATTTGGGGATGAGTGAATTGGGGGTACCAAGATCAGATCATTTTTGACAGTCTTTCATTCTTAATGTTTGAGTTGGAGGGCTACACATGGGGCTCTTGAAGTATGTCAAGTTGCCCATAAGTGACTGAATTTTATACACTGAAGAAGACTTGATTGCAAGACAAGCCATCAATGTATGATGCAACAGTCTTTTCATTGTGTGTCAGAGGAGCAAAGCAGGAGGAGAAGCCAGACACCACACAGGTGGGACAAGCAGGAGGACAGACCTGGGCATCACACCCATCAGAGGGGCACACTATTGGTGTAACATTGCAGCAAACAAATGTTTAAGGACCAGGTTAGGTTGTTATAATTTAAGCTGCATATATGTACAGATCATATAGTATAAGGAGCATGTTGAGGCATCCTAAGAAGTCTGATGGCATATGAAGGGCATGTGGAATAGTCTGTAGGCATATAAGAAGTATGTGGAGGAGTCTGATGGCATATAAAGTGCATGTGGAATAATCTGTAGGCATGTAAGAAGTATCTGGAGTAGTCTGTAGACATGTAAGAAGTATCTGGAGTAGTCTGTAGACATGTAAGAAGTATGTGGAGTAGTCTGTAGACATGTAAGAAGTATGTGGAGTAGTCTGTAGACATGTAAGAAGAGGAGTGTGTAGGCATATAAGAAGCATGTGGAGGAGTATGATGGCATATAAATTTCATGTGGAGTAGTCTGTATGCATGTAAGAAGTATGTGTAGGAGCGTGTAGGCATATAGCATATAAAAAGCATGTGGTGGAGTCTAATGGCAAATAAGAGGCATGTAGAGGGGTTTGGTGGTACTGTATAAAATGGCATCTGGAGGCCACCTTCCTTTTTTACCACCATAAGGCTCAAGATATTTATTTCCATCACATTCCGCACTGGCAATTTAAAAAGAGATTTTATATATATATATATATATATACACACATATATATAAAATAAATAGAGTGCACTCACCAGGGCTTCTTTAGAAAAAAGTTGTACACACAAGGCTTTATTCAATCATCAACGTTTCGGTCCACCTTGGCACCTTTGTCAAGATCAGTACACCTGGAAAAACAACCTTTTTTCTAAAGAAGCCCTGGTGAGTGCACTCACTCACTCTATTTATTTTTTCTATGTATCTGTGTTTTCCTGGGGGTTTACACTGAGGATCTGCACCCCAGCTGTAGTTGTATTTATTGAATAAGTGAGAGTGCTGGCCATATATATGGATGTATATGCAATATATATATATATATATATATATATATATATATTCCATATACAAAAAACCTTACGGTTTCACATGTCCCATTAAGGCTGCTTAGACATGATCTGAAAATTCACAAAACCTATTGATTTTCTGCCACTCAAACTTCAAAAAGCAATGAAATTACGATAATTAAGGCTGACACCTTAATGGATGTGTTCCTTGCGCAATACAGATATGGTATGCCATCACACCCTGTGGTTAACTGCAGATTCAGCACTCTCACAGAATGAGATTGCTGTCACTCACAAAATGGTGGAGCTGCTAATTCATAGAATTGTGTGCTCATTGGAATACACACATGCAGTCTATGCAACTGAGGTCAAAGCAGAAAATAGAGCTGTGCAGATGGGATTAAAGTGGTGTGGATGGGGGAGGAGACACAACAGTGTGGATAGGTGAGACACAAAAGCATGTAAAGGAGGGAAGATTAAGCAGTACAGGCAGGGTAGCAAAAGTAATGCAGATGGGTGGAAAACAGTGGTGTAGATGGGGAAACAGAGTGGCACAGTTTGGGGGGACAGCGATGTGGATGGGGGAAGAGAGTGTCATGGACATGGGAAGACAGAGCAGTGCAGATGGGTAAAGACAGATTGGTGCAGATAAGGGAATGCAGACTAGCACAAATAGGAGAGCACACAACAGTAGGGATTGGGGAAGACAGATTAGTGTGGATGGGTAGGAAGACAGAGTAGTGTGGGTTTGGGGAGGAGACAGAGTTGCACAGTTGGGGGGATAGAGTGATGCAGATGGAGGAAGAAAAAGTACTACAGAGGAAAGGAAGACAGTGGCGTGGCTTAGGGGAATGCAGTGGTGCAGAAGGAAACAGAGAGGCACGGATGCAGGGTGGTGCAGATGGAGAAAAACAGATTGGTGTGGATGAGAGAACACAGACTACCATAGTTCAGAGACCACACAGCAGTTGGGATTAGGGAAGACAGATTGGTGTGGATGGGGAGGAAGACAGAGTGGTGCGGGTGGTGGGGTGAGACAGAGTTACATGGTTGGGGGACCAGAGTAGTGCAGATGGAGGAAGAGTGCCGCAGATAACAAAAAGACAGCAACGTGGCTGGGGGAACACAAACATTGGTGTGGATGGGGGAACACAGACCATTACAGTTGGGAGACCACACAGCAGTAGGTATTGGGGAATATATAGCAGCATGGAGGCATATAGGGGAATAAAGTGTACAGTACATGCATATACAGAGTATGATATTTTTAAAAATAATGGAGCTGAACGTGTATTCTAAATGAGATAAATGTATGCAGTGAGAAGGATGTTGGAAGCCAGTGACATTGTTTTGGTGATCAAATGGGAAGATTGTGGGCACTGAATTGGATGCAGTAGCCACATAACTGCTAGTTGCATAGACCGCATGTGTGTATTCCAATGAGCACACAATTTTGTGAATTAGCAGCTCCACCATTTTGTGAGTGACAGCAATCTCATTTTGTGAGAGTGCTGAATCTGCAGTTAACCACAGGGTGTGATGGCATACCATATCTGTATTGCGCAAGGAACACGTCCATTAAGGTGTCAGCCTTAATGATCGTAATTTCTTTGATTTTTGAAGTTTGCATGGCAGAAAATCAATAGGCTTTGTGAATTTTCAGATCATGTCTAAGCAGCCTTAATAGGACATGTGAACATGTGAAACCGTAAGGTTTTTTGTCTATGGAATTTCATAGCTTTTTAAAAATGTATTAACTATCAGGGTTTGGATGAGCAAACTGGGCCACCTGCAGGAGAGAAGGGCAACAAAATGGTACACTAACGCAGGTGGAAGAGGGGACAGCACACAGTAGGTTGGTTTGGGAGGTGCAGAGTTCAAGTAGGCATGTGGGGTAGCGGCAGCAGCGGTGGTGCAGAGCAGTGGCAGCAGTGCAGTGCAAAGTGGGCATCAGTGGGCAACAGAGGGCTCACTGGTAGTGCGTATGCACGTGAGAAAATCAAATCAATAAGTCACAGATGCACAAATGCAGCAGTGAGATCCATCTACGCATCTGTTAAAAATGTAATGTGTAAAAAAAAAAGGTGTAGCCCCGCCCCTTAGAAGACAACCAGCACCAGGCTTTGGAGCCCCAGTACTGGTTGTGCTACATACAGGGGACAAATGACATAGGGGTACCCCGTATGAAGCACAACCAGCACCAGACTTTTGAGAACCAGTCCTAGTTGCCAAAATACGGGGGGCAAATGACGTAGGGGTCCCCCGTTTTTAACGCAACCAGCACTGGGTTCTGAGTCGGTCCTGGTTCTGGAAATACAGGGGAGGGAATGCATAGGGCCCCCCTGTATTTCCCAGAACCAGCAACAGACCCTTTCTAGCAGGGGGGTGATGCCACAGCTACGGGAGCCCTTTCACAGGGCCCCCCAGCCGAAGCATCACCCCTGACTGCTAGTCAGCCCAGGTCTGGGATCCCGGGGGAATTGGAGACCCCCCATTAAAGAGGTCCCCCCTCTCCAGGGCACCCCAGTCCCAGGCTGATAGCCCAGGGCTATCCCCAGCACCCCTGGGTGGTGGGTGCTGGGTTGATTTGTGTTGTGTGGTGCATATGAATATATAAATATTGTCTTTTACAGTAGTGCTACAGGTCCCAGCAGGCATCCTCCGCATACTGGCACTTGAAGAACCACAAGTACCAGCAGGCATGGCACTAAGGGCCTGCTGGTACCTATAGTACCCCTGCAAAAGAAATGTTAAAATAAAACAGACAAACACCATTTTTTTATTTTTTATTTAGCGAGACCTTCACCTGGGGCAGCCTTAAGCTCCTTTACATGGCTGCTGCTTCCCCAGGACTTCTATGGTGTCTTCACATGGAGGATGATGGCTTTTAAGCTCTTTTTCCTGGCCGTCGCCCTACAGGGCTTCCGCGGCGTCTTCTATCTTTTGTCTTTGGCAGCTCTTCTCTGCTGCCTCCCCGCTGCCGACTGAGTGCACAGCAACTCATGCTGGCAGTATTTAAGCCAGCCAAGGAGGCGGGGCAAATCACGGCTCACGGCAGCCATCTTTGAATTTCAAAAATGGTGCTGAGGCGCCATTTTTGAAAAGGGCACGCTCGGTTCTTACCATTGAATTAATTTTTTGCACCTGTGTTTTCCAGAACCAGGACCGGCTTAGAGCCCAGTGCTAGTTGCGTTAAATACGGGGGACCCCTAAGTTATTTGTCCCCTGTATTTTGGCAACTAGGACTGGTTCTGAAATGCCTGGTGCTGGTTGTGCTTCATACGGGGGACCCCTACATTGTTTGTCCCCTGTATTTAGCACAAATAGTACTGGGGCTCCATAGCCGGGGGCTGGTTGTATTTTTTGGGGAGGGGGCCATGCCATTTTTTTTTTTACACAGTTTTTATTTTTAAACACAGAAGCACAGACGGGTCTCACTGACCCGTCTGTGGTTCTGTGTTTGTTTTTTTTAAACACAGATGCAGGTATCAAGGATTTTTCAGATCCGAGCCTGCATCTGTGTGTTGCTACCTCCCCCAGGTCAGGTCCTAACGCCTGCACCACCACTGCTGCTGCTAACGCTCGCTACTGTCCCCAGTTTCTGGATGCATCTAATGTTTGCTAGCCCCTACCCCCTCTACCCTGCATCCCGGCTGCAGTAAATACCGGCTTCCTGTCCCCCGGTCCCGGCCCCGCTACCACCCACAAACGATGGGCATCTTGCTGCACCCAAGTGAAGCCACTATGACTTCAACTGCTGGAGGCTTCTACTGAGGCTGCGCAACAAGTTAAAAAGTTCTATCTCTACAATGGCGCATTCTTGAGGTAATAGTTTAAAAACTATAACTTTCTAATTTACCTGAACCCCAAAAGCACATACCCTGGCACAACAGCTACCTAATAAAACAAACCCCAAGTCTAAATTTGCCACCTACCCTGAGTTTTGCCTTCCCCAAAATCCCCCATAGACTATAGCAGAAGAGTGGTCCTAACTGAGGATGTCAGAAAAATGTGAGCTTTAGATTACTCCCAAATCCTCATTTTTTATGTTTATGCCCTGAAATTTGGCATTCAGCACCGTGCGACTGTTCTACCCGTCCCCTACCAAATTTCAACTTGGTACCTCCTATAGCTTTTGAGGTGCAACCCCTTAAACACTCTGCCTCCCCTTCAGAATTCTCTATGGAGAAATACATTTTTTTAGATGCAGCCTTAATATAAGGGCACGACTGTGCCCTTATAATATATTATATATATATAAAATGCAATATTGTGTACAGAGTGACATTCATTGTTTCTGCAACTGCAAGTACATGGGCCTCCCTATGTGTTCTTGTTGAAACCGCCACATTAGTGGCCATTTGGATCTCATGTGCAATGGTCTGCATTTCGCTCGCTCAGGGGTGTCCAATCACTTTTGATACATAGTGTAGAATGAGCTAAATATTCTGCAAAGCAATTTTAACAAATTTTCTCCTCTAACTATGGATGAGATATATTAATGATCTCCTTTCTAACACGATCATTAATGTCCATCTTTGCCTACTTACTGTACCTGTGGTAAGAACTGCCAGTATACTTCATCTTTTTTCTTGTTTGGATGATTCACCCAGCGATTTCATCATTTTCAGGTTTCTGACCTGGCCATTGGGCAGCGCATGTGCTAGGGGCCACTATCATGGGATCATGGGATCACGGGATCACAGCAGATAATGACTACATTTTATGCTGACCCTATTAATATATATGAGGAACCTACAGCATATATGTGCAGTAAAACCTCATTGTGCTGAGATTTTACTGCAAAAATCATTTGATGCATTTTGCCATATAAGAGATTAAATCGGCTACTTAGTAAGAGGATACTTAAGTGAATTTGTTTCCTAAACAGTGTACTAATGTAGTAGTAGTATTACACACATGTACTATATTTAATTTAAAGCTACATGGAAATAACTATGGATGTGTGTATGTTCCCCTTAACAGCTCCACATCACATTGTGTCATATAAATAAACGAGATGTAGTTATCAGACCGGCGGACGGCATGCCGCTGGTCTGAATCCCAACACTGAAAGTCTGACACGTGACTTAAGATAGGTGTCAAAATACTGACGCCTATCTTAATACCAATGCTGGAACACAGACTGACGCCAGCCCAAAGCAGGTAAGTCTGGGGTGTCTGAGCTGTTAGCCACGTGGGGGGGGGGGGGGGGGTTAGGTAGCATAGCGAGGTTAGTGTTAGGTTTTTCTTTTTTGGTGGGTTAGAAGTAGGCACCCCTCTGGGGGGTTAGGGTTAGGCACCACTGGGGAGGGGTTAGGCACTAAAGGGGGAGGGTTAGGTTTATGCATGAAGGGGTAGACTTAAGGTTAGGCACTAATGGGGAGGGTTAGGGTGTGGGGTGGGGAGGGTTAGGCTAAAAGAAGGGAGGTTAGAGGGAGAAGGGCTATGAACAGAGTTCTTTCTTGATTTATTGAACAGAAACAGGAAAGATCAGGGATGTAGTTGGCATCCTGACAGTCAGGATGCCGATGCTCACAATACTGACAGTGGCACCCCAACTGTAAAAATACAGACAGATTGTGGAGGTAAGTATTAGGATCAGGGGTAGGCTTAAGGTTAGGGTTAGGCTGTGGGAGGGGTGGGTTAGTGTTAGGCTGCAGGAGGGGTGGGTTAGGATTAGGCTGCAGGAGAGGAGGGTTAGGGTTATCATGTAGTATGGAAGGGTTAGTATTAGGCTGCAGGACGGGTGGGTTAGGATTAGGCTGCGGGAGGGGAGGGTTAGGGTTATGATATAGTACAGAAGGGCTTGTGTTAGGCTGCGGGAGGGGTGGGTTACGGGAAGGGTAAGGGTTATAATACCTAAATCTGCTGGTATTATGACCATCAGGATCCTGTAACCAACCCAAAGGACATGCAGTGTGTTTAAATTCCCATTCTGCGAGAGTGTTTTGTAATTGTTACTGAAATATTCCTAGTACCACCAGCTTCACATAACACAGTCTTCTATTCAAGTGTAATATCACAAGCTTTTTACATTATAGCCTTCTTTAGGGAACATAGAAGCCCATAGCAAAAGTGTTTTATAGTTATAAACTATATTCATTTCATGAAAAGCTATACCCTGCACTAAATACATGTTCTATTCAAATGTAATAATTGTCTTGCATTGCTGAAGTAATTAAAAAGCTAATTAAATTGTCTCTATATTGTCCCTTTGCAAATACAATGATATAGAGTACAGATATGTGCATTTGTGAGATGTAAAGAGCCATCTTGGTGAAAATTGTCCGGCTGTCTTTATTCACAACTTGGATCCATTTTGCACTTGAAGAGTTTGATCAGGAACGTTATTCTGAATTAGAGATGTGCGGTTCGCTTCTCCAGAAATCCGAATCCACTTGAATTTCATGAATTCGGACAGAACTGAGTTGTGGTTCTAAACTCCTGAGGAAATCCGTATAAATCCGAGTAGCGGTTCTGATCTTCCAGCGGTTCGGATAATTGATTTTAAAACCAAATTTGGGGTTTTTGATTGCAAAAATGAAATGATTTAAAAAATCCAGATCCAAAAACAAAAGGTTTGGCAAAACCAAAACACAAAGATGAATCCAGATCCAAAACCTATACCAAAGCTCGGGGGTCAGCACACATCTCTATTTTAAATTACATACATCTTGAAATACATATGTCCTGTGCTGTGAATTTTGTACCTATGTATACCATTACAGTTGTTGGAGTTGTCTTTGTTGATAATGATTGTTCTATCTTTGTCATGGATACATCAGTCTGCCAAAACACAACAGATACATCTTTACATGTAACTCTATGAGCCTGTTTCTGAGTCTCTCGTAATGCCGATGTTCATAGAGTTGAACAAATATTCTTGCTACAGCGCATGTGTCTAAGTCACTAAAATGTTGCACAACGCATGGATCCCATGGTGTGTACTCAGAGAGGTGCAGTTGTGATTGAGAAGCGCGATATCCGAAATGTATTGAAAATGTGCTGGATGTTCCTGGGCAGTGACTGGGAGATGACTATGTGGACGCACAGAGACAGTCTATCTTATGGGGATGTGGGGATGGTTTGTGAGTTTCACAGGTGAGTAGTTGAACTTGTTGCAAACTTAGACGCATAAACACTCACGTTGGAGGCCGTACTCTGGAAAAGAATCTGCATTTAGCATGAGGCTACTGCAAGTATCAATGGTGAAACCGATGATGGCATCTAAGGATGCACCAAGCAGTATTTCAGCAATTAGAGGTGCTCAAATTGGGCGTCTCAGTCCTTGCACATTCAGACACACGCTTGTGCACCAGGAAAGGACCCGTAGCGGTAGTTGCTTAAAGTCGCAGGCTCAAGAAAGGCAAAAGTCGCACACACATAAACTGCAGCATCTAACTGAACCTGAGACCCTACATCAGTCCCTAAAGGAGATGCATTAGTCCTGCTTGTTTGTCATCCTGCAACTTATCAGTCTATTAATTTGTGTGACACGATCTTATGACAAGCTTCCTTAACATCCTTGTTTCTTAACGTATAAATGAAAGGGTTTAGCATAGGAACAATGACTGTGTACATAAGAGCAAGGAACTTGTCATACTGACTGCCTTTAGGTTTTAGATAGACAATGATGACTGTACTATAGAACAGACCGGCAACTGTTATATGAGAGGAGCAGGTGGAGAATGCTTTGTGTTTACTTTCAATGCTCTTAATTTTGGTGACTGTACTAATGATGTGGGTGTAGAATCCTATGATAAGGAAGAAAGGAGTAAGACTTGCAAAAATAGCTGCCACACTTGTCACTACGTTACTGATGAAGGGATCAGAACAAGCCAGGTTCTGTACTGGGGCTAAATCACAGAAATAATGGTTTATTTCATTGGGCCCACAAAATATTAGGTTAGCTGTGAAGATTGTGGGAATTAGAGCAATGATAAAACTGATAACAAAAGGCATAAACCCCAGTATAACAAACAAGTGGTTCATGATTGGTGAGTACCGTAAAGGATAATTAATGGCCAAATCTCTGTCAAAAGCCATAACTGCCAGCAAATAACATTCTGTTACCCCAAGTGCATTAAAGGTGTATAACTGTACAAAGCATCCAATGAAAGAGATCTTCTTGCTACTGTCAATTAAATTTGATAGAAGTTTGGGAACAGTAACGGTTACAAATGAAATTTCTAAAGCTGAAAATATAGAGATAAAATAATACATTGGACAATGAAGTGAGGATCCAGCCTTAACAAGGACAATGACTGCAAAGTTTCCAGTAACACTAGTAATATACATCAATAATGTAACAATAAAAAGTAAGATTTGGTATTGGTGGAAACTGGAAAATGCCAACAGAATAAATTCTTTGACCATTGTTTTGTTCAATTCTTCCATTATTCATGTCTTGAATATCTAATAAAAAAATGAAAAAAATATTTTTAAGTGCTGTTAAAACATGTAGAAAAATGTGTGTAAATGACTATATAAATGATGGGTGCTTTATAATGTCTTCAAAAAGCAAATAGACTAATTTTCACAGCGCCTGAGTCACACCTGTGGGGGATTACCTGCTGTGGTTAAACCAAGGGAAATTGCAATAAAGGTCTGAAAACTGCACTGGTTTTCCACAATAATCATATCATAATATATAAAGTTGGTAATAAAAAGCCTTTCAGATTTATTTGTAACAATCAAATGCAGTCAAATTGGAATGGATACACATAATATTTAATCACAAAAAAAATACTAACCACTAGATTACATAGGTTAGCAACATAAAAGAAAGCTCTGTATAAATTGCAACAAACACATACAATAATCACATGTATCAACTTGTAAATTATTCATAAACTTGATAAAAAGTCTCCTTTTGTTTAGTTATAAAAAATTGTGTCACGGTAATCATACACCTATTAAGGTGGAATAAGGATATTTATCCAATAGCAGGACAGAAGTCTCTTTTAAATGTCAAGATAAGTAAACAAGTCTCTATTCAATTGATGGTTTTTAAGGTATTTATTTACCTGCTACTTCTTAAAGGTGGAAATACCTGACAGTACGATAGCCAGCTAAGCGCTTGATATATGCGCTGTGGAGGTTCTTTGTTATCACTGCACTGCACTTTTCAATTCCTTACATTGCTGTTTTTGTAGATATTAGATATTTTATTGACCAATTGGTATATTTTATATGTTTTGCAGACTACATGTGATATGTGTATGCTTATGTGATTTATTTCAATATATAAACAATGTTTTGTCATTAAATTATTGGATATAAGACAGCGCCCATTTACTATTCTTTTCTCTATATTGTCTTGGTGATCTATATTGCCACCTGTTGTCAGATGGGCTGCAGTCTGAACGTCTAATATTTATATTGTAAAAAGTATTTTCCATTTTTATTTGTCCAAATAGGCGCAGTGCCAGATTTTTGTTGTTGTTACTGAGACTGGACTCAGTGCAGTATGATGGCGGCTGTCAGTTTTTTAGCTGCATCAATCCCCCGGTCCTCTCGCGGCACGCTCAGGCTGCAGGACCCGCCAGCTGTTCGTAGAACTCCATCTGGAGTTCCAAACATAGGCAAGTCTGGCTTGTCATCGGGAGCAGTCAGCCATCAACACCTGGACACAATTGTAGAAGTCTGAAGTGGAAAGCGAAGCGTTTCATTCACTTCAATGGATTTTTTCAAGCTGATAAAGCATTCAGCATTCAAACTGAGTTCTGGTTGGGATCTGTTGCCAGTTCAGAACTCACATTTTTATCGAGTTGTAATTGATTTTAATTCAAAATCAAAACCAAAACACTTGAGGGTGGTTGTTAAAGAATCCAGATCCAAAACCAAAACATGGAGGGTTGGTGCACATCTCTTAGAATGCCAGCACCGGAATCCTGACACCAGTCAGAATTCCAGTGTTGGCATCCCGACGATAAGTATAGGGGTTAGGGGGAGGGTTAGGGGTCAGGGTTATGCACTAGGGAGAGAGCTAGGGTTAGGATGCGGGGGAGAGGGCTAGGTTTAGTCTGTGGGGAAGGAGAGTTAGGTTTAGGGTTAGGGGTAGGGTTAGAATACTTACCAACAAGTGTCAGTATCCTAACCCTGTCGGGATGCTGGCATTCAGATTATGACTGCCAGGATCCTGAGTACTGGCATCCTCTACCCAACCTTCTGTAGGTAGGTTACAGACTATTGGAATATCCTTATCACACTAGATAATTGCCTGTCCTATGGACAACCTTTTCTCACCTAAATGCAGCAGAAATTGTGATTCATATTTGTATAGTGATTAATAAACTAAGAAGGTTTATAGTTATTATCTATATATGCAAAGAACAGTGTCAGACTGTTCGATTAATCTTTATTGCTTTGCTGTCCTGGGTGAAGCTCTACTTAACCACTTCACTGGCACGGGCAGCTAGGATTTTGCTGAAACATTTACATCCCAGGTGACCATGCCATCCCGCTAATTGTCCTGGTTTTTCTTGTAGATGGATTGGACTGAACAGTACTGTAGTACAATTACTGTACAAGCTAAAGTATTAGGTATTAAATGATTTTAAAAGACATCAGGATTAATGGATATCAATAACGAAAAAAAATCTATTTTAAGTGTAGAATTGCAGTCATC
Source organism: Taudactylus pleione (assembly GCA_031769625.1). Lineage (NCBI taxonomy): Eukaryota > Metazoa > Chordata > Amphibia > Anura > Myobatrachidae > Taudactylus > Taudactylus pleione. The sequence continues at coordinate 2,586,029 of JAUIMM010000586.1, forward strand.
AGAACATCTACAACTTGCAACCTAGAATAACTGATTTGTTCAGTCTAACAATACAAAGTAGTAACTATTTCCACGGATGAGCCCAGAGCTGTAACTAGACTTTTTGGTGCCCTTTGCCAGAAAGAGCATTAGTGCCCCCCTAATTTTTCAAAGGGACATAATGCACTCAAAAAAGGGCCATGGCTTCATGGGGAAAGGCCAGGGAAGAGATAAGAGAGGCCAGGAGATGCTGGGGATGACATAAGAGGAAGCTAAAAGCAAGAATGATAATAAACAGAAATTTGACAGGCCCAAACAGCACCCACTGACCTGTGGTGCCCTGTGCGATGGCATCAGCCGCACTACCCTAGCTACAGCCCTGGATGAGCCCATAACTGCGGTCCTACACTATGTAGTAAACGACAGAATTTTATGGTGTTCCTAAACTTTATGCCATAGTAATTAACTAGTGAATATAGGTGCCTATTTAGGCTCAAACCTTGCTACATATGATTGTGCTGTATTAATAAATATATTATTCAAATAGGAAATAATGCATCTGCGCTTTCTAGGGTCCTTTTTTAAAATCACAAATACTCTCTATTTTCGTACTTTTGCAAAACGTGATATCAGATTTCTGGTTTTGCAATATTTTATAACGCATCCCTGATGTTTTAGGGGGAATTGTATTGCCAGAACAGCTCTGTGCACTGTCAGGAAAATATCTATACCATAATGCATTCCATGCATTACTCCAGCACTCTTCCTTGCTGCACCATCTCAGAGCTGCCTGCAGCCTAATAGTTTGTGTACATAGAACCTAGTTTAGAGAGTTGTGATGGTTTACGTAGATCTCTGATGGAGCGAGATTTGCACAGATGCCACATTGCACATGTTCAGATCTAGTTCTGCAAGATCGCTCACACTGCCCCCTAAGCCGCACCATGAATGACATGCTGCAGGTGTTTGGAGGCATGGACTGGATGATGAGCGTCACTGTTTTCGAAAATGGGGGCATGTCGGCCGCCTTGTTAAACCATGCCAAGTCTTTGGACGCAGCCCTTGGATGTGCAATTCCGGCAATAGGCACATTTTTACACAAGCGGGACTGCGTAGAAAGATGAAGAGGCTGTTGCAAAAGTGGATATATTTACTAAAGTGCAGGTTTTTAGTTGGAGTTGTTGCCCATAGCAACCAATCAGATTCTACTTAACATTTTTCTAGCACCATCTAGATTCTAGAAGATAAAAGCTAGAATCTGATTGGCTGCAACTCTACTTCTAAATATCTGCACTTTAGTAAATACACCCCCTGAATCTGACTTGTCCTCCGTAGAAGGTTTCATAAGTCTCTCCATCTATTTTTAATCTAATTCAGATTTTATACCTGGTATATACAAAACATTATCATGTAGTTACCTATGATGTATTGGACTTAAGCTGTTTTCTGTAGATCCCTATTGACATGTTTATAAGTCCTTTATACCTGGATATCGTTGATGCTTCTCAATGACAGCTGAAGTGCGTTCTTGCAGAATGGTGATTGCAGCTTGTATTACCTTAAGTAGCTCTGGATAACCCATGCAGACATAGTTATACTTTCTAGGCAGGATAATTAAAGTGCAACCAATGTAGCACTCAGGGGAAATAATGTCCTTTGACACAGACAATTGCTACATGGGGCTCACTATGACACTCTCAGCAGTAATTAATGATTAACAAGACCCTTAGTGCATATATATATATATATATATATATATACAGTATATTTATGTATATATATATATATATATATTTGCAATATATATATATACTGTATATATATATATATATATATATATATATATGTCTCTCACTTAGAGATAAGGGCAAATTAAAATATGATTATACAACATTATTATTATGTTTTCAGAGTTTAGGCTGCATTCCCATATGTACTAATCTCTGGAATACAATGTATGGGCATATGGACTTATTTTTGCATTTCCTTCTGAGGGATCCAATCGGATGGATGGTTAGGATTAGGGTGTGGGGAGGGGGAGGTGGAGGATAGGTTTAGGCATGAGGAGGGAGGTTAGGTTCAGTTACTGGGGAGGGATGGTTAGGTTTATGGTAGGGAGAGGGGGAGGGTTAGGATATTGTCCGACAAGTGTTGGTGTCCTAACCCTGTTGGGATGCCAGCATCGGGATTCTGACCGCCAGGATCCAGGGCATCCTGTACCCAACCCATTGAAGTCACTGTGTCCTTAATGTTGCTTGTTAAATATAGATTACTAGAAATACAATGTCAGTATCACAGCAGGAATGAATGATATAGTTACCAGCATAGATATAGTAGACCGGTGATAGCCATTGTTAACTGGATTGCCATTATCACTCTTTCAGTCAGATGCAACCAGCTTTACTGTTCCTTACAGGGCTGCAGTGTCTGTAGGTGGCTGGTATTGTAGTCTAGTCAAGTCAAGTCTACAGGTATAGGCAGGCACTTAGCAGATATGTGGATTGGCACTAGGTGGATGAGTATGAAAGTGTTCTAGGCTCAGGGATGATGTCAACGCATTTCATTCCCTCAATCATGGGAACTTTCTACAGTACCAGCTTACTTCTCGCTCAAATCTTTATTTGGGACAGCTAACAATTGATACTTTTGTATAGGACTTAGTTACATTAGTATTGGTGAAATTCATATAATATTTAATGGTTTATAAGTTATTGGATCCAAACAAATAGCATATACAGTACGAGGTGGGGAATATGTTTCTGGATGTGCAGTGCATAGGTAGAGTAGACACAATCTGACTGTCTGGTTGTGAACTATAATCTCTGAATCTAAAGTTCTTGTGAAAGCAGCACTGCACACTGAAGAAGTCAGCTTTTTCACATCATTCAAGAAACTTATTATGGAGCTCAATAGAGGTCACTGGAGAGCCATGAACTGCAAGTTGCTTTTGAGGAGGAAGCACCATAACGAATTTGCAGAAATTTTGGTCCTGGAGATGGTCCCTGGAAGACGAGGAGCACTTCAGTTGACCTGTGTCTACCAACATTCAGGATAATGTTGCTGCCATGCGGGCCATAAAGTGGATACCAGGGTGACTGTGGCCCAGTTAGAGAAGGAGGTATGCATCTCATTGGGATCCATCTGCTTGATATGAAAAGCTTAGCCTGCCCCATCAGCTGACTAAAGAGCAGAAGACAACTCGGGTGACTTGGAGTCACAACTTGCTGGCCAGGTTTGATGGTGGTCACTCAAACTCTGTCTGGGAGATCATCAGTGGCTCTATCCTGGATCTATAATTTCAACCCTGAGATGAAAGAAAAGTTGGCCCAGTGAACCCCAGTTGGTTTTGTATCACCATAGCAGTTCTGACCTGAACACAGCATGGCCAAGCAGATGGTGGCTGATTTTGTGGCCAAGACTGGTCATGTAGTAACCGTACCACTGGGGACTGGTACACCATCCAATGCCTTAAAACCATTATTTACAGCTGGTTTATAATTGACTGAATTCAAAAAAATATTATGTATTATGTATATATAGCCGTAATTTACTGAATAGGACAAATTCCCAGCTCTTCCATACACAGTGATCATATCTCTCCCATACCCTGCCATTTATACTATGAGAAATAAACATGAAGGGAACAAAGACAATAAATAAGATTGTGACATTTGGACTGGTACAAAGACACCATAATTAGTTTAGTAAAATTATCTTATTGTACATAATGTATGGGAAGGACCCATCCACTAATAACAGTAGCAATGTCAATACTTTCTATTGAGAACATGGTCATTTCTCAACATCTGATGCTAGTATCAGAATTAAGTTCATGTGATGTACTTTGTGTATAACTGGTATTTCTTTCGGAGATCTGCTTTTGTAGTCAGTGCAGCCTCAGTTTCTGACCTCTAACCTCCCCCTGGGGTGCCTAAACCTAATCCCCCTCCCTGCACCCTAAACTTAACCCTCCTGGGGGGTGCGTAACCCTAACCCCCCTTCCCCTAGCCTAACCCTAACCCTAAGTCCCCCCGGGAGCCCCTAAACCTAACCCTCCCCCCTGCGGCTATACACTACCGATGCCCGGCTTATTTAAGATTGGTAAGCCGGGCGTCGGGATTTCGACATGGGGCTGATAATATGTGTCAGGATTTTGATGCCTATCATTAGTCTCTTGCTGGGAATTAACAGTCGGGAAGCCGGAGGTCGGCATTTCGACCGCTGGCTTCCTACCTACATCCCTTTAAATTATATTGTCAACAGAGACCACTATGTGATAGGGAATTCAGGGGTCTATGTACAGTACTAAGCCTTGGAGACAGATAAAGTGGATGGAGATAAAGTAGCAACCGATCAGCTCCTAACTGTCATTTTTCAAACACAGTCTCTACAGTGACAATTAGGAGCTGGTTGGTTGGTAATTTGTCTCCGTCCACTTTATCTTTCTCCAAGGTTTAGTACATAGACCCCAAAGATTGCAAGCTCCATTGGGACAGGAACTGATGTGAATGACTGACATGTTCTCTTTAAAGTGATGCAGAATATGTCTTAACTATATCAATAACGCTTAATAAATAAATAATAATAACTTACCAGCAGACACACTTCAATAAGAACATGTTGATGAGGTCAAGTTATTGTCCCTGTGAAGCAGCGAATATCCACAGTTCTTAATTTTGTTCTAATAACAAATAACATTTTCTGTCTACACAAATATTGAAATGTGTAATATGTAGGTGAGTGGGTATTGTTGGTAATTTGATATAGTACTAGGGGAGATGTAGTTAGGTCACCTGGCACACTCGTGGATGGGATGAAAAATACATGGACCTGACTATTATGTTGGGACCGTACTCCTAGCATCAGGATGCTGCAACCACCCATTTTGTGTCATCTCTTCAAGGCATAACCTATTCCACACAGGGCAATCTTATGTTGTGAGCCCAAGATGGCTACCTCATGTGGTACCTTTTGTGGGTGGAATATATAACCCATGGAAGTTATTTCCCAAAATGTCTGCACCAACCCTTCAATATGATTATGATAACACGATATATTTAAGCTTTTGCCACCCTCCGGTTAACAAAACACATATATACCTATATACATCCTGCTCTAAAAACAAACCAATTTCACATATACAGTCAGATCCATAAATATTGGGACATTGACAGAATTTTCATATTTTGGCCTCTATTCACTACCACAATGGCTTTGAAATGAAAAAAACAAGATGTGCTTTAACTGCAGACTTTCAGATTTAATTTGAGGGTAATTACATCCAAATCAGGTGAACTGTGTAGGAATTACAACAGTTTCAATATGTGCCTCCCACTTTTTAAGGGGCCAAAAGTAATGGGAGTATCAACTCAAAAGCTATTTCATGGACAGGTGTGGGCTATTCCCTCATTATTTCATTATCAATTAAGCAGGTAAAAGGTCTGGAGTTGATTCTAGGTGTGACATTTGCATTTGGAATCAGTTGCTGTCAACTCTCAATATGAGATCCAAAGAGCTGTCACTATCAGGGAAGCAAGCCATCATTAGGCTGAAAAATCAAAACAAACCCATCAGAGAGATAGCAAAAACATTAGGTGTGGCCAAATCAACTGTTTGGAACATTCTTAAAAAGAAAGAATGCACCGGAGAGCTCAGCAACACCAAAAGACCTGGAAGACCACGGAAAACAACTGTGGTGGATGACAAAAGAATTATTTCCCTGGTGAAGAAAAACCCCTTCACAACAGTTGGCCAAATCAAGAACACTGTCCAGGAGGTAGATGTATATGTGTCAAAGTCAACAATCAAGAGAAGACTTCACAAGAGTGAATATAGAGGGTTCACCACAAGATGCAAACCATTGGTGAGCCACAAAAACAGTAAGACCAGATTAGAGTTTGCCAAACAACATCTTTTAAAAGCCATTACAGTTCTGGAACAACATCCTATGGACAGATGAGACAAAGATCAACTTGTACCAGAGTGATGGGAAGAGAAGAGTATGGAGAAGGAAAGGAACTGCTCATGATCCAAAACATTCAACCTCATCATTGAAGCATGGTGGTGGTAGTGTCATGGTGTGGGCATGTATGGCTGCCAATGGAACTGGTTCCCTTGTATTTATTGATGATGTGACTGCTGACAAAAGCAGCAGAATGAATTCTGAAGTGTTTCGGGCAATATTATATGCTCATAATCAGTCAAATGCTTCAGAACTCATTGGACGGCGCTTCACAGTGCAGATGGACAATGACCCGAAGCATACTGCAAAAGCAACCAAAGAGTTTTTTAAGGCTAAAATGTGGAATGCTATGCAATGGCCAAGTCAATCCCCTGACCTGAATCCGATTGAGCATGCATTTCACTTGATGAAGACAAAACTGAAGGGAAAATGCCCCAAGAACAAGCAGAAACTGTAGACATTTGCAGTAGAGGCCTGGCAGAGCATCACCAGGGATGAAACCCAGCGTCTGGTGATGTCTATACGTTCCAGACTTCAGGCTGTAATTGCCTGCAAAGGATTTGCAACAAAGTATTAAAAAGTGAAAGTTAAATTTAGGATTGTTTAGTTTGTCCCATTACTTTTGGCCCCTTAAAAAGTGGGAGGCACATATAGAAACCATTGTAATTCCTACACTGTTCACCTGATTTGGATGTAATTACCCTCAAATTAAATCTGAAAGTCTGCAGGTAAAGCACATCTTGTTTGTTTCATTTCAAAGCCATTGTGGTGGTGAATAGAGGCCAAAATATGAAAATTCTGTCAATGTCCCAATATTTATGCACCTGACTGTATATATAAACATTCCTGTTTTCTAAACATATTCATTCCGTCAGTCATACTGATGTCAGCTTTGTGAATGGAATGAATCAAGGAAAAACCCGTATACTTCATTGGATATCAGTGTCAGTGTGTTTTTCCCAACCACTGTTTCATCAGTAACTGATAACCTACAAACATCAGCAGCAATGGATGCTTTCCCATCACAAACACACTGTTCAGTTTTTTCATTGTTACATTCTACAAGTACAGATTAGAATCCACGCTAAGTAAATGTGATTTTGTCATGGAGGCAGTCTCTTGTCTCATGAGGCACGGTAGATTCACTTGGCTCCACCCCTTCTAATGTGCACTCAGCCACTTCCTGATTCAGTGTCATTTCATCACAAGTTCCTTCTAACAATGGCTCTTATCTTGTGTTTGCATTCTCTCGCTCTCCACACAAGAATGATCTTCCTCACACCCACTCGCTGGACAATGTAAATCAGTACCTGTTACTATGAGTTCACCTCTCCCTGTGGAATCTCTTAAAGGGAAGCTCTCAAAATTTTCCTCATCCGAGGACTGCATGTATATTTCATATATCCATGTTTCATAAACACCATTCACTTCAGAAACATACTCTTGTTCTTCCAATGTGTGACTAACTTGATGTTTTGTATTATCATTCAGTGCTTCTATCTGAAAACATTTTCTCTCATTTTGGGCTGTGTAGTGAATTTCATCATCAATTGATTCAGAATCAATCCCTTTTTCAATCTTCCCATCCAAGTTTACTACAGACGTCTCCATAGAAAATGGCAATTCACTCATATCTCTTGACTCAGAACCAGCATATTGAACATTCAATTTCTGCTACACTTTTCTAAACCCAGGCACACCTGCTAGGAACCCTGCTATCTGACTGTCCATCTTATCTTTACCAAGTGTAACATTTCTCCTAAGAAGTTTAAACATTTCTACTTCTCAGTAAGACAAAAAACAACACACACTGTGATTTTTAACACATAACCTTGCTCATATTGAAGGAGACCGAGAAACAAACATCTATTTTACGCTGCGGACTTGCAGTTCAAAACAATAGACAAAAGAACATACAGGCTGTATTTAACCACAAGCTAGTTCCACTCATGCCAGCCCAGAGTCCGGATCTAAGTCAGGCATGTAGGATACTTGCTTTCACATTCTAACGTAAACATTTTCTTAAAGAACAACATTGTGTTACAGAATCAGCTCCTTTTGTCCATCCGGCTGGCTCGCCAAATATATTTCTGGTAGAAACGGAAGGTTCAGGAGGGCAACAACAAAGTGATATAAATGACACAATACACACACAGTTTTATTTAAATAATTAATAAAAATTATGTATTGGTACTTATCTTAGATTTCTAATTAATTCCATATTGGAATGGTCCAATACAGTACAAATCACACCCGGGAGCCTCACCCTATCACAATAGGCTGGATGGGTACACTGGACGCAGCACTTTCTGCAGTCAGTCTGGGATACGGGAGTTAAAGGCTCCAGACTGCCGCATTTAACACCAAATTATAGGGATTCTCACAAAGACCGGATACAATATATCTTATATGGTTATAATATTAATACAAATATTAACAATAAGGGACAGCATTGCCTCATATATAATTATTAGCGCAATATTATTATAACAAGTTACATTGACAATTATATGTTCAAGGTTCATTGCCATAAGCAGTTCCACTAGACATAACATACTGTATAACTACTGCACATTCCTTGGAGAATCATATCAAAGAGCAACTTCTAACATAGTTAAATATTAATATCAGACTGCATAGCTGAATTAGTAGAGAAACATTCAAAATACATTAATACAATCACTAATATATACATTAAAAGTACTCTCAACAGTTTAACAACAAAATAGTGCAACAGCCACTTTGTATCACCTGTCACATCAGTCAGTGCAGTCTCGCTCTTCTTACCACGTCAGTGGATGTCTTCTTGCTGACAGTTTCTTGTGTTCCGAGATGGTTCAGCAGCAGTTGTGTGTTGCAGAGCTCCTTCCTTGTTCAAGCATAGGTGAGGTCTCTACATCCTGCCCATTTCATGTGCATTTCATCGGCTTGGATTTGTCTGGGATAGCTTTGAGGTTGCATGGGGAGTCCTTTATATGCCTTGCACCTTTATTTGGTGATTAATCAGTTTAGGTTAAAATCATAAGGTTTATTTTTACAAAAAAACATTTTTTAGAAAAACCATTAATGTTGTATGAAGGCCTAATAAAGAAAAATATCAATGCCCAGGTGCCCATCAATGCCCGAGTCACTCACAATGCCAATGTTCACAGTTGAGCAATTTTTTGCTACTATGCATGTGTAAAAATCCCTAAAAACCTGTACAGTGCATTTGTTACCATGTGTGCGCTCAGTGGCACAATTGAGACACACAGTGTGTGAAATATATTTGGCATTTCTGGATGGTGACTGGGTGGTGAATATTCAGACATATGGAAATGCACCGTCTTATTGGCGTGTTATGGGAGTGTCGTAGGTGTATTGAAGAACAGGGTGAAACCTCAGGCCGATTCAGACCCACATGCTAAACCGCGTTCACTCGCTATGGGCGATTGTCGTCCATCTGCGCATGTAAATGCAGCAAAATATGCATGTGCTAACCAGTCTGTGCGATGGGGAAGTGCTCACTCGAAGCCCACAGATGGGACACTCCTTTGAGTGACAGTGCCGTTTGTGGGTGGTAACAAGGGAAGATCGGGGGAGTGGATGTGCGAACGCAGGTGTGTCTGAGTGTCAAATCTGCATCCTTTGGGCGTGCATAATTAGCATGTCAGCATCATTGTACACGTCACCTGGTTGTATTGCAGCCTGCAGTGATCGCAGTGCTTGTGGCGGGGTAGGGTCTATCTTAAGGGCTGCGAGCAGCTCCGATGGCTCTCGATGTTACTGAATAATCATACACTTCCTAGAGATGATGTGGGCTAAGAAAGAAAAGTGGGCTTCATTACACCGGCGAGCGTTCGCTCTGCCGTCGCTCTCTAATACATAGAGGGCATCCTTTAGCCTGGCTATGCGATCATGGCATTTGCATATCCGCCCCCTGATGGCTGCGAGAGAGCACAGCTTAGCGTCCGGGTCTGTATCGGCCCCTCAGATGCTTAATCACTCACATTGGAGGATGTACTCTGATGGGGAGTCTGCAGTTAGTATGGGGACAGTGTAACTGTCAATGGACATTCAAAGTGTACATCTCAGCCTGTGCACATTCATATGCACGCTTGTGCACCAGATCAAGGGCTCATACTAGCATTAGCAAAGTCGCACATGTTACTAAGGCAAATGATTCTAAAGCAGTCACAGCCCCTATGTGAGCAATCCTATTCTATGCAGATGAATATATATGTTTTGTTTTTATGTTCAATTGTAGTTATCTGATGTTGCTACTACTACTGTATTCTAGGTGTTAATTTTCAGCATTAATTAGTTAAGAGAGTCCTAGATCAAAGTCCAGGATTATTCCTTTGTGTGTCAAGGTGTCAAGCGGATGGATCCACTTTGCTTCTTTTTTTAATATTGCTGCTACTTTGTCCTCACCTCTCTAGTAAGTATTAATTTTCTTAATCCCTTTAACTTTCAATAGAGATGGATCCGTGTTGGGTAATTTGTGCTGGGACACTGTGTGTTTCTATCCAGGGGCATATTAAGAGAGGAACGGGGCCCGTGTACAGTCTCCACCTGGTGCCTCCTCCTCTCCGCCCGGCTGCCAGCAGCGCCCTAAGTGCAGCAGACAACAGGCACTAGAGTAGACTCTAGTGCTATGCTGGAGTTTTCTGTGCATATGCAGGTCACCAGGAAAATGGCGCGGCAGTCATTTTCCTGGTGATCATCTCACTGTGCCTGCGAAAAGGCCAGAAAAATGGCCACTGTGGCCATTTAGCCAGCTGATTTCTAGAGAGATGGTACCGCAGATGCGGGACTCCAGGGAGGTAAGTATTAAATAAATGTCTGCAGGGTGTGTGGTGTGGACCCCCCTTGTGCTTGGCACACCCTGCACCCATAATAGATGTGCCCCTGTTTCTATCTCATTCCTGAGATTCCTGAAATGCTCTGACAGGTGTGATTTTAGTGGTCTAATTGCTATTTATTGGATTTTGCATAGACATTCCAGGAGATATGAGACTTCCTTCATGTAATTTTTTCCTTCATTTTACATTTTTTTCATTCCAAATTGATGTAAACATGTCGATTGCCTTTGTGCTTTTTGTATGGGTTATTTTGCATCTTTAGCATCTTGTAAAGGGATAAAAGCCTTTATGGTTTTCTTACAGCCAGGTTTCATTATTTATTACTGCTTTTTTTGCATACAATTGTTTGTTTTGTTTTTTAGAACAACCTCTGCCGTTTTTCCTCTTTTAATAATATTGGCCAATATTTGTTCAGGATTTTTTCAAAAGTCATGAGTGGTTTATTGGTGGAGAACAACTAAAACTTACGCATACTGGTACAAGAAAGTCAGCAGGAGGTCTGCAACATGAAACAACTGCTAAACCAGTGGTGTCAAACTCAGGCCCTCCAGTTGCAGTGGACCTACACATCCCAGCATGCAGTTAGGGCATGCTAAAACTGTGGCAGGGCATGCTGGGATATATAGTCCCACAAAAGCTGAAAGGCCCGAGTTTGACACCACTCTGCTAAACCATCTTGGGATGTGAGAACCTGGCAGCCACTGAGGTGCTAAGATGTGCGAGATTGTACTCTCTGACCAGATCGGACTAGGTGGGAAGAACGGGTCTGATCCATAAAATGGAGATGTGCCACCTCCAATTTGTTGGAGTGCCAAGGAAAGGGTCTATGTCTTTGGATGCAGATTTCATAGTGTTATGGCTGAAAAAGTTCTCGAGTCTAATCTAATAAATCTACATTTTATTTTCTTAAAAGAAAACAAAACTTGTGCAAGTCTTGGGTCTGGGGGTGGGTTACCTTTACCTCTCTGCAGAGGAAGAAAAAATACCCTTGATGCAGTGTAACTTGATTCTTTGAATCAGCCCCAATACACCGGACTCCGTGGGTGAGTGTTGCACTTATTACAGCATGAGGGGGGGCGGGGTGAGGGCAAAGTGTCACATTTATCCAGAAGGCTCTGCAGTTATTAGAATCACAATAATTAATTATTGTTACATATTATTGCAACATAGAGTTTTTATTTTGTATCCAAATACTAACAGCTTTTTATTTAAATTAGGGAAAATGTATATCCCTAAATGACTGGACAAATTATCCTGTCTGTGGTAGCACTCCCTAATCTCAATTAAATAATTTGAATGTATATATTCATAATTTAGGGGTACAACAGAACACACTAATGAAAATGAAATTTTCCTTGTGCAATAGACGTTGTCTATCTCCTGCATTAAACTAGCAGAGGCTGCAAAGATTACAAAAAAAAATACAGGTTTAAGATATATAAATCCCTGAATTAAATATAGAACCTCAACATTAGAAATATGTGAATGAAACACACAGTATATGCCTCATTTACTTTGTGAAGTTCATAATTTAGGGGCTCATGTATCAAGCAGCAAAAAGTGTGGAGAAGTGGACCAGTAGAGAAGATTCCCATAGTGACCAATCAACATTGAGGAAGAATTTATCAAGTACATTTTATAATACATTAAGTACAGTAGATACTGGTTGGTTGCTATGTGCATCTTCTCCACTGGTCCACTTTTTACTGCTTGATACTGTACATCAACCCTTTAGTAATATGAATATATTGAACTTTGACTCATCTGTGATAGCATAACACAATTAATCCACATGAAGTCCTTCTAAATTGACAACATTACCAGTATGACAGTATTAATGGAAGGTATCACTGATCGTCAAGCTGAGAGACCATCACAAAGCTTTGGAGTATTGCATGTGTGCAGGTAACTCATTAACATACTATAAATAATTCAGTGAATGGATAACCTGTTCCTAATACAAGGTATCTAGCAATCATATTCACTTGGTGATACGAACGGCCTTCAGTTTCATATCAAATATTACATTAATAATTAAACTGTGAATGAAGCCTCCTGATACCAAACCAAAAACCATGTGCGACAAAATGCCAAAGCAGCACTTTCAAATTTGCAGATGTAATTCCCATAATGTCACAAAGGTTTAATTTGTGTGGAATTCTGTAGAAGATGCAGAAATAAGCTACAACATGGAGTACTAGGAGTAGTGGAGGAGGTGCACAAAGTACCTAGGCTGGACCTAACTGGTTGCTCAATTGGGGACCCAGCAATGCCAAGGACTTCATCGTCAATTTTATCTCCTAACCAACAGGAAGAATGGTCAAGGGACCCTTATGAAAATATCAATGCTCCCATACTTATTCAACCTTTTTTTTTCAACAGTGCCCTGAATTCCTTGTTGAAAGAGTGGTGTACTGTCATAAATCATAGTTATGCTGCATTTACCCAATGCAGACAAGCCATTTATTCATCATTAAGGGTCACTGCATTTTATTGCCATAGCCTTCCAATGCTGTAGGGTGCTCCCCCCACATCAGGCCTGATCCTTGGCGCTGATGTGCATGAGCACATCTAGAGACTTTTGAGACTTCTGCTGTAATGTTGTCACATGCTTATTTAATGGGGCCTGTCCTATTAGCATTGCTGGGTTATTGCATGTCTTAGCTTTATGCCTATGGTATCTTACTTTGTGATTATTGCTTGTTAGTGTAAAAGCTCTTAGCATTTCCTCATTATGCTAAAGGTACCTGCTGAATATTATCCTGGACTGATTCACTGACCTGTGGTTTTAGACTGACTGAGCTATTCTCAATGTTCCTTTGATAGAACTCCACTATTGCTTGCCACATTGTTCCTGCTGAGCCTTAGAACGTCTGTTTCTCCAGCCACTGGTACAGTATCTATCCTCAAGCAAAAAATACTGTCCTACCTATATTGTGACAGACTCTTTACACATTTTTCCATAAACCTTGATATCACTGATGAAGCCGCCCCCACTCAGTGTCCATGTCACATCTTGTGTGAAGGGGAGACTAATGTGAAGTAGGTGTATTCCAGGTGACGACTGGGCGGTGAGTGTCAAGACATATGGAGTGGCTGTTTTTGATGGGAGCGTCCTATGAGTGTTGTGGGTGTGCATTGTGTCTTCTGTGCTCCAGTTAGATGTTCAGTTGCAGTTCGGAAAACTTTCAGATCGATCTCTTGACCAAGCATGGGGCTGGTGCAAGCCCAAAAACTAATGATGATGGCGGAAGCATGGATGCAACATGACATCCCCTTCTGCATTTGCGATCCCAGCACTACTACTGAGGTCACAGGCTGGGATCACCATCTCAACCATCAGTGGTTGATTGCCGCGATGGTGGATGGCGCCAGGCCACCAGCTAGTTTAGTAAGCCTCGGCTTACTCAGGCTGGCTGGCTTGCAAGGCCAGAAAACCTCACCCCAGGCCTTGCCACTTCTGGAAAACAGGGTGGTCATGCCCCTGTTTCCGGAAATACTGGCCGCCCACCGCACCGCCCCTTAACTGACTCGGCCTGTAAATCAGACAGAGGCACAGAAGAGGATGCATGCGATTGCACAGGACCATTTCCCACACTCACAGAATGGGTCCTGCGCAGATTCCCGAAAACTGGTGCGCAATGCTGAATTAGCCCCATAATCCAACATAAAATGATTGACCATTTTTGAAGATCCTGAGAAACCACCATACCAAGGAGTTTTATAAACCTAGGATAGTGTTATTTAGAAGATATTAGTGCAGGGTGGGGCTTGGACACCATACAGAGAGGCAGCAGGGCTCCAGAGCTCCGTGCATGGTGTCTCCCATACCAACACACTGCTGCCCTTGTTTGCTGCTCCTGTCCACACTTCTACCACGCAACCCCCCCCGGACCACTGTGACTCACTGGGCGCCTGATTAATGGCCCCTGGGGAGCGTCCAGACCATCGGACTTCTCCCAGGCTTCCAGCCGCCATTATCCCCCTGCGCAGGTGTCTCTGAGTGAGCGGGGAGTGCTGGGTCGCTTCCCCACTGAGATGCTCGGACACCCACTCACCTGGTCAGCTGACCTCTCCCTCTACACTGCCCTCCGGATCCTGTGCTAGACGGTGCAGGGCTGAAGGGATAAGATTCTCCTTAACCCCTGCTGGGAGAGATGATGGCAGCCATCTTGGGAAGCAGGCTGCCAGCGGATCCACAGAGATACAGTCTGCTTGCTCCCAATATCCTGCTCTTCTATATGCCTATTAACTATTTGTTCTCCCCTTGAGTGAGAGACAGAGAGAAATGGATTGATATTTGTTATGAGAGCACCCGACTCAGCCACTTTTTCTATGTTAATCCCCTGAAGTTGGCTCCTGATTCACTGTAAAAAAATTATTTTGTGACACCTACTTTACTGTCTTCAGGGCGGGGCTCACTCATAGGGGTTACTCTACTTTATAACTTATCACTGTTATATAGTATATTTAGTCAAATAGCTTGCTTGGCCCCATTCCCATTACTTTTACGCCACCTAGTGGTGACATCTATAAATTTGTCATGCCGTCTACTCCAGCAAGATCTCAACGTGTAAAGACGGGTAAGAAGGAGATAACTCTGTAGTAACTGATCACCCAGAGGCAGAACCTACAGACTTTATCTGTTCCACCACATCCATCCCACCGGGTTCTACCTCCTCTTCACTTAAAGGCAACCCCGACAATACACCGGCATATCCGTTAATGTATGACGACATGGTACAAGCAATTAAAGATTGGCCACTATCATGGAACAACAAGCGAACAAGTTCGCCGAAGCACTTAAAGATATCAACGCACATTTGGCCTCTACGGACCTTCAAGTCGTCACTAGTGAAACAAAAATTGGGGAGCATGAGCAAGCTATATTCGATCTACAACAGCAGATGCACACAATACAGAAGCAAAATTACCAACTCCTAAATAAAGTAGACGACTTAGAGAATCGCTCTCGTAGAAATAATTTGAGAATAGTTGGACTGCCTGAAAGTTTAAAAGGCCCTGACCTAACTAAATTTTTCCGCAATGATCTGCTACAAATTCTCGGTTTGGCTGACGAACTTCCTGACTTTACCATAGAAAGGGCACATAGGCTGGGACCGTTCAGCGATGCCAAACGACCTCGCACTGTCATTTTTCGCTGCCTCAATTTTGCCCACAAAGCGACAATCTGGACAGCAGCCTGCAAACTGGGACACATTGAGTGGCAGAACTGCCGGTTACTACTTTTTCAGGACTATTCGGCAGAGGTATCCTGTGCCCGTAAGGAGATGTCACCAGTCTGTTCCAAATTAATTCAGACACAGAGGAAATTTGCCCTACTGTTCCCAGCAAGGCTGAGAATTTTCCAGGGGAAAGAATATAAAGACTTTCTCAATGCTGACGACGCGACTGCATTCCTGGAAGAAGAGGCAATGGAAAATGCAACTACTTCCACCTGAGTGTCGTCTATTGAACTTCAGATGCGTATCAGTCTATCCTCATATCTTTTAAATTGTTCTTATATTCACTGTGGGTGACTTTATATACTTATGGAAACTGTTTGACTTCACTAGAAATGTTTTATTTTTGCCAATAGATTTGATGTATATTTCGGTGTCCTGACTTTATAATAGCCAACTCTTATTATTCGAGCCGGGTTTGCTCTCATTGCTTTCATTGCATTTAAATTGATTTCAATCTGTTTGGTTTTGGTGCGCAATTTCTGCACCATGACCAGTTTTTCTCTCAAATGGTTTTTGGAAACCCTTAACTCTATGCATCTTGTTTTTCTTTTCTTTTTCCAGTCTATTCTATTCTCTTTTTTACCTTATTTTATCTCCCTTCCTCCAATCCCCTTCTATACTCAAGTCTTCCACATCCCCTGTTGTGTATATTGGATGCCTGTTTTTGTCTCTCCAATTAAATATTTCAGACTGCGGTTTCTGATTGCTTCAGGTCTGACCTCTGCGGTGTTATCTAGCTCTTCCCCCCTCCATGCCTGATATTAAAATCTGCTCCTGGAATGTTCAGGGCATTAATTCACCAGCAAAAAGGTGCAAACTTATTTCCTATTTAAACATTTAAAAAGCAGATATCACTTTTTTGAGTGACTGAGCATCAGAAGCTCTCTATGTTGGGTCAACGTATGGTGGCTTTTGCCTCATTTATTTCAAAGTCACGCGCAGTCGCCATTTTAGTACGGAAAACCACCCCTATTAAGATTGCTCAGCAGAGGTCAGACCCTAATGGGCGATATGTCTTAATCACAGCTGAATTATATGGAATGTCATATACCTTCTGTAATGTATATGCCCCAACTGTTTACAATAGCTCATTTATTACATCTATTGTTAATTTGTTATACCCCTATTTAGATACACAACTTATTTTAGGAGATTTTAATTTCTTGCTTCCCACTTTATGTATCGCCTATCTAATACCTCCACTCCCTATAGACAGCGCAAAATAGGCATTCATTATCTTACGCAACTTTTACAATTGGTGGATGTTTGGCGTCTTCATCATCCCATTGATAAAGAATTCACATTCTTTTCAGCCCCACATTCCACATTTTATAGAATAGATTATTTTTTACCCTCCGCCTTTTTGGCATCCAGAATTCCCACTTCTGATATTGAGACTTTAGGCCTAACTGACCACGCCTTGATATGGTTTCATCTGCGGACTATGAAATCCTCAGGTAATTGCAGACTATGGCGATTCCCCTCCTTTTTGGCCTCATCCAATAACCTCAAAGATGTATTACAAACTGCTTGGAATGATTATGCCTTTTCTAACTCGCAACATCTCAATGACCCCTCTCTATATTGGCAATCTGCAAAGGCGGTGCTCAGGGGGAGGATTATGTCTTTTATTTTTCACAACAACAGGAACCAGTCAGAGAAAATCCAATTGGCTCAGGATGCCCTGACCCAGGCCTATGTAACCTGCCTTCGCTTCCAAATAGACTGCAGTTTGAGAAATGTAAGGTGACTTTTGATACACTGATGCAGTGGGTCAGAGATCGCATAATCCATAATAATAAATACACTTTTCACATGCATGGCAACAAAACTGGCAGACTTTTATCAAACTTACTTAGTGGAGAGAGAACTAGTTCTGCCATTTTGACACTAGCTGATGACAAGGGCTCCCTACATATTCAGGGTCCAGCAATTTTGGACATACTTCACACTTTTTACTCTAAATTATATGCTCAGGAGCATGTTAATACAGCAAATAAACAGGCTTTTTGGAAAAAAATTGCCCTTCCTCAACTATCAGTTGACCATCGTCTAATCCTCACCCAACCATCTGAATTGGAAGTCGCTAAAGCCATTAAGGGTCTCAAGCCATGTAAATCTCCAGGCCCTGATGGCTATACGGGAGAATTTTATAAAATTCTCCAATCTTCCGTAACCACCCCCTTAACAAATCTTTACAACTCCATTCTCACTGGCAGTCCCCCTCCTGCCTATTTCAATGATGCTATTATAAAGGTATTACCTAAATCAGATAGAGATCCAACCCTACCTGCTTCTTATGACCCAATTTCACACCGAAATATAGATTACAAACTATGTACAAAAATAATAGCAGAACGGTTTAAGTTGGTGGTGCCTTCATTGGTACACCCAGACCAAACCGGATTCATATGGGGACGCAGCGCAGTCTCCAATATTCGCAAGGTTCTTGCTGTATTACAACACTTAGAGGAGATACATGAGAGTGCTATTCACGTCCTTCTCTCACTTGATGCAGAGAAGGCATTCGAATTAGTAGTGTGGGACCATTTATATGCATCTTTGCACAGATTTGGTTTTCCTCGCCAAATTATAGCCCTTATTCAATCACTGAATTCGTCTTCCTCTTCTCGCATCATGGCTAACCATTTTTTATCAGCTCCATTTCAGATTCAAAGAGTTACTCACCAAGGCTGCCCTCTATCCCCGTTATTATTTGCTCTTGTCTTAGAACCTCTGGCTACTGCCCTCAGGACCAAATCATCATTTCACGGTATACAGGTGGGTAGAATAGAATTGAAGCTCTCTTTGTATGCTGATGATATGCTCCTGTTTATTTCCCAACCCACACTATCTATACCCGCAATACTGGAAGAATTTTCCTGCTTCAGTTCCTTTACTGGATATAATATCAATGTCGCAAAGTCTGAAGTTTTACCACTGACACGACCCGATCTACTGCATCAGTGTTCTACTCTTTCTACTACCTTCCATGTTACTAACTCCAAATTAAAATACTTAGGCATCTTTATCACGCCTTCTATTAAATGTATATACGCAGCCAATTTCCCACAAACTATTGAAAAAATTATACAAAAAATCCAAAATTGGATGACCCTTCCACTCTCACTAATGGGAAGAGTTGCAGTCATTAAAAGTGTACTGTTTCCAAAACTGGCTTATCCTCTCCAGATGCTTCCCATGTTCTTAACTGGAACAGATACAGCAAAATGTACATCAGCCTTTTAGCAATTTATCTGGAATTGCAAAAAGCCTAGAATAGCCAGAAATAGGCTGCTATACAATAAAGACAGATGGGGACTGGGGCTACCAGATATCCAAACCTATTCATATGCAGCCACGTTCAGATACATCTCCGAATGGTTCTTGACCCAATCCCATTTTACTAATCCTCAACTAGAGGAGGCATTAATTTTTCCCTTTTCTCCAGCAGCTCTTTTGCATGTTCCTCATGCAAAACTCCCTATAGGAATCACCCACAACATTTTCTTTATGGACACCTATAAAGCTTGGTCTGCTATAAACAAATTTCTATGCTCAAACCTGCATTTTACTAAATACATACCGTTCTGGGGCAACCCAGATTTCCCACCATCCCTTACAATATCCCATTACAAGTCATGGAAACAAAAAGGGATTGCATCTATTAGAAACATTTTTGATCCTGGAGGCAATCTTTATTCCTTCCAACAAGTAAAGGATATCTATGATATTCCCAAATCGCAATTTTTTTATACCTACAAATTAGACATTATATCAACAGCAAAATATCTCCTGGTTCTCATGCATCACTAATAGCTCCATCCACCCCATCCCCCTTACACTCTCTTTTCACTCTGATATCTAACAACAAGTATAAACTTAAATGTTTATACAATGATTTGCTACCTAAGAATGTATTAGGTTTATGGAAATGAGTCTGGTCATCTTGGCATCAGGATTTCCCAGACTTCAACTCTCCAGAACGTCTTATGTCATTATTCCCGTCTACTATGAAATGGTTAAGCTCGGCCAAATTGCAGGAAACTCATATTACATTTTTGAACAGAGCATATATATCCCAAGCACAACGGAGCCATATGCTCCCAAACGAATCGAGCAACTGCCCAAAATGTCATGCAACCTCAACAAATTTTATATATAATATTTGGCAGTGTCCTAAAGTAAAGAAGTTTTGGTATAAAATACACCCTTTTATTATGCAGATGCTAAAGTTAGATTGCCATTCTCTTGGGAAGCATTCCTTTTTGCTGATTTCACTTCTTGGTCACCAACACTCATCCCCTCTTCAATGCTACCTTTCCTTACTGTAATGGTTACTCTAGCAAAGAAATTAATTTTGCAGAAATGGATCTCTAAAATCTTCTTTAGAAATGCTTAGAATGGAAATGCTCAACATACTCTATTATGATAGACGTACAGCTATGTATGATATTGAAAGGGGTGTTGTTAAATTCTATAACAAATGGGAAACTTACCTCAACTATTTACCCATTGAGACCTATGAACAGATTTCAAAGGTATTTGAAAATACCACATGGTCACTATTACGAAATATTTCTTGAATATGCTAGAAATGTGGTAGACTTCCACCCTCCCCCCTCACCTCCCACCCCTCCCAAATTTTTTCTTCTTTCTTTTCTTTCTCTTTTTCTTTCTTTCCTCTTAACCAATTTCTTTAATTGGTCTCAGTTATATAGTAACTATTTCAATATAAATTAATGAATGTTAAATACAATAAAATTAGAATTCATAGGGAATAAGAAAAGTATAGATTCTGATTATACAATACTACTCAATGATATTATATTAGCCAATTGTAAGTCTTGTTATGACTGTAATGCGATTTATGCTATTGGCCGTTTCTACACCTTTTTGAATTCAATAAAAATTGTCTTTAAAAAAAAAAGAAGATATTAGTGTATACCATCTCAGTTCAGGTCATAAACACAGTTGGGCTGATGCAGAGTTACAAAGCATATCTTGTGTGTTTTCCCTCTGTACGTGTTCCAGAACCAAGTGTACACAACTATGGGTGATTCAAAGTTATATACTGTACAAACCAAACTCATCTCCACTTATGATTGATGGGGCGTAACTGGGTTGTGACAATATTAACCTAATGGAAATATTATTTTAAAATATACAATGTTTTACAGTAATGATTTGCATTCATCTTGCCATTATCCATATGTTGCCCCTCTGCTTTCTGATGAATACATCCTGTGGAAGGTAGTCAAGAGGCCGACATTTGAAATGCCGACCGCCAGCTTCCCGACTGTGCAATCCCAGCAGGGGACTAATGATAGGCATCGAAGTCCCGATGCCTAATATTATCCACCCACCGAAATCCCAACGCCCGGCATGCCAAACGAAGGTAAGCTGGGAGTCGCGAGCAGACAGCTGCTGGAGGAAGGTGGGGTTAGGGTTAGGCCCCCCTAAGGGGGAGGTTAGGGTTAGGCACACCCACGGGAGGGTTAGGTTTAGGGTGCGGTGAGGGAGGGTTAGGTTTAGGCACCCCTGGGGGAGCTTAGGGTTAGGCACTAGGGGGTGGGAGGTTTGGGTTAGGCACTCCTAAAGGAGGGCTAGGGTTAGGGGGGGAGAGGGGAGGGTTAGATAGCCTACTTACCTCCGTCAGGATCAACGCTCTTCAGAATACTGGTGTTGGGATTTGAACCGCCGGGCTCACGTCCGGTGGTCAGTCATATCACACCCATCCTGTGTCCTCTGTATTATGCTGTTATAAGTATGATATTACATGACAATGTCACCAAGGCAGATGGACAGTTAAATTCCCATTATACTATAAGAATTGCTACTATAATTGTGCCGCATCTCAAAATATACAGGTTTGAAATGAAAATACACATTATATTAAATTTTGCTAATCATTTAAAATACCAGTATCAATTAGGGGTGAGCGGGTTCCGATTTCTGAAATCCGAGCCTGATCCGAGTCAGGCTTGACTTTTTCCGCCTGACTCAGATCTGAAATCGAGGCAAAACGTCATCATCCCGCCTTCCGGGTCTCGCAGGTTTTGGATTCTATATAAGGTACCCGCGTCGGTGCCATTTTCTCACTCGGCTGTGGACAGTGAAGAGGGAGGGAGGGAGTTAGGGCTGGCTGGGTTGTGTAGTGTAGTGTAGTGCAGTGTAGTGTAGTGTTGTGCTGTGCTGTGCTGCTGTTGTCCATAGGGGCTGTGTCCACTCCTCCAAAGTCCATAGGGGCTGGCTGTGTTGTGCTGTGCTGCTGTTGTCCATAGGGGCTGTGTCCACTCCTCCAAAGTCTATTGGGGCTGGCTGTGTTGTGTTGTGCTGTGCTGCTGTTGTCCATAGGGGCTGTGTCCACTCCTCCAAAGTCCATAGGGGCTGGCTGGACTGTGTTGTGCAGTCAGTTGTCCATAGGGGCTGTGTCCACTCCAAAGTCCTGTGCAGTGTCCCAGTCCTAAAGCAATGCTGTAGTGTTGTCCAGGGGGTGCTCTGTCCATCAGGGGTGCTCCCCCCAAGTGCAAAAAAAATAAATATTTTTTCTGTGTTTGTGAATTGTGTGCACAGAAGCCGCACGTGCATCAACAAAGTAATGCCAAGCGTGCGTCTGTGTCATAAGTAAAGGGCCGGCTGGCTTGACCGTTAAAGGGTGCTGTAACCCCCAAAGTGCACTCCAAACAAAATAAAAAAATATTTTCTGTGTTTGTGAATTGTGTGCACTGAGGCTGCACGTGCATCAACAAAGGAGCAGCGCCAAGCGTGCGTCTGTCTGTTAAAGGATGGAGTAACCCCCAAAGTGCACTCCAACAAAAATAAAACATTTTCTTCTGTGTTTGTGAATTGTCTGCACTGTACGTGCATCCTCAAAGCAGCAGCGCCAAGCGTGCGTCTGTCTGTTAAAGGGTGGTGTAACCCTCAAAGTGCACTCCACAAAGAATAAAAAATTCTTCTTTTTTTTCTGTCATTGTGAATTGTGTGGGCTGTAGTTGCACGTGCATCAACAAAGGAGCAGCGCCAAGCGACGCCTGTGTTCTTAAAGGGTGGTGTAACTCACAAAGTGCACTAGTCTCCAACAAAAATAAAAAAATATTTTCTGTGTTTGTGTGCGCCTTAGCCGCATGTATATATCAATATTACAAATGGAGGACCAAACTTTCTCCGATAAAAATAAAATAGGGAAAGATCAAGAACCACTTCCTCCTAGTGCTGAAGCTGCTGCCACTAGTTTTGACATAGACGATAACATGCCATCAACGTCGTCTGCCAAGGCCGATGCCCAATGTCATAGTAGAGGGCACATACAATCCCAAATGACAAAGCTCAGGAAAATTACCTTGAAAAAAACATTTAAATCATCTGAAGAGAAACGTAAACTTGCCAATATGCCATTTACGACACGGAGTGGCAAGGAACGGCTAAGGTCTTTCCCTATGTTCATGACTAGTGGTTCAGCTTCACATGACGATGGAAGCCCTCCTCCTGCTAAAAAAATCAAATGAGTTAAGCTGGCAAAAGCACAGCGAAGAACTATGCATTCTATGAAGATATCACAAATCCCCAAGGAGAGTCCAAGTGTGGTGGCGGTTGCGATGCTTGACCTTCCCAGCACTGGATGGGAAGAGGTGGCTCTTTCCACCATTTGCACGCCCCCTGCAAGTGCTGAAAGGAGCACCCACAGTCCACTTGCTGATATGCAAATTGAAGATGTCACTGTTGAAGTACAACAGGATGAGGATACTGGTGTAGCTGGCACTGAGGAGGAAGTTGGCAAGGAGGATTCTGATGGTGATGTGGTTTGTTTAAATCAGGCTCCGGGGGAGACAGTTGTTGTCCGTGGGATGAAAAAGCCCATCACAGTCATGCCTGGGCAGAAGACCAAACATTCCACCTCTTTGGTCTGGCAATATTTCTATCCAAATCCGGACAACTGTCTTGCCATATGTTCCATATGTAAAGGTGAAATAAGTAGGGGTAGGGACGTTAACCACCTAAGAATATCCTCCCTTATACGGCACCTGCAGCGCGTTCATAAAAAGTTACTGTCAAGTTCAGAAACTTTGGCTAAGAACGTAAGCAGTCCAGGGACACCTAAATCCCATTGTCCTGTTGTATCCAAGCGCCTGCAAACCACACCGTCAACTCCCTCCTCGTCAATTTCCTCCTTAGTCAGGATCGGAAGTAGTCCTGCAGGCCATGTCACTGGCATGACTGACTCTCCTATCCGGTATTCCTCCAAAGGATCCTGCATTGCTATGCCTCCTGCTGCCGCTGCTGCTGTTGCTGCTGCTGGGAGTCGTTCATCATCCCAGAGAGGAAGTAGGAACACCACTACTATTACTAAACAATTGACCCTCCAACAGTCCTTAGCGATGAGGATGAAGTACGACAGCAGTCATCCTGAAGCAAAACGTATAACTGAGGCCTTGACTGTATGTTGGTGTTAGACGTGCATCCGGTATCCACCATTAGTGCAGTGGGATTTAGACAATTGATGGAGGTAGTGTGTCCCCGGTTCCAAATCCCGTCTAGATTCCACTTCACTAGGCAGGCGATACCGAGACTGTACAGAAACATCAGAAAAGTGTCTTCAGTGTCCTGAAAAATGCGGTTGTACCCAATGTCCACTTAACCATGGACATGTGGACAAGTGGAACTGGGCAGACTAAGGACTATATGACTGTGACAGCCCACTGGGTAGATGTATCACCTTACGCAGCAACAACAGCAGCGTCACCAGTAGCAGCATCTCAGAAACGCCAGCTCGTTCCAAGGCAGGCTACGCTGTGTATCACCGGTTTCAGTAAGAGGCACACCGCCGACAACCTCTTAGAGAAACTGAGGGAAATCATCGCCCAGTGGCTTACCCCACTTAGACTCTCCTGGGGATTTGTGATATCTGACAGCACCATCAATATTGTGCGGGCATTACATCTGGGCAAATTCCAGCACATCCCATGTTTTGCTCACACAATAAACTTGGTGGTGCAGAATTTTCTGAAAAGCGACAGGGGCGTGCAGGAGACACTTTGGGTGGCCCAAAAAATTTCTGGCCACTTTTGCCATTCAGCGACTGTGTGCTGAAGACTGGAGCACCAGCAAACCTGCCCCACCATCACCTGAAGCAAGAGGTTGTGATGCGGTGGAACTCAACCATCTATATGCTTCAGAGGATGGAGGAGCAGCAAAAGGCCATTCAAGCCTATACATCCACCTATGACATAGGCAAAGGAGGGGGTATGCACCTGACTCAAGCGCAGTGGAGAATGATTTCCATGTTGTGCAAGGTTCTCCAGCCCTTCGAACTTGCCACACGTGAAGTCAGTCCAGACAGTGCCAGCTTGAGTCAGGTCATTCCCCTCATCAGGCTTTTGCAGAAGCAGCTGGAGAAAGTGAAGGAGGAGCTAAGATGGAGCGATTCCGCTCGGCATGTGGGACTTGTGGATGAAGCCCTTCATTCGCTTTGCCAGGATCCAGGGTGGTCAATCTGTTGAAATCAGACCGCTACATTTTGGCCACCATGCTCGATCCTAGGTTTAAAGCCTATGTGGTGTCTCTCTTTCTGGCTGACACAAGCCTGCAGAGGTGCAAAGACATGCTGGTGAAAACACTGTCAGCTGAAGCAGAACGTGACACGTCAACAGCTCCTTCTTCATTTTCTCCTCCGCAACTGGGGCTGCCAGGAAACAACTTAGGTATCCTAAGCAACCCGCTGGCAGTGATGCAGGGCAGGCAGGACCAAGTTTGGACATCTGGTCCGGACTGAAGGACCTGGCAACAATTTCTGACATGTCTACTGTCACTGCATATGATACTGTCACCATTGACAGAATGGTGGAGGATTACATCGGTGACAGCATCCAAGTAGGCATGTCAGACAGTCCGTACCTGTACTGGCAGAAAAAAGAGGCAATTTGGAGGCCCCTGTACAAACTGGCTCTATTTTACCTGAGTTGCCCCCCCTCCAGTGTGTACTCCAAAAGAGTGTTTAGTGCAGCGGGGAACCTTGTCAGCGAAAGGCGTAGGAGGTTGCTTCCACAAAATGTGGAGAAGATGATGTTCATAAAAATGAATTATCAACTCTTCCAGGGAGACCAGCCTCCAGAACGTACAGAGGGACCTGTGGTGGTGGATTCCAGCGGGGACGAGTTAATACTCTGTGAGGATGAGGATGTACACAACACTGAAGAGGGTGAGGAATTGGTAGATGAGGAGGATGAGGATGACATCTTCCTCCGTAGAGCCAGTTTGTGCAGGGACACATTAATTGCCAGCTTGTTTTGTGGGGGCCCAAACGAACCAATCATTTCAGCCACAGTCGTGTGGCAGACCCTGGTGCTGAAATGATTGTTTTGTTAAAGTGTGCATGTCCTGTTTATACAACATAAGGGTGGGTGGGAGGGCTCAAGGACAATTCCATCTTGCGTCTCTTTTTTTTCTTTGCATTATGTACTGTTTGGGGCCTAGTTTTTCAAACTGCCATCCTGTCTGCCACTGCAGTGTCACTCCTAGATGGGCCACGTGTTTGTGCCGCCCACTTGTATCTCTTAGCATAGTCATCCAGCTACCTTGGTGCAACCTTTTGGACATAAAAACACTATTGTGAGGTGTGAGGTGTTCAGAATAGACTGGAAATGAGTGGAAATTAAGGTTATTGAGGTTAATAATAGCATAGGAGCAGAAAAACCCACACATTCTGTGATTTTAGCTGTTTTTATGCTTTTTTTAAAAAAATATAGATCCAAAACACAAAACCCAGAACACAAAACATGGAAGGGTGGTTTTGGCAAAACCAATCCAGATCCAAAACACGAAGAAAGATCCAGATCCAAAACCAAAACATGAAAAGTGGCCGGTGCACACCCCTAGTATCAATCATTTATTTTTAATTTTATTTAAATGTATATTATGTATATTTGCTAGTATTATCTCTCAGTGAAATAAATAAATAAACAGTACATGCACTAAGGGTCTTGTTAATCATCAGTTAGGCTATTGTTAATTTCTTATTGAGCCCCATATAGCAATTGTCAGTGTTTTGGGACATAATTTCCCCTTAGTGGCACATTAGCTGCTCTCTAATTATCCAGCCTAAATAGTATAAATATATCTACATGGGGTCCGTCGAAGCTTGTAAAGGCTATCTAAGTGGCAATCACCATTCTGCAAGTAAGTGCTGCATCTGTAACTAAACCGCATCCCCGATATCCAGGTGTTAGAAGACTAGTTAGACAAACACATCATTAGAGAGCTACATAAAACTGCTTTGAAGCAATCAGTCCCTGGTAGCTATATTATTACGCTTTTTATATACCCGGCAAAGTACCGACCAATCAGTTTCTAACTGTTACTGAGCCTTGGTGAGAGATAAAGTGGATGAAGATAAAGTACCAACGAATTAGCTCCTGTCATTTTTTAAAAAGTGACAGTTAGGAGCTGATTGGTTGGTACTTTTTCTCTCTCTACTTTCTCTCCAAGGTTTAGTACATCTACCCCATAATCTCTAAACTGCAGCAAATAAAAATGTAAGGGTTTATTTACTAACCAGCAGTTTGAAAAATGTTTTACTTGCAAACGTGTTTAAGTCCAAAATTAAAAGGGCAACGCTTTTTTTTGATAGCAAAACACAGGGCAAATTGTTATTTGTATAAAGTGCTGTTTTTCTGGAAAAATAGGTTCAGGAACTGTGGGTGGATCTACTGGGGTGGAACTATAGAAAAACAATTATATATATATATATATATATATATATTATATATATATAGTATTTACAAAAGGAGGCACTCAAAAAGGCCTGTAAAATAAAACTTATCTTATGGACAATGTTGTTTGGCCCAAAACATTCCGTCATAGTTGATCAGAAGTTAGGAACTGAGTTCCTGCTGATAAATAGCACTGTTTGTATGTATCTAACTGCTTCCTTATGTTTGAAAGCAATATTTAAAATATTTAAAATGATCAACCGATCAACTTTCTGCAGCACATTGGATTAACTATTTTGCAGAGAGATGCAGCATTGTTTTAACAGAGTAAAAATGTAACAGCAGCCTCGGCTGTCTACTCATCCCATCTACTAGTTCTATTGCAGTGAACAGGTGAGGAACAGTTGAAATGTTTCTTTTATACCGTCCACTGATAAGAGAAGAATTTTTGCCAATTTATATTTTTCTCTCTTCTAATAGTCAGTGGGGTTATAAAGCTAAAGACCAATTATAAAATGATAAACCACAACAATAAATGGCAGAGTGTCTCCAATTGTATTTGTTTGCCTCATCTATCAATAATTTGATGTATGATTGATTGTTCTATGGACACACAACTATATATATATATATATATATATATATATAGTAAACAAGGCAGCGGCACTCAGCGGGATCACTCAAATAAAAACCACTTCAAAGACAATCCTTAAACATGATCGATGTTTTGGGTTTATTTCAGCCCATCTTCAGGATACGTTGGTGTATCCTGAAGACGGGTTGAAATAAACCCGAAATGTCGATCATGTTTAAGGATTGTCTTTGAAGTGTTTTTTATTTGAGTGATCCCGCTGAGTGCCGCTGCCTTGTTTACATTATTCCATTTTATGACTGGCACCGCGGTTGCATTTGAGTGGGAGTGCTGATGGAATATATATATATATATATATATAAGCAGCAAACCTGCACACTCAAACTTAGTTCAATGGTAGGGTGCATGACCAAAGAGGGTTTAAGTAAAGCAGCAGTCCGGAACAGATGATCAGCACACCAATATTTATGCAAAAAATAGGGATTTTATATTGTACAATAAGGCATATGTCCCACAATCAGTTCCACAGGTGGGAAAACGAAGCATAAAGTGCAGTTTCAAAAAAGTGCTTCATATTGTAGAAATGTCACATAATACTCATCACTCCATCACAGGAACAAAGATTGGGGTCTGGCAGCCCAATGCCTGATGACCATTTTGGTGCACACAGGCACCTTCTTCCAGGGGCAGCGTGCTGAACAATAAGCCCACACAACTTAATATACTCACCTGGCCACCTATCTCCTCCGCCTACACTCCTCCAACATGTGCTCACCTGTAACAAAATGCAATCAAGTACCGGGAGCCTCATCCAGGCTACATCGCGTCCACACTCCGAAACTGGAAGTGACGTGCTACCGGACTTCCCATCTGGGCCTGGATCGCAAGCCACAATTAACGTTACCAGGCAACATTCGGCTTACCATCTAAACCAGCCTGCTATTGAGCGCAAGCCGAAGCCTGCATTGCTAATGATACATTATTTAGATGTAATGATAAGTATTTCAGATGGAAATTTTGATACTTTGGTATACAATAAAGCCACAGATAAAAATACTTTACTTGCAGCAGACAGCAAGTAAAAGAAATGCACAGCCACATTGTAAAGATGTCGGCAATGTCATAGTTGAAAGAACAGAACCAAGAAATAATTGGATTATTGGTTGCTAACCCTTGTTGTGAACTGTTATTATTTGAGATGAATCTGCAGGTGGCAACTATCTGATTATAACATTATATTTTATGGGACTCATTTGCTAACGAGTTTTATCGCCAAAACGAGTGATAAATGTCACTGTGTATGATAAATTGTGCTCCAGCCAATCAGCTCCCAACTGTCAACTGTTAGAAAAATGACAGTTGAGAGCTGATTGGCTGGAGCACCATTTATCATACACAGTGAAATTTATCTCTCGTTTTGGTGATAAAACTCGTTAGTAAATGGGGGCCTATGTGTTCTATGAATGTGTCCATTATATATCATTATATATCATTATTTTCACCATGTGATATGGCCCATATCACATAGTAAAAATAGTGACATATAATACAACACATTTATAGGACATATAAAATATGTTATAATCAGACCAGCAGATTCCTCTCAATAAATATCAGTACAGGGATTTGGAAAAACTAATTTAGTAACCTTAACCCAGGCAGTGTAGCACTCTGCCGCGGTAAGGGGATGTCCGGTAAAAATGGTGCAGCTATTCAACTGGAACATCTGAAGGGAGCTGCTCAGGGCAGGATTAAAACTATGGGGGGCCTGGGGCACTTCAGACAGGGGGGGTCCTATTAAATAGGTAGGCAGATAAATTCTATGACTATAGATAACACGTGTATTTTTTACAGTGTGTGTGTGTGGGTGCATGTTACCGTTACTTACCTCTGAGTGCATCTGCTCTAATCCAGTGATCCTTTCTTCTGGACAGTTGGTATTCTAAGTCCGAGCCTCCAGACAGTGGCAGATCCAGGGGGGCGATCAGGGCGATCGCCCCCCGTAACACACAACTGCAAAAAATGTTTTTCTCCATAAGGGGGTGTGGCCACCCCTCCCGTGATTAGGCAATGCCCCATTGACCCAGCTGGCTCTCTACAGGGACACGTGCTACGTGTGAAGTGCACAGGAAGAGGAAGAGCCTGAGGAGCAGGCAGTGCACAATAAACCGGCTGCCGTTGCTGGAGTTGCAGGCCGTCGAACTAAAGAAAAGGGAGCAGTCCGGCTGCAGAAATTAAGTTGGAGGGGGCAAGGGAGCGTTTTGGTTGTTGAGGTTACTCAGGGGGCTGGAGGCTGGAATGACAGGGGGGCTGGAGGGGACATGGGGCTGGAGGCTGGAATGACAAGTGGCTGGAGGGGACACAGAGGGCTGAAGGCTGGAATGATGAGGGGCTAGAGGGGACAGGAGGCTGGAATGACAGGTGGCTGGAGGGGACACAGAGGGCTGGAATGATGAGGCACTGACGGGACTTATGATTGGACACGCCAGCTGTTGCTCCCTTACGGCACATTGACTGTCAGGTCAGACATACTACAGGCACTGATACATCTAGATGCCCATTCGAAGGGATTTCGCTGAGCCAAAGTAAAGTATCCCCACTGCAGGGAATATTACTCTCCGTCACGCTATCAGGCTGGAACAAACGGCATGTCCGGTTAGGACGCAGTAAGTTTTATTCACTGTGGATTGCTAAACTGTATCTGCTTTTCAGTGATCTGGCACTGTTGGACTGAGGGTTGAGATTCGCCCCCCGATTAGTAACCACCTTATCTAATCAACGCAGCATATTCTGGTGACTTAATTGACTGTATTCTGATGATCACCGTGCTTGTGCTTGAGCCAGTGATTAACGCTACAATTACTTATCGGGGAAACAAGACTGATTAATTAATCATCCCCGTCTTTTTGTAACATTTCAACAACATAATAAGCTTTTTTTAATTCTTCAGCTGCTGATACAATTATACAGAGTGGACACGATTTACAAGCTCTGTGCACAATTGATATAAACAGAGCAGGTGTGTTTTTTAATACTCATTGAAGCTTAATACCTTTGCTGAGTGTATTGTATTAATTTATTCATTTTAATTCAATTATTAATTCTTTAATTATATTCTTTGTGTGTATTTAAATGTTTAGTCATTATTCTGTGTATGTTTCTAATAAATTGTTTAGAAACCAGACCGCAAATGTTGATCATTAAACACCCTCAAGTATAGCACAAAAATTTGTATATTTGGTTTCCCCCTTCTCCCCCTTTTTTTGGAGGTTGCAGATACCTCTTTTATTGCTGCAATTGGTGGGTGTTTTTGATTAAATTATATGTGATACATTGGAACTTTTTAGCACCGTCAGATTTATAAGTATTCTTGTTATATTTCTTCAGAGGTTCACCATTGCCGAGAAACCACCATATAGGTAAGGTGAATTTTTATTCAGTACACACAAAAACAGTATTGATTTTTTTTGTTTTTTTAAGTGGGGCACCAAAAGTGAATTTTCGCCCTGGGCTCTAATTGGTCTAAAACCGTCCCTGATATGACACACAAGGTCCCCCTCCTACAGGTGACTAAACCGGATGAATGAGAAGTCTGAGGACCCAGGCGACATGTACCTCTCTCCCAGGGCCCCCATTGGGATTCATGATGATGGACGGATCGCCGACGTGGTGGCAAGCACATCCTTGCCACCACTGCACATATACACAAACACCGCCCCCCCTAAAGCAAGAATCTAGATCCACCTCCAGATCTGCTGAGATGTAAATGTGTGAATGCTAGCACCATGGCAAGTAGGGCCAGGGTAATTGTGTGTGTATATATATATATATATATATATATAAGTAGTAGTCCCAAGGTCCGGCACTCCGCAAAGACTCTCAACAGTCCCGGTGCTCATCCAACATGTGTAACATGTAATATAAAAATAGCAATGGATGTCACTCTGGTAAAAAACGAGGCTAAATCACCATAGGTGGAGGATCAACGTTTCAGGGCGCAAACACTTTTATCAAGATGCAAAAGACATTAAACAAACATACCTTATAAAGACTCCTCACAAAGTGCTCCCCATCCACCGATCCACGCTGCTGGTCCCGACGGAGACCCGATGACGTCACCTGTGCGCCACAGCGCTGGCATCCCGGTCGTCTCCAGGGGGCATGGTCAATCACCATAGTGACATATCAACTAACAGAGAAAAGACAAATATATAAAACATTAAGTCTATCACAAGCTAAAAGCTATCTACAAATCTGTAGAGAGCAGATAAAGGAGGCAGGACTAAGCCATATACCTATAAAAAGATGAGAATAAACATAGATAAAGCGACACGGGGCTCTCCAAAGGGCTACTATACTAAATAAACCACGAAGATGAGAGCACTCTATATAACAGATGTAAATTAAATGTAAAATATACACAAGGAAAAGGAACAAGAAAAAAACTAAACATAAAGTGCAATAATAATAAAAGCACTTGGTTTATCCCGGCAGGATTCTTTAACAAGGGACAGCAATAAGAAAAGAATGAAGTCTTCAATAAAATTATGTGGACACAAGATTACACCCCAATCAGTCAGTCAATTATTGAGGCAATTTTAAATGCACAGGTTGCGTTACATGTGGTTTTCTGGAGGCAGGTAATACCTTTGCTCATCCGCATTCGGGCAAAATCTTTAATATTAGATTTTCCCTGACCTGTTCGAGTAAATTTGTAGTTTACTTTATTAGGTGTCCCTGTGGACTTTTATATATCGGAAAGACTTCACGACAACTGAAAGAAAGAATGGCCCTACATATGTCTAACATCAGAGCTGCCTTGGAAGGCAAGCAGTCAGACCATCCAGTAACAAGACATTTCCGCAGCCATAAGCATCTCCTCTCTACCATTAGGTACAAAATGATTGACTGGATACCACCTAATAAAAGAGGGGGCAATAGGGATTGTTTACTGCTACAAAGAGAGGCTTGGTGGATTCACACCTAACAGACTGTGAATCCTCATGGCCTTAATGAAATACTTACGTTCACTAGTTTTCTGTAACTGAGGATTTGCACTTTATGTTTAGTTTTTTTCTTGTTCCTTTTCCTTGTGTATATTTTCCATTTAATTTACATCTGTTATATAGAGTGCTCTCATCTTCGTGGTTTATTTAGTATAGTAGCCCTTTGGAGAGCCCCGTGTCGCTTTATCTATGTTTATTCTCATCTTTTTATAGGTATATGGCTTAGTCCTGCCTCCTTTATCTGCTCTACACAGATTTGTAGATAGCTTTTAGCTTGTGATAGACTTAATGTTTTATATATTTGTCTTTTCTCTGTTAGTTGATATGTCACTATGGTGATTGACCATGCCCCCTGGAGATGACCGGGACGCCAGCGCTGTGGCGCACAGGTGACGTCATCGGGTCTCCGTCGGACCAGCAGCGTGGATCGGTGAGTGGGGAGCACTTTGTGAGGAGTCTTTATAAGGTATGTTTGTTTAATGTCTTTTGCATCTTGATAAAAGGGTTTGCGCCCTGAAATGTTGATCCTCCACCTAGGTGATTTAGCCTCGTTTTTTACCAGAGTGACATCCATTGCTATTGGTATATATATATATATATATATATAATTTAAATGCAGAACATTATTCTGCTCCCAGATGGTATTACTATACCCCTCACCCCACATAGTGAGCCTAATTCAGAGGTGGGCGCTAGTCAAACATTGGGCCAGGGGATGCATATCGGAATTGCATGGAGATCTATGTGGTGACTTTAACGGCAATGGGCGTGTTAGTGTCAGGGATTGCACCAAAAGGCACTGTTTTACTGGCAACCATGATCCAACAGACATTCTGAAAAACCATAGGGTTATGATGGTGCAGCCGATGTTTGATCAATGGTGCAACATCGGCGGATTTGCGTCGCAGCCAGGGTGTGGCTCAATAGGATGCCTACTGACTGTGGCTTTAGCATAAAGATGCAGTAATGGCTGCAACTTTGACACAGCTGCTACTGCAGATCCATCCACCTCTGAATCAGGCCCAGTATTACTACACTCCCTCACTCCTAGATAGTAGTTAAATACCCCCTCCATAACTTTACTACACCTCCCATCCCATTAACATTATCCCCACAGGTAACTATTACACCCCACCCTTAGACTGCATTAATATGCTCCCTGCACATATACACTTGGTCTCAGTCGACTGCAGATCTCTGGAGGAGGGGGAGAGAGACTGGCTGAGTGACACAGACAGAGGAGAGGAGGACTGGGTGGAGACTGCAGACTAGGAAAAGAAAAGTCCAGGCATAGGGTAGAGGAGAAGGGGCAGGGCTTCATGGAGAAAAGGGGGCATTGCTTCATGGGATAAAGGGGGCGGTGCCTCACATAGGAAGTGAGGCGGAGTCTTTGCAAGGAGGGGAGAGCGTAAAGACTTTGTCACTGCAGGCAGCCCACATAGAGTAAAGTTCAGCAGCACACTGCAGCAGTGCTTTCCCTTAAACTAGCACTGGCGCTGCTGGGAATCTGATGCAAGGGAACAGCGCTGCACTTTATGTTGCTGGGTCTGGGCTACTCTACTTGTATGTGTGATGTCATACGCTTGTCATATGAACCACACTGCCAGAAGCAGTGCGCACTGCACCTGGACCATGGAGCCAGCAACCCAGTAATCACAGAAGCCACCAGTGTCAGTAAGAAAGAGTGACTCCCAGCTGCAGCCAGTGACTTCTAACCTGTTCGGTGTCCGGAGCTCACATGCCACTGGAACCTCCCTCACTACGCCTCTGGGGCAAATAATGGAAGAGCAGAGCCATAGATACCGCTCCTAGGTCCCGGAGCAGGCCACACCCCTCTGTATGTTCTCACGCAGAAGGGGCATGGCCTTCACCTAGGACCAGCAGTAGGTGATTACAGCAATGCCCAGAGCATCCCCAATGCCCAGAGCATCCCCAGGGCTGCTGTAAGGACAGCGCAGTGACCATCTGGAGCATTTCAAGGGCGCTCCAGGCAGCACTGCTGTAGAGATGCTGGCAGCAAGATGCAACCTGCTAACCAGATGCAGGGGCCGTGGGTGAGCGGCGGTGCCGCCCACGGAGCACTGCACACTGTGAGGCCGCACGGCTCACACGCTACTAGTAACGGCCCTGTGAAAGGGGATCCACGTCCTTTGCGCTGGGTGAATATTTTTCACATATATTGTATGCTCATAATCCTGTGAATGATGGGTACAAAAAAACTAGTTAACCATAATCAATGATGTACATGGCCAATGAACTGTTCAGTACATTCATACAGATCTTCACACAAGAAGTGGGATAGGATGCTGGTTTTTAGATTTAAGGTTCTACTAGGTTTCTGCTTATGTCAAACTTGCATCACAATTTATAATGAAGCAACAGTCGGTTGATGATAATGTGATTAATAATAATAACAATATATAGTATTAACATGTGGCGGTTGAGAGTGTAAAGGTGCATACACACTAGATGAGTGTCCACTCATGATCACGATGCTATGGGCGTACCCACGGGTTGTACATCACATCTTCTGATTTTGCCTACAGCAGGCAAGATCTGTCAATCTCATACACGATGCTCTGAAAATCGTTAAGGAAGCACGATAGATCGTTGGTCAGATTGGGCACTTTTTAGTACCATATCGTGTCCTGGAGTACCGGGGAGAATTCAAGGGAAATCGCTCACGATATCGCATCAAGAGCAAATCATCTAGTGTGTACTCACCTTAATTTTAGTACAAGAGCAACTTTTTAAAGAATCTGTACACTCAGCAAATATTTTTTTTAAGAATTCTACCTAAAGCAAATTTCCCCCATATTAACCCAATAACACTCATGAACTCAGGACATTTGAGAAACTAACCCATAGTAATAGGTTTTTAGTGCTCTTATTGTTTTTTTTTCTAAATGAATCATTATACGTTATGTTACCATAAATTCAATTACCTATATAGAGGAGCTAAAACCATTATTTAATATTTGCTGACTAACAAGAAGGCTCAGAAAAGTTAATAACAAACTGAAAATCAAGTCCAGGAATGATGATGTTCGTCCATGTAAGATGACGTTTTGCCTCTTTCTGAGTTCCGTTTTTTTGGAGGGAAAAATCCGAACTCAGCGTGCAAACTCGAACCTATCTGAGCCTGCACATCCCTACTACAAATACATTTAGAAAAAATGAAATCTGTCATATGCCTGAAATTCTAGAAAAAGGATCAATACTCATCTATTTTAGTAGTAATCAGCCCAATTCTATGTAAGGAGTATGGACTTACATTTTCAAAATGGCTGTCTACATGGGGTCTAAAATTGTGAACAGTACAGAACAGGGCTCTATGCTTCCCTGTGCTGGGCCGCCAAATTCTCATGTGATGTCACACCCAGAGGGCAGGGACCCAGCTTTAGAAAGTAGAGAACTTCCCAGAGCATCCCTTGGATGCTCCGGTCAGATCTGCAGAAGTGCTCTGTGTGTACCCACCACTGCCACATCCCTAGTTACTGCCCTGATTGTGCATGTTTTAATGGGAGCTGCTTGAACCAAATGACCAATTGCATTTTTAACCTTAGGTGGACTGGTTGCTCCAGTTAAACCCACATGTGAAAAATTATATTCGTTTTTCAGGGCTTTATATTTATTTCAAATTCAGGAAGCCTCAATGTTTAAAAAGTTACATTCCTAAAGGGCTGGCAATAACATGACAAAACTGGTGCTTTTATTATGTTCCTGTTCTCCCAGATTAATGCACAAATACAGTAGGTACAACCTCTATTCTTGGGGGTACATGAAGTGGAAATAGTAAAGTGGGGATATAGAGATATCAGGGGGCTTAACTTAGGCATAGCCCCCCTGATATTTCCATACCCCTACTTCATCCCCTCATAGTACACACACCACACCTCACAGCACACCTCAATGCACAGCACCACACCACACAGCACACCACACCTCATCAATCCACACCTCACCTCACTGTGATGTGCTCTGGTGACTGTGGCACTCCCATGCTCCCTTCACCTCACCCTTCATAGTTGGCAGCATTTTGAATTCAGTGCAGGCCGCGAGCCAATGACAGCTCGTGGATCTGCAGCCCAGCTAATTAGAGGTAGCCACGTGGCCACTCCTGATTGGCTGCTGGTCAGCAATCTGTGATTGGCTCATGGCCGGAGCCAAGTTAATGTGCTGCCAGCTGCCTTAATTGGCTGCCGGTCCGCAAGTTGTGATTGGCTCGTGGTCTGAGCCAAATTTAAACAGCCTAGTGACTGGAGCTGGAACAGTGACAGTCCCAGCACCAATCAGGTGCTAAAATGAAGTGCCAGTATGATATACCATTTTATACTGGCACACTTCGAGCACTGGGTACATGTATGATCAACTATACACAGTATGCGCAAGGGTGACAATTTGGTAATGTGCAAAAATAGGCAAAACTTAAATGGTCTATGCTTGTTCCTCAAACATAGCCTCCCCTGTCTTAAGATGATGGGAAACAAATACAGTATAATACATTATTTTTCTCTTTGGCAGCCAGATGTTGAACATTACAATGCAAAAAAAGTCTCATCATGTACGCAATATATGCAAATATTTCCAGAACTAATAGGTGGGTACTAAAAAGTTAATGCCTTTCCTGTGTATTATTTTTTGAAGCTGGCTCATGGTATATTATGTAGATCATTGGTAGTCTGGAGACAAAGACATGCTTCAGTACTTTGAACTGTGGTTCACCGAACAGAGGACCTCATTCAGAGCCGGACGCTATTTG
Organism: Taudactylus pleione; assembly: GCA_031769625.1. NCBI lineage: Eukaryota > Metazoa > Chordata > Amphibia > Anura > Myobatrachidae > Taudactylus > Taudactylus pleione. Next base: position 2,624,128 of record JAUIMM010000586.1, read on the forward strand.
CGCTCGCTCGTCCAGAAAAAGGGGCTGGCTATTTAAATTGACCATTCACTCTTTGCAGTCTGTTGACGCCTCTATGTCTGAACGAGCGAACAAAACATGTGGACTTTTCTTTGTAAAAAACGCCCCCTGGCTGCCCGCATCATACGTCATCTCCGCTATTTATTAGATTAACCGAGTACATCGAAAGGCGAATGAACTGCTCGCTATTCTTGTGGTTGGTTTTTCCTACCGCAATCATGCGAGCAGTTCTGGCTAAAAGACACCCAACTGACGTGGTCGATGACGCTGCTTTGTTAATTATGCACTCCCATTAAACGCCCGTTTTGACCGTTTGGCACGCCTGCGTTCGGATCTCCACTCCCCGTTTTCAAGCACCTTCCCCTGTTACCACCCACAAACGCCTCATTCTGTCACTCAAATTAGCAGGCATTCGCTATATTGCGAGCACGTGATTTCTGACCGCACTGACTGGTTCGCGCATGCGTGCTAAAACCCATACGCATGCGCAGATGTGCGAACATCGCTCAGAACGAACGAGCAGCCGCTTATGAGCGGCTCTGAATCAGGCAGAGAGTCCCTGATTCAGAGCCGGACGCTCTGACAGAGCGCTCGCCCAGAATCAGGGCTGGCCTTCTTGATTTTTACAGCGGCCTCCTGGCCGCTCGTATAGCTGTGGGTGTCCACCCACAGCTATAGCGAGTGGCCAGGCAAATGGTTGCGATGGTCTTGACCATCGTGACCATCGGGCCTGCGATGAGACCCTTGTGTTAGGCTCTCGTTGCCGCAAGCTCTGGAGTGCTTTTGGCTCAAACAGAGCCAAAAGCACTCCAACTGACATCATGCCTCCGTCTGGGCAGCCACGCCCCGGCACGCCCACCAAAGGGGGCGTGCTGTCACTCAACATCGACAGCACGCCCCCTTTGGTGCGAGACCTGGAGCGACGGTTTGCCCATCGCTATCCATGTCTCGCGCATGTGCACGACGGAGCCGGCTCCATCGTGTGTATGCACACTGGGCCAACATCGACCCACTTGTGAGTGCTCAGCGCTCGCGAGCGGGTCTGAATCAGGCCCAGAGGCCCAGGCTTCATTGGGCATGCAGGCCAGTAATCTGGTTCTTTGGATTAGCGAGAGTATAGTGCACCAAAATAGTATCCTCTTTGAGAAAAATAGGTGAAAGTGGAGGGGAATAACATACTGTAGATAGAAGAAGAGGGACTGACCTCACCCAAAACATCATTGAGTGCTACCTTGGGGCACAAGTGCTAAGGGTTAACTACCCCTATTATAAAAGATGATGTCGCTGAAATAGTAGTGTATGAATGTAATTAATACACACTTGGATAAATAGGTGTGATCTGATAATAAGCCATATATGCAATTATGAAAAATTATGTTCTTCCTAAAATTAGTTATTTTGCTAAAGGTACTGTAATTGGTAAGTAAGAAGCAGACCATGCAATGCTGGAAGAACTAGAATATTTAGAAAGTTATAATACACTATCTTTTATACAGTTATTCATAGAATGATCCACGTATTTAACTGCACTTGCAAACAATTATTTTTCATATTATTTTATTAGATTTTCAAGTCATGAACGATGGAAGAATTAAACAAAACAATGGTTAAAGAATTTATTCTGGTGGGATTTTCTGATCTCCACCAGTACCAAATTTTACTTTTAATTGTTATACTACTGATGTATATTACTGGTATCGCTGGAAACCTTGCAGTCATTGTTCTTGTTAAGGCTGGTCCCTCACTTCATTGTCCAATGTATTATTTTATTTCTATATTTGCAGCTTTAGAAATGTCATTTGTGTCTGTTACTATCCCCAGACTTCTAGTTAATTTGATCGTGAGTAGCAAGAAGATCTCTTTTATTGGATGCTTTGTACAGTTGCACACCTTCAATACACTTGGGATAACAGAATGTTACTTGCTGGCGGTTATGGCTTTTGACAGAGATTTGGCAATTAATCATCCTTTAAGGTATTCATCAATCATGAACAATTTGTTTGTTATTCTATTAGTGGTTACAGCTTCTGTCATCAGTTTTATCATTGCTTTAGGTAACACAATCGTCACAGCTGACTTAATATTCTGTGGACCCAATGAAATAAACCATTTTCTCTGTGATTTGGCCTCAGTACAGAAACTGGCTTGTTCTAATCCCTTTATCAGTAACATAGTGACAAGTGTGGCAGCTTTTTCTGCAGGCCTTACTCCTTTCCTCCTTATCATAGGATTCTACACCCACATCATTATTACAATCACCAAAATTAAGAGCGTGGAAGGTAAGAACAAAGCATTCTCTACTTGCTCTTCCCATATAACAGTTTCCTGTCTATTCTATAGTACAGTCATCACTGTCTACATAAACCCAAAGGGCAGTCAGTATGACAAGTTCCTTGCTCTTATGTACACGGTCATTGTTCCTATGTTAAACCCTTTCATTTATACTTTAAGAAACAAGGATGTTAAGGAAACTCTTTTTAAGACCATGTTTCACAAATTAAAGGACTGAGAAGATCAACAATAACTAACAAGATCCGCGGTTGGTTCACCTCATTAGGGCCTGATAAAGAGTCCAATATATAGATACATTTTAATATATGATAAGTCTGCACTCTCTGTAGTGTGGGTGATACTGTTTTCTCAATCACTAAAATACAATACATAAAGTGCAATGAGTGATGACTGAAAATATAAATATATTGTGTTACAGCCCATCAAGGACAGAGGTCATAAAGCGTTTGCTGGTAATAAGTTCCCTTTTTTCCAGACATAAATAGAAACAAATGAGTGTAACTCTTACCTTTAAAAACGTTCCCTCTGTCACTCTTTCTTCAAAATTTATTTTTCTGGGTATCTCGTGTCTTGTGCTGTTTCAAATGTGGATATCTAAAATTCAGGTGGGATGCATTTGGTTTAAGTTTTTTGTTTTTATGTTCCCATTTAATCCAGTGTCTAAAAAATACATAGTTTGTGTATAGTGTTCTATTCAACGCGTTTCACCTTATAGACTTTCTTAAGGATGTTTTATACTTGAAAATGTTTCCCTTTTTCTAAACTGCTATTTATAAAAACAATTAAAATGAACATTTATTTGAAAACTTTGTGTAACTATTTATTTATTGTTTTCCACTTCATTTTCAATAAGTGCAGTCTGCAATGGAATTGTAAATATCTTTCACTTAAATGCCATCTAGAATTTTTATTCAAATACTGAGTAAAAAAATGTCAATAAAAAAGTCTCTACCACTTTCAGACAGATAAATGTAAAAAACCCGGGTTTTACCCGGCATTTGCATGCCGGGTCACTTTGCCGGTCTATGCCTGAACCCCGGTTCAGACAGGAGAGCAAATTACTGGGTCAAACATTTCTATCCGGTAATTTGCTGATAAATATGGGTATATCTTCTGGTTAATTCCTGGGTCAAAGTCCCGGGAATTTTGACCTGGGTTGACCCATTCAGACAGAAAAAGGACCTGTGCTGATCAACATTTTACTGGTTAGAAATGTTTTACCTGGTAATTTGGTTTTCTGTCTGAAAGGGGTATAAAGAGCTAAAGGTTTTAAATATTCTTAAAAGGTCTTACTCAAAGGCCAACTTTAGTCATTTGGGTGATGATGTGAAAAATCTAATTTGTTTCAGTTCTAGAAAAAGCAGCCACATAATCTTCCCCTGTACATTTCTTTGGTGCTGTATATATATATATATATATATATATATATATATATATATATTTGTAAACCTACAAATTTGAGATCAAATGGGCTTTACTATGTGTGCTTTTAAACGTGAATACTGTGTTTAATATGTAATCTATGTAATCAGGATGGAAAGATGAATATGCCCTGTTCAACAGCAACTCCAAGAATAGTATTTTTATATATAGGTGCAACATATATATACTGTAACTAATATATTTCAAGATCCATGTTCTTTCAAAATTATAATCACAATTTTGCACTAATACACCTGTTTACATTTCACAAACTATAAATGTAGGCCTATTTTTGGGAATGGGTATGTAATGTCAGCTGTCGGGATGCTTCCTTTCAAAATACAGACAGCGGCATCCGATGGTTGGTATCCCGACAGGGGTCAGGTAAGTATACTTACCCTCCCCCCTTCTCTCCCTAACCCTAACCCTCCCTTATTGTAGCCTAACCCTAACCCTACCCACCCTGCCCCCTAACCCTCCCCTTTAGTGCCTAAACCTAAGTCTCCCCCTTCATGCCTAAACCTAACTCTATGCCCAAGGTGCTTAACCCTAACCCCCCAGTGGTGCCTAACCCTAACCCTCCCCCAGAAGGTGTGCCTAACCCTAACTTCCCCTCACAAAACCTAATCCTAACCCCGCTTCGCTCCCTAAACCTAACCCTCCTCCCACCACGGCTAATGCTAAGGGCATCCCAGACTTACCTTGTTTGACTTGGCATCCTTTGGCGTTCCGGCTCGGGATTACGATAGGCATCAGTATTTCGATGCCTATTTTAAGTCCCTTGTCGGGATTCCCCTGTCGGTATTGAGACCGGTGGCATCGCGGTCACCGGTCTCATAACTACATCTTGGATATCATCTCACCACCTGAAACTTAATATTTCTAAAACAGAATTAATTATATTTCCACCAGCCAATAACAGTTACCAACCTGATCTCTCTATTACTGTTGATAACTCGACAATCCACCCTGTCCAACAAGCTCGCTGCCTTGGTGTCAGCCTTGACTCTGAACTGTCCTTTGTTCTCCACATTCAATTTGTCTCAAAATCATGTTACATAAATCTAAAAAACATATCCAAAATTCGACCATATCTCACACAAGACACTGCGAAAACTCTAATCCATGCACTTATTATTTCCCGCATTGACTATTGCAATAGCCTCCTTACTATTCTTCCCAAAAACAGGCTATCGCCATTACAATCAATTATGAATGCAGCTGCAAGGCTTATCTTCCTTGCCAAACGTTCATCGTCTGCTGCCCCGCTCTGTCAGTCCCTCCATTGGTTGCCGGTTTTCTATCGTATTTAATACAAAATACTCTTACTTACACATAAGGCTATTAACCAAACCACACCAACATACATCTCTTCACTCATCTCAAAATATCTCCCTACCCGACCTCTCCGCTCACCACAAGATCTTTGTCTCTCATCCCCATGCATTTCTTGCTCCCACTCACGGTTACAGTACTTTCTTTGGGCTGCACCGACTGTATGGAATGCCTTACCACACACAATACGACTTTCCTCTAGTCTCCAATCCTTCAAGCGATCCCTGAAAACTCACCTCTTCAGGCAAGCTTATCAGATCCCAGAACCACCCACATAACCTTCATAGCCTCCATATGTAATTACATCACCTTTCACAGTCCACACACAACCTCACACATCATCTTTCTCTCACATCCTCATGACATTTGCCTGACATTCCGGAGTGAATGGATCATGCAGCCCATCAAGAAACTGTGCATTATGGCTGGACCAAAATGCAATATATAGCACCTATCCTTGTGTATCAATGCCTATTTCCCTATATACTGTAAGCTAGCGAGCAGGGCCTTCCTACCTATATATCTGTCTGTTATTACAAAGTTTTGTTCTATTAATGTTTACAATTGTAAAGCGCAACAAAATATGCCGCGCTATACTGTATAAGAAACTGCTAATAAATAAATAATAAATATATCCCCTATTTTTGCATGACAACATGGAGAATATATAATATGCATGTTTATAACTTTAGCAATGCAATATAATTATTATATTTGAATAGAACATGTGTTTAGTGCATATATGTATAGCATGTTATAAAAATAATATAACCAGCATGTTATACAAATAATATAACTCTTAATTATGAAATCTGTTTACTCCTTGGCCTCCATGATCCACACCCCTGAATATTTAAATATTAAATTTCTGACATGTCACACTTGTATAGGAAGCCTTGTTGTGTTAGGATGGTAGCACTAAGAACATTTTAACAACATTTTAAAAATATTAATAAATTGCATTCTCACAGTATGGCTAGTAAATGAGAAAGTGTTACTAAATTATCTTTATGTCCTTTAATGTTTTCAATAATTAAAGGAATCACTTTGTTAATAGCGTATTACCAAAGAGGCCTCAATATTTTTAGGTTGGGGGCCGGATACAATTTAATTTTGGTGCCCCTAGATCACTGAATGTCATCCACTCAGGGGAAGCTGAGTAACCCGCTACACGACCTACCTACCTTACTTTGTAAGCTTCTGCAGAACACTTGTGGTCCCATATGAATAAAGGATAACCATAATAATCAGTAAACAATGTGAAACTGTGTTCTTGCGCCATTCCTGTTCCAACAATCAACAATTTAGTGAATATGTCCAAAGTCCCTTCCAATGTGTAAAGATATCCTTTCTCACAGAGACGATGATCCTCAATGGGGAATATATGCAACAACAAATAAAATGAAACAATATTACAAAATAATGCTTAATTTTTAGAATACACCATGTGTGGAAAAGGAAGTTAGTGCAGATCTCACACAGCTAAAATAGATGAAGGTTGTGAATGACCCAGCAGATAATCGCCACACGATCATACATATATCCAGGTGACACCACAAAAACATCTTGTGTGAAAGAAATGCCGGAATGCTCACATTAGTGCTTACTCAAGTGAGGTGTGTGATATTCACATCAAGGTTGTTTTCATCATAGAATGCATATACACCCCTAATATGGATTGATAAATAATGCCCACACTGTAGCTTACATATAAACAGCTAATGCAGGCACATACAGTAAAGGTTTCTTTCACATCCATCTAATGGAATGGATTCTTCATGGACTCATACATCTAAAATAAAGAAACTTCTCTTAGTGTAGAATATGCAAAAAATGAGAAACACTTTAATAAAACATATATTAAAAATAACGGGGCATATCTTCCGCACTAGATAAATGTAAGCTGGCTCACATCTCACAGGAGCCAGCAGAGAGATGGAACCCAGGTATTCAAAGCTGGAGATGTTTTTTCTGGACCCAAACTGCTGATGGAAACTAATAATAGAAAATATGTGCTATACCTACCACTGAGTAAGATTATCTAATGTATGCCACAGAAACTGAAGCGGAATGACACCTGGGTGGTGGGATCTAAAATTCCATAAGTACTTTATCTGGTGCCTAGAATATTTGGTTTTATATTGTGAATAAGTGGAGAATGCGGATGGCAGTTAGTGATGGTTGCACCTTAGATTAGTTTATGAACTACTTCCAACATTGTCCAACATAAAATGATTGACAATTTTTGAAGATCCCGGGAAATTACCATACTAAGGAGTTTTATATACCAAGGGTCGTGTTGTTTAGAAGATTTAAGCCGTATCCAATTAGCTGCGGTGTAAATTACCACGGCTAATTACCTCACCCGGGGCTATCCAATTAGCCACGATGCCAGCACTTATCAGGGATTTTGTTTAGCCTTGTTTAGGCAGACAAAACCAAATTCGTGATAAGAAACTATTTTCTCCCAATATCGGCAGTGTAAATACATAGGTCCATGACTACTCGCGGATCCTATGTGTTTTCGAAAGAAAAAACAAAAATTTTCAGACATAAAAATGGGTTTTAATTGGATACCACTAAAAAAGGCCTGAAAATCGTTGAAAAATAATATTCTTTTGTGTTCGAACATTTTTCGCAGCTAATTGGATACTGGCCTATGTGTATACTGGGCCTGATTCAGAGTTGGGAGTACAGAGAGATATCTCTCTCAACTGTGAACCTGAACAAACCATATTGCAATGCAAGGGGTGTAAAGACATAAAAATTTTACATATAGGGTAAATGCTGGCTGCTTTTGCACGAAGCCAACAAATACTGCACATCTTTATTATTACTCTACAAATTAGATGTCAGTTTGGACACACTCCTCTCAAATCTAAATCTCTCTGCACATTTTAAATCTGCCCCACCTGCAGCATGGTTTCACCAAGATGACCAGTTGAGAGAGAGATCTCTCTCAATTCCCAAATCTGAATCAGGCCCACTGTACCATCTCATTTCAGTTGCTGGACACAGTGGGGCTGATGCAGAGTTACAAAGTGTATCTTGTGTGTTTTCCCTCTGTGCAAGCTCCAGAACCAATTGTACACAACTATGGATGATCAAAGTAGTATAATGTACAAACCAAACTCATCTCCACTTATGACTGATGGGGCATAACTGGGTTGTAACTATATTGACCTAATGGAAATATTCTCATGTTAACATATACCATGTTTTACAGGGAATGTAGTCGGCATCCTGGTGTGCGGGATGCGGACGGTCTAAATACCAGCGCCAAGATTCCGACAGGTTGGGATCCCAGCACTAGCATCCCAACCTTCGGGATCCTGAAGGTAAGTATCAGGGTGTTAGGGGGAGGTTAGGGTTAGGTAGCAGGGTTAGGGTTAGGCAATAGGGGGAGGGTTAGGATTAGGGTGCTGGGGGGGCATATTTAGTCACTGGGGGGAAGATAGGTTTAGGCACTGGGGGGGGGTCTTAGGCTTAGGGTATGGGGAGTGGGAGGTTAGACTTATGCACTAGGGGGGAGATTAGGATTAGGCCCCGGGGAGGGAGGGTTAGGGTAGGAGGTGGGAAAATACTTAACATCACTTCCTATGGGTGTCAGGATTCTGGCTGGCTGTATTCTGACGGGATTTCATACCCACCCCAAGTAATGATTCATTTTTCCATTGTCCATTATTTGCCCCTCTGCTTCCTGATGAATACATCCTGTGTCCTTGTATTATACTGTTATAAGTGTGATATTACATGGGAGTGTCACCAAAGCAAAGGGACTGTTAAATTCTCATTATACTATAAGGAACACTACTATAATTGTGATGCATCTCAAAATACAGATGAGCCCAGCTAGTTTGTTGCTCCATACACCATGTAGCGCACCATGCATCTCGCACCACACACTACGCCTTGAGTTGTGCCACACAGAATGTTTCGTAACAGAACGTAGCGTAATACTGGAAAACAGTCATAATGTGTAATACAACTTTTTGTCCACCAGGTGTCGCTTTTCCTAAACTACACAGGGCATGCGTCTGATTTCCAATACATGTTCTGTATCACCGCCTGATGATTGGCTGACAGAAGCAGTGATTTGGTACACTATAGTACAGCATTTTCCTCATGGAATCATGTCTAATAAAGTTTTAAATCATTAAGTGTGTGAGTCCTGTACTTATTTATATAACTATTTCACTGTGTGCTCAAGAAAGTGGTGTATGGAGCTCCAGTACAGTACCCACGTAGCGCCCTGTGAGTCGCGCTATGGCGTTTAGAGTCTCATAGTACTGCGCATGCCCTGTAGAGCCGGTCTGGAGTCACACACAGTGCATCCCAGACTTAGATACTATAGTGATTTCATGACTTTAGAAACTAGTAGTGGGCTCTATAGAAAAATGGGGTCTCTGTATTACACACTGACTGTCTGTTTTAAGATGCAGACTTGCGTTAATGTCGGCACTGTCAGCTCTGTCTCACACTTAGATACTGTAGTGAGTGCATGTATTAGAAACTGGTAGTGGGGTCTGAGTGAAAGAGGGTCCCTGGATTACAAACTGACTGTGCATTTTAAGAAGCACATTTGTGGCACTGTCAGCATGTCGGCAGCACTGTGGTGGCAGGGATCTCCGGCACATGCCCAGTTCAGCTGCTCCATACGCCATGTAGTGCCCTGCTAGTCGGGCTATGCTGTGGCTTATGGAGGCTCATACTGTAGTACTGTGCATGCCCAGTGGGTTGGGAGTCACACACAGTGCATCCCAGACTTATACACTATAGTGATTCCATGTCTTTAGAAACTAGTAGTGGGCTCTGTTTAAAAGTGGGGTCTCTGTATTAAAAACTGACTGTGCATTTTAAAGCGCACACTTGTGGCACTCTCATAACATCTGTGCTGTGGTGGCTGACAGCTCCGGGCCTTGCACATGGGATCTCCAGTGCATGCCCAGTGGAGCTGTTCCATAAACCATGTAGCACCCTGTTAGTCATGCTATGCTGTGGCGTATTGAGTATCATAGTATTGCGCATGCCTAGTGGAGCTGATCTGGAGTGACACAGTGCAATCAGCACTACACTGATGCACTGTGTGCTGTATACAATTGGTGCAACTGTGGGTTATAGGTTTGGTGATCGGCTTGCAAGAGTGGGCATCACGGGTTTGAGACCTGGAAAGGGACATTTTTGTTTTTTTAAATAAATCTTCACTACAGGAGTTGGTGGTGTCTGATTTGTGTCATTTATACAGGTACAGTATCTGAGTTGACCAAAAAGATGCACTCCCAGTATTGCATATACTGTAGACCGAGCAATTGAAGTTCAGTATTTTTATCAAAGCCAACTGAACTCAATACATTGTCCACAACTTCATACCACCTGGCATTTCTATGCTACTTTATGCCACTGTACTGCTGATGCACTGTGTGCTCAAGAAAGCGGTGTACGGCATTCCAATACAGTACCCATGTAGTGCCCTGTGAGTTGCACTACGGCGTTTAGAGTCTCATAGTACTGCGCATGCCCAGTAGAGCCGGTCTGGAGTCACACACAGTGCATCCCAGAATTAGATACTATAGTGATTTCATGACTTTAGAAACTAGTAGTGGGCTCTCTGGATTATGCATCTGTGTCTTATTGGCTTTGTTATCATACTGTAGCTGCTTGCAACACGGAATGCACGGATTCGTGCATGCATCTGTGATCTGTTTTTTTCACCGATACTTGGAGCATGGATCTCCTTGATCCATGCTGCAAGCATCTTCTGCTATTGCGTACGATCTAATATAAAAATGGTAGATCGTGCATGATAGTTCTTACTGTACTGTATGTCACTTACTGATTTACAGTAAGATTAATTCCTGTTCACTACAGTTGGGTTACTGTGTCGAACTCACTACGTTATTCACAACAACCCCAACTGTACCTTGCAATGACAGATGCACGTGTTGGGTCGCAGACACACGTAAAGACTGAAATAATTACACAAAAACACCAATTTTAAAAATTAATAACAATTATTTTACTTAGCATAACATAATATACTGCATGCAGCTAATCACAGCTTTTTAATACATGCTTTTAGATAAGATGAAAACAAAATGGATTTGCCATTGGTCACTGCATGATGCCAACTAGAAAAAGTAAACAAAAATGATTATTGTAAGTACTGTAGGTCAAACACACTAGTGTACAAAAAATATATTCACTGTTATAGTTTAACAGTATACAGTATGAATCTACTACAGTATATACATTACTGCAGTTTTTTTTCAGTAAGTCTTTACTCAACAATTGTATTACACTGTGACATTAGCATGCATTTCTAAGAGAGGTGCGGTGCCTGCTGCCCGGCAGGTGTACTTCCGTAGATTGCATCGCACCCTCTCACCTTCAGCCCGTATGTTGCTCAGACAGTCCTGGAATTCCAAGCTGGACATGGATACAACTACCTAGGAGGAAGGAGATGATGTGAGAACCGTCTTTCCTCAATGCCGACCGATACGCCCTACTGGACCGAGGACAACACAAAAAGATTTGGGTTTTAAGTGAGAATCATTACTGGCACTTTTGGCCTCAGTTTCACCTATACTGTAGGTGCTCGCACACCAGGTGAAGACTCAACCTCGCACCAGAGTGCAAGGTCCACTGTACACCCTGAAGAAAGGAGGATAGGCCGAGATGAACAGACAGTAAAAGACAGATAGACACACAGGTTCTCTCTGGAGATACTCTTGTTCTTCATCCTGCTCGATCCCACTCACAGGTCCCTGTAGGAGAGAGAATACACAGTGCAGGGCCCTTTCCTGCTCTAACAGTGTGTCACACTAATCCACCGACCTAACAAACTACAGTATGTGTGTGGTGTAACACAATCTGCAAATGCAACAGTTGTTAACAGGGCTACAGTACATCAATCTACTCTGCACGGCGACACACAAAAAAAATTCAAGGACAGATAGAGCATACAAAAGTAACCACGGATTAATAACCAGAGTACTAACTTTACCCCCATGGGCCTAGTGCCCTACACCTGATGGTCTAGGTAGGGGTTATTGTACAGTAGGTCTCCCAGAGGGCCTACCTGTTATGGTGGAAGAGGCTGTGGGGTGGAACTTCTTTAGCTCTTTTGCTTTCCACCCCCGCAGTTGTCTCCAGTCCTCAGCTTCTTTCTACTGCCCCTGGCACATCCTGGCCAGCAGCACCGCCTCTTCCTCTCTTCAGACCATAACAGAAACAATTAGTGTGTAAGGAGCAGAGGTTGGAGATGGGTCTTTGGAGTACAGGAGTGAGAGAGAAACACTGTGAAAAGGAAAAAACAAGAGAGATACTGTAGAAGACAAGGTACAGTAGTGTACAGTACTTACATGGCCTGGAAGGGCGGCGGTGGTGGCGATCTGTGAAAAAAAACCATAATGTAATTTTGATACAGAAGAATTAAAAAAATTTCAATACTGTAAATGGAGCCCTAGTGTACTACTGTATTACACTTATTGGCAGTGTAAGACAAGGTGACCGAAACATACTGTACATGTACAGTACTGCACTGTACTGGAAAAAAACACAAGTACTGTACAGTAAGAATTCGTGTGTAAGCAGAAAAGGTTGGAGATGGTTCTTTTGCTGCACACAGTACACGGTAGACTTTTTAGTTGTACGATATTGATGATAACAACATCGTTATCGTTCACATAGTTTCAGAACGTCCAGTGTATATGCATGATAAACACTACATGATATCACTCATAGAGCATATTGTCTAGTGTGTACAGTATGAGCTTTTTGAAGTACAGCAGGGAGAAAGACATTATGAAAAGAGAAAAAAAAGAGAGATACTGGACAGTAGAAGACAATGTACAGTACTGTACAGTACTTACGAGGCCTGGTAGGGCGGCTTAGGGCAACTACGGCCTCATGGAGCTGGTGCCTTTCTCGTCCTGTGGGAAAACAAAACACTGTAATGTACAGTAAAGTTTGATTGTAAACAATTAGACTACATCAAAAATCCTACTGTATGAAAAGTCTCTACCTGAATACCAACACAAACAAATACAGTATACAGTAGTACAAAAACTAGTCTGTGAAGCTGGCATTGGGCCCAAGATGGTACAGTATGGTAAAAATTATACAGTATAATTACAGAAGGTACTGTACTGTATGCCCAAGTGGTGCCACCTCACATAGAGGCTCTGTGGGTGGCAATGTCACCACCCCACGAGCTGTGCTTTTGGCTTGCAGGGTGCCAGGATTGGCACCCTGCTGCCAGAATTGCTGCCCTTAGCATACTTTAGACACACCATGGTGTTTATAATTTTTAAGACTATCTGGACAGTGCAATACTGTACTGTAGTTTAGAGGGAAGGCAAACCCTTAACCTATGCGAGACATCATAGGGCAGAATTCAATTCTTTTCATCCCCTATTGCACCCGACGGAGCTATTCTATTCTTGCTCCTGTCGGGCGCGATCAGCTGCCAAGCGCTACATTTCAGCTCGCAGCCCCTGGTGGATGAGAGCTGAAATGTGCGAAAAGTGACATGTTTGGGCGCCCAAACATCACTTTTCGTGATCGCGCCCAGCACTTTGGTCGGGGTCAGCCGTTTTACGCGGCTAACCCCGACCACTTTGGGTGCGATCAGCGTGAAACGCTGGCACAATTGAATAGCGGCCCACGATCTCCTGTCACTTTAGACGGGAGAGGCGGGCCGCAAAATCATTTGAATTCCGCCCATAATGTCAGACTAATTACTGTAACTGTGACCATGACAAACAAGCCCCATGTCGAATAATAGTATGTCACCCATTAGTCCATGTCGATCTAATGACCCTGTCAATCAAATGTCTGTCGGTCATGTGAGTGTGAGGTGATGACTGTCAGTCATTGTCAGTTATCCAACACCCTACAGTACAGTGTATGTCACAGTAGTGCATTGTATTTGTTACTGTACTGTATACTGTAATTACTGTAATTGTACAGCAATACTGAAGTTACTGTGCAGGAGGCGCCTTCTGATCCTGTTTAGGCATGGCGCATCTCTGCATACAAAGTCTGACCAGTGACACTGCAGGGCCTGGACAGTGTGCTGGCGGCCAAATTTGGCCATTATTTCATGGCTTGCCCTCCTGTATGCAAGCTTTTTTTCCTGATTATTGGAGAGAGGTCTGTCTCTCCACTTTAGAAGCTCATCTGGGGTGAATCGCCTACTCCTGGGAGCCATCTTACCCACTATAAGATGCACGATGCATGACACACTCATGAGTGCGCTTTAAAAAAGTGTGCACTTTAAAATGCAGTCAGTTTGTAATACAGAGACCCCATTTTTAAACAGACACTGTAGTGATTTCATGTCTTTAGAATCTAGTAGTGGGCTCTAAGTCTGGGATGCACTTTGTGTGACCAAGTCCTGTAGTGAAGATTTAAAAAAAAATGTCCCTTACCAGGTCTCAAACCCGTGACGCCCACTCTTGCAAGCCAATCACCAAACCTTTAGCCCACAGTCACACCTGTTGTAAACAGCAAGCAGTGTATGAGTGTAGTGCTGATGCATTGTGTCATTCCAGATCAGCTCCACTGGGCATGAGCAGTACTGTACTACGAGACTAAATACGCCACAGCATAGCTCAACTAGCAAGGCGCTACATGGTGTATGGAGCGGCTCCACTGGGCATGCTACAGAAATCCCAACCACCCACCACAGCACTGCCGATGTGCCGACAGTGCCGCAAGTGTGCATCCTAAAATGCACACTCAGTTTGTAATACAGAGACCCCATTTTCATACAGAGCTCACTAATAGTTTCTAAAGTCATGTAGTGTCTGTCTGGGACAGCGCCGACAGTGCTGACATTGACACAAGTGTGCGTCTTAAAATGCACAGTCAGTGTGTAATACAGAGACCCCACTTTAAACAGACCCCACTACTACTGTAGGTTCTAAGACATGCATTCACTACAGTATCTACTGTAAGTCTGGGACAGTGCCTACTTCTAGTTCAGTGATGAATTTATGCACCACTGTTAAGACAACACTACAAATTACTAAAACATGCCATTGCATATTCTGCAGTGCCGCAGTGACCGACACATTCATAGTGGCACATTAGCTGTCCTAGCACATGGAGGATGGTGTCATTGGCAATGGTTACCAATCCTCGCCTTTTCAGGACACAAGGGCAAATCTTGAGCTGACTGCTTAAATGGCTAACAAAGTGTCCTTTATTATGGTAATGAAAGGCTCTTGCTTCCTTTGGGGGAAGGGACCTGATGCACTGTGTGTGACTTCCGACTGGCTCAACTGGGCATGCGCCACAAAAAGTGCGACTAGCAGGGCGCTACATGGGGCATGGAGTGGCTCCACTGGGCATGTGCCAGAGATCCCATGTGCAATCCCCAGACCTGGCAGCCACCATAGCGCCGACGTGCTGGCAGTGCCACAAGTGTGCAGATTAATATGCACAGTCAGTTTGTAATACAGAGACTTCACTTTTAAACAGAGTCCACTACTAGTTTCTAAAGACATGAAATCACTATAGTGTCTAAGTCTGGGATGCACTGTGTGTGACCAAGTCCTGTAGTGAAGAATTAAAAAAAAATGTCCCTTACCAGGTCTTAAACCCGTGACGCCCACTCTTGCAAGCCGATCACCAAACCTTTAGCCCACAGTCACACCTGTTGTAAACAGCAAGCAGTGTATGAGTGTAGTGCTGATGCATTGTGTCATTCCAGATCCGCTCCACTGGGCATGCACAGTACTGTACTATGATACTAAATACGCCACAGCATAGCTCGATTAGCAAGGCACTACATGGTGTATGGAGCGGCTCCACTGGGCATGCTACAGAAATCCCAACCACCCACCACAGCACTGCTGATGTGCCGACAGTGCCGCAAGTGTGCATCCTAAAATGCACACTCAGTTTGTAATACAGAGACCCCATTTTCATACAGAGCTCACTAATAGTTTCTAAAGTCATGTAGTGTCTGTCTGGGACAGCGCCGACAGTGCTGACATTTACACAAGTGTGCGTCTTAAAATGCACAGTCAGTGTGTAATACAGAGACCCCACTTTAAACAGACCCCACTACTACTGTAGGTTCTAAGACATGCATTCACTACAGTATCTACTGTAAGTCTGGGACAGTGCCTACTTCTAGTTCAGTGATGAATTTATGCACCACTGTTAAGACAACACTACAAATTACTAAAACATGCCATTGCATACTCTGCAGTGCCGCAGTGACCAACACATTCATAGTGGCACATTAGCTGTCCTAGCACATGGAGGATGGTGTCATTGGCAATGGTTACCAATCCTCGCCTTTTCAGGACACAAGGGCAAATCTTGAGCTGACTGCTTAAATGGCTAACAAAGTGTCCTTTATTATGGTAATGAAAGGCTCTTGCTTGCTTTGCGGGAAGGGACCTGATGCACTGTGTGTGACTTCCGACTGGCTCAACTGGGCATGCGCCACAAAAAGTGCGACTAACAGGGCGCTACATGGGGCATGGAGTGGCTCCTCTGGGCATGTGCCAGAGATCCCATGTGCAATCCCCAGACCTGGCAGCCACCATAGCGCCGACGTGCTGGCAGTGCCACAAGTGTGCAGATTAATATGCACAGTCAGTTTGTAATACAGAGACCTCACTTTTAAACAGAGTCCACTACTAGTTTCTACAGACATGAAATCACTATAGTGTCTAAGTCTGGGATGCACTGTGTGTGACCAAGTCCTGTAGTGAAGATTTAAAAAAAAAAATGTCCCTGACCAGGTCTCAAACCCCTGATGCCCACTCTTACAAGCTGATTACCAGACCTCTAGCCCACAGTCACACCTTTTGTAAACAGCACGCAGTGTATGAGTGTATTGCTGATGCATTGTGTCATTCCAGATCAGTTCCACTGGGCATGCGCAGTACTGTACTATGAGACTCAATACGACACAGCATAGCAGGACTAGCATGGTGTGAGACAGCGCCGACAGTGCCACAAGTGTGCGTCTGAAAATGCACAGTTTGTAAACAGAGACCCCATTTTCATACAGAGCCCACTACTAGTTTCTAAAGTCATGTAGTGTCTGTATGTGACAGCGCTGACAGTGCCGACATTGATGCAAATGTGCGTCTTAAAATGCAGTCAGTGTGTAATACAGACACCCCACTTTTAACAGCATAGCATGACTGGTGTATGGAGTGGCTCCACTGGGCATGCACCAGAGATCCCATTGCAACCCCCAGAGCTGGCAGCCACCACAGTGCCGATGTGCCGACAGTGTTGCAATTGTGCAGATTAAAACCCCACTTTCAAAAATCTCATTGTGAGTTTCTAAAGTCAAGGAATCACTATAGTGTTTAACTGGGACAGCGCTGGCAGTGCCGACATTGACGCAAGTGTGTGGCTTAAAATGCACAGTCAGTTTGTAATACAGAGACCCTACTTTTAAACAGACCCCACTACTAGTTTCTAAAGTAATGAAATAACTATAGTCTGGGATGCAGTGTGTGAGTACCGACCCACTGGGCATGCGTAGTACTACAGTATGAGCCTCCATATGCCACAGCATAGCACGACTAGCAGGGTGCTACATGGCATATGCAGTGCCGCACACCACTTTCTTGTGCACACAGTGCATCAGCAGTACAATGGCATAAAGTAACATAGAAATGTCAGATGGTGGGAAGTTGTGGATAATGTATTGAGTTCAGTAAGGGTTGGATAACAATACTGAACTTCAATAGCTTGGTCTTTATGCAATGCTGGGAGTGCGTCTTTTTGGTCAACACAGATATCTGTATAAATTACAGAACTCAAACACCACCAAGTGGTCTCTTTTTAATCCTGTAGGGAAGAATGGAATATATATATATATATATTTTCCAGGTCTCGAGCCCCTGGGACAATTACTGTAGCAAGGCGATCACCTAACCTCCATCCCACATGCCAGCCATATCAGGAGCTGCACCCGTCATGTATGTGATGTGACATCTGTGAATTACAGCAGGCAATGTGTACAGTGTCAATAGCAGGCTCATCCTTGTGCACTCCACCCACAAGCTGCTGTTTTTAATAATAAAAAAATGTGTCTTCCTTACAAAATAATATACTAGTACATACAGTATAAACACAGTGCCCCACCATTAGAGAATAATTTATCCCATCTCATTGAAAGCTGTGCATGCATCTCATTAATGTATAGTATCAGTTATTGTACTGCCCCGCAGTAAGTGTCTGACAAATTTGGAGCAGCCAGCATAACCAATACTCTATTTTCCAATAATCCAGTCAGATGTGATCTGAAGAACTGAGTTTATTATTCAATAGATGAACTTGCGTGGAAATGATAAGTAATGTGAGTGATGATAAGTGATGACAAGTAATGTGGTAAAACTGTAAACAAAATAACAATGAAAAGCAATTACTATATGTACATGGGAATTCAAGGCAAACATATACATAACATGGGATATGCAAACAACATGAAACATACAATATGCAAAGTATAGGCTGCAATGTAACATAGTACAGCTAACATGCATTACTGACTAAGCAGATCTACAATATGATGGCACAGTTGAAGCTTAGAACTCACCATCGCATGCTGTACCAGGTTGAGCATATGTAATGATGACTGTGTGGGACCATGTGAAAAGGAAAATGGCTGCTTACAGCTCCTTTAGCCCAGAATGCATTGCTAGACTGCTATGGAATGTTAAGAAGGACAAAATAGATCAGATTTAAACTGCTGCTGTCCTGACCACTAGGTGGGGCTGCTAATGTGAATTTGTGTAACATAACATACCCTATGCTGAAGGCATGACACTCCCCGTCTGGTATCGTTGATACCACAAATTTAAACTCTAAGTAGGTAACAATAAGAACAGTTCAGACAGTTGTTTCTCAGACCAGTTAGTCTCTCCTTGCTTACAGATCTTGACCTTGACCTTATGAACTTTTCCATCCTTGCTCGGGAACGTCTTGGTGACAATACTCAAAGGCCACTCGTTAGGTTGTGACTGACAATCTCTGAGAAGCACAATGTCACCAGGTTTTAGGTTGGGTTTGGCAACTTGCCACTTGCCACTTGGTCCTTGGCTGCAGGGTAGAGATATATTGTCTTTTCCACCTGTCCCAAAAGGTGTTTGCTAGACTTTGAACTTGCCTCCATTGTCATTTGAATAAGTCTTTGTTAGTGAACTCTCCAGAAGGAGCATAGATAATCCTGGTCTTCTGAGTAAGAAGAGTAGCAGGAGTAAGCAGAACCGGATCTTCTGGGTCATTAGAAACTGAAGTCAAAGGTATAGCATTGATGATAGCTTAGACTTCAGCCATGAAAGTTGTTAAACTCTCTTGAGTAAGTCCTACTTGTAGGAATATGGAATCAAGGATTCTGCGTATGATGCCAATCATCCTTTCCCATATACCTCCCATATGAGAAGAATGAGGCGGGTTGAAAGTCCATGTACAACTTTGCTCACTGATGTATCTCTCTACACCTTCATGTATCTCTCTACACCATCTCTCTACAAATTCACTCAAACCTTGATGCTTGAGTGAATTTGTAATTCTTTGGTTGCATAAATATTTTGACAGTGATGCCAACCTTTACATCCAGTCACTCATAGAAATGTGGCACGTTTAAATGAACGGGCTATGTGAGCTAGGCAGGTAATTGCTCTAAGAAGTGATTTCCAAGTTGAAAATCTTTGGAATCTGTGTGACTTAAGTTGATAATGTGAGATCATGGTATGGATCCTTGTCACAGGTAGCACTGCAGCACAAAGTTCTAGCCTGGGTATGGTATGCTCTGGAAGTGGTGCTAACTTCGCTTTGCCCATGAC
Organism: Taudactylus pleione; assembly: GCA_031769625.1. Classification (NCBI taxonomy): domain Eukaryota; kingdom Metazoa; phylum Chordata; class Amphibia; order Anura; family Myobatrachidae; genus Taudactylus; species Taudactylus pleione. The sequence goes on from JAUIMM010000586.1 coordinate 2,644,023, forward strand.
ATACCCAATATGACACTGGCCTCTAATATCCACAATTTTAAGATATGCAACAGTGGCAATTGCTTGGATTGAAGCATCAGAAAATACACATAGTCTCTGGTTTTGTACTTCTGTAGAAGGTACAGGAGCATATAAACGTGTAATATAAAGGTTGGTTAAGGTGGACAGAGAACTTTTTCACTCCTTCCACAAATCTCTTTTCTGAGGAGACAGTGGCGCATCCTAGTCAGATGACTCACAGGTTAGGTCTCTGAGCAAGGCTTTACCTTGGATAGTGACAGGAGCAGCAAATCCTAAGGGGTAATACAAGCTGTTTATAACAGACAAGCCACCTCTGCGGGTATAGGGTCTTTCCCCACTGTTCACTTGGAAGGTAAAGGAGTCAGGTTTTAAGTCCCATAAGAGTCCAAGGCTACGTTGAGCTGGTGGAGAATCAGTTCTTAAATCTAAATCCCTTAAGTCACTGGTATGATCTTGAGAAGGGAAGGCTTCCATCACTCTTTTGCTGTTTGAAGCTATTTTGTGAAGCCTGAGATTAGAGCAGGCAAGCATTTCCTGAGCTCTCTTGAGGAGGCTGATTGCTGTCTCATCTGTTGGCATAGATTTTAAAAAGTCTTCTACATAGAAATCTTTTTCCACAAGTTGTCTAACATCAGAACTGTCATGCTGGGAGGCGGGTCTTTGAAAGCTGAGGCCTGAGGCTGCAGGAGGAAATGAAAGCGAGGGGCCTGGATGTACGATCTCCACATCCACGGGTCTTGGTCGTTGGTGAGACCTAGTCAAAGGTGCAGAATTAAACCCACGAGGTGGTGTTCACCAGTGACCCCTCCAATCGGGATGTGGTCTTGAGCTGCACCCCGTAAGATGGTCGCGGTCCTTTGACTAGGTGACCAAAGCCAGCGGGAAAAGGAGAGACGAACACTCGTGGCCCAATGGGTCGGTGCCAGTAAGAGGCACGTAGGGACTGGGGTGGAACCCCTAGTTCAGGATACTGTACTTGAGGTACAAGAGAGTGTGCACTGTGGACACAATCTACCGGGTTGCCGGTCAGAAGGAGCGCACCACTGTGTAATACTGTAAAATGTAGGTAGGAACCACGGAGTCCAGTAACGAGGTGGGTAGTGGTATTGGGCCCACCCAGAGATGATAACACTGGAGAGGTGGGTATGTTTAACTATACTCAGGCTGTGATGGTAAAGCACTGGTGAAATGGATAGTATACTGCACGCAGGCGACGGTTGTAACACACTGGTGAAATGGAGGTATACTGCACACAGGCAAGGTGGTAAAGCACTGGTGAGATGGACGATATAGCTGCACACAGGCTGAGGTGGTAAAGCACTGGTGAGATGAACAATATAGCTGCACACAGGCTGAGGTGGTAAAGCACTGGTGAGATGAACGATATAGCTGCACACAGGCCGAGGTGGAAAAGCACTGGTGAGATGGACAATATAGCTGCACACACTGGGATAAGCTCACTGAAAGCAAGGAAACCTGGAATGACAGACCACTAGTAACACTAGCAGCAACCATGGTTGTTCAGGCAACTACCTGATACACAGGAGCTGGATGTATACCACTGGAAGCCCGCTGATTGGTCCACAGCATCAGCTGACCGGCCAGACTGTCAGGAAAGGAAGGCAAGTCAGAGGAGGAAGTGTCATGGCAGCGCCCATGACGGAGACTCCAATCCCCGTGCACCAGGCTGCCTGACACACCAGCATCAGGGAGAATGCTCAGCACCTCCCACGTCACCGCACCAGCTGCCCGACTGCCCGGGAAGTCAGAGGAAGCCAGCGGGACGGTAAGGGATGGCCGATCCCCGGCTGAACTCTGACACAGAGCTATACACTAGCTCGCCCTCTTGAGCTGAATGTCTGAGTCCGTAGATGGCAACTACAGGGGAAGGGCTGTTACCAAAGTTGTGTACCCTCATGCGGTACTCTGCAATATCTTTAGAGTGGTCATTGTCTCTGAACCAAAGGAATCTTAGGAAATTCCTGTCACTTTCCCTCACGAGGAAGCAATGAAACATTTGTTGAATGTCAGCTGTGAAGGCAATATAGTCCTTAAGGAAATGTATGAGTACTCCAAGGAGTTTGTTGTTAAGGTCTGGTTTTGTCAGAACATCATTTAAGGAGATGCCTTCGAACTTGGAACTGGAATCAAACACAGCTCTGATCTGACCTGGTTTCTTTGGGTAGTATACTCCAAACATTGGTAAGTACCAGCATTCATCTGTGTCTTTAAGAATGGGAGCTATCTTAGCATGACCATTCTCAAATATTTTGTCCATGAAAGAGAAGAAGTGATCTTTCATTTCTGGCTTCCTGTGGAAGTTGCGTTTTAGTGAAGAGAAGCGTTTAAATACTTGTTCTCTGTTGTTAGGTAAGCGCCTTCTGTGTGTTTTAAAGGGTAGAGGTGCAACCCAACTTTTGACATAATCTTTGACTAGTCCCTTTTTCATTATTTCCAGGAATAGATTGTCCTCTATAGACATTGCGACTTGATCATCCCTTTTTGTGCTTTGGAAGACTGTGCACCCCAAATGTTCTTGGTAGCTGTCACAGATGTGGTTGTCACTAGGAGAGTCTATGACAGTGCAGTGTGGTAGTTCCTTTATGAGGAAGTGAATGTGACATGGTTGAAATAGAGAAGGGCGTCCGTTTTCTAAAGTACAGGTAAGCATGTTCTTGACAGTAACTGGTTTATGCACTTTTCCAAGACATACTTCTCCTATTATGACCCATCCAAGGTCTAATCTTTGAGCATAAGGAGCATTGTGTGGACCGTTAATCTGACTTCTGACTTTGTGGACTTGTAAGATATCTCTCCCAATGAGTAGAATTATCTGGGCTAGTGGGTCCAGTTCTGGTATCAGATGTGTTATACGTTTCAAATGTGCATGATGGATAGCTGCTTCTGGTGTAGGGATTTCCAACCTATTATCAGGGATCTCATTGCATTCAGTGATAGTGGATAAGGGAAGGCACGTCTTTCCGTCTAAGCACTTGACTTGATAGCCGATTGCTCTTTTCCCCATTGTCTCAAAACTCCCTGCACAAGTCCTTAAGGAGTATGGAGTGCAGGGTCCTTTGATATTAAAGGTCTCAAAAAAGGTTGATCTGGCTAGAGACTTGAGGCCTGATTCAGACCCACTCGCAAGCGGCTGTCCGCTCGCAAGTGGGTCGATGGTGTGCACTGTGCATGCGCATGACAGATGGAGCTCCGTCGTGCGCATGTGCCAGACGCGACGAGCGAAGGACTTTCCTTCGCTCATTGTGTCTGATCAAAGGGGGCATGCTGTCGATGTTGATTGACAGCACGCCCCCTTTGGTGGGCGTGCCGGGGGCATGCCTCTCAGTGGGAGTGATTTTGGCTCTGATAGAGCCAAAATCACTCCGGGCCTTGCGGTTGAGAAACTCAACTGCAGGCTCCGGCTCGCAGTGGCAATGGTCGCGATGGTCAAGACCATCGCGGCCATCAACCTGCACGCTCGCATTGGCTGTGGGTGGTGACCCAAAGCTATACGAGCGTCCAGGAGGACGCTCCATAATTATGGAGGACAGCCCTCATTCAGAGCATGCGCTCTGCTCAGAGCGTCCGGCTCTGAATGAGGGCCTTGTTACTTTGATCATCTAGTATTGCATAAAGTTTGACGGCTTTCTCTGGTTGGCCGTTAGGGTAGACTCTGACTAAACAGATTTTGGAGCAAGATCTGCCACTAATAGTGTATTTGCAGACTTCAGTACATTGTGAAGTTATCTCTGGCATGACTGCAGTAGTGTCTCTTTGCTCCACACTGAGCTCCCCGCCATGCTCTGTGTCAACATAACTGTGTTGTAAAGTCAATGGGGAAGGTCCAGGGTGTAGAGCTGTGTGGTGTTCTGTGCTGTGACATTCTGTGCAGTTAACATTAACCTTACAATCCTTGGCAAGGTGGATTGTAGAAGAGCAGCACTTGTAGCAGATGCCGTTTTCTCTTAGGAATGCTTTGCGATTCTCCAGGGACTTTTCTCTGAAGGCTCTGCATTTTAGAAGAGGATGCAGTTTCTTATGCAGGGGACACTGCTTGGCAGGATCTTTATCTTTGTTCTCTTGACGAGTAGAATAGGTAGACCTGTGGGAAGAATCTGTATAATGCACATTAGTCTTATGAACTGTGACTCACATTTTGTGGGGGTTAGGTAGAATAGTGGTTGAGCTAGTCAGTGTAAAGGCAAAACTATGATCATTCCTGGTCTTAGCTTGTTGGTGCACGAAGCCCACAAAAACAGAGAATGGTGGAAATGGCACGTTGTGCCGCTGCTTATATTTGGAACCATGGATGAGCCATTGCTCCTGCAGATTGTAAGGTAGATTTTGCACTATAGGGTTAATGCCTCTGGCTGTGTTGAGGAAGGCAAGTCCTGGTAAGTCTCCCTCACACTTGGCTACTTCCCAAGCCATTTAATTAAAAGGTCTATCTCTTTGCTATTTGAAAGGTCTAACCCTCTAACTACATTTTGGAAAGAGGATTGCCAGGCTCTGAAGCTCTCAGGGCCATCATTGAACTTTGAGAGTTTGTTTGTGACCAGCTCACGGCGAGCAAGAAACTTGGCAAAGTCTAATGTGTCTTGATTGGCTCTAGGAGATGCTGTTTGTGCATTAACATGGTGAGTAAATGGTGTGTGGTCATACCTGTTTGTATTGTATAGTTGGCTTGTATCATACCACTTTTGTTTGTGGGTAGTTGTGCCTTTGTTGTAGTTTGCAGATTCAGACACCTGGTGTTGGGAAAGGTTGTCCCTCATGCGTTCCTTGTGTCTAGAATTCTCTTGTTTGCAAGTTTGCAGTTCAATGTTGACTAGTGTGGGCACTACATTGTGTGTTTGGCTTGTTTCACTGATGAAATCTGAATGCATGCTTTGTACTGATTGAGGTTTGCTGCTCATTTGGGATGCTTGATTGACATATTCTGATGTGCTTTGCAATGAATTCTGCGATCCAAGCTCTGCATCAAGCACATTGATCTTCCTTATATTAATAAGTTCTACAGATTCTAAGAATGCTGCTTCAGCGATAGCAGCTGCTGCCTCCTTCTCTGCAGTGAGCTTCTCACTAATTGCTTCTAGGCATTGTTTCTCCATAACTCTTTCTGCATCCAGACGTGACCTTTCTGCATCCAGACGTGACCTCTCTATTTTCAATTGCATCTCTTGTTCAGCAAAGGTGGCCCGCACTTTTGCAGCTTCCACTTTTGCATGTGCCATTATGGCTGCATTGCTGATAGATAAAGATTTGGAGGAACTAGAGACTTGGGACCTTGTTTTGTATGAAGATGTTGTTTTCTGTGACATGATGATGGAATGGAAATGCTTTGACTGTGTAGAGGCTGCTATATTGTAATGTGCAGATAACTGAGCTGACACTGTAGCAGGTCTCTGAGTAGTCAGGGTCTTGGACTGTTGCTAGGCTGTTTGACTGTGCAGGGACTGTTGTCTTGCCATATGCAGGTGGCTGTACTGACAGTGTGAAATTCCTGTGTAGTCAATGGCGGTACTCCTATTGCTGAGCTACCACAGTTAGACTGTCCTATTGCTGAGCTACCACGGTTAGACTGTATAGAAACTCTAGTGCTGTCATATGCAGATAGCTCTGGCTGGCAGTGTAACAGATCTGTGAGTCGGTATGTGTCCCACTTGCTGACAGAAATGTTGCTGATGAAGTCAGATATATGCATCACACGCTGGGAGCCCAATGTTTTACTGTGCCCCGCACTAAGTGTCTGACAAATTTGAAGCAGCCAGCATAACCAATACTCTATCTTCAAATAATCCAGTCAGATGTGATCTGAAGAACTGAGTTTATTATTCGATAGAGGAACTTGCGTGGCAATGATAAGTAATGTGAGTGATGATAAGTGATGACAAGTAATGTGGTAAAACTGTAAACAAATAAACAATGAAAAGCAATTACTATATGTACATGGGAATGCAAGGCAAACATATACATAACATGGGATATGCAAACAACATGAAACATACAGTATGCAAAGTACAGGCTGCAATGTAACATAGTACAGCTAACATGCATTACTGACTAAGCAGATCTACAATATGATGGCACAGTTGAAGCTTAGAACTCACCATCGGATGTTGTACCAGGTTGAACATATGTAATGATGACTGTGTGGGACCATGTGAAAAGGAAAATGGTTGCTTACAGCTTCTTTAGCCAGAATGCATTGCTAGACTGCTATGGAATGCTAAGAAGGACAAAATAGATCAGATTTAAACTGCTGCTGTCCTGACCACTATGTGGGGCTGCTAATGTGAATTAGTGTAACATAACAAACCCTATGCTGAAGGCATGACAGTTATACTGTCATAAGAACACAGCAATTACACTACTGTACAGTTATGTACAGTATGTGTACTGATTTGCGTCCCATTCTAAGACCTTATGTTGTATTGAAAAGATTGGTTGTGCGAACATGCAATATGCAAATACACTGTGAATGTGATATCCATCCAATTTAACAGTATGGTATTCAGTACAAATTACATCAGTGGAGCACTCACCACCCAGCGGTTAAGCGGTGTATTACATGCCGTAGCGTATCGTTGAAGAATACCATGGTACGCCAAAGTCCAGCCTTCACGTAATGTTCCATGGTGCGACACAGAGGCCTGCATGAGCAACAAACTAGCTGGGCCCATCTGTATACAGGTTTGAAATGGAAAGATAAATTATATTCAATTTTGCTAATCATTTAAAAAAACAGTATCATTAGTTTATTTTTAATGTTATTTAAATTTGTTGTATATTTTATAATTTTATCTCTCAGTAAGAGAAAAAAATAAACAGTACATGCAATAAGGGTCTTCTTAATCATCAATTAAACTATTGCTAATTTCATAGTGAGACCCATATAGCAATTGTCAGTGTTTTGGGACATAATTTCCCCTGAGTGACACATTAGCTGCTCTCTAATTATCCAGCCTAGATAGTATAAATATATCTACATGGGGTCCGTCGAAGCTTCTAAAGGCTATCTAAGTGGCAATCACCATTCTGCAAGTAAGTGCTGCATCTGTAACTAAACCGCATCACCGATATCCAGGCCTAGTTAGACAAACAATTCCTTAAATAGCTACAGAAAACTGCTTTGGTCCAATAAATCACTGGTACCTATATTATTACACTCTTTATATACCAGGCAAACTACCAACCTTAATCTTAGTACATAGACCCCAGAGACTGTAAAGTAAAAGCTAAGAGATGATTGGTTGGTACTTTATCTCTTTCAGCTTAGTACATCTACCCTATAATTTCTAAATTGCAGCGTATACAAATTTTGTTTTTGTTTTTTACTAACCAGCGGTTTGTAAAAAGCGTCACTTACTGACATGTTTAAGCCTAAAATTTTAAATGGCAATGCTTTTGGTAGCGAAACACAAAGTAAATTTTTATTTATATCTAACTGTATCCTTATGTTTGTAAACAATATTTAAAATGATCAGCTTTCTGCAGTACATTGGATTAACTATTTTGCAGAGAGCATTGTTTTAAGTAACAAAGTTAAAAATTGTAACAGCAGCCTCGGCTGTCTACTATGTTCTAACGCAGTGAACAGGAGAGGATCAGTTGAAATGTCCAGTTCACAACTATAAGTTAAAAATAGGCAGCAGAAAAGATAACATTGGTCACATTATCATATTATGAAATGAGGGATGTAAATATGTTTATACCATCCACAGAGAAGAGAATAATTTTTGCAAATTGATTTTTTTTCACTCTTCTTGATAATAGTCAGTGGCATTACAAAGCAAGCTAAAGACCAATTATAAAATGATAAACCACAACAATAAATTTCAAAGAGTCTCCGATTGTATTTTGTTTTCCTCATCTATCATAGCTTCACTATGTATCTTTCTGAAATGATGTGTGTATTATGACCTGGTTGGTTTCATGTAGACCTTCATACTGTATTTGTCATTTCTTTAACTTTTATATTCAGTAAAGTAATAATAATGTAAACTAATTTTGTTTGAATCGTCTCCATAAATAGACCATCTCAAATTATCTATAATTTCTATTCTTAATTTTAAAAAAAAATGTGTAAAATAAAGGGAACAGTGAAGTGTTAATAAAGTCTAATATCTTATTTCCATTTGGGAGGTTTATTACATTTTACAACTTTTAACCAGATTATTAGATAAGAGAGGCCCCTCTCCAGGAATATCCACCAATTGCTTCAAGCAGCTGCCATTGTACTTAGTTGATTTGGAAACTTCTGCTGTAGAGCTTTACAGGTCCTGTAGGGTGGTGAGGAAGAGAAGGAATAATGAGAGATGTCTTATTGGAGTGATGCTAGATTACAATGTACTGTATAAAAGCCTCTACTGTCTACTCTGCAAGGCTTCCACAATCAAATGAGGCCTTAGCCTTTCCCTATGCTGGTAAGGCGATGCATGACCTCAGTTCTATTGCACAGAAACATGCCAGTGCAAATGGCTGCAGGGTGCTGTTCCAGGCTAAACTCATCTATAGTCACATTTCTATGTAAAAAATATTACTAATGTCAAGAAATATGATAGTTTTGTTGTCATGTGACTTATTATTTATTTAAAAAAATAATGGGGATTAACTACACTATTTATTTTTTATTTTTCAATGTGATATTCCTAAAGGGCTGGCAATAACATGATAGGATTGGTGCTTTTATTCTGTTCCTGAATCCCAGATTAACACACAAGTGCAGTAGGTACAGCCTTATTTCCTTGGGGGTATGTGAATGATCAGCTATATACAGAATGCACAATGCTGATAAATTTGTAGATGGGCAAAAATTTAAATGGTCTACAGTATGCTTGTTTTTAAAACATTACCTCCCCTGTCTTAAACTAACTTGGGGGAAACTACTGTATAAAACAGGGGTAGGCAACATTTTTTACTTTGGGTACCAGATGTTGAACATTACAAACCAAAATCAATTCTGGAGTCTCATCATGACTGAAATATATACAAACACTTACAAAATTAATAGGTGGGTACATGGGCATTTTAATTGAGGTTGGGGCCCATATGCAGCCTCTGTGGGGACTACCTCCTCTCCAGCAGCACAGTATACTTTGGCTTTGTGCTAAATTCTACTGCACATAAACAGGTCTCCAGGAACATGATGCCCATGCCTTATACCCAGGGACATTACTACTGCACAAATCACCATGAAAATGGCCACAGCACCATTTTAATGGGGATTAAAGTCTGCAGAACTGACCATCGTGGGTCTCTGGAGAGGTCAATTTACTACTTTATGGGTGCAGGGTGTGCGGTGTGGGCCCCCTTAACCCAGAGGCCCATGTTCCCTGCGTCTATTATAGATATGTCATTGGTGGGTACTAAAAATGTTAGTGGCTTCCCTGGGCTTAATTTTCTTAAACTAACTTGCTCATGCTAGGTTGATAATTTGTAGTCTGAAGATAAAGACTTGCCTCAGGATTTTGTACTGTTATTCGTCAATGAGCAGGAGTCACTGTGGTTCACTCTCCATAGGTCTAGGCTTTATTGGGCATGCAGGCCAATACTTTGGTTCTTTCGATTGAAGACAGTAAAATGCACCAAAATATTATCCTCTATGGGGAAGGAGGTGGAAGTGGAAGGGGGCAGCACAAATAGCAGGTGAGGGACTGACCACACCCAAAAAAAGCTTGAGTGCTACATTGTGGCACTAATGCCAAGGGTTAACTACAGTACCCCTGTTATAAAAATTGACAGTACTGAAATAGTAATGAATTCTTGGAATACATTTTCAGCAGAAGTAGTTGAATAAAAAACATAATTTACAGAAATTCATACACATGGCACTTGCAAATAATTGTTTTTCACATTATTTTATTAGGTATCCAAGTCATGAACAATGGAAGAATTAAACAAAACAATGGTCAAAGAATTTATTCTGGTGGGATTTTCTGATCTCAAAAAGTACCAAATTTTACTTTTAATTGTTATACTACTGATGTATATTACTGGTGTCGCTGGTAACCTTGCAGTCATTGTTCTTGTTAAGGCTGGTCCCTCACTTCATTGTCCAATGTATTATTTTATTTCTATATTTGCAGCTTTAGAAATGTCATTTGTGTCTGTTACTGTTCCCAGACTTTTAGTTAATTTGATTGTGAGTAGCAAGAAGATCTCTTTTATTGGATGCTTTGTACAGTTATACATCTTTAGTGCTCTTGGGATAACAGAATGTTACTTGCTGGCAGTTATGGCTTTTGACAGAGATTTGGCCATTAATCATCCTTTAAGGTATTCCTCAATCATGAACAATTTGTTTGTTTATCTTTTAGTGGTTACAGCTTTTGTCATCAGTTTTATCATTGCTTTAAGTACCACAATCGTCACAGCTGACTTAATATTCTGTGGACCCAATGAAGTAAACCATTTTCTCTGTGATTTGGCCTCAGTACAGAAACTGGCTTGTTCTGATCCCTTCATCAGTAACATAGTGACAAGTGTGGCAGCTATTTTTGCAAGTCTTACTCCTTTCATCCTCATCTTAGGATTCTACACCCACATCATTATTACAATCACCAAAATGAAGAGTATGGATAGAAAACACAAAGCATTCTCTACTTGCTCTTCCCATATAACAGTTGCCTGTCTATTCTATGGTACAGTCATCATTGTCTACATAAACCCAAAAGGTAGTCAGTATGACAAGTTCCTTGCTCTTATGTACACGGTCATTGTTCCTATGTTAAACCCTTTCATTTATACTTTAAGAAACAAGGATGTTAAGGAAACTCTTCTTAAAACCATGTTTCATGAATTAAAGAACTGAGAAGCTCAACAATAACTAACAAGAGCTACAGCCGCTTAACCTCATTACGGCCTGATAAAGATGTAAAGATACATTTTAATGGAGGATAAATCTTAATTCTCTATGGTGTGGGAGATACTGTTTTATCAATCACTATAATACATTACATAGAGTGCAATGAGAGATGAATAAAAAATGCTGCAGCCCTTTGAGGATAGAAGGTCTGATTCAGCAAGGATCGCTATTCTGCTAATACGCACGCAACGCTGTTTCTAATATCAGCGGTGATATGCAAATGATTGCATTTGCATTGCGATCGCAGCCTAACCATAGGGATGACCACTTGCCCTTACTCACATCCATATACTTTAGCAATATAGCAAAATAATCAGTAACATCGAGTAACATCGGACCCATACGCACACTTGCAATAGCCCTGAATTTACTCAGAAATTGCTAACAGCCATGTATGCTATGAGACCTCAGGCTGAGTCTGGCCATGCAGTGGATAATCTATGCACGCCCCTGCAATGGCATTGAAACACAATGACATGCCTGCGTTTGCCCAACCACACCCTGTCACCACCCCCAAATGGCACTTCCTGTCAATCACTCTGCAATGGGTCTGTGTAGCCACTGCGATTGCAGTCCCAAATGCAGTGGCCAGTTTGCACACGTGCACTTTGATGCATGCACAATACACAACAATCGGCCAATTGCGTGCATCTTAGCAACTGAGATCCTTGCTGCATGAGGCCCAGAGTTCTTAATGTGTTTGCTAGTAGTAAGCTCCTCTTTCTCCAGATGTAAAACAATAAACACAAGAGTGTAACTCTTACTTTTAAAAAACTTTCCCTCTGTCACTTTTTCTTCAAAATGTATTTTTCTGGGTGTCTAGCAACCTGCGCTGTTTCAAATGTGGATAACTAAATTTCTGGTGGGACACATCAAGTTCAATATTTTGTTTTTAGGTTCCTGTTCGATCCTGGACCTAAAAATGACATAGTTTGTGTATTGTGTTCTAAACCAACACTTTTCACTTTATACACTTTCTTAAGGATTTTTATATTTGAAAATGTTTCTCTTTTTCTAAATTGTTATTTATAAAAACAATTAAAATGAAAATTTATTTGAAAACTTTGTGCAACTATTTATTTATTGTTTTCCACTTCATTTTCAATAAGTGCAGTCCGCAATGGAATTGTAAACTTTTTTCACGTCTTCAATTAAATTCCATCTAGAATTTTTTTCAAACACTAAATGCAACATCATATATTTCTCTTGTTTATTGAAGGACAAAATGTTATAAATTGTTGGACACAAAGTAACATCTGTGAGTACATTGTTACATTTTGAATGGAGCATTGATATCTACTGAACTGATACCGGATCATACAAATAGATGATTATTTTTTGCTTTTTACTGGAAGATCTCCTATACATTGTTGAAGCATAATTGTTTATGTAATGTGCTAATAGTCAGCTTTATTATTTAATTAACATAAAAATAGTATGGTAGAGGAAGAAAGAAAAGCCATCTAATCAGAGGAGCCACTTCACTTACTGTAACATAAGTTCACTTCAAACATCTGCATGGGCCAATTGCCCTAACAACAATGGCAGAGAAGTGAGACGTGTCCAACTCCCATACCGGGTGCACACCCACAGCCCACACAGACAGGTGGGCAGCGGACCCCAGTAGGGAGATGTCAGCCTACCCGGTGTATTGAAGAGGAGCACACTTTACCAGTGCAAGATGAATACTGGGTTGCCGATCACTCCCGTCAACAACTCAAAAGCCGACAACAGACTTCCCAAAAATTTGGGAAAGAGGAAATTCACATGGTAAACCCACTTATGTATTGTACCATTAGACACACCCATTCTCTGCCCACCACACAACTATATGCAGAACAATCTGGCACTACGCCAATCCTAAAATAAGAACCAAAGTAATTATAAGGTTTATAAGCTGCCCCGGCTTGTTTAGTGTTCCATTATTTTTTTTCACGCACATTTGCTAAAATGCTCTGGCAAAGAGATGGGCTCCAATAAGAGCATGTCCTGGCAAACAGCGAGGAGCATTGTGATAGAGTAATACTATCAAACTGCTTCCTGGTTCAGGTCCCCAGCTGCCAATGAGCATGTTCACCCAGCGTATGAGTCACCGGGAGCTGACATCCCCTGAAAACTGGTGTTTTTGGGTAATATCCTAAAAATATTATTTGATATAAAGGCTTCAAAGTACTAAAACAAAAGATGCACGTGGAATAGAACCGGGACCTCCTTATCACTTAGCAGTACAGTATCAGGCTACAAGCCCTGTGACTCAGCACAATATCACTTACGCTAGAGATGTGCAGGTCCAATTCTCTAAGAACCGACAACAACCAAATTTAGGGGTTCCAAGTTAAACCAAGTCCAAGTTTGAAATCACTTTGGGGTACCGAGTCCAACCAAGTCCTGGTTCAAATCTTCCTGTGCTTCGGAACACAGACTTAAAAACTCGGGTTTGGATTGCATGTAAACAGGTCAATACAGATCCAAAATCAAAACAGGAAGATGAATCAAGATCCAAAGCACAAACACGGGGATCTGCGCACTGCACTAGTGTGCAGTGATAGCGGAGACCAAGGCTGTCTTTCATTTTAGTACTTTGAATTCTACAGCAGAAAGATTATAAGCATTGAGATAAGTATAACGAGTTATGCTGGGTACACACTGACAGATACATTGGCCGATCAATTGATCAGCCAATGTATCTGCTGCCTGTCGGCCAGTGTGTACCCGATATATACATTCACCGACATATCGCATTGGCTGTGCTGCACACAGACAGCGGCAGCCACGAGGAGGGGGGTGGGATACACCCCCTGGCCACCGGGTCCCACCCCCCGGCCGCCAGGACCCAAGGGCACAAGTAGATGATGGCCGTTCAGTATGTATGAAAGACCATCATCTGCAGATATATGTCAGGTGTGTAGACACAGTGCAGGTAGGGTCCGTGAGCTAACAGCCAGGTCCTCTACTGTATATACAGCACAGTGATAATCCTGTCTGGTTTCTTTTTATCTTAGTTCATTGACAGTTGCAGCTGGGTGGTTCAAGACATTGATTAGGTGCATGTGCTAGTTTAGTGGCCTAGCTGGTAGGTTGTTAGCTCATTTTTATTGTGGGGTTACTGGTTTGAATCCCAGGACCAGTGTTATTTATATTACCTGTAATTTTCCCCCAGAATACATGATAACATTGGTAAAAGTCTCACCAAATACTTGGTCATGGAGTGACTTAGCTGAATGGCTGCCAGGGTTACTGCTGGTGATGACCATGGAGATCCTTGATTGGATCTCTGGCTGAATTCCAGATGACACAGAGCACCCTGGGCTAGTGGATGATGGTTGGTATCCTACGTAAGTTGAATGTTGCACCGTGTGTTTGTTATTTATTTAAGGTGCAACATCAACACTAAAGGACAGTCTTCTGCAGGATCATCTACCACAATCTACCATCTCTCACAGGTGATCTCCCTGCTGACTGGGGGCATTTTGTCAATGTCATCTATCATCCATAAAGACAGTAACATTGAAGTCACCACACCTGAGATTAAGCAGGGACTCTGCCATTACTGTCCCTAGAGCACTTTGCTGCTAAGCCCAGTGAGCTGACCTATGCCTTGGGAAGAGAGGAAACCTCATCAGGCTGCTTCCAAGTCACAAAAAATAATTCTACCTGACTCCATCATTGCTACCAGTAGGTGACCTACTAGAGCACTGTGCCAGATCCTACTTCAGGTAAATAAGTGAGCTTTATCACTGCAACATCCCAGATACCAAGAGGAACAATAAGGGGTAAATTTACTGAAGGTCAATTTTAAATTGATCTAAATCGATGTTATGTATCAGAGGCTAAATGAACATTTACTAACAGATGATTCTTGATAACGATTTTTAAATGTTAGCAAATGTGCTACTTAGCCTCTAAATTGCACATTTTCTAACAGATCATTGATTTAGATTAGGGATTTACGCCAGACCATTTTTGCCAGATTTGGCTCTGATTCATCATCCGGCTTTGGATTTGGATTTGCCAAACTGCTGTGACTAGCTTTGAATTTGGATTTTTTACAAAAAAAGCTAAAATCACATAAATTGGGCTTTTTTTTCTCCCTAGAGTATTATTAACCTCAATAACATTCATTGCCAGTCATTTACAGTCAATTTAGACCACCTCACAGATTATAGTATTGTTTTCACCATTATTGGCCAAAGGCTGCAGTGAGCTGGCTGGTTACTAAGCGTCAGAGCAGCGGCACAGACACTAAAGCGCATCTACTGTATGAAACATTGCCTTTCCTCCCACCCACCCAGTGGGGTATGGCCAACAGAGTCACAGTACTTGTTTACACAGTGGGCTACGGCCCAAGGAGTCACAGTGCACAATCTTATTCATATTACACCGCACATAGTGCCCGATTCACATTACACCATAAAGTAGTGTCTCTTATTTATGTTACGACACACATTAGTGTCCCTTTTACACAATGCCCACAGTAGCGACCCTTGCACACAAAGCCCACAGTAGTAATGCCGCTTGTACAATGCCCACAGTAGTGGTTCCCCTTATACAATGCCCACAGCAATAGTGTCCCTTACACAATGCCCCCAGCAGTGGCATGCCCCCAGTAGTGGTGCCCCCTATGCAATGCCCCCAGTAGTAATGCATCTTGTAGTAGTGCCCCCAATAGTAATGCCCCTGTAGTAATGCCCCCAGTGGTAGTGCCCCTAGTACTATGCCTCCATTAGTAGTGCCCCCAGTAGTAATGCCCCCATTAATAGTGTCCCCAGTAGTATGCCTCCATTAGTAGTGCTCCCAGTAGTAATACCAAATTATTAGTGCCCCCAGTAGTAATGCCTCCATTAGTGGTGTCCCCAGTGGTAATGCCCCCTTTAGTAGTGTCCCCAGTAGTGACTCCCTAGTAGTATGCCCCCAGTAGTATGCCACCATTAGAAGTACCCCAAGTAGTTGCGCCCCCATTAGAAGTGCGCCCACTGTAGTATGCCCCCATTAGTAGTGCCCCCAGTAGTATGCCCCCATTAGTAGTGCCCCAGTAGTATGCCCCTAGTAGTATTACCCCATTAGTAGTTCCCCGAGTAGTATGCCTCCATTGGTAGTGCCCCCAGTAGTATGCCCTTAGTAGTTTGCCCCCAGTAGTATGCCCCCAGTAATAGTGCCCCCAGCAGTATGCCCCTATTAGTAGTACCCCCAGTAGTGTATCCCTAGTAGTATGCCCTCAGTAGTATGCCCCCATTAGAAGTTCCCTGAGTAGTTGTGCCCCGAGTAGTTGTACCCCCATTAGAAGTGCCCCGAGTAGTTGTGCCCCCAGTGGTGCCCCCTTACACACACACACAAAGAAAGAAAAAAAACTTACCTGAATCCCCGCTCCTGCCGTGACCGCTGCTGTCTGCTTTTCTCTGCACTATGGGAGAGACGTCATGGTCTTCTCTCCCATCACCCACAGCAGGGGGACCTGGTAATTGGAGCTCATGAGTGAGCTCCAGCCGGATCCCTCAGTGCACGCAGCAGCCAATGAGAGTCTGTGTTACTCTCATTGGCTGCTATAACAAATACACAGTCGCCACTGGTGGCTGTGTGTTTGTTACTATAGGGATATCGGAGGAGGCTGCCGTTTGGCCTCGAAGGGGGATCCGTGTTAGGCAGGGAACACCCGAACAGCGTTCGGGTGGACTCGGATCCCCGATGTTCGGAGCGGTTCGGATTCCACAGAATCCGAACCGCTCATCCCTAATTTAGACCAGTGGTTCTCAAACTCTGTCCTCAGGACACTGGGCTGGTACACAAGTGTAGTCATTACTCACTGACACATTTTCTAGGTCACCCAGCAGGTGCCTAGGTGTAGTCATTACTCACTGACACATTTCCCAGGTCACCCAGCAGGTGCCTAGGTGTAGTCATTACTCACAGACACATTTCCCAGTTCACCCAGCAGGTGCACAGGTGCAGTTATTACTCACTGACACATTTTCCTGGTCACCCAGCAGGTGCCTAGGTGTAGTCATTACTCACAGACACATTTCCCAGTTCACCCAGCAGGTGCACAGGTGCAGTCATTACTCACTGACACATTTTCCAGGTCACCCAGCAGGAGTCTAGGTGTAGTCATTACTCACAGACACATTTCCCAAGTCACCCAGCAGGTGCCTAGGTGTAGTCATTACTCACTGACACATTTCCCAGGTCATCCAGCAGGTGCACAGGTGTAGTCATTACTCACTGACACATTCTGTGGACGGATTGCGAATGTTATGCTAATTCCCCTATGCGCCCATATATACTGAATTATATGCATCTATGCAATGACGCCATTTGTAAGAGCAGCTGTCATCCCTATCATCATTAATTGCACCTATCCTATACTGGGTGCATTGGCATGGCTCAGAATAGAGAGTAACACTGACTACAGGCCGATACACCCACAAAACGGTTCTTTTATTTGCTTTCGCATTGTTTCCGTCCAGTAGCCGCACAGAAATGAGAGTTATCTCCCACAGAGAAATGGCTGCGATCCATGTGACTGCGCTGTAAGCGAGAAATCACTAGATGCGGCCGCATTCAAACATACATGCACCTCAGAATAGGCCCGTGACATTCAGGAAACTAATAATCCATATATTTCATACACACTAGGGTGTATTAGAGAAGCAGGTGCAGCCAGTTTACGCCAGGTATAGTCACATACACTTACGCATTTTACAGCATTTGCTTTCATTGTAAAATATTGTGTATGAGAGAAAGAAATCAAACACTGTAATATAAGCACAAGCCACAAAGAGAACGCATCTATTAGCGTCAGCCGTGGATCTGCAATCAGCCAATCAGAAGCGTTTTGCTAGCCCTTGTAACCATCATCTTCAGCAGCATTTATTTGCACCAGCCCTAAGGTACCCGCTTGTGATACAGCATTGACAGACATATACGTGTCTCTGCATGCCCTTAGTGTATCCAATCTAAATAAGTACATCCCTACCCCTCATCCCGCCTCTCCATTCACCTAGAATCACTCCAAGTACAATCTTTTTATACACTGTAAATACCTGATCTCTTTTAGGCTTGCCGACTCCAGTATAAGATCCTCAATGTACTTGGTGCTGCTATTGGTCATGTAATTATGGCTCAGAATGAGGTGTGTGAGGTTTTTGTTGTCACTCAGTGAGACCAGTAATGGAGAATATTCATCTGTCAGCTTCACCTGCTGGAGCCTGCGAGAGACAAGTAGAACCAGTGTGTATAGGATATAGGTGGGCTGCAATATATAGCATTAAATATTATGATTAACAGGGCAGCGAGGGGGCGGCCACATGATCCGTTTTACATAATAGGGGCATGTTGCCCCCATTTTGAAGAAGGGCCAAGGCCAGGAACTGTGTCTTCTGATACAGATTTCCTGGTGGCCATGCTGAGTAGGCTTAGTAAGATTAAGCTCACTCAGATGGCCGATATGGCTGGCATGGAGCGACTTTTTCTTCAAACACCTCCCACCTACTATATTTTTGCATCCCTGCTGCATCCAAAGACACCGCAGTAATGTGATCAGTGTACAGATCTGAATCACCCCCATTGATATGGCAGATATGACAGACATCCTGAATCTGGTGGAAATGCGGCTGGATCCCGCCGACATCTGAACACTGCACATGCGTCACAGATACCGCGCAGACAGCGCACACACCGGCCCAGGCATACGCACACAAATGAAGACTGAAAGGGCCTGATTCAGGGTGGGCGCAGAGGGGATGCCGCAGGCAAATGGATGATATTGTAGGTCCACGCAAGTGTCACAGCTCCGCAATGGTTACCGCATGGAGACAAAGGTCAAATTTGGACGTAGGGAGTGTAGATTTTAGTGGGCGTGCTGGGAGGTAACAGGTGGGTGGTTAGGCAGGTGCGGTCATGTTGGTCACACAGTGTATAAAGCCGCTGGATCCGTCACACAGGACGACGTGCTCAGGTGGAGAAACTGCACCAATCATGGTGCTGATGGTGCGGATTAGTGCTGCGGTAAATGGTCATCTCAGGATGAATTGCATTGGGCGCGGCAATAGCATTAAGATATAGATGCGGCTTCAGCAAAAGACGCTGCTGTGGCCAGGTCTGCGTCCAATTTCACACTCAGCTCCAAAGTCTCTGATTGGCTGTCCAGCTAAAAACTAACCAGACTGTCTGATGTTTTACTAAACCTGCAGCCGCTGCTCTTTGGATCCTGTTGCGTTTGGGTTGGTCACGATGTTTTATTTATTATTCTTTCAGGCCCATCAGACAACGTCTGTAACAAAGAAACAGGTAATCAATCATTCTTTCTGTTCCTATCTAGCAAATTGGAGGCAAAATCGGCACAAATTTTGTAGTCTATTCCATAATGTCTCATTTGATAGCACTGCATTGCACTAACCCAAGGCAACCAATAAGCATTCAGCTTTTATATGTCCAGTGCAAGGAGATGTGCATCTAAGTGCAATGCAATGACATGAGCACTAATATCACTATGGCTGAGGACTGTGCACCTGGCTGCAATGTGGTCCTGTGAGGTCATCAAGTGGTTGGAGGTTTTCTGGTCCATGCAACAATCTAATTAATAAAAGCCACTGACAATACATCACTAAAAAGAAGCCAAATAAACAGCATTTTATATTCACATTAAAATATCTTACTGAAAATGTATTTTCTCCTTGTGGAAATCACTAGCTGTCAGCATAGGTCTTATACAATCATTGGTAGGGATGGCCATCAACTATTCATGATTAACATCCATTGATGGGATGGCCACTGACCATTCATGATTAAAATCCATCGATGGTTAACCACCGATGGCCTATGATTTTGCCATAAACGGCAGAAATCCAGTGGTTCTCTGCCATTGATGACAAAGAGCCTCGCAATATTTCTTTATTTTCTTTCTCCCTGGTGCTAGCTAAACTTCCCAATGCAGCCCAGCCCCAAATTTGATTGGCCAAATGAGTAAATTAGCAAGAATAACTATTGGTGGGCAAAACAATCAATGGTTTCCCGTTGATGGTTTCATACCATTGAGGTTAACCACTAATGGTGCCATCAATTGTGACCATCAATGGTTAACCCACTGATGACCATCCTTAATCAGTGGTGATATCATGGCTGTACAGGTCTTCAAGTCAATACATACTTGTCATCGACTTGTGTCTTATTTCATATTCTTATTAAATTATAATTATACTCATGACAAATGTGTTATCCTGCACGTATCACTGGAGAGAACAGTTGTCAGGACACAGAAGTGTGGCCCGGGCAGATTGTTTTGTGATAGGTCGAGTTCCTACATGGTCTGGTTACTACTTATTGCCCAAGCCAATGGCGTACAAGATCTCTCTGTTAGAGAGTTATTCCTCAATCTGGAGAACACAGAAATCATATCTTATGTACATACAGCACATTGCAGTCACCTATCACTAAGATACTGTACTGTACAGATTTAGCTAAATGTTCTAAGTAGTTATTTGGTTTACAGTAATGCTGTTGACAGCATAATGGGCCTGATTCAGCAAGGATTGCTGCTTATACCCACGCAATTGGCCGATTGTCGCATTCTGCGCATGCATGTGCATCGCAGTGCACAAACTAGCCCGTGTGCTTGGGACTTCGATCGCAGTGGCAATGCAGACCCATGGCAGAGTGATTGACAGGAATTGCCATTTGTGGCTGGTGACGGGGGGTGTTCAGCTGAACGCAGGTGTGCCAGTGAGTTTCAACATCGTTGCAGGGGTGTGCATATATTAGCCACTGTGATCCCATACACAGCCTGAGGCCTCATAGCGTGCGCTGAAATAAGCAATTCTTGAGTGAGGTCTGACCCGCCTTAACTGTGCGTGAGGCTTCATTGGTAACCGATTGTACCAATGTTTTTGCAATCTTGCTAACCATTACGGATGTGCATGTAGGTGAAGTGGGCGCCTTATGCAGTGGTGCGGCGGCATTGCGATTGCTATGGATTATCAGTTGAACTGCGTGCGTACACTATATTGCGATCCATAGTGAATCAGGCTTAATGTCCACCAGAGACTGCCGACACAGTTGTAATGGGTTTTATAACTTTAAAGTTATAATGGTGACACAGTAAAAATGCTTAAAATCACATTACTAATCGCGTTTGCATTCTCCTGTTGACATAATGCTGTCAATGTTTTGACCGTCTACGGCATTAATGTATTCATGCAAGTTGTATCCCGTTACTATTCCTACTAACATGGGGTAGCCACATTTCTCTTTGTAAAGCTTCTGGGTTTGTTTGGAGCAGTCAAATGGAAACGTATTACATTTAATATACTGTATAGAAAAGATATACAGTGCTTACAAAAAAATGACATACAAAAAAAAAGAATATTTGTAAAATCAATCAAAAACAAAAAGGTATAAAAGTTCAGAATATAAGATTATATTTGAGTTATTTAAACTGCGCCTTCGCAGTGGCGAATTTCCCATATGAAGCACATGCCTGGGGGTGGCCATTGCTGGGGGCGGTACAGCAGGCTTCCCTGTATAAGATCCCTGGTACCCTGAAAATACAGCACCATGGACGTGGGAAGGTGGAACCTAAGACTCAGTTTTAAACATCTTGCTACATGCTGGGGGAAATACTGACGTGAACAATTAATATTATGTAAAGCACGATGTGATGTGTAACTGCTATATGAAATACTGCTAATATGATAATACAAATTTAGTAATCTTTCTCTATTGAACTCTGCTTGGAGAGTAGAACACTGTATTGGGAAGTGAATATGTACCTTAGCGTCTGGATCCGGCACTGTGAATGCGCTAGTATAGGATATAATCGCTCAGTATCACAAACTTTCAGGTCATTGTTGGACAGCCTGCAAGGTGTACATGAAAACATAAATGTATGGGAATAAGAAGACTATGTACAAAACACTACAACACACAAATAAGACATTAAATGGGCCTGATTCAGAACCACTCGCGAGTGCACAGCGAGCCCCGCAGCGAGTGAGAACTTAACTCGCTCAGGGCTTGCAGCAAAACAGGGCATCTGTCGATGCTGATTGACACCTCACCCTGTTTTATAGGCAGGTCAGGGGGGGGGGTGGCTGCACAAACGGAGGCGTTCCCGAAGGTCACCCACAGCTTAGCGAGTGGCCTGGAAAAAAAATGTCCCACCCTGATTCAAATAGCGAGCGCCTCTGAATCAGGGCCTATATTTGTTTAGTGGCCTAGCATGTCTATGGCCATGTCTGTATGGTACCGAAATCCGGAGTTACCAGACATTGCCTGTCCCTATCTTGCTTTACATGGTGTCTTCTTTGGCTGAGCACTGCATTATGCTCAGCGCAGTGGGGTCTACTGTATTGCTCTGAAGCACGACTATAAACAGTAATTGTGTGCTACATTTACAATGCTTAAGGCAGTGTCCAATTTATATACAGCCCTGTCTACAATACCTGAGATCCCGGACAAGATGAAGAAAGGGTGCTGGTCTCTCCAGCCCCTCGGTCTGAATAAAACTGGCATCTAGATTGAGGCTTTCAACCTCTCTGCAAGACTCAAGGACAAAAGCCAACATGGTACAGTCCACAGGTGTCAAGTATATTATTGAAAAATCTATATCTGCTTTCGGCCCAAAACTATGTAACACCACCGCTTTGTTCCGGGACTCAAAGAAGTTAGCAAACACATTCTCATGCTCTTCATCGTCATCTTCCATGGCTTCATCTTCCAGCAAAATACTCTTGGAAAGCCAACTGTTGACTTCTATGGAAGCTTACTGAGAGAGTTCCCCCAAATAAGTGGTCAAGGGAGACCTGGTCTGAGAGACCACAGAGGAACCAAGAGAATATTTCAACCCAGCCATCTTCACAAGATCTGGATTCTCCTAGAGATTTCTTTAATCTCTCTCTCGAGAAAATAGTCAAGATAGATTACTAATGCAGAAATAAACTCTTGTATTATGAGATGTAAGAATGAAACGGTCAAATTAGGAGCTTGATCAGATTCCATCAAAAAACTTGACAAGAGATTTGAGGATGTATCCACACTGAATGAACCTAAATCTCTGCTATCAAATTCAAGAATGTGATTAGTCATTCCGTGTTCCGCCATCCACCCAATAAATGTTAGGAGTTTCCGAGCATTGTCTGTATCATGACTGTGATTGGCCAAAATGTTAGTAACAAAAACTACAAAGAGCTGTTTCACCGTTTTGGGCAATCAAACCATCTGATCAGTGTTTGCTGTTTGAGGTTTGAAGGACATTGATAATACTGTACAGATGATCCAGCAGTAGGATGGGATATAACAGAAAGTATATGGAGCATCATTCTCCCTGAAATAATTAAACACCTTCTTTGACAGTTTCTTGCTTCCAAAGAATTGTTCAAAGTACATATCTCGTTCTTTGTGGAAGAATCCCATGATCTCAGAAACTCATTGGAAGAGACTGGTATCCATTGATGACAGCTTGGTTGGATGGCTGGTCATTAGCACACAACAGCCCTTGAAAAGAGACTGTCAACAAACTGACCACAATCACAGTCACACCTCTGGCCATTGTTTGTTGGTGCAATCCTGACTTGCTGAGAAATCCATTTGGTGATTACATTCATCTAAACCATAAAATATAAAAAGCAGTTTTTCTGGATCCTGTAAGATGGTTTCAAGGTGCTTCTGAAGATAGGGATTCTGATGAAGAATCATTGCCTCCAGGTTGATCTTATCCAGTTTGTTCAGTATCCAGAATTTAAAGAAAACAAAAGCAAATATCTGATAGAGTTGTCCATTCATCAAATCATAGACATACTTCTGCATCAGTGTGGTCTTCTCTACCACAGGGACTCTGCTCATCATGACACTTCGTGGATTACATCCTGATCGATGGCACCAGCGAAACAGTCTCCTGGGGGCAATGCATTCCAATAAACTCTTGGCTATATTCAAGTAAAACTCGTGCTTCCCACCAGTGTCTATGATCTCGTGTTGAGAATGACTTCTGAAATTCTGGCTGGAGATGAGAACCAGATCCAAATAGCGGACAGAAATGGGGACATGTTGAGGATCTTTGTTGGATCCTCGAGATCTGCACTCCACCAGCTTTTCTGTTTTCTCAAACAGGTGCTGCTTGTGGTGATTCTGATTTCTAAAGAAAGTCCAAAGAAATTATGAGCCTCAAAGTGACATGGAAATGTAAAACATGATCATATAACACTAACTGTTTAATTCAATGTCTCATAAATGACCCACAGGATAACCTTAGGAAACAAATACAAATAAAACATTAGCACAGCAATTTTAAGTTAAAACTTTATTCAATAGAGAATCCAGAGCAACCACGTATATATATGGAAGACTGGGCCACACATAGAACAGCTGCACATTGCAGATCTTATCATTTGGTCAATTGGGTATCATACATCTGACTGGCTTTAAACTATGCAGAATGATTGTGTGTGGGCCCAGTATGGTTGAAAAAAACAAACAAATATAGTTATTTATTGCTACCTGTAATTTCTGCATTTCTGCAGCCAGTGGGTGTCCACATTGGTCCAGCAAAATTTGCTTCACCAAAGTCTGACCCAAGAAAGAACAAAATCACTTTCATTAGTTCTACAGAGTACATAATCTCACTATAATAGTGAATGGAACCTGTACAGTACCAATGTATAAACAAGGTAAAAAGTTAGTTACAGTTAAATCATTTGCACAGTAGTTTCATAAAATAAAATAAAAAAAAGATTAGATAGAAACTGAAACCTCACATTCTCTTCATGTGACTGATCCTGGAGAGATCAGAAGAATGGACAGAACCCCAACAGTAGTTTCATCTCTTGGAGCTTAGCTCACTGCTCTACAGAAAATATTGTAGAGACATGGTGCCCTATTTTCCCCTTCTGCCAAACAGAAACTGAGGGTAGCCTTGAATGATCAAGAAGAGTCCCCTCTTTGAAAATATGTGCCCTCCCTTTGTTGTTATATTCTGGTGGTCATTGTGATTATCAGTCAATGTCCTCCTACACTACAGAAACCATTATGAATACAACACATGGGGAGGATTTCCCCTGTGATATGGTCCCATTAGTTGTTATTGTCTCAAGAGCACCTGTGGCCTATAAATGCAGTAATTTAAGAAAAAAACTACACTACAATATATACTCTAGATGCTGGTATTTAGTCCCAGAGCAGCTACAGTACATCTCAAGAACCTGAACACTAGATAGAAAGGAGAGCGTTCATTAGTGTCCTTGACCTGGGCATGTTCCAGAACTGAGCATAAGCAATTATGGGTGAAGCAGCTAGATAATAGCTGGACAGCCAATCAGGGGCTTTATCTTATTTATAAGATTAGATACAGCCAATCAGGGCCTCCTGAGCTCCTTATGGTTTCGTGACAAAATATAAAAGAATAAATGAGCAACCTATTACCGATATTCATTCTTCCTACTATAGCACACAGGGTCAGGGTCTAAACGGTATTCACCAGTGCACACCATGGGGCAGGATGGACTAGGCTGCTTTACTGACCAGGTTGTGGCTCCTATAGTAGGTTATTGGTGAGGAGTAGCATAGAATATGCAAAATGAAACAGAAGTTCCACAGTTCACACAAACAGCACTATCTACAGTACACTGCCTAACAAAAGCTATGCTGATGTAATACTTATCTACCTGAGCTAAATGGCCTAACCAAAGCTAAACTGATCTATGACTTATCTAGCTGAGCTACACTACCAAACCAAAGCAAAACTGATTTAACACTTAAGCCGGGTACACACTAAGCGATATGTCTTCCAATCAGGCAGATAAGAGCAACAGATCGGGCACATCCGCCAGTGTGTACCTGCTATGTCATTGACGATGCGCACTCCAACACTTTGTCAGTGACATTGCCAGTCGGACCTGCATGCAGGTCCAACGGGTGAAATAATTAGCGAGGGCCATGCTGCCAAATGCAGCATGGTCCCTGCCAAAGCTGCCGGCATCGGCAAGTGTGTACACACTTGCCAATGCCAACACCCCGCCGGGTCCCATCACTGACGAGGTCAGTACACACTGTTCACTGTCTAGTGTGTACCGGCCATTACAGTGTCTCATGAGCTAAAGTGCATAACCACAGCTAAACTGATCTAAGACTTATCTACATCAGCTAAACTGCCTAACAGAAGCTAAACTAATTTAAGTCTTATCTACCTAAGCTACACAGCCTAGCCAAAGCTATACTGATCTAAGGGTTTGATTCACTATGAAATGCAACTGGGAATGCAATAGCGATTACGCACACAGTTCAACTGCTATAGTATGTTAATTCATTGCGATCGCTATGCAGCCACTGCACTACGTAAGGAAGCCCACTGTACCTTGCACACATCCATAATGTTTAGCAAGACTGCGAAACCATCGGTACAATCGAGCACCATCGCAGCCTCACACACACTTGCACAAGCCCTGACCTAACTCAGAAATTGCTAACATCCACGCTTGTTATCAGGCCTCAGGCTGCATAGGGCATCGCAGTGGATAATTTATGCATGCCTCTGCATTGCCGTTCAAACGTACTGGCATGCCTGCGTACGACCGAATCCACACCCCCTCGTTACCACCCACAAATGGCACCTCCTTTCAATCACTCTGTGATGGATCTGCATAGCCACTGCAATCGTAGTCCCAATCGCAGTGGCTGGTTCGAGCACGTGCACTGCAATGCATACGCATGCCCAGTACGCAACAATTGGCCGATTGTGTATGTTTTAGCAACTGCGTTCCTTGCTGAATCAGGCCCTAAGACTTATTTACCTCAGCTAAACTACCTAACTGACGCTAAACTGATCTCAGACTTATTAAACTGTCTAACCAAAGCTAATCTATTTTAAGCAAAAGACAAACCCAAATGCAGTAAGCAGCAAGTCATGTGTGAGGCACCTGGGTAGTAATCACATGGATAACCAAAATGACAATGCTGACTAATAATAGCACAAATGCTAAATCACAGGATACAGAGTTTTTATAGTGGAGATGTTGCCCATAGTAACCAATCAGATTCTAATTAACATTTACCTAGCACATTCTAGAAGATAACAGCTAGAATCTGATTTGTTGCTATGGGCAACATCTCCACTTCTAAAAACTCTCACTTTAGTTAATATACCCCTGAGACAGCAGAGGTCATACACGTATTCATATATTACCAGAGATGAATCCTGAACAGTATCAGCAGAACAAAACACCTAGCACATGGAAACAGACCTGATACACTGGCAACCCCCAGGTGACCAACAGACAGTAGATTTAGGGCGTCAGAAGGGAAATAATCCATTCAGTGTATCAAACCATCCATGCAATTACAGTGCTTAGCACTAGCAGAACACCTGAAACCAATACCAGCACACAAGTATGAAGTGTGACAAAATGACTATGGGTTCTATTCATACCCCGATAATTAACATTAGAGATGTGCACTGACCCCATGTTTTGGTTTTAGTTTTAGATCTGGATCTCCCCTGGTTTTGGATCT
This sequence comes from Taudactylus pleione, assembly GCA_031769625.1. Classification (NCBI taxonomy): domain Eukaryota; kingdom Metazoa; phylum Chordata; class Amphibia; order Anura; family Myobatrachidae; genus Taudactylus; species Taudactylus pleione. Next base: position 2,671,402 of record JAUIMM010000586.1, read on the forward strand.
GGATTGGTTTTGCCAAAACCTCACCTCCGTGTTTTGTTTTTCGGTTTTGGTTTTGGATCGGGATTTTTTCTTAAAAAATCAGAAAAACAGCTAAAATCTCATAAAATGGGCCTTTTTTTGTTCCTACAGTATTATTAACCTCAATAACATTTATTTCCACTCGTTTCCAGTCAATTTTGACCAACTCACAGCTCACAATATTGATTTTTTCATCTAGTTAAGGGCCAAAAGGTTGCATCCAGCTAGCTGGCTCAAGACTGATTGATAAATAGAGATGAGGACTGTGCAAAGATGATGGTTGAGGTACACGTTTGGGGTACCCCTTGAGGATTGAAGAATTGATAGTTGATAATTGGTGCAGCCACTGGCTGAAGAATTGATAGTTGGTGCAGACACTGGCTGAATTAAGAAGAGTTGATACTTGATAATTGGTGCAGCCACTGGCTGAAGAATTGATAGTTGGTGCAGACACTGGCTGAATTGATAATTGGTGCAGCCTCTGGCTGAAGAATTGATAACTGTTGCAGCAACTGGCTGAAATGATAATTGGTGCAGCCCCTGGCTGAATTGATACTTGTTGCAGCCCCTGGCTGAAGAGTTGATAATTGGTGCAGCTCCTGGCTGAAGAATTGATAATTGGTGCAGCCCCTGGCTGAAGAATTGATAATTGGTGCAGCCCCTGGCTAAAGAATTGATAATTGGTGCAGCCCCTGGCTGAAGAATTGATAATTGGTGCAGCCCCTGGCTGAAGAATTGATAGTTCACAGTTAATTGTTGATGCAACCTCCGGGCTGAGTAGCAGTGGAATACAGAGCTATGATTAGTCCTGCAACAGCCTTGAGGCCTGGAACTCTTGGCAAGTTGCGGCCATTACAGCCTTGAGGGCCGGTGAGGAGTAACGACAGGTGGCCTTTGGGCCATGAAGTAGGATGCAGCCTTTGGGCCATCTAGCAGCCTTAAGGGCTGAGAAACCTTGGCTGAATGTCACTGTTGTGCGACTTGTGCCATCGGGTTGACGCAACAAGCAGCAATTGGTTCAGAACTTTCTTTAAAAAAAATGAAAGGGGCATGCAGGAGATGCTGTCTGTGGACATTTATAAACCATAACATTAAAATGTCAGGCAGCATTGCCCCAACCAGCACATAATGGAAAGGAAAAAGGTGCAAGATGGAATTGTCCTTGGGCCCTCCAACCCACCCTTATGTTGTATATATGAAACAGGACATTCACAGTTTAACAAACCAATCACTTCAGTGACAGGAACTGCCACTTGTGGCTGAAATTATTGGTTTGTTTGGACCCCCCACAAAACAAGCTGCCAGTGCGCAGTGGACATTGGTGGCAATGATCCCATACACAAACTGGCTTTACAATACATTAGATTAAATGTCACCATCATCATCATCATCCCCATCAGTGTGTTTTCCTCCTCTTCACACAATATGAATTTGTCCCCGCTGGAATCTACCATTACAGTCAGACGCTTCTGTATTTTTTGGACATAAGTGCTGGTAAAGGTCTTCCTCGTGGAATTTGCGATTCATTTTGATAAACATATATCTTTTCCACATTTTGGGGAAGTAACCTCCTACGATGATCACTGACAAGGTTCCCCATTGCGCTGAAAACTCTTTCAGAGTACACACTGGAGGATGGGCAACTTAAGTACAGCAAAGCCAGTTTGTGTAAGTGACTCCAAATTGCCTCTTTTTCCTGCCATTAGTGAAATGGACTGTCTGACATGTCTATTTGGATGCTATCCCTAAAATAGTCATCCACCGTTTTATGAATTGTGACCATATCAGACAAAGTCACAGTAGACATGTCAATTATTGTAGGCAGTTATTTTAGAACCAACTATATGTCATTAGATTTTGCTGACTGATCTGCATCACCACCAGCAGTGGGTCTCTTAGGAAAATGTAGTTTTTTCCTGACAGCTGTAGAAACTGAAGGAGGAGATGCTGCCGTGTCATGTTCCGCTTGAGCTGACAATTTTTTCACCACCAGATCTTTGCATCTTTTCAGATTTATGTCCATCAGAAAGAAAGATACAAGGTATGGCTTAAACCTAGGATCAAGTATGGTCGCCAAAATATAATGACCTGATTTCAAGAGATTGACGACCCTTGGATCCTGTCAAAGTGAATGAAGGGCTTGATTTTCAAGTCCCACATACTTAGCGGAATCACTTCATTTCAGCTCCTCCTTCAGTTTCTCCATCTGCTTTTGCAAAAGTCTGATTAGGGGAATGACCTGACTCAAACTGGCAGTCTCTGAACTAACTTCACATGTGACAAGTTCAAAGGGTTTGAGAACCTTGCACAACATGGAAATTATTCTCCACTGCACTTGACTAAGGTGCATTCCCGCTCCTCTACCTAGGTCATAGGCCATAGTGTAGCCCTGGATGGCCTTTTTCTGCTCCTCCATCCACTGAAGCATATAGAGGGTAGAATTCCACCTAGTTACTACCTCTTGCTTTAGCTGATGGCAGGGCAAATTCAACAGTTCTTACTGGTGTTGCAATATTTGACACGCAGTTGCTGAATGACGAAAATGTCCAGAAATCTTTCAGGCCACCGAGAGCATCTCCTGCACGCCCCTGTCATTCTTTTAAAAAAATGTTGCACCACCAGATTAATTGTGTGAGCAAAACATGGGATGTGATTGAATTTGCCCACCTGTAATGCTCGCACAATATTGCTGGTATTGTCAGAAATCACAAATCCCGTGGAGAGGCCAAGTGGTGTAAGCCATTTTGCAATGATTTCCCTGAGTTTCTCTAAGAGGTTCTCAGCAGCATGCCTCTTAGTGAACCAGTGATACACAGAGTAGTCTGCATGAGCTGGTATTTGTTAGCTATATGTAATTCATCTACAGATCAAAAAGTTGCACACATTTCCACAAATGCCTCAACCAGTTTGGTCCCTATAACCAGTTTCCATTGTACTGACTGATCTGGAGGAGCCCCTTTGTATGTGTTGGATGTCATATGCAACATTATTGCTCTGTGGGCCATTTTTATAAAATAGCTGTTGAGTTGATGGTTGAGTTTGCTTACCAGAAGCAGATGATGTTAACCTTTATCCTTTGCCCTTTCAAGAACATCTCAGCTCCCAAGTTCCTTGTCTTTTTTGCAATTGCAACATTTAATAATTGATTACCTGAATTAAAATTTAGGCTGTTACCTGCACATAATTATGAGTTGGGTTTTGGAGACCGTCAGTCAGGATGCCGGCTGTCAAAACACCAAAAGTGGCATCCCAATACTCAGAATCCAGACAGGGGCTAGGTAAGTTTCCTAACCCTTCCACCTTCACTCCCTAACCCTCCCTTCTTGCATCCTAACCCTAACCCTCCCAACCCTGCACCCTAACCCTCCCAGTTAGTGCCTAAACCTAACCCTCCCTCCTTAGTGCTTATACCTAATGCTCCTCTCTTAGTGCCAAACCCTAACCCCCCAGTGGTGCCTAACCCTAAATACCCCTGTCCCTTGCCTAACCCTAACCTCCTCCCTCCTGCAGGCTAACCCTAATCCCCCCACGGCTAACAGCTAACCCAGCTTGCTATACCTATGATTCCGGTGTCAGCATCTCAACTGATGTCGGGATTCTGCACCGGTGTTCTGGCCGCTGGGTTGGGATTCTGGCACCGGGATTTTGACTGCCAGCATCCTGATTGTAGGTAAATTGACTACATCCCCACAATTATGTATACTGTACATGCTGCATAAAAAGGTGGCTGGTACATATTTTAACACATTTTAATAAAAAAAAAAACATTACATCATACAGCCTATATTTTTCTACGTAAACATAAGTAGTCCCCATATTAAAACATCATTATGAATAACAAACCCACAAAAAAAAATCATAAGCACCCTCATCCGACTAAACAAGTCAGCCGAAATTGCACTGAGAAATCAAGACAGAGTGAGATTTGGAGATGTATGGAGTGGGATTTAACTACTGTAACTCAGACTTTGTGGAACCTCATGAGAATACTAAACATTAACATTGATTGTTGACAGCAAGCAAGAGTATTGATAGGTGGTCATCGATATATTTATTTAAGTATGAATGCTTTGATGAGTTCTTCATAAGACTGTGTTTTACTGTACTCTGAGCTTCAATAAAATCGGTGAACAATGCATCACTAAAAAAGACTGGTATTTAAACTTTTACAGGAAAATTATCAAAGATTTTTAAATCAATCATCATTTATCTATATTCCGAAGATATGAGACTCTCAACTCCCTACGAAATGCATGCATACTATTTTGTAACTATTGTGCTAATTTAGGACAGGATTGTTATATATATATATATATGACATTTTTGTTTTTATTGATTGTTATTATTTTTTTATTATTATAAATTTTTATTATTGTGTTTTTTATATTATTAAACTTTTACATTTTAGAAAAAAACTTTATTTTGGATGCATTTAAAGCATGCAACAGAATATGCTGGCACTAAATAAGTAAAAAATAAATAAAATAATAATAAATATATGCACTCAACATAATTATTTTTTAATTATTATAAATTTGAAATGCCAATCATTCCTAAAATTGTCTTGTTGTATCTATATAAACTAAAGCCCATTGAAAAACTGTATATTTTATTTGGACTGGCAGCTAAAGTTGCAATAAATAAATGTACTATTTATACTGAAATAGTTTTTCAACAGAGCACTTGAATTTGTAGTGGATTTTATTGAAACTAGTGAGGTAAACCTCTCAGGATTTATCGGATGACTAATGACACTATTAATCAATTGGTACTTTTATTATTCTGCAATAGGGCTCATTGGAAACAATGTAATGTACCTCTCATAAGTTTTTATTGCTATTTCCAATTAAAAGACTTGAAGATTTTCATTGAATTACTAATAGGGAAGATATTTTATATTAATAGAAGTGTGAAATGGAGGAGTTTGCTATTCCAAAAAAAGTAAATGTAACCATTGCATGGCTTTGTTCTATTTACATGGTAGCCGGCAAGCCAAATACAGGTGTCATGGGTCAGCAAATATACGGGCTCTCGTGGACAATGGCACTGCTTTCACTCCCCCCACCACCGTTACAGTCCTGGTTGTGCCAATTGCCAAATGCTGCTACTATAGAGGTGGCTGATAATGATGGTGTTTAACTTCAGTTTGCTGCTATAAAGCATTCAAATTCAGCAATTCAAGCACTTGCTGGCTGATACCAATGAGAGATAGATGTACTGTACATTGGGGACAGATCATACATATTTATTTACTAGGTTCTTTTAAAACACAAGAAGAATGTGCTAGAGATGAAATATTAAACAATATTGATGCAATGAAATATACTAAGGCTAAAATACTGTATTGCATATTTTCCAGTAATGTTTTGCATTCACATTGCCAGTTGGCTCCATTTCTTGTGATCTTGTTTTCTGGTTATTAAATCCTGTGTTCTCTGTATTATACAGTTATATGTGTGCTATTACATTGGAATGTCACCAAAGCAATGGGACAGTTAATTTCCATTAAACAATAGACATTATGTTTATAATTGTGATACATCTACAAATATGAAGGTTTGAAAATATATTTGAATAATCATCTAAGTTAACAATATCATTAGTTATGTTTAATTAGATTTTATTTAAATTTTATATTAATTTTCCAGTTTTATGTTTTAGTGAAAGATAAATATATATGCACTATGGGTCTTATTAATCATCAATTAATTTGCTGTAAGTTTCATAGAGAGCTCCATGTAGCAATTATTGCTGATCAGGGACATTATTTTCCCCAAGTGACACATTATTTGCTCTCTAATTATCTTGCCTAGAAAGTATAACTATGTCTGCATGAGTTATCCAGACTTTCTACAGGCAATCCAATCTGCAATCACTATTCTGCAAGTAAGTACAGCAGCTGTCCCTGAGTTGCATCACCGGTATACAGTTGTAAGAGGACTATTTAGACAAACACATCATTAGGGATCTACAGAAAATGACCTTAGTCCATTAAATCATTGGTAACTACATGACTATGCTTTGTATGTTCCATATATATGGCTAAATGTAATAGCCTGTGATCTTCAGCCGCTGCAGGAATATTTGTGAATCTCCCTGTATTTTTAAAGCAGCTATCATTTTACAGGCTATACTAAACTGGTTTAGCCTTTAAAGTGATTGCCATTTTAAAAATATGGCAAACATGTACTTGGCTCACTTTATTTAGTAATGGTGTATTATGAATATACATCTGCTGGAAGATTTTTCCAAGTGCATGAGACTCTTTTATATAAACATTATTTTCTAACAATAATAATTAACATTAATTAACATGAATTAAAAATTAACATTAATTAAAAGCCAATAAAAATATAGTGCACCAAAAAAATTAAGGACATTGAGCATTCTTTGGAGTGTGGCCTCATTGAAAATTTAGCTTTTCTGTTTTCCCTTCATGAATTCTATTTAATAATATCCCCTTCTCTCTCCTCTAATCTCATGCTTATAAGTAAACTGTTTAAAGCAACATTTTACATTTGAATAATTACATTTTAAAGATGATAATTTTCTTCCTCTGAAAGTTTAGATTTAGTTGTTTCTACCTTCTTTGCAGATATAACAATAAATCATTGTTAGAACTGTAATTTATAGCTTACTCTACTGCATACCCTACTTACATGCAATTAATTAGAAATTTTATTTAAAATTAAAATTATTTTTTTTTAAATGTTGCTGATTTCCTTGCTGTGAAAATCTAAACTGGTTTCATGCTATAATACATTGTGACAGCAGTTACTCATGATTATTTTGTACTGACTTCTAGTTTTACATTCATTAAAGAAGTAATAATCTATATAATCTATATAAATTATTATATAGTTTAAATGTCCATTTCACAAATAGGGGTATATTTACTCAAATGCGGGTTTCAAGAAGTTGAGATGTTTTCCATAGTAGCCAATTCATTTTACAAAAATGTTTAGCATAAACCATAAACCAAGGGAGCTACAAATACTTCTGAATATGTACATTTATCATGAATTGGTTGATTTTTATGTGCTGTAGACTCTTAGGATTATTTTGTACTAACATATTGTTTTACATTCAGTAAAGTAGTAATAATCTATATAATCTAATATATAATGATTTACATAATAACCAGCTATGGCATGTCCTGAGATCGACATGAGCAGTGGAAGTGCCCGCCCTCGTTAATGGCTCCCACTGCAGTGGACATAGAAAAGGAAGTCAAAGTGCAATCAGGGTATTTGTATGGGCAAGAAACAAGGGAAAGGGAATTTGCCTGGTCCAATATACTATTGTAAAATAATGTTGTTCTCTTGGTATTAGACAATAAATTAGACAAAAATGACTAGATTTACATTCTTGCAATAAAACATTTTGGCCCAAATGTAATAAGGTGAGAGTTTTGAAAATGTAAGAGTTTAGCAGGAAACTATCACATTGGTGGAATTTTATCTTCAAAATGGGAAAACATCTGGGTGAGAGTTTAAATCGTGAGTTTTTTTAGTCTAAAAAATGCGAGTTTGCATGTTCTCGGACTCTATTACATTGGGTGAGTTTAAAAGTGTCAGAGTTTACTGCTAAACTCTCACATTTTCTAAACTCACCCTATTACATTTGGCCCTTTGACTGTCAACAGCATACAAGTAACCATCAACTTTTTTTCCTGCGCCCCATAAGCTTGGTAGTGACCTACAGTGAAAGTTTTTTTAAGGGGGATACCCTGATACAACTGTCCTAAGGTATCTTACCATGAGATAGTATACTGAAATTCTGGAACACTCTGGGAACCCACTTTGTCTTCAATTGAACAGTTATTACACATATTTCAGTCCTATCTGCCTACACAAGTCTATATGCATGGATGACTAGGCTGAATAATACACTATGGGCTGGGCCTAATACAGAGTTAAGAGCAGGTCCAGTTAGAGGATGCAGTTTTTCACCTTGGCAAAGCCATGTTGTGTTGCTTACAAATGTAAATGTGTAGATTTTGTGTTATTAGGGGTCTGCAATTTATCTGTATTTATTCCAATCTCTAAATGAGGTCCTACATGTCTACAGCATGATCTGTTTACTGAATCTATAGACTAATATTGTATGTATATTATTATTTGTTTATTATCAAGCAGGAACTGAGGCTATACCATGTACTGTAGTACAATAAATATGCTAACAAGAATGGCAATACTAAAATAACATGCTAGAAAATGTGTGAAAAAGTATATATCCAAAATATATACCATTTACTTTTGTTAATTATAGTAATTATTTTCACTATCTTTCTTAATTCTGCAAATTGATATTTGATCTAATTATATGTATGCTGTGTTTTAGTTAATGCTTTAACTTGTCTTGTATGTTTTATTATTGGTGTATTACATTTAGTTTTAACATTGATTATTGGAAACTGATGATTGATTTTGCTATTGAAACATTAATCTCCTTTGTTTTTAGATTTTACTTTTTCTTTATTAGTTAGAAAGTCAGTGCTCTCTGTATTGGGGTAGAGTTTTTGAAGTGCTCTGTTATTTTATATAGCATTGCACTATATGTAGAAATTGTTTCTTACATGTAAGTCAGCTATGTTCAACAAATTAAGCAGAGCTGCCCCCGATCACCAGTTAATTAGTAGTGGATTTTGGCCAATGAAGGAATGAAGGAAGCGACACATATGCTGCATAGTAATGGTACGGCCATGCCAGTATCCCATACCTCCACTTAAGGCACACAAAGCAATCAAACATGCAAAAAAAAGTTTCAATACCCCACTCTTTCTCTCAATATTTCAATCACACTCTCTATGATATTTATTTGAGCAAAAAATAAATAAAAAAATAAATGAAACTAAAATATTTGAACTTCAGTTACAAATTTCTGGCACTATAAGCATATTGAAATATTCTGTATCTACACCTGTAGAGGTATTACAGGGAAAAACTGGTATCTGTTGAACAAAATCACTATTTTTAATGTGCAGTACCACTCTTGCTACAACTCTACACTCCTAACAAAATACTATACCATAGTTTAGGCATGGAAGTTGCAAAAATTATTTTGAAAATGTTGAACATTTGTATACATACATATCGGTGAAGAGCAAATAATACTACTACTAATAATAATAACAACATTAACACTACGACTAATACCACTACTTATTACTACTACTACCACTACTACTACCACTACTACTACTACTACTACTACTACTACTACTAATAATAATAATAATATATTATTATTATTATTTCATTTATAGAATATTTTTTTTCCAGTAGGATTCGCAGTACTTTTACTTTTGCAGAGTAAAAATGCACATGATGCAAATTAAACAACCTACGTATTAGCAGACTACAAAAAAAAGTGCTAAACATTTTTATAAAAATGTTTGAGTATACAGATAAGTCTTGAGTTAGAGCTGAAAAGCTAAAACCTCGAGCCCCAAAGAAATTATTGGATTTTCTAGATGCTAGTAATAGTCCTTTATATGCTAATCAAGATATGTGACTGTGATCATAAGGCATCAAAATCTGCTCTAAGTACTTTGCACCCTGGTTGGGTAGTGTTTGCCATTTTCAACTCCCTCCTCTACCCACCACCTTCTTGCTTCTCCTCACTCTCTGCCCTTGACTTAGCCACCCACTTTACATCTAAAATGTATTCCATTTGTCAGGACATGGCATCCCACCAGGCCATCTGCACACCACCCCCTCCTTTCCCAGACCACCCCTCCCCATCCATCTCACCAACACTGACATCTTTATCTTCTGTATCTGTAGAGGGAGTCATGGCCCTCATCTGGTCCTTCCCCCAATGCACCTCCACCCTTAATCCTATCCCTTTAAACCTCCTTTACTGCCTCTTTCCTGCCTGTTCCCATCTTGCTCACCTCCTCAATCTCTCCCTCTCATCAGTTACTGTCTCTTCTGCATTCAAGCATGCACTTGTCTACACATTCTAAAAAACTACTCTTGATTCTAACACTCTCTTCAACTACTGACCAATTTCTAACCTCCCTTTTGCCTCCAAACTCCTTAAGTATATTATTTACAATCACCTTACCACCTTTCTTTCCTCCCACTCTCTGCTTATCTCATTACAGTCTGGCTTCCATCCTCTCCACTCCACTGAAACTGCCCTCATGAAGGATAACACTGATCTCCTTGCTGCCAAATCCAAAAGCCACTACTCTATGCTCTTTCTTCTCAACCTTTTTTCTGCTTTTGACACTGTAAACCATCCTCTCCTCATACAAATCCTTCACTCCCTTGGTCAATGTGATGCTGCTCTCTCATGGCTGTCCTCTTACCTCTCTGACCACTTCTTCTCTGTCTCCTCTCATGACTCCTCTTCTTCCTATACTTCCACTAACAGTAGGTATCCTCCAAGGTTATGTTCTTGTACTTCTTCTATTCTTCCTCTATATATCTTTTTTAAGTAAACTCATCAGCTCTTTTGGTCTCCAATATGATCTCTATGCTGATGATACTCAAATCAACCTTTCCTCTGCTGACCTCTCCCTTTCTTTTCTCACTCCTATCTTCAACTGTCTCTCTGCTACATCTTATTGGAAGTCTCAGCACTTTCTTAATCTAAACATGTCTAAGACTGAGCTGATCATCTTCCCACCCTCCAGCATAACCTCACTAACAACAATTTAACTATCTAATGATGGCACAACCATCTCCTTTAATCACTAAGTGCACTGTCTTGGAAATATCCTCGACTCCTCACTCTCCTTCAAACCACAATTCAGTACATTTTGCAGTCCTGCCATTTATATCTCAAAAATATTTCAAGGATCAGATGCTTTCTCACACAGGATGCTGCTACAATTCTCATCCACTCACTGGTCATCTCTGCATTGGACTGCTGCAACCTCCTCCTTTCTGGCCTCCCTGACCCCTACCTACCTCCCCTACAATTTGTCCTCAATGCTGATGCTTGGCTCATCTTCCCATCCATATGTTCTACATCTGCCTCCCCTCTCCTACAAGCCCTGCTCTGGCTTCCCATCCCCTTGAGAACCCATATCAAGCTTTTCACACTCAATTATGAAACCCTCACCTAATCCTCTCCCATTTACACCTCTGAACTAATTTCTCTTCGCACACCAACCTTCCCACTTCACTCCATAAATACATGCTGCCTCTCCTGTCAACTAATTACTTTCTCTCACTCCGTTCTCCAAGATTTTGTCCATGCTGATCCCTACCTCTGGAATTCTCCCCCTATCTTTATAATACTCTCCATCTCTCTTCAAATCTTCAAAAGGACTCTCTAGACCCACTTCTTCATCATAGCCTCCAGTTCTCATCCTAACCAAAACCGCCATGCTCCTTCCTCACTGTATACACCATCTGTGTCACCTCTTTCTGTCTGCCTCTCTCATGAGGAATGTAAAATTTCATGAGCAGGGCCCTCTTCCCTCATGTGCTTCTCCTACCCTTACTTATATTATCATTTAATCGTAATTCCCCACAACCGAACTTAATACTTTGTTGCTGTTGCCCTGCTGCTTTTTTAAGTGTCATGATTGCTAATACAGCAATATTTATAAACCTTATTCTATATTGTTTTGTATTGTTTATAATTGTTTACTTGTGTGCTCATTTGCTTATGTACTTTGTAAGTCACTGCAGAACCCTTGTGGTGCCATATAAATAAAGGGTAACTATAATAATAGACCAGAGCATGATGGCTACTTATGTCATCTAGTGTATGTATTAAGAAAATAAGACTGTTATTAACTTAAATGTGCACATTTTAATATCACTTGTAAATATAATTATTTATCATATTATTTCATTAGGTATCCAAGTTATAAACAATGGAAGAATCAAACAACACAGTGGTCAAAGAATTTATACTGGTGGGATTTTCCGAACTCCACCAGTTTCAAATCTTACTTTTCATTGTTACACTACTGATGTTTATTATTAGTGTCACTGGAAACTTTGCAGTCATTGTTCTTGTTAAGGCTGGACCCTCATTGCATTGTCCAATGTATTATTTTATCTCTGTATTTGCAGCTATTGAAATTTTGTGTGTGTCTACTATAATTCCCAAACTTCTAGTGAATTTAATTGACAGTAGCAAGAAGAAGATCTCTTTTATTGGATGCTTTGTACAATTGCACGTCTTCAATACACTTGGGATAACAGAATGTTATTTGCTGGGAGTAATGGCTTTTGACAGAGATTTGGCAATTAATCATCCTTTAAGGTACTCATCAATCATGAATAATTTGTTTGTTTATCTTTTAGTAGTTCTGCCTTTCATCCTCAGTTGTATCATCAATTTATTTCCCACAATCTTCACAGCTGACTTAATATTCTGTGGACCTAATGAAATAAACCACTTTTTCTGTGATTTGGCCTCAGTACAGAACCTGGCTTGTTCTAATCCCATCATTAGTAAAATAGCGACCAGCATGGCAGCTTTTTTTGCAGGTCTTACTCCTTTCATCCTTATCATAGGATTCTACATCCACATCATTATTACAATCACCAAAATTAAGAGCATGGAAGGAAAATACAAAGCATTCTCCACTTGCTCTTCCCATCTAACTGTTTCCTGCCTCTACTATGGTTCGGTCATCATTGTCTACATAAACCCAAAGGGCAGTCAGTATGACAAGTTTCTTGCTCTTATGTACACGGTCATTGTTCCTATGTTAAACCCTTTCATTTATACATTAAGAAACAAGGATGTCAAGGAAGCTATTTATAAGCTCATGTCGCACAAATTAGAAGACTGATAATATCAAGGACACATTCATCTTCTTGAAGGCCTGATCTAGAGATCCTTGAAAGATGCATGTAGTGTTTGCACACTTGTATTTGGTGTTAGACACATCTCATGATTCATTCAACCTAAAGTCTAGCACATAGATGAGCCCATGGCAAAGATGTAGCAATTATTATTATCATCAAGAATAACCAAAAAATTGCAATGGTACAGTATATGTAGGTGCAGAATTGACATCTCAAACGTATGCATTTCAAGATCTATGTAACTCAAAATTACAGCAAGTATGCTTGCAGACTATTGCTAGTGCCTCAAGAGAGGTGTTCCAGGTGCAAAACACACAAAAGTCTTTGAAAAGGTAATTTTTTTCCAGAAGAACTGTATTTGTGTACCATTTCATATATATATATATAAATATATATATATATATATATATATATATATATATATATATAAATACTGTATAATTGATGCAAATGTAAGTCTGCTTTGAAACAATAAACATTATAATTCACAAACCATTGTATAATTTATTTATGAAATAAAAACTTTTTTTAAACTTGAGAGAGCAATAAACCTGACCTGATTAAGCAAAATGAGTTATATTTTTGAAGTCACTAATATTAGTATTAGTACTAATTTTAACTGTTTATAGTCTATTTACATGATGCAATGCAGATGGAGATAGTAAGGGACACATGTACACATACTGTATATATTTATTTCAAAGTTCCTTCAAATTAATGTAACATTTGTGTAATATTATTAGTAGAGATGTGCAGTTTTTTTTCCTAAAAACCAAACATGAACAAACTTTGGGGTTCTGAGTCGGATCGAGTAATGGCTCAGATTACTTTTGGGGATCAGAGTAGAACAAAGTACCAACTTGGGTCTGCTGTTAGTTTCAAAATCAGATTTAACAACAGAATCCCATTTTTGGATTGCAAGTAAACATGTCCAAATTACATAATTCTCTGAGAACCGGACCCACCCAAACATTGCAGATACGAACTGTATCCGAGTTGGGCTCTGGTCTTCCCACCTGACTCGGATCCAAAAATTAGATAGAATGTCATCAATCCCACATCGGATTCTTGTGGATTTTGGATTACATATAAGTCCCTCCTCGTGATGATCGGCTCCATTTGCTTCAGTCAAGCTGTGCTGTATGGGCTGTGCTGAATCTGTCCTGGGGCTGTGCTATCCATCCAGGGGCTGTGCTATCCAGGAACTGTGCTGTCCATCCAGGCACTGTGCTGTCTTTCCAGGGGATGTGCACTGAGGGCCTGATTCAGACGTGCTCGTGAGCGCACAGTGCTCGCCACTGGGTCAATGGTCCCTGACTGCACATATGCTGCCTCCGGCGTGCGCATGCGTGAGATCCATACTGTGACTACAAGACGGGGCGGCTGACGATGTTGATTGACAGCTCACCCCATTTTGTAGGCCGGAGGGGGGGTGGCTGCAGAAAAGCAGGCATTCCCTTAGGAAGGCCTGGCGTTTGTGGGCGGCCCCATTGACATCACTCGTGATGTCAGTAGTGGACTTCCTGCTCTATTAGAGCAGGAAGTCCACTCAGGTTTTCCACAGCTGAGATCCTACCATAGGGTCTCCTCGCAAGCCCGATAAACATGACCATCACCAGGCCACTCGCAAAAGCTGTGGGTGGTCACCCACAGCTTAGCGAGCGACCTGGAGGCCAAAAAAAATACACCCTGATTCAGAGCAAGCACTTGCAAACAGTGAGTGGCTCTGAATCAGTCCCTGAGTCTATTCAGGGGTTGTGCTGTCCACCCAGGGGCTGTGCTGGCTATCCAGGGGCTGAGGTATGTCCAGCCATGGGCTGTGCTGTGTCCTGTCCATGACCTCCATTGGCTGCTACTGTGCTCAGTGCTGTGCTGTGTCCATCCTCTACTGTGCTGCCAATGAACCTTTCCAGTGTCCATCTGCTCCAGTGCTATCAAATGCTCCTCTTCATGTCCATCCACTCCAGTGCTGACAACTCACCTGTCAGGTGTCCATCTGCTCCAGTGCTGCTGACATGCACCTGTCTGGTGTTTATTCACTCCAGCTCTGCCAACACACCTGTCCAGTGTCCATCTGCACCTGTGCTGCCAACACACCTGTCCAGTGTCCACCTGCTCCATTGCTACAGATGCACATTTCTGGTGTCCACCCAATCCAGTGTTGCCGATGCACCTGTCAGGTGTCCATCCACTTCAGTGCTGCTAATGCACCTGTCCAGTGTTCATCCACTCCAGTACTGCTTGTTACGTCTGAGACTGGAGGAGAGGACGTGATGGGTCTAAGTTGGGGAAGGAAGCGGAGATGAGGGGCCTGGATATATGTTCTCCTCATCCACAGGTCTTGAGTGTTGGCGAGACCTGGGCAGAGGTGCGGAGTCTAACCCACAGGATGGTGTTCGCCAGTGACCCCCCCAATTGGGATTTGGGCTTAGCTGCACCCCGTGAGCAGGTCGCGGTCCTTTGACCAGGTACCCAAGCCCTGCAGGGATAGAGACACTACACCCATGGCCCAGAGAGGTTATGCCTGCTTAGGCACAAAGCAATTCCTTTAAAACACTGTACAGTAATACACCTTGACACGAGGATCAATAATAAGGATTACAAGTTGGGAGCGACTCACGGTTACTTGAGAATTCACCAGAGATAGAAGGCACACAGGTAAAGGTGGTATACGCTGTAGCACGGATGTTCACTGGAGAAGTAAAGGCACACAGGTGGAGATGATAATGCTGCTGCACGGGTATTCACCAGGGACGTAAAGGCACACAGGTAGAGATGGTAACGCTGCTGCACGGGTATTCACCAGAGATGTTTAAGGCACACAGGTAAAGATGGTAACGCTGCTGCACGGGTATTCACCAGAGATGTTTAAGGCACACAGGTAAAGATGGTAACACTGCTACTGTAAGGAAAATAGGAACCTGGACCGGGAAACTCTCTAAAGCACGCTAGGAGACAACCGTTGTTCAGGCAATTTCCTATAACCTGTGGAACAGTTTTATACCCAGGGGAACCCTTAGACAGGTGAACAGCATCAGCTGATCACGGACCTATCAGGGAGAAGGATACAGTCACATGGGCTGACTGTCATGGCGGCGCCCATGTCCAGACTTGCGATGCCGGACACCAGCCCACCAGGAAGCCACTGCATGCGGGGAGAATACTCAGCTTCTCCCCCGCCATCACGCAAGCTGCCCGACCACCCAGGATGACAGGGGAAGCCGGCGGCACGGTAAGCGGGAGCCGATCCCCGGCTGAGCCCTGACACTGCTGACTCACCTGTCCGGTGTCCATCTGCTCCAGGGCTGCAGATGCACCTGTTCGGTGTCCATCTGCTCCAGTTCTGCTGCACCTGTCTGGTGTCCATCTGCTGCAGTGCTGTTGATACACCATTTCAGTGTCCATCTGCTCCAGTGCTGCAGATGCACCTGTCCAGTATTCATCGTACTGCTGATGCACCTGTCTGGTGTCCATCTGCTCCAGTGCTGCCAATGCACCTGTCTGATGTACATCTGTTCCAGTGTTAAAAAAAAATTAAAAAGTAAAAAAAAGTACAAATTCAAAAAGTTTAAAAAGTAAATAAAATAATAGGTTAAAAAAAGGAAAAAAAATGTTTTTTTTATACTATATTCCAGTGTATCCATATAAGTACTGTGATATTGCAGGCAGTACCCCAGTATATCCATAGAACTACTGTGATGCTGCAGGCCATACCCAAGTGTAACTATAGAAGTACTGTGATGCTCCAGACCATACCCCTGTGTTTCCATAGAAGTACTGTGACGCTGTAAGCAGTACCCCACTGTGTTCACATAAGTGGTGTGACTCCACAGTGTCAAATGCAAACAAAGTTTTAAAAAGTTAATAAAAAGTAAAAATATATATATATATTTGTTGTTGTACTGTTCTATTCAGTGGCTGTGCTGTGTTAGGAATCCACTCCCTGTCCTGTCACAGTCTGATACTGCAGTGACTCCACAAGCCATAGTCCACTGCATTCACTAACTTTGCATAAGCACTGTGACTCCAAGCAGTGTCAGTCTATAAAATCAAGTATAAAAAATAAATATATATATCTTCGGGTCTATTGTTACTTGTACAGTTCTGTGTGCTGTACCACAGTGAATTTGTTCACGTACAAAGCCTTGTGAATCCCTGCAGTTGTAGCTGAGCTGCAAATTGAAAAATGGATAATGATGAGTTTAGAAGAAAAGAGCAGGAGCAACAAACGAATTGCTGCAGCTGCTGCCACCAGTCATGACAATACTAGTCCTTCAACGTAATCTACTAAAGCCGACGCCCAAGGGCATAGAGGGTTTAAGTCAGGGCATCTAAAATCAAAGAATCATTATTTTACAGTGGTAAAGAAAAAAACACCTTTAATAAAGTATAGTGCAGAAAATGATAACATTTACAATATACCATTCACCACACAAAGTCACAAGGAAAGGCTAAAGCCTTGGCCTTTATTTACGAGGGGTAGTTCTGCAACTGTGAGGCATCTTCTTTTTCCTCTCATGATGATGTAAACTCTTTTCACTTTTGAAGAGGTGTCAAATGAAAACCACTAAGGCACAGGAGCCAACTATGTGCTCAGAAACATCACAAATTCCTGAGGAGAGTCTAAGTGTGTCCAAGAGTGCAATGTGTGAGCCTGACCTTTCCAGTACTGTACTTGAAGAGGACCATCCTTTCACCATTTTTGCACCCTCTGCAAATGTGGGAATGAGCAGCACATGTCAAAATGCTGATGTAGAAGTGCACTGGGATATTTTTGTAGCTGACACCAGTGCTAATAAGGATGTTGATGAGGATGTTGTTGATGAGGTTGTTTGTGCAAGTCAGGTACCAATGGAAACAGTTGTTGCCCATGTTAAGAAAAAGCCCATTGTCATGCCTGTGCATAAAATGAAAAAATCCACCTCTTATGTATGGAATTATTTCTACCCAATTCCTGACATCAATTGTCAAGCCATCTGTAGCATTTGCAAATTCACAGTAAGTAGAGGTAGGGACCTTAACCATTTAGGAACCTCCTCACTGTTACATTATTTGCAGCAAGTTCATGTAATGTTTTTGTAAAAATAAAAAACTGGTGCTAAAAAAAATCACAACAGACAGTCCAGCATCAGTTTGCTCCCTTCCCTCAGCTAGATCCCATCACCTGCAATCTCCATTGCCAACACCTTCATTATCAATATCCTCACTAATGATCAGCGGTAGTTCTGCATCCAGAATAAGTCTAGAAGACTCCTCCCTTAACCAGGATTCCCCAGAAGAATCTTTGAGTGCTATGCCTGCTGCTGCTGCTGGAGGTGGATCTTCATGCTAGAACGGGACCAAGAAGACTACTACTAGTAGTAGTTTAAGAAAACAATTGACTGTTAAACAATCCTTTGATAGATGAAACAAGTATAACAGCAGCTTTCACTCAGTTGCAGAATGGATCATAGGTCTCATGACAGCTATACTAGTATTAGATGGTGAAATAGTATAAATTGATGATGATAGTTTGGAGGAAGTGCCAAAGGAGGATTAGGGGGATATTTGTGTCCTATCTAAAGCTAATGAGGATGTTGATGATTCAGATCTTGCTTGTGTAAATCCACTGCCAGTGGCAGCAATTCCTGCTTGTGATAAAAAAAACAGCCATTGTCATGCCCAAGACCAGAAAAGCCATGTCTTGGGTGTGGAATTAGAAATCCTGACAACAGTTGTAAAAGCATCTGTACCATTTGAAAAGCCAAAGTTATTACAGGTAGAGACGTTAACCATCTAGGCACCTCCTCCCTTTTACATAATTTCCAGCGAGTTCATGCAATTTATGTAGCAAAATTATTATAATTTGTAAATTAATAACAAGCAGTCCAGAATCAGCTATCAGCAGTTTGGACCAGCACATGCAATCTCCCCCACCAACTCCCTCATCATCAACCTCCTCCTTAATAATTGGAGATAGTCCTTCCAAGAAAATATTTTTTGGGAGCTCAAACAAACCAAGGACTTCAGCCACAAAAGTAACAGTCCTTGTCAATAAAGTGCTTGGTTTGTTAAACTGTGTATGTCCTTTCTAATATCTCACATAAGAGTGGGTAGGAGGGCCCAAGGACAATTTCAGCTTGCACCTCTTTTCTTTTTGCACAATTTGGGACATTGCTTACTGACGTTTTATAGTTTATTAAACTACCATTTTGTCTGCTACAGCTGTGTGGTAATGTTTCATAGATGTCCTATATTTTTTTCAAACTGCAGTGTGTTTGTGCCACTGCTCTGTCGCTTACTTTAGCCAGCCAGCTCGCTGCAGCCATTGGCCTATATTGGTGAAATATAGTGAAAACAATATTGTGAGCTGTGAGGTGATTAAAATTGACTGGAAATGCCTGAAAATTATTGTTATTAAGAAAGGTAATATTGTAAGAACAAAAACAGTCCCAAATTACATGATTTTAGCTGTTTTTATAATTTTTGGCAAAAAATCCAGATCCAAAACTCTCAAGGGCGGATTGCAAAATCAAATCCAGATCCAAAACACAAAGGAGATACAGATCCAAAACCAAATTTAGCAAAACTGGCCCAGCAAACATCTCTAGTTTTTATTAATATTAAAGAAATCCAAAACCGAGTCCAAACAAAAAAATTTCAGAATGATTTTTGACAAAACCGAAACACAGTGGTCTGTGCACATCCCTAATAATTTTTAGTACATAAATAATAGAAATGGAATCAATGCTAGACATCCTGGGCTCGATTCCTCTATAATGGAGACAAACATATAGTAAAAAATAGAGAAAAATATAAATGTTATGTGTGAACAGAATGAAAATACAGTAAGTGATTAAAAAAAATTAAATCTATTCCACAAGGTGTACTTCAAACAATATTACACTTTATTTGTCCCAGTGAGCAAGGATGAACAAAGTTTGAAGTACACCTGGGCATCTTCACAAAGACAATCTACTAGAGAACAACATAATTTGAAAGAGGTAAGCTACATTCTATGATGGGGGTGATAGAGGGAACTAAAATCCTTCATTTTCAAAGCTGCAGATTATCTGTGGTTGTGTACGCAGGATTTAAACAGCAATACTATTATGTGCAAATCTTAATGCTTGTGCTTGTACTTAATGGTATTGCTGTTTTTATTTTTGGGGGCAAAAATGTTGACAATCGACACCTTCAAAATGCCACTGCTTTTTATATAAAGTCCTTGTCTTAGTGTCCTGTCTACCTATAAAACACAATAATACCTCATTTGTGAAAAGCCTCTTCTACATGGATTAATGTTCTGGAGCACTTGAGAATTGGTGAGCATATATTGAGTTTTAAGGGAAAAACATCTGCTATAATTGAAGACCTCTATTATTTGTTCACTTCAGGTATTCATCAGAGCACACACACACACAAACATAGACACACACACTAACACACATAGACATACAAACAGGCATGCAGACTTTTGTTCTAGGAAACCAACAACAAATATATTAGGCGCTTCAGTAATAGGCCTGATATTGTGGGACCTTATAGTAGCTCTACCAGAAAAGGGTGGCTAACCCCTAAATTAGATAAAAAATGAAAACTATAAACTGGGAGTGTTAACGTATCCAAATATAATAATTGATTATCTCATTGGAAGTGTTTGTATGAAGTATGAAACAAAGATGTGTATGACCCGGGAGGGAACATACACTATAACATGACGATCTGGCATATAACAATAAAGATATAAAATAAACACATGACAGACAACATAAAACACAGGACTAGCAGCTGACTATACCCAGTAAGAGCAAACACATAAATATGGAACACTGTGGCCACAAGTAACAGACAAACAAGTGAATGCAGTCTGACTTATATGCAGCAGCAGGGCTGCCATCAGAAATCGTGGGCCCCGGTACTGACAAAATAGGCAGGGTTCCCCTGGGGGATGGCGCATAGGTGGGTGGAGCTGTGTATAATGTGGGTGGAGTTACACTGTGGGGTGGGACATCAATTGATGATTGAACCAGTTTAAAAATTCTCAAAGTTTGGGGTCGGGAAGGAAGGATGGACGTGGGGACACACGGCTGGGAAGCCTGGACTGGGAGGGCACAGAAAAGGCTGAGCTGGGGGTGCACAGGGCAGGGAAAGTTGGCTGGACTAGAGGGGGGCAGGGAAGGCTAGGTGTACTAGGGGGGAGGCACAGGGCAGGTAAGGCTGGACTGGGAAGGGGGAACAAGGCAGAAAAGACTGGCTGGATTAGAGGGCACAGGGCAGGGAAAGATGGCTGGATTAGAGGGCACAGGGCAGGAAAGGCTGGCTGGACTGAGGGGGCACAAGGCAGATAAGTCTGTCTGGACAAGGGGAGCACAGTGCAGGCAAAGGCTGGCTGGAGTAGAGGGTTAGGGTAGGAAAGGCCAGCTGCACTAGGTGGAGGGGCATAAGGCAAGGACTTTGAGTCCTACCTTGTTTGTCAGCATCAGCGGGGCCCTGGGGACAGCGGTGCAGATATACAATGGCAGCCTGGGAGAAACGGCGCAGTGCTGCTGGCGGTCTTTCAAATATGGCATTGGCTGTGAGCCAATCACAGCTCGCATACCAGCAGCCAATCAGGAGCGGCCATCGTGGCCACTCCTGATTGGTTGTCGGTCCGCGAGCTGTAATGTTCGCGGATGGTGCCATGTTTCAAATACCGTCGGCGGCGCTGCACTGTTTCTCCCAGGCTGCCGAAGCCTGATTCTTCACATCTTCTGCCCTGCTGTCACCGGACCCCCTCTCTCTCTCCGGGCCTGGGACTCCAAGCCCGGCAGACCCCCCCTGATGGCAGCCCTGTGCAGCAGTATAGTTAGTCTGATGGCGGCCCTGTGCCGCAGTATAGTTAGTGCATTAGTAAAATAGCAGCAGCAGGCTAATGTCAGTATGGTGTTAATCCATATGCACAGTCACTGTGCTCATTTAAAAAGAATATCAATATAATCCAAAGTGAAAGGTGGGAAGTGTAATCCGTTAGTAAGCAGCAGCAGTAAGTTAGTGAAAATATTGTAGCAATCCGTATACACAGTCAATTGAAAAAAATATAAAATTTTACTATGATCCCAAAAAGACTGCTCCATCCAGAACATAGGAGAAGCCTCTCCATTCACAACGGCATACCACCAGACATGGACCTGGAATGTGATTGCCGGCCTGCAGAGAAACCTGTCCACACGGTTTCATCTAGGAGTCTCCACCAGGAGTACAGGTACACTGCAGCATGCATGCTCACACATGTCAGATTTTAGCTGCATTGTTATCCATACTTAATATTTTTTCAATTTTTTCTACTATGTTTCATTTCGCCCTGTTTCTGTTACTGGCTCAACCCCTTTGTTTTTTAGGGATCATAGTAAATTGCGTATTTTTTCAATTGACTGTACTGTATATACGGATTGCTACGATATTTTCACTAACCTATTGCTGCTGCTTACTAACGGATTACACTTCCCAGTATTCACTTTGGATTATATGGATTTTATGTTTACAATGAGCATAGTGACTGCGCATATGGATTAACAGTCAGTGGCGTCCTTCCCTGTGGTGTCACCCAGTGCGGGGAGGGGTGTGGCTTCGCAGACAGGGTGTGGCCTCACGGCTGAACCCTTGTGATCCCATTATTACTGGGGTGCAGGGGGGGTGCGGGAGGTGCACTGTGGCCTGCCCTGTGTACAGTGCCGGCCAGCTCCCTTACCGTTGCCAGGAGCCGAGTGCTGCACTTATTATACAGTGCAGCACCCAGCTCCTGTCACTGAGGGGGAGTCTATACCTTGGTGTCACCCCTCGGCGTGTTACACCCGGGTGCAGCCCACATCCCCTTTGTGATGCCACTGTTAACACCAGGGCTGCCATCAGAAATTGTGGGGCCCAGGACTGACAGAATAGGCAGGCCCCTCCCATCATTCAATGCAGTCTGTTTGCGGTGCGCCCTGCCTTATATATATATATATATATATATATATATCACCTCACTCTCCCCCCTTGAATGCACCTCACTCTCCCCCCCTTGAATGCACCTCACTCTCCCCCCCCTTGAATGCACCTCACTCTCCCCCCCATGAATGCACCTCACTCTTACCCCCCCTTGAATGCACCTCACTCTCTCCACCTTTATTGCAGTCTATACACAGTCAGTGGTGCATCCATGGTCCGACTCCTGCCTTTTTTTTATTACCTCCCCCCTGTTATTGTGCGCAATTTCCCCACTTACCTTGTTTGCGATGAGATCTGGTGGTGACTACTTCTTCCACAGTCCACTGCAGCTCCTCTTCTTGATCTGCAGCTCCTTCGATGTCGACCTTGTCCTCCAGTGGCGCACGTGACGTCATGACATCACACGTGCTGACTCCAAAACAAGCTTTATTGAAAGCTTGGTTTGGAGTCTGACTGTGCCACTATAAGCTGGTGGAGGAGTAGCCCAAGCGGGCTGGGCTGCCTCCTCCAGCTCCATCAGTAGTAACGGGGATGGGTCGGCGGGCGGTAGCAGAAGCAGTCCAGGCCCTCTTCCCTCTCTTCAAGGGGGTAATTCAGGCTGCAGGCTCTGCAAAGGTGTGGTAGTGGGCAGGCCCCGGCACCTCGCCCCCCGTGCAGCCAGAGGCCAGGCCCGGGACTCCAGTCCCGGCTGTCACCCCCGATGGCAGCCCTGGTTAACACTATACTGCCATTAACCTACTGCAGCTACTTACTAATACACTACTGTGGCAAATGCAGGATTTCAGAGTGAGTGTGGCCAGTCCATGAAGAGGACAGAATTAGCTCTTATCCAGCTATAATATGCGTCATACAAAGTGTATTATGTGTCATAATTCCAGCATATACAGGACCAGGGATCACAGTAAGCCATCCTGCCTGAGCTGAATGGTTTTATTTCACATGTGGGCACCATTACAGAGCACTGGAACAAGTCCGGGAGTCTTGGATTGCAGCAGAAGAATCTAGCACTGGCCTGTACATATATGTACATATTGGTCTCCTTCTGCACTGGATAGAGTATATACAGTATTAATAATTAACCTCATAGGTGGTCTTTAGCAGTGTTCCCCTAACAGTGCATGTTTTCCATATCTCATAGTTGGTTCACAGGTGTATTTACTATTGGCTGACATGTTAAAAGATCCACAGGTGGTGCTAATTATTTCATTTGTGATACTGAGTAGAACATGCAGCACTAGTAAAATTCTATACTACTATTTCTATTGTGGTCATGGTGTGGGCTAGGGAGGGCGGTTTCCAGGCAACTGGAATCCCCCTGCATTTGCCTATGCACTAACTATGCATTGGGGGATGATTGTACCCTGTATTATTATTCTCATTTTAAAATTTGTTTTTTTTATGATATTATTTTATGAATTTATTCTGCATGGATACATGCATTCTTTGAGTGTCAATTTTATATAATGAAATAAATATACATGTATTTTGTATTTTGAGACCGTCCATCTATAGGTTATTTTAAGTGCTGACTTTATGCTCTTTGATACTTCATACAAACACTTCCACTTAGATATTAAATTATTATATTTGGATACATTAACACTCCCAGTTTCCTGTTTTCAGTATTTTAGGAACCTATACTTGTCAGACTGGTGTATGGTACACAGCCACCTTAGACAACAAGTTTGTTATAGATATATCATAAATCCTATAGTGAGTACACTATGCGTACAGTGAGTATGTTGACCTCACAATACAGGCACTGTGATCCAACATGGGTTTAGTGCTCTATTCAGCCAATAAGCAGCATACTTAAAGTTATAACACTAGCATGGGTAAAACGCTACAGGATCCCAGTATTAAACCCATGCTGGGATCCTGTCAGTGGCATTGTGAGGGTAAGCTAGTCATTGTACACATAGAGTATTCATTATACACATGTGTAGAGACACAAACCAATAATTTTTGTAATTACATTATATTAATTGTTAAGATTTTATGCAAATGTGAATTTCAGTATAGTGTTGAGGGTTATAATTTGTAAATAAAGCTGGAACAAACTTGATATAATGTATTTTATTTTCCAGGGTGTATTGTGACTAAATGTCTGCATTTTGTCAAGGTATGATGACTTTCTATAGGCACTGAATGTTTCCTTTCTTTTCCCACATGCGTGCGAGAGAGTCTTCCATCACATGCAAAGTACAGGTACACCAGACATGAAATACATCAAAGTAAAGGAGGAGTGTAGAGTATATATTAGCTGACTGTCAAATATAAAGATGAGTGGTCCGGTTTTGTTAAAAACTGAACACGCCCGGACTTTGGGGTTCCCAGTAGAACCAAGTACTGGCTCTGATCATATGGGGTTCTGAGTAGAACCAGTCCCGATCTGGTCTCCACAACAAGTTTGGAACTCGACTCTAAAAAACGGATCTCACATATTTTGGATTGCATATAAGTCCCTCCCTTGTGATTTTGGGTGCTGTGAGGTGGTCAAAATTGACTGAAAGTGACTGGGAATGAATGTCAATTATTTTAATAATACTATAGGAATAAAAACAGGACCAGGTTACATGATTTTAGCTGTTTTTATCAATATGTAAAGAAATCCAAAAGGGAAACCAAGCCAAAACAATTAAAGAGTTTTAATAAACCATAACCACAACACAGGGTCCACACAAACTTCTAGTCAAAAATCCCAGTTATGCAAAGAGAAATCAAATAAGTGTTAAGAAAAAGGCAACATAGAATATTAACATCATATTAAAGTAATAGAACTTATTTGTTTGCACACAGTAAAAAGCATTTTTTAATACATAAAATTGTAATATGACCTACTGTATGTGAATAACCTGATATAAAAATAATTGGTATGCTCAAATTTTCTATTGTAATAAAACCTTCTATACAAATAAAAAAACTTAAGGAACATGCTCGGATTAAGTGTAAATTATTATTATATACTCCATATAAATTGAATGTTGTGACTAGCATTAAAGAACGTGCTCGGGTTAAGTGTAAAGTAATATTATATGCTCCTATAAATTGTATGTTGTGAATAGCAACTGAATCTCAGTATCAGCACCATAAGTAGCACTCCGGAGCCTGCTGCATGATTTTGCAGTTTTTAGTGATTAGCAAGGTAACCAGGTAAGCCAAATACAGGTGCCACGGGGCAGCAAATGTACAGGCCTCTTGAGCAATGGCACCACTTTCAGCCCTTTCAGTAAAACATAACTTTTAATACAGTATTAAAAGTTATGTTTTAGTTAATGAATACTCTTACATTTGTGCGCCACATTGTACAATTTATTTTTTCTTTTTCTGTCTTTAGAATTTAACTTATATGGTTCCCCATATTGTCAGTGGCAGCACCCCCATTTATTATACATGATCTTTTGATCAACCAATTTATTATAGGGACACGTTTGTAATTCTACCTGTTAGTGCAGTGGTTCTCCTTTTCCCTCTTTTCCCTGGATTGAATCTTATTTACAATTACCTTACCACCTTTCTTTCCTCCCACTCTATGCTTGACCCATTACAGTCTGGCTTCTATCCTCTCCACTCCACTGAAACTGCCCTCATGAAGGACAACACTGATCCCCTTGCTGCCAAATCCAAAGGCCACTACTGTATGCTCATTCTCCAGAACCTCTCTGCTGCTTTTGACACTGTAAACTACCTTCTTCTCATGCAAATCCTTCACTCCCCACACTATCAATGTGATGCTGCTCTCTCATGGCTGTCCTCTTACCTCTCTGAGCACTTCTTCTCTGTCTCCTCTCATGACTCCTCTTCTTCCCATATGTCCACTAACAGTAGGTATTCCCCAAGGTTCTGTTCTTGGACCTCCTATTCTCCCTCTATACATGCTTTTTAGGTAAACTTGTCATCTTTTTTGGCCTCCAACATCACCTCTATGTTGATGATACTCAAATCTACTTTTCCTCCGCTGACCTCTCCCTTTCTTTTCTCACTCCTATCTTCAACTATCGCTCTGCTACCTCTTCCTGGATGTTCCAGCACTTTCTTAATCTAAACATGTCTAAGACTGAGCTGATCATCTTCCCCCCCTCCCACATAACCTCACTTACAACAATTGAATTATCTATTGATGGCACAACCATCTCCTCTAGCCCTTAAGTGCACTGTCTTGGAATTATCCTCGACTCCTCAATCTCCTTCAAACCACAATACAGTACTTTTTGCAGTCCTGCCATTTCTGTGTCATAAATATTTCCAGGATCACACCCTTTCTCACACAGGATGCTACTACAATTCTCATCCACTCTCTGTTCATCTCCACATTGGACTTCTGTAATCTACTGCTATCTGGCCTCCCTGATCCCCACCTCCCTCCACTCCAATTTGTCCTCAATGCTGATGCTTGGCTCATCTTCCCCTTCATATGTACTACATCTGCCTCCCCTCTCCTACAAGCCCTGCTCTGGCTCCCCATCCCCTTGAGAACCCATATCAAGCTTTTCACACTCAATTACAAAGCCCTCACATAATCCTCTCCCATTTACACCTCTGAACTAATTTCTCTTCACACACCTACCTGCCTGCTTCGCTCCATAAATACATGCTGCCTCTCCCCCTATGTTTGTAATACTCTCCATCTCTCTACAAATCTTCAAAAGGACTCTCTAGACTTACTTCTTCATCAGTCCTCCAACACTCATCCTAACCCAAACTGCATTGCTCCTCCCTTACTGTATACCATGTCTGTCTGCCCCTCCCCTTTAGAATGTAAACTCTCATAAGCAGGGCCCTCATCCCTCATGTACTTCTCCTACCTTTACTTATGTTATCATATAATCCTAACTCCCCACAACCGCACTTAACACTTTTTTGCTATTGCCCTGCTGCTTTCTTAAGTGTGATGATTGTTAATACAGCAATATTTATAAACCTTATTGTATTTATTGTTTTGTATTGTTTACAATTGTTTTTATTTTAACACATTTTAATAAATAAAAAAACATTACATCATACAGCCTATATTTTTCTACGTAAACATAAGTAGTGCCCATATTCAAACATCATTATGAATAACAAACCCACAAAAAAAAATCATAAGCACCCTCATCCGACTAAACAAGTCAGCCGAAATTGCACTGAGAAATCAAGACTGAGAGTGAGATTTGGAGATGTATGGAGTGGGATTTAACTACTGTAACTCAGACTTTGTGGAACCTCATGAGAATACTAAACTTTAACATTGATTGTTGACAGCAAGCAAGAGTATTGATAGGTGGTCATCCATATATTTATTTAAGTATGAACACTTTGATGAGTTCTTCATAAGACTGTGTTTCACTGTACTCTGAGCTTCAAAAAAATTGGTGAACAATGCATCCCTAAACAAGACTGATAATTAAACTTTTACAAGACAATTATCAAAGATTTTAAATCAATCATCATTTATCTATATTCCGAAGATATGAGACTCTCAACTCCCTACGAAATACATGCATACTATTTTGTAACTATTGTGCTAATTTAGGACATCATTGTTATACATATGACATATTTGTTTTTATTGTTTGTTATTAATTTATTATTATTATTAATTTTTATTATTATGTGTTTTTACTATTATTAAACTTTTACATTTTAGAAAAAAACATTCTTTTCGATGCATTTAAAGCATGCAACAGAATATGCTGGCATTAAATAAGAAAAAATAAATAAAATAATAATAAATATATGCACTCAACATAACTATTTTTTAGTTATTATTAATTTGAAATGCCAATCATTCCTAAATTTGTCTTGTTGTATCTATATAAACTAAAAAAATAAATAAACACGGCGCTTAACTAGTCCCCCCTAGAAAAAGTATTAAAACATTACTGTAAAATAATACTCCGCTGCAAGTCCAGATGGAACCTACTGTGAAAGTTCCAATAATAGATACCAAACAAAAACAACACACTGGACGTGCGCTGCTAAATAATAATAATGACAATATTTAATATATAAATGACATGGCCAAATGCACATATAAAATTATTAAAAGAAACAATGATGGCAATACAAATAAATGTACATACAATAAACCCCAACAATGGTCCTAAATCTGCAGATGTATCTAATAATGGCTGAGTGTCATGACACTAGGTGAATGCTATCCAATTACTGGTAGTTTAGTTCCTTGGAGGAAAAAACGTATGATAATAGGAACTCCACTTGTTGCCAAAAACTGTGACAGTAGCTATAGCATAGTAACAATGTATCCTGTGTAATCAGAATCTGGCAGCTCGGTACCTGGGAACCTCCCCTCTCCCTCCCTTCTGCTGCTTCTGACCTGAGAAACACAGCTCACCTTACATCATACCGACAGGTATATAAGGAGCATTTGAAGTCAGTAGCCACACCTTTTTGAGAAAATCACGTGAATGTGACGAAACGCGTCAAAGGGCTTCCTGACTTTTTACCAGTGTCTACCATCTGAACACCCGACTGTACCTGATGCTACACATAGCGGTACACTACACTCCGGTTATCCTGACTAGGACCAGGACGTTCATCTATGCCAGGACATTTGATTGTTCCAGAAAGCCTCTTTGCACTTGCCCGCGGTAAACCATGTGGAGTCCCTGCTCACGGTTGTCTCCGGGGATGCCCGGAATTCACTGCCGTGATATACACGTCTACTTGCATGGTAACTGACCCGCTGGACACGTGCCTATGTGGGAAGAGCTCTCCGGCTACTATAGCGATTGCTGTCATACAGCTTACCTCGGACGTCCTCATCTATATTTGTAACCGTGAGTTATAAGCCCATACATTGAGGCTGGTTTTCTAAGTGACCATTTTTTATTACCTTTTTTTCTTCACTGTCGGGTATCCAGAAGGCCGTATGGCTATTGTGCATTAGCACTATTGACATTTGTGTCTATTTCTTCACACAGGATACATTGTTACTATGCTATAGCTACTGTCACAGTTTTTGGCAACAAGTGGAGTTCCTATTATCATACGTTTTTTCCTCCAAGGAACTAAACTACCAGTAATTGGATAGCATTTACCTAGTGTCATGACACTCAGCCATTATTAGATACATCTGCAGATTTAGGACCATTGTTGGGGTTTATTGTATGTACATTTATATGTATTGCCATCATTGTTTCTTTTAATAATTTTATATGTGCATTTGGCCATGTCATTTATATATTAAATATTGTCATTATTATTATTATTTAGCAGCGCACGTCCAGTGTGTGTTTTTTGTTTGCTATATAAACTAAAGCCCATTGAAAAACTGTATATTTTATTTGGACTGGCAGCTAAAGTTGCAATAAATAAATGTACTATTTATACTGAAATAGTTTTTCAACAGAGCACTTGAATTTGTAGTGGATTTTATTGAAACTAGTGAGGTAAACTTCTCAGGATTTACGGGATGACTAATGACACTATTAATCAATTGGTACTTTTATTATTCTGCAATAGGGCTCATTGGAAACAATGTAATGTACCTCTCATAAGTTTTTATTGCTATTTCCAATTAAAAGACTTGAAGATTTTCATTGAATTACTAACGGAAGATTTTTTATATTAATAGAAGTGTGAAATGGGGGTGTTTGCTATTCCAAAAAAAGTAAATGTAACCATTGTATGGCTTTGATCTATTTACATGGTAGCCAGCAAGCCAGATACAGGTGCCATGAGGCAGCAAATATACGGGCTCTCGTGGACAATGGCACCACTTTCACTCCCCCCACCATTACAGCCCTGGATGTGCCAAATGCTGCTCCTATAGAGGTGGCTGATAATGATGGTGTTTAACTTCAGTTTACAGCTATAAAGCGTCCAAATTCAGCAATTCAAGCACTTGATGGCTGATACCAATGGTAGATAGATTTCCTAAATACAAGTACATTGGGGACAGATCACACATATTTATTTACTAGTGTGAGGTACTTATAAAACACAGGAAGAATGTGATAGATATGAAATATTAAACAATATTGATCAATTGAAATATACTTATGCTAAAATACTGTATTGCATATTTTCCAGTAATGTTTTGCATTCACATTGCCAGTTGGCTCCATTTCCTGTGATCTTGTTTTATGGTTATTAAATCCTATGTTCTGTGTATTATACAGTTATATGTGTGCTATTACATTGGAATGTCACGAAAGCAGTGGGACAGTTCATTTCCATTAAACGATAAACATTATGTTTATAATTGTGATATATCTCTAAATATGAAGGTTTGAAAATATATTTGAATGATCATCTAAGTTAATAATATCATTAGTTATGTTTAATTAGATTTTATTTTAATTTTATATAAATTTTCCAGTTTTATGTTTTAATGAAAAATAAATATATATGCACTATGGGTCTTATTAATCATCAATTAATTTGCTGTAAGTTCACAGAGAGCTCCATGTAGCAATTATTGGTGATAAGGGACATTATTTTCCCCAAGTGACACATTATTTGCTCTCTAATTATCTTGCCTAGAAAGTATAAGTATGTCTGCATGAGTTATCCAGACTTTCTACAGGCAATCCAATCTGCAATCACTATTCTGCAAGTAAGTACAGCAGCTGTCCCTGAGTTGCATCACCGGTATACAGTTGTAAGAGGACTATTTAGACAAACACATCATTAGGGATCTACAGAAAATGACCTTAGTCCATTAAGTCATTGGTAACTACATGACTATGCTTTGTATGTTCCATATATAGGGCTAAATGTAATAGCCTGTGATCTTCAGCCGCTGCAGGAATTTTTGTGAGTCTCCCTGTATTTTTAAAGCAGCAATCATTTTACAGGCTAAACTAAACTGGTTTAGCCTTTAAAGTGATTGCCATTTTAAAAATATGGCAAACATGTACTTGGCTCACTTTATTTAGTAATGGTGTATTATAAATCTTCATGTTCTGTAAGATTTTTCCAAGTGTCTAAGACTAAGAGTTTAGCAGTAAACTATTACATTGGTGGAATTTTATCTTCAAAATGGGAAAACATCAGGGTAAGAGTTTAAATCGTGAGAGTTTTTTTAGTCTAAAAAATGCGAGCTTGCATGTTCTCGGACTCTATTAAATTAGGCGAGTTTAAAAGTGTGAGAGTTTACTGCTAAACTCTCACATTTTCTAAACTCACCCTATTACATTTGGCCCTTTGACTGTCAACAGGCATACAAGTAACCGTCAACTTTTTCCCTGTGCCCTATAAGCTTGGTAGTGACCTACAGTGAAAGTTTTTTTCCTGATACCCTGATACAACTGTCCTAAGGTATCTTACTGTAAAGTAGCATACTGAAATTCTGGAACACTCTGGGAACCCACTTTGTCTTCAATTGAACAGTTATTACACATATTTCAGTCCTATCTGCCTACACAAGTCTATATGCATGGATGACTAGGCTGAATAATACACTATGGGCTGGGCCTAATGCAGAGTTAAGAGCAGGTCCAGTGAGAGTATGCAGTTTTTCACCTTGGCAAAGCCATGTTGTGCTGCATTGGAGGACAAATGTAAAATGTGTAGATTTTGTGTTATTAGGGGTCTGCAATTTGTACCATTTATCTGTATTTACTCCAATCTCTAAATGAGGTCCTACATGTCTACAGCATGATCTTTTTACTGAATCTATAGACTAATATTGTATGTATATTATTATTTGTTTATTATCAAGCAGGAACTGAGGCTATACCATGTACTGTAGTACAATAAATATGCTAACAAATATGGCAATACTAAAATAACATACTAGAAAATGTATGAAAAAGTATATATCCAAAATATAAACCATTTACTTTTGTTAATTACTGTAATTCTTTTCACTATCTTTCTTAATTCTGCAAATTGATATTTGATCTGATTATATGTATGCTGTGTTTTAGTTAATGCTTTAACTTGTCTTGTATGTTTTATTATTGGTGTATTACATCTAGTTTTAGCATTGATTATTGGAAACTGATGATTGATTTTGCTATTGAAACATTAATCTCCTTTGTTTTTAGATTTTACATTTTCTTTATTAGTTAGACAGTCAGTGCTCTCTGTATTGGGGTAGAGTTTTTGCAGTGCTCTGTTATTTTATATAGCATTGCACTATATGTAGAAATAGTTTTTTACATGTAAGTCAGCTGTGTTCAACAAATTAAGCAGAGCTGCCCCCGATCACCAGTTAATTGGCAGTGGATTTTGGCCAATGAAGGAATTAAGGAAGTGACACACATGCTGCATAGTAATGGTACGGCCATGCCAGTATCCCATACCTCCACTTAAGGCACATAAAGCAATCAAACATGCAAAAAAAAGTTTAAAAGCCCCACTCTTTCTCCCAACATTTCAATCACACTCTCTATGATAGTTATCTGAGCAAAAAAAAAAAAATGAAACTAAAATATTTTAACTTAATTTCTGACACTATAAGCATATTTAAATATTCTGTGTCTACACCTGCAGAGGTATTACAGGGAAAAACTGGTATCTGTTGAACAAAATCACTATTTTTAATGGGTAGTACCACTCTTGCTACAACTCTACACTCCTAACAAAATACTATACCATAGTTTAGGCATGGAAGTTGCAAAAATTATTTTGAAAATGTTGAACATTTTTATACATGCATATGAGTAAAAAGTTTGCATATACAGATAAGTGTTCAGTTAGAGCAGAAAAGCTAAAACCTCGAGCCCCAAAGAAATTATTGGATTTTCTAGATGCTCCTAATAGTGCTTTATATGCTAATCAAGGTATGTGACTATGATCATAAGGCATCAATGTCTGCTTTAAGTACTTTGGATCCTGGTTGGGTAGTGCTTTGAAAATCCATAAGCCAGCGTAGGGTGCAGTGAATGGATGTTATGTCGCAGGAACAGGCATGGTTTGTTAACTGCATGGCTGCTCCATTGTGTAACAGCTCAAAGTGGTGCAATTCTTTTGCTTTTTGGCCCAGGTAGAGTGCATTGCAGGAGTCCAGGCATGAGGATATATATACATGTACTAGTGTAGGAAGATATTTTGAGGTGATCAAGTGCCCTACCTCCAAATTCTTTGACAACCTTGCCTCCTCGCTCCCCCACTTCCTCTCCTCAGACCTTCCCATACTCATATTAGGTGACTTTAATATTCATATCGATGTCCTCACAGATTCCTCTGCCTCTAAACTCCTTACCGTCACATCAACATTTGGTCTAACCCAATTGACCTCCTCACCCTCCCACGTAAATAGAGATGGAAGGGTGAGGAGGTGATATTTGTAATATTTCTGATTAAGCAAATTCCTCATTCCTTTTCTCTGACCATCACCTTCTCTTTATTCACTTATCCCTTTATCTTTCTCCACTTCTGCCTCATTAGGCCATCATCACTAAGCTTAATATTGAGACTATTGATACCATTTCCTTATCCTCCCTACTCGACTCACTTCTCTCTCTCTCTGCTGCTCTGAACAAGCCATTTCCCTATACAATGCCTTCCTTACTTCTGCTCTTGGCTCTATTGCTCTGGCAATCACTACTCACTCTTATTATTATTATCAGTTATTTATATAGCGCACACATATTCCGCAGCGCTTTACAGAGAGAATATTTGGCCATTCACATCAGTCCCTGCCCCAGTGGAGCTTACAATCTATATTCCCTACCACATGCACACACACGGGTTAATTTTTGGTGGGGAACCAATTAACCTACCAGTATATTTTTGGAGTGTGGGAGGAAACCGGAGTACCCGGAGGAAACCCACGCAAGCACAGGGATAATATACAAACTCCACACAGTTAGGGCCATGGTGGGAATTGAACCCATGACCTCATTGCTGTGAGGCAGTAATGCTAACCATTACACCGTCTGTGCTGCCCACTCTTGAAGATTCACACCTCAGCCCCGACATTGAAAATACACCAAATACCTTCAAAAGTGCCAAGCAACAGTGGAGGAAATCATGCTCTAAGGCAGACTTCTTCCAGTTCAAATTATGCTCTATTTCCATAGTGCTGAACTTTCCCTCTCTAAACATTTGTATTTCTAAACCTCACATTCTCCAAGTGTCCCTTTGCCATTTTTAACTCCCTCCTCTACCCACCACCTTCTTGCTTCTCCTCCTCACTCTCTGCCCTTGACTTAGCCACCTACTTTACATCTAAAATGTATTCCATATGTCAAGACATGGCATCCCACCAGGCCCTCTGCACACCACCCCCTCCTTTCCCAGACCACCCCTTCCCATCCATCTCACAAACACTGACATCTTTATCTTCTGTATCTGTAGAGGGAGTCATGGCCCTCATCTGGTCCTTCCCCAATGCACCTCCACCCTTAATCCTATCCCCTTAAACCTCAGTTACTGCCTCTTTCCTACCTGTTCCTATCTTGCTCACCTCCTCAATCTCTCCCTCTCATCATGTACTGTCTCTTCTGCATTCAAGCATGCACTTGTCTACACATTCTAAAAAACCCACTCTTGATTCTAACACTCTCTTCAACTACTGACCAATTTCTCTCCTCCTTTTTGACTCCAAACTCCTTAAGTGTATTATTTACAATCACCTTACCACCTTTCTTTCCTCCCCCTCTCTGCTTGATCCATTGCAGTCTGGCTTCCATCCTCTCCACTCCACTGAAACTGCCCTCATGAAGGACAACACTGATCTCCTTGCTGCCAAATCCAAAAGCTACTACTCTATGCTCTTTCTTCTCAACCTTTTTGCTGCTTTTAACACTATAAACCATCCTCTCCTCATACAAATCCTTCACTCCCTTGGTCAATGTGATACTGTTCTCTCATGGCTGTCCTCTTACCTCTCTGACCACTTCTTCTCTGTCTCCTCTCATGACTTCTCTTCCTCCTATACTTCCACTAACAGTAGGTATCCCCCAAGGTTTTGTTCTAGGACTTCTCCAATTCTCCCTCTATATGTCCTCTTTAAGTTATCTCATCAGCTCTTTTGGTCTCCAATATGATCTCTATGCTGATGATACCCAAATCTACCTTTCCTCTGCTGACCTTTCCCTTTCTTTTCTCACTCCTATCTTCAACTGTCTCTCTGCTACATCTTATTGGAAGTCTCAGCACTTTCTTAATCTAAACATGTTTAAGACTGAGCTGATCGTCTTCCCACCCTCCTGCTTAACCTCACTTAAAACAATTTAATTATCTATTGATGGCACAACCATCTCCTTTAGCTCCTA
The DNA here is from genome assembly GCA_031769625.1 of Taudactylus pleione. NCBI lineage: Eukaryota > Metazoa > Chordata > Amphibia > Anura > Myobatrachidae > Taudactylus > Taudactylus pleione. The sequence goes on from JAUIMM010000586.1 coordinate 2,707,328, forward strand.
AGTGAACTGTCTTGGAAATATCCTCAACTCCTCACTCTCCTTCAAACAACAAATCAGTACGTTTTGCAGTCCTGCCATTTATATCTCAAAAATATTTCCAGGATCAGATGCTTTCTCACACAGGATGCTACTACAATTCTCATCCACTCACTGGTCATCTCCACATTGGACTGCTGTAAGCTCCTCCTATCTGGCCTCCCTGGCCCCTACCTCCCTCCACTCCAATTTGTCCTCAATGCTGATGCTTGGCTCATCTTCCCCTCCATATGTTCTACATCTGGCTCCGCTCTCCTACAAGCTCTGCTCTGGCTCCCCATCCCCTTGAGAACCCATATCAAGCTTTTCACACTCAATTATGAAGCCCTCACCTAATCCTCTCCCATTTACACCTCTGAACTAATTTCTCTTCACACACCAACCTTCCCACTTCACTCCATAAATACATGTTGCCTCTCCTGTCAACTAATTACTTTCTCCCACTCCCATCTCCAAGATTTTGTCCATGCTTATCCCTACCTCTGGAATTCTCCCCCTATCTTTATAATACTCTCTGTCTCTCTACAAATCTTCAAAAGGACTCTCTAGACCCACTTCTTCATCATAGCCTTCAGCTCTTACCCTAACCCAAACTGCCATGCTCCTTCCACACTGTATACACCATCTGTGTTACCCCTTTCTGTCTGCCTCTTCCCTGAGGAATGTAAACTTTCACGAGCAGGGCCTTCTTCCCTCATGTGCTTCTCCTACCCTTCCTTATATTATCATGTAATCGTAACTCCTCACAACCGCACTTAATACTTTGTTGATGTTGCCCTGCTGCTTTTTTTTAAGTGTCATGATTGCTAATACAGCAATATTTATAAACCTTATCCTATATTGTTTTGTATTGTTTATAATTGTTTTCTTGTGTGCTCATTTGCTTATGTATTTTGTAAGGCACTGCAGAACTCTTGTGGTGCCATATAATTAAAGGGTAACTATAATAATAGACCAGAGCATGATGGCTACTTATTTCATCTACTGTATGCATTAAGAAAATAAGACAGTTATTAACTTAAATGTGCACATTTTAAAATCACTTGTAAATATAATTATTTATCATATTATTTATCATATTATTTCATTAGGTATCCAAGTTATAAACAATGGAAGAATCAAACAAAACAACGGTCAAAGAATTTATACTGGTGGGATTTTCCGAACTCCACCAGTTTCAAATCTTACTTTTCATTGTTACACTACTGATGTTTATTACTAGTATCATGGGAAACTTTGCAGTCATTGTTCTTGTGAAGACTGGAACCTCACTTCATTGTCCAATGTATTATTTTATCTCTGTATTTGCAGCTATTGAAATTTTATACGTGTCTACTACCATTCCCAAACTTCTAGCGAATTTAATTGACAGTAGCAAGAAGAAGATCTCTTTTATTGGATGCTTTGCACAGTTATATATCTTCAATGCACTAGGGATAACAGAATGTTACTTGCTGGCAGTAATGGCTTTCGACAGAGATTTGGCAATTAATCATCCTTTAAGGTACTCATCAATCATGAATTATTTGTTTGTTTATCTTTCAGTGGTTCTGCCTTTCATCCTCAGTTGTATCATCATTTTATTTCCCACAATCTTCACAGCTGATTTAATATTCTGTGGACCTAATGAAATAAACCATTTTCTCTGTGATTTGGCCTCAGTACAGAACCTGGCTTGTTCTAATCCCATCATTAGTAACATAGCGACCAGTGTGGCAGCTTTTTTTGCAGGTCTTACTCCTTTCATTCTTATCATAGGATTCTTCATCCACATCATTATTACAATCACCAAAATTAAGAGCGTGGAAGGAAAATACAAAGCATTCTCCACTTGCTCTTCCCATCTAACAGTTTCCTGCCTCTACTATGGTACAGTCATCATTGTCTACATAAACCCAAAAGGCAGTCAGTATGACAAGTTTCTTGCTCTTATGTACACGGTTATTGTTCCTATGTTAAACCCTTTCATTTATACATTAAGAAACAAGGATGTCAAGGAAGCTATTTATAAGCTCATGTCACACAAATTAGAAGAATGATAATATCCAGGACACATTCATCTTCTTGAAGGCCTGATCTAGAGATCCTTGAAAGATGCATGTGGTGTTTCCATACTTGTATTTGGTGTTAGACACATCTCAACATTCGTTCAACCTAAAGTCTAGCACATAGATGAGCCCAGGGCAAAGATGTAGCAATCATTATCATCATCATGAATAACGAAAAAAATTGCAATGGTACAGTATATGTAGGTGCAAAATTGACATCTCAAACTTATGTATTTCAAGATCTATGTAACTCAAAATTACAGCAAGTATGCTTGCGGACTATTGCTAGTGCCTCAAGAGAGGTGTTCCATGTGGAAAACACATGAAAGTCTTTGAAAAGGTAATTTTTTCCAGAATAACTGTATTTGTGTACCATTTCATATATATGTACTGTATAATTGATGCAAGTCTACTTTGAAACTATAAACATTATAATTCACAAACCGTTGTATAATTTATTTATGAAATAAGAACTTTTTTAAACTTGAGAGAGCAATAAACCTGACCTGATTAAGCAAAATTTGTTATATTTTTGAAGTCGCTAATACTAGTATTAGTACTAATTATAAAAGATAACATAAAAAAAACTTAACCTCAAAAATTATGTAGAGCAGTGTTATTTAAATAATGAAAGATCTCTGTTTATAGTCTATTTACATGATGCAATGCAGATGGATATATTAAGGAGCACATGTACACATACTGTATATATTTATTTCAAAATGCCTTCAAATAAATGTAACATTTGTGTATTATTATTAGTAGAGATGTGCAGTTCTTTTTTGCTGAAAAACAAACACACACAAACTTTGGGGTTCTGAGTGAGATCAAGTATTGGCTCAGATCACTGTTGGGGATCCGAGTAGAACAAAGAACCAACTTGGGTCTGCTGTAAGTTTTGAACTCAAATTTAACAACAGAATCCCATTTTTGGATTGCAAGTAAACATGACCAAATTACATAATTCTCTGAGAACCGGACCCACCCAAACATTGCAGATACGAACTGGATCCGAGTTGGGCTCAGGTCTTCCCACCTGACTCAGATCTGAAAATGAGGTAGAATGTCATCAATCCTGCATCAGATTCTTGTGGATTTTGGATTACATATAAGTCCCTCCCCACGATGATTGGCGCCATTTGCTTCAGTCAAGCTGTGCTGTATGGGCTGTGCTGAATCTGTCCTCGGGCTGTGATATCCATCCAGGGGCTGTGCTATCCAGGAACTGTGCTATCCATCCAGGCACTGTGCTGTCTTTCCAGGGGATGTGCACTGAGGGCCTGATTCAGATGCACTCATGAGCACACAGCGCTCACCACCGGGTCAATGGTCCCTGACTGCGCATCCACCGACTCCGGTGTGCTCAGACCCATACTGCGATGGCAGCTCCATTGCAATGGGTCTCGCTACAAGATGGGGCAGCTGTTGATGTTGATTGACAGCTCGCCCAATTTTGTAGGCAGGGAGGGGGGTGGCTGCACAAACATAGGCATTCCCTTAGGAATGCCTGGCATTTGTGGGTGACCCTACTGACATCACTTGTGATGTCAGTAGTGGACTTCCTGCTCTATTAGAGCAGGAAGTCCACTCGGTTTGCGAGAGCAGAGACCCTACCACAGGGTCTCCTCGCAAGGCCAATGGTCGCTATAATCGCGACCATCGCCAAGCCACTCGCAGAAGCTGTGGGTGGTCACCCACACCTTAGCGAGTGGCCTGGAGGCCAAATAAAAATAAAAATCCCCACCCTGATTCAGAGCTAGCACTCGCAAACAGTGAGTGGCTCTGAATCAGGCCCTGAGTTCATTCAGGGGCTGTGCTGTCCATTCAGGGGCTGTGCTGTCCACTTGCTATTATGTGGCATATAAATGGTTAACCACTTCATATATTAGTATCATCGATAGTGCGGTCCATCCAGGGGCTGTGCTGTCCATCCAGGGGCTGTGCTGTCCACCCAGGGGCTGAGTTGTGTCCAGCCATGGGCTGTGCTGTGTTCTGTCCATAAACTCCAGTGGCTGCTCCTGTGCTCAGTGCTGTGCTGTGTTCATCCACTACTGTGCTGCCAACGAACCTTTCCAGTGCCCATCCGCTCAAGTGCTACCAATGCTCCTGTTCATGTCCATCCACTGCAGTGCTGACGATGCACCTGTCAGGTGTCCATCTGCTCCAGTGCTGCTGACACGCACCTGTCTGGTGTTCATTCACTCCAGCACTGCCAATGCACCTTTCCAGTGTCCATCCACACCTGTGCTGCCAACACACCTGTCCAGTGTCCATCCACTCCATTGCTACCAATGTACCTTTCCAGTGTCCACCTGATCCAGTGTTGCCGATGCACCTGTCACGTGTCCATCCACTCCAGTGCTGCTGATGCACCTGTCCAGTGTTCATCCGCTCCAGTATTGCTGAATCACCTGTCCAGTGTCCATCTGCTCCAGTACTGCAGATGCACCAGTCTGGTGTCCATCTGCTCCAGTTCTGCTGCACCTGTCTGGTGTCCATCTGCTCAAGTGCTGTTGATACACCATTTCAGTGTCCATCTGCTCCAGTGCTGCCAACGCTCCTGTCCAGTGTTCATCCTACTGCTGATGCACCTGTCTGGTGTCCATATGCTCCACTGCCAATGCACCTCTCCAGTGTACATCTGCTCCAGTGTTGCTGATGCACATGTCTGGTGTCCATTTGCTCCAGTGTTAAAAAAATGTAAAAAGTAAAAAAAAAGGTAAAAATTCAAAAAAGTTTTAAATGTAATTAAAATAATAGGTTAAAAAAAGGAAAAAATTTTTTTTTTGTACTATATTCCAGTGTATCCATATAAGTACTGTGATGTTGCAGGCTGTACCCCAGTGTATCCATAGAAGTACTGTAACGCTGCAGGCCATACCCCAGTATATCTATAGAAGTACTGTGATGCTTCAGACAGTACCCCTGTGTTTCCATAGAAGTACTGTGATGCTGTAAGCAGTACCCTATTGTGTTCACATAAGTGGTGTGACTCCACAGTGTCAAATGCAAACAAAGTTTAAAAAAAGTTAATAAAAAGTAAAATATATATATATATTTGTGTGTAACAGAAGACTGCAGCGCCAATTGTGTACGAGTCCCTATATATAATATTGTCTCAAGTGTGTGTCCTTTATCTCACACTAAAGGGTTTTTGTGAGACCGTTATCATGCACCCCCCAATAACAAATGGGTGTCAGCTCAACCAGCAGAAAGATGTAACAGTGGTGGTCTGTTACATATACAAACAATCAAAAAATACCAGAGCTGGCATGGAGCGCCTATTGTGCTTATATAACTTATTAAAAAATAAATAAATAAAACTAATACCAAACCTGTGATTTTGTGCAATACAATGCTAATACAAGGGTGGCAGTATTTAAACTACCATCATCATCCAATATATGTAAACTTGTTAGTGTGTGATCTTTAGAAACAATCAGTACAACTAAAGTGCCAATGCAAAAAGATCCTATTAGGAATCCATAGGTAATTAGTGACAATAATACATAAAGTAAAATGTGACTTAATAAAAGTGAGAAAAATTCATTTTTTTAAAAAGCATAAATTATTTTTAATCAAACACAACAATAATATCCTCCTACATGAAGGATAAAAGACGTAAAACACATAAAACCATGGATAAAATTATGTATATATAGAAAAATATAGCTGTGAATTTATCAGAATAAATATGGATAAAAAATCGTTTCTTATCTGATAAAAACGGCAAGTTCATGAAATGGGAAGAGAATAAGAGCCACCGCCAACGCGTTTCGTCCGTATCCTGGACTTCTTCAAGGGATATTCTGGCTCCTGTGGGGTATCTCATATTTATACCCCTTCTAATAAGGACAAACAAGGATTGACAAGTCTCCTTTGTGACATCACTTCCGGTTTTCTTAATAATACATGTCCATTGGAACGGAATAATTATTTATATTTATAATAGATTGTCTCCTTTATTAATGCATTAGTTGATTAGAAGTCCGTTTCTTAAATATAAGTTATTTAATAGTGCATCGCTCCTTTTGATAGCCACCTAGCGTCACGTCACTTCCGCCCTTACTTTCCATATGACACGGTACTTCCGCCCTCTTCTGAGTGTGTGGTGTGAATCGTCATTTCCGCCTCCGCCTTCCCATTTCATGAACTTGCCGTTTTTATCAGATAAGAAACGATTTTTTATCCATATTTATTCTGATAAATTCACAGCTATATTTTTCTATATATACATAATTTTATCCATGGTTTTATGTGTTTTACGTCTTTTATCCTTCATGTAGGAGGATATTATTGTTGTGTTTGATTAAAAATAATGTATGCTTTTAAAAAAAATGAATTTTTCTCACTTTTATTAAGTCACATTTTACTTTATGTATTATTGTCACTAATTACCTATGGATTCCTAATAGGATCTTTTTGCATTGGCACTTTAGTTGTACTGATTGTTTCTAAAGATCACACACTAACAAGTTTACATATATTGGATGATGATGGTAGTTTAAATACTGCCACCCTTGTATTAGCATTGTATTGCACAAAATCACAGGTTTGGTATTAGTTTTATTTATTTATTTTTTAATAAGTTATATAAGCACAATAGGCTCTCCATGCCAGCTCTGGTATTTTTTGATATATATATATTTGTTGTTGTACTGTTCTATCCAGTGGCTGTGCTGTGTTGAAAATCCACTCCCTGTCCTGTCACAGTCTGCTGCTGCAGTGACTCCACAAGCCATAGCCCACTGCATTCACTAACTTTGCATAAGCACTGTGACTCCAAGCAGTGTCAGTCTATAAAAACAAGTATAAAAAATAAATATATATCGTGTCTATTGTTACCTGTACAGGTCTGTGTGCTGTACCACAGTGAATTTGTTCATGTACAAAGCCTTGTGAAGCCTCGCAGTTTGAGCTGAGCTGCAAATTGAAAAATGGATAATGATGAGTTTAGAAGAGAAGAGCAGGAGCAACAAACAAATTGCTGCAGCTGCTGCCACCAGTCATGACAATACTAGTGCTTCTACATAATCTACTAAAGCCGATGCCCAAGGGCATAGATGGTTTAAGTCAGGGCATCTAAAATCAAAGAATCATTATTTTACAGTGGTAAAGAAAAAAACACCTTTAATAAAGGGAAAGTATAGTGCAGAAAATCATAAAATTTACAATATACCATTCACCACATGAAGTGGCAAGGAAAGGCTAAAGCCTTGGCCTTTATTTATGAGGGGTAGTTCTGCAACTGTCCGTGAGGCATCTTCTTTTTCCTCTTATGATGATGTAAACCCTTTTCACTTTTGAAGAGGTGTCAAATGAAAACCACTAAGGCACAGTAGCCAACTTTGTGCTCAGAAACATCACAAATTCCCGAGGAGAGTCTAAGTGTGTCCTTGAGTGCAATGTGTGAGTCTGACCTTTACAATACTGTACTTGAAGAGGAGTATCCTTTCACCATTTGTGCACCCTCTGCAAATTGGGGACTGAGCAGCACATGTCAAAATGCTGGTGTAGAAATTGAGGATGCTAGTGTAGAAGTGCACCGGGATATTTATGTAGCCAACATCAGTGCTAATAAGAATGTTGATGAGAATGTTGTTGATGAGGTTGTTTGTGCAAGTCTGGTACCAGTGGAAACAGTTGTTGCCCATGTTAAGAAAAAGCCCATTGTCATGCCTGTGCATAAAATTAAAAAATCCACCTCTTATATATGGAATTATTTCTGCCCAATTCCTGACATCAATTGTCAAGCCATCTGTAGCATTTGCAAATTCACAGTAAGTAGACGTAGGGACCTTAACCATTTAGGAACCTCCTCACTGTTACATTATTTGCATCATGTTCATGGAATATTTTTGGAAAAAATAAAAAACTGGTGCTAAAAAAAATCACAACAGACAGTCCAGCATCAGTTTGCTCCCTTCCCTCAGCTAGATCCCATCACCTGCAATCTCCATTGCCAACACCTTCATTATCAATATCCTCACTAATGATCGGCGGTAGTTCTGCATCCAGAATAAGACCAGATGACTCCTCCCTTAAACAGGATTCACCAGAAGAATCTAGGCCTGCTGCTGCTGCTGGAGGTGGATCTTCATGCTAGAACGGGACCAAGAAGACTACTATTAGTAGTAGTTTAAGAAAACAATTGACTGTTAAACAAACCTTTGATAGAAGAAACAAGTATGACAGCAGCTTTTCACCCAGTTGCAGAATGGATCACAGCTCTCATGACAGCTATACTAGTATTAGATGAAATAGTATAAATTGATGATGATAGTGTGGAGGAAGTGCCAAAGGAGGATTAGGGGGATATTTGTGTCCTATCTGAAGCTAATGAGGATGTTGATGATGCAGATGTTGCTTGTGTAAATCCGCTGCCAGTGGCAGCAATTCCTGCTTGTTATAAAAAAAACAGCCATTGTCATGCCCAAGACCAGAAAAGCCATGTCTTGGGTGTGGAATTAGAAATCCTGACAACAGTTGTGAAAGCATCTGTACCATTTGAAAAGCCAAAGTTATTAGAGGTAGAGACGTTAACCATCTAGGTACCTACTCCCTTTTACATAATTTCCAGTGAGTTCATGCAATTTATGTAGCAAAATTATGATAATTTGTAAATTAATAACAAGCAGTCCAGAATCAGCTATCAGCAGTTTGGACCAGCACATGCAATCTCCCCCACCAACTCCCTCATCATCAACCTCCTCCTTAATAATTGGAGATAGTCCTTCAAAAAAAATATTTTGTGGGAGCTCAAACAAACCAAGGACTTCAGCCACAAAAGTAACAGTCCTTGTCGATAAAGTGCTTGGTTTGTTAAACTGTGTATGTCCTTTCTAATATCTCACATAAGAGTGGGTAGGAGGGCCCAAGGACAATTTCATCTTGCACCTCTTTTCTTTTTGCACAATTTGGGACATTGCTTACTGACATTTTTATAGTTTATTAAATTGCCATTTTGTCTGCTACAGCTGTGTGGTAATGTTTCATAGATGTCCTATATTTTTTTCAAACTGCAGTGTGTTTGTGCCACTGCTCTGTCACTTACTTTAGCCAGCCAGCTCGCTGCAGCCATTGGCCTATATTGGTGAAATATAGTGAAAACAATATTGTGAGCTGTGAGGTGATTAAAATTGACTGGAAATGCCTGAAAATTATTGTTATTAAGAAAGGTAATATTGTAAGAACAAAAACAGTCCCAAATTACATGATTTTAGCTGTTTTTATATTTTTTGGCAAAAAATCCAGATCCAAAACTCTCAAGGGCGGATTGCAAAATCAAATCCAGATCCAAAACACAAAGGAGATACAGATCCAAAACCAAATTTAGCAAAACTGGCCCAGCAAACATCTCTAGTTTTTATTAATATTAAAGAAGTCCAAAACCAAAACCGAGTCCAAACAAAAAAATTTCAGAATGATTTTTGACAAAACCGAAACACAGTGGTCTGTGCACATCCCTAATAATTATTAGTACATTGTTCAAAGAGCATTATACTAAAAATACACTAAGGTGTCCTCTTACCAAGTACCAACTTTTACATCTCATATTTGGACATTTTTCAAAACTGCTTTACTGATCATTTAACACATTGATTATTTGGATACAGAATTTTTGCAACTCCCTTATCCTTTTCACCCACCGTGTAAAAAATATAAATATTTTTTAGTCGTCCCCCACCCCCTAAAAAAAATAATAGAAATGGAATCAATGCTAGACATCCTGGGCTCGGTTCCTCTATAATGGAGAGAATATGTGTATGGGGTCATCCTGCTGTGGTGAAACAAGGACAGAAGAGGAAAGTTATGGTCTATAATGATGCACAAGATTTACAAAAATATATAAAATATTCTTTAATAATTTGGTTTCAAAAGTTCATTAGAACTACGCTAGTTAAATAAGGACAAACATATAGTAAAAAATAGAGAAAAATATAAATGTTATGTGTGAATAGAATGAAAATACAGTAAGTGATTAAAAAAAAATTAAATCTATTCCACAAGGTATACTTCAAACAATATTACACTTTATTTGTCCCAGTGAGCAAGGGTGAACAAAGTGAGTTTAACTGGGCATCTCCACAAAGACAATCTACTAGAGAACAACATAATTTGAAAGAGGTAAGCTACATTCTATGATGGGGGTGATAGAGGGATCTAAAATCCTTCATTTTCAAAGCTGCAGATTATCTGTGGTTGTGTACGCAGGATTTAAACAGCAATACTATTATGTGCAAATCTTAATGCTTGTGCTTGTACTTAATGGTATTGCTGTTTTTATTTTTGGGGGCAAAAATGTTGACAATTGACACCTTCAAAATACCACTGCTTTTTATATAAAGTCCTTGTCTTAGAGTCCTGTCTACCTATAAAACACAATAATACTTCATTTGTGAAAAGCCTCTTCTACATGGAGTAATGTTCTTGAGCACTTGAGAATTGGTAAGCATATATTGAGCTTTAAGGGAAAAACATCTGCTTTAATTGAAGACCTCTATTATTTCTTCACTTCAGGTATTCATCAGAGCACACACACACAAACATAGACACACACACTTACACACACAGACATAAAAACAGGCATGCAGATTTTTGTTCTAGGAAACCAACAAGAAATATATTAGGCGCTTCAGTAATAGGCCTGATATTGTGGGACCTTATAGTAGCTCTACCAGAAAAGGGTGGCTAACCCCTAAATTAGATAAAAAAATTAAAACTGGAAACTGGGAGTGTTAAAGTATCCAAATATAATAATTGATTATCTCATTGGAAGTGTTTGTATGAAGTATGAAACAAAGATGTGTATGACCCGGTAGGGAACATACACTATAACATGACGATCTGGCATATAACAATAAAAATATAAAATAAACACATGACAGACAACATAAAAAACAGGACTAGCAGCTGACTATATCCAATAAGAGCAAACACATAAATATGGAACACTGTGGCCACAAGAAACAGACAAACAAGTGAATGCAGTCTGACTTATATGCAGCAGCAGGGCTGCCATCAGAAATCGTGGGGCCCGGTACTGACAAAATAGGCAGGGTTCCCCTGGGGGATGGTGCAGAGGTGGGTGGAGCTGTGTATAATGTGGGTGGAGTTACACTGTGGGGTGGGACGTCAATTGGTGATTGAACCAGTTTAAAAATTCTCAAAGTTTGGGGTCGGGAAGGAAGGATGGATGTGGAGACACACGGCTGGGAAGCCTGGACTGGGAGGGCACAGAAAAGGCTGAGCTGGGGGTGCACAGGGCAGGGAAGGCTGGACCTTAATTGGGGGGCACAGGGCAGGGAAAGTTGGCTGGACTAGAGGGGGGCAGGGAAGGCTAGGTGTACTAGGGGGGAGGCACAGGGCAGGTAAGGCTGGACTGGGAAGGGGGGACAAGGCAGAAAAGACTGGCTGGATTAGAGGGCACAGGGCAGGGAAAGATGGCTGGATTAGAGGGCACAGGGCAGGAAAGGCTGGCTGGACTGAGGGGGCACAAGGCAGATAAGTCTGTCTGGACAAGGGGAGCACAGTGCAGGCAATGGCTGGCTGGAGTAGAGGGTTAGGGTAGGGAAGGCCAGCTGCACTAGGTGGAGGGGCAAAAGGCAAGGACTTTGAGTCTTACCTTGTTTGTCAGCATCAGCGGGGCCCTGGGGACAGCGGTGCAGATATACAATGGCAGCCCGGGAGAAACGGCTCAGTGCTGCTGGCGGTCTTTCAAATATGGCATTGGCCGTGAGCCAATCACAGCTCGCGTACCAGCAGCCAATCAGGAGCGGCCATCGCGGCCACTCCTGATTGGTTGTCGGTCCGCGAGCTGTAATGTTCGTGGATGGTGCCATGTTTCAAATACCGTCGGCGGCGCTGCACTGTTTCTCCCAGGCTGCCGAAGCCTGATTCTTCACATCTTCTGCCCTGCTGTCACCGGACCCCCTCTCTCTCCGGGTCTGGGACTCCAAGCCCGGCAGACCCCCCCTGATGGCAGCCCTGTGCAGCAGTATAGTTAGTCTGATGGCGGCCCTGTGCCGCAGTATAGTTAGTGCATTAGTAAAATAGCAGCAGCAGGTTAATGTCAGTATGGTGTTAATCCATATGCACAGTCACTGTGCTCATTTAAAAAAAATATCAATATAATCCAAAGTGAAAGGTGGGAAGTATAATCCGTTAGTAAGCAGTAGCAGTAAGTTAGTGAAAATATTGTAGCAATCCGTATACACAGTCAATTGAAAAAAATATAACATTTTACTATGATCCCAAAAAGACTGCTCCATCCAGAACATAGGAGAAGCCTCTCCATTCACAACGGCATACCACCAGACATGGACCTGGAATGTGATTGCCGGCCTGCAGAGAAACCTGTCCACACGGTTTCATCTAGGAGTCTCCACCAGCAGTACAGGTACACTGCAGCATGCATGCTCACACATGTCAGATTTTAGCTGCATTGTTATCCATACTTAATATTTTTAACATTTTTTCTACTATGTTTCATTTCACCCTGTTTCTGTTACTGGCTCAACCCCTTTGTTTTTTAGGGATCATAGTAAATTGTATATTTTTTCAATTGACTGTACTGTATATACGGATTGCTATGATATTTTCACTAACCTATTGCTGCTGCTTACTAACGGATTACACTTCCCAGTATTCACTTTGGATTATATGGATTTTATGTTTACAATGAGCATAGTGACTGCGCATATGGATTAACAGTCAGTGGCGTCCTTCCCTGTGGTGTCACCCAGTGCGGGGAGGGGTGTGGCCTCGCAGACAGGGTGTGGCCTCACGGCTGAACCCTTGTGATCCCATTATTACTGGGGTGCAGGGGGGGTGCGGGAGGTGCACTGTGGCCTGCCCTGTGTACAGTGCCGGCCAGCTCCCTTACCGTTGCCAGGAGCCGAGTGCTGCACTTATTATACAGTGCAGCACCCAGCTCCTGTCACTGAGGGGAAGTCTACACCTTGGTGTCACCCCTCGGCGTGTTACACCCAGGTGCAGCCCACATCCTCTTTGTGATGCCACTGTTAACACCAGGGCTGCCATCAGAAATTGTGGGGCCCAGGACTGACAGAATAGGCAGGCCCCTCCCATCATTCAATGCAGTCTGTTTGCGGTGCGCCCTGCCTTTTATATATATATATATATCACCTCACTCTCCCCCCTTGAATGCACCTCACTCTCCCCCCCGTGAATACACCTCACTCTCCCCCCCTTGAATGCACCTCACTCTCCCCCCCTTGAATGTACCTCACTCTCCCCCCCTTGAATGCACCTCACTCTCTCCACCTTGATTGCAGTCTATGCACAGTCAGCGGTGCATTCATGGTCCGACTCCTGCCTTTTTTTATTACCTCCCCCCGGTTATTGTGTGCAATTTCCCCACTTACCTTGTTTGCGATGAGATCTGGTGGTGACTACTTCTTCCACAGTCCACTGCAGCTCCTCTTCTTGATCTGCGGCTCCTCCAATGTCGACCTTGTCCTCCAGTGGCGCGCGTGACGTCATGACATCACACGTGCTGACACCAAAACAAGCTTTATTGAAAGCTTGTTTTGGAGTCTGACTGTGCCACTATGAGCTGGTGGAGGAGTAGCCCAAGCGGGCTGGGCTGCCTCCTCCAGCTCCATCAGTAGTAACGGGGATGGGACAGTGGGCGGTAGCAGCAGCAGTCGGGCCCTCTTCCCTCTCTTCAAGGGGGTAATTCAGGCTGCAGGCTCTGCAAAGGTGTGGTAGTGGGTGGGCCCTGGCACCTCGCCCCCCTTGCAGCCAGAGGCCAGTCCCGGGTGTCCCCCCCTGATGGCAGCCCTGGTTAACACTATACTGCCATTAACCTACTGCAGCTACTTACTAATACACTACAGTGGCAAATGCAGGATTTCTGGTGGGGTTTCCAAATGCATGATTTCAGAGTGAGTATGGCCAGTCCATGAAGAGGACATAATTAGCTCTTATCCAGCTATAATATGCGTCATACAAAGTGTATTATGTGTCAGAATTCCAGCATATACAGGACCAGGGATCACAGTAAGCCATCCTGCCTGAGCTGAATGGTTTTATTTCACATGTGGGCACCATTACAGAGCACTGGAGCAAGTCCGGGAGTCTTGGATTGCAGCAGAAGAATCTAGCACTGGCCTGTACATATATGTACATATTGGTCTCCTTCTGCACTGGATAGAGTATATACAGTATTAATAATTAACCTCATAGGTGGTCTTTAGCAGTGTTCCCCTAACAGTGCATGTCTTCCATGTCTCATAGTTGGTTCACAGGTGTAATTACTATTGGCTGACATGTTAAAAGATCCACAGGTGGTGCTAATTATTTGATTTGTGATACTGAGTAGAACATGCAGCACTAGTAAAATTCTATATTACTATTTCTATTGTGGTCATGGTGTGGGCTAGGGAGGGCGGTTTCCAGGCAACTGGAACCCCCCTGCATTTGCCTATGCACTAACTATACTACAGCATATAAATCACACTGCAGTCACTTGTTTGTCATTACCTGTGGCCAAAGTGTTTCATATTTATGTTTTTGCCTTTATTGGGTATAGTCAGCTGCTAATCCTGTTTTTTATATTGTTTGTCATATGTTTATTTTATAGTTTTATTGTTACAGTATATGCCAGATCGTCATGTTACAGTGTTTGTTCCCTACGAGATCATACACATCTTCGTTTCATACTTCAAACTCCTGAAGAAGCTGAGAGACCATGACCCAGCGAAACGCATTGAGACATCTTTACTGGATAACCCTTAATATTTACTGGACTTTTCTGGACTATTTATCTCCTCCTGGATGGATTGCGACATTTGAATATGCCTGGTGGACTTTATTTCAACTTGCTCCTTGCATATTGGATGCTAAAAGGCCATCTGGAGAATTGTGCTCCACAGACTGGTAACAAATTGCTGCTCAATATATTCCTTTGTGGACACAAGGGAGAGAACACTTATTCCAGTTTAATCATTGGGATAACCAGTTGCATTGGGGGATGATTGTACCTTGTATTATTATTCTCATTTTAAAATTTGTTTTTTTTATGATATTATTTTATGAATTTATTCTGCATGGATACATGCATTCTTTGAGTGTCAATTTTATATAATGAAATACATATACATGTATTTTGTATTTTGAGACCGTCCATCTATAGGTTATTTTAAGTGCTGACTTTATGCTCTTTGATACTTCATACAAACACTTCCACTTAGATATTAAATTATTATATTTGAATACATTAACACTCCCAGTTTCCTGTTTTCAGTATTTTAGGAACCTATACTTGTCAGACTGGTGTATGGTACACAGCCACCTTAGACAACAAGTTTGTTATAGATATATCATAAATCCTATAGTGAGTACACTATGCATACAGTGAGTATGTTGACCTCACAATACAGGCACTGTGATCCAACATGGGTTTAGTGCTCTATTCAGCCAATAAGCAGCATACTTAAAGTTATAACACTAGCATGGGTAAAACGCTACAGGATCCCAGTATTAAACCCATGCTGGGATCCTGTCAGTGGCATTGTGAGGGTAACCTAGTCATTGTACACATAGAGTATTCATTATACACATGTGTAGAGACACAAACCAATAATTTTTGTAATTACATTATATTAATTGTTAAGATTTTATGCAAATGTGAATTTCAGTATAGTGTTGAGGGTTATAATTTGTAAATAAAGCTGGAACAAACTTGATATAATGTATTTTATTTTCCAGGGTGTATTGTGACTAAATGTCTGCATTTTGTCAAGGTATGATGACTTTCTATAGGCACTGTATGTTTCCTTTCTTTTCCCACATGCGTGCGAGAGAGTATTCCATCACATGCAAAGTACAGGTACACCAGACATGAAATACATCAAAGTAAAGGAGGAGTGTAGAGTATATATTAGCTGACTGTCAAATATAAAGATGAGTGGTCCGGTTTTGTTAAAAACTGAACACACCCGGACTTTGGGGTTCCCAGTAGAACCAAGTACTGGCTCTGATCATTTGGGGTTCTGAGTAGAACCGAGTCCCGATCTGGTCTCCACAACAAGTTTGGAACTTGACTCTAAAAAACGGATCTCACATATTTTGGATTGCATATAAGTCCCTCCCTTGTGATTTTGGGTGCTGTGAGGTGGTCAAAATTGACTGAAAGTGACTGGGAATGAATGTCAATTATTTTAATAATACTATAGGAATAAAAACAGGACCAGGTTACATGATTTTAGCTGTTTTTATCAATATGTAAAGAAATCCAAAAGGGAAACCAAGCCAAAACAATTAAAGAGTTTTAATAAACCATAACCAAAACACAGGGGTCCACACAAACTTCTAGTCAAAAATCCCAGTTATGCAAAGAGAAATCAAATAAGTATTAAGAAAAAGGCAACATAGAATATTAACATCATATTAAAGTAATAGAACTTATTTGTTTGCACACAGTAAAAAGCATTTTTTTAATACATAAAATTGTAATATGACCTACAGTATGTGAATAACCTGATATAAAAATAATTGCTATTCTCAAATTTCCTATTGTAATAAAACCTTCTATACAAATAAAAAAACTTAAGGAACATGCTCGGATTAAGTGTAAATTATTATTATATACTCCATAGAAATTGAATGTTGTGACTAGAATGAAAGAACGTGCTCGGGTTAAATGTAAAGTAATATTATATGCTCTTATAAATTGTATGTTGTGAATAGCAACTGAATCTCAGTATCAGCACCATAAGTAGCACTCCGGCGCCTGCTGCAGGCCACGCCCCTCCATGTGATGTAACGTGGATGGGGCAGGGCCACAATTGCCAGGGATTACAGCAATGCCCAGAGCATCCTTAGGCTGTAAGGGCAGCGGTGTGCACAATTGAAGTGTCCTAAGGTCCAGTAACACATACATTAAACATAGGAAACATTGGGATGGCCACTTGCAGAGATAATTGTTTACCAATGGTGAGTATTTGATGATTTTGCAGTTTTGGGTGATTAGCAAGGTAACCGGGTAAGCCAAATACAGGTGCCACGGGGCAGCAAATGTACAGGCCTCTTGGGCAATGGTACCACTTTCAGCCCCCGTTATTTCCCTGGATGTGCCAATTGCCAAATGCTGCTACTATAGAGGTGGCTAATAATGCTACTGTTTAACTTCAGTTTGCTGCTATATAACATCCAAATTCAGCAATTCAAGCACTTCCTGGCTGATAGCAATGGTAGATAGATTTCCTAAATACAAGTACATTGGGGACAGATCACACATATTTATTTACTAGTGTGAAGTAGGGGATTCCAGCAACTCCCTTTAAAATATAACTCATTGGTGTCTGATTTAAAATATTCTTGGGCCCAATTATTTTATTCTTTTTATTCTTGGGCCCAATAACTGTTAGACAGTTATTGGGCCCAAGTACTTCATACAGCAGTACCAAGTTACTTGGTACTGCTGTATGAAGTGGTACTAGGCAAATATATTTTAGTGTAACTATATGTGCTGAAAATAACTAAAGCTGGGTACACACTAAACTTTGTGTATACCCAGCGATCCTACGTGTGACCCCCTGCCGACGGGCCGACATATTGGGCTGGCAGTACACATTAGACGATCCGGTGCACGACCGCCTGATATGTCGGCCCCTGCCGCATCCTGCTGCATATGTGGTCGTCGGCTGCATCGTCAGATTGAGCTGCATGTAGGGCCAACCTGAAGATACGGCTGACAACCCCAGCACCGCCCGATATAGTGGGTACACACTGCACGATTTGTCATTACGATTCGTCGCAAATCGTCTAGTGTGTACCCAGCTTAAGAATGCAATGGAAAAGTGTATTTTGTTTGTCATTTTTTCTTAGTATTCTAATATGCTGTGCTATGAGTACCACATCTGTTGAAAATAGAACACACGGGTTGTCGTATCAAGAGGTGTAGAGTGGGGAACCTGTCCATTGAGCTTCCACCTATCATTTTAATGAATGTACTTGAGAAATGTTACCTTGATTCTGAGTAGTTGCTATGTGCAACTTCTCTACTGGTTCACTTCTCTCTTCACTGATTTATACATAACCCCATAATGTTTTAACTCTTTAAGCTAAGAGTTGTACTTTAGTTCAGAACTGGCTGATCACCAAAAGGTAATGAGTTGTCTGCTCTTGAAGGGGCAAACACCCTTTGGTTAAGAAGAGGATAATTGGCTCTTGACACTTACAATATATTTACTCTACTCTAAAGAGAATTGTTCACTTTTTTTTTTTTAAATCTCTTTAAAACATCTCGATGTTTACTATGATCTCAGGTGAGTTGAACCTTCCATTTTGTGTGCTAGTATATTTAATGTTGCATATAATTTATTCTTGTACACAGTAGAAGTAGCAGGTACAAATCATTATACTTCCACTATTCACTTTGCTGTACACATGGGGAATATTGTAAACTTCTGAGCTTTGTGTGAGTTTGGCTATGAAAGAAATCTTCCCCTTTCATGCACCCATCAGCCATTTAAGCTAGTGAGATCAGGGGTTCTTGCACTTGGGAAATTAAGATTGTTGAACCTGCCAAGGCAGTCAATCACGTGGATCTAATCATTCAGTGCACTTTATATTACAAATGTTTCAGTCACCTGTATATGTCATGCCCAAACTGCATCACTATTTGCTATTCCCTGTTTTGTACCATGTACTTCCACCACACTGTATACTATGCCGGTGTGCTATACCTCCACTGAAGAGCATCATCCATGGGCAGGATGTACCTCACGTGGATCTATTCACACAGGATATATCATACTGCCACACACGTCAGTTTTCCCATATATGCTTTGGGTCCTTGTAGGGTTTATCACCCACAGTGCAACCTTCATAGTGCGCCCAACATGGCTGCCTCACCTGGTACACTTGTGGATGGGATGAAAAATACATGGACCTGACTATTATGGTGGGACCATACTCTTAGCGTTAGGATGCTGCAACTATCCATTTTGTGTCATTTCTTCTAGGGGTAACCTATTCCACCCATGGTAATCCTACGTAGTGCACCCAAGATGGCTGCCTCATCTGGTACCATTTGTGAGTGGAATATATAACCCATGAAAGTTATTTCCCAAAATGTCTGCACCAACCCTGCAATATGCTTATTGTGCTCTCTAGGTTTCGGTTGATTTTATTTATCTGTGTGGTTTTCTATTTTTTGCTGTACCAAATCCTTGTACAATGTACCATGTTTTCTGATGTCTGTAAAGCAACTTTGAGTCCTACGGGAGAAAAGCGCTATATAAATAAAATTATGATATGATTATGATATGATTTCCATGTAATGTCCGCTTTATATATAAACTACTTATAAAATACAGGAAGAATATGATAGAGATTAAATATTAAACAATCTAGATCCAATTGAAATATACTTACTGTATGCTAAAATACTGTATTGCATATTTACAGTAATGTTTTGCATTCACATTGCCAGTTGGCTCCATTTCTTGTGATCTTGTTTTCTGGTTATTAAATCCTGTGTTCTGTGTATTATACAGTTATATGTGTGATATTACATTGGAATGTCACCAAAGTAGTGGGACAGTTCATTTCCATTAAACAATAGGCATTATGCTTATAATTGTGACACATCTCCAAATATGATGTTTGAAAATTAATTTGAATGATCATCTAAGTTAACAATATCATTACTTATGTTTAATTAGATTTTATTTTAATTTTAAATTAATTTTCCAGTTTTATGTTTTAGTGAAAAATAAATATATATGCACTATGGGTCTTATTAATCATCAATTAATTTGCTGTAAGTTTCATAGAGAGCTCCATGTAGCAATTATTGGTGATAAGGGACATTTTTTTCCCCAAGTGACACATTAGTTGATCTCTAATTATTCTGCCTAGACAGTATAACTATGTCTGCATGAGTTATCCAGACCTTCTACAGACAATCCAATCTGAAATCACCATTCTGCAAGTAAGTACAGCAGCTGTCCCTGAGCTTCATCACCGATATACAGTTATAAGAGGACTATTTAGACAAATACATCATTAGGGATCTACAGAAAACTGCCTTAGTCCATTAAATCATTAGTAACTATATGACTATGCTTTGTATGTAGAGCTAATAGCCAGTGATCTTCAGCCACTGAAAGAATTTTTGCGAGTCTCCCTGTATTTTTAAAGCGGCAATTATTTTAAAGGCTAAGCTAAGCTGTTTTAGCCTTTAAAGCGATTGGCACTTTAAAAATATTGCAAACATTTACTTGATAACTACATCCAAGGGGATGTAGTTATCAGACCGGCGGATGGGAGAGGGTTAGGTTTAGGCACGAAATGGGGGAGACTTATGTGGGCCATACACAGTGTGACAGCACCGTGCGTGGCAACAGGGGATCCAACATATCCGGCAGTCCCCACACCCAGTGCAATCGGGTGGCCGACCACCTGATATGCCAGCTCCCCCCTTCCTCATTTGCATAGCGCTGCATGGGATCGCACATCACATCCTCTGATTGACTGATCCTGCAGTAAGATCAGAAGATGTGATGTATGACCCCACGGGAGCGTGCTCGGTCGGACATCAGGCCCATACATGTTGCGATATAGCAGCCAAATCGCATCAATCAGACGGAACGGCTGCTTTATCGCACCATGTATGGCCGTGTAGGTTTAGGCGCTAACAGGGAGGGTTAGGGTGCAGGGTGGGGATGGTTATGGTTAGGCTACAAGAAGGGAGGGTTAGGGGGAGAAGGGTAAGTATACTTACCTGACCCCTGTCGAGATACCAACCATCGGGATGCTGCTGTAGGTATTTTGACAGGAGGCATTCCAACAGCCAGCATAACTTCAAACTTCATTCTCTATTAACTTTTGCAAATATTATCTCTGTTGTATAGTATTAGGCTACAGATTGCTTTGTGATGGGATCACAAGGGAGCGATATATTTTGTTTAGTGCTGGTGTAATACATGCAATGCATTATAATAGATATAGTTTTATGCCTCAAAAAAAAATTTAAATACATACAAAATCATTATTACATTTATTAAGACAGCACACTTGTATTTTAGTATTAAGTTTTGAGCTGGAATTCCATTATAGGAATCAACAGTATATTCACCAGTTACAAACTGTGGCATAAACTTTAGGATCACCTAACAATTTTGTATTTTACTCGAAAGATCCTTAGTTAGATTTTCATCAGTACATATGCAGTAGATAGTGACACTACTGAGAGTTGTTTGGCTGAACACATTAGTTGATATGTGACTATCTCAGACAATTACCAGAGGAGTATTGAATAGATTGTACAGTTTTTACAGGAGATGTCCATTCTTTAATTCATATCTTGCTTTAGACCAAATGTTTTGATATGTGTTATTTATTTTAGTTGCCCACTTATGGTTGAAATAATGATCAAATTATTATATTTTTGCAGCACATAGGATTTACAGAATTGCAGAGCGCTGCAACATATTTTTACAATCTGAAAATGTAGCAGCAGATTCTGCTTTCTGCTATGTTCTATTGTAGGCAACAGGTAATATTATTATATAGTTTAAATGTCCATTTCACAACTAGGGTTGTATTTACTAAAGTGCTGGTTTTTAGAAGTGATGTTTCCCATAGCAAACCTTCTATAATATAATAGCTAGAATCTGATTGATTGGTTGCTGTTGGCAACATCTTCACTTCAAAATAAATCACACTTTAGTAAATATACCCCCTATAGATTACAAAATACAATACTAAGTATTCTTTTTTTTCAATGTAAATATAAAATAAATATATGAGTTCACTTGTAAATCTATCACTCATAACAGGACTTTAGCAAATTATTTATTTCCTCTATTCTCTGATGGTGAGTGATGTAACGAAACAAGGTCAAATTCTACCATTTATAAAATGACAAACCAAAATAAATATGGTAGAGTCACAGAAAAATTCTACAATAACTTCCTATATATTTTATTATTATTATTATTATTTTTTTTTCCTTTTACAAAAACGTTTGAAATAAATGAATTTTACATTGATCAAAAATGGTTGATTTTCATGTACTGTAGACTCTTATAATTATTTTGTACTGACTTATAGTTTTGCATTCAGAAAAAATGTAATAATCTATATAATGTAATATATAATGATTTATATAGTAATCGGCCATTATATGTCCTGAGATCCATATGAGCAGTGTAAGTTCCCCCCCTCGGTAATGGCTCCCACTGCAGTGGACATAGAAAAGGAAGTCAAAATCATGGGAAAGTGCAATCAAGGTAATTGCAGGGGCAAGAAACAGGGGAAAGGAAATTTTGCCTGGTCCAATATACTAGTGTAAAATAATAATGTTCTATTGGTAGTAGACAATAAATTAGACAAAAATTACTAGAATTACATTCAAATAAAACATTTTGACTGTCAACAGCATACGAGTAACTGTCAACTTTTTCCTATACCCTATAAGCTTGGTAGTGACCTACAGTGAAAGTTTTTTTTAAGGGGGACCCCCTGATACAACTATCCTAAGGTATCTTACTATGAGATAACATACTAAAATCTTGGATAACTCTGGGAACCCACTTTGTCTTCAATTGAACAGTTATTACACATATTTCAGTCCTATCTGGCTATACAAGTCTATATACATGGATAACTAGGCTGAATTCTACACTATGGGCTGGGCCTAATACAGAGTTAAGAGCAGGTCCAGTTAGAGGATGCAGTTTTTCATCTTGGAAAAACCAAGAAGTGCTGCAGGGGGGACAAATGTAAAATGTGTACATTTAGCATTATTAGGGGTCTGCAATTTGCACCATTTATCTGTATTTTCTCCAATCTCTAAATGAGGTCCTATATGTCTACAGCATGGTCTATTTACTGGATTTATAGACTAATATTGTATATATATTGTTCTTTGTTTATTATCAAGCAGGAACTGGAGCTATACCATGTAGTAAAATATATATGCTAACTAATAATAGCAATAATAAAATAACATTTTAGAAAAAGTGGAAAAAAGTAAATATCTAAAATATAAACAATTTAATTTTGTTAATTACTGTAATTATTTTCACTAATTTTCTTAATTCTGTAATTTGATATTTGATCTACAGTAATTATATGTAAGCTGTGTTTTAGTTAATGTTTTATCATGTATTGAATGTTTTATTATTGGTGTATTACATCTAGTTTTAGTATTGATTATTGGAAACATCTTTTGATTTTGCTATTTAAATATGAATCTCCTTTGTTTTTAGATTTTAGATTTTCTTTATTAGTTAGACAGTCAGGGCTCTCTGTAGTGGGGTAGAGCTTTTGAAGTGCTCCGTTATTTGACATAGAATGGCACTATATGTAGGAATTGTTTCTTACATGCAAGTCAGCTGTGTTCAAGAAATTAAGCAGAGCTGCTTCGGATCACCAGTTCATTGACAGTGGATTTTGTCCAATGAAGGAACAAAGGAAACGACAAACATGCTGCATAGTAATGGTAAGGCCATGCCAGCATCCCATACCTACACTTAAGGACAGTCACACAAAGCAATCAAACATGCAAAAAACAGTTTAAATGCCCCACTCTTTCTCCCATATATATCTCAGGTTATAAGTGACATTTGATTATATTGATTGTATTGACAATAGTAAAATAACTACAATCACATCTACTGGAATATGTATTTTAAAGATGAAGAAGCATTTATGAAATAGGCAATTAACAGGTACAGTTGGAAATTGAAACAACATTTCAATCACACTTTCTATGATATTTATCTGAGCAAAATATAAATAAAAAATAAATTAAACTGAAATATTTGACCTTCAGTTACAGTGTAATGGTGAAAAGAAGTTGTTTATAAGGTGGACAGATTTCTGGCACTATAAGCATATTGAAATATTCTGTAACTACACCTGCAGAGGTATTACAGAGAAAAAACTGGTATCTGCTAGACAACAACACTCTTTTCAATGTGTAGTACCACTCTTGCTACAACTCTACACTCCTAACAATATACTGTACCATGGTTGAGAGATGGAGGTTGCGAATATTATTTTTAAAATGTTGAAAATTTGTATACATTCAAATGGGTGACAAGTAAATAATAATAATAATTGTAGTACTTAGAATAATAACATTAATACTACTATTAATATATTATTATTATTATTATTATTATTGTTATTATTATAATTATTATTTATTATTTCATTTATATAAAAAAAAATTCCAGTAGGATTCAAAGTACTTTTTCTTTTGCAGATTAAAAATGCACATGGCACCAAATAAACAACCTAAGTATTAGCAGACTACAAAAAAGAGTGCTAAACATTTTTATAAAAATGTTTGATTATACAGATAAGTCTTTAGTTAGAGCTGAAAAGCTAAAACCTCGAGCCCCAAACAAATTATTGGATTTTCTAGATGCTCCTAATAGTCCTTTATATGCTAATCAAAGTGTGTAACTGTGGTTAGGTAGTGCTTTGAAAATCCGAAAGCCAGTGAAGGGTGCAGAGCATGGATGTTATGTAGAAGGAACAGGCCTGGTTTGTTAACTGCATGGCTGCTCCATTGTGTAACAGCTCAAAGTGGTGCAATTCTTTTGCTATTTGGCCCAGGTAGAGTGCATTGCAGGAATCCAGACGTGAGGACATGTATTCATGTACTAGTGTAGAAAGATCTTTTGAGGGGATCAAGTGCCCTACCTCCAAATTCCTTGACAACTTTGCCTCCTGGCTCCCCCACTTCCTCTCCTCAGACCTTCCTATACTCATCTTAGGTGACTTTAATATCCATATCGATGTCCTCACAGACTCCTCTGCCTCTAAACTCCTTACCCTCACATCACCATTTGGTCTAACCTAATTGACCTCCTCACCCTCCAACGTTAGTAGACATGGGAGGGTGAGGAGGTGGTACTTGTGATATTTCTAATTAAACCAATTCCCCATTCCCTTTCTCTGACCATCACCTTCTCTCTTTTCACTTATCCCTTTATATTTCTCTTCCTCTGCCTCTTTAGGCCACCATCACTAAGCTTAACATTGAGACTATTAACACCATTTCCTTATCCTCCCTACTCAACTCACTTCTCTCTCTCTGTTGCCATGAACAAGCCACTTCCCTATACAATGTCTACCTTATTTCTGCTGTTTACTCTGTTGCTCTGGCAATCACTACTCACTCTAGCAGATCCACACCTCAACCCTGGCATTCCAAATGCACCAGATACCTGCAAAAGTGTTCACAAACTGCCAAGCAACAGTGGAGGAAAATGCGCTTTAAGGCAGACTTCTTCCACTTCAAATTATGCTCTATTTCCACAGTGCTGCCCTTTACCTCTCTAAACATTTGTATTTCAAAATGTCATCTTCTCCCAGTGTCCCTTTGTCATTTTCAACTCCCTCCCCTGCCCTCCACCTTCTTGCTTCTCCTCCTCACTCCCTGCCCTTGACTTTGCCACCTACTTTAAATCTAAAATTGACACCATATGTCAGGACATGGCATCCCACCAGGCCCTCTGCACTGCACCCCCACCTTTCCCAGACCACACCTCCCAATCAATCTCACCAACACTGATACCTTTATCTTCTGTATCTGTAAAGGGAGTCATGGCCCTCATCTGTTCCTTCTCCAATGCACCGCCACCCTTAATCCTATCCCCTTAAGCCTCCTTTGCTGCCTCTTTCCTGCTTGTTCCTATCTTGCTCACCTCCTCAATCTCTCCCTCTCTTCAGACACTGTCTCTTCTGCATTCAAGCATGCACTTGTTTCCTCATTCTTAAAAAAACCCTACTATTGATTCTAACACTCTCTTCAACTACTGACCAATTTCTCTCTTCCCTTTTGCCTCCAAACTCCTTAAGTGTATTATGTACAACCACCTTAATGCCTTTCTTTCCTCCCACTCTCTGCTTGACCCATAACTGTCTGGCTTCTATCCTCTCCACTCACCTGAAACTGCCCTCGTGAAGGTCAACAATGATCTCCTTACTGCCAAATCCAAATGCCACTACTCAATGCTCTTTCTTCTCAACCTCTTTGCTGTTTTTGACACTGTAAACCACCCTCTACTCATGCAAATCCTTCACTCCCTTGGTTCCTTGGTCCCTGCTCTCTCATGGCTGTCCTCTTACATCTCTGACCACTACTTCTCTTTCTCCTCTCATGACTTCTCTTCCTCCCATACTTCCACTAACAGTAGCAATACCCCAAGGTTCTGTTCTTGGACTTCTCCTATCCTCCCTCTATACAGCCTCTTTAGGTTAACTCATTTTCTCTTTTGGCCTCCAATATCATCTCTGTACTGATGATGCTCAAATTTACCTTCCCTCCACTGGCCTATCCCCCTATCTTCTCACTCATATCTCCAACTGTCTCTCTGCTATCTATTCCTGGAAGTCCCAGCACTTTCTTAATCTAAACATGTCTAAAACTGAGCTGGTCATCTTCCCACCCTCTCGCATAACCTCACTTAACACAATTTAATAATATATTGATGGCACAATTCTCAAATCTCCTCTAGCCCCCAAGTGTGCTGTCTAGGAATTATCCCTTTCCTTCAAACCATACATTCAGTACATTTTGCACTCCTGCCATTTCTATCTTAAAACAATTTACAGGATCAGACCTAGATTGAACTGCTGTAATCTCCTCCTAACTGGCCTCCCTGATCCCAACCTCCCTCCACTATAATTTGTCTTCAAAGCTGATGCTTGGCTCATCTTCTCCTCCATATGTTCTTCATCTTTCTCCCCTCTCCTACAAGCCCTGCTATGACTCCCTCTCCACTTCAGAACCCATATCAAGCTTCTCACACTCAATTACAAACCACTCACCCAATCATCTCCCATTTACATCTCTGAACTAATTTCTCTGCACACACCCTCCTGTCCACTTCACTCCATAAATGCATGCTGCCCCTCCTGTCAACTGATTACTTTCTCCCATCTCCAAGATTTTGTCCATGCTTATGCCTACCTCTGGAATTCTTCCCCTATCCTTATAATACCCTCGATCTCTACAAATCTTCAAAAGGATTCTCTAGACCCACTTCATCAAAGCCTTCTTGTCCTAACCCAATCCTCCATGCGCCTTCCTAACTGTTTACCCCATCTGTGTCACCCCTGTCTTTCTACCCCTCCCCTTTAGAATGTAAACTTTCATGAGCAGGGCCCTCATCCCTCATGTGCTTCTCCTACCCTTCCTTATATTTTCAATTAATCCTAACTCCCCACAACTGCACTTAACACTTTGCTGCTGTTGCCCTGCTGCTTTTTTAAGTATATGATCGCTAATGCAGCAATGTTTATAAACCTTATCCTAAATAATTTTGTATTGTTTGTTTATAACTGTTTTCTTGTGTGCTAATGTTCTTATGTACTTTGTAAGGTACTGCAGAACCCTTGTGGTGCCATATAAATAAAGGGTAACAATAATAATAGACCAGAGCATGATGTCTACTTATTTCATCTAATGTATGTATTAAGAAAATAAGAAAAAGACCACACTATACTGGAAAACACTCGACCATTTAAGTTATTAACATAAATGTGCACGTTTTAATATCACTTGTAATTATAATTATTTTTCATATTATTTCATTAGGTATCCAAGTTATAAACAATGGAAGAATTAAACAAAACAAAGTTCAAAGAATTTATACTGGTGGGATTTTCCGAACTCCACCAGTATCAAATCTTACTTTTCATTGTTACACTACTAATGTATATTACTAGTATCACTGGAAACTTTGCAGTCATTGTTCTTGTCAAGGCTGGACCCTCACTTCATTATCCAATGTATTATTTTATCTCTGTATTTGCAGCTATTGAAATTTTATATGTGTCTACTACCATTCCCAAACTTCTAGCGAATTTAATTGACAGTAGCAAGAAGAACATTTCTTTTATTGGATGCTTTGTACAGTTATATATTTTCAATACACTTGGGATAACAGAATGTTACTTGCTTGCAGTAATGGCTTTCGACAGAGATTTGGCAATTAATCATCCTTTAAGGTACTCATCAATCATGAATCATTTGTTTGTTCATCTTTCAGTGGTTCTGCCTTTCATCCTCAGTTGTATCATCATTTTATTTCCCACAATTTTCACAGCTGACTTAATATTCTGTGGTCCTAATGAAATAAACCATTTTCTCTGTGATTTTGCCTCAGTACAGAACCTGGCTTGTTCTAATCCCATCATTAGTAAAATAGCGACCAGCGTGTCAGCTTTTTTTGCAGGTCTTGCTCCTTTCATTCTTATCATAGGATTCTTCATCAACATCATTATTACAATCACCAAAATTAAGAGTGTGGAAGGAAAATACAAAGCATTCTCCACTTGCTCTTCCCATCTAACAGTTGCTGGTCTATACTATGGTACGGCCATAATTGTCTACTTAAACCCAAAGGGCAGTCAGTATGATAAGTTCCTTGCACTTATGTATACGGTCATTGTCCCTATGTTAAATCCTTTTATTTATACATTAAGAAACAAGGATGTCAAGAAAGCTTTTTATAAGTTCATGTTGCACTAACTAGAAGACTGATAATATCAAGGACACATACATCTTCTTGAAGGTCTGATGTAGGGTTCATTGAAAGACGCATCTAGTATTTCCACACTTGTATTTGGTGTTAGACACATCTCAATATATGTGCAACCTAAAGTCTTGCCCATAGAAGCGCATGGGCAAAGATGTAGCACATTTTTTTCATCATCATCAATAACCCCAAAAATTTTAATGGTACAATATATATAGGTGCAAGATTGACATCTCAAAACGTATGTATTTCAAGATATATATAACTCCAAAATACAGCAAGTATGCCTGCGGACTATTGTTGGTGCCTCAGGAAAGGTGTTCCAGGTGAAAAGCACACAGAATAACTGTATTTGGTACCATTATATATATATATATATATATATATATATATATAAACACAGTATATACACTGTATAATTGAAGCAAATGTAAGCTTCTTTGAAACAATAAACATTATAATTCCCAGACCATGGTATCATTTATTTATGAAATAAGAACATTTTTAAACTTGAGAGAGCAAAAAACTTGACCTGATTGAGAAAAATTAGTTTTAATTTTGATTTCACCATGTACTAATTATTAAAGATAACATAAACATACCTTAACGATTAAATAATGATGCAGAGCAGCGTTATTTAAATAATGAAAGATCTCTGTTTATAGTCTGTTTACATGATGCAATGTAGCTGGAGATAGTAAGGGGCACATGTACTTATACAGTACTGTATTTATTTATTTCAAAGTGCATTCAAATAAAATGTGACATTTGTGTAATATTATTAGTAGAGCTGTGCAGTTCATTTTTCCTGGAAACTGAAATCACACAAAGTTTGGGTTTCTAAGTCGAATCGAGTAACGGCTTGGATCATTTTTGGGGTCTTGAAAGAACAGGTTACTAACTTGGGTCTGCTGTAAGTTCTGAACTCAGATTTAAAAACAGAATCTTGTTTTTGGATTGCAAGTAAACCGGTCCAAATTACATAATTTTAGCTGTTAATATCAATTTTAAAGTATCCAAAACTAAAACCAAATCCAAACCAAAACATTTGGGGGTGGTTTTGAAAAAAACAAAACACATTGGTCTGCGCAGAACTCTAATTATTAATACATTGTTCAATTAGCATTATAGTAAAAATGCACTAAGGTATCCTCTTACTAAGTAGCAACTTTTAAGTCTTATATTTGGACATTTTTTGTAACTGTTTAACTGAGCATTTAACGCATTGATTTTTTTGGTGCAGAATTTTGCATATTTCTGAAAAATATTATATTATGCAGAATTCACTCTATAATAGTTGTTCATGGTGCAATTCCCTTATCAATTTCATTTTTTAAATAGCAGGTGTCCTCCCACTAAATAATAGAAATGGAATCAATGCTAGACATCCTGGACTCGATTCTATAATGGAGAGAATATATGTATGGGGTCATCCTGCTATAGTGAAACAAGGGTAAAAGAGGAAAGTTATGGTCTTTAATGATGCACAAGATTTACAAAAATACATAAAATATAACCTTTCATAATTTGGTTTAAAATGTTCATTAGAACTACGCTAGTTAAATAAGGACAAACATAGTAAAAAATAGAGGACAAAAATCATATGTGAACAGAATGAAAAGAAGTGATTAAAAAAATAAATACAATTATACCACAAGGTGTACCTCCTCAATATTACACTTTATTTGTCCCAGTGAGAAAGTGTGAATAAAGTGAGTTTAACTGATCATCTCCACAAATGATGATGGCTTTCAAAGCTGCAGATTATCTGTGGTTGTGTATGCAGGATTTAAAACAATTCAATTACAGATGTTCCCAGCTAGTTTGTTGTTCATGGCGCACCATTCAGAGCTCTGTGTTGTGCCATGGAACATTGCGTGATGGCTGGACTTGTGGCATACCATGGTATTCTTCAACAAAGGATATGCTATGGCATGGAATACAGCACTTAACCGCTGGGTGGCTAGTGCTCCACTGTTGTAATTTGTACTGAATACCATACTGTTAAATTGGATGGATATCACATTCACGCACTGTATAGTATTTGCATGTTCGCACAACCAAAATTTTTAATATCACATAATGTACAGTAAGCTCTTAGAATGGGACGCAAATCAGTACACATACTGTACATAACTGTACAGTAGTGAAGTTGCCCGAGTTGTTATCACGGTATAACCAATACTGTAGATTAATGAGATGCACGCACAGCTTTCAATGAGATGGGATGAATGAATCTCTAATGGTGGGGTACTATGTATATACAGTACAGTATGTACTAGTACTGTATAATATTTGGAAAGGAAATTTTTTTTTCTATTATTAAAAATAGCAGTGGGTGGGTGAAGTGCACATGGATGAGCCCACTATGTTACTGTAAGCTGTCAGCTCTGACCTAGTGTCCTGAAAAGCCTACGAATGGTGACCATTGCCAAGGACACCATCCCCCATCTGCTAGGACAACTAATGTGCCGCTATGAATGTGTCTGTACTGTATATTAAAAACTGACTGTGTGGTTGAAGTTGCACACTTGAGCCACTGTCAGCGCTGTCCCAGACTTGGACACAGTGATTTCATGACTTCAGAAACTGGTAGTGAGTGGGCCTTGTTTGAGAGAGAGGTCTCTGTATTACAAACTGATTGTGCATTTAGAGCTCAAACTGGCGTCAATGTTAGCACTGTCCCAGACTAGGACACTATGGTGATTTCGAACCCATGGGACAAGAAGATGGGAGAAGCAGTGAGACTAGGCATTAGCCCCATAGGCCATATGTCTCATCCCATTACTACAGTAGTTCCTAAAGTAATAAAATCACTACAATGTCTAAGTCTGGGACAGTGCCGACAGTACTTACATTGGCGCAAGTGTGCAACTTCAACCGCACAGTCAGTGTGTAATACAGAGCTTAATGATTTCAAACTTTATTAGTCATTCTTCTACAGCTTTATTATACATTCCTGATTCCATGTGGAAAATGCTGTACTACTGTAAAGTGGCACCAAACCACAGCCAATCATCATTAGTGCTGACTGTGCCTACATTGCCGTAAGTGTGCAACTTAGACCGCACTGTCAGTGTGTAATACAGAGGTGTGCGTCAATGTGAAATATTTTTATATAAAAGTAGAAGACTCACACTCTTAATGATTTCAAACTTTATTATACATTCTTCTACAGCCCTGATTCCATGAGGAAAAAGCTGTACTACTGTATAGTGTACTGAATCACTGTTTCTGTCAGCCAATCATCGGGCGATGATACAGAACATGCATTGGAAATCAGATGCATGCGCCGTGTAGTTTAGGAAAGGTGACACCTGGTGGACAAAAAGTTGTATTACACGTTATGACTTTTTTCCAGCGCTACATTACGAAACTTTCTGTGTAGCACAACTCATGGCGTGGTGTGTGGCGTGCCATGCAATGTGCACTACATAGCGTATGGAGCAACAAACTAGCAGGGCACATCTGTAAGTTCAAAAACACTTGTACTTATTAGTATTGCTGTTTTTATTTTTGGGAGCAAAAATTATGACAATCAACACCTTCAAAATGCCACTGCTTTTTATATAAAGTCCTTGTCTTAGTGTCCTGTCTACCTATAAAGCACAATAATAATAGCTCATTTGTGAAAAGCCTCTTCTACTTGGAGTTAAAGTCCTGGGTCATTTGAGAATTGTATGGTGCACAACTGGAAATTTTATTAAAAGTTCATTTCTTTATTGAATATAGATTAAAAAAGTTCTCATAGGACCAAAAATTAGCTAAATAAAGGTTTAAGAAATGATATACAATATGATGATAAAGATATTGAGAATAAAGAAGAAAAGAAAAATAATAAGATTAAAATCAAAGAAATACCCTGCCACGTGACATTATTTGTTATCAATAATATTTATTCATTATTGAGAATATTGTTATTTTACATTGCCTCAAAGACATAAGAATTATTTTTGCAGAATCCTACATATCATAGATTAGGTATATTGAATATATATGTTCAGGGATAATAATATTTGTAAGATATCTTCTCTTCCCCCTACATATATCAGACCTCCTTGTCAGTGTGATGTAATAATTTTATGGATCTCCAAGGAGGTATTAATTTGTCAGATATTGTCAGAAGAGAAAGTATAATTACAATATACTTGTCGCTAAAACCACTATAGATATATTATTGCTTTAATTAAATGTGATTAATTATTCTAGTTTGATGTGGTTAATACAATATTAGTACCACTCTATAATAACTGAAAGTATCGATGGCTACTCCTTGGTCATATATTGAGAAAGTACTTCATTAATCATATATGGGATTTCATCCCTCAGAGTAACTATAATAAATTATGTGTTCCTATTCACATATAGCTTTTGTGTGATTGAAGTACATCATACATATTGATACCACTTAATAAGATATTGTATAGTATTGGAATACAGTAATAATAACACTAAATCACCAATTATCACCTACTATATTATATTCCAATTTACTCAGAAATATTAGCCCCAATTAGATCATATACAAGGAGGCAATTAAGATATAAATTGGGAAATATTACAACTGGGAGACAAATCGGAAGTGGAGAATATTAAATTTACATACTTACCGTAATAATGATAAAAAGATCGGATTCAATGCTGAAATATAATAAGAAAAAGGGACAAAGAAATATAATATGTTATATATATATAATGGAACTTACATATATACTGTATATATATCCATACTATTATTCTCTTGGAATACAGTCTTATTTGTTTTGAGTAGGAATTATACAACACAGAGTATAGCAGGTATTATATAAGTGATTTTTTGTTTAAAAGATCCAAAATAATATATTGAAAATAATTATTATAAATATATACATACCCTAATTATTCTGACATTCAGCAAGAATTAGTAATATTCATATCTTCCTGTAATCTACATTTTTGTGTATGCATATCTATATACATATCTTCTGATATCTTATAACTAATAATATGGGACTATAGTCTTTAGAGCATTCGATTTTATAATCAATCGGACTTTACAAACTATATGTGCATAATGAAGATACAAAACAATATTTATAGATATTAAAGATTGAAACTCATTAGTTTAATGGATTATTGGGTTTAATAATTACAATTTTTTGACGGTGTCATCTCCACCTTATCAGATCACATGGGTGGTGAAGTAGAATTTTTGCACTATTGTATACACAGCAATTAGATTTATAATATATTAAATAATAAATATATGCAATTTTAGAGGCTAATGGAGGTAGTCTTTTTCTACTCGTTACCTTTGAAGTGGTATAATTACATATGAGAGTGTATTCTCATGATTTGTAAAAGACATCTTAATTAATTTTTATGGATTATTAAATATTAATTTTCTACCATACTAATAAATTACATGAATTACTCTATTTAATATTCACACATGTTTCAATTTATTCACATCACATTATTATTTTCATTATCACTTGTTGTTATTAATTTTATCACATGTGCCCACAAACATTATTAGTTACTCTATCATACACTATTGTATTTATGTAATGGAAGGATCAATGTACCCCTCCTCCCTCCTCTGATAATTTTTCTATTGTATCACGTTTATTATATAGATGTAATGATTCTCACGCACACATTTTTTAGTTTTTTATTTCATCACAATGGTATTATTTTATTTAATTCTTGTGTTTTTCATAGCTTTATTAAATAATTTTATATAATCTAATCTTTGTATTAATTATTCTGAGGATATTTTGTTCTTCTAATATTATTATTTATTAATAAAACCATCCCAAACTTTAGGATTAATGGATTAATTTCAATGAATATATCTATAATTATTAACAGATTAATTAACCATACAGCAATGATCTACAAATTCTAACTATTTTAGTACTTAATAGTGCCTTTATTATTAAGGGATATTTAATTAGTGGCAGGGAACATACTCCTCGTATATTACATGATGTATTTGTAACTCTGATTGAACTAAGCTCAATAATAAGAGATATCCACACCCTCATGGGTTAATAGGGACACTCTCCCTTTCCTTTTGAATTCTGAGACGGCATCATCTAATGGATGAGTTACGGAGACCAAGGTAAACTCATTATAAATTATGTGATTGGTTTAAATAACAACATGACTAAGGGACACGTTTTCATTGGCCCTCTGATATGGTCTGGAAGGATATATAAACAAAAGGAAAAGAGAAAAGGACTCTTTGTGGGGGCACACTATAGGTACCGAGATGAGGCTAATATAGCCGGATAAAAATTAACTTTTAATGAAAATATATTAAAAAGGAGCAATTATAACAAATTAGTGACATACAACAGAAAACATGCAGTAAACTGGAGACTGTAGTCTCTCAGTATAAACATACAACTACACAACACAAAACATATAATATATTGGAGACTGTCATCTCTTAAACATTAATTAGTGGAGATATATTCCTCCTGGAATTAACAAAAAGCCAGGCGAGATAACTGAGAATTCAATAGAAATAAATGTAATGCTGATTCAGCAATATGATACAACGCCAGTAAAACACAGACCAGGCATTTAGAAATGATACATGTGGTACATCTGTTTCATATTCATTAATCGGTACTAATGCCTACATGCACTTGATCAATTAACAGAAAGACCTGGGTCCCTGACATTATCAATTAGCAGAAAGACTGTATATTAGACAACCCAGTGCTGATGTCTGAATTACCAATAAAGTGATTGGCCAGAGAATCAAGAGGTAACTGATGTAACAAATATAATACAGTACCATCTAATGACATAGTGGCCATTTAACATATCGCCAGCATCACATTGGAAAACACATGTATGACAATTCTTGGTCTAAGATATGTACACACTGCTGCAGTCAAAATGTCAAAAAGGTAAACTGATAGGGTTCGTGGCCGTCTGGCCATCTGCCCTGATGTGCCTGGCAGTGCAGGGGGTGTACGCCACTTACCTGATCAGTCTGCAGTCCAGTGAAGCAGTCTGTGCTAGTGTCAGTTGCACGAGTACATGCCGCTGTGGCTGGGGAAGAATCCTGGCAGTTTCGCCTTCGTCAGGCTTGCTCACAAACTCCACCACTCAGGGTGGAGTTTGTGAGCAAGCCTGATGAAGGCGAAACGCGCGTCCTACTTCCGGGTCACGTGATGCGCACACGTGATGCCGGCTTCTTCCCCAGGCACAGCGGCCAATATATGACCTAGGAGTAGCCGTCGATACTTTCAGTTATTATAGAGAGGTACTAATATTGTATTAACCACATCAAACTGGAATAATAAATTACGTTAAATTGAAGCAATAATATACCTATAGTGGTTTTAGCGACAAGTATATTGTAATTATACTTTCTCTTCTGACAATATCTGACAAATTAATACCTCCTTGGAGATCCATAAAATTATTACATCACACTGACAAGGAGGTCTGATATATGCGGGGGGAAGAGAAGATATCTTACAAATATTATTATCCCTGAACATATATATTCAATATACCTAATCTATGATATGTAAGATTCTGCAAAAATAATTCTTATGTCTTTGAGGCACTGTAAAATAACAATATTCTCAATAACCAATAAATATTATTGATAACAATGTCACAAGGTAAGGTATTTCATTGATTTTAATCTTATTATTTTTTCTTTTCTTCTTTATTCTCAATATCTTTATCATCATATTGTATGTCATTTCTTTTATTTCGCAAATTTTTGTTCCTATGAGAACTTTTTTAATCTATATTCAATAAAGAAATTAACTTTTAATAAAATTTACAAGCAGACAAACCTTTGTTTTCTTTCTTCTCATAATTAAAGCAGTATTCATTTGTCTATTGGCAGCACCCCCAAATCTTCTTTTGATTTCAATAATTAAACATAATTATAATTATGGGGTCTATATAATAAGTATTAATCCAACTATGTGTGCAGGTGTGTATATTCCTTTGTTTTTGTGCATTTGAGAATTGGTAAGCATATGTTGAGCTTTAAGGGAAAAGCAGCTGCTATAACTGAAGACCTCTATTATTTCTTCACTTCAGTATTTGTCAAAGCACACGCACACATAGACACACACACATACATGTGCAGACAGATAAAAACAGGCATGCAGACTTTAGTTCTATGCTCAGGACATACTGGGGAGATGACTATGTAATGATGACATCAGTGGCTAGAGAAATGCAGCCATTTTCATGTGGTACATACACTATCTATTTTCTAATATTGTTAATTCATGTAATTGGATAAACTACATAAAAATAAAAATAATAAGCTACAGGTACTGTATATAAAAAATTAAGTGCATACTGAAACTTGTGCCTTTTTTATATCAAACATTTTGTTATAGTACGGAGGGCACAGAAGTGTTGCGGGACTTTAGTCTATATGCCCAGGAGTCTTGGAAATCTCCCAGTACTTTAGGTACCTATATTTGGCAGACTGGTGTATGGTACGCAGCCACCGTAGACAAGCTTGTTTTAGATATACCATATATAGTGAGCACACTACAGTATGTGTACAGTGAGTATGTATGACCTCACAATACAGGCACCATGGTCTAACATGGGTTTAGTGCTCTATTCAGCCAATAAGCAGCATACTTAAAGTTATAACACCAGCATGGGTAAAACACTACAATGAGCATTAAACACATGCTGGGATCCTGTCAGTGGCATTGTAAGTGTGACCTACTCATTGTACTCATAGTGTATTCACTAAACACGTGTTGAGGCACAAACTAGGTATTTTAGTAATTACATTATATTCATTGCTAAGAAGTTATATAAATGTGAATTTGATTTTCGTGTTGAGTGTTCTAATTTGTAAATAAAGCTGGAACAAACATGATATAATGTATTTTATTTTCCAGGGTGTATTGTGACAAAATGTCTGTATTTTGTCAAGGTATGATGACTTTCTGTAGGCACTGTATATGTATGTGTCTGTTTCCTTTCTCCTCCTATATGCATGTGAGAGAGTCTATCACATGCAAAGTACAGATACAGCAGACCTGAAATACAGCAAAATAAAGGAGGAGTTAGGAGTATATATTAGCTGAATGTCAAATATAGAGATGAGCAGTCTGGTTTGCTGAAAACTAAACACACCCAAACTTTGGGGTTCACAGTAGAACCGAGTCCCGATCTTGTCTTCCCACCAAGTTTGGAACTCGGATCTAAAAACCTGTTTTCACATATTTTGGATTGCATGTAAGTCCCTCCCTTGTGATTTCAGGTGCTGTCAGGTGGTCAAAAGTGACTGGAAATTAATGTAATTGATGTTAATACTATAGGAACAAAAACAGGCCCAGCTTACATGATTTTAGCTGATTTTTATCAATATGTAAAGAAATTCAAAAGGGAAACCAAGCCAAAACAATAACAGTTTCTTTTAAACCATAGCCAAAACACAGGGGTCCACACACACCTCTAGTCAAAAATCCCAGTTATACAAACAGAAATCAAATAAGTATTAAGAAAAATGCAACATAGAATATTGACATCATATTAAAGTAATAGAGCTTAGTTGTTTTCACAAAGTTTTTCTTAATACATAAATTTGTAATTCAATCATAAATGACCTATGTGAATAATCTGATATAAAATAATTGGTATGCTCAAATTTCTTATTGTAATAAAATCTTCTATACAAATAAAAAAACTTAAGGAACATGCTTGGATTAAGTTTAAATTATTATTGTATGCTACATATAAATTGAATGTTGTGAATAGCAACTGAATGTCAGTATCAGCACCGTAACTAACACTCCGGCGCAGGCCATGCCCACTCCATTTGATGCAACGTGGAGGGGACGGGGCCACAATCGCTGGTGATTACAGCAATGCCCGGAGCATTCTTAGGATGCTTCGTGGGACTGTAAGGGCACTGGTGTGCATGACTGAAGCATCCTAAGGACGCACCAGGGAACACTGCTGCAGAAATTATGGCTGACATTCTAGGCAACCTACTAGCCAGATGCAGGGGCCGTGGGTGAGCAGTGGTGCAGCCCAAAGAGCACTGCACTCTGTGCAGCTGCACCACTTGCACAACCCTAGTTACTACCCCACTCAGTATACTAGGCCTTTGGCCATTCCATAGCTAAATGATGAATAGTATCCAATTGCTAATATACAGATGTGCCCAGCTAGTTTGTTGCTCCATACGCCATGTAGCGTGCCATGCATGGCGCACCACACACTACGCCATAAGTCGCACCACACAGAAAGTTTCATAAGGTAGCATAGTGTAGCGCTGAAATAAAGTCATAACGTGTAATACAACTTTTTGTCCACCAGGTGTCACTTTTCCTAAACTACACAGCACATGCGTCTAATTTCCAATGCATGTTCTGTATCATTGCCTGATGACTGGCTGACAGTAGCAGTGATTCGGTACACTGTACAGTATTACAGCTTTTTCCTCATGGAATCAGGGCTGTAGAAAAATGTCTAATAAAGTTTGAAATCATTAAGTGTGTGAGTCCTCTACTTTTATATAACAATATTTCACATTCACGCACAGCTCTGTATTACACACTGACTGTGCGGTTGAAGTTGCACACTTATGGCAATGTAGGCGCTGTTGGCACTGTCCCAGACATAGACATTGTAGTGATTTCATGACTTTAGGAGCTACTGTAGTATTGGGCTCAGGCGTGTGGGCTAGGGGGCTAATGCCTAGCCTCACTGCTTGTCCTTTCTTCTTGTCCCGCGGGTTTGAGACCTTGAAAATATATATATATATTTTTTAAAATCTTCACTACAGTAGTTCAGTAATGTTATCCAACCATCCAACCATTACTGAAATCAATACATTATCCACAACTTCCCACCACCTGGCATTTCTATGCTACTTTATGCCACAGTGTGCTCAAGAAAGGGGTGTATGGCGCTCCAATACAGTACCCACGTAGCGTGCTGCTAGTTGGCGTTTTGAATCTATTTCTACTGCACATGCCCAATATGTCGGGAGTCACACACTGCATCCCAGACTACTGTATAGTGATTTCATGACTTTAGAAATTAGTAGTAGGCTGTTTAAACGTGGGGTGTCTATATTACAAACTGATTGTGCGGTTGACAACGCAAAATTGTGGCGCTGTCGGCACTGTCTCAGACTTTTACATTACAATGATTTCATGACTTTAGAAACTAGTAGTGGGCTCTGTTTAAGAGAGAGGTCTCTGTATTACAAAGTGAATGTGCGTTTAAAACCACAAACTTGCAGCAATGTTGGCACATCGGCGCTGTGGTGGCTGTCAGCTCCAAGGGGTTACAATGGGATCTCTGGCACATGCCAGTGGAGGGGTTGCAATGGGATCTCTGGCGCAGGCCCAGTGGAGCCGCGCCATACACCAGTTTGCGCTATGCCATGGCATATGGAAGATCATAGCACTACGCATGCCCAGTGTGTTGGTAGTCACACACAGTGCATCCTAGACTTAAACACTATCATGATTTCATAACTTTAGGAACTAGTAGCGGGCTGTTTGAAGGAGGCTCACAATACACATTGTATGCTGTAATCCGCAGACATCACATCACATACATGACAGGTGCAGCTCTTAACAGTACAAGCATGTGAGCAAGGGGTTAGGTTATCCCGCTGGTTGGAGACCTAGAAAATATATATATATTTTTAAATCTTCACCAGTTCAGTATAGTAGTTATCCAACCCTTACCCATTACTGAACTCAATATTTTATATACACTAGATGTGCCCAGCTACTTTAATATTGTTGCTCCATACGTCATGTAGTGCTATGCCATGGCATATAAGGATCATAGCACTGCGAATGACCAGCTGGTCTGGAGTCACACACAGTGAAAGTGGGATCTTTGTATTATAAATTGACTGAGCGGTTGAAGTTGCACACTTGTGGCACTGATTTCATGAGTTTAGAAACTAGTATTGGGCTCAGTTTAAGAGAGAGGTCTCTGTATTACAAACTGATTGTGCATTTAAAACAGCAAAATTGTGGCACTGTCAGCACATCGCGTTTTGGTGGCTGTCAGCTCCAGGGGTTACAATAGGATCTCTGGTGCATGCCCAGTGGAGGGGTTGCAATGGGATCTCTGCTGGCGCATGCCCATTGGAGCTGCTCCATACGCCATGTAGCGCTATGCCATGGCGTATGGAAAATCATACCACTGCGCATTCCCAGTGGGTCGGGAGTCTCACACAAAAAAAGTGGGATGACTGTATTACATAATGACTGTGCAGTTGAAGTTGCACACTTGCGGCACTATCGTAGTCCGTAGACGCATGTTTGCGTATTGAGTTGCTATCACACACCGTATACTGCTGATCGTTTCATAGCCTCCCACTGCCTCACTGTACTGTAAGTCGCAATATTGCAGTTTTAAACTGACCCAATAACTTTGTGCAGCTATGTCTGCTATGTCCCCTCCGTAGTCCGTACCGCTGATCATTTCATAGCCTCCACTCGCAATATTGGTTTCATACTGACCCAGGAACTATGTGCTGCTATGTCTCCTCCATAGACACATATTTGGGTATCGAGTTTCAATCTATCTCACATACTGTACTTTTAGCCTCCCATGGCCATCTGTGTATGCTCAGCGGCCATCTTGTTTTTAGTCGCAATATTGCTCTGTCTAATGTGCTGGTGTAAAATCTCCTTCGTAGATGCATATTTGTATATATTAATGGGCATTTTTCACCATGAACTGAGTTCTTGATGAAAAATAGCCCCACCCCTTTCATACAAAAAATAGCAAAAAACCCTGTTTTTATCCGTCATTTGAAGCACATATTTATTTAATGGTCCCAATTTGTACCCCTTTTTCGAACAGACAGTCAAATTACTGGGCATACAGTAGCACTTTTGCCCAGTGATTTGCAGATGGACACGAGCATTTATTCTGTGTGAAAGGGTCAACCCACGTCGAAATTACAAGGTCTCCAACCCAGGTAAAATGTAAGATCAAAGTGACCCTTTCACACAGTAAAAATCTCCATGCTCATCAGCAAATTACTATGCCAAGTACAGTAAAGTGCTTTACCTGCTAATTTGCTTTTCTGTGTGTAAGGGGTATTACTGAAGTTGTATAGAGTAGCGGCACATTCTTGAATGTACAATACATACAGTATGAGTGCTGTCATTGTTTACTGTTTACAGTGCTATAATGTGAAACATTTATATCTCCACTATTTTGCTTAATATTGTATTTACAGTCTCTTTATACTTGTGTATTTCAGAGTGCACTGAATTGTGAAAATGGTGAAGAGTAAAGATTTTTACACCAGTGCCTCATCTTGCCCACTTCCACTGAGCAAGAGGCTGAATGCAGTAGTGCCATAACGATATACAACAAAACCTTCCAAGAAGAAAGCAGGGAAGGAAAATGTACCTATACCTGTCAAGGAGAGGAAAAATGCAGAGGCCAAGTGCGTGTCTTTGGAGCAGCACTTAGGAGATAATGGCCCATGGAACGTGGAGCAACCAATGAATGTGGAGACCAAGGAGGAAAGACCAGTGATCGATGCACCAAATCCACTGAACGAAGAACTGGACACGTTGGAGCTTCTGGTTTGTACACCCGTGAAAGATGCATCTTCACTAGGAGAAGAAGCTCGCCTGGACTAAGCCGCCTGTCTCATCTAGTCACCATCTTAACAACCATGATAAGACATATGACACACTCAAGACGCATGATGCTCATTCATTACACACAGGTCCGTCACTCTGTATTGCAAGGGTCTGTGGTGTAGAGGTTAGGAGAATGCAAGGCAGTGTGGGCAACCCAAGTTTGAAGCCTGGAAGGCTACAATTTTTATTATTTTTAATATTTATTATTAATATTTTTTTTTAATCTTCACTATAGGATTAAACAGAAATCACTTGGTGGTGTGTGAATTCTGTCATTTATACCAACACATACAGGTATTGACGCAAACACAGCATTGCATAAATATCGAGCAATTGAAGTTCAATATGCTTAAGCAAGTTTACTCAGGTACAGTAGACTCCTCAACTTCCCACCACCTGCCATTTCTATGCTACTGTATGCCACCTAGCTGTATTTTACATGAAACCACAAGACATTGTATTGTACATAATACAGCAATGTAGCGGCAAGCGTGTGCTTTAAAATGCACAGTCAGTTTTTACTATATAGTACAAACACATTCATAGCGGCAAATTAGTTGTCTTAGCAGATGGGGCAGTGATTCCCAACCTCGGTCCTCAAGGCACACTAACAGTCCTGGTTTTAGTGATATCCATGATTGTGCACAGATGGTTTTAATCAAAATAACTGAGGCACTAATTAAGTCACCTGTGCTGAAGTATGGCTATCCACAAAACCTGGACTGTAAGTGTGCCTTGATGACCGTGGTTGGGAACCCCTGTGATGGGTGATGGTGTCCTTGGTAATGGTCACCATTTGTCACCATTTCAGGACACAAGGGCAGACCTTGAGCTGAATGGTTACAGTAAATGGCTTAATAGAGCGTCCTTTATTATGGTAATGAAAGGCTCTCGTTTGCTTTGGTGGAAGGGACCTGATGCACTGTGTGACTCCCAACCCACTCAGCATGCGTAGTACTACTGTATGAGCCTCTGTATGCCACAGCTATGGAGCGGTTCCACTGGGCATGCACCAGAGATCCCATTGTAACCCCCCAGAGAGGACCGCCCCCGTTTTTGGCTCGGTAGATCAAAAAAGGTTTTAAGTTTAAAAAGTAGATCACCGAGTCCAAAAGTACGGCCACCACTGATCTACAGTATCAGCTATACCGTCATAACAACTCAGGCAACTACATTACTGTACAGTTATGTACAGTATGTGTACTGATTTGCCTCCCATTCTAAGAGCTTACAATATGTGATATTAAAAAGATTGGTTGTGCGAACATGCAAATACAGTGCATGAATATGATATCCATCCAATTTAATAGTATGGTATTCAGAAGAAATTACAACACTCGCTACCCAGCGGTT
The DNA here is from genome assembly GCA_031769625.1 of Taudactylus pleione. NCBI lineage: Eukaryota > Metazoa > Chordata > Amphibia > Anura > Myobatrachidae > Taudactylus > Taudactylus pleione. The sequence continues at coordinate 2,750,939 of JAUIMM010000586.1, forward strand.
AAGCGCTGTATTACATGCAGTAGCGTATCCTTCGCTGATTAATACCACGGTACGCCACAAGTTGAGCCATCACGTAATGTTCCATGGCACGACACAGAGGCCTGAATGGCACGCCATGAGCAACAAACTAGCTGGGACCATCTGTAGTAGAACACTTAGGGATAGACTAATATGTTAAATTAACTTTTGTCAGCTATAGGCGATCCATTTATTTTTATCATAGTCAACCCAAACAGATTATAAATCATCCTATAATAACTCTGCCAAGGCTGCACAAAGCTAGAGGTCAGTGCTGCATAGTTTGATTATGATTTTTGTACCTTACTACATCCAGTGACACACACATTAAACATAGGAAATATTGGGATGACCACTTGCAGAGATAATTGTTTATCAATGGCGAGTTTCTGATGATTTTGCAGTTTTCGTACTCTATTAGATATGGTGATTAGCAAGGTAACCAGATAACAGGTGCCTCAGGGCAGTAAATGTATGGGCCTCTTGGGCAATGGCTCCACTTTCACCCCCCATTACAACCCTGGATGTGCCAATTGCCAAATGTTGCTACTCCAGAGGTATCTGATAATGCTGCTGCTTAACTTCAGTTTGCTGCTATAAAGCATCCAAATTCAGCAATTCAAGCACTTCCTGGCTGATAGCAATGGTAGATAGATTTCCTAAATACAAGTACATTGGGGACAGATCACACATATTTATTTACTAGTGTGAAGTAGGGGATTCAATTACTCCCTTTAAAATATAACTAATTGGTGTCTGATTTCCATGTAAAGTCCGCTTTATATATAAACTACGTATAAAACACAGGAAGAATATGATAGAGATTAAATATTAAACAATATTGATCCAATTGAAATATACTTATGCTACAATACTGTATTGCATATTTTACAGTAATGTTTTGCATTCACATTGCCAGTTGGCTCCATTTCTTGTAATCTTGTTTTCTGGTTATTAAATCCTCTGTTCTGTGTATTATACAGTTATATGTGTGCTATTACATTGGAATGTCACCAAAGTAGTGGGACAGTTAATTTCCATTAAACAATAGGCATTATGCTTATAATTGTGACACATCTCCAAATATGAAGGCTTGAAATGAATTTGAATGGTCATACAATTTAATTACTTATGTTTAATTAGATTTTACTTTAATTTTATATTAATTTTCCAGTTGTATGTTTTAGTGAAAGATAAATATATATGCACTGTGAGTCTTATTAATCATCAATTAATTTGCTGTAAGTTTCATAGAGAGCTCCATGTAGCAATTATTGGTGATGAGGGACATTTTTTTCCCCAAGTGACACATTAGTTGATCTCTAATTATTCTGCCTAGAAAGTATAAGTATGTCTGTATGAGTTATCCAGACTTTCTACAGACAAATCCAATCTGAAATCACCATTCTGCAAGTAAGTACAGCAGCTGTCACTGAGCTTCATCACCGATATACAGTTATAAGAGGACTATTTAGGCAAACACATCATTAGGGATCTACAGAAAACTACCATAGTCCATTAAATCATTGGTAACAACATGACAATGCTTTGTACATTCCATTTATAGGGCTAAATGTAATAGCCTGCGATCTTCAGCCACTGCAGGCATTTTTGCGTGTCTCCCTGTATTTTTAAAGCAGAATTCATTTTACAGGCTAAACTAAGCTGCTTTATAATCTGTAAAGGTATTGGTTGCCAGCTGTTAAGACATGGACATGGTTTGGATCATTGGTGTGACCAAAGGTGCCCATTGCTCAGTGAAACTGCATGTCTATATGTGTATATATATATATATATGTATATATATATATTATATACTTTTCATCTCAATACCAATATTTTCCCTCTTCCTGTCAAGATATAACAATTATTTCCCTTCCCCCTCTTCTTTTTCCTTGGTCTCATCATTCTTTTTCTGTCGTACAACACACATATTTTTGGGATACATATCTGTCCTTAGGGCCATCATTTTGAGACTCTCTATGTCTGATTAAACCAATCACAGTATCCAGGTAGATTCCATCTTACTTCGTTATATCAATTTTGGGTTATTTTCAGTTGATTGATTATTTCTGTATTAATGCACATTATTATACTGAATGTGCATGTTTTGATTATGAATGATTATTTAATTACATTTTTTGAGTCTAAATAAGACAATGAGAAAATTGTTATATTTCTGATAGATAAAAACATCTGTGTTAGAACTATATATCAATTTTGATTGATATGTGCAAATTTTAATAATATAAATCTAATTATGTTCTTTTGATAAGCCAACCTTCTGGAGAGATCTGAAAAAATCCCCCCTTTTTTGCTTATTCATTATCATTATTATTATTATTATTATTATTATTTTTATTTATATTTATGTGATAAAATCCTTGAAATATATAAAGGGATGTTTTATAAAAGTTTTTTTGTATATTGATCAATTTCTAATCATGTTATTAAGGTATTCTTTTTGAGCAGCCATGTGCCATGTTTACAAATAACACACAACTGCCAATCATATATTAATACTCATAATTTATTATTATATTATATTTTTTTGACCAACTTATTTCCATTTTTATATTTTTTTATTTTATATTTTTTTGTATAGGGAAAATGTATTCATTTTTTAAAGCAAATTCTATAAATAAATATATATCTTTTTCCTCTATCATATATATATATATATATATATATATATATATTATGCTTTATTTTTAAAATACACAATACCTTTATTCATAGATTCAATCTTTTTATATTTGTAAGATGTGCCCTTATCTGATAAGTATTGGTTTTATATGTGCTAGCTATTAATTAGCAAGAGTTAAATAAATTCAGCCATTCAGGTGTTTTTACTTTGATTAATTGTCCAGGTATTTAAGGAGGTTGTCCCTCCAGATCCTCACATCCCTCTGAAGAAATCCCAAATAGGGAAGAAACTCATTAGGGCTACAGAGAGATATCCACACAGCATCACAGCAGACTGCACATAGACCAGCGTGCATGCTCTGCCATCTTCTTTGTTCCCTAGCACTTTGAACTGCCATCTACAAGCCACTGCCTTGCATGGGTTACAAACCACGGCTCTAAGTATACCCATGTGTGATAGACCTGTGTGCTGTGTGTTCACCTCACAGCAGGACGTAGGCGGAGATCAGAAGTCCCATCAACCATACTGGACTTCACCGACTGGTGCAGTTACATAGTCTCTGGGGAAAAGGAAACGGACACCGGGAGTCCCTCAAGTTGCACTGGGTCTCTTGAACCGGTGCCTCACACCACGCATCCTCCGATTACGGAGATTAAGAGGCACACAGATCACTTTACCCAGGCGGGTCCCTTCGTGTAAAAGAGAGAGGTAAAAATTAATTAACTGCATTTATTATCAGCTGATACAGATCTGTTTGTTCAGTACTTTTACACTTTTATACAGCTTGGCATCTTAAAGCAATAGCAAGAAGAATAAACAGCTTGTTTCCATTTACAAAAGCTGGAACATTGATACAATTCTAGCAACATTTTTTGCTTCTCCGGCTAAACAGCCTAAATCATATGGAACATTGAATTGCTTATTTCCTACTGTTGGACTGATTATTTCAATCAATTATGATCATTGGAGCTGGCAGGGATTTCCCTTGATGTTATAAATCCTTTTTTAGGAATACTGTTGTCGTTATCTCATTAATTTTTTCCTTCACTCATATATTCAAATTTCTTTTGATGTACTATATTGAACATATGTAGAATTATATAAATGGTTGTGCTTCCTTTTTTATTCAAATTGTATTTCATATGTTTTAGCAATATAATTGTCAGACTAGTAATTTATTATCTATTAAATGCTATTGCACTTTATTATATATGGGCTCATCTATTCTCATTTAAGTTACATTTTCCCTTCTTCAGCGCTGTCTATGTTTTCCCTATAGTAGTTTTTCATTGGTTTGCCACCTGATTTTGACAGCTGCGTGAGGGTCATTTTATTTTATTTTATATTATTATATATTTTTATTTGTATATTTACTCCAATCAGCACCATTGGCTATTTCCTCTAAACATTTAAACTAAGCTACTTTAGCCTTTAAAGTGACTGCCACTTTAAAAATATTGCAAACATGTACTTGGCTCACTTTATTTAGTAATGGTGTATTATGAATCTACATCTGCTGGAAGATTTTTCCAAGTGTCTAAGACTCTTTTATATAAACATTATTTTCTAACAATGATAATTAACATGAATTAAAAATTTACGTTATTTAAAATCCATTAAAAATATATTGCACAAAATATGAAGGACATTTAGCATTCTTTGGAGTGTGGCCTAATTGAAAATTTTACTTTTCTGTTTTCCCTTCATTAATCTGGTTGTATAATATCTCCTCTAATCTCATGCTTATAACTCAGTAAACTTTTTAAGGCAGCATTTTTAAAACAGCTAAATGTGAAGAATTACATTTTAAAGGTGATGATTTTCTACCTCTGAAAGTTTAGATTTAGTTGTTTCCTGTATTACAATAAATCTTTGTTAGAACTGTAATTTATAGCACACCTTACTTACATACAATTAATTAGAAATTTTAATTCAAATTAAAATAATTATTTTTTTAAAGTTGCTGTTTACCTTGCTGTGAAATCTAAATTGGTAGTTTCTAAGGTGTTTGTAAATATAATAATGAATGTTCTAATCTGTCTAAATTTCATACTAGTTTGTGTAAGATCTATGAAATATATAAAATTTCTGCTCAGACTAAGTGGGACATAAATGTAAACCCCTCACTTCCAGCCCACATGCAGTCATAATTATTGGAACTCTGTTCCTGTTAATCATTTCATTTATTTAATTCAAAATATATTTTATTAGGGCTTGGTGCAACACAATAGAAAACATTTGCAAGAAGTCAGAGTAACAGGAGGAAGAAATATCAAAGAATGTATAAAGAATAGACAGGTTATAATGAACAATAAGCCAACCCTGTTAATCAAGACAATAATAAAATAAACAAGTAAAGAGATAAAATAATTAAAAAGGGAACTAATCTACAAGGTGGAGCCAAACATTTTTCAGTATTATTGTAAAATACAATCATAAAATGAACAAAATGACACATCCAAGGGGATGCAGTTATCAGACTGTCGGTTGGCACTAGAGAGGATTGTTAGGTTTAGGCATGAAAGAGGGAGACTTAGGTTTAGGCGCTAACGGGAAGGGTTAGGGTGCAGGGTGGGGAGGGTTAGGGTTAGGCTACAAGAAGGGAAAGTTAGAGTTAGGGCAAGAATGGTAAGTATACTTACCCAAACCCTGTCGAGATACCAACCATTGGGATGCCGCTGTCGGTATTTTGACAGGAGGCATTCTGACAGCTGGCATAACTTCAAACTTCATTCTCTATTAACTTTATTGCAACTATTATCTCTGTGCATATAGAATTAGGCTACAGATTGCTTTGTGTTGGGATCACAAGGGAGCAACATACTTTGTTTAGTGAGAACTGACAGAAGAAAAAAGACAAGATTATTATCTGGTGCACTTCAAGGGTCAGGATATCCTGTATGTAATTCTCTGGAGCAATAATAAAATATAACTTTTATTTCAATATACTTAAAATATAGTAGCCAAGTCCAAAGTATAGGCGAAATATTTCAAATATGGCAATACTAAAAATAACATGTTAGAACATGTGTGAAAAAGTATATATCCATAATATAAACCATTTACTTTTGTTAATTATTGTAATTATTTTCACTATCTTTCTTAATTCTGCAAATTGATATTTGATCTAAATATATGTATGATGTGTTTTAGTTTATGCTTTAACTTGTCTTGTATGTTTTATTATTGGTGTATTACATCTAGTTTTAGCATTGATTATTGGAAACAGCTTTTGATTTTGCTATTTAAACATGAATCTCCTTTACTTTTAGATTTTACATTTTTTTTTATTAGTTAGACAGTCAGGGCTCTCTGTATTGGGGTAGAGCTTTTGCAGTGCTCTGTTATTTTACATAGAATAGTACTATATGTAGGAATTGTTTCTTACATGTAAGTCAGCTGTGTTAAAAAAATAAAGCAGAGCTGCCCCCGATCAACAGTTCATTGGCAGTGGATTTTTGCCAATGAAGGAATGAAGGACACGACAAACATGCTGCATAGTAATGGTAAGGCCATGCCAGTATCCCATACTCCACTTAAGGACAGTCACACAATGCAATCAAACATGCAAAAAAAAAGTTTAAATGCCCCTCTCACATTTGATTATATTGAGTATATTGACAATAAAAAATAACTTCATTCACATGTACTAGAATATGTATTTTAAAGAAGAAGAATCATTTATGAAATAGGCAATTAACAGGTACAGCTGGTAGAAGAAATTGAAACAACATTTCAATTGCACTTTCTATGATATTTATCTGAGCAAAAAATAAATAAAAAAATAAATGAAACTAAAATATTTGAACTGCAGTTACAGTGTAACAGTAAAAAAAAGTTGTTTATAAGGTGGACAAATTTCTGGTGCTATAAGCATATTGAAATATTCTGTACCTATACCTGCAAAGGTATTACAGAGAAAAACTGGTATCTGCTAGACAAAAACACTCTTTTCAATGTGTAGTACCACTCTTGCTACAACTCCACACTCCTAACAATATACTAAACCATAGCTGAGGCATGGAGGTTGCGAAAATTATTTTGAAATTTTAAAATGTTGAAAATGTTTATACATTCATATGGGTGAAAATGAAGTAAAAAGAATAATAATAAATGTTATTTGTAGTACTTATAATAATAACTACAATACCACTACTGCTATTACTACTTCTAAGAATATTATTATTATTATTATTATTATTATTATTATTATTATTTAATTTGTATAACATCTTTTTCCAGTAGGATTCAAAGTACTTTTACAGATTAAAAATGCACATGACACAAAACAAACAAACTAAGTATTAGCAGACTACAAAAAAAGAGTGCTAAACATTTTTTTTAAATATTTAAGTATACAGATAAGTCTTTAGTTAGAGCTGAAAAGCTAAAATGTCGAGTCCAAAGCAAATTATTCGATTTTCTAGATGCTCTTAATAGTCCTTTATATGCTAATCAAGGTATGAGATTGTGATCATAAGGAATCAATATCTGCTTTAAGTACTTTCAATCCTGGTTAAGTAGTGCTTTGAAAATCCATAACCCAGTGAAGGGTGCAGAGAATGGATGTTATATGGCAGTAACAGGCCTGGTTTGTTAACAGCATGGCTGCTCCATTCTGTAACATCTCATAGTGGTACAATTCTTTTGCTACTTGGCCCAGGTAGAGTGCATTGGAGGAGTCCAGGCGTGAGGATATAAATACATGTACTAGTGTAGGAAAATCTTTTGAGGGGATCAAGTGCCCTACTTCCAAATTCCTTGACTACCTTGCCTCCTGCCTCCCCCACTCAGACCTTCCCATACTCCCATAGGTGACTTTAATATCTATATTGATGCACTCACAGACTCCTCTGACTCTAAACTGCTTAGCCTTACATCAACACTTGGTCTAACCCAATTGACCTCCTCACCCTCCCATTGCAGTAGACATGGGAGGGTGAGGAGGTGATACTTGTGATATTTCTGATTAAACCAATTCCCCATTCCCTTACTTTGACCATCACCTTCTCTCTTTTCACTTATCCCTTTATCTCTCTCTCTCTACCTCTGCCTCTTTAGGCCAGCATCACTAAGCTTAACAATGAGACTATTAACATAATTTCCTCATCCTCCCTACTTGACTCACTTCTCTCTCTTTGTTGCCATGAACAAGCCACTTCCCTATGCTATGTCTCCCTTACTTCTGCTCTTGACTCTGTTGCTCTGGCAATCACTACTCACTCTCGCAGATCCACACCTCAACCCTGTCATCCCAAATGCACCAGATACCTGCAAAAGTGTTCACAAACTGCCAAGCAACAGTGGAGGAAATCATGCTCTAAGTCAGACTTCCATTTCAAATTATGCTTTATTTCCACAGTGCTGCCATTTCTCTCTCTAAACATTTATATTTCAAAAACTTAATCTTCTCCCAGTCCTCAAATGCCCAGTGTCCCTTTGCCACTTTCAACTCCTTCCTTTGCCCATCACCTTCTCACCTCCCCTCCTCACTCTCTGCCCTTGACTTAGCCACCTACTTTACATCTAAAATTGACTCCATATGTCAGGACATGGTATCCCACCATGCCCTCTGCACTCCACCTCCTCCTGTCCCAGACCACCCCTCCCCATCCATATCACCAACACTGACATCTTTATTTTCTGTATCTGTAGAGGTAGTCATGACCCTCATCTGGTCCTTCCCCATTGCACCTCTACCCTTAATCCTATCCCCTTCAGCCTCCTTTTCTACCTCTCTTCTGCCTGTTCCCATCTTGCTCACCTGCTCAGTCTCTCCCTCTCATCGGGCACTGTCTCTTTTGCATTCAAGCATGCACTTGTCTCCCCATTCTATAAAAATACCTACTCTTGATCCCAACACTCTTTTCAACTACTGACCCATTTCTCTTCCCCCTTTTGCCTCCAAACTCCTTAAGTGTATTATTTACAACCACCTTACCACCTTTTTTTCTTCTTTAGGTGACCTCATCAGCTCTTTTGGCCTCCAATATCATCTCTATTCTAGAACAACAGAAGAAAAAGATAAGATTTATGTCTGGTGCACTCATTGAGCCAAACCCTCCTAGTTTTCAATTGTTTCTCTGAACTGGTTTTAAAATATAAATTTTATTTCCTTAATATCTTAAAAAGGTTTTGCTTGGTTTACAATTAGGCAAAACATATATATAAAAATTAAACAAATGTGTATAGATATGTAGAAAATAATATTTTAATTAAAATACCACCTGTCATCGGTCTACTTCACGTTCTTTATTGCAATGTCATTTATTCATTGATTTATAAATGTAACTTTTAATGTATTCCCAGTGCTACTAATTCAACATTGGGTTAAGGGTATAATTCTCTATTCAGATATATGTATACCTATTATCGATGGGGGATATATAGCTTTAGGTGCTCTTCATGTGAATTCAAAAGTTTAATTTATGTGAGACATATTGGAGAACAGTTATTTTCCTCCACAATCACTGTTTATTTACTCAATTCATACAGTTTAATTTTCAAATGATACAGTCTCAGTGCTGAATGTCAATTGCTAATGTATATGTATCTATAGTGATTTTCACAGATATTAGTTGCTTTATAAAATTGATACAAATCTCCAGTGCTCTTGAGACAAATTGTATAGCAAATATGTCTCAATTTATAGACTTTGGCACAGATCATCTGTCATGCAAACCTAGTCACTGTATCTTTTGGTACATTAGTATTCCTTTGTTTTACGGGATTAGATGGTTGATTTAATTATATCCATGTTCTTAGATGTTTATTAATGCCTGAATTACAGCTGCCACTGAAGCTCCGTGTGCGCCCTGTGTTCTATCTCTTTAGTTTATCAGTATGGCCGTAATTCATAATCACACTGCCTTGATAAAGCAGCCTCTGGTGAAACGCGTGTCAGTGTTCCACGCTGCCACCAGTCTGCAGCACTATCATATACTTGAACACGTAGAACAAATGTATTGAACAATATATGCTATACTGTATCGAACCGAATGGGGTGTTGTATGTGCAGCAGGAGTGTGATTAATAGGTATACATATATCTGTATAGAGAATTATAACTCACCCTATGTTGAAATAGGAGCACTGGGAATACAGTAAAAAGTTGCTTCTATAAACCAATGAATAATTGACATTACAATAAAGAACGTGAAATAGACCAATGACAGGTGGTATTTTAAAACCACTTGAAATATTATTTTCTACATATCTAAACACACTTTTCTTTAAATTTTTTATTTTTATATATATTTCACCTAATTGTGGACTAAGCAAAACCTTTTTAAGATATTAAGGAAATAAGTTATATTTTAAAACCAGTTCAGAGAAACAATTGGAAACTAGGAGGGTTTGACTCTATGAGTGCACCAGACATAAATCTTATCTTTTTCTTCTGTTGTTCTAGTTTATGCCAATTATAAGATAATTATAAGATCATGCACTAAACAAATTAAATATTAAATATATTGATGAAGTTTTTGGGTCTTGGAGAATAAACAAAATAGCAATTCTCTGAAGTAGAGAAATAGATTTTATATATATATATATATATATATATATATAATATATATTATATTGGGGCGAGAACACATCTGTTGTTTGTTATCATCTCTATTCTGATGATACTGAAATCTACCTTTCCGCCGCTGACCTCTCTTTCTTTTCTCACTCCTTTCTCCAACTGTCTCTGTGTGGTCTCTTCCTAGATGTCCAGCACTTTCTTAGTCTAAACATGTCTAAGACTGAGCTGATCATCTTCCTACCCTCCCGCATAACCTCACTTATCACAATTTGATTATCTATTGATGGCATAACCTTCTCCTATAGCCCCCAAGTGCATTGTCTTGGAATTATCCTTGACTCCTCCCTCTCCTTCAAACCACACATTCAGTACCTTTTGCAGTCCTGCCATTTCTATCTCAAAAATATTTCCAGGTTCAAACACTTTCTCACCCAGGATGCTACTACAATTTTGATCCACTCACTGGTTGTCACCGGATTGGACTACTGTAACCTCCTCCTATCTGCCCTCCCTGACCCCCATCTCCCTCCACTCCGATTTTTCCTCATTCTGATGCTTGGCTCTTCTTCCCATCCATATGTTCTACATCTGCCTCTCTTCTCCTACAAGCCCTGCTCTGGATCTCCCTCCCTTTCAGAACCCATATCAAGCTTCTTCACACTCAAGTACAAAGCCCTTACCCAATCCTCTCCAATTTACATCACTGTACTCATTTCTCTTCACACACCTACCTGCCCACTTCACTCCAAAAATACATGCTGCCAATCCTGTCAACTGATTACTTTCTCCCACTCCTGTCTCTAAGATTTTGTCCATGCTGATCCCTACCTCTGGAATTCACCCCCTATCTTTATAATACTCTCCATCTCTCTTGCCCTGCTGTTTATTTAAGTGTCATGATTGCTAATGCAGCAATGTTTATAAACCTTATCCTATAAGGTTTTGTATTGTTTATAACTGTTTTATTGTGTGCTCATTTGCTTATGTACTTTGTAAGGCACTCCAGAACCCTTGTGATGTCATATAAATAAAGGGTAACAATAATAATAGATCAGCGCATGATGTCTACTTATTTCATCTACTGTACGTATTAAGAGAATAAGAAACAGACCACACTACACTGGACAACACTCTATCATTTAACAGTTATTAACTTAAATGTGCACATTTTAATATCACTTGTAAATATAATTATTTATCATATTATTTCATTAGGTATCCAAGTTATAAACAATGGAAGAATCAAACAAGACAATGGTCAAAGAATTTATACTGGTGGGATTTTCCGAACTCCACCAGTTTCAAATCTTACTTTTCATTGTTACACTACTGATGTATGTTACTAGTATCACTGGAAACTTTGTAGTCATTGTTCTTGTCAAGGCTGGTCCCTCACTTCATTGTCCAATGTATTATTTTATCTCTGTATTTGCAGCTACTGAAATTTTGTGTGCGTCTACCACCATTCCCTTACTTCTAGCAAATTTAATTGACAGTGGCAAGAAGATCTCTTTTATTGGATGCTTTGTACAATTGCACATCTTCAATACACTTGGGATAACAGAATGTTATTTGCTGGCAGTAATGGCTTTCGACAGAGATTTGGCAATTAATCATCCTTTAAGGTACTCGTCAATCATGAATCATTTGTTTGTTCATCTTTCAGTGGTTCTGCCTTTCATCCTCAGTTGTATCATCAATTTATTTCCCACAATCTTCACAGCTGACTTAATATTCTGTGGACCTAATGAAATAAAACACTTTATCTGTGATTTAGCTTCAGTACAGAATCTGGCTTGTTCTAATCCCATCATTAGTAAAATAGCGACCAGCGTGGCAGCTTTTTCTGCAGGTTTTACTCCTTTCATCCTTATCATAGGATTCTATCTCCACATCATTGTTACAATCACCAAAATAAAGAGCGTGGAAGGAAAATACAAAGCATTCTCCACTTGCTCTTCCCATCTAACAGTTGCCTTTCTACACTATAGTACAGTCATCACTGTCTACATAAACCCAAAGGGCAGTCAGTATGACAAGTTCCTTGCTCTTATGTACACGGTCATTGTTCCTACGTTAAACCCTTTCATTTATACTTTAAGAAACAAGGATGTCAAGGATTCTTTTTATAAGCTCATATCGCACAAATTAGAAGAATGATAATATCCAGGACACATTCATCTTCTTGAAGGCCTGATCTAGGGTTCATAGAAAAGATGCATGTCATGTTTCCATATTTGTATTTGGGGTTAGACACATCTCAAGATATGTGCAACCTAAAGTCTAGCATATAGATGCGCTCAGGGCAAAGATGTAACAATCATTATCATCATCATCATCAATAACCAAAAAATTGCAATGATACAGTATATGTAGGTGCAAAATTGACAGCTCAGAACTTAAGGATTTCAAGACATATGTAACTCAAAATGACAGCAAATATGTTTGCGGACTATTCCTGTAAGTGCCTCAAGAAAGGTGTTCCAGGTGCAAAACACATACGAAAGTCTTTGAAATAACTCTATTTGTGTACCATTTCATATACACACACACACACACACACTATATATATATATATGTAAAAGAAACAGCGGCACTCACAGGACTGTTGTAAGGAAGACTCACGACTCAAATAGGTCAAAGTTCAATGTTTCAGTCTGACGACTTTTATCAAGAACTTTGACCTATTTGAGTCGTGAGTCTTCCATACAACAGTCCTGTGAGTGCCGCTGTTTCTTTTACATATTTTTGGCTATTTTTTAACCATTGGATGGACCCCGGGCAAGTATCCAAATACTGTGGAATGCCGGGATTTTTTGTATTATATATATATATATATATATATATACACACACACAGACTGTATAATTGATGCAAATGCAAGTCTGTTTAGAAACAATAAACATTATAGTTCCCAAACCATTGTATAATTTATTTATGAAATAAGAACTTTTTTTAAAAGCTTGAGAGAGATATAAACCTGACCTGAATTCACAAAATGAGTTATACTTTTGAATTCACAATGTACTAATTATAAAAGATAACATAACAAACCTTAACCTCAAAAATGATGCAGACCACTGTTATTTAAATAATGAAAGATCTCTGTGTATAGTCTATTTACATGATGCATTGTAGCTGGAGATAGTAGGGGCACATGTACACATATAGTACAGTATATATTTATTTATTTCAAAGTGCCTTGAAACAAAATTTAACATTTGTGTAATATTATTAGTAGAACTGTGCAGCTAATTTTTCCTGAAAACTGAACACACACAAACTTTGGGGTTTTGTTTCGAATAGAGTACCAGCTTGGATCACTTTTGGGAATCCGTATAGAAAAGAGTACTAACTTGGGTCTGCTGTAAACTCTAAACTCGGATTTAAAAACAGAATCTTGTTTTTGGATTGCAAGTAAACCGGTCCAAATTACATAAATATAGCTGTTTTTAATCAATTTTAAAGTAATCCAAAACCAAATCCGAACCAAAACATTTGAGGGTGGTTTTCACAATTCCAGAACACAGTGGTCTACACACATCTTTAATTATTAATACATTGTTCAATTGGCATTATATAAAAATGAACTAACGTGTCCTCTTACTAAGTAGCAACTTTTCTATCTTATATTTGGAAATTTTTCAAAATTGCTTTACTGATCATTTACCTCATTGATTTTTTGGGTGCAGAATTTCGCATATTTCTGAAACATTTTATGTTATGCAGAATTGACTCTATAATAGTTGTTCACCATGCAATTCCCTTAACATTTTCATTCACTGTGTAAAAAACAAATATATATTTTTTTTTAATAGCAGGTGTCTTCCCACTACAAAAAAAAATGGAAATTGAATCAATGCTAGATATCCTTGGCTTGATTCCTCTATAATGGAGAGAATGTGTATGGGGTCATCCTGATATAGTGAAACTAGGGTAAAAGAGGAAAGTTATGGTCTTTAATGATGCACAAAATTTACAAAAATAGATAAAATATAACCTTTCATAATTTGGTTTAAAATGTTCATTAGAACTACTCTAGTTAAGTAAGGACAAACAAAGTAAAAAAAAGAGAACAAAAATTGTTATCTGTGAATAGAATGAAAAGAAGTGATTACAAAAAATAAATACAAGTATACCACAAGGTTTATTTCAATCAATAGTATACTTTATTACACAGTGAGCAAGGGTGAACAAAGTGAGTTTAACTGAGCATCTCCACAAATGATGATGGCTTTTTCAGTTAATCGAGAATCTACTAGGGAACAACATAATTTGAAAGAGGTAAAGTACCCTAATTTTCAAAGCTGCAGATTATCTGTGGTTATGTACACAGGATTTAAAACAAAATTAAGTTCAAAACACCCCTGGTCTTGTACTTAATGGTATTGCTGTTTTTATTTTTGGGGGCAAAAATGTTGACAATCGACACCTTCAAAATGCCACTGCTTTTTATATAAAGTCCTTGTCTTAGTGTGCTGTCTACCTATAAAACACAATAATACCTCATTTGTGAAAAGCCTCTTCTTCTTGGAGTTAAAGTACTGAGAATTGGTAAGCATATATTGAGCTTTAATGGAAAAGCAGCTGCTATAAAAGAAGACCTCTATTATTTCTTCACTTCAGTATTCGTCAAAGCACACACACACATAGACACACAAACACACACATGCAGAGTGCAGACAGATAAAAACAGACATGCAGATTTTAGTTCTATGTACAGGACATACTGGGGAGATGACTATGTAATGATGACATCAGTGGCTATAGAAATGCAGCCATTTTCATGTGGTACATACACTATCTATTTCCTAAAATTGTTAATTAAAGTAATTGGATAAACTACAGGAAAAGAATAATAAGTTGTAAGTACTGTATATAAAAAATTAAGTGTATACTGAAACTTTTTGTTATAACACTTTGTTATAGTACGGGGGGCACAGAAGTGTTGCAGGACTTTAGTCTATATGCCCAGGAGTCTTGGAAATCTCCCAGTACTTTAGGTATCTATATTTGGCAGACTGGTGTATGGTACACAGCCACCGTACACAAGCTTGTGTTAGATATACCATATATAGTGAGTACACTATGTGTACAGTGAGTATGTTGACCTCACAATACAGGCACTGTGATCCAACATGGGTTTAGTGGTCTATTCAGCCAAAAAGCAGCATACTTAAAGTTATAACACCAGCATGGGTAAAACACTACAATGAGCATTAAACCCATGCTGGGATCCTGTTAGTGGCATTGTGAGGGTGACCTGCTCATTGTACACATAGAGTAGTCATTATACACATGTGTTGAGACACAAGCCAGGTATTTTAGTAATTCATTTATATTCATTATTAAGATGTTATGTAAATGTGAATTTGATTTTCATGTTGAGGGTTATAATTTGTAAATAAAGCTGGAAAAAACTTATATATAATGTATTTTATTTTCCTGGGTGTTTGTGACAAAATATATGCATTTTGTCAAGATATGATGTCTTTCTATAGGCACTGTATATGTATGTGTCTGTTTCTTTTCTCCTCCTACATGCGTGTGACAGAGTCTATCACATGCAAAGTACAGATACAGTAGACCTGAAATACAGCAAAATAAAGGAGTGAGGAGTATATATTAGCTGAATGTCAAATATAAAGATGATCAGTCCGGTTTTGCTGAAAACAAAACACACCCAAACTTTGGAGTTCACAGTAGAACCAAATCCCGTTCTGGTCTTCTCACCAAGTTTGGAACTCAAATCTAAAAACCGGATCTTAAATATTTTGGATTACATGTAAGTTCCTCCCTTGTGATTTCATATGCTGTGAGGTGGTTAAAATTGACTGAAAATGACTGGAAATTAATGTTATTGATGTTATTAATACTATAGGAACAAAAAAAGGCCAAGGTTTCATGATTGTAGCTGTTTTTATCAATATGTAAAGAAATCCAAAAGGGAAACCAAGCCAAAACAATTAAAGAGTTTTTTTTAAACCATAACCAAAACACTTGGCTCCACAAACCTCTAGTCAAAAATCTCAGTTATGCAAAGACAAACCAAATAAGTATTAAAAAAAGGCAACATAGAATATCTAACATCATATTAAAGTAATAGAACTTATTTGTTTGCACTTAGTAAAAAGCATTTCTTAATACATGAAATTGTAATATGACCTATGTAAATAACCTGATATTAAAATAATTTATATGCTCAAATTTCCTATTGTAATGAAACCTTTTATACAAATAAAAAAAAATGAAAGAACGTGCTCGGATTAAGTGTAAACTAATATTATATACTCCATATAACTTGGATGTTGTGAATTACAACTGAACTTCAGTATTTAGCACCATAACTAGCACTCTGGCGCCTAAAGCAGGCCATGCCCCCTACATGTGATGTAATGTGGATGGGGCGGGGCAACAATCACCGGTGATTACAGCAATGCCCGGAGCATTTTTAGGATGATATGGTGATTAGCAAGGTAGCGAGTAAGCCAAATACAGGTGCCACAGGGCAGCAAATGTACAGGCCTCTCGAGCAATGGCATCACTTTCACCGCCCATTACAACCCTGGATGTGCCAATTGCCAAATGCTGCTACTATAGAGGTGTCTGATAATGCTGCTGTGTAACTTCAGTTTGCTGCTATAAAGCATCCATATTCAGCAATTTAAGCACTTGCACGCCAATACCAATGATAGAAAGATTTCCTAAATACAAGTACATTAGGGACAGATCACACATATTTACTTACTAGTGTGAAGTAGGGGATTCCATTAACCCCTTTAAAATATAACTCATTGGTGTCTGATTTCTATGTAATGTCAGCTTTATATATACTATATTATATACTTATAAAACACAGGAAGAATTTGATAGAGATTAAATATTAAACAATATTGATCCAATTGAAATATACTTTTGGTAAAATACTGTATTGCATATTTTACAGTAATGTTTTGCATGCACATTGCCAGTTGGCTCCATTTCTTGGAATCTTGTTTACTGGTTATTATATACAGTAATATGTGTGATATTACATTGGAATGTCACCAAAGCAGTGGGACAGTTCATTTCCATTAAACAATAGGCATTATGTTTATTATTGTGACACATCTCCAAATATGAAGGTATGAATTTTAATGTGAATGACCATCTAAAATAACACTATCATTAGTTATGGTTAAATAGATTTTATTTATTTATTTATTTAACAGTTTTATCTGTTAGTGAATGATAAATATATATACACTAAGGGTCTTATTAATCATCAATTAATCTGCTGTAACTTTCATAGAGAGCCCCATGTAGCAATTTTTGGTGATGAGGGACATTATTTTCCCCCACTGACACATTAGTTGATCTCTAATTATCCTGCCTAGAAAGTATAAGTATGTCTGCATGAGTTATCCAGACCTTCTACCAGCAATCCAATCTGCAATCACCATTCTGCAAGTAAGTACGGCAACTGTCACTAAATCACATCACCGATATCCAGGTATAAGAGGACTATTCAGTCAAACACATTATTAGGGATCTACAGAAAACTACCTTAGTCCATGAAATCATTGGTAACTACACGACAATGCTTTGTATATTCCAGGTATAGGGCTAAATGTAATAGCCTGTGATCTTCAGCCGCTGCATGTATTTTTGCGAGTCTCCCTGTATTTTTAAAGCAGCAATCATTTCAAAGGCTAAATTAAGCTGGTTTAGCCTTTAAAGTGATTGCCACTTTAAAAATATGGCAAACATACTTGGCTCACTTTATTTGGTAATGATGTATTATGAATCTACATTTGCTGGAATAGTTTTCCAAGTGTCTAAGGCTCTTTTATATAAACATTATTTTCTAACAATGATAATTAACGTTAGTTAAAAAGTAATGTTGATTAAAATCCAATAAAAATATATTGCACAAAACAAAATTAAGGACATTGAGAAATCTTTAGAGTGTGACCTCATTGAAAAATTTAACTCTGTTTTCCCTTCATGATTCTTGTTTAATTATGTACCCCCTTCTCTCTCCTCTAATCTCAAGCTTATAACTCAGTAAACTTTTTAGGCAGCATTTTTACAACATCCAAATGGGAAGAATTAAATTTTAAAGGTGATGATTTCTTCCTCTGAAAATATAGATTTAGTAGTTTCTACCTTCTTTGTAGATACTGTATAACAATAAATCAAAGTAAGAAATGTAATTTGTAGCATATCCTATTTACATGCAATTAGAAATGTTAATTAAAATTAACATTTTTGAGTTGCTGTTTTCTTTGCTGTGAAAATCTAAATTGGTAGTTTCTACGGTGTTTGTAAATATAATAATGAATATTCAAATCTGGTTTTTACAGCGTACTTGATTTGCAGACAAAAATTTATGCTAGTTTTTGTAAGATCTATGAAACATATTCAATTTCTGCCCAGACTAAGTGGGACATCAATGTAAACCCCTCACTTCCTGCTCACCTGCAGTTATTATTACTGGAACTCTACTCCTGTTAATCATTTCATTTCATTTATTTCAGAAAAGTTGTTTTAGGGCTTGGTGCAACACAATAGAAAACATTTGCAGGAAATCAGAGTAACAGGTGGCAGAAATACTGTAACTAAGAATATATAAATAATATAATTAACAAAAAACCAACCCTGATAATCAAGACAATAATAAAATAAACTAGTGAAAAGATAAAGATGAGAATAAAAAAAGGAACCAATCCCTTTGGTCGAGCCAAACAGTTTTCATAATTATTGTAAAATAAAATCACAAAATGACACAAACATCCAATGTGTCAATCATGTCTTACACATACAGTAAGTGCTTAGAAAAAGAATATGGCCACTTTTAGACAGGGAACTCTATTAAAGAAGACAAGAGCTGTACCTGGAAGGTACATCATGCATAGTAAGCTGTGAAGTGGTTGAAACTGTGCATCTTTTACATTAAGTCTAACCTACTCCAGCTAACTTCAAACTTCATTTTCTATTAACTTTTTTGCAACCGTTATCTATGTCAATGTAGAATTAGGCTGAACACCGCTTTGTAATGGGGTCACAAGGGAGATACATTGTTTACTGTGGGTTTAATACATGCAATTGCACTAAAGTAGATATAGTTTTAATAGAGCCTTCCAATATAAAGCCACACACTTTCTGGTAAACTGACTGAGGTTTTTATTTCTTCATATCCTATTTTGCGACTGTTTCCTTCACAGCTTGATTATGCTTAAAATATATATATATGTATATCATGCTATAATACATTTTGACAGCAGTTACTCATGATTATTTTGTACTGACTTCTAGTTTTACATTCAGTAAAGTAGTAATAATCTATATAAATTATTATATAGTTTAAATGTCCATTTCACATATAGGGGTATATTTACTCAAATGTGGCTTTCAAGAAGTTGAGATGTTTGCCATAGTAACCAATTCCTTTTACAAAAAGGTTTGCGATAAGCCAAGGGAGCTATAAATACTTCTGAATATTTATGTTTATCATGAACTGGTTGATATTCATGTACTGTAGACTCTTATGATTATTTTGTACTGACATCTAGTTTTACATTCAGTAAAGTAGTAATAATCTATATATTCTAATTTATAATGATTTGCATAATAATCAGCTATGGCATGTCTTGAGATCGACATGAGCAGTGGAAGTGCCCGCCCTCGTTAAGGGCTCACACTGCAGTGGACAAAGAAAAGGGAGTCAGAATTATGGAAAATTGCAATCAGGGTAATTGTACGGGCAAGAAACAAGGGAAAGGGAATTTGCCTGGCTCAATATAAAAATTCTGGTCCTTGCGCTAAAATCACAAGTAGAAAATACACTTTTGAGCTGCTAGTCCAATTAGCCAGTAATACTTGGCTCAAATAGGCAACCACACAAAAAACTAAAAAGTAGGACTGCGCTATAGTTATCTGGTAATAAACACCTGCATATCGTTTGTTTGAATAAAAGACTTCAGGGCTTATCAAAAACTAATTATACAGATTTATTCACAACCTATGATATACATAAGTAAAAACACATGAAAACAAAAAAACAAAAAACAAAAACCACATATTCGATATGTTTAAAAATGGCACTAGTAGCTTGTTCTTTTAAATCGCTTGTGACTTGCTTGTTTAAGTCTCCATAGACACCTTTGTAACCACATATAATATCCAAATGATAAAAGGAGATGTGGTCTCCTAGTGTAGGAAAAATACTTTGGCTGTATAAGTTCTCAATCGTCCACAGATGGCAAAGTGAAGATATAACCTTTTCATATGCTTATGCTGATAATAGCAACACTATTGGGATCTCACCATACAAATCCAGAGTATATTGATATAACCACAATGCTGTCTGCTTATAATTGTGGTCTATCTTAGAAGACCTCAGCATGATTGAATTAGGTGGCCGCTCTCCTGCAAGGTGCTCTTTTAATGTGCGATTAGTCTCTGTAAATGGTGATGAAGAATTCTTCCAGCCAAATGTAATGGTTGCATATGCTGGTCCATGCATGTATATGGTCGGTGCAAATGCAGTCACAAGCGAATCTGCCCCCTCTGTCAAAATGTTTCGCACCTCCAGGGAGCTTTTTTAAGACAGGGGTAATGTGTAAAAGTGTCTCCTTATATTTGGAGTTGGTAATCCTTTCATCTGCAGCATGTGTGTGCCTTAATCATTTGATTATTGCACTAGTGTGTTAGTTTCATTTCATGCAGTTAAAACATCACATAGAGAAGCCTTGAACTTTAACAAAATACAATATTTAAATATATACCATTACATTACAATTAAGTATACCTTTTCATCTCTTGCCTTTTTGTTTATTAGTTTCATTCTAAATTATCATACACAACATATATAGCTAAATAAATAAAGTAACAAAAACTAATATATATATATATATACATACACATAATTTCTATACATCTCGAATAATGTATCAGAAATAATAAAATAAAAATAATGTTGTTAAAATAAAAATAATAATAAACATACTAATATAAATAAATATAAACATACAATAAATGATTAATTGATCTTTATAAATATACATATGTATGCTTACACATATATCTCCACTAGACTCTTGGTTAGATCTTTTACACTTTTAACTTCAGTCTCCCATACTCTTCTCATCCCAAGCATATCCTGCTTAGTTTCATTTGTAGACTTTCATATCACAATTATTGCAAATACTATGTGGATATCACAATATCATATTCTTAACTTTGTCTAGAAGAATGTTACTAGTATATTTGTATATTTTATATAATTGATATATCTTTTTAACAGTAAATTATAAATATACTGATAAACTAATTGATCCTCTGTGACTAAATTAGTCCCCTGGTATATAGACATATGCATATGAGGGAAAGTGTATCCACTCTACTAAATATCTTGTACCCTTCAATCCTCTGGATTCATTACCATATCGACAAAAAATCATAAATTCAAAACACATGCTAATTGTCAAACCCCACATTAAAGTGGGTCTTATAATTCTCACTATGGAAACAACCAAGAGATAGGTCATCAAAGTTGCAGAGACCGACGTCTCTTGCATACATGGCAACCTAAGTACCCAAATCAATGAACTAGTGATACTCAAGACCTATGGCACTTATATCGCCAAGACCGACGTGATGCGCCATGACCATATCTTCTTTTATCATTTGAAAATTATATGTGGTTACAAAGGTGTCTATGGAGACTTAAACAAGCAAGTCACAAGCAATTTAAAAGAACAAGCTACTAGTGCCATTTTTAAACATATTGAATATGTGGTTTTTGTTTTTATGTGTTTTTAATTATGTATATCATAGGTTGTGAATAAATCTGTATAATTAGCTTTTGAGAAGCCTCAAAGTCTTTTATTCAAACAAACAATATGCATGTGTTTATTACCAGATAACTATAGCACAGTCCTACTTTTTAGTTTTTGTGTGGCCCAATATAATAGTGCAAAATAATGTTATAATGGTATTAGACAATAAATTAGACAAAAATGACTAGATTTACATGCTTGCATTAAAATATTTTGACTGTCGACAGCATACGAGTAACTGTCAACTTTTTCCTATACCCTATAAGCTTGGTAGTGACCTACAGTGAAAGTTTTTTTTAAGGGGACCCCCTGATATAACTGTCCTAAGGTATCTTACTATGAGATAGTATACTAAAATTCTGGATCACTCTGGGAACCCACTTTGTCTTCAATTGAACAGTTATTACACATATTTCAGTCCTATTTGCCTATACAAGCCTATATACATGGAAGAATAGGCTCAATTCTACACTATGGGCTGGGCCTAATACAGAGTTAAAAGCAGGTCCAGTTAGTGGGTGCAGTTTTTCACCTTGGCAAAACCATGTTGTGCTGCAGGGGGGACAAATGTAAATGTGTAGATTAGGGATGTGCAGGCTCGGTTAGGTTCGAGTTTGCACGTGGAGTTCGGATTTTTCCCTCCAAAAAAACGGAACTCAGAACGAGGCAAAACGTCATCTTACATGGACGAACATCATCATTCCTGGACAAAAGACCAGGAATGATGATGTTCGTCCATGTAAGATGACGTTTTGCCTCGTTCTGAGTTCCGTTTTTTTGGAGGGAAAAATCCGAACTCCACGTGCAAACTCGAACCTATCCGAGCCTGCACATCCCTAGTGTAGATTTAGTGTTATTAGGGGTCTGCGATTTGTACCATTTATCTGTATTTATTCCAATCTCTAAATGAGGTTCTACATGTCTACAGCATAGTCTGTTTACTGGATCTATAGACTAATATTGTATGTATATTATTCTTTGTTTATTATCAAGCAGGAACTGGAGCTATACCATGTAGTACAATACATATGCTAACAAATAACAGCACTACTAAAACAACATGTTAGAAAATTAGGGAAAAAGTATATATTCAAAATATAAACAATTTATTTTTGTTAATCACTGTAATTATTTTCACTTTTTTTTTATTCTGCAAATTGATATTTGATTTAATTTTATGTATGATGTGTTTTACTTACTGCTTTAATTTGTATTGT
The DNA here is from genome assembly GCA_031769625.1 of Taudactylus pleione. Classification (NCBI taxonomy): domain Eukaryota; kingdom Metazoa; phylum Chordata; class Amphibia; order Anura; family Myobatrachidae; genus Taudactylus; species Taudactylus pleione. Next base: position 2,774,170 of record JAUIMM010000586.1, read on the forward strand.
ATGTTTTATTATTGATGTATTATGTCTAGTTTTAGCATTGATTGTTGTAAACAGCTTTTGATTTTGCTATTTAAACATGAATCTCCTTTGTTTTTAGACTTTACATTTTGTTTATTAGTTAGACAGTCAGGGCTCTATGTATTGGGGGTAGAGCTTTTGCAGTGCTCTGTTATTTAACATAGATGGCACTATAAGTAGGAATTGTTTCTTTCTCCCATATATACGTTTTAGTTTATAGATGAGATTTGATTATATTGAATATATTGACAATTGTAAAATAACTTCAATCACATCTACTGGAATATGAATTTTAAAGAAGCAGAAACATTCATGAGGTAGGCAATTAACAGGTACAGTTGGTAGAAGAAATTGAAACAACATTTCAATCACACTTTCTAGATAAATATACTCTTTTTACTGTGTAGTACCACTCTTGCTACAACTCTACACTCGTAACAATATTATTATTATTACTATTTTATATAAAAAAAATTCCCAATAGGACTCAAAGTGCTTTTATTTTTGCAGATTAAAATGCACATAATACAAAATAAACAACCTAAGTATTAGCAGTCTACAAAAAAAAGTACTAAACATTTTTTTTTTTAAATGTTTGAATAAACAGATAAGTCTTGAGTTAGAGTTGCTAAATGCTCGAGTCCCAAATAAATTATAGGCTATTTTAGATGCTACTATTATTCCTTTATATGCTAATCAAGGTACCCGACCGAGAGCATAAGGAATTGAAATCTGCGATAAGTACTTTGGACTCTGGTTAGGAAGTGCTTTGAATAGCCATAAGCCAGTGAAGGGTGCAGATAATGGCTGGAAGTAGTAGTCTTGTTCTTTCTTTGATGGCGAGCTCCCCTCTTAAGAATCACTGTTTTATCAGGATTCAGTGTCAGCCAGCTGGCACTCATCCACTTTTAGAGTTCAGCCAGACAGCCATTAAATATTGGTATTTGGGTTCTCAGTACCTATAGCAAATGACAGGTAAATTTGAGTAGAGTATCCTGCATAGCAATGATAGAATTTCGGCATTATACCAGCCTTGTTAGTTGTATCTTCAGCTGATATTTCCTTGTCATCACCAGGTAAGTAAAATCTTAGCATTGAACACTGCTGCAAAGCATTACATCTCTTGTACTGCCTTACCTATGACTAGACAATCAAAATGTGAACATTGACATACTGTAGGTATCAGGCAACTGCATTTGAACTTAAGTGCATTATGATATTTTATTGCTGATAAATTGTCATAACTACTATTTACAGACTCTAGACTGAGTAAAGGCATGTTTTAATTAAGTTTGTATGTTGGTATGCCTTGCTTGTTTGTGTAAGGCCATCTTATTGCTTGACACTGTTGTGGGAGGGCTATCAATTATAGAGCACACATGACTTGTATCTGTATTTAAAAGTATAATTTCCTAGACTGGACAAAGCATAAATCTAAGTGCATAATTCAAAGTGTAAAAAGATTTTAAGCAACATTTTGGCATTACACTTGCGTTAAACAGAAGGAGAACAGAAGGAGAATAATCTATCAGCCATCTCTGCTTTAGAAGGACAACATTAATGCAATAAATGTGAGTTAGCTCTCCAAAGCAAACATCTGCTGTCTGCATAACCTGGTCACTCCACTTTGAACTCCATGCTTGGAAGCTGCAAGAACTTACCACCTTGCTTGAAAGAATTGTTCTGCCTTTTTGTCTTCATAAACATCACATTACATGTCTGTACCAATTCAATTTGCTTTTTAGTCTTGCCTCATATCCTCTCACATCTCACATTGTCTACTTTAGGATCTACTTCCTGCATCCATCACATTTCCATACTTACTTTATTCTGCTTAATAATAACCTTTTGTTGTGCTCACATATTTATCATCACTTTACTTTCACCTGCATTTCTGCAAATTTCCTGCACTATCTGCATCTCATACAGCATCAATTCCTACTTCATTTTTTCTCCCTCTCATTGACCATCTCTTCTTCAAACTTCCCCTTCACCAACCCCCAAGCAGCATTATCCTTCATTCTACTCCCTGTTCTATCTATATCCTTCCCCCCTAGTCTCCTCCACTTCCATCTCCCCATCTCTCTTCTCCTTTGTGTCCATTCCACCCCTCTGGTTCCCTCTTCTACCTCTCCCATTACTCCATTTTCATTAATTTTCTCCCCCACCATGATCCTGATACCCTGCCACTAAGCCCTGCTCCATCCATCCTCTCCATATCACCTCTCTTTACCTCTATGTGCAACACACCAAACTCCCTCCCTGCCCACCTGCAATTTCCCTTCCTAACTTGTGTGCCAGCATATCACTTCACTCTCTCCATCTCTTTCCTCCAAATTAATCTCACTTCCATGCTACAGCAGCCCTGATAATCTCATCCATATATCTTCCACAAACAGATCTGTCTGTAACAAACCGGTCCCCACCCATGACCTTTTCATCTCCAACTCCATTAATCTCCTATCCATCACCAAAACCTGAATTTCCCCCTCTGATACCACTTCTTATACAGCTCTCTCCTCTGGGGGCTTCATGTTCTCTAACACACCTTAGCCTGGAGATCGCTATGGTGGTGGTATTGGGGGACTTTTATCCTCCAGTTACTCCTTCCAGCTCTCTGAACTGTCCCACTCATTCCCTACTTTTGAGGTTCATGCTATTTGCCTCTTACAACTAGTTCACCCTCAAGTAGCTGTCATTTATCCACCCCCTCCTTGCCCAGACTGCCCCTCCTCATCCATCTCACCAACTCTGACATATTTCTCCTCTTTATCTAGAGAGGAAGTTATGGCCCTCATTTAGTCATCCCCCCATTCCACATCCCCTCTTGATCCTAGCTTCTCCGACCTCCTCCACTACCTCTCTCCTTCTGTTTGTTACCACCTTGCTCAAGTCATCAATTGCTTCCCCTCATCAGACACTGTCCCTTCTGTCTTCAAACATGCGCTTGTCTCCCCATTCTTAAAAAACCTACCCTTGATCCTAACACTTTCTCCAACTACCAATCCAGCTCTCTCCTCCATTTTGCCTCCAAACTCCTTGAGTATATTGATTGCAACCACCTGACCACCTTTCTTTCCTCCCACTCTCTGCTTGACACAGTCTAGGCTCCGTCCACTCTGCTGAAACTGCCCTCATGAAAGTCAACAATAACCTACTTGCTGCAAAATTAAAGAGCCACTAATCTATACTCATTCTTCTCAACCTCTCAGCTGCTTATGACATTGTAAACCACCCTCTCCTCATGCTAATCCTTCACTTTCTTTGTCTATGTGATACTGCTCTTGCATGACTGTCCTCTTACCTCTCTGACTATTCCTTCTCTGTCTCCTCTCATGACTCATCTTTCCCCCACACTTCCACTAATGGTAGGTATCCCCCAAAGTTCTTTTCTTGGACCTCTCCTATTCTCCCTCTATATGTCCTTTTCAGTTCATTTAGCCTCCAATATAATCTCTATGCTGATGATACTCAGATCTCCCCTCTTCTTCCCGGACCTCTCCCTCTCTCTTCCCACTCATATCTCCAACTATCTCTCTGCTATCTCTTCCTGGATGTCCCAGCACTTTCTGAAACATAACATGTTTAAGATTGAGCTGATCATCTTCCCACCCTCCTGCATAACCTCACTTACTACAATTTAATTATCTTTTGATAGTACAAACCTCTCCTCTAGACCCCAAGTGCACTGTCTTGGAATTATCAAGACCCACTTCTTCATCAGTCTTCCAGCTCTCATCCTAACCCAATCCTCCATGCTCCTTCCTCACTGTTTACCCCATATGTGTCACTCTTGTCTGTCTGCCCCTCCCCTTTAGAATGTAAGCTCTTATGACCAGGTCCCTCTTCCCTCTTGTGCTTCTCCTACTATTACTTATATTATCATTTACTCCTAACTCCTCACAATGGCAGCTAACACTTTGTTGCTTCTGAACTGCTGCTAATTTAAGTGTTATGATTGCTAATGCAGCAATGTTTATAACCTTTGTCCTTGTCCTGCATTGTTTTCTTTTGCACTTTGTAAGACACTGCAGAACCCTTGTAGTGCCATATAAATAAATAATAATAATAATAATAATAGATTAGAGCATGATGTCTACTTATTTCACCTACTGTACGTATTAAGAAAACGGGAAACAGGAAGCTATACTGGAAAACACCCCATCATTTAACGGTTTTAACATAAATGTGCATATTTTAATATCACTAGTAAATAATTATTTTTCATATTATTTTATTAGGTATCCAAATTATAAACAATGGAAGAATTAAACAAAACAATGGTTAAAGAATTTATACTGGTGGGATTTCCTGAACTCCACCAGTTCCAAATCTTACTTTTCATTGTTACACTACAGATGTATATTACTAGTATTACTGGAAACTTTGCAGTCATTGTTCTTGTTAAGGCTGGTCCCTCACTTCATTATCCAATGTATTATTTTATCTCTGTATTTGCAGCTATTGAAATTTTGTTTGTGTCTACTACCATTCCCAAACTTCTAGCGAATTTAATTGACAGTAGCAGGAAGATCTCTTTTATTGGATGCTTTGTACAGTTGCACACCTTCAATACACTTGGGATAACAGAATGTTATTTGCTGGCAGTTATGGCTTTTGACAGAGATTTGGCAATTAATCATCCTTTAAGGTATTCATCAATCATGAATCATTTGTTTGTTTGTCTTTCAGTGGTTCTGCCTTTCATCCTCAGTTGTATCATCAATTTATTTCCCACAATCTTCACAGCTGACTTAATATTCTGTGGACCTAATGAAATAAACCACTTTTTCTGTGATTTAGCCTCAGTACAGAACCTGGCTTGTTCTAATCCCATCATTAGTAAAATAGCGACCAGCATAGCAGCTTTTTCGGCAGGTCTTACTCCTTTCATCCTTATCATAGGATTCTACATTAACATCATTGTTGCAATCACCAAAATTAAGAGCGTGGAAGGAAAATACAAAGCATTCTCCACTTGCTCTTCCCATCTAACAGTGTCCTGCCTCTTCTATGGTTCGGTCATAATTGTCTACATAAACCCAAAAGGCAGTCAGTATGATAAGTTCCTTGCTCTTATGTATACGGTCATTGTCCCTATGTTAAACCCTTTCATTTATACATTAAGAAACAAGGATGTCAAGGAAGCTTTCTATAAGCTCATGTTGCACAAATTATAAGACTGATATGATCCAGGATGCATACATATTTTTGAAGGCTTGATGTAGGGTTCATTAAAAGATGCATGTTGTGTTTCCACAATATTGTGTTTTCACACTTGTAATTGGAGTTACACACATCTCAAGATACGTGCAACATCAAGTGTAGCACATATATGCATCCGAGACAAAGATGTATCAATCAATCATCATCATCAATAACTAAAAAATTGCAATTGTATATGTAGGTGCAAACTTGACAGGCTTGCTCAAATCCTTTTGTCTCTTCGTGTAATCCCAGACAGACTCAATGATGTTGAGATCAGGGCTCTGTAGGGGCCACATCATCACTTCCAGGACTCCTTGCACTTCTTTAGGCTGTAGATAGTTCTTAATGACATTGGCTGTATGTTTGGGGTCAATGTCCTGCTGCAAAATAAATGTGGAGCCAATCAGACACCTCCCCGATGGTATTGCAGGTTGGATAAGTACCTGCCTGTATTTTTCAGTATTGAAGACACCATTAATCATGACTAAATCCCCATCTCCATTTGCTGAAATGCAGCCCCAAAAATGCAAGGAACCTCCACCATGCTTCAGTGTTCCCTGCAGACGCTCATTATTGTACCGCTCTCTGGACGAAAAATAATGTATTTGCCTTTTCTGAAAGTTGATTAAAATAAATTCCACAGCCAGAGTGTGAATAATTTTTGACTCACCCTCATATATATTTATATAACAGTGTAACAACTTTGCACCAAGATGACACTTTACATCTAAACAAATGCACATGTGTACTCTAAGTAGCTATACTTCTTAAAGTATCACCTTGGAGAACATACAATATACATGTTAATGACATCAGTTATGCTATATGATTACTATGTTTCTATATTCCACACAAATGACTGAAATTTAGCATGTCTGTGATGGGATGTAGTTATGAGGCATCAATACCAACATTAAAATCCCAGCAAGGGATTTAAGATAGGCATTGAAATACCGACACCTATATTAATCCCGACCCCAAGATGCCGAGGACGCCAGCCAGAATGAGGTAAGTCTGGGGCACCCTTAGCATAAGGGGTGGTGGGGCAAAGGTTAAGGTTAGGGAGTCTAGCAGGGTTAGGCTTGGGGAGGAGATTAGGGTTAGGCACCCCTAGGGGGGAGGGTTAGGGTTAGGCACCCACCAGTTGGAGGTTAGGGAGTGGTATCAGGGGGTTAGGGTTAGGCACTAGGGGGGAAGGTTAGGGTATGGCACCACTAAGGGAGGGCTATTCAGCAGCCAGGACTTCATAACCATTCCGTCTGTGATATTACACTTGCAAAGGAAACTTTGTTGTTTGAAGCTGGTAGGATTATAAACATATCAGTAAGAAGAAGGATATACAGAACACTCTCATGGAATGTGTATTTAATGGGAAATTGTCATCTAAACACACTTTGGGGGAGATACACTAAGCCTTGGAGAGTGATAAAGTAGAGAGTGATAAAGTACCAACCAAACAGCTCCTAACTGTCATTTTTCAAATACAGCCTGTAAACTGATGGTTAGGAGCAGATTGTTTGGTACTTTATCACTCTCCACTATCACTTTCCAAGGCTTAGTGCATCTCCCCCTGTATGTCCATTCATTTTTCTATTAAATATATCTGTTTATAGTCTATTTACATGATGCAGTGTCACTGGAGATGGTAGGGGGCACATGTACACATACTATATGGGATGTATGACTGTATGGTATCCTGCATCATGGCATTCCGAAGGTAATTAATTATCAGGGGTTAGGGGAGGGTTAGGTGTAGGGTTAGAGGTTAGGGTTAGGTACTAGGGGGATGGTTAGGAACTAAGGGGAGGAGGATTAGATTTATGGTGCGGGGAGGGAGGGTTAGGTTTAGGCTGTGGGGAGGGAGGGTTAGGTTTAGGCTGTGGGGAGAGGGTTAGATTTAGTCTGCAGGGGAGAGGGTTAGGTCAGGCTGCAGAGAGGAAGGGTTAGCTTTAGGGATAAGGGTATGGCTAGGAACTAGATGACAAGTGTCAATATCTTAACCCTGTCGGGATGCTGGCATCGGGATTCTGACTGCCGGGATCCTGTACCCAAACCTTACTGATGGATACAGCTGCATGGATCTGCATGTGGGCATCTTGAGTAGAACTCAAATGCAACAATTAGATTTTATTATGTAAAATAGGAAATTACCCATGCGTACAGTAGGTGCACACAGTTACTCATGTGATAAAAATATTCACAAATGCAAAATGTTACATATTAAAGACCTTTCCAATGGCTTCCAAGACATAAAAGTGGCTCAAGCAGTATTTTACAAATGGTAAAAAGTTTAATTTAATAAGGGTTGTCTGAGGCCCTGTTTCAGTAAGGATCTCTATTGCGATCACAGTAACGATTATGCTCGCAGTCTCACTGTGAAGATATGCTAATGATTGCAATTGCAATGCCATCACAACCTAACATAAGGACGCCCACTTTACCTTTCACACATCTGTAATACTTTGCTAGTCAGCAAACCATTGGTGACATCGAGTACAATCAGAGCCTTACGCACACTTGCACCAGGTCTGGATTTGCTAACCTCATCACACGCAGTGAAAGCCCAAGCTGTGTATGGCATTGCAGTGGCTAATATATGGATGCCCCTGTAATGGCATTCAAACGCACTGGCAATCCTGCGTTTTTCTGCCCACTCCCCTTTCACCACCCCCAAATGCTCACAGCCTGTCACTCACTCTGCGATGGATTCTTGTGTGCATGCATAATCGCAGTGTGCAGCGCACAAACAGTGCGGCTTATACGCATGTGCAATGGCTAACAATTGCTCAATCTGTGTACGTGGTTTCATTTGTGATCGCTGCTGAATCAGGCCCTATTTCCCCACTGGCACTGTTCTCCTCCGCATGTGGCCTCGCGCGCTCTCCGCTGCAGCTGATGAGGTCACCAGCATGCATCAGGCAGTGCAGGCCAGCCTTTGAGGTGCTTATATAGGCAGGCTGGGTCAGACCATGCACACAAAACCCACAATGTCTACCTGGGACTTATGTCCTGGAAAATACCCTGGTCAATAGCATGGGTGCCGACCCAGGAATGTGTTCCCGGTTTGGTGCCTTTCAGACATACAATAAGCGAGACCCGGGTAGTTTGGCCAAGCCTCGGCAAAAACCCAGGAACCTTGCTGTGTCCCAGAGGGGTATTAGTCACATCTCTTATTATATTGTTTGTGTAAATAAAATGGTATTTTTTTAATATTGGTGTTTTGAGGTTTCTTTGGTACCCTGCCCTATATCCAATACTATCTCTCTTTTTCCATTCACCTGAATCAAAATCACTGAGAACTTTCTTAATATAAGAAACTTATCTGAAACAATGGACAGGTGTCTAAAAATTTGCAAACCACTCTTTAGAAACCATATGCAAATAAGCAAACTTTGTTTTACAGTAATTATCTATAATTTATCTCCCAAACAGTAATATTTTATCAGTAAACAGAAAAAAACATTCTCTATTTTGTTACTTTAATGAATAATTACTAGGTGTTGATATAATTAATATGTACAGTAACAGCCATATCACTGTCAGATAAACAAAAATTGTTGATTATACAGTATAGGTCAAAAAGTCTTTTAAATTAGTCTGTCAGATGTGGATTAGCAATTTGCCATTAATTTGACAAATTATGTTTAATTATTGAAGTTTTAATATTCAATTCAGGTTTAAACAGTATAATATAGCATTTGGGAAGAAATATGAATCCCAGTAATCCAGAACTAGACGCAAGGATAGCAAATATCTCCACAGCCACAACGTATTTCCCTCTGCTGCTCAGGTAAGCTGGGATAAATGAGATCCAGACACTGCAGAACACCAGCATACTGAAAGTAATGAATTTGGCCTCATTGAACATATCCGGTAAATCCCTAGCTAAGAAAGCAATGATGAAACTGACAATGGCCAGGAATCCCATATATCCGAGAACACAATACAATCCAGCCATGGAACCCTCATTACATTCTGCCAATATCTTTCCAACTTCATCCTCCATGTTATAATTAGGGAACGGGGGGGATGTTACCAACCATACAGAACATATTACAATTTGTAAAACCGTGCAGATAAGTACAAAATAATTAGACAATTTGAGTCCAACCAAGCGGTTTAATTTGCTTTCCGGTCTAGTGGCGTTAAAGGCAATGATGACAGTTATGGTTTTGGCCAAGATGGAGGAGACAGCTATTGAGAATATGATTCCAAAAACCATTTGCCTAAGAAGACAAGTCACATGAACAGGATGTCCTATGAATATTAGCGTGCAGAGAAAACACAACTTTAGAGATGCAAGCAGTATATAGCTGAGGTCTTGGTTATTAGCTTTAACTACTGGAGTGTTTTTGTATTTAATAAAAGTTATCATAACTAAGCAATTGAACAGAAATAGTATAACTGATACAAGAGCCAGAGACATTCCAAGTGGTTCTTCATAAGATAAATATACTATAATCTTTGGGATGCACATGTTTTTTTGTGCATTATGCCATTCATGTCTTGAGCATTTGATACATGTCTCCATATCTGAAATGAAAGTATGAATAATAATAATAATAATAATAATAATAATATTACATTATATCTACTAGGATTTAGAGATGTGCAGGTATGGTTCTCAGAGAACCGACAACAACTGAATTTAGGGGTTCTGAATCAAAGCTAGTCTGAGTTCAGATTCATTTTGGGGTACTGAGTCCAGCCGAGTCCCAGTTCAGATCTTCCCTCGGTTCAGAACTCAGATTTAAAAACCAAACTCGGGTTTTGGATTACAGTACATGCTAACAGGTCAAAAAGCTGTTTTAAAAAAAAAAAAATGTAAATACAGATCCAAAATCAAAACACAAAGATGAATCCAGATCCAAAACTAAAACACGGGGCACAGCGCACATCTCTACTAGGTTTACAGGGGCACACAGCAAAAGGAAGACTTAAGATGGCATAGCATTAGCCATATCTACTTAGATAGCTGATAGTAATTAATATACAATAAATATGAAAAGTGCTAATGCTTATTGTGTCATTTGTCACAATGTCAGCAAATACATGCCCAACACATATCATCATGAACAAACAAAAGAAAGAACATTTCAAGCAGTCAAATAAACATGTGTTATTTCTACTAAGTCTTGATTTAACATTTAGTAACTAGGGTATATTAGGGATGTAAAGGAGAGAATAAAATAAAGGAGAGGTGCTGTAGGAAAAACTGTCAGCTAATTCTATCCACAGAAGAACAGCTACTGTAGCAAAAATGTGGGGTTCTTGAATTGACAATAAACCATTGCTCCCATATTCGGTTGAACGTATCTTTGTGATTGTGGTAAGTTTGGTCATTTTCTCTTACATAATGGAATGAAAATGGATTTATTCCAGATTTATTGCAGATTTGTTGGCAACGCTAAAAATTTATATAAAAATATCTAAATTCTAAATTAAAAAGAGCAAAATCATTGGCATTGTGAAGGTGCTTCTCCCTATCTGAGCATTGTTTACAATACTAATGTCCCTTTTATCCTTTTTTATATCATTATGTAATGATTAAAAATAAAATATGGATATTTTAGAAAAGTTTCTCTTGTTTAGATTATTTTGAATGATTGAATCACATATGTGCTTTTGAAAATTTACTAGAATGTTAAATCTATCTGGCTTCCTTCAGTGGAAGCACTGATCAACAAAGATTAGTTTACATTGGTCTACACATAATACATATCTGTTTTGCTCTTGGCCTTGGCTATATTTTTCAGAGACAGCAACAGTATGTGTATTATGCAATGAAAAGAAACAACTAGGGGGAAGAGCTATCAAATTGCAACTTTGTTAAAACAATGTAATTGCCCAACAGTGCTTCAATACATACACCCCACTTTATTAAAAATCAATATTTACTTCATATGAGTTTGTGCTAATATAGATTACTGAATAAAATTATTTTCAATAGGCAATGACTTTTCAATGGGGGCTAAAAGTTCATTGAAATGTATTACCTATATAAATGAATAGGAAAATCTTGAACAATTGCAAGCAATGTTTGCATGCTAGCCACTTTTGAATGACTCAAGCTCATTTAAACAATGTAGTAGTAATACACATAACTATACTCTAGTGGAAATGTTCCATTATGCACTATAGCTGGGGCTTGTAGTTTCACAAGTGTCCATCACTGATAACCAGGATTTGCTGGACCTTAAAGTTTTCGAATAAAATTACCTTTCTTTTTAACTTTTTTTTATAATATAACTTTTTGTTTATTTTTGTTCCCTTTTATTTAAATTTTCAGTACATTTCTATGAGATTTCTATGTCTATTGATATGCATAGTCCATTGAAATGGAAATAAAACTCACACATTTCCCTGGTTTTCAGATAATACTGGTTGTAGGAAACCAGCAATATTTTTTTGGGAGATCTTCATGGTGGTTTTGTACATCATCCTTCACTTCACAATGCCAAAATTGATTATTTATATGATTGTGAGATGCTTGTTGAATACTTTTTATTGTATTTTGAGGTTTTAAAAAGTGAAATATACAAAGTGATTTTCTTTTAGTAGATTTTTTTGCTTCTGTAGATGTAGATTCTTCTACTCACCTTAGAAATACTTTTTTTTCACTGTTTAGTTGATTAACAAATTGGAAATTGCAAATGTTATGTACAGAACATCTTTAAAGATTTGATAAACAATGATTCTATAGCAGTGATTGTACACCATAATCCTCAAGTACCAACAACAGTTCATGATTTGAAGATTTCTTGCATCATGCACAGGTGAGTAAATGTATTTTGCTCAGTCAGTAATTATCCGTCCTGCTTCCACAGACAGAAATCCTCAAAACGTGACCTGTTGGGGATACTTGAGGAATGTGTATGAGGACCCCTGGTCTCAAGGCCACCATCAGAGGGGGACAGTTGGGATTATTGTCCCAGGCCCAGACACTCTAACAGAGAAGGGATCCTCAGCCCGCTCCTACCACCCACATGCTGCCATAACTGTCAGTGCAAGTGAAAGGGGCTTCTGCTACAAGGTGAAAGGGGCCCCCCTGTCCTATTCCTGCCCACCAACATTACTGCCAGTGCAAATTAATGGGCCCCCCTAACCCTAATGCTACTGCCTCATCCCCAAGGTGAAAGGAGCCCACCACCCACCATGAAAGAGATGCCTGTCTGCCCCCTCTGCTGATGTAAAATAAACTTTTTTATCCATGATGTCATCACACTCCACTGGAGGAGAGAGGAGCCATGGTACCTATGGATCAGCAGCCTGGAGCAGAAGAAGGGTAAGAAGATTCATATGCTGCCTCTGGCTGAGGCAGAAGGGGGCTGGAACAAAACTGTGTGCAGTGCTGCAGAGAGTGAGGCAGGAGGGGGCTGCAAATATCAGAGGGCAGGGCTGGAGAGACTGAGCATAACTGTGTTTACTCACATAGGCTATACAGACTTAGTCAAACTATATATATATATATATATATATATATATATATGTTTGGAGGCACGTCATTGGCACCTAGCAGCAGCAGACCAGGCACACATGCTGCATGTACAGATGCAGTTGCATATCGATATACAGGGCCGTAAGGAGGGGTGGGTGGCCAGTGTGGCCGCACAAGGTGTGACAGCCTGGGGGCAGTACTGACTGTACGTCATGGTTTCTGTACTATGTGGGAAGGAGGGGAGGGCCCTGCCTATTTTGTCAGTCCCAGGCCCCACAATTTCTGATGGCAGCCCTGTCTGGTCTGTATCATTGTACTGTATGAATTTTAGCAAAAATAATGAGATTAAGTGAAATTAGCAATTACTATTTTCTTGTTAGATTTTTTTAACTCTTCTGTATGTAATTGACCGGTCTATGGGCCTGATTCCGAGATGTATGCTAACCTGAGGATAATGATGTTGAGAGGACTGTATCTGTGCAGGAGCCATTTTGCGCATGTTCCGTGGGGTTGGGTGTGGGAGACCGGCAGTTGGGATGCCAGCTGTCAAGATACTGACAGCAGCATCCCAATGCTCAGAATCACAACAGGGGCTAGGTAAGTATCGTCACCCTCCCCCCTTCACCCCCTAAACATCCCTTCCTGCATCTTAAACCTAACCCTCCCTACACCGCATCCTAACTCTCCTGGTTAGAGCCTAAACCTAACCCTCCCCCCTTAGTGCCTAACCCTAACTCTCCCCCCTTAGTGCCTAATCCTAACCCCCCCATTGGTGCCTAACCCAACTGGGTGGGTGCCTTACCCTAACCTCCCACCCCCCGCAGCCTAACTCTAACCCCCCATGGTGCCTAAATCTAACCCCTCCCCCCATGGCTTACAACTAACCTGGCACTCCATACTTATGATCGGGATGCTGGCTGTTGGGATTCCAGCATTGGCATCTCAACTGATGTCAGGATTCAGCATTCCGATGCTGGGATTTCAACAGCCGGCATTCCAATTGTAAGTAAATTCACTACATCCCATTCCTTAAGAGTCCTGTGATCTAGCTCACAACACCCCCCTAAGCAGGAGCATGATTGATTGGCAGTGTTTGGAGGTTTAAAGCAAGAATGTGCCTGGTCACCATTCCCGGAAATTGGGACATATCGTCTCTGGTTTCCGGGAGGATGAGGCCAGGGGCTGCATTGGTGACTGCAGATTCCTGGCCCCTTAAGAGACCAGCACCCAGTCAGGCTACAGGAAGCTTCACCTCCTACAGCCTGACCAGGGGAGCAACCGGTCAAAATGGTGATTCCAGCCTGCGACGACAGTCGCAGTGCTGGGTTTGCAAATGCAGCATGGAGGTGTCTGACATCTCCTTTTGCATTTGCATCTGAGATGGATGAATGTGCTCAGCTGCTTGTGTATGGCTCTGGAAATCCGTCCATCTCAGAATTAGGCCCTATGTCATTAAGATCTATGTACCTTATTTTGGCCTTAATTAAAACTTGGAATTTTATGGATTATGTATCATAGATAAGGAAATGCTATAATAGTCTGTGGTTAGCGTTCCTACTTTGCAATATTGGTGACACAGGTTTGAGTTTACCTTGGACATTATATGCATGTTTATGAAATACATACTACATGTTTACCTGGGTTTTGTCCACATGCTCCGGTTTAGTCCTAAAAACATAGATTAATAAGTCTCTGAAGAAATGAACCCATGTGTATGTGCTTCTGTAGTAGACAATTTAGATCATTAGCTCCAATGTTATAAATGAACATTCTATGTAAAACACTTTATAACATGAAGGTGCTATATAAATAGAGGAGAGCATGAATAATGTTACCTGTATGGTTGGAAATCTCACCATCTGGGCAGGGAACACAATCATAACAGCAGGAAGAATGTGACAATCGAGATGATTTTCTGGAGCCAGAGAGACAAATTTCACTACACGCTGAGTCCGGAGTCTCTGTTATTAAAGCACATTTCTTAGTTATATTTCTAAAAATATTTGAAATAAAAGTTAAAAAAACATTTTTTAATAATGAAAATGCAAGAACAAGCCTCTGCAGCACATCCCCTTCCTGTAATGCCATTCTTAGTGTCTCTGCAGCACATCTCCCTTCCTGTAATACCATTCGTAGTGTCTCTGCAGCACATTTCCCATCCTGTAATGCTATTGGGATGCTGGTATTAAAATTCCGGCACCAGAATCCCGACACCTGTCAGAATCCCGGCACCAGCATCACAACCACCAGCATCCTGAAGGTAAGTATTGGGGTTAAGGGGAGGGTTAGTGTTTTGGGTTAGGTACTCAGAGGATGGTTATGGTTAAACTGTGGGAGGGAGGGTTAGGCTGCAGGGATGGAGGGTTAGGTTTAGGCTGCAGACAGAGAGGGTTAGGGTTAGGTTTAGGGTTAGGGGTAGGGTTAGAAACTTACTGACAGGTGTCGGTATCGTAACCATGTCGGGATGCTGGCATCGGGATTCTGACTGCCGGGATCACAAGCGTCGGCATCCCGTACCCAAACCTTACTGATGGTTGCAGCTACATGGATCTAAATGTGGGAATCTTGAGTAGAACTCAAATGCAAAAAATAGATTTTATTATGTGAAATAGGAAATTACCCATGAGTACAGTAGGTGCACATAGTTACTCACGTAATAAAAATATTCACACATGTAAAATAATGCATATTCAAGACCTTTCCAATGGTTCCCAAGACATAAAAATGGCTGAAGCAGTATTTTACAAATGGTAAAAAGTGTAATTTAATGATAAAGTTTGTCTGAGACTGTTGGTGACAGAAATGTGCAGTTCGGTTCTCCAGAAATCTGAATCCATGCGAATGTCATTAATCCAAACAGATGCGAGTTGCAGTTCTGATTCATAAGGAGATCCGGACAGATCCGAATCACCTGGTTTTGAATTCGATTTTAAATCCGAATTTTCAGCTTTTGGATTGTAAAAATGATATTATTTTAGCTGTATTTAAATACTTTTTAGTAAAAAAACGCAGATCCGAAACCAAAACACTTGAGGGTGGTTTTGAAACACTAAAACACGAAGATGAATCCAGACCCAAAACCAAAACAAAGGGGTCAGCGCACATCTCTAGTTTCAAGTCACATCTGCAGCTGCATAAAAGTATGTGCAGACTGAATGTACTGTGGGAGCTTCCTAAGAGCTGATTCAGAGGTGGACACGGCCGAGGCTGTGTCTATTGCTGCAGTCATGCCTGTGTCTTTATGCTAAAGCTGTGACTGATTCTGTTTATAATGAGATGTCCACTTGTAGTGTTGCTAACCTGTCTTGGTGTGTCTTCAGGTGCACCATCAGTGCACCACCAAAACTTGCACCAGCCCTACGGCAGGTGCAATTTTTCCATTTTAAGATGGAGTCCTTTGTCAGCACTACTGTGTGTTATGACACAGCTACTGTCAGAGACACTCCCACATCTGGCTAGCCATCCCCTGCTACCCCCCAGGATCTATCAACTGAAATCCATGTCTCTTGCACCCAAATTCATTCTGTGTCTCCTGGTGGTTATCATCTTAATGCAAATACTGTTTAACTCAGACACATGCACATTACTTCCAACATGGGTCACCTGTGTCCAGATCAGCATAGCATGCAGCTAGCATACCCCTCTGAATCAGACCCCTACTGTGATCCTGCAGCCAAATAAGTGCAATTTGAAAACATACTGTACTGTGCATTTGTGAAAATAAAAATATACTGCAAAAATGTATTTTTATCTGTAAAAACTTTATTAAATTGACAATTCCTTCCACAACTTACACAAAGTAAAATCAAATTAGTAAAGCTTTTGCTGCATTTATTGTATATTACTAATAAAATAATTCACTTATTGACATTTGGCATAGTTCTTCCATGTAACTTCTAATTATTACTTTTTTTAAATATATTTTCAATTATGCTTAACTAGCTCACTACGAAAATTAGAGATGTGTGGTTCGGTTCTCCAGAAATCTGAATACACCCGCATTTTGAGAATCTGGACAGATCCCAAGGAGATTCGGATAAATCAGAGTTGCAGTTCTGATTTTCCAGCATTTTAGAATTTGGATTTTAAATCTGAATTTCTGATTTTGGATTGTAAAAATTATAGAATTTTAGCTGTTTTTAAAAATGTTCTATAATAAAAAAAAAATACAGATCCAAAACCAAAATAAAGATGAATATAAATACAAAACCAAAACATCAGGGTCAGCGCACATCTCTAATGAAAATAAGACCTCAATTGTTGTTCCTACCTGCTTTGTCTGTGTACAGTAATTATCCTGAATAATACAGGAATTACACAAGAAAACAGAAATTAATAATACAGGACCTAGATATAAAAATGCAGTTAGCTCAGGATCTAGTAAATGAAGAGAGACACATTAAAGTTCTTATTAATAACAGTTAACGTATTGAAGGCAAAATATTGTTCATTAATTATTGTTAATTAATGTAAAGACAATACTCTTTTCTTGCTTTTACCATGCAAAGAGCAATCATATCAGGGATGAGTTTGGGAATATATATTGTGGTAAAAATTTAACTATTGTATCATCTGACAAACAAGATAAACTCGCTTTAAGAATTCTTAAAAAACAAATAAACTAAAAGCAGTAGTAAATTCTGCAACAATGCCATATAAGGGATTTTATTTGATATATATGTTCTTTTCATAATCATCTTTGGCAGCTATCAGACACCTTCAATATTCTTCTAAATTAGTAATAGTAACCTGATTGAATCTTGGGCTCCATCTGATTTCTGTTTCATTAACCATCAACTGATCTAGGGATCTTGGTTTATATTGTCCGATTTTGATGGGATGAAGGGTTTGATCAGGATACACAATCCAGTTCAAAATGTCAAAATCTGATTGTATGTCTCCACACTCATCAAATCGCACCTCGGTTCCTGCACTATTTGTAAAATAGACAGTCTTCAAGTATTTATAGATCTAGCAAAAAACAAACAAACAATACAAATGTAGTTTGGAAAGCATAAAATAATTTTACTACAAACATTTGCTGATACAGGGAATATGGCATTGTGCAATGTTCAAACTAAATTAAAATTGAAACTAAAATAACTAAATTAATATTAAATGTTTTATTGCTGTGTTATTGTGTAACACAATAAAGGTCATTGTTAATTACAGTTTAGTCTTGTTATTCAACGTCTGTCCATTTTCATACTGATGGACATGTATAACATTCAGTCATGTCATAGGGGAGTGTCTACTGGTCAGTGATGCTATTAGTGATGGCCGGTCTTCATGGAAGGAGGCTGTCTTAGTTAATGAGATGCCTGTTTTTGTCCAGAGGGAAGATAATTGAATAATTCACTTTTTGTTGCTGTCATAGGAATCAGTGGGTTTTTGCATAGATCTGAATGGGCATTTTTCTCCTAAACATATCAGATTGGAAAAATTTGTATACAAATATTTGATTACATCCAAGCAGGATTTTGAACAATGAAGGAATTACTAAACATTTATATTAGTATTTGACTGTCATCCACATGAATTATGGCAACACTAGGGTGAAACTAAACTGCAATATATATTATCCTAATTATCTAGTGTTATGCCTGATATTTCTAAGTACATGCTGTTATCACACACTTGATTTTATTTGGGTTGTTGATACTTTGTCTATTGTTGCAATAAGTGCCATTAAATGCCTTTCAGATTAATTATTTTTTTGAGACATTGCAAATACTGTACAAATCTATCTTGTAGATATCATTACAATGTGTGCAATTCAGTGCCCTTGGGATTCATTATTTATGAGACACATTCCAAATAGAATTCTATATTGTGAATTATTTATATTATACTTACCTCCATACTTACCATACCTAATTCAGGTCTGTGTTGTACATGAATCTTTAGCTTTCTTATCCATCATTCAATGCCATTGGCAAACGGTGAAAAGCAGAAATGACAATTCTTCCCCATATGGCCCCTATCTATTTCTCACTGTGCCTTCTATAAGATAGTACAAATGCACAGATGAGTCTCTCATCCAGCATTCACTACTATAGGCAAATGGTGGAAGGCACAAGTCACAGGACACAATCTACTATGCTCTCTGTTTTCTTATCGTATATACATACAACTATCACAACTCCTGTTAACTTTCTCCATGACATATAGAGGACAGCAGAAGTTGCAACACCCCTTTTTATATTACAATATGGTCTCCCTATCCATGGTTACATTTATGCATTAGATGTAAAGGGATTTACCTCTCCCATAAAACACAGACTTGTCCTTGCCACTTTCCATAAACATAAGGCTGTCATAGCGGCATTGCAAGAATGTAATTGTCTTCATTAGCTCCACATATGTTTACTAGCAATTAATACCACTCATCTTATAACACTAGTGACCCTTTTAAGAGAAATTGAGCATCATTATTTTTAAAGTTTCATAAAAAAGGTCAAGTTCTGAGATTGACTGACCTACTTAAATGATACTGCGGTCGCTCTAGTTACATTATACACCCCAAATCCTAGACAAATTATTTTTATACAAGCTATCTGTATGGAAATTTTAAAATTTAGATATTACCACTTTATCATAAGATTTAAATCAGGTATTGGATACTAAATTAAATACATTTCATCCTCACAGTAAGCATCATAATACATAAATTGAGACTTTTGTCATAAACTGTTAGTAGAATTTAATCTGGATGATGTTTGGAGCATCCATTCTCCTGGGGAGCAGGATTATACTTTTTATCCTCTAAACACAACACATATTCATGCATTGATTTAGTTTTTATTGTTTTATTTTCAGATAAATAGACTTTATAAAGCTCAAAGTTAATGAAAGTCCTCCCTATCACCTGGTCTGACCATGCTCCTT
The DNA here is from genome assembly GCA_031769625.1 of Taudactylus pleione. NCBI lineage: Eukaryota > Metazoa > Chordata > Amphibia > Anura > Myobatrachidae > Taudactylus > Taudactylus pleione. Next base: position 2,793,722 of record JAUIMM010000586.1, read on the forward strand.
TACTCTGGGTCTATATGAACCTACACCAATCTGCTATCCCTCCCTGACTTGGAGTCTGTGCAAATGTATTGACCTCTTTGGAGATGACCTTGGAAGAAGGTTTGGGAAGTTACTTAGACACTAATCACACGGATGACACCTGTAGTCCTTCTGTGTGCCTTTTAGGCAGTACTAAGATTTGCAATTATCCAGACCAGGCCTCATCTTAACGAACAACTTTGGCAGGACAGTCCTGATGTGAGCATGAAATTACTTTTATTTACAGATTCAGAGACAGATATATTGCTTTAAGTGGTGGTTCTTCAATGCCAAAAGTATCAGCAGAATTGAAAGTGTGCATCAGAGGAGTGGAAGGTGACTTGGGGTGCTCCAGTGCTCTGCAAGTTGTGTTACACTGCCAATGTGTAGCGTGACCTGCCCCTGCATTTGTTGGTGGGACAAATCCTAATCTAGCAAACAGGCCTACTAATTTCTTAAAAGGTTCCTATATGTTGGTGCACAACATAAGCACACCACTTACAGAACACACCAGTATTCTGTTGTGATATACCTTACCTTCCAAGCATGCACATCGTAATTATTACTCTGCTCCAACTGAACGAGGGATTGCATGTTATGCAAACCATGTGCCAAGGCATAAACAGCATTATATATACTGAAGCTGTAGACGGAAATGTCCTTGTATATATATTGGTATTCTGCATTTTTCATTGTTTCATTCCCAGTACATAAATCCATAACTGTTGGATTTCCCCTTAAAATGCAATGAAACAGTTCTATCCATACTTGTTCAATAAATATATCATTTGGATAATTATAAGGTTGCAAATTTAGTATAAAATCTGTAAAGTTTGGGATAGTATTTGTATGAAGAACAAAAGCCAAACTGCCATTGAAAGAATTAAAGTTTAGAAACATATGTTCAAATTCATTGGAAACCTCCCATTGGGCAGAAATGAGCCACACCTTTTCTGGGATAGGAGACTTGTACAATATGATTTGTAATGTAAACATGCAGTCCTTGTCACCATAAACAATTATTACATTAGCGGAAGTCCTTCTCAGTGTTTGAATAATTTGTCTTTCCTTTCCCTCCTGTAAGGTGTCATAGTAAGGTACAAATTCCAAAAATGCAACACAGGACTTATATTGTGACACCTCTCTTTGCAGCAGCTGGCTGGCTGTTAGACCTGACTCATTGTCTGGAACCAATATGCCAATCCAGGACCATTCAAAAAATTGTATCAATTTAACTATAGCTTGAAACTGAATAATTTCATTGGGCACAGTGCGAGAAAAGTAGGGAAAATTAAATTTATCACTAAGGACTGGATCCATTGATGAAAAAGTAATCTGAAATTGAAATATGTAATTCGATGTGATTTACTGTACAATAAAGAATGAATTACAGTTAAAAAGAAGCAAACTTGCTGCAAAATTTGATGTTGCTCAATTTTACTGAGCCATTCCCTAGTATGCCATTCTGCACTGCAGTTTATTGAAATTCTAGAAAATGAAAATTTGCTGGGAAAACAATAGTCAATTAACTCATTGAGTAGTGTGGTTGGGGTAGGATTGGGACAAACTATGCTGGTAATCCAGTATGTGCAACATTTATTGATCAATCAGAGAATGGGGATTCAGTCAGAATGTCAATACAGGTTGAGTCTCCCATATCCAAAATTCTCAGGTCCAGGGGTATTTTGAAATATGTGCATACCATAGTGAAATATTTTGGAAATGGGACTTAAATCTAAACACAGAATGCATTTATGTTTCATATACACTATATGCACCAAGCCTGCAGGTAATTTTATACAATATTTGTAATACTTTTGTGTCTTAAACAAAGTTTGTATACATGAAACCATCAGAAAGCAAAGGATCACTATCTAAGTCATGCTAAAAAATGTAATATTTGGATATGAGAGACTCAACCTGGATTTAGAAAACGGACAGTCGAAATATCGACATCCAGAATGTCAACAGGTTCTGAATGTTGACAGTCAAAAAGTCAATATGGACTTTAGATTGACAACCAAAATGTCGACATTCAAAATTTTCAACATGGTTAAAATGATGACATGTTCATAATGTCGACAATTAATATGTTGAAACCAGAATGTTGACATTCAGTTTTTTGCTTAATATTAGGTTTATGGTCTGGCTAAAATAAGCAAACTACAGTATGTCGACATTATGGTGTCGACATGTTAAATGTCGACATTATGAACATGGCAATATTGTAACCATGTTGGCATTTTTGAATGTTGACACACCGTTTATCAACTGAAGTCTATGCCGACATTCTGAATGCCTACTCTTCATACCCCACCCATCGAACTGTGGAACATATAGTAATCATATAGGACCAAGTCCCTTTCTATACAGTGGAGTCTTGGCATTTTCTGACATCTTATTTATTTTTGAGTACCAAACTTTCACTTACAATACGGTTGGAACTTGTACAGTATAAGCATAAGTACATTTTTCTGTGGCGTTGCCACTCCTGGGGAGTCAATTGAACATGAAAACTTTTTACTTACATAGGTTCATGATCAGAATATTTAAACAAAGAAAAAAGTAAGGCTATTCTTGGGGCACACTTATATAAGAATTCTTAGAGTAAAATATAACTTTTATTAGTATAGTAAAAACATACCAGATACATACATAATGTTGATGGTGAAAATATAGTGGACAATTTCTGCAGAGTACCCCACACCAAATGAAGGGTACCAGTTAATATGCTTAATTATGAAATGACACAGCAAATACCATAGAAATCGGTATATAGGCTACACAGTATGCAGTCCTATGATCCCCATTAAACAGTACAATATATGTCTACAGAACCTGGTATTCTTAAGTGGTCCCCCACATTAATACTAACCAGGCCTATCACTGGATCGCTTCGAAGATCAGACGGATTTGGGCATAATCAGTGAAGTATGACTGTAGACCATCGCTACTGAAAATATATGGGGATTCACCCTATGCACACGGTCTGAGCCTATTATAAAATGTAGGACTATTCTCAACAGAGAGGTCCAATTGATAGTTCGTTGCTGTCAAGACAGGTGATGCATAGGCATGCCTTACTTGTGATGCAATCAGTTATGCATATATAGCATAAGCATATATAGCTTGTAAATAACACCACATAGATAACTGTGTCATAAAATTATAATGCCGAGTTCCATATACACATAGAAAAATAGGAACTCTACCCTTAGTGACAGATGAAGTAACAGAGCCTAACACAGCACATAAAGTATTCATGTACTAAATGTAATCATCACATAAAAATGAGACATCATTGAAGTTATGTTATAGATAATAGTGATATGCTTTTTCAGATAAATCTGAGGATAAACATTCAATATTTCTGCCTCTGCTAAAATAATGTGTGATTGCTGCAACTGACACTCCTTTTCCAGATAAATCTCTTATGGATAAACAATCAAAATCCCATGTTATTGCTATGCTGAGGCAAAGTAGCATACAGCCTCAGTATTACATGTCACACATAAAAAAGGGGATGCATAGAAAGATAGCTACATTAGATGGAAAGTGAACTATGTAGCAGGGATGCGTTGTATAGAATAGCAATATAGAGATAACTATGGAGAGGAGATATTCAATATAAGGTAAGCTATGACTTCATAAGTCAAACCAACTGGCCAGACATGGTAATCTGCCAGTTTTTGTACGTTACCAGTGTGGGGAAAACAATGGAGCCCAGTCCGTGCACTGACTGGGTTATCCTGGATATCAGCAGACTGTCATATAAAGAAGGAGGACGCGCGTTTCGCCCGCATCGAGGCTTGATCACCTCATGTAATACCTAAGCAGATGGTAATCCATTTTAGTGTGTAACTAGTACACGTCACTAGCCCGCGACCAAAGTCACGGCTCACAGCTGATGCACTGATCACAGTGCAGTAGGCTTCATTCCAATCCAATTGGTTTATGTTAGGCTCATAGAGAAATAGACCAATCAGATAGTCCCAAATAGACGCAATGCCTATTGGGATATGTAGTCCAAAAGCTGATAGCAGCAAATCAGAGAAAAAAACAATGATAAAACAGATGTTTGTATATAATCCTATTATTTTGAACAATGTAGGTCCAATCCAAAGGTCATAGTTAATATAACTAATGGTACATGAGATTATAATAGGCTTCAACCTAAATCATAAATAGACAGAGTTAATACTGATAGACGCAGTGCCTATTGGGATATGTAGTTCAGAAGCCAATTAACTGCAAGTCAGGAAAAAAAGCACTGATATTCAAAATTAGATAAATTGGACATTTATACACAATCCTAATATATTGAACAATGTAAATTCAATCCAAAGGTCATAATAAATATGGCTACTAATGCATATAATTATACTAAGCTCCAATACAAATCACAATTAAACGGAGTTATACTGCGATCCTATGCGGATTACAAATAAACAAAGTTGTATTTAGAAATCAAGTTATGAATATATGATGATATTCACAGATTTTCCAAAAGGTGGGAGAACTAGGTTTATAATAGAAAAGATGGTATATAAAGTCATAAAAGACCAAATTTTATATTCATATACCGCCTGCTAGTATTATTGAATGCAAGTGACTTATATTGTGTTAAGGGCTTTTAAATCTAAGAGGGAACCATCTCATAGACAGAACGCCGATATTATCATAACATTGAGTGATAATATATTCTAATAAAACAGATTATCTGGTATAAAATAAAAACTAAAATCAAAAGTGTACACTAAAAAGTGAAATATTATGATGGTACAAGATAAAATAAAATTGTACCAATAATTGTGAAAAAGGATTGTTTGGTGAAAGAACTAATAGTATGATGGTACAAAAATTATAATTCTGTGCCCTGTGTGAATAGTAAATAAGCATCAGTGTTAAAATAGAAATCGCAAGAGTGAATAATTAAAGGAAGTAAGTACTGCCAAGTACTGCCAAGAATTAAGATATGTTTACAAAAATACACTGTAATTAATATATTCATTCATTCCTCTAGGGGATAGAGCACCCAATCTGAATGTCCAGCAGCTCTCTCGCCTCATTAGTTGTTGCATGAGATCGCCGCCATGAATTCCCAGTGTTACTTTCTCCAAACCAAAAATATGTAGATCATTGGGATTGTCATTATGGTGCAGGTGAAAGTGTCTCGCAACTGAAGTCAGTTTTTTAAATTTCGTAAGATCAGATCGAGCATTTCTGATAGTCCCAGTGTGTTCCAAGATACGTTGTCTAAAGTTCCTTGTTGTAATCCCAACGTATTTCATATCACAACTGCACGTCAAGCAGTACACAACCCCCATGGTACTACAATTAATAAAATCTTTAATCAAGGAGGTATTACCATATTTATCTTGGACCCTATCACTTTTTATCATGTACTGGCATGCTTTGCATGTCCCGCATGGAAATGAACCTTGTATGGTGTTATCTTTCTTAGGGAATTTAACATAATGACTCTGGACAAGATTGTCACGTAAGTTTCTAGACCTTCGCCAGCCCATTGCAACTTTGGTGCCTAATATTTTAGATAGATCCTCATCCAATAATAGAATAGACCAATGTTTCTGAATAATGTCCAGGATAGTTCTCCACTCCCTATTAAAATTGCCAATGAATCGTACAGTATCAGTCTCCTTATTGGTTCTTTGGGTTCCAGTACAATGTTCCTCTTTCTTGAAGATCATAGCTTCCCTTTCAATGGAGGAAATACTAGAATTTACTTTTTTAATACATCTTTTGCTGTATCCTCTTTCTGCCAGACGTTCTGAGAGTTCCAAGCTTTTGATCTTATATATCGATTCCTCTGAGCAATTATGTTTAAGATGTAAAAATTCGCCTTTGGGTAGATTTTCAACTGTCGGCGGGAAGTGTGCGCTTGTCTGATGCAGGAGGCTGTTCATCGATGTTTTTTTACGAAAGAGTTCAGTGTGGATAACACCTTCTGGAGTTTTGTAAATTTTAAGGTCTAAAAATGATACCCAATCATGGCTATAGTGGTAAGTCAACCTTATGTTGAGATCGTTATTATTCAGCTCCTGAATGAACTCCAAGAGTAAATTCTCCTCGCCTTCCCAGGTCATAAGGATATCATCTATGTAGCGCCACCATCCGCCAACAAATTGGGTGTATTTATCCATTTGGTCGCCAAAGACAATTTCCCGCTCCCTCCTGCCCAAGAAGAGGTTGGCATATGTGGGGGCACAAACCGCCTCCATTGCCGTCCCCCTCGTCTGCAGGTAGAAGTGGTCTCCAAAGGTGAAATAGTTCTTGGTCAAAATGAATCTGAGAATATCCATTAGAAATTTGTGGAAATCACATGGTTCTTCCATTTGAAGAAAATACGCAGCTGCTTCAATCCCAAGGTCATGTCGGATACAGGTGTATAGGGATTCGACATCTAATGTTACGAGAAAGTGATGTACATCCATTCTTACATCATGTAATTTTCTCAGTATATTGGATGTATCTTGTACATAAGATGTCAGTCCAAGAACATGGTGTCTTAAATGAAGATCTATGAATCTGCTAGCTTGCTCTGACAGACCTCCAATCCCAGATACAATGGGTCTCCCTGGTGGATTGTTGATGTCTTTATGAACTTTGGGAAGTAAGTATAATGTTGGTATCCTGGGTTGTTGTACTTGAAGATATTGGTATTCTTGTTTCAAGATAATGCCTTCTTGAAATGCTTTATCAATTATCCTGTTGTAAAGTATAGTAAAGTTCTCCGTTGGATTGAAAAGCATTAATTGGTAGCAGTTCTTATCTTGAAGTTGATGCATTGCTTCTTGATGGTACATTTCGACAGGCCAGATAACAACATTGCCTCCTTTATCAGAAGGTTTTATAATTACCTCCTTCCATTGTCCAATATCTTTCAATGTTTTCAGTTCCAATCTACTAAGATTTCCCTGGATGTTTTTCTTACCCTTGATTTTGGAATGAAGAGTATCAAGATCTCTTGATACTAATTCTTGAAATATCAGAACTTCTGGACATAGAGATTCTGGAGGGAAGAATTTAGATTTTTTCTTACAGATAGATCTTGTTTGATTTGATGAAATATTAGTACAAGACCCTTCTTCTTGTAATCCCTCCAGTGCAGAAATTGCTTCTAATTCATCATCGTCGAGAGTTAGATCTTCATCAGATGTGGTGTTCGTAATGAATTTATTATTCTTTTGATTTGCAAAATATTTTTTGAGAAGGAGTTTCCGTCCGAATAGTTTCAAATCTTTTTCCCAATTGAATCGGTTGAAAGTTTGTGTTGGTGAAAAGGATAAGCCTTTGCTAAGTATTGAGATCTCCACATCAGTCAAAACCTTATTAGAGAGATTGATGATGTTCAATTTGGTATCATACATCCTTACCTCCTTGGGGTTCTGATCGGGTATCTGGACTGTGGGTGGCGGTCCCAGTCTGATGGTTCCCCCGTATTTCTTCTTCCCCCGCCTCATTTTCCTCTTGTGTTGTATTTTTTTCGTCTCCCTCTGCTTGGTCCTAAAAAAGTTGATGAGGGGTGCTCGTCATCATAGGAGCCATATCTTTGACGGGGGTTTGGTGTTTCACTACTGGTGGTAGCAGGAATCTCCTCGCCACCAGATGATTCCACCTCTGATGATGTATATGCCTCTTGAGGTTTATAGTTATGTCTGTTACCAACCTGCTTACTCCATTTGAAGATGTTACCTGTTTGAAAGTCTCGTTTAGCTCTGTTATATTTTTGTTTTTTCCTCTCAGTAATGTCCAATTCATACATTTCAAGTTCTTTTTTATGTTTTTCTACAAATTTTTGAAAATAAGTGTCTTGTTCCCAATTTTCAAGTTTTTTGCCCAATATCTCAATCTCCTTTTCACAGGCATCAAGGGTGATGTGATTATGCTTGATTAAGATGGCCATCAGGTCTTGAGAACATTTTAGTAAAACTGTTTCCCAATCCTTACTAAGATTTTCAGTGGCCAGTTTGAAGGCTGGAAACACTTTAGGACGTAAGCCTCTTGGAGTGATTTTATATTTCAAATAATTTTCCAAAGTGGTAATATCCCAAGATACCCTAGTTCTACGTTGAAGGTTAGATTTGAGTTGGAACAAGTCCTCCTCCCAATTATCTCTAGTAGAATTGGATATTGAAATGTCAGAAAAAATATCATCAAGATTGTCTAACGTTCTCTTATTCATGATAAGTTCATTTTTGAGAGAGAATGTAGCCATATTATCAGAGGGAAAATGTTTTTTATTAGAATATATTATCACTCAATGTTATGATAATATTGGCGTTCTGTCTATGAGATGGTTCCCTCTTAGATTTAAAAACCCTTAACACAATATAAGTCACTTGCATTCAATAATACTAGCAGGTGGTATATGAATATAAAATTTGGTCTTTTATGACTTTATATACCATCTTTTCTATTATAAACCTAGTTTTTCTCCCACCTTTTGGAAAATCTGAGAATACCATCATATATTCATAACTTGATTTCTAAATACAACTTTGTTTATTTGTAATCCGCATAGGATTGCAGTATAACTCCGTTTAATTGTGATTTTTATGGGAGCTTAGTATAATTATATGCATTACTAGCCATATTTATTATGACCTTTGGATTGAATTTACATTGTTCAATATATTAGGATTGTGTATAAATGTCCAATTTATCTAATTTTGAATATCAGTGCTTTTTTTCCTGACTTGCAGTTAATTGGCTTCTGAACTACATATCCCAATAGGCACTGCATCTATCAGTATTAACTCTGTCTATTTATGATTTAGGTAGAAGCCTAGTATAATCTCATGTACCATTAGTTATATTAACTATGACCTTTGGATTGGACCTACATTGTTAAAAATAATAGGATTATATACAAACATCTGTTTTATCATTGTTTTTTTCTCTGATTTGCTGCTATCGGCTTTTGGACTACATATCCCAATAGGCATTGCATCTATTTGGGACTATCTGATTGGTCTATTTCTCTATGAGCCTAGCATTAACCAATTGGATTGGAATGAAGCCTACTGCACTGTGATCAGTGCATCAGCTGTGAGCCGTGACTTTGGTCGCTGGCTAGTGACATGTACTAGTTACACGCTTAAATGGATTACCATCTGCTTAGGTATTACATGAGGTGATCAAGCCTCGATGCGGGTGAAACGCGCATCCTCCTTCTTTATATGACAGTCTGCTGATATCCAGGATAACCCAGTCAGTGCACGGACTGGGCTCCATTGTTTTCCCCACACTGGTAACGTACAAAAACTGGCAGATTACCATGTCTGGCCAGTTGGTTTGACTTATGAAGTCATAGCTTACCTTATATTGAATATCTCCTCTCCATAGTTATCTCTATATTCCTATTCTATACAATGCATCCCTGCTACATAGTTCACTTTCCATCTAATGTAGCTATCTTTCTATGCATCCCCTTTTTTATGTGTGACATGTAATACTGAGGCTGTATGCTACTTCACCTCAGCATAGCAATAACATGGAATTTTGATTGTTTATCCATAAGAGATTTATCTGGAAAAGGAGTGTCAGTTGCAGCAATCACACATTATTTTAGCAGAGGCAGAAATATTGAATGTTTATCCTCAGATTTATCTGAAAAAGAATATCACTATTATCTATAACATAACTTCAATGATGTCTCATTTTTATGTGATGATTACATTTAGTACATGAATACTTTATGTGCTGTGTTAGGCTCTGTTACTTCATCTGTCACTAAGGGTAGAGTTCCTATTTTTCTATGTGTATATGGAACTCGGCATTATAATTTTATGACACAGTTATCTATGTGGTGTTATTTACAAGCTATATATGCTTATGCTATATATGCATAACTGATTGCATCACAAGTAAGGCATGCCTATGCATCACCTGTCTTGACAGCAACGAACTATCAATTGGACCTCTCTGTTGAGAATAGTCCTACATTTTATAATAGGCTCAGACCGTGTGCATAGGGTGAATCCCCATATATTTTCAGTAGCGATGGTCTACAGTCATACTTCACTGATTATGCCCAAATCCATCTGATCTTGGAAGCGATCCAGTGATAGGCCTGGTTAGTATTAATGTGGGGGACCACTTAAGAATACCAGGTTCTGTAGACATATATTGTACTGTTTAATGGGGATCATAGGACTGCATACTGTGTAGCCTATATACCGATTTCTATGGTATTTGCTGTGTCATTTCATAATTAAGCATATTAACTGGTACCCTTCATTTGGTGTGGAGTACTCTGCAGAAATTGTCCACTATATTTTCGCCATCAACATTATGTATGTATCTGGTATGTTTTTACTATACTAATAAAAGTTATATTTTACTCTAAGAATTCTTATATAAGTGTGCCCCAAGAATAGCCTTACTTTTTTCTTTGTTTAAATATTCTGCTATATTTAGGCTGTGGGAGCACCACCAACAATTTTGGGATGTATAAATTATTCATAGACATAGATGGTTGGTCATAACAATTCTAATTATGTTTCTGTGCAGAATCCTCCCTGTTTACCTTTATAGGTTCATGATCCACAGATTGAACAACAGAGCAATAAATTTGTCCTCCACTAGAAAAATTACAAAAACTTTTTGCTGCACAAGTGTTTTGTTTTTTTTGTACATGGTTTATTTTTTATTTAAAGTGCATAAGACAATAACAACATAGACTTTTAGATGAGAATGAGAAACATTGAGAAACACATATATGGCCAAACTCTTGTTCACTGTGTTAGATAAACAGTTTCCCTTGGGAGCGGCCTTAAATACACACACTAATTTCCATTTAAATCTGAGTTTGGACAGAGAAACAAATAAAGCATATGTAAATATGGAATTATGTAAATTAGTCTTTGACAAATCAGATAGACATCCGGAGTATATTATAGAAATAATGTAAAAAACAGTGTTGCTAACAACATTAGACAATCGTATGCAGTATAGTAATATATTACAGATCATTGATTAAAATTAGTTGCAGTAAATAAAGGAAAAAGAATAAAAAGTAGATGAAAGAAAAAAAAGGGAGAAAGAGAAGAAACTGAGAGGGGGTCGGGAGGCACTGCTGGTATAGCACCTCAAAAACGTATAGTGTGATAACATATGGTACTACTATAGATTTAAGAGAGTGCTCACAAGCACAAAAAAACTAACAAACAGTCAGAACAGAAGGACTGAAAGTCCACCAAATGAGTGGGAGTTATGTGAGGGATTTTGAAAACTGTACCATGGGTCCCAAATCTGTAGAAAAGTATCTATTATTTAGATATGTGGTGATCTTCTCCATACTTAACAGGTACCAAATTTTATCAACAACTAGGCGAACTGGAGGAGCCTCCAAACACTTCCAATGTAATTCAATGAGGCATCTGGATGCATTCAATATTTGAACCTTCAACTTACTGGTGGTTGTAGCTAGTGTGGTAACTGGCAGACCCAAGATAAAAGATCAATGAGTCTATTTACTAAGCAGTGTTAGGAGACAGAGTGAAAAGTGATAAGGTGCCATTAACTCCTAAATGCCATCTCACAGGCTGTGTTTGAAAAATGACAGTTGGGAGCTGATTGGCTGGCACCTTATCACTTTTCACTCTGTCTCCTAACACTGCTTAGTAAATAGACCGCAAGGGTCTTTAATCATAGGGACATTGACCACTTTACTTATCAAATTCGCAATCATGTTCCAGTATAATGCTATTTTGGGATATGTCCACCATATGTGAACAAAAGAACCTAGGGCACCACATCCTCTCCAGCACTGAGGAGAGACAGAAGAAAACTTTTTTTGTAATCTAGTAGGGACCAAGTACCATCTGTAAAAGATCTTATAGGCGTTCTCCTCAACCAAAGTTGAAACAGATGTTTTTGAAACAGAGATATAAATATCAGACCATGCTTGCTCATTAGGTGGTGGACCCAATTCTTTTTTCCACTGAAGTACAAGCGATCGAAAAGGAAATCACCTATATGATAGGAGGAGAGAATAAGTGGTATAAATATTGGCCTGTGATAACACAGATATTTTAGGGCAGACAAAGAGCAGAGTGGAATAGAATTAGTGAGAGAGGCCACAAAGTGTTTTATTTAAAACATATAAATGGGTTCACCTCCGGAAAGTAAAATTTAGTTATAATATCAGGTAGTGACATACAGATACCATTATCCAAAACATTTATAACAAAACGTATATTTCTACAAATCCAGGGATGAGAATGTATTGAGGATTGACCTTTTGGGAAGATAGGATTATCCCATTAAGGGGTAAGGGAAGAGCGAGAGGAGTTTGAAGTGGTGGGTAGAGTAGTCCCAGGTCTGGCAGGTGAAATTAAGGATGGGATGTAGACTAATGTAAGGGGACCTGGTCTTGGAGGGTATCAGTAGTTGGGAGGCCAATGAATTAGCATGACTCAGGTTCATCTCCAACTGGAGATACCTAAGAGTGGAGGTGGGAGTGAACAAGGCAATAGCATGACTTAAAGGCAATATAGTATAGGCTAATGTCTGGAAAACTCCTCCCTCCTTCTGCCACAAGTCTCTGTAGGATCGAAAATCCTGTTCTAAGCACTTTGTTCCACCAGGCAAATCAGAGAAACAAAGAATGTAGTTGAGCTAAAACTGATTCTGGAATCTTAACCGGCAAAGTTTGAAACAAGTATAGATGACATGGGAGGATGTTCATTTTAGGGACCGCTATATGACCTAACCAGGAGATGATAAGAGATTGCCACCTATGCAGGTCTGCTTTGATGGATGAGATCAGAGGGAGAAAGTTTTCCTTATAAAGAGTACTATAGTGGCTTGGAGTAGAGATGCCCAGGTATCAGATCTTAGTAGGTTGCCAAGAGAATTTGTAGTTGGATTGCAAAAGTGTCAGACAGGTTGGAGGGACAAGTCTTCAATTTTTGACCAGTTAATTTTATAGCCTGACAAACTGCCACATTCAGTGAGAAGTCAGAACAAATTTGGCAGGGAGGTATGGAGTGAGGAAAGGGAAAGCACAAAATCATCGACAAACAATGAATTCTTATAATCGGACCCACCAACATCGATCCCTGCAATATCATTTGAAGTGTGGATACGTGTCACCAGGGGTTCAATGGTTAAGGCAAAGATCAGAGTGGACAAAGGACAACATGTAAAGTGCCAATGTTATCCTAAAAGGATAAGAAGCTAGTCCATTTACAGAAACCCTAGCTGTTGGGTCCGAGTACAAAGCCTGACCTCTAGTGAGGAAGCCACCACCAAACCCAAAATGCCTAAGAGTCTCAAACATAAAGGGCCAACTAATCCTGTTGAATGCTATCTCTGCATCCAGAGAAAGCAAAAGAGCAGGAGTATGCAGAGAGTTTATAGAATGCATAAGGCTAATGATGTGTCTTGTGTTGTCCTGTGCCTGTCTGCCTGGGACAAACCCCACTTGATCATTATGTACAAGTTGAGGCAATACAGTGTTTAACGTAAGGCCAGAATTTTTGCATATATCATAATATCGATATGGGTTTATAGTTAGCACAATTTTTTGTATCTTTACCATCCTTAGGTATAACAATAATCCTTGCCTCAAGGGCTGAGCTTGAAAAGGGTTCACCTAGTAGAATATTGTTAAATAGAACTGAATAAGTGGGGTACAAGATGATGTTAGAAGGTCTTGTAATAGCTAGCCCAAAAGCTATCAGGGCCCTGTGCTTGGTCTTTAGAGTTTTAATGGTGGCGGCGACCTCCTCCTCAGAAATGTCAGCATTAAGATCAGAGGCTGCTTCCAGAGACAAGCAGGGTGGTTGGCAGTGTGAGAGGAAGTCCTGGATCCCTGCTACAAAATCAGGCGAGACCCGGGAGGACCCAAAAGCATTGCATAATTTGTCATAGAAATGATAAAAAAAATGGCCTGAGTGATGAGTCTGGGATTACTTGATATTTGACCTGTAGAGGATCAAATGGAAAGAACATTACTTTGAGCAAGTTTACTTTGAGCAAGCCTGGAGGCTTTGTCCTCTTTCTCGTAAAAAGATTTAGTTGAGCCATTTTAGACTATTCTCTGCCTTAGCTGTCATAAGCAAGTTCAATTCACCCTTAGTGAAAGACAGAGCGGATAAATCCGCAGGTGATCCTGAGTGTTTATGTTTCAAAGAAGAAGACTGTATTTGATCTGAGAGATCCTAAATGCATTTGGTCCTAGTTTTAGTAGCATGGGCAGATGCTCTGATTAAGTAACCCCGCATAACTGCCTTATCGGCATCCCATAAGAGTATAGGGATAATATTTGGATTCTTATTAGATCTAAAGTAATGTGTTAACTTTTCGGCTAGTTGGGCTTTGTGCACATGTGCTTTTTATGTCTCTCCTTTTGCCTCTTGCTTAAATGTGTATCAATTGCGATACAGCAAGTCTTCCAAACCCTCAAAATCAAGAGAATCCATTTCCTCTAACTTGTCTCTAATGTCCTCACTCAATTCCTTTCTAAATTGAATTGGTTTTTTGCATCCATGCTCCATTCTGTGTCAGCCCATTGCCTGAATTGTGCAGAATACTCCAACTGTGTATTTTCTCTGGAGCGTGTTAGTGAGTTTTGAACATCAAAGGCTTTAGCAAATACGTGTAAAGAATGTTAATGTCTAGCTCTTTACTACAGTCAAAAGATTACAGTGTACAATAAATTGCCTGTAGTGTGATCTGTTCTATTTAAACTTTTCTGGTAGTTGAACAATTGACTCTACTTTGGGGTTAACTATAGCAATCAAAGATGCATCAGGTGTGCCAGGCCTATTAAGAGCTGCTTGAAATTCATCCATCCTTTGATTGATCTGCTGCCAGCTGACACTGCAGAGTTTGTATAACCTGAAAAAGGGTAATGGGGGGCATCCACTAGACGATTTTATCCCTGTCCAACCTCTTAACGATTTTCCCTTGAAGTTTCCCTTGAAATATGATCTTCCACTCTGAACAATTTGCAAAAGATTTGCAAAAGATTTGCAAACGATTTACAAAAGATCTAACAATAAACTATGTTGTTTTAATCTGTGATTGAGAGCTTTCAGCTATAGTGGGCAGACAGTGGTTCATCGTTTGATCGTTCAGCGTGAACGATGTGTAAACGATGTGTAAACGATTTGTAAGCAATCAAGTGAAATTGACCTGCATGTTCAGTCGATGGAGGAGACGATCATACATCATTAGAAACAATTACTGCACGATTTGCAAACAATGTTCAAATGATGTTTGAACGATTATCGAATGATTTTATCATTATCGTTCAATCGTTCAACTTTATTGTCTAGTGGATACCCCCCTTAAACTTTATTTATTTATTTTCGTATTGGAGCAAGAGGTATTGCAGAGTCCATGTTGGGCTAGGTGATTATGTCATAGGTAATAATGAAAAGTTGAACTCCTATTAACAATACATTTAGTCAAATGGTAATATACAGTGAATAACCTTATACTTGTTTATGTCTTTTTAAGCTATCACCACAAAAAAGTCCAGAAAGCAGTAGACAGTTTAGCAGAGATAGCAGCCTGGTTAGTAGTAAGTGTGAATCAGAAAACACTTGCTAAATGGACTGAAGCAGGGGTCAAACAGAAGCAAGTATTTGGCTCACAGTTTTTTGCAATGAGACAGACAAAACAGCTAAGCAGAGCACAGTCAGGGCACATTGATACATTGTACTTACAGACAGGAAGCAAGCAGAAAGATCATAAAGGTAAAGCCAACAGAATGTTGGGGTTGTGTAGAGAACAGGTACATGGAACAATCAGTACATGTATAGGTAAATGTCCCAGTACATACAGGGAGCACTGTTCATTTATAGGTAAAAAATATGGCCAAACTTTTAATATTTAATATTTTTTTAAAAACAACATATAAGAAAAGTTAACAAAATCCACATCTGCATGATAAATCATGCTTCTATATACACCTTGAGACTTTGCAAACAGATCCTTTTTTCTCTAACATAAACAACATGGAACAATCACCTAGCACTGTTTGCTAGGTGAAACTTCACTATAAGCACCATGGAGCATGGCTCCACTAACCAGCAAGTTAGCTAGTAATGGGTTGGGTATGGTATCCTGGCAGTCATGATGCTGCTAGTCAGAATACGGACATCGGCATCCAAACAGTCATAATCCTGACAGCATAAGGTACTAACCCTTACCCCTGCCCCTAACCCTACCTCCCTGGTGCCTACCCTAATTTGTGCATACACCTAACCTCCCTCCCCGCACCATAAACCTAACACACCCCCATAGTGCCTAATCCTCCCCCTAGAGCCTAATCCTAACCCTAAACCTAACCCTCCCCCTAACCCCCAATACTTACCTGCGGGATGCCGGTAGTTGGGATTCCGGCACTGGTATTTTGACCGTCGACATACCACACACCAGGATACTGGCTAGATCCTGTTAATAACAATTGTGTAACTGATTAAACACTATGCTGAGAGCTAGGCATCCGTCTGAACTGTTGTGTAATGCTCTGAAAGCTCTGAGAGTTAGATTGCTGGGCTAACCTATCAAAGGGAATGACATGATGCCTGAACAAATGTTTTTGAAGTACAATATACTATGCTGACTGCGACAGCCCTTATATAATTATTCACTTTTTACATATTTTTTATTTAATATAAAATTAACTAGTCATTATCATCCTTACAAACTTACAAAAGGCTTATTGACAAGTAAAAGATTTCCCTTACAAAGGTCACATCTAATTTTACATTTAATTCTAATTAGGGTGTATCTCAAAGATGCATGCATATTCTTATTATATGACACATGTAAATGATTGGCCCTGGTTGTTTGTCAAACAACACACAAATGGTATCTACACATTACCTAAAGACCATGGTGGCAATTTTTGCCATGTGTAGAGAAAGATTTTGAGATATATTAAGGAATAGAGGATAACAATTGTTTCTTTTATCTAGACTAAGAAATTGACTTGTGTTATGCATGCAGATTTGAAATTTGAGAACATGTAACAGGATAGAAGCAACAAAGTATCAGGAACTACAGGGAGAAAAGTAACATTAATAAATATTGCAAGAATTAAGCACAGGATCCATATATCTTCCTTCTAAATATTTCCTATTAAGGATCATGACATAATTAAAAGCCTGATAATTAGTACAAGCAACCTTATAAACATTTAAATGAAAATCTTGTACAAAAATATTTAGCCATCATTATATATTTTTAAGCAAAAGTTCTCTAATTAATAGTTATTAAATATTTTTTAAATGTAGAGTAAATCTATTTTAACAAAATGAAATAAAAGTTACATTTTAAAATAATCATAATAAATAAATTTTATATAATAAGAGTGCCCCCAAAAAAGAGTCTTTATTTTCTCTTCTGCAAACTCATTGAGCAGAGTTACTATGATTAGAAATTACTTTAAAACTGAAAAAAATAACCTTAAACAAATATTAATTCGAATTTATTAGTGAAAATTTGGACTTCATTCAATTCAAATCTGTATTTGCATATTAATTAAGCAGAGCAAGCAGCAAGAATGCTCACTCATTATATTTAAATATGCAGAAAATGAAATACAGTAAATATTCATAGCCCTAAGTGTTATTGAGCAGTTAAAACTAATAAATATTAAAATAACTCATAAACTCATATAGGGACTGCTAATTTTCTAGATTATTTTTTTAAATATAATTCCAGTGTTATATTTTCATTTCTTGTATTTAGATGTAATACGTGTTACCTGTGGAATGTTGTACATCCCAAACACGCGGGCCAGGAGGAGAGAGACTTTAGCTGATATCCCATCAACATAGCCCACCAAGCTGGGTAAATCTCCACAGCGATAATTTAATTTGAAATCCTCCATACCAGTAAGAATATTAAACATTCCAATCAAAGCTTTTCTTTCCGAAAAACAAGGATCAATGACTTGGAAGCCGAGGCTGATATTGGGCAACAAATATGGATTGTTATTAATTTCGGTGATTGCAAACACAAAGGCCAAAAGATTCTGGTAGGTTCTAAGGTTCATTCTGATAAAGATGATAAGAATCATGTATGAAACTGCGTTTAGCTGCTTCAATAACAGATAATCATTTACAGTGGTAGAACGCTCTATATACAGTATCTCTCTACTAGAGAGGTGCAGGTCCAGATTTCTGAAATCTAAACACACCCAAATGTAGAGATATATATAAATACACTATGTAAACAAAAGTGATTGGACACGTCGGTACTTTGTAGGTCCACCATGTGCAGTGTTTACAGCAGACACCCTTCTTGGCAAACTGCCCAAAAATTCCTGGACAACAGTAGGCTGTATGTTTTCCCTTTCTGCCTTAAGTACAGTGACCAACTGTGACACTGAAGAAGGTCAAGTAGGCCTAGAATGCACCCGTCACTCCAATTCATCCCAGAGGTTTTCAATGAGGTTAAGATCTAGACTGAGAGCTGGCCAGTCCATCTGAGTTACCAAATTATCTGTATACCAGTCCAGTGTTGCCCTGGAAACATGACAGATGGCATTGTCATCTTGATAAAAACATTTGTTGTTTCCCCAGAACTACAAGTGCATGGGCCTCCCTACCAAGTGTTCTTGTCGAAACCACCACATTAGTGGCCATTTGGAACTCATATGCAATGGTATGCATGGTCTGCATATCGCTTGCACGGGGGTGTCCAATCACTTTTGTCTACATAGTATAGTGTAAAAATAAGAATTAAACCCATTTTTTTTTCCTGAAAATAAGATGTAAACCATGTTATTAATTTTGAAGTACTTTTTTTACATTTTTCTAGAGGACGTAATTGGTCTTAATCTAGTGGTAAAAAAGTAAAATTTCCATAAAAATAACAGTTCGCCCTCTCACTTTGACCATCAGACTCAAATTATCACAAAGCGGTAGTGAGAAACAATTTTTGTTGCTCAAACTAATTGCCACTTAAATGTTAAATCTAGTATAAAAGAGCAATACCTGTACATAAAGGGCCTGATTCAATTTCAGAGGTGGGTGCAGTTCAAGCACACCTACAGATTCACTAGTGAGATAATCTGCAAATGTCAGCTTGAGCATTCTTCTCTTCTATGCGATGGTCTGAGCTTCGTGCAAAACCTACTTTTCGTATATAAGCAATACTCAACTGCGCTGGTGGATCCGATCTCTCCACCATCGATGCACCATTAGTTGCAACATTGACTCCCTGAGCAGCCCCTGCCTGCGCACAGCCTCCCTTGTAACTTTCTCACAATATAGCTGCGGTTCTACGTAAATGAACACAGCCGCATACCAAACCACATCCCATGATCACACCCATAACACTTCCATGCCTCCTCCTCTTTTTACAAAGACTTTTAAGTTACCTCCCAGTCTCCAACCTGAAACCCCCATGGATTGCAGATGTCATCTCAAGTCATAGTGATGTCATATGTAAATGCGTACGCTATCGCACACATTGGTTTTGCTTGTGTGCAGTAAGGGTTTTCTAGCCTTTTCACACATGCACCGTAGAAAAACATTGCTCAACTGCACAAACATTGGCACTGCGTGCATCTCAAAGTCAGACCTAATATCTGTCTAATCAACTGTTCATACCTAGGTGCCAAGGTGATACACACAATTGGATGAAGGAGATTCTCACCACCAGGACAGAAAGTGATTCTACAATGTATGAGCATCCAGATTATCATATTGTATTGGGTGCCTTTTTTAAAAAAAAAGAAACAATATTTCTAACTATGGGGGTAATTCAATTATCCCTGATAATTTTTCAGGTGCAAAAATTTAAATTTTTTACCTTCGGGAAATTCAATTAGAGCCCATTTTTTGCTCCCAAAAAATTATCTGTTTTCTGGCAAAAGCACATAGAATCTGTGATAAGTTTAAAGACCTATGTGTTTTTACTGCCTGATCCACGAAAATTGGATAATTATAGGGGATTTTTTTCGGAGCCTGCTACGGTCCTGAAAAAAATCCCTCATAAGTGTTGCAAGCGGCCTTCTTTGTGTCTAATTGGATAGCCCTTGGGGGTCAGTTAGCCCTTGATAAATTACCTTGGATATTTGTATTCTTTCTTTTGAATATAAGAAAGCACTGCTGTGATTAATATACTTAAAAGTAAACTCCATAGACTTTTTAAAATTTTCAAGATGGATTTATTTCATAAACTGGGATAGATTGACAGCTACTCTACATTCATGTTTTTGCAGTGAATTAACACGGTTAGTTCATATAGAATAGTTTGGACTGAGCTGCCTATGTAATTTTTCTGAACTAAAGAACCTAATTAGAACTTATTTTAGAACAATATAATATTTATATATATTTTTCAATTTGTTAAGTGGTTAAAATCTCAAAAGTTAGCAAAATGTTACAGTTTGGCAATTACAGTACTTATACCGTATAGTCACGGTCTTTGTATTTCTGGTCAGGCTGATTCATACAGTAGCATAAGATTTCTGTTCACAATTCTAAAGTGCTTTATAGTGTTAATGTGAAAGGTTTGAATATATAAATTCATATGATCTTTTCCTATGAGACATTAAGCAATAGCCATATAAAAAAATAATTTGCTATACTAAGGCTATCATAAGTGTTTCATGATGAATACAATTTAATTTTAAAATGCTGATATCTGTTTAATCAATTTATTTATTGTTTGTAAATGAGTGATAATTGAATTACATGTAAAAGATTAACTTTATAGTGTATATCTGTTTCCATGCATATTAGATTGTATACATGCTAACAATGGGCCTGATTGATATGTGGATGCAAATGTTCCGCTGCGTCTTTGGCTGTGCTATAATATGCTAATGCCACAGGAGGCGTCTTATGTACAAAGACAACCACTGCCTGCTTCTCTGATCTGCAGCAGCATCGGATAAACATCGCACCATCGGTTGCTGCATGTGATCTCTGACTTACCCTCTGGCTACCTAAGAATGACCGACACAGCTACACTGTCAGGGCCAGTTGAAACTGCATCCTAGGATGCAGCCACTGGCTTTGTTACACCTAGAAATGGTACCTAGAAAAGGGGTCCGACACGCCTCTGTTTTCTGCAATGTTCCCCATCGCCATCCCAAAACGCCTGTAACCCTGTCAATCAGGGCACTGCGACCTTATTGGTTCTGTGTCGGGAGCTGAATAAGCACCAGTAAAAGCAAGAGTTTGTGCATGAACTGATCCCTGCTTTCTGTTATGGCAATAAACACTACATACTGTACATATACATGCATACAATATAGGAATAGTGTAAGAGTTACACATGTTGCATTACCTGATATTTAAGAATTGCCAGCTTTTCAGATAACCACATAAAAATGTGCTAAATCTTACACCTGTCAGTATATTGAAGATATGTAATTTTCTGTGTAGGCCAGCTAGTTCTAATCAAAGGGGGGAAAAATACCCTGTGCTCCCTATGGAAATAAGCAGCTCTATTACCACACACTAGTGTGTGTATATAATAATTTGAGAAAGAAATAGCGCTCAAAAGAAAGTAGCGGCAGCAAATAATAAAACAAAATGAAAAGAAATAAAATAAAATAAAACACTCAAAAACAACAGACAAAGAATACAATGTATGTATATAAAAATAGTTAATAAAATTGCAGCTCAAATATGGAACCTAATAAGGTTGTAACGATCTCCGTTTATAGGAACTTGAAGAAGACAAATTACTTGTTGAAACGCGTTGGAGGCTTTACACGTTACTGAGTGGTGCAGTACTGAAGAGACGCTCTTTTCACATCACGGACTCCTGACATCCAGGCCAACCACACCAGTTCAGATCTCCCATGCCGCTGAGTCCGCAAGCGCTAGAAAGCCGGCTGCCAGACATCAGTGCAGGACGGAGTACCACTCGGGACCCCTGTATAGCTGAAATTTCAACAACAGCAGCCGGTGAACCAGTGCCTGGGAAGGCAGTAGGGTAAGATAGGGAGAGTATTTTTAAACCTTGCAGTTTTTAAACTCTGCAGTCTTATACTCTTAAGACTTGGTATTACAACTTCCAAAAGGAGCTATAAACGGAGATTGTTAGAACCTTATTAGGTTCCATATTTGAGCTGCAATTTTATTAACTATTTTTATATACATACATTGTATTCTTTGTCTGTTGTTTTTGAGTGTTTTATTTTATTTTATTTCTTATCATTTTGTTTTATTATTTGCTGCTGCTACTTTCTTTTCAGCTAGTTCTAATACCTAGCTTTCTAAAGTCTTTACTATGATTTATAACTTTAATATTTGCTATACATATTGGTCCACAAGCATCTGTTCTCCGTATGCTACAAGTCGTGTTGCACATAACGTGTGAGCACTATGAGACTCAGTAGAACCAAGCGTATTTTTGTGACTTTTTACCTTAAATGCATCTTAATTGCAAAGTGAAGTGAATAGGGAGTACAATCAGTTTCTGCTGATTAAAATGATATCTGGCATGCCTATATTCTGTGTGTGACTGTGTTTATAGCTGTATGGGAAATGCTACGTTACAGTGTCAGCAACTGTGACTCTATAACGTAGCGTTTCACATGTAGATACAACCGCAGTCACATACAGAATATAGGCATGCCGCATATCATTTTAATCAGCTGAAGCTGCTTGTGTGTCCTTTGTGAATAAGATGTATTTTAAGGGAAAAAGTTGTGTGACAAGATGCTCAGCACTACCGAGTCACATGGCTCTCACACGTTATGTGTAACACGACTTGTAGCACACGGAGGATGGATGTATGTGGACACATGTGTAGTGCTGGCCTACACAGAAAATTAAATCTCTTCAATAGTCGTTCCACTGCATGGTGCGAGTAATAGGGCTGTTTAATATGCAAGGAGTTTAGACGATTGTGGCCACATCTGTACATATTTAGTCATTTATTCATATAAATGAATTGTACCTGCATAAAAAATCATGTTTATTGTCTGTTGTTTCCATGTAATATTTAATTCTAACAGCTCAGTTTAAATTCAGGCATTCACGTCTTTTAATATTTTTAAGAAAATAATACTTTCTGCATTTTTATCCTAATTATTTTAAATGTGTGTTTTCTTTATGGAATATGTATTTAAAAGAAATCTTTTAACAATGTATGCATATGTTGTGTAATAATAATACTAATAATAATAATGGTAAAAAGTATATTTGGCTCTGCAGGCACAGCCTTTATTATGCTGGAGCATATTATATTCTGAGTTGTCAGAGAAAAAACATTTACTCACGTGCGGCAATCAGACAAATATCCTAAATGTTCAGAATTAAACTTGAATTTCTGTTGTATCATTGACCCCATTACAGTAATTATCCCGCCAACGATCAAATCGCCTTTCTGGTAATAATGACGGGAAACTGGGGATCGGAGAGAACAGATGGAGGTTTGCAGGCTGCCTACTAAGTGAGGCAGCAAAATGAAAACCAGAACTGCGCACAGAATATTGAGCATCGTTCCAAATAATAGTGTCTGTAGGAGATCTTTCCTATTCAAAAACAAAAACAAGCTAATTTCTCTGCATCTTTTTGGATTTCATAGGGACCAATATAATTGCAGATCAGAGAATATGGAGCTGGGATTCCTGGCTTTGACACATTTGCTGGTCAGATGTATAATGTTTACACAGCCTGCATTTTTATACCCTTCTAACATGCACAAGGTATTATACCAGGGGAGTTTTATTTTTATTAATCTGTAATTATTTAAAATTATATGTTACAAATACAGACATGTCAAACATGGCTATATTTGATAGCAGGTATAATTGGTGCTAAAATGTTATAGGGCTGGGGAATAATGGATGGACAATGGCAAAGTTTCATGCATACTGACAAATTATTACACCAGTACTTTAACTCTGCTGACAGACAATCTGAGGGGATAATGTTTATATAAATATAAATCTTTAAATCTAATATTCTCAATGAGTTTTCTATATTAGGTCAACAGTGACCAAGTCGGCATTCATAATGCCAACCAGATAATATAGACAAGGTCATAATGTCAACAATGCATTCTCCAGGTAAGGGTAACCCTAACGGTAACATTAACCCAAACCCTTAAACCTAACCCTTTGCCAAACCCTAAAGCTGGATACACACGGTACAATGTAGGTAACGATCCAATCTGGTTAACGATTTCCCTTGAGCTTCTGAACACTCCTGGAGCAACGATATTGTGCATACACACAGAACAATTGTACAAATGATCAAACGATATAGATGGGTCGTTAACGACTGTAAATCATTACCGATATATCGTTTGGCAGCAAACAACCTCACAATGCATCTTCTGTCTCCCCGTCGTCTGTCACAAAATGGAGGAGGGCAGTGGCCAGGAAATTGACGATAAATTGTATGCTCATCATGCATTCACATGGAATGATGTGTGTCAAATCGTGAAAGTCAGGTCGAGATCTTTCTGCATGTTAAAGAGATCAGCGACCACGGCCAATGACCAGCGGGAATGCGCATCGCATCTGCCTACACATGGACAGTTTTTAAACGATTTGCCATTCCAACCGGTTGCAAAAGGCAATATCATTTAAAAAATTGCACCATGTGTGGGGGCCTTAACCCCCAAGCATAACCCAAATGTTGATGTCAACATTTAATTGTAGACACTCTGTCCATGTAGCCATTTTCCAGGGGTAGACTTCATGAATATGTACATTTTGGTATTGACATTGTAAACATCAACAATATTACTGCATATCTTCTAAATAATGTGGCAATATAAAATTAGATTTACATAATACATGAAATAGGTAAAAATGTATAATGAGTAAAACATGATGCAATCACATAAATACATGATACTGAACTACAGTAACTAAATGCAAACATACTGGACAAACATATACTGCACAATAATAGGGTAGATACTGAAAGCAAGCACAATGACGCCAATCTGAAGAAGATGTGAATGGACAAAAGAAAAGTAGAAAAAGTATTTTAAGATGTCCCAAGATTGTTCCACCAATGTAAGCAATTCTACCTTTGGAGTGTGGGAACAAGTTCTCTGGAAGCTGTACCAACCACTTACCATACCTTAGACCATGATATGCTTAATGGAAGCCCTAGCCACAACAAAAAGTTACTTAAAAAGGCCCTCTAATCCTTGTCTTCTGCATGAGGTAGTGCATTTCTACAATTTCAAAATGGAGGCCTCAGGTGGGCCTGAGACCTGTAACTTGCAGTCCTGCATTGTCCAGCCATGACTAACCAAGTCCTTAAGACCTCTCGAAATAGGTAATGAAACCATATGCTTTACCTTACATCTAAGGCAGACCACATACCTAAAGATTATATTTCCAACCAGCCAACTATTAGGCTGGTTGGAATGAAAATATAGTAATATATGGGAGAAAATGGCACTTGGCCACTTGCACACAAACACTGGAAAAAAGGACAAAAACATTCATTCAGACAAGTTGGTTAAATCCATTGGAGTTCACTCATTTGAATTAACCAACTTGCCTGTTCCCAACACCAGAAAAACAGATAAAAGTGGTAACTGAAATGGCCAATTGTCATTTTATCCCATACATTACAAGATTTATTTTCCAACTATCCATATAGTTGACTGGTTTGAAAGGTGATCTTTAGGTGTTAAGACTAAAGTGCTTGGAAAATCTGGTTCAAATGTTAAATGCATGGTGCACTGCCTGGTCAAAAAGCACCTAATGGCCATAGGCCTTAACCTTACACTGCAAGAAAGCCTCCAAGTCTGAACAGCTCTGCTAAAGATTTAAAAGGACAGGCACCCTAATAGGAAACGCTGATTGGGGCTAGGTTTGAACTCTGACCTATAAAAGGAAATTCCTGGGAGCACTCCAGTGCCAGAGTAAAGGCTCCATTATCATACTCCAGCATTCCTGTGCATATCTTGATAATTGGTTCTGACCTTGGCGTGTTCGTGACTCTGATTTTGCCTGACCCCTGGTTCTACGTTGATATCTGGTTCTGACCTCAGCTATTTCCTGTGACCCATTTACATCTGCTCCATGGTACTGTCTTGTCCATTTGGTTCTGACCCAGCTAGTCAACTACGCTCAAGTCTCCTGTATTCCGACCAAGTTTCCAGCACCTGTATAGGGAAACCTAACGTGAGGGCCGCAACCTGTGTGTCAGACGCAGCCAAGTCCATACCTTGTTGCGAGTGTCCCTGGTGAAAACTGCTGGCACATTAGACTTCGCGCCTCAGGAATAGGTCTAGCCAATTCCCTGAATACGGGTAGCATCCACAATCCGTCCGTGAGTTTGTGACAGAAAACTCTGGTCCAAAAAACATGGATGCTGCTGGGAACCCATCGCCCCGAGACTTACTCAAGAACCTACTTACTAGAGGCAAGAAGCAAAAACAAGATCAAGCCTAGATTATGCAGTGTCTCTAGACTTTAATGCAACAAGTCAGTACCGCTCAGCCGGCATCGTCACAATCAGTCCCACCTCCTATGGTGACTGTACAGCCTGCAAGTGCTTCTGCACCATTATGCATTCTGAATCCCACAAAGTACGATGGGGACCCAAAGGACTGTCGAGGGTTCCTGAACCAGTGCTCAATTCAATTCGAGGTTCAAGTAGCAAATTTCCCATCAGAAAAGACAAAAGTGGCTTACATGATCTAGCTGTTGTCCAGTCAGGTCTTGGCTTGGGCCTCTCCTTTATGGGAAAGAAATGATCCTCTGGTTAACAATAGCACAGAGTTCCTGAAGGTTTTCCAGAGGGTCTTTGATGAGCCTGGTCGAGTAACCTCTGTGGGATTGGCTATTCTACAGCTGAGACAAGGCAATCAATCTGCAGGACAATATGCTGTGCAGTTCTGTACCCTTGCTGCAGAATTGGGATGGAACAACAAAGCTTTAGTTGCCGCCTTCATGCAGGGTTGTCCGATCAGATCAAAGATGTGCTCGCATCCAGGGAACTGCCAACTTCTTTGGATGACTTGATCTCCCTGTATATCCGAGTGGATCTTCCCCACAGGGAGAGAACAAGAGGAAAGGAACAGTCTCGTCAGTTTACTTTTAAGCTCGCCCCACATTTCACGGCACCAGTGGAACCTCCAGAAGAGCCCATGCAGGTTGGAAAATCTCGCCTTCCTGTCACAGAGAGAGAAATTAGGTAAAAAACAGACTTTGTTTATATTGTGGTGAACCAGGTCATCTTCTCTCTGGCTGTCCAAAACGTCCGGGAAACGAGAAGGCCTAACTGATCGAGGGGTGGTCAGATTGGGTACATTTCAACACACCCCAAAGAACCATGTAGTTCCTCAATTCTCCATTGATGTGACCCTGGTCCTGGGAAAGTTCTCTGAAGTCATTAGTGCTTTCCTGGACTCAGGTGCTGATGGCAACTTCATTACTGCTAAGAAAGTTCAAGAGCTGGGAATTCCTATTATGCCACTTCAAACACCTCTCAGTATCATCGGGGTGGATGGGAATAAACTTCCTACAGTGAACATCCACTCTCAGATGACAGAAATTTTCATGCAAGTAGGGGCTCTCCATCGAGAATCAATAGCATTCTACATACTTCCATCAGCCAAGAGTACTGGACTCCACAGTAATGGAGCTTGGCAGTGTTTCACAGCAGCAGACAATAGTAAGCCACTGAAGGTAACACCAGCTCTGTGGATGTTGGAGACAGGTATTGCAGCAGCACCTGGATAAAGCTGAGGTTGAAGTATAGCGGCTGGGAGTGCAGGTAACATAGTCCACAAAAGTAATGGATAATGCAGATAAACAGGTACTGTAAATGCTAGTGATGCTGATAACACTGGAAATGCTGGTACTGTAGGTAACACTGGAAATGCTGGTACTGCAGGTAACACTGGAAATGCCAATATAATTGTTCATGGAGGACACAGGAAATAGAAGGCACTAACAGTGAGATCTGAAGCCTAAAACAATTCTGGAAGGAATTAAGTTGTTCAGGCAATGATACAACGCTGCTTTAATAGGGAGTGGTTCATAGTCATTGGCCTAACAAACAAGGTGAGCTCACAGGTGAATCAGATGATGGTTCTGGAATGTCTCAGAGTTGCTTGTTGAACAAGCTGTTCAACTGAGACAGCCATGGACCTGGTCCAGACAAGTTCCACAACCTGTGAGCACTCTCTGGTATGGTCAGCAGGTTGTGCAAAACTTATATTTTATTATTGGGTGATTATCAGGAGTGTGTTTTCATCATAAGTTGGTATTTGATGAGCAATTATGGGGGGGCAAAACAAAACACACAGAAGTGTTTGGAAACTGTGGGTGTGAGTTATGCCAGAACTCTTTAAAAATAACATCACAGACACTAATGGTAGGGGTTATTTACTATCAGATATGCCATCATGATACATTATAATAGATATCACTATTCCTAAACTTCAATAAGAGGTCTGTCTTTGTGTCTTCTGTTAACTTGTGAGCAGTTTCATTAACAAAATTTAGCTCAGCGATCTTTAACAGCATTCCTACTGATTCCATGATATTATTATTTATAGATCTAGCAGATTCTATGATTCCACACCATAATTCACACAAAATACCATCTGCTAAAAATGACCACGAATTGAAGAAAACATCATTTGGTGAGAAAACAAGGCCTATTTTTAATATCTTTAGAATATTTTTGTTTTTGGGGGGAGGCCTAGGCTAACAGAGCAAAAACCTCAACTTTGAGTGTTAAATCTCAGTCTTGGTGCTGCTTGGTACTTCTAGACATTTAGGGGTATATGAAATAGGCTGCGAACTTTAAGCATTGGCTAGTCCCATGCAAGACTGCACAATTTTTATACCCCTCAGACTTTTTGCAAGCAATATTACAAATGTAACCTCTTTACATTTCTCCAGTGGCTCTGTGGGATCAGAACATTCTGTCAGCACTACAACAGTCACCATTTAAACTTATATTCTCTTGATCTTAAATTCTTTTGTTAGACAACAGCCTTTTTAACAATTTCCTCTGCTAGAAGGGTTTCCTGTACTGGTTCTCTTTTTCTGTAGATCCCCTATATTATTTGTAGAAATCTGCTTAGACAGGAACAAATCTTTACACCAGTTTCACAGTCAGGTGGCTTTTTTACTCTTCACAAATGTTATCACAGCACATTTGTATATATGAGATGTTTTTCTGACACTAGCTATGCATCAACAGCCTTTCTCTTTCATCCGGCTGCTAGTCAACATTGGAATTCCTGCCCACTGGATCCTACAATCCTTTATACCTTCACACACACCAAACCAGTCACACCCAGGTAGTGTAGCTGTGTGTAAAACTTTTGTTGTAGTAAGCAGCAGGATTCTTAACCCTACCTGACCCTTTTCCTGGGGAATGAGTTCTGTTCTGGACATCAGAACATGGCAAAGTACCCTCCTTGCCACATATTTTTCATAATAAAAGTGGATGAAGCCATCTTTTTTTTTTAAGAGATGGGAGAATGGCTTGGCTATCAAAATAAAGAAATTTAAGTAAGAAAGATATAAAAGACATCCATTTACATAAAATAACTTTAGCTATAGTGACAATGACTGTTAACAAAGGTAGATTTGCATTCCTCCCCGAGACAAGATCTTAACAAAAAAAAAATGGCACATAGAAGGGCTTGAGGACCACTTTAAAGCCCAAATTGAAATATAGAATTAATCAAAGCCATAATTTTCTCAAAAAAAATTTAAACTTATTTTATTGAAGCGCAGGCATCACAATCCAACATCACAATTAGTAAAGACATCAGACAAGACATGTTGAGATAACAACAGAGATCAAGATGGAACAGAAACAATTACAGAAACAATAAAAGACAATACATATGACATGTAATGGAAATCAGCAATGAAATTGTAATAACCTGCAAAGCATACAGTATAAAATGTAATAAGATGCTAAGCTTAAGCAAGAAAAGATGATCCTGCAGAAAGCTGTCCTTTAGTTTTCATGTTGCACCTTAAATAAATAACAAACACACGGTATAACACTCCAACTTAGGACACCTGACTGAGGATACCAACCATCATCCACTAGCCTGGGTGCTCTGTGTCATGTGGAATTCAACCAGACTGCCCGAGATTCAACCAGGATCTCCATCATAACCAGCAATAAGACTGGCAGCCATTCAGCTGAGCCACCACATGACCAAGTATATGAGGAGACTATTACTAATGTTATCATGGAGTCTGGGGGATAATAACAGAGCATACAAATAACACTGGTGATGGGATTCAAACCAGGATCTCCATGGTCATCAGTTGCAGGGAACCTGACTGATGTTAGCCTATAATAGCAGCCTTACACGTACAGTCAGGTGCATAAATATTGGGACATTGACAGAATTTTCATATTTTGGCCTCTATTCACCACCACAATGGCTTTGAAATGAAACAAACAGGATGTGCTTTAACTGCAGACTTTCAGATTTAATTTGAGGGTAATTACATCCAAATCAGGTGAACAGTGTAGGAATTACAATGGTTTCTATATGTGCCTCCCACTTTTTAAGGGGCCAAAAGTAATGGGACAAACTAAACAATCCTAAATCTAACTTTCACTTTTTAATACTTTGTTGCAAATCCTTTGCAGGCAATTACAGCCTGAAGTCTGGAATGCATAGACATCACCAGATGCTGGGTTTCATCCCTGGTGATGATCTGCCAGGCCTCTACTGCAAATGTCTTCAGTTCCTGCTTGTTCTTGGGGCATTTTCCCTTCAGTTTTGTCTTCATCAAGTGAAATGCATGCTCAATCAGATTCAGGTCAGGGGTTTGAATTGGCCATTGCATAACATTCCACTTTTTAGCCTTAAAAAACTCTTTGGTTGCTTTTGCAGTATGCTTCGGGTCATTGTCCATCTGCACTGTGAAGCACCGTCCAATGAGTTCTGAAGCATTTGACTGAATATGAGCATATAATATTACCCAAAACACTTCAGAATTCATTCTGCTGCTTTTGTCAGCAGTCACATCATCAATAAATACAAGGGAACCAGTTCCATTGGCAGCCATACATGTCCATGCCATGACACTACCACCACTATGCTTCACTGATGAGGTGGTATGTTTGGACCATGATCCATTCCTTTCCTTCTCCATACTCTTCTCTTCCCATCACTCTTGTACAAGTTGATCTTTGTCTCATCTGTCCATAGGATGTTGTTCCAGAACTGTAATGGCTTTTTTAGATGTTGTTTGGCAAACTCTAATCTGGTCTTCCTGTTTTTGAGGCTCACCAATGGTTTACATCTTGTGGTGAACCCTCTATATTCACTCTTGTGAAGTCTTCTCTTGATTGTTGACTTTGACACATATACACCTACCTCCTGGAGAGTGTTCTTGATTTGGCCAACTGTTGTGAAGGGGTTTTTCTTCACCAGGGAAATAATTCTTCTGTCATCCACCACAGTTGTTTTCCGTGGTCTTCCGGGTCTTTTGGTGTTGCTGAGCTCTTTCTTTTTAAGAATGTTCCAAACAGTTGATTTGGCCACACCTAATGTTTTTGCTATCACTCTGATGGGTTTGTTTTGATTTTTCAGCCTAATGATGGCTTGCTTCACTGATAGTGACAGCTCTTTGGATGTCATATTGAGAGTCAACAGCAACTGATTTCAAATGCAAATGTCACACCTAGAATCAACTCCAGACCTTTTACCTGCTTAATTGATAATGAAATAACGAGGGAATAGCCTACACCTGTCCATGAAATAGCTTTTGAGTTGATAGTCCCATTGATAGTCCCCTTAAAAAGTGGGAGGCACATATAGAAACCATTGTAATTCCTACACCGTTCACCTGATTTGGATGTAATTACCCACAAATTAAATCTGAAAGTCTGCAGTTAAAGCACATCCTGTTTGTTTCATTTCAAAGCCATTGTGGTGGTGAATAGAGGCCAAAATATGAAAATTCTGTCAATGTCCCAATATTTATGCACCTGACTGTATATATATATATATATATATATATATATATATATATATAAATATATTATAGTAAAAAAACAGCCAATAATCAGAATTGTATTGGAGATGAAATCCTTATTGAAAAATATATTTATATAGCAAAGAATGAATAATCACCAGTCCACTGTGTGGGATATAAAGCATATAGCGTATGTTACCACACAATCGAGTGCTGTTGTGCAGCATTGTTACCATATATCAGCATGCTGCACAGTTCCTCTTGAGTGGGTATGGGCCAGGTCTCAACCCAAATACACTCTCCATTCGGCCACTCCAGACTGTGCCTTTGAGGGGTAGTTTTAGTTTTTACCTGGCCACATTCAGCTTCATCTCCTGGGTACGGGTAATCTGCGTTTGTTGATCACAGGTCTGCTTGATGAAACAGCCACTAGGTTTCACTCTGCTTATTTCTCCCACAGTTCAAACACAGGTCTCACATCTCTCCATATTATGCCGGTTATTTCCTTTTAAATGAAGGTAGTTACCACTCTGAGTCCACAGCCAAATAAAGTGCAGAATAAAGTATTTAAAATTTGAAGCTGCAATAAAAGTTGAAGGCTGCAATAATCAGTCTATATCAGACTCCCTTAACACTTCTGTGAGAGGGGAGAAACATGTTATCAAAAGGCAGTAGACAAATTTTATTGCAGCATCAAATTTTAAATACTTTAATATTACCGACAGGGGAATCCCGACAAGGAACTTAAGATAGGCATCAAAATACTGACGCCTATCTTAATCCCAATGCCGGAACGCTGAAGGATGCCAGCCCCAACAAGGTAAATCCGGGTTGCCCAAGGCATTAGCCACTAGAGGGGTAGGGTAGGTTTAGGGAGCATAGCAGGGTTAAGGTTAGGATTTGGGGAAAAGGTTAGAGTTAGGCACCCCTAGGGGGAAGTACTAGAGTTAGCCACCACTGGGTGATTAGGCACCATGAAGGTTTAGGCACTAACAGGGAGGGTTGGGTTTAGGGTGCAGGGTGGTGATGGTTATTGTTAGGCTACAAGAAGGGAGGGTTAGGGAGCGAAGGGTGGAGGGTAAGTATACTGACTCCTGTCGGGATACCAACCATTGGGATGCTGCTGTCGGTATTCTGACAGAAGGCATCCCAACAGCCAGCATTATATACCCATTCTGCTTTATTTATGTAAGGCAGTAACAATGAAGCCACCATGCCATGGAGTAAGCAAGGACTTTACCATTACTGTCCCTAGAGCACATTGCTTCTAGACCGATGAGCTGACCTATGGCTTGGGAAGAAAGTAAACCTTGTCAGGCACCTTCCAAGGTTTGCTTTCAGTAAATACCTGCATTATACTGAGCCATCATACTCACTACACAGGTAATAACTACAAAGGGTATGTTTCCTATTGGTTGCTTGGAATTGATTTGAAATCAATCTAAATCACATCGATGTGTTTCTGGGGATAAATCAAAAAACTAACATTGTTAGTAAATGTGTGATTTACCCCCAGAAACATAACACCAATGTTGATTTATTTTAAATTGATTAACATGAACCTTAAGTAACATAACTATAAGTCATTTTGGGGATTCAAGCATCAAGCTCCTCAATTATAGTGAATAAAGCACATTAGGTCACTAAGCCATTGGGGCACATACACAACTAGCGTGACTTTTCTCAATGTCATCAATCAGTCTAATGCAGAGGTTCCCAAACACGGTCCTCAAGGTTCCCCAACAGTTCAGGTTTTAGAGATATCCATGGTTGAGCACAGGTGGTTAAATCAAATTGACTGAGGTACTAATTATGTCACCTGTGCTCAACCATGGATGTCTTTATATCTTGAGTGCCTTGAGGACTGCGTCTGGGTACCTCTGGTCTAATGCAACCGTAAGAAACAATAAGACTGGTTGGGGATTTGAACCCCACACTTTTCAATTACAGTTAATACAGAAAAGGTATTAGTGCACTAAGAAATATGTGTGTATTTTCTCAATGTCATCAATCAGTCTAATGCAACAATAAGACTGTTTTGGGACTTAAAGCCTAAAGTCCTCAATTGCAGTGAATAAAGTTCATGGGTATTAGAATACTGAGCTAGTTTAGCAACTATACAGTATGGAGTATTTTCACAGTATTGTCATCACTCAGTCCAATGCAACAGTAATAAACAAGATGGTTTTGAGATTTGATCCCCGGACTCCTCAATTGCAGTGAATAAAGTACAGTGGTATTAAAATACAGCATTTCAAGCTCTTGCTGACTGATTCCAATGGTAGATAGATAGAAGTACATTGGGGACAGATCACACAGATTTACTAGTGTTAGGTAGGGGATTTCATTAACCCCATTAAAATATAATTAAGTGGTATCTGATTTCCATGTAA
Source organism: Taudactylus pleione (assembly GCA_031769625.1). NCBI lineage: Eukaryota > Metazoa > Chordata > Amphibia > Anura > Myobatrachidae > Taudactylus > Taudactylus pleione. The sequence goes on from JAUIMM010000586.1 coordinate 2,828,039, forward strand.
TGTCAGCTTGATATTGAAGCTACTTATAAACCACAGGAAGAATGTGACAGAGATTAGATTGGAGGTTCCCAAAATGGTCCTCAAGGCACCCTAATAGTCCAGGTTTTAGGGATAACCATGCCTGGGAACAGGTGACTTAATTAGTACCTCAGTTGTTTGATTTAACCATCTTTGCTCAACCATGGATATCCTTAAACCTGGACAGTTAGAGTGCCTTAAGGACTAAGGGCCTCATTCAGAGGCGGTCGTAGGATGCAAGCGGTCGTTCTGAAACATGGCGGCCGCTTGCATCCTGAACGGCCGCCTCCATGTCGATCATTGGGCTGTGGGTTAACACCCACAGCTCTAACAACCGCTAAGGGTGATGGCCGCGATGGTCAAGACAATCGTGACCATCAGGGCTTACGACGAGACCCTAAGGTAGGGTCTCGTCAACCTTAAGCCCCAGGGAGCTTCCTGCTCTGTTTGAGCAGGAAGCTCCCCACTGACATCACTTGCCAAACGGCAAGTGTTCTGACAGGAACGCCTCCGTTTGGCCGGGCACGCCCCCGGCCTGCCCAGCAAACGGGGTGAGCTGTCACTCAACATCGACAGCTCGCCCTGTCTGCTACGAGACCCCTAACGACGGATCACCCATCGTTAACCGGGTCTCGCGCATGCACACGACGTAGCCAGCTCCGTCGTGCGCATGCGCACTGGAGCAACATCGACCCGGTCGCGAGCTCATAGAGCTAACGACCGGGTCTGAATAAGCTCCTAAATTTGGGAACCTCTGGATTAGATATTAAACCATATTTAACCAATTGAAATATACTTATTCTAAAATACTGTATTGCATATTTTAAAGTAATGTTTTGCATAGTGCCAGTTGGCTCCATTTCATGTGACCCTGTTTTATGGTTATTAAATCCTGTATTTTGTGTATTATACATTTATACAGTATGTGTGATATTACATTAGAGTGTCAGCAAAGCAGAGGGACAGATAATTCCCATTCAACAGTAAGCATTATGCTTATAACTGTGACACATCTTCAAATACTGTATTAAGGTTTGAATATAAATTTTCATGATTATTTAAAATAACACTATCATCAGTTATGTTTTATTAGATTTTACTTTCATTTGATGTTTTTTGTCTAGTTATATCTGTTAGTGAAATATAATTATATCTGCATTAATGGTCTTATTATTCATCAATTAATCTGCTGTAAGTTTCATAGAGAGCTCCAAGTAGCAATTATTTTTGACAAGGGACATTATTTTCCCCGAGTGACACATTAGTTGCTCTCTAATTATCTTGCCTAGAAAGTATAACTGCATGAGTTAACTGGAACTTCTACAGGCAATTCAAGCTGCAGTCACCATTCTGCATGTATGTACAGCAATTGTCCCTGAGCCACATCCAGGCAGAAGAGGACTATTTAGACAAAGACGTAATTAGGGATCTACAGAAAACTGCCTTAGTCCACTAAATCATTTTAAACTACATGTAAGTGTCTACTACTCTTTTAGATAAACATTCTTTTCTAAGAAAGCTCATTAACATTAATTAAAAATTAATTAATTAATTAAAAATTAATGTTAATTAAAATCCAATAGAAATATATTGCACAAAAAAAAACCTTTAAGGACATTGAGCATTCTTTAAAGTGTGGCCTCATTGAAAAATTAAACTTTGTTTTCCTTTCATGAAACTAGTTGAAGACCTTATGTTTTAATTATATGCTCCCTCTCACTTCTCTAATCACTGTGGCATGCTGATAACTTATACCCCTTTTCCACTAGCTCCAATAACCTGGGTTTTTGCATGTGAGCACGCAGCAACCTGGGTTATTGTGCTGTGTGAAAGGGCAAGGTCGAGTGACCTTGCATTTCAACCCTGGTCACGTGAAGGTTTGAATGCATGTTCAACCCTGCTCATTATGCAGTGTGAACAGGTAACCCAGGTAGATGTGACCCAGGTCCCGTTCTCTACATAGGAAGTGCCAAAGCTTGAAGATGAGATAATCTCCAAGCATCGGCTCATCACAATCGACCCGGCATTAGTGCCAGGTTGGGCCGCCTTGCAGACCCGGCAATCTAGTGGAAAAGGGTATTAGTAAACTGCCTAAGGCGGCTGCGTTTTGCCTACAACCAAATATGAAGTATTAATTTTAAAGGTGACAATTTTGTTCCTCTGAAAGTTTCCTTTCAAACTTCTTTGTAGATATAACAATAAATTAATGTTTAAACTGTAATTTAGAGTGTACCCTACTTACATACAATTTATTAGAATTTGTAATTAATATTTAAAAAATGTTTTTAAAGTTGCTGATTTTCTTGTTGTGAAAATATAAATGTGATAATTTCTCTGGTGTTTATCAATATAATAATGAATATATAATATAATAATGAATGTCCAAATCTGTCTTTTATAGCGTACCTGATTTGCAGCCAAATTTATGCTAGTTTGTCTAATATGTATGAAACATATAAAATTTCTCCCCAGACTAAGTGATACATAATTGTAAACCCCTCACTTCCTTCCCACTTGCAGTTTTAATTACTGAACTCTGGCCCTCATTCAGAGCCGGACGCAATTAGTGCTCGCTCGTCCTGAAAATAGGGGTGGCTATTCAAATGAACTGTTCGCTGTTTGCGGTCTGTTCACGCCTCTAGGTCTGAACGAGCGAACAAAACTTGCGGTTGTTTTTTGGGAAACTACGCCCCCTGGCCGCTCGCATGCTACGTCATGTCCGCTACTTATTAGATTAATCGAGTACATCGAACAGGGTATGAACTGCTCGCTATTCTTGTGGTCGGTTTTTGCTACCACAATTTTGCGAGCAGTTCTGGCTATAAAATAACCCAGTGACGTGGTCAATGACGCTGCTGTTTTAATTATGCACACCCATAAAACGCCCGTTTTGACCTTTAAGCACGCCTGCGAACGGATTTCCACTCCCCGTTTTCAAGCACCTTCCCCTGTTACCACCCACATACGCCTCATTCTGTCACTCAAATTAGCAGGCACTCGCTATTTTGCGAGCACATGAATTTCAACCGCACTGACTGGTTCGCGCATGCGTATAACGATCCGTACGCATGTGCAGTTGGCCAAACATCGCTCGGAGCGAACGAGCTGCCGCTTACGAGTGGCTCTGAATCAGGCCCTCTGTTCCTCTTAAAAATTTATTTTATTTATTTAAAAATATTTAAATATGCAACACAATAAAAACATTTGCAGGAAATCAGAGTAACAAGAGGAAAAAATAACAAAGGATGTATAAAGAATACACAGGATATAATGAGCAAAAAGTTAACCCTGTTAATCAAGACAATAATAAAAGAAACTAGTGAAGAGATAAAGAAACTAATAAAAAAATAGGGAAACAGATACCCAAAGAGGAGTTAAACAGTTTTCAGTATTATTGTAGCATACAATCATAAAATGAACAAAATTTTATAAACATCCAAAGGGGATTGGTATGAAATACCGCCAGCCACCTGGCCGGCGGTTCGATTCCCATCAGCGGCAGCCCGACAGGAGCAGAGTGCGACGCAGCAGAAGCCTGACAGCGCTGGAAATCCCGATCGTGGAGAGGTGAGTATTTACTAAGCTAACCTAACCCCCCTAGCCCTAACCCTCCTTAGGGGTGCCTAACCCTAAATTCCCCCCCAAGTGCCTAACCCTAATCCCCCCTCTAAGTGCCTAACCACCCCCTTCCCCGCTGCCTAAACCTAAGTCCCCCGGGGGGGTGCCTAACCCTAAGTCCCCCTCGGGGGTGCCTAACCCTAACCCTCCCTCCCCCTAGCCTAACCCTAAGCCTCCCGGGGGGGTGCCTAACCCTAAGTCCCCCCTGGGAGCCCTAAACCTAACCCTCCCCCCCGCGGCTGTTCGCTCGCGGCGCCCGGCATCACTACGATCGTGATACCGGGCACCGGTCTCCCGGCATCGGGGAAATGCGGGCGTCTACATCTAGACGCCTGGCACTACACCCTTGCTGGGATAAGACAGTCGGGAAGCCGGCTGCCGGTATATAGGCAGTCGGCTTCCCGATTGCCTCCCATCCAAAGTGTTAATCATGTCTAATACCCCATTTCCACCAAAATTCCGGATCTGACCCGGAGTTGGAACAGGGTTCCTATCCGGATCAGACCCGGAATTTAGCTGGCGCCGACTTGGGATATTCACGAGTCAGCGCCGCTCACACCACAGTCGGGTCTGCATAGACCCGGCTTTTCTGGCGTGAAAGTGGACGCTTGGAGATGATGTCATCTCCAAGCGCCACTGAAGCCGGACCAATCAGCCGGCTTGCGGCGCACTGCAGGTCATCAAGACCTGGAGTGCGCTGTACACACAGCAGGGTTTCACGGGTTACTCCCATGTTAAACCCTGCTATTTACCTGGGTTGGATTGCTGGGTCACTCCACCCGGCGATCCAACCCTCACCCCTTTTACACCAAGGAGCTGCCCGGGTTAACCCTTCAATAACCCGGGTTTTAGCTCTGGTGTAAAATCGGTATTACACAGAAGTGGTTAGGAAAAAAAATTGGCCACTTTCAAACAGGGAGCTCTCATTAAAACAGGCAAAAGCTGTAAATAGAAGGTACATCGTGCCTAGTAAGCTGTGAAACTGCAGCTGCTGTGTATCCTCTATATTAAGGAGCTCATTCAGACCCGGTCGCAAGCGGCCGCTTGCTAGTACACGGCCGATGTTAAGTGACCACGCATGCATATGCTTCATTCTGTGTATGCGTGAACTACTCAGAGTGAACAGAATCCGCTTGCTCGCTAAGGAAAGACAGCCCAGTGTAATGAGTGACTGGAGAGGCCATTTGTGGGTGGTAACAGGGGCAGGACACTAATAACGTGGAAGTAGAGGTGCGAACGCAGGCGTGCCTGTGTGTTGCAACGCCATTTCTAAGGCATGCATAATTAACAGACAGCATCATAGTACATGTCCCCAGCTTTTTTTTTACACTGTAATCCTTGCAGTGCTTGCAGTAAGGTAAGGCATCCACAAGCGCTGCAAACTCTTCTGATGGTCCTCGATGTACCAATGTTTTAATCCACTTCCTGGAGATGACGTACGCTAGTGGGCATCTCTACATACGCTAATGGCCATCTGCATACACAAAGTGATCGCTCGCAGATACAAAGTGGGCGTGCTTATGCCTTTCCAAGCGAGCACATGCCATGGCGTCACTTAGCCGAATTTGAATATGCTGGGGGTTAGCAATTGCATCTAGTGAGCGACTCTGAATCAGGTCCTAAGTCTGCCCTACTCCAGCTAACTTCAAACTTCGTTCTCTATTATCTTTTTTGCAACTGTAAACTCTGTGCATATAGAATTAGGCTACAGACCGCTTTGTGATGGGGTCACAAGGGAGAGACATATTTTTTTTTAGTGCTGGTGTAATACATGCAATGCATTATATTAGATATAATTTTATACCACAAAAACAACACAAAAACACGGAAACATTATTAACTAAGACAGCACACTGTATTTTAGTATTACGTTTTGAGAATTCCGTTATAGGCACCGAAAGTATATTCACCAGTTTAAAACTGTGGATAACCTAACAATTTTGGATTTCACTAAATAGAACCTTAATTGGGTTTTCATCAGTGCATATGCAGTATATAGTGATACTACTGGGAGTTGTTCAGCTGAACAGATCAGTTGTTATGTGAATATCTCAGACAATTACCAGAGGAATATTGGAAGTTGCGAGTTGTACTGTAGGCTTTTCTTACAGGAGATGTCCATTCTTTAATTCATATATTGCATTAGATGATATGTTGTGATAATTGTTATTTATTTTTAACTGCCCACTTATGGTTGAAATAATACTGCAGCACAGAAGATTAACTGAATTGCAGAGAGCTGCAGAATCGTATTTACAATGTGAAAATGTAACCGCAGCCTTTGCTGTCTACTATGTTCCACTGTAGGGAACAGGTGAGGTTATTAGATGTTTAAGTCCTACTTTATATCTCTTTATGTTCACATGATACATGGTGGTTTAAATATCCATGTCACAACTATAGATTGAAAAAAAAATACTTAGTATAAGCTTATTTTTGATAAAGAAGGTAGCACAAAAATAGGGCATGCAGTCGGGAAGCCAGCGGACGTAATCCCGACAGCCGGCTTCCCGACCGCTTTATCCCAGTGAGGGTTAAATTACAGGCATCTAAATATAGACACCTGTCATTTTACCAACGCCGGGAGACTGGCGCCCAGCATCCCTACTGAAGTGATGCCGGGCGCCGCTGCGGACAGCCGCATGGGGGGAGGGTTAGGTTTAGGGCTCCCAGGGGGTACTTAAGGTTAGGCACCCCCCTGGGAGGTTAGGGTTAGGCTAGAGGAAGGGAGGGTTAGGCACCCCCAGGGTGGACTCAGGGTTAGGCCCCCCCCGGGGGACTTAAGTTTAGGTGGCGGGGAAGGGGGGTTAGGTTTAGGCACTTAGAGGGGGATTAGGGTTAGGCACAGGGGGGAAGGTTAGGGTTAGGCACCCCCAAGGAGGGTTAGGGTTAGGGGGGGAGGTTAGGTTAGTTAATACTTACCATTAGGATGATTGGGATTTTCAGCCAAGTCGGCCAGCCATTGTTGGGATTTTTAATTCATACCAATTCCCAAAAATAGCACTATACAGATCTTCTTATTATGAAATGAGGAATAAAAATACAAAATAAATATAGGGGGGTTTCCTTTAAATCTACCGCTCATAACAGGACTATAGAAAATTAATTATTTCCACTATTCTCTGATAATGAGTTCTGTAACTAAACAAGCAAAAATTCTACCATTTACAAAATTACAAACCACAACAAATATGAATAATAATTCTACAATAACATTCTATTATTATTATTATTATTATTATTATTATTATTATTATTATTATTACTGTTAAAGAAATTATTGATATAAATCAAAGGAACTATATATCCTGAATTTTTATGTTTATCATGAACTGATTGATTTTCATGTAGACCTTATGATTATTTTGTATTGACTTAAAGTTTTACATAATTTATATAATCTAATATATGAAGAAGTGAGTGGATAAAGGTGCTATAAAACATTTTTTGGAATAATTATCTGTCTCAATAGATGAAGATGTTATGACTTTTTTTGTGGATAAAATTTCTATGTCTAATTTTTAAGTTCTAATAATTTATCTTTAACTGTAAACATCTCAGTTTCCTCTAAATGTAACATAACTCCTTCATCCTCTTGCCTCTTCATATAATAATCTCTATTTTAATTGGCTATGGCATGTCCTGAGATTGATATACACAATGGGAATGAGAGAGCCCCCTATGCTAATGGCTCCCACTGCAGGGGACATAGAAAAGGGAATATATTAAAGAGAAATAGATCAAAATGGCAGTGGTCCAAAAGAGTGTGTCAACCGCCAAGCAAAAATAAAGAATATAATACTAGACAGATGGACCACGCTAGGTAACATATGTCAAATAATACCATACAAATTCAGAATAAATAAATAGAGAAAGGATAAACTGTATACGGCTTAGGTTGAAAATGCAGATAATCATTTATTGCTGCATAAGATTAATATATATATAAAGAACATATACTGTATATTGGATATTCAATATAAAATGAATTACAATGCATGCAATAGAGGAGGGAATAAAAAAGGCACAAAAAATAAAAATGCCAATTAATTATTGGAGGTTCCTATATATTGTCCTTTTATTAAGGTTCTAATCCAGATGGAATTTGAATTTTTTACAGTAAAGTCATTGGCCTCAATGATAAAGAATCTGGAATAATGTGCAGCTACTGTAGAAATATTGTTACCAGCCTTGGATTGCATATACACATCTTGGTCTTATTCAATCATGCCTATATATGAAACAAAGTTGGAGTGGTGCTGCTGGATGTGGTGATTTGTGCCGGTCCAGAAATCCACAATGAGGTACATCGAATTTTAGCATTGATTGTTGGAAACAGCTTTTTGATTTTGCAATTTAAATATGAATCTCCTTTGCTTTTAAACTTTGGAGGGAAATCAATTAAACCCGATATTTTTTCAGGCAAATAAAATGGAATTTTAAGGTTTGAATTGCTCTCAGGCACTTCAATTAGATCCCGTATTATTTGCCTGAAAAAATATGTTTTTTGGTGAATACACATAGAATCCATGATAAGTTCATGGATCCTATGTGTAAACGCCGGCACCTGTCTGAAAACAGATAATTATTGGCCATTTTTTTTGGAGCCTGCTGAGCTCCTGAAAAGAAATGTCCAATAAGCAGGGGCACCGAAAGGGGGAGGAATTACCCTGGGCCGGGTTTCTTGAAGGATCCACCTCTGATGCCCCCCCTTCTCCCCCTAAAAGGATTTTTAGCACATGATGGAAGGAAGGGAGCAGCGCACATGCATAGTAATTAGTAATCCCCTTACCAGCCTGTATCCCATACCTCCACCCCATGATATTCACACAAAGCAAACAAACATAAAAACATATATATGTGATATTTGGTTATATTGAGATTATTGACAATAATAAAATTACTTCAAACACATCTACTAGAATATGTATTTTAGAGAAACAGAAGCATTCATGAGATAGTCAATTAACAGGTACATTTGGTAGAAGGTATTGAAACAAAAGTTCAACAATCTATGATATTTATTTGAGCAAATAAAATGTAATGAAAATTAAATTATATTAAACATTTGAATTACAGTTACAGGGGTAATAAGTTGCAAAAAAAGAGGTTTATAACACGGTCAAGTTTTAGGCACTATAAGCATATTGAAATATACTGTACCTAAATCTACAGAGGTATTACAGAGGAAAACAGGTATATGTTAGACCAGTGGTTCTCAAACTCGGTCCACAGTTCACGTTTTCCAGGTCTCCTCACAGGAACATGACCTGTTTTGGGTCCTGAGGACCGAGTAGGAGAACCACTGTGTTAGACAAAATCAATCTTTTTAATGTCTAGTACCAATCTTACTACAACACTACATTCCTAAGGTTTAACAATATACTGTTCTGTACCATAATTGAGACATGGAGGTAGCAAAAATTACCTTTTAAATTTTGAAATTTTGAATGTAATCATAGCTGAATAGCAAAAATATTAAATAAATAAAAAATAATAATAAAATAATAATTATAATAATAACAATTATCAGTATTATTGTTTAATAATTTTCTCCCAATAGGACTCAAAGTGCTTTTACAAAATAATCTTAAGTATTAACAGACTACGAAAATGAGTGCTAAACATTTTCAATTAAAATATAAAAATAAAGGGGCATTAATGAAATGTTTGAGTAAACAGATGTCTTCAGTTATAGATGCAAAGCTAAATGTTCAAGCCCCAAATAAAGTATGGGATATTCTAGATTAGGGGTGGGCATTAAGTGGCCTCCCAGCTGTTGTACAACTACACGTCAGCATGCCATGGCACAGTTTTGCTATTTGGCCATGCTAAAACTGGTATTTGTAGTTCAACAACAACTGGAGCGCTGCTTGTTGCCCACCCCTGTTCCAGATACTACTATACTATATGTCGTAAATATGTGGATCAAGGTGTGCAACTGGGATCATAAGGAATCAGAATCTACATTAAATACTTTGGACTCTGGTGATGTACTGTAGCGCTGTGAAAATCCACAGTGAAGGGTTTAGTAAATGGTTGTTATGTGGCAGGAATAAGGTTGGTTTGATAACAGCCTGGCTGCTCCATTGTGTACCAGCTGTAAGTGGTGCAATTACTTTGCTAGTAGACCTAGGAATAGCTCATTGCAGAAGCCCAAGCATGATGATAAAAATACATAGATATGCGGTTCAGTTCTCCAGAAATCCGAATCTACCTGAATTTCATGAATCCGGGTAAATCCGAGTCGCGGTTCTAATCTCCTGAGGAGATCTGGGAAAATCCGGGTTGAGGTTCTTATTTTTTTTGCCGTTCGGAATTTGGATTTTAAATCCGAATTTCAGGTTTTGGATTGCATAAATCACATGATTTTAGCTGTTTTTAAAACTTTTTATCTATTTTTTATTTAAAAAATCCAGATCTAAACGAAAACCAAAACACTTGAGAGTGGTTTTTCAAAACCAAATCCAGATCCAAAACCTTGAAGGAGATACAGATCCAAAACCGAAACCCGGGGGTCGACGCACTTCCCTATAATACATATATTAGTGTAGGAAGCTTTTTTTGAGGGGATCGAGTGCTTGAATGTTCCTCAGGTAAAATAATGATAATTTCATCTTTGCTGACAAACACCTAGATATTGCATATTCTCAGAGCTTGTCAACTCGAAAACCCCCAACTGGTTTATGCAGTAAGTTATAAAACACTACATCATTTAACAGTTATTAACATAAATGTGCACATTTTAATATCTTGTAACTAGGGGTGTGCACCGGCCACTTTTCGTGTTTTGTGTTTTGGTTTTGGATCTGGATCTTTCTTCGTGTTTTGGATCTGGATTGGTTTTGCCAAAACCACCCTTCCGTGTTTTGGGTTCTGGGTTTTGTGTTTTGGATCTGTATTTTTTTGAAAAAAAGCATAAAAACAGCTAAAATCACAGAATTTGTGGGTTTTTCTGCTCCTATGCTATTATTAACCTCAATAACCTTAATTTCCACTCATTTCCAGTCTATTCTGAATACCTCACACCTCACAATAGTGTTTTTATGTCCAAAAGGTTGCACCGAGGTAGCTGGATGACTATGCTAAGCGACACGAGTGGGCGGCACAAACACGTGACCCATCTAGGCGTGAAACTGCAGTGGCAGACAGGATGGCAGTTTGAAAAACTAGGCCCCAAACTGTACATAATGCAAAGAAAAAAAAGAGGTGCAAGATGGAATTGTCCTTGGGCCCTCCCACCCACCCTTATGTTGTATAAACAGGACATGCACACTTTAACAAACCAATCATTTCAGCGCCAGGGTCTGCCACACAACTGTGGCTGAAATGATTGGTTCGTTTGGGCCCCCACAAAACAAGCTGGCAATTAATCTGTCCCTGCACAAACTGGCTCTACGGAGGCAAGAAGTCGTCCTCATCCTCCTCATCCACAGATTCCTCACCCTCTTCAGTGTTATGTACATCCTCATCCTCACAGAGTATTAATTCGTCCCTGCTGGAACCACAGGTCCCTCTGTACATTCTGGAGGCTGGTCTCCCTGGAAGAGTTGATCATTCATTTTATGAACATCATCTTCTCCACATTTTGTGGAAGCAACCTCCTACGCCTTTCGCTAACAAGGTTCCCGGCTGCACTAAACACTCTTTCGGAGTACACACTGGAGGGGGGGCAACTCAGGTAAAATAGAGCCAGTTTGTACAGGGACCTCCAAATTGCTTCTTTTTCCTGCCAGTACAGGTACGGACTGTCTGACATGCCTACTTGGATGCTGTCACCGATGTAATCCTTTAACAGACAGACGCACGCTTGTCGCTGCTGCTTTGAGGATTCAAGTGCGGCTACAGCCCACACAATTCACAAAGACAGAAAAAAAAAAAGAATATTTTTATTGTTTGTGGAGCACACTTTGAGGGTTACACCACCCTCTAACAGACAGACGCACGCTTGTCGCTGCTGCTTTGAGGATGCAAGTGCAGCTACAGCCCACACAATTCACAAACACATTAAAAAAATTTTTTTGATTTTTTGGAGCACTTTGAGAGTTACAACACTCTTTAACAGACAGACGCACGCTTGTCGCTGCTGCTTTGAGGATGCAAGTGCGGCTACAGCCCACACAATTCACAAAGACAGAAAAAAAAAGAACAATATTTTAATTGTTTGTGTAGCACACTTTGAGGGTGTCACCACCCTTTAACAGACAGACGCACGCTTGTCGCTGCTGCTTTAAGGATGCAGGTGCGGCTACAGCCCACACATTTCACAAACACAGAAAAAAAAAGAACAATATTTTAATTGTTTGTGTAGCACACTTTGAGGGTGTCACCACCCTTTAACAGACAGACGCACGCTTGTCGCTGCTGCTTTGAGGATGCAAGTGCAGCTACAGCCCACACAATTCACAAAGACAGAAAAAGAAGAATATTTTTATTGTTTGTGTAGCACACTTTGAGGGTGTCACCACCCTTTAACAGACAGACGCACGCTTGTCGCTGCTGCTTTGAGGATGCAAGTGCGGCTACAGCCCACACAATTCACAAAGAGAAAAAAAAAGAACAATATTTTTATTGTTTGTGTAGCACACTTTGAGGGTGTCACCACCCTTTAACAGACAGACGCACGCTTGTCGCTGCTGCTTTGAGGATGCAGGTGGAATCTAGACGGGATTTTGAACCGAGGACACACTACCTCCATCAATTGTCTAAATCCCACTGCACTAATGTCGGATACCGGACGCACGTCTAACACCAACATAGCAGTCAAGGCCTCAGTTATACATTTTGCTTCAGGATGACTGCTGTCGTACTTCATCCTCATCGCTAGGGACTGTTGGAGGGTCAATTGTTTAGTAAAAGTAGTGATGTTCCTACTTCCTCTCTGGGATGATGAACAACTCCCAGTAGCAGCAACAGCACTAGTAGGAAGTGGTTCTTGATCTTTCCCTATTTTATTTTTATCAGAGAAAGTTTGGTCCTCCATTTATGTTATATTGATATATATACGTGCGGCTAAAGCGCACACAAACACAGAAAATATTTTTTTATTTTTGCTGGAGAGTAGTGCACTTTGTGGGTTACACCACCCTTTAAGAAATGAGCCAGCCGGCTCTTTACTTATGGGACACAGGCGCACGCTTGGCGCTGCTCCTTTGTTGATGCACGTGCAGCCACAGTGCACACAAGTCACAAACACAGAAAATATATATTTTTTTGGTTTGGAGTGTACTTTGGGGGTTACAGAACCCTTTAACGGTCAAGCCAGCCGGCCCTTTACTTATGACACAGGCGCACGCTTGGCACTACTTTGTTGATGCACGTGCGGCTACTGCGCACACAATTCACAAACACAGAAAATAATTTTTTTTTTGGTTTGGACTGGAGTGTACTTTCGGGGGTTACAGCACCCTTAACGGTCAAGCCAGCCGGCCCTTTACTTATGACACAGGCGCACGCTTGGCACTACTTTGTTGATGCACGTGCGGATACTGCGCAAACAATTCACAAACACAGAAAATAATTTTTTTTTTGGTTTGGACTGGAGTGTACTTTCGGGGGTTACAGCACCCTTAATGGTCAAGCCAGCCGGCCCTTTACTTATGACACAGGCGCACGCTTGGCACTACTTTGTTGATGCACGTGCGGCTACTGCGCACACAATTCACAAACACAGAAAATAATTTTTTTTTGGTTTGGACTGGAGTGTACTTTTGGGGGTTACAGCACCCTTTAACGGTCAAGCCAGCCGGCCCTTTACTTATGACACAGGCGCACGCTTGGCACTACTTTGTTGATGCACGTGCGGCTACTGCGCACACAATTCACAAACACAGAAAATATATTATTTTTTTAGCACTTGGGGGGAGCACCCCTGATGGACAGAGCACCCCCTGGACAACACTACAGCACCTCTTTAGGACTGGGACACTGCACAGGACTTTGGAGTGGACACAGCCCCTATGGAGAACTGACTGCACAACACAGTCCAGCCAGCCCCTATGGACTTTGAAGTAGTGGACACAGCCCCTATTAACAACAGCAGCACAGCACAACACAGCCAGCCCCTATGGACTTTGAAGTAGTGGACAACAGCAGCACTACACTACACTACACTACACAGCCCTAACTCCCACCCTCCCTCTTCACTGTCCACAGCCGAGTGAGAAAATGGCGCCGACGTGGGTACCTTATATAGGATCCAAAACCCGCGAGACTCGGAAGGCGGGAAGATGACGTTTTGCCTCGATTTCAGAATCCGAGTCAGGCGGGAAAAGTCGAGCCTGACTCGGATCGGACTCGGATCGGGGGGGCTCGGGGGGGTTCGGATTTCAGAAATCCGAACCCTCTCACCCCTACTTGTAACTATTTATTATTGTTTTTATAATATTTCATTAGGTATCCAAGTTATCAACAATGGAAGAATTAAACAAAACAATGGTCAAAGAATTTATACTTGTGGGATTTTCTGATTTCCACCAATACCAAATCTTACCTTTCATTGTTATACTACTGATGTATATTATTAGTGTTGCTGGAAACTTTGCAGTCATTGTCCTTGTTAAGGCTGGATCCTCACTTCATTGTCCAATGTATTATTTTATCTGTGTATTTGCAGCTGTTGACATTTTGTTTGTGTCTACTATAATTCCCAAACTTCTAGCAGATTTAATTGACAGTAGCAGGAAGATCTCTTTTATTGGATGCTTTGTACAGTTATACATCTTCAATGCACTAGGGATAACAGAGTGTTACTTGCTGGCTGTTATGGCTTTTGACAGAGATTTGGCAATTAATCATCCTTTAAGGTACTCATCAATCATGAACCAATTGTTTGTTAATCTTTCAGTGGTTCTGCCTTTCGTCATCAGTTGTATCAATACTTCATTTCCCACAATCTTCACAGCTGACTTAATATTCTGTGGACCTAATGAAATAAACCATTTTCTCTGTGATTTGGCCTCAGTACAGAACCTGGCTTGTTCTAATCCCATCATTAGTAAAATAGCGACCAGCGTGTCAACTTTTTTTGCAGGTTTTACTTCATTCCTCCTTATCATAGGGTTCTACACCCACATCATTGTAACAATCACCAAAATTAAGAGCGTAGAAGGAAAATACAAAGCATTCTCCACTTGCTCTTCCCATCTAACAGTGTCCTGCCTCTTCTATGGTTCGGTCATCATTGTCTACATGAACCCAAAGGGCAGTCAGTATGACAAGTTCCTTGCTCTTATGTACACGGTTATTGTTCCTATGTTAAACCCTTTCATTTATACATTAAGAAACAAGGATGTCAAGGAAGCTCTTTATAAGATCATGTTGCACAAATTAAAAGACTGATAAGATCCAGGACACATGCATTTTCTTCAAGGCCTCTTGTAGGGTTCATTGTAAATATGCATATTGTGTTTATACACTATTGTGTTTCACATTTACTCACATATCAGGAAAAGTACAAACTAGTCTAGCAACAATCATTGTCATCATCATCAATAACTCCAACAATTTCATTGGCATATGTACTGTATGGGCACATTTGTAAATGTATTTCAAAAGCCATATAACTCAAAATTATAATATTACTGACCAAACTTTCCAAATTCGAGCAACCTCAACTGTAAGATACTGTACATGCATATTTAATTATGGATACAAGTTGTGCATATACTGTAGTGAAACAACTTTGCATCAAAATGACTCTTTACATTTCACAAATGTACATATGTGTGTTCTACATCACTGTATTTGGATAGCATCACCCATCCCCATAATAAGGTGGCTGTGTGTATTTACACCCCCAGAGAACATTCAGCTATAAAGTCACGCCCCAGTAGGGTGGGTAGATGGGGCCACTATTACTTTGTTTTTTAAGCCACTGCCCAGGGAATCCTGAAGATGTTCCAAGCAGCTGAACAAGTCCAATGGCTCCTCGCAAAAGAACTGTGGGACAGTGGGAGATGTCATAATGTCTCTCCCCACACAGGGCCTGATTCAGACTTGTACACAAACCTGATAGTTTGACCACAAATCTGATTGTTAGAGATCTGCGCTTGTGCATATTTCTATCTGCAAGTAAGTACACAATGCCCCTAAGCAGGGCTGAAACTAGGAGTTTCGTCACCCAGGGCAAAGTAGTAATTTGGCCCCCATTATGTCATGTACAGTAATGCCCCTTACACCATTATTCCACACCTGGTAATGCCCCTTATATATAATGACACACATAGTAATGCCTCTTATACATAATGCTACACACAGATTTGTATTACATATATGTAAAAGAAGTTGTACACAAATTTATGATAAGAAACTGTTAACGTTAAATACAATATTATAAACATGTAGTATATGCACATATAGATGAGGTTGTACACAAAAAAACAGATTAAATGAACACTGTTGAGCACAAAAAAAATGAATCACAATAGTGTAGGTAGATGTGCACACTGAATTAGACAGAATGCTTGTAAATGGTGATGCTATATAGATCTATTGTTCATATAGTCATGTAGGAGAAGCGGCATGCTGCTTAACTTGATGGGTCCGTTCCATACAATCCTGGGTACTGGAAGGGTAATGCTGGTGAGTTGAAGGATTGTAGTCCCGACCACTGGTGGAGGGGGGTGTGGAGGAGGGGGGTTTGCTGGATGACAACACTTGTTACCTGTAGACTTGCATTTACAGGTAACAAGTGTTGTCATCCAGCAAACCCCCCTCCCCGGCCCCCCACCCCCCTCCACCAGTGGTCAGGACTACAATCCTTCAACTCATCAGCATCACGCTTAAAGTACCCATGATTGTATGGAATGGACCATTCCAGTTAAGCGTGATGCCGCTTCTCCTACATGATTAAATGAACAATAGATCTATATAGCATCACCATTCACTAGCATTCTGTCTAATTCAGTGTGCACATCTACCTACACTATTGTGATTCATTTTTTTTGTGCTCAACAGTGTTCATTTAATCTGTTTTTTGTGTACAACCTCATCTATATGTGCATATACTACATGTTTATAATATTGTATTTAACTTTAACAGTTTCTTATCATAATTATGTGTACAACTTCTTTTACATATATGTAATACAAATCTGTGGTCAACAGTGTGTTTAACCAATAAATAGATTTTCACTAATATCCATCTAAGTCTTTATTAGACTGATGTACATACACCACATATAGGGGTATAGTGCGGTAACAAACCTCACTATATAATATTAACCAAGAGGTTAGGCACCTCTATCTTACCTGCAGCAAACCCTGCAACCCTGATTATCCAGTGCGCAAGGAACCCAGTACCATTTCCATAATGCTACACACAGTAATGTCCCTTATACATAATGCCACACACAGTAATGCCCCTTATACATTGTCACACACAGTAATGCCCCTACATATATATATATATATATATATATATATTTATATTTTAAATATGAGGTGTGCTTCCACCCTCAATAATAGAAACAGAATCAATGCTAGACAGCCTGAGCTCCGCTTTTCTATACACAATATGTGTACACAGTCATAAATAGTATACTTACTATATATCACCCATAAGTACTGTATATATAAATGATATATATATATATATATATATATATATATATATATTTGTGATGTAGTCAAAAGGTTGGCAATGACAATGCTGACATTCAAAATGTCACATTTATGAAGTTGACATTGTCAGAATGTGGACATTAGGCTTAGAAATTTAATGGGAGGGTTGTGGTTAGGCTTTGGGGAGGATAAGGAAAGGCTGTAGGGGAGATGGTTAGCATTGGGCTCTAGAGGGAGGGTTATTGATAGGGATTAGGTTTAGGTATAGTAGAGAAATACTGACTGGAACACTGGAGGATCGGAAATCGGGCCTAGAAGTAACAGTCACATGACCAGAGGGACCCAGAATATGCTGCTGCAGCTGCCAGGAGAAGAGGCCCCTAGGATGAAATGTTGACATTCTACCATCTGGAACAAACCAAATTCCACTGAATGGGGTGCAAATATTTTTTTTTAACTTTGTGTGCATGCAGGATAAAAAGTGGTTGCATTTATGCATGTAGCCCACAAATGATGGGTAGCTTTATTTTTACACCACAATTTAGATTTAAGTTTGGACATGTCTCTCTCACATCTAAATCTCTCTGCACATTTTACATCTGCCCCCCCCCCTCCCTCACACACAGTACAACGTGGTTTTGCCCAGGCATAAAGTTACTATCTTTTTTGACTTGCTCACAATTCAGAATCAGCCCTTATGTGTACAGACTACAAGAGATGATAAAACACTGATTCGGATTAGATGCCCCTCCTTTTTCGGGTGTATGCACTATGGTCAGAAAACTGTGAATCATTATGTGAAAATAAAATAGATTCATGAAGTCATAAACTGTAGAAAATTAAATAAAAATAAACATGCTAAAGCTATACTTGCCTACATTTGCTTTCTCCTCTTAAAGAAAAGCCCGTAGAGGAGATGCAAGTGACCACTCTGGGAGCAGGACCAGGGTCTTAGACCCCTGAGTCCATATCTGCATTTTGCCCTGAATTGTGGGTCTGTGTGTTTGGGTGAGACTAAAATTTGGCCCTACCCAGACCCGTGATTCACATTATTTTTCTCCCCATTGAGCCCCTTTCACTAGAAAGTGGACAGGATGTGGAAGGTCCTCTCACTATTCCAAAATCATGAGTCTCCCAGACCTTCCAGTGGAGTAAGGAAGTATGGCTAAAGCATACATTGATGCAAAGACAGACAGACTAAGAAACTCAGATGTGGAAAGATGTCCACCAAGCAAACAAAAGGAGAGGAGCACTATAAAGTACCATATGACCATGACTCGTAATCAGTAACAGAGAGACAAATACAGATATTACTGGAAGCCACTGTTCAACACAATTAAATACAGCAAAAGAGACTAGAACCAGGCATTTCACAGTAAAGCACCCCAAAATTTTTTATCATTCAATCCACGGGGATACACCACATTCAGATGTTGTATCCACTTTGTTTCTAAGGGGTCTATTCATCAAAACTAAAAATTGTATAGTATAGGCATGTTGGAGTTCCTTAAAAGGTAAGTTTATTATAATTAGCAGTGGCTGTGGGCAATAAAAAGACTTAGCACTGGGCAACTTACACTTGCAAGTGCCAGCAAGGATTGGAGTATACGGGGAGGCGCTTCCATCCAATCAGCATGCAGTGGCTGTGGTGAGAAGAATTCAGCAGGAGTAGGGAGTATCCAGACATGTGGGAGTAATGAGGAGGAGCTCACAACAGTGTCTGCAGACAGCCCAGGACATCTACTGTAACTGCTACACAAGCTGCTGTACCATGTAAATAGTAGCTTGTGAAGGCTTTAGGAGGCTGCACGCCATCTGAGGATGGTGTACAGTTACACAGACAAATTCCAAAATAGTTGCTGGATAGAATATCAAAAATGAAAGTGATGTGCAGTGATTTTTATTTGGAAAATGCCCCCCCATTTTGAAATACAATAGGAGCTGTCACAGAGCATTCTCTTAATCTCTTTATGATTATTGGCCATCAGCTATACCCATGACCCCACAATTCCTAAGATATGACAGATTCCTGTTTTGTAAAGATGAAACTAGAATTCCCTCTGTATTGTACAGCATTGTACAAATGTTACTATAATGTGCTCTTTATTGTATGGAGATAAATATACTTCTCTATGTACTGTATATTGGTAAATAAAATACTCCCTATATTGTATATCAGTGACTTGAATCTGATATAGAGGCTAATGGAATACTTTGTGTATTGAATACCTACCAACATTTGGGATCTAGAAACAGGGACTCCCTTGTGTGTGTCAAAGGTGATCACCCAAAAGATGCATGGCCTGGTGGCAAATCCCATTTTTGGCACATTTGGGGCTTGTCCAGTGCTCCCAGAGCTGCTGAGATTTCCCCAAGTTCACCCCCCACACTGTTTAGATGTAGGGCACATGCATAGAAAAGCAGCAGTAAGAAAGTGCTCCCCCAAACCCCTCCCCACTGTGGGAAACTGCAGCTTGTGTATGGGACAGTCCCCAAAAAGCAGGACTATCCCACCAAAAGTGGGACTGTTGGGGCGTATGGTATTGTAAAAAGATCAATAGAAAATATGGCAATAATGTCTGGCAGCATAATGGTTGAAAATCCGGAGGCACCTGCTTGTGTTTGACATAGGATAAATGTAATCAGCCAGCCCCTGGTGTCATTAGTCAAACTGAATTTTATTTATCAAAGACTAAACCCAATGTTACACAACTGTATTGCGAAGGATAAGGCCATACACTATTCATTATTAACATATTCTCTGTGGAGGATGAGTGGGCCTCATTCTTCACATGCTGTACACATCAAGACTATGGAGACCAAGTCTCAAGTCTTCCTTATGCTAATATGGGAATACGGATCTACTGTAAGTGCTGAAGATCTGTGCTTTGCATGTGGAAGCCTGTCCTGCTCACTACTAATACATCTACAGCCATAGTTGTCAACATTAGTATCTGAACTTTCACCCTCCCCATGCTGAAACAGGAATCCAATTTCTGCCCACACACTATTATCAAACACTGAAGCCGGCATAGCTTTCATGCCCATGAAACTCCCTTGTCACTTCCATGAGACGGAACAGTTCAGTATGTTTGCATTGTTGCCAACCAGTTTTACCTAGAAATGCCCATGGAAAGTGTGGTCTTTAAATGGACGGATAAATTCTTATGTAATAGTGATCTCTGTCTATCTATGCATGCCTGATGAGTTGCATGTGCAGTCTTGCCTAAGTATTTTCAGTGGATATGTCAGGAGTGGCCTTTTATATTGAGAACTTCAAAGATTGGCTGTCTGTCAAAAGGTATTGTTGCTCCTCTAATGCACCCATGGACCCCCTGATGGTTTGAGTAGAGGCTTCTTTAACTGGTCATGACCTAAGACAATGAGTACCTACATGATTTAACTAGAAGGCAAGACCTGGATATGAGCTACATTAGGTACTCCTAGTCTAAGACCTTACATTATTATTATTATTATTATTATTATTATTATTATTATAGTTATTATCATTATTATTATTATTATTATTATTATTATTACCATTTATCTAGATAGCACCTTATGTGTCACTCTACAGAAAAGTTCTGAGATTCACATTAGCCTAATTGGAGCTTACAGTATAAATTCCCTTACACACAAGCAAAATAGTTATGATCCATTGCCAGGATTTCGGACAGTTTCTAGTCCTGGCTGTTATAGGCAGAAGACCCTCCATAGAGGCACTCTAGGGGTCTTATGTAATAGTGCAGGAGTTTCATAACTGCCACCTACTGTTCCCTTAGTGTTAGGTGCACACACCGGTACTTAGGCAGCTGCCAGGTCATATACCTCCGAACAGTAGGGGATTGTGCAACAGACAGGAGTTCACTAGGTATATTGGCTAGAGTAGAAACAGATACTTAAAAAGGGTCAGGGTAATAGCAGAACCAGCATCCACAGGGTTAATAGCAGGATAGTTAGTTCAGTTAGAAAACAGGTGATACTCCAGCCAATATACCTAGTGATCTCTTGTTTGTTGCATAAGCCCCTACTGTTTGGAGGTATAAAACCACCTAAGTACCGGTGTGTGCATCTAACACTAAGGGAACAGCGGGTGGCTGTAATAAGTAGAAGACCCTCCATAGAGGGACTCTAGGGGTCTTACGTAATATTGCAAAAGTTTCATAATATTATCAAGAGCCCAAATTAAATATTTAGCTGGAAGACGAATCCTGCCCAAGTCTTAGCCGATCAGCTTCAGATGCTGAATCAGAAATTTCAGGACTTGTCACTCCAAGTGGCCTCTCATGATCAGAGTCTCCTTGTTTTGAAATGGAATACGATAACATGACTGTGGTAAAAAATGTTATTCTTTTGGCTTTCCAAATCTCCACCAGTTCCAACTTTTATTTTTTGTTGTAGTCCGACTGATGTATAGTACATGTGTCTTTGGGAACATGATGATAATTTTCCTACTTAAGAGGTACAATGTACTTGTTTATTAGTAGTTTTACTATTTTAAAAATTCAGTTCGTTTCTGTTATTGTACCAAATTTTTTACATATTCTCACTACAAATAAAAACAGGATATCATTTGTTGGCTGTATTACACAACAGTATATTGGTAATACAATGGGAGTGGTGGAATGTTTTCTCCTGGTTGTTATGGCATTTGATCGAGATTTGGCTATTAACAGACTTCTTCATTATTTTAACATTATGAGCAAACTAAACACTAAGCTCGCATTAGGTCCATGGATTGCCGAATTTGCCATTGCTTCTGTCTCCACCATATTCATGGCTCACCTAATATTTTGTAATGACCATTTCTTTTGTGATGCGACAGCACTTCAGAATTTGGCTTGCTCTAGTTCATTTATCAGCAGGGTAGTTACAAATTCAGCAGCCATTGTTGTTGTTATGTTCCCTTGCTGTATGCTTAATAGGGTTCTACTTGCACATCATAGTCACCATCTAAATAATTAAAAGTACAAAGGGTAAATACAAAGCTTTCTCCACCAGCTCGTCCCATCTCACTGTAGCCAGTCTATTCTTTGGTACATGCCTTATTGTGTATGCCGGATCAAATAGCAGAAAGTATGACAAATTTCTTGCCCTTATATACATAATAGTCACACCATTGTTCGATCCATTTATTTATGCACTGAGAAACGAGGTTATGAAAAGTACATTATTAAAATCATTTGGTAACATAAATATAATGATTCAAAAACAATCTAGAAAAAAGAAGGCATGCTACAGTACAGAAATAGCTGTGCTTGGAAATCACAAAGCTTGCTCAGAACAATAGCTTCAAATTTATCAGAGACTTAGACCCTCATTTATTATTGATCGCTATTGCAATGACATTACCATCCATGATCTCATAGCAATATGCGATCATAGCACCCGAATGTATCATCCGGGACATACAGGGACACGGGCTCGGAAGGAGCCTGTCCCTGCAATATGCCCGGAGAGCTGCCGGGGCTGCTGCTCATTCGCAGTCATACTGACTGCATATGCCTGGCCACCATTGCTGGGGAGGGTTCTGGAGGAACCCTCCTCCGGCTAATTATGCACGGTGTAGCCCATAGACAGCTGCGGGGGACAATATCCAGAATGCATTGCCTTCTGGATGTTAGTAAATTTGGTAGCATTGCATCCCCCTAAAAACCTATGGGAGACGCAGGCTGCCAGTGGGAATGGAGGGATCACAACAGGTATCTGAGATTATATTATATTAAATGCAGGACTTCAAAAGGTACTAAATGTGTGGAATGAAGGTGAGGGAGAAGTCAAGCATAACTGAAAGACAGTGCACTTGGGGGCTAGAGGAGATGGTTGTGCCATCAATAAATATTGAGATTGTGGGAAGAGAGTGTATGTTGGAGGGTGGGAAGATGATCAGTTCAGTCTTCATCATATTAAGTTTAAGAAAATGCTGGGACATCCAGAAAAAGATAGCAGAGAGACAGAGATATGAGTAAGGAGAGAGGAGGAGAGGTCAGGGGATGAAGGTAGATCTGAGTATCATCAGCATAAATATGATATTGGAGGCCAATAAAGCTAATGAGCTCACCTTAAGCTCCTATACATGTAGAATAGGAGATGTCCAAGATCAGAACCTTGGAGGACACCTATTGTTAGTGGAAATGCGGGGGAAGTAGTCATGAGAGGAGACAGTAAAGGAGCAGTCAGAGAGGAAAGAAGACAGCCAGGAGAGGACAGTGTCATGTAGACCAAGAGAGTAAAACATTTGCAAAAGGAGAGTGTGGTCATAATGCTAAAAGCAGCAGAGAGTAATGACACTTGGAGTTAGCAACAAGGAGGACATTGCTGACTTTGGAGGGAAAAAAGGTGGTAAGGTGGTTGTAAACGATATGCCCATGGAGTTTGGAGGCAACAGGAAGGAGAGATATGGGTTGGTAGTTTGAGAGAGAGTTAGGATTACGTTTTTTAAAATGGGGAAACAAAGGCATGCTTGGAACAGGCAGAAGGAGGAAGGTAGTGGAGTACTGTAGGCAGGAGGGAATAAGAGTGGAGGTAGAAAGGGTGAAGATCAGATGAGGGCCATAACCTCCAGATACAGGGGAAAAAGAAGTCAGAGTTGGTAAGATGGATGAGATGGAATAGGCTGGCAAAGGAGGGTGTGGTGGGATATTATGTCCTGACGTATGGAGTAATTTTTAGATGTAAAGTAGTTGGCAAAGTCAAATGCAGAGAATGAGGATGGAAGCAAGGAGGGGGTTAGCATGGGAGGGAGATGAAAGTGCAAAGAGATCATGGGGGTTTGAGGACTGGGAGGAGATAATATTTCTAAAATATAACTGTTTAGAGAGGGAAAGGGCAGCACTGTAGGATCAGAACATAAATTTGAAGTGGAAGAAGTCTGCCTTAGAGCGTGATTTTCTCCACTGTCGCTTGGTGGTTAATGAACACTTTTGTAGGAATCTGACGCATTTAGAATGCCAGGGTTGAGGTGTGGATCTATGATGGTGATTAGTGTTTGCTGAAGCAACAGATCCAAGAGCAGAAGTTAGGGAGGCATTGTATAAGGAAACAGCTTGTACAAGTCAGGAGAGAGAGAGACAATAAGGGAAAGTGAAGTGAGTCAAGCTGGGAGGATAAGAAAGCTTCAATGTTATGTTTAGTGATTGTAGCTTTAGGATGCAGAGATGGAAAAGGTAAGAGGGATAAGTTAAAAGAGAGAAGATGATGGTCAGAGAGGGGGAATGGGGAATTTTTGTGATCAGAGATATCACAATGGTGTGTGAAAGCCAGGTCAAGTGAGTTCCCACTCACATGGGAGAGTGAGAACCATTGGAAGAGACCAAAAATTATGTTAGGGTAAGGAGTTTAGAAGCAGAGGATTCTGTGGGGATATCTATAGGAATATTAAAGTCACCCAAGATAATAGAAAGAAGATCTGAAGAGAGGAGGTGAGGGAGCCAGGAAGCAAATTGTCAAGCAATTTGGAGAAAGAGCCAGGAGGACAAGTTTTCTCATTATTAAAGGGTAATCACACATACAGTATGTGTGCACAAAACTTTAGGAAATACATACCCAGCCTCCATCCATTAAGCATGAAACAATCCTGAAATTTCCGATATAGGAATTACTGTTTGAGTATGTAGCCATCATGATACGATCAAGAATATCCTGCTACAACACTCATCATGTGCATATGTCAGTTAATAAATACATCTGCCTAGGTGATCTCAATCTAATATGTGTGCATATTAGCTATCTATGGCTCCCAGGTCACGCATGTGAGACTATAGAAAGCTATCCTTAGCTCATGTCACTGTGCCTCTGGCACAGGGAAGCATATTGAGGAATATAACAATATGGCAACCGGGCAAACAGATTCTGGCTGAAATGACATGAGAAAGTGAGCTTGGAAATGCCTATAACTCAAGAGCTGACCACCTGAATGGAGCCAGTTTCAAAAATTGCAGGGAACACAGCAACTTGTGGAGGCCTGACATGTGCCGGGTCTGGCTCTATCTGATGTTTTATAAGGTCATACAGATGAATCAATTTGTCACAGTTCAGCCTAAACATTTGTATGATCTAACCATCAGATAGAGCATTCATCTAAAAAAGCTAGGCTGCCTGGCTGGTGCGTAACCTGTTCCTACCTCTTCTCTCTTCTGCCTCTTGGCTCCTTCTAAAAAATACAAAGTGCACATACAGTATGTATGCAACAGTTTAGCAAATCATTTAGCCCCTTTCTTAATACATCATGATGAATCCCAAGACCAATAGAATATGTTTCCATACAATCCCACCTGTCTAAGGCAAGTCATTTATTTGAGAGTTGTTTTGTTGTTTTTCCATCAGTTTTTACAATGAATGCTTTGCAAGTCTGGGGTTTCTATACTACTAGGGGCTGATTCTGTGACCACTTTTGCTGTAGTCATGCCTGTGCATTTATGCTTATGCTAGTATCAGCCCTTCCCTTGGTGTACAAGTTTGCATCTTCAGATGCAACCATGAGCATCACAAATTAAACTTGCACCAGCCCCATGCTACAGTAGGTGCTGATTTTTCATCAGAAAATTATTAAGCATGCAATTAAGCATATGAGATCGCAACCAGTTTAGCAACTTGTCCATGTTACTTCCATAACATGCCCATAACATTGTACATCTCCATGCACCTGCATAACCACATCCCAATCACCACCCAGGAACTGGATGAGTATGAGATGCCGGTGCTCAGGACCCCAGCAGTCAAAATCCCGATGGGTTAGGATACCGACACCTGTTGGTAACCATCCCTCCCCAGTGCCTGCCTGAACCTAACCTCCCCCCTAATGCCTAAACCTAACTCCCCATCCCTGCACCCTAAACGTAAACCTCCCCTCTAGTGCCTAACCCTATCCCTCCCCTTAGTGCCTAACCCTAACCTCTAACACTTGACTTCGGGATGCCAATCCGTCGGGATGCCGGCACCGCGATTCTGAAAATTGTTGGGATTCCGGAGCCGGTATTCAAAGCGCCGGCATCCCCTGTGTCGGGATACTGAATGTATCCCTTTCACACACAGACCTGATTCTAAGTCAGACATAGCTGCATCCGTCTCTATGTCTTTTTTCCCTAGTGTTCATCCATGTGAATTAGTGTGCAAGGACTGAGATGCCCCACTATACACACTGTAATACTACCTGGTGCATCTTCAGACACCACCATTGGTCGTACCATCAAAACCTGCACAATCCCTATTGATTTTTCATCTCAGTGTGGCCTCCAATGAGAGCAATGAAACATTTGTGTACTCAAACACTTCAGTGATATGTGTGTAACACACCCATAACACTCCCATAAAATACACAGTCTCCATGTATCTGAATAGCCACCTCCAAGTCACCGCCCAGGAATGTCCAGCACATTTCCAATACATTTCTGATGTCGTGCATCTCAATCACAACTATGAGGCCCAGTTATCAAAGCGAATTTGAGGTAAATTCCCCGAAAACACCTGTTTTCGGGGGTTTACCTCAAATACTAAGTATCCCCCGGATGTATGAAGGAGGGACCGCAGTAGGTATCTCTGATACCTGCTGCAATCCCTCCATTGCCGCTGGCAGCCACCTCTCCCATAGGTTTCGCATTCCCGATATTGGAACCAGCAGCTAGCGCCACCTGAAGATAGCGTTAGCCGCTGTAGCCTATGGGGACTTACCGCATGTCAGCCAGTGGAGGGATCTCCCAGATCCCTCTGCCGGCAATAGGTGCCGCTCATGTGCAGCCTGCGGGACTGCGCATGCCAAGCAGCCTCCGGCAACATTGCACCCATCACCCTGCATGTGCTGAATCAAACATTCGGCCGCTATGATCGCATTTTGCAATGCGATCATGGGTGGTACTGCATGCCCTGATCGCATTGTAAAATGCGATCATTAATAAATGGGCCCCTATGTCTTTGTGCATACAGGGCCTGATTCAGCACTGATCTCTATTCTGCTTACACACATGCAATGCAGTTGCTAATATCAGTGGTGATATGTTTGCATATACATTGCGATCACTGCCTAACATAAGGACGCCCACTTCCCCTTATTCACATACGTATACTTTGGCAAATTAGCAAAACAATTGGTAACATCGAGTAACATCGGACCCATATGCACAGTTAGGGCAAGTCAGACCTCACTCAGGAATTGCTTACTTCAGCGCATGCTATGAGGCCTCAGGCCAGTGATGGAACTAGAGAGTGGTGGGTCCAGGTGCAAGACTATGTTTTGGGCCCCCCTATGCAGTGCCCGCAGTAGTAGCCCTCCCTATACAGTGCCCCAGTAGCGGCCACCCCCCCAATACAGTGCCCCCAGTAGCGTCCCCCCATGCAGTGCCAGTGCCCCTTACACACACACACAAAAAAACCCCACACAATTTACTTGAATCCCCACTCCTACCGCGACCGCTGCTGTCCGCTCCTCCTGGCCTGCTTTGCACTATGGGTGAGAAGTCATGACATCTCTCCCATCTCGCGCTGCGGGAGGGAGCCGGTAGGTGGAGCTCATGAGTAAGCTCCAGCCAGCTCCCTCTGTAGACTCAGCATCCAATGAGAGTCTGTCTGATTCTCATTGGCTACTATAACAAACACACAGCCGGCGCTGAACAAAATAAAAAAAATCTGCGATAATATCGTGGGTGCGATAATATCTCCGGTAATTGAATCCTGTAGCTACGTTCTTTATGGCCATAGAATTTTAGGCCTCATGGGTGATATTAAGTTTTCCCAACAGGTCATGTTTTGATAATTTCTGTTTTAGGAAGCAGGGAGGAGAATTACTGACCCAGCTAAATAGAATAACTCACTTGTCCATGATTAAAGAAAGCCACAAAACATGACATGTTGGTGGTATTTGAGTACTGTAGTTGGAAACCCCTTGTTATGGTTACCCTAGGATATCCTGCGAAAACCCCAAGAACTCAACGGATGAGGTCTTCTGCCACTAACAGCCACCCGTTGTTCCCCTAGAACTAAAAACATTCACCGGTACGTAGGCCGCCACCTTGACTTAAACTCAGAGTAATAGGGGTTTACACAGAACTCCCAGGAGTACCAGAGTGAAATGTGACACAGCAGAGAGCCAGTAACTGGGATGCGGCTAGAGCGGCACTGGTGGGAGAGATGCGACTAATAACTGGTAGAATTGATGTGGCTAGTATAGCCTAAGGAATATATTCAGCGAGTAGCTGGTAGAATTGATATGGCTGGTATAGCCTCAGGAATTGATGCAGTAGGTATGGCTGAAGGAGTTGATGCGGCTTGTGCAGCTGGTGTATTGATACAGCTGATTTAGCTGGTGAGAAAGTGATGTGACTTGTACTGCCGGTGTATTGATATGGCCTATGAAGACTGAGGTGCAGCTTGGTTCGCCATGGAGTGGCTATTGCAGCTGGAGGAATTGATGCAGCCTGGAGGCCGAGGTGTGGCTTGGTTCCCCATGGAGTGGCTACTGCAGCTGGAGGAATTGATGCAGCCTGGAGGCCGAGGTGCGGCTTGGTTCCCCTATTGCAGCCGGATTAGTTGATGCATCCTAGGGGCCAAGATGCGGCTTGGTTCGCCGTGGAGTGGCTATTATAGCTAGGGGAATTGATGTGACCAGGAGGCTGAGGTTCGGCTTGGTTTGCAGGGAGTGGCTATTGCAGCTGGAGGAGTTGATGTGGCCTAGAGGCCAGAGTGAGAAAAGAAACAACGTGAAGACCGAGTCTACAGGAACCAGTGGGGCATGTACAGAGACGCTATAGCCGGTAAGGCCGTGAGGATGCTGCCGGATATTTAAAAGATGAAGAACCAATCAAAGCCATGGAAGAACATTCAGTGTTCCCAGTAACACGTGATAACGTCCGGTGTCCAGATCGCCTAACAACAGAAGGTGCAATTCCCGTACGGCAGGTGGAAGTAGAAGGAGTAACCACTGAAGTGCTGGAGGGTAGCAAGTCGTGCCGCCAATTGTGACACCCCTAAGCTAACACATACTGTCACAGTCCTGTTTTAATTGCTGTTTACCCACTTCCACCACTAGTGGCCACTGCAGACTTATACATGGGGTCTGCAGTCTGCAATTCTACCACTAGTGGCCACTATGTAGCTCTGTTACCAGCTTTAGTAATTATTCCCAGCTGTATCCCATGTGTCAATTACCTCCCTATAAATAAAGGTGTGGTGAAAAGCTATCTTGTTCTTTGTATAATGTCCTGTTTTGGGGGCTTGTGTGCCTAATGTTTGCATTTCAGAGGAACCTGCCTGTTTGGTCCCAGAAAGCAGTACCTAAATACTGTATTTCTCTAAAGTACTGCGTCCTGGATCTCTGAACTTTGTTGCTGGCTAGTTTAATATGTATGATATTACTGCAATGTTTGTTTTTTTGTTACTAATATCAGGATAAACTCTAAACTGTTTACTAATGGTTAGCAATAGTAACATATAACCTGGACTATATCTGAACTTTTTATCATTGCTTCATATATTGTTACCAAATAATTACATATCCTAGATTTGTGTAAACTCTGCAATTACTAGGTATTCATGTAACCCTGCACCTGATTCCTTGCCTGGCCTTCAGCCACTGTGTACAGCACTTGTCGTTATGTTGACATATCTACCATGTTTGTGTTTCTCTTGCAATAAAACAATTTGTTTCACTGGATTTGTTATCCTCTTCTCAATACACTGTACTGTGGATTTACCAATCTGTGACCTCCTATCTCACATTGTTAAAAGTTAATTGGCTTCTGTGACTGCATTTAATTTTGGAAGCACTTTGTTCTGAATTGACTGAGTTTTGTGACCTTTTGTGTACAACTATAGCGGATAAATGATACCAAAAATGTGCTGTCTGCATATGATTGTCACCTGCTGCATCTCACAAAGTAGGTAGATTCAGACCATCCAGTTTATCACATGATATAAGTGATTCCAGGTTTTATATATTACTATAGTATATGTGTTTCCCAAACTCATTCCTCGGGGAGTACTAGCAGTGCATGTTTTCAGGTATCCTCAAAGGCTCACAAGTGAAATAATTAGCTCCACCTGTGAATCTTTCAAAATTGCCAGTCAGTAATGGCTACACCTGTGCACCAACTAGAAAAAATGAAAACCATGCACTGTTATACCCCTTTTCCCCCTAAATTCCGGGTCTGACCCGGAGTTGGAACAAAGTTCCTATCCGGATCAGACCCTGAATTTTGCTGGCGCTGACTCGGGATGTTCCCGAGTCTGCGCCACTCACACCGCAGTCAGGTCTGCACAGACCCGTCTTTTGCTGAGTGAAAGTGGTCACTTGGAGATGACGTCATCTCCAAGCGCCACTGAAGTCGGACCAATTGGCCGGCTCGCTGCGCACTGCAGGTCATCGTGACCCGGAGTGTGCTGTTCTCACAGCAGGGTTTCACGGGCTAGGCCAGTGTCAAACCCTGCTAGTTACCTGAGTTGGATTGCCGGGTCACTCGACCCGGCGATCCAACCCTCTCCCCTTTTACACCAGGGAGCTGCCCGGGTTAACCCTTCAAAAACCCGGGTTCTAGCTCCGGTGTAAAAGGGGTATTAGTGTTCCCTGAGAAATTTGTTTAGGAAACACTGGTATACAAGATTACAATAATGTGGTAGGGCTATTTTAAAAAACAATTTTTATTACAATCAGAGGCGTAACTAGAGGTACTGCGGCTTCATAGCAACATTTCTACAGGGCCCCATTGGTATAGCTATGCCTATCCTGCCCTCCATCCCCGCATTACAGCATGCCACTACGTCTCTGCAGCATCTGTGATTGAGAGACTTATCAAAGGAGAGGGTTCGCAACACTGATGATCCGTGCAGTAAACTGCTTCCTAGTCACAGGCAGAAGTGTGCCTATAACTAAAAATCAGTTTGCAGGAGGGAACATCAGTAGTTTCTCTCCTTGTAATGCTGCTGAGGTGAGCTGGATGCAGGGGGAGGCGGGTCCCATAGCAACTGCACCCATGGTAGTTATGCCCCTGATTACAAAGCCACTTGAACTCAAATTACAAGAACATTGAACAAACTGAACTAAAGTACACACCAGAAACCTTCTTTGGATTGTATTATCAAAAACAAAAAGTAGCCACAAAAATGCATACATTCAATGGTTGCTGGATAGACTGTGACTAATTCTTGAATTGGCTTTTGTGTAGGCTTGCTATTGAATTACACAGTTTCTGTGGCTGATTAACACCGAGTGAAATGGAGACTTGAAGTCCTGAATTAAAGGGATGAGATGATATGGCAAGAGGAAGTACATTTTTCTTCAGTCGTGGTATGAAAAGTCAGCATCCGAATGCGATCAGGTTCTGAATGTCGACACGGTAAATATGTCGACATGTTCCTAATTTTGACATCAGAATGCTGACATACAGTTTAATTGAATATTTTAGCCTAGCTCTAAAAATACCACAAGAATGGACTGTCGACATTCTGACTGGGTCTCATTTGCTTCATTACAACAGAATATTGCTGACTTGCCAATCTGCTCAAGCTTAAGAAAGGAAAGAACAGGAAAGCAAAATAATAAACTCTCAAAATCCCATCCCTTCCTCCAGAAGTGATGTTACTGTCAGGCCAACACAATTGGGGTAATGGTTAGCATTACTGCTTCACAGCACTGAGGTCATGGGTTCAATTCCCACCACGGCCCCAACTGTGTGGAGGTTGTATATTCTCCCAGTGCTTGCGTGGGTTTCCTCCGGGTACTCCGGTTTCCTCCCACACTCCAAAAATATACTGGTACAGTAGGTTAATTGGCTCAAAACAAAAACAAAAAAATCTATGGTAGTGCGTGCGCGTGCATGTGGTAAGGAATACAGATTGTGCAGGGACAAATATTCTCTGTAAAGTGCTGCGGAATATGTGTGCATTATATAAAGAACTGGTGATAATAATAATACTGTAATGAGGCTTTTCAAGGGTGTTGTATCCTACAGTATGTAAAGGCTTAGCTATAGGTACAAAATGGAAACTGCTGGTACAAGCCTGTAAGTTAAATGGGAGAAACTGTATAAAACTTAGATAACTTAACTTTATGTAGCAATTCCATGCACAAACTACTTAATGTACATTATTTGGCAGTAACTAACTAGTATTGGTATAAGTGCGCCATAATAGTTTGAGTTTTTTTTTGCAATAGCAAAAAATCTCTCAACATTGGCATTGTGTGCGACTCAGAATCGGACTCTCTGGCTCGTTATTAATGGATTCATTAATTAAAAGATGCAAACCCTGAATTGGCTGTGTCTGACTTAGAATCACCCAAAATGCTTCCTTACGTTGTATATGCTTAAATGTGCAACATATCATGTAAGGGTTTAAGCTTGTTTCTGTTTTTTTCTGCTTATGTGATTCCCATCATGATATAAGGGGATAGGGGAGTAATATGTTAAAGATACAGTGGATATAAAAGAAATCCCTTTATGAACATAAAGTAAGCAAACTGCAAAAGGGCTTCTCTGCTGATGACAATTTTGCATCTAACAAACTATGGAACTCACACTTTTAGGGATATAACTGGCTCCTTTACTTACCAAGTATTGCACATCTCTTGACCACTGCAGTAAGTAGCCCATCATTACATGTTAATCACTAACTAATCACAATTATTTTATCAACCCCCCATTATGTATTATGAATATAAACAGCCATTAGGGGTTGTGGCTTGGTGGCCATCTTAACAGGATGCTCATTGCGGGAGCTCTGGATGGGTGGTGACTTTGGGGCCCTTTTTCCAGGAGACACCTGACCCCAAACTCCTGAATAGTAACTGCTCAGCCTCTGGAACACTCACCGACATACCTGTGACCCTTGCCGACTCGCAGGGACTTCTGGTAGTCATAGATCCTTCATTGAGGCCTGGCCTAATGGCTTATGAAAGGCAGGGAGTCGCACCAGATGCCATTAGCTGTGGAGTCTGATTCCATCCTCCTGCTCCAGGTAGCGGATGCTGACAGCTGTACTGTGGCCAGATTGACATGCTGGACACACAGGTACCTCCATCACCTGACCCCTAAACCCATGGCAGACACTATAGATGCCAGATTGTCTTTTCCCTATAACAGCAGAATCAGAGCTACTGCAGGTCAAGTCACTGCCCCACTGCAGTGCATCCTCAGAACATCAGAAAGCAGGCACAGTGAGTCAAGTGTGTAACAAAGTTTGTTGTTGCCCATCAATACCTGCATCCCTTAATTGAATTAATGAGGAATGAAGTCTCGGCTTAAGTTCTCTTAATGGAATGTGTGGGGTATTAATTTTCCATTTAAAAGAAGGCATATCCTGACATCCATTAATACTGTAAATTACAGGCCTTTATAACTTTCCTTCAGGAAACCCACCTGACCCTTATTGGCAATTTTATGGCATAATGGAAAACCCTATGATATCTATCAAGCTGATATTGATCAACTGGGACATTATATTATACTTTATATTACCCTTGATGGTGTCAGATATACTTTATGCAACATGTACAGGTCCACTATACTGTATATGAGAAGTCCTTCTTTGTTAACTTGCTGATTCTCAGATCATCCTGGGTCGCGATTCTAATTCGGAAGCTTCTCCTATCCTTGGCAGCAAAGGTGTATCTAACAACTCTCTCAGCCAATCCAAATTTGGATTGGTCTACACTACTGCTCAGCTGGGCCTTTTAGATACTTGTAGAGTGCACCACCCATTTGATTTAATGTATACTTATAATTCCTCAACTGATAATGTATTCTCCAAACTGGATTACTTTTACTTCTCCAACTCGTGTTTCCCAAGAGTCTTGGGATCTGCAATTAAATCCATATCTGTCAGATCATGCACCCATCTGGATAATGCTACAAGGGAAATCTATTTTAGGTTATCATTCCTATTGGTACTTTCCTGTTAAAATGTCTTCTTCCTTAAAATTTGATTCCATATTAGAAACTGCTTGGAACACCTTTGCATTTAATAATCAAACCCATACAAACAATCCCAACCTTTTCTGACAATCTGCCTTAGGGGACATTATATCCTTCATGCAAAAATATAGACTAGATCAAGATGCCTCTTACAGAGAATCTCAGACCTTCCTGCCTAATACTTTTCAGGCCTTCAAAGCAGTCCAATATCTTTGTGCTCACAAGAGAATGAATCCACACCATCTTTGTTCTCCAGTTGTCCCTCAACACTTTACTTCTGTCAAGAATTCCACAAAGAAAAACTTTTCAGAGTCTGTACAGATCCAACAATCCCTTGACCTGAATATTAGTTACTCCTCCTTATTTTCTTCCTCTAAACACTCAAGAAATCCTGATCTTACAGATGCAACACCTTACAGTAATGCTTTCTTCCAAAATAGGAATCCAATTTTAAGGTTGGATTTGGACTCTGACTCAGAGAGTGAATTTGTGGAAGACTCGAGTTTTCTTCCAGGAGGGAGTTCTGGTGCCTTCTGTGATGTCTAAAGTCTCCAAAAAGAAAGACACAAAGAGGAGATTTGCTAGATTGTAATGTTATGTTTGTGATTCCAACTGTTGGTTCCTGTTTCCTGACCTCTTGTTTGGATTTTCAAGTTTGTCATCATCTCTCTTGGATACTTTAGACCTCTTAGTTATCCTTACTATGCTTCTGGATTATCCCTGTTACACTCCAGTTGCAAGTAAGAACTCCATTGTTTAGTTTAGCCTGTTTGCCTTCCTCCAACTCTGGACTATACCTGAACTCTAGATGACCTGTTCTGAGTATATATTCTGCTGACCTGCATCAGTGTTCCTACACTGGATATTCTGCTAACCTTCAGTAGTTCCTGTTTGCTTGTACATACTGTAGCCTGCTTTAATACCATTCTCAGACATTCCTGCATTTATCCACAAAACGTGTGTATCATTTATTGTCCACTTTAGTATTATTCAGAACCTGCCACTGTTTTACCCCAGTATAACTTCTCTGATTACCTTATATCTGAATGGTATTAACAAACTATTCGCCTGGTTCAGAGATGTATTTTAACCCAATGGTTAGCATACATATCCGATGGTTTAGGGTCTGTGCATGTGCAGAATGGGTCTTGCAATCTCACCGGCAGACCCCCCCAAGCTGCAGCATGATTGACATGCTGCAGCATTTGGGGGTTGAGCCGGGGTGTGACTGACCACTATTTTCTGGGAGGGATGAGGCCAGGGTCTGTGTGCGGCTCTGCAATTCCATCTATTTCTGATTTAGGCCCTGTCCAGAATCTGTCAGCAATATTATATGTGATTTTTTTTTTTTCAGTTTACTTATACACTTGCTCTGTATACCCTTTCATTTCTATCTTACACAGTCTAATACACTGGCACTGTGACACTGGCCTACTGTATATGGGGCTGATTCTCTTTTCTAAATCTATATCAAGCTATTTTTTGTAGTTTGCTAAGATGGGTTTGCTGGGCTGCACTGGGAGACTGCTCACGGCTGCTAAGTACATGCCCCTTTCATCTGGGCCTGCACCAACACCCTGTTTCTGACATCATTGTTACTCTCTGCTGAAGAGATCTTCTATGAAAAAAATGCACTTTAAACAGTGCAATTTTATCTATCGGATTGACTTGGGAAAGTACAGCCACTACTCCTACATCAGAAGCATCTACTTAAACCAAGAATGGAATTTTGGGATCCAGGTATTGAAGGACTGGAGCAGTCTAAAAAAGCTATTTTCAGTCTCAGAGACTATAGAAGCCTTTTTCAACTACTTTGAAGTAGGGATGTGCAGGCTCGGATAGGTTAGAGAAAGAGGCAAAACGTCATCTTGCATGGACGAACATCATCATTCCTGGACAAAAGTCCAGGAATGATGATGTTCGTCCATGCAAGATGACGTTTTGCCTATTTCTGAGTTCCGTTTTTTTGGAGGGAAAAATCCGAACTCAACGTGCAAACTCGAACCTATCCGAGCCTGCACATCCCTACTTTGAAGGGTTAGCTCCTTTATGAACTAGAGCTGTGTGGAGCCACTATATAAAATAACTACCTAATGAACCTCTTATATCAGTTGGAAAAGACAATACATTTTTGCAAAGCTTTAAGGTTCATGGTAGATTTCCAATCGTGACTGGCTGAAACGTATTGTCCATGAGGAACCCATTAGCCAAAATTTCAAAACCCACGAACAATACAGATGAAAATACATTTTTCCATTGAGGCGGTTTTCTATCCGTTTTAAAAGACCAGTCTGACCTGTCCAAGTAGTCAACAACAAACCTGCCCAGGAAATCTTTTAATAAGTCGTTAATAAAATCTTGGAAAACCACTGGCAACACTCAATAATTACTTGTATGTGTTTTAAAAGTGGTTTTCCACAGGTCCTCTTCTCAAATGTGAATCAGGCTGTATGCCCCTGGAAGGTAACTCTGAGTAAATATACCTGAATTTCTTAATTGAATATTACAAACTGTGCATTTAAAAATGCAAACTTGTGCCAATGTCGGCACGCTGGCGCTGTGGTGGCTGTCCGCTCTGAGGGGTTACAATGGGATCTCTGGCGCATGCTCAGTGGAGAGGTTACAATGGGATCTCTGGCACATGCCCAGTGAGAAGGTTGCAATGGGATCTCTGGTGCATGCCCAGTGGAGCTGCTCCATAGCTGTGGTGTAAGGAGGCTCATACAGTAGTAATGCGCATGCCGAGTGTGTCGGGAGTCATGCAAAATGGAGCCACTCCATACGCCAGTCGAGCTACTGTACAAGGAGGCTCACAGTACACGTAATTCGCAGATGTCACATCACATACATGACAGATGCAGTTCTTGCTAGGACAGGCTTGTGGGCAAGGGGTTAGGTTGTCCATCTGCTACACTTCCTGTCCCACCTGTTAGAGACCTTGATAATTTTTTTTTTCAAATCTTCATGAGTTCAGTATTGTTATCCAACCCTTACTAAACTCAATACATTATGTATACTAGATGTGCCTAGCTACTGTAGTTTGTTGCTCCATATGCCATGTAGCTCCCTACTAGTCACGCTATGCTGTGGCATATTGAGTCTCAGTACTTTGCATGCCTAGTGAAGCTGAACTGGATTGAGAGTGCAATCAGCACTACACTGATGCACTGCTAACTGTGTACAACAGGCGCAACTGTGGGTTAGAGGTTTAGTGATTGGCTTGCAAGATTGGCCGTCATGGGTTTGAGACCAGGTAAAGGACACTTTTTTTAAATAAATCTTCACTACAGGACTTAGTGGTGTTTGAGTTGTCATTTATACAGGTACAGTACTGTATCTGAGTTGACCCAGTACTGCATATATACACTGTAGACTGAGCAATTACAGTTCAGTATTTTATCAAAGCCAACTGAACTCAATACATTGTCTACTGTACAACTTCATACCACCTGGCATTTCTATGCTACTTTATGCCACTGTACTGCTGATTCACTGTGTGCTGAAGAAAGTGGTGAAGGTGCTCCATACAGTACCCACGTAGTGCCCTGTAAGTTGTGCTATGGCGTTTAGAGTCTCATAGTATTGCGCATGCCCAGTAGAGTCAGAAATAAAATAACACAATGAGGCAGATGTACACTATGAAGCTTTAAGTGATAAATAGCAGAGTGATAAATGACCAACCAATCAGCTCCCAACTGTCATGTTATAGGCTGTGTTGCAAAATGACAATTGGGAGCTGTTTGGTAGTCATTTATCACTCTGCACTTAATCACTTTCTTGAGCTTCATACAGTACATCTGCCCCACTGATTCATTGCACCCACAGCCAGAACATAAATACAAACAAACATTAATTCCCTCCAGCCCCCTACAAAAGACTGAGGGCCTGATTCAGACCCGCTCGCAAGCTGTTCAATGGACCCCCACTACACATGCGTGAGACCCGTCCTATGACTGAACTTCAGTTGCTATGGGTCTCGCTACAAGATGGGGCGGTTGTCTATGGTGAGAGAGAATATACTGTGCAGGGCCCTTTCCTGCTCTAACAGTGTGTCACACTAATCCACATTAATATTGGCCCTACTGTAACTCACCGGCCTAACAAACTACAGTATTAATGTACAGTTGGCCTCACAGAGGGCCTACCTGTTATGGTGGAAGAGGCTTTGGGGGGGGACTTCTTTAGCTCTTTTGCTTCCCCCCTGTAGTCCTTAGTCCTCTCCTTTCCTCAGCTTCTTTCTTCTGCCGCTGGCACGTCCTGGCCAGCGGCGCAGGCTCTTCCTCTCTTCAGACCTGGTGGTCTAAGTAGGGGTTAATGTACAGTAGGCCTCACCGAGGACCTACCTATTATGGTGGAAGAGGCTGCAGGGGGGGGGGAAGGAACTTCTTTAGCTCTTTTGCTTTCCACCCGCCCCTGCAGTCCTCTCCGATCCTCAGCAGATTGAATATAAATAATGAAAACATTACAGTACTGTAATTGTTGAGTTTGAGAGAATTCTATGCATTTTAACATTATTGTTATTCAATCTTCAAGACTTCCTGTAGAATATAAATGTACACATTAATAACATTATACAGTACAGTATTACCCACCACAGTACAATACT
The DNA here is from genome assembly GCA_031769625.1 of Taudactylus pleione. Taxonomy (NCBI): domain Eukaryota; kingdom Metazoa; phylum Chordata; class Amphibia; order Anura; family Myobatrachidae; genus Taudactylus; species Taudactylus pleione. The sequence goes on from JAUIMM010000586.1 coordinate 2,866,739, forward strand.
CTACCTTTTTTCTGGATGACCGAAAACAAATGTTGATCCTATATTTTACAGTACATCACCGCACCTTTAAGTCTCAAGTCGTGTTTGTTGATTGAAGATCTGCACTTGTGGTGGCTGCGTGACTATCCTCCTTGCTTGTTTCCTTGTCACGCACAGCACCCCATTCAATGTGTCCTTTATCTGACTCAGTTCCTCTTTTCCAATCCTGAATCTTGTCCGACATCTTGAGAGGATATCTTGTTTTAAATTGTTGGGGATTGGTACTTTCTGCCATCAAAGTTCACATGCTTGGTCTAATTGCAATAAAGGTTGTAGGGCACATGTTCTTGAAATATTGCTTGGACATATCGATGCATCTCACCATTGCTAGCTCTGTAAAGTTCATTGGACCTCATTCAGACACGGTCGCAAGTGCTGAGTACTCACAACCAGGTCCATGTTTAGGCCCTGCGCACGCCTGCCGTTTTGTGGGCGGCCGCACTGACATCAGCAGTGATGTCAGTGGGGAGCTTCCTGCTCAATCAGAGCAGGAAGCTCCCTGGGGCTTGCGGTTGCCGAGACCCAACCTTAGGGTCTCGTCGCAAGCCCTGATGGTCGCGATGGTCTTGACCATTGCAACCATCACCCTGGTCGGTTGCTAAAGCTGTGGGTCGTAACCCACAGCTTAGCTAGCGATCAGGAGGCCGCACTTGAAAAGTGAAGCGGTTGCCTCATTCAGAGCGAGCGCTCGCTTCTTGCGACTGCCTCTGAATGAGGGCCATTGTGCTTCTCAGCGGTGATTACAGCCAGTGGTATACCTGGCAAGGGTGTTCCAAATACAGTCTGTGGTGCTGGGGTGCTTGACATGACAGGCATTCCTGGTGAAAGTACAGATAAACTTGCATTCTCGATTCATTAGCTGACAGTTCAGGCAGGAAATACGATGCAACTGGTGTACTCTCCAAATGAGGCAGGCTGTATGATGGCACTGGTGTCATGTCCAAGTGCTCTGATGTCACTGTAGTGTCCATGTCTAGCAAGTGGAATGATGGGTCAGTCTCCAAATTGTAATCCTCATGGTCGTTGTAATCCTCAGGCTCAGTTCTTCAGGTGTGACCATTTCATACTGTACTGCCTGGTCATATCTGTTCCTGGTACCCTGGGCAGTGGCCTCTTGCCATTCTTCTTTAGTTTGCCGGATTGCTTCTTTCATTAGCCCTTCTTTCAAATTGTCAATTTTTGCCTCCAGATGACACACTTTTCCCACGAGGTCTCTCACCATCTTAGCACAGCTACATGTGCATGCATTCTCTTCTTGAAAGGACAGTTTTCGACGGGGTTGTTTAGTGGGATGCATCTTTCACAGGTTTACAAACCAGAGGCTCCAAGGTGTCCAGTTCTTCATTCAGTGTATTTGGTGCATCAATCACTGGTGTTTCCTCCTGGTTCTCCACGTTCATTGGTTGCTCTGCTTTCCATGGGCCATTATCTCCTAAGTGCCGATCCAAAGACGTGCACTTGGCCTTTGCATTTTTCCTCGCCTTGACAGGTATAGGTAAATTTTCCTTCCCTTCTTTCTTCTCGGAAAGCTTTGTTGTAGATCGTTCTGGCACTACTGAATTCAGCCTCTTGCTCAGTGGAAGTGGGCAAGATGAGGCACCGGAGTAAAAACCTTTACTCTTCACCATTTTCACCTTTCAGTGCACTCTGAAATACAAGTATAAAGACACTAAATACAATATTAAGCAAAATAGTGGAAATATAAATGTTTCACATTACAGTACTGTAAATAATTACAGTACTCATACTGTATGTACTGTACTTTCAAGAATGTGCTGCTACTGTACTCTATACAACTCCAGTAATAACCCTTTCACACAGAAAAGCAACTTACTGTAGCAGGTACAGTAATTTGCTGATGAACAGAGATTTTTACTATGTGAAAGGGTCACTTTGATCTTACATTTTACCTGGGTCGGAGACCTGGTAATTTCGACGTGGGTTGACCCTTCACACAAAATAAATGCTTGTGTCCATCTGCAAATCACTAGGTAAAAGTGCTACTGTATGCCCAGTAATTTGATTGTCTGTGCCAAAAGGGGTACAAAGCGGGACCATCAAATAAACCTGTGCTTCAAATGCCGGATAAAGACAGGGTTTTTTGCTACAGTATTTTCTGTGTGAAAAGGGTGGGGCTATTTTTCATCAAGATCTCAGTTCTGTACCACTCATTAACTACAGTATGAAAATTTACTTTTTATAAGATACAGTACTTTCAGTTTTAGTTTGAAGGTTGTTTTGAGTTTTTTTTTTCTACAGTAAATATATACAGTATTCAATCAAATAGTGTATGTATGTATGTATGTATATATATATATATACATATATATATATATACATATATACTAAGCAGTGTCAGACAGTGAAAAGAGATAAGGTACTGGTACCAACCAATCAGCTCCCAGCTGTAATTTTTCAAGGTTGTATTTGAAAAATTACAGTTGGGAGTTCATTGGTCGGTGCAGTACCTTTATCTCTTTTCACTGTCTCCTAACACTGCTGTATATGTGTGTGTGTGCATATGTATATATATATATGTCTATATGTTTATTGTACAGTAAAAGCTAAAAAGTATTACACATCAAATTTCCTCACATGTACACCAGCGGATAATGTGAAATGTGGCCTGCTTGATGGAAACTAAGGGGCATACAGTATGTATCAAAGCTTAATGTGAGATAAAATTGAGAGATATGTATCAGCTTGTAGTTTACATTTTGCAGGCTGTGTTTAATAAATGATAGTTTGGAGCTGATTGGTTGGTGATCTATATTTCACAATTTTATCTCACATCAAGCTTTAATACATATTCCCCTTAATACGCAAAGATGCGTCTATGAAGGAGACATTATACCAGCACATTAGACACAGCAGTATTGCGACTAAAACAAGATGGTCGCTGAGCATACACAAGATGGCCATGAGGAGAAGACGGCAACGGGAGACTAAAAGGGGCAGCGGGAGGCTAGGAAACGATCAGTGGTATACGGTGTGTGATAGAGACCCGATACACAAAGCAAACATAGCAAAATGACTGTGAACCATAGCAAGCTACTTACAGTACCAGCGGGATGGTACTGTAGGAAACAGCTATAGAATCTCAGGGTACAGCAACAAAGGTGACTCGGAAGTCAGGCAGCATTGCAGATAGTAGTATCTCAAGGGTTCGTACTGGTGATACGTGCCAAAGAGATGATCCAAGCAGCAAGTCCATACGGTTAAGTAACAGATTCACAGTGTGGATCGCTAGGCTAGTCTGAAACGCTCTATTATTCTACCAGAGACAAAAGAATTCCTTGGTGTCCAATGGCATGGCAGAGTTTCAGCGGCAAGGTTTTCTTTGTCTCTGGTAGCATAAAAGAGCGTCTCAGACTGGCCTAGCTATCCACACTGTGAATCTGCTACTTAACTTTATGGACTTGCTGCTCAGATTGTCTCTTCGGCATGTATCACCAGTATGAACCCTTGAGATACTACTCATTTCAGTTATCTACCTCTGCAACTCTGCCTGACTTCCAAGTCACCTTTGTTGCTGTACCCTGAGCTTCTACAGCTGTTTTCTACAGTATCATCCCGCTGGTACTGTAAGTAGCTTGCTATGGTTCACGGTAATTTTGCTATGTTGCTATGTTAGATGTATATTTGTGTATCAGGTCTCTATCACATGCCGAATACTGCTCGTTTCATAGCCTCTCACTGACAGTCACAATATTGCAGCTATAAACAGACCCAATAACTCTGTGTAGTTATGTCCCGTCCATAGGGCCTGATTCAGACCCACTTGCGAGCGCTTTGGTGGGCAGGCCGGGGGCGTGGCTGCCCAGACGGAGGCATTCCCATGGGAACGCCTACCATCTGGGGCCGGCCCCACTGACATCACAAGTGATGTCAATGGGAGTGCTTTTGGCTCTGTTAGAGCCAAAAGCACTCTGGGGCTTGTGGCAACGAGACCCTACCACAAGGGTCTCGCTGCAAGCCTGATGGTTGTGATGGTCTTGACCAGCGACCATCATCATGGCCACTCGCATAACCTGTGGGTGGTAACCCACAGCTATGCGAGCGGCCAAGAGGCCGCAACAAAAAAGAAAAAAAAAAAACGCCCTGATTACACAACATTCTGGGCAAGTTTGTTATATGCTTGGATGGTCTTGTTTATTCACAAAAACTTATTTGTAGTGATAAGAGAAGTTTTTTTTTTAAAAGTGGTGAATGTATGTATTGTTTGTTCTTGTATGGAATACTATATTCTACTGTGTTTGGAACACAGGATAATGCAGTATTAATTTCAAGAATACCAAATTTACATTTATCAGTTGCATTGAAAACTACCCTGATCACCAAAAAAGAAGATAGTAGCACAAATCACCTAATTTCTCAATCTTCTCTGCATCACACAGGAAACCCTGTTTTGAATGCACTACTATACATCCTCCCATTGATAAACAAGGACTGGAACTAAACAAACCACAGTTTACTCCCCCTGGGTGATGTCACAATATTTACCTTTTCATCAATGTCCGCACTCATGATCGATGAACCCTAACACAGCTGCACTTATTTTAACCTGCACTGTCCACACTACAGTACCTCATTTGCAGGTCTTGATGTTGACTCATTTTACTAAGGCGCAAGATACCGGGAAAGTACCGGCATTTTGTTATGCTCTATATTATGCTATATATCAGCTTTTAAAATATTCTGAAATGTTTTTGGAATGAATAGTGTGTTACGTACTACACCATGCTCTCTGCTCTTTCATACTATGAAATCACGTATACTGTCAGAGACCACATCTGCACATGAGATCGATTGTGCACGAATCTATTGATGTTATACTATTTTTGAGACTAGTGCATTCTGATGATCACCATTAATTAATAATGTAATTTAGAGGTTGTTTTGAGGGTGTGACCTACAGATCTTTGGTTTGCTGCTGAGGAGCATCAGTGCACCCAAGGCCACTTCAGCATTAATATTGTGTACTTTAAGGAAGTTTGTCTTCCCAACTATTGTGAAAATAAGAATCCAGTTTTATTGCAGACAAATCAATCTAGTGCACCTGCCTACCTAACATCATTACATTGTATATCCCTTTGCAAATCCTTCCTGAATCCACATCATCCACAATCTATGGATCTCAACTTCATCTGCCATCTATGAATCCTAGCTTCTTTGCAACTCTCTCATAACAAACATCTATAACCACTACTTCTTGGCTATGGACAAGCAAGTTTTTTTTATTTTCTAGGTTAGTAAAATGCTACGAAGTAGCATTCAAAGTGTGACCAACTTATATTGTATTTAATAATTTTAGACTATTGGGAGAAAAAATAGTTGATTCATACGGGTGTATTTACTAAAGTGAGTTTTTTTATAATTGGAGATGTTGCTGATAGCAACCAATCAGATTCTACTTTTCATTTATCTAGCACCTTCTAGAAGATAGCTAGAATCTAATTGGTTGCTATGGGCAACATCTCCACTTTTAAAAACTTTCAATTTAGTAAATTTACTCCATAGACTAAAATTATGAAACATAATAATAATGTCCACACAGCTAAATACCAGGAATCTGTAGAATATAAACAACTTAATTCTATAATATGGATTTACAAATATTACATATTATTCAATACATTTTGGGTCACATTGTTTATTATGTGAAAATGTATTATATATTATATTAGTAATAGGTTTTTTTTAATACAAGTTGGTTATTTAGAAATTCTCAAAGGTTCTAGATAATTTAACATTTCATTCCCAGGCTAGAGCTATGTTGCACCAAAGGACAAATTCCCCATTGTGTATTATTACTTCAAATAGTAGATATTGGAACCAGAAATCAAATGAGATGCTTATTAGCTACTTAATGAAGTCGAGCAACATTGACCTTAGAGAAACATTGATCTTAAATTCAAAAGATTTTCAATCTGTAACATTAAATCTCTATTGAAAATGTTGTCTTATTATGGATTTTTAAATGTAAAGTAAGTAATTATTGTGGGTTATTTTATAACATGATGTGCAAAATTACCATTTTTAAATATGCTATTATTTTTTTTTTTTTAAATTATGCCATGCATTCTAAGATAGGGAGCAGAAACAAACCAACCAAAAATAATAATAGATGTTACGTATATGGTATTAGATTACAATAATCCATCTTTCCCTAGAAGTGATTTGCTTTTGTGCTATACATTAATCTATATTAGTGGTCAACAATGTGTTGCTTCTTTTTTAATATTCTAATCCTATTCAAATTTAACAGACTGGGTAAAAATAATTATATACAGTATTATTATGTTTATTCTGTTGCTGGATAAAGTGGTGGAAAATGGATGGAGTCAAACAAATACTGATAAAAATATATAAGGAAATAGTAATAGGCATCTGGTCAGTGTTTCCAATCACCATATCACAATTTCTTACTTTCTTTCTGTATCATTTAATTGGTTAAGGACTTATAGACCATGTGTTACTTTATGACTACTACTGTAGTTTACAGAATGAGTATTTCATATGTACCTAGAATAATGTTAATTTCTAATCTTCTGCAACACTTAGGGGCCTATGTATCAAAGATTGATGAGAGAGAAAATTGTGAGATATAAATCACCAACCAGTCAGCTCCTAACTTACATTTTATAGGCTGTGTTTGAAAAATGACAGTTAGGAGCTGATTGGTTAATTCTTTTTCTCTCACAATTTTATCTCTCATCAAGCATGACATTTTTTTTCTTTCATTATTCACGATGACTTGCCAAGTGCATTGTTGAGAAAATGTACTTGTTTGTGAGCCTACACTTAGGCACTATCAATTTTCTATGTAAAAGCCTACCTGACCAACCTAGCTTTTGCCTTTGAAATGATTGCTGCTATCAAAAATTGGGCAGACTCACTGCAATCATGCCAATGTCTTCTTCACACAAACAATTTCATTGTTAATACCAATACACTACTATTGCTTATGTTCAAATGGCTTTAACACGTTATACTAATTTGGTGAGTCCAGTCCCTACTAAATCACCATTTTATTTCATACAGCAATTTTTCATGGTTAAACGCAATTGGTTAAGAGCACACAATATTTTTTTTTTTAGAAAGAGCCAATCCATGAATTTGCCAATATGAAAAAAAATATGATTGTTATTATTATTCTTTTATTATATTTTATTATTATTATTATCTTGTATTATTATCTTTTATTATTATTATTAGCTTTTATTTATGCAATGGCACAGAGAATCTGCAGCACTTTAGGAACATGATGGTATACAACCAATTACAAAATACATTATACTGTTACAAACTATTTTACAAATTGACAGATTACATAAAGACAGTAAGAAAGAGGGTGCTGCATGTAAGTTATTACAGTCTAGGGCTCAATATAAAATATGAGTCTGCGCTAAGGATTGAAAACACAAGTTGAATTTTAATAATTATTAAAATGTATTACATAATAACACATATACCTATGACTGCAGTCACAATGTATAAATATCAAAAATAATAAAAAATACTAGGGGTATGCACCGGCCACTTTTTGTGTTTTGGATCTGGATCTTTCTTCGTGTTTTGGATCTGGATTGGTTTTGCCAAAACTACCCTTTCGTGTTTTGGGTTCTGGGTTTTGTGTTTTGGATCTGTATTTTTTTAAAAAAAAGCAGCATAAAAAAAGTTTAAATCACATAATTTTGGGGTTTTTCTGCTCCTATGCTATTATTAACCTCAATAACCTTAATTTCCACTCATTTCCAGTCTATTCTGAACACCTCACAATAGTGTTTTTATGTCCAAAAGGTTGCACCGAGGTAGCTGGATGACTATGCTAAGCGACACCAGTGGACGGCACAAACACGTGGTCCATCTAGGAGTGACACTGCAGTGGCAGACAGGATGGCAGTTTAAAAAACTAGGTCACAAACAGTACATAATGCAAAGAAAAAAAAAGAGGTGCAAGATGGAATTGCCCTTGGGCCCTCCCACCCACCCTTATGTTGTATAAACTGGACATGCACACTTTAACAAACCAATCATTTCAGCGCCAGGGTCTGCCACACGACTGTGGCTGAAATTATTGGTTTGTTTGGGCCCCCACAAAACAAGCTGGCAATGAATCTGTCCCTGCACAAACTGGCTCTACGGAGGCAAGATGTCATCCTCATCCACCGATTCCTCACCCTCTTCAGTGTTGTGTACATCCTCATCCTCACAGAGTATTAATTCGTCCCCGCTGGAATCCACCACCACAGGTCCCTCTGTACGTTCTGGAGGCTGGTCTCCCTGGAAGAGTTGATAATTCATTTTTATGAACATCATTTTCTCCACATTTTGTGGAAGCAACCTCCTACACGTTTTGCTGACAAGGTTCCCGGCTGCACTAAACACTCTTTCGGAGTACACACTGGAGGGGGGGCCTCAGGTAAAATAGAGCCAGTTTGTACAGGAGCCTCCAAATTGCCTCTTTTTCCTACCAGTAGAGGTACGGACTGTCTGACATGCCTGCTTGGATGCTGTCACCGATGTAATCCTCCACCATTCTGTCAATGGTGAATTTGTCAATTTTAAAATATGCAATGACAGTAGACATGTCAGAAATTGTTGCCAGGTCCTTCAATCCGGACCAGATGTCCAAACTTGGTCCTGAGTGCCCTGCATCACCGCCAGCGAGTTGCTTAGGATACCTAAGTTGTTTCCTGGCAGCCCCAGTTGCCGGAGAAAATGAAGAAGGAGCTGTTGACATGTCATGTTCCGCTTCAGCTGACAGTGTTTTCACCAGCAGGTCTTTGCACCTCTGCAGGCTTGTGTCGGCCGGAAAGAGTGACACCACATAGGCTTTAAACCTAGGATCGAGCACGGTGGCCAAAATGTAGTGGTCTGATTTCAACAGATTGTCCACCATGGAATCCTGGCAAAGCGAATGAAGGGCTTCATCCACAAGTCCAACATGCCGAGCGTAATCGCTCCATCTTAGCTCCTCCTTCACTTTCTCCAGCTGCTTCTGCAAAAGCCTGATGAGGGGAATGACCTGACTCAAGCTGGCAGTGTCTGAACTGACTTCACGTGTGGCAAGTTCAAAGGGCTGGAGAACCTTGCACAACACGGAAATCATTCTCCACTGTGCTTGAGTCAGGTGCATACCCCCTCCTTTGCCTATGTCATAGGTGGATGTATAGGCTTGAATGGCCTTTTGCTGCTCCTCCATCCTCTGAAGCATATAGAGGGTTGAGTTCCACCATGTCACAACCTCTTGCTTCAGGTGATGATGGGGCAGGTTCAAGAGTGTTTGCTGGCACTCCAGTCTTCAGCATGCAGTCGCTGAATGGCGAAAGTGGACAGAAATTTTTCGGTCCACCCAAAGCGTCTCCTGCACGCCCCTGTCGCTTTTCAGAAAATTCTGCACCACCAAATTTATTGTGTGAGCAAAACATGGGACGTGCTGGAATTTGCCCAGATGTAATGCCCGCACAATATTGGTGGAGTTGTCAGATATCACAAATCCCCAGGAGAGTCTAAGTGGGGTAAGCCACTGGGTGATGATTTCCCTCAGTTTCTCTAAGAGGTTGTCGGCGGTGTGCCTCTTACTGAAACCGGTGATACACAGCGTAGCCTGCCTTGGAACGAGCTGGCGTTTCTGAGATGCTGCTACTGGTGACACTGCTGTTGTTGCTGCGTAAGGTGATACATCTACCCAGTGAGCTGTCACAGTCATATAGTCCTTAGTCTGCCCTGTTCCACTTGTCCACATGTCCGTGGTTAAGTGGACATTGGGTACAACTGCATTTTTCAGGACACTGAGGACACTTTTTCTGACGTTTCTGTACAGTCTCGGTATCGCCTGCCTAGTGAAGTGGAATCTAGACGGGATTTGGAACCAGGGACAACACTACCTCCATCAATTGTCTAAATCCCACTGCACTAATGGCGGATACCGGATGCACATCTAACACCAACATAGCAATCAAGGCCTCAGTTATATGTTTTGCTTCAGGATGACTGCTGTCGTACTTCATCCTCCTTGCTAAGGACTGTTGGAGGATCAATTGTTTAGTAAAAGTAGTGGTGTTCCTACTTCCTCTCTGGGATGATGAACAGCAGCAGTGGCAGCAGTAGGCGTAGCAATGTAGGATCCTCCGGAGGAATCCCGGATAGGAGAGTCAGTCATGCCAGTGACATGGCCTGCAGGACTACTTCTGATCCTGACTAAGGAGGAAACTGACGAGGAGGGAGTTGATGGTGTGGTTTGCAGGCACTTGGATACAACAGGACGAAGGGATTTAGGTGTCCCTGGACTGCTTACTGTCTTAGCCAAAATTTCTGAACTTGACAGTAACTTTTTATGAACGTGCTGCAGGTGACGTATAAGGGAGGATGTTCCTAGGTGGTTAACGTCCCTACCCCTACTTATTTCACCTTTACATATGGTACATATGGCAAGACAGTTGTTCTCCGGATTTGGATAGAAATAATGCCAGACCAAAGAGGTGGAATGTTTGGTCTTCTGCCCAGGCATGACCGTGATGGGCTTTTTCATCCCACGGACAACAACTGTCTCCCCTGGAGCCTGATTTAAACAAACCACATCACCATCAGAATCCTCCTTGCCAACTTCCTCCTCAGCGCCAGCTACACCAGTATCCTCATCCTGTTGTACTTCAACAGTGACATCTTCAATTTGCATGTAAGCAAGTGGACTGTGGGTGCTCCTTTTAGCACTTGCAGAGGGCGAGCAAATGGTGGAAAGAACCACCTCTTCCCGTCCAGTGCTGGGAAGGTCAGGCATTGCAACAGCCACCACACTTGGACTCTCCTTGGAGATTTGTGATATCTTTTTAGAACGCACAGTTCTTCACTGTGCTTTTGCCAGCTTAACTCGTTTGATTTTTTTAGCGGGATGAGGGCTTCCATCATCATGTGAAGCTGATCCACTAGTCATGAACATAGGGAAAGACCTTAGCCGTTCCTTGTCACTCCGTGTCGTAAATGGCATATTGGCAAGTTTACGTTTCTCCTCAGATGATTTAAATGTTTTTTTTAAGGTCATTTTCCTGAACTTTGTCATTTGGGATTGTATATGCCCTCTACTATGACATTGGGCATCGGCCTTGGCAGACGACGTTGATAGTATGTTATCGTCTATGTCATGACTAGTGGCAGCAGCTTCAGCACTAGGAGGAAGTGGTTCTTGATCTTTCCCTATTTTATTTTTATCGGAGAGAGTTTGGTCCTCCATTTATGTTATATTGATATATAAGTGCGGCTAAGGCGCACACAAACACAGAAAATAATTTTTTATTTTTGTTGGAGACTAGTGCACTTTGTGGGTTACACCACCCTTTAAGAAATGAGCCAGCCGGCTCTTTACTTATGGGACACAGGCGCACACTTGGCGCTGCTCCTTTGTTGGTGCACGTGCAGCTACAGTGCACACAATTCACAAAGACTGAAAAAAAAGAAGATTTTTTTATTTTTTGTGGAGCGCACTTTGGGGGTTACACCACCTTTTAACAGACAGATGCACGCTTGGCGCTGCTGCTTTGAGGATGCAGGTGCACTACTGCGCATACATTTCACACACAAACACAGAAAAAAAGATGATTATTTTATTTTTGTTGGAGCACACTTTGGGGTTACACCACTCTTTAACAGACAGACGCATGCTTGTTGCTGCTGCTTTGAGGATGCAGGTGCGGCTACAGCCCACACAGTTCACAAAGACAGAAAAAAAAAGAATTTAAAATTTTTTGTGGAGCGCACTTTGGGGGTTACACCACCTTTAACAGACAGATGCACGCTTGTCGCTGCTGCTTTGAGGACAGTATCATATGCAGTGACAGTAGACATGTCAGAAATTGTTGGCACGTTCTTCAGTCCGGACCAGATGTCCAAACTGGCCCTTGACTTATGACACAGGCGCATGCTTGGTGCTGCTAATTTGTTGATGCATGTGCGGCTACATCGCACACAAGTCACAAAGACAGAAAAAAAATAGTTTTTTATTTTTTGGAGCACTTTGGGGGTTACACCACCCTTTAACATACAGACGCACGCTTAGCGCTGCTGCTTTGAGGATGCAGGTGCGGCCACTGCACATATATTTCATACACAAACAGAAAAAAAGATTATTTTATTTTTGTTGGAGCGCACTTTGGGGGTTACACCACCCTTTAACAGACAGATGCACACTTGGCGCTGCTGCTTTGAGGATGCACGTACAGTGCACTCAATTCACAAACACAGAAAAAAATAATATTTTTTGGAGTGCACTTTGGGGGTTACAGCACCCTTTAATGGATGAGCCAGCCGGCCCTTTACTTAAGACACAGGCGCACGCTTGGCGCTACTTTGTTGATGCAGGTGCGGCTACTGCGCACACAATTCACAAACCCAGAAACATTTTTTTTTTGCAATTAGGGGGAGCACCCCTGATGGACAGAGCACCCCCTGGACAACACTACAGCACCCCTTTAGGACTGGGACACTGCACAGGACTTTGGAGTGGACACAGCCCCTATGGACAACTGCCTGCACAACACAGCCCAGCCAGCCCCTATGGACTTTTGAGGAGTGGACACAGCCCCTATGGACAACAGCAGCACAGTGCAGAACAGCACAGCACAACACTACACTATACTACACTACACTACACTACACTGCACTACACTACACTACACTACACAGCCCAGCCAGCCCTAACTCCCACCCTCCCTCTTCACTGTCCACAGCCGAGTGAGAAAATGGTGCTGATGCGGGGACCTTATATAGAATCCAAAACCCGCGAGACCTTGAAGGCGGGATGATGACGTTTTGCCTCGATTTTAGATCCGAGTCAGGCGGGAAAAGTCGAGCCTGACTCGGATCGGCCTCGGATCGGGGAGGTTCGGATTTCAGAAATCCGAACCCGCTCACCCCTAAAAAATACACAACATTCGTTTACAATGTATCTGGATCCATATCCCACTCGATATGCAATTCAATAATACTTGTAATGTTGTATAGTACTAAGCATATAGGTGATCTAATTATACTGAAAATCAGTTATTAAATGGGGGCTAAAGATCCATCTCCTAATTATGCCCTCCAGTGACTTGCTGGCTCCGGCGAGTGATTTTCACAGTGTGGCAGCTTGTTTCTTATTTTATATTGGGCATATACGGATCACCTACAGAGGTACTAACCATTGGTTTATATAACAGCTGGAGGGCATAATTAGGAGATGGATCTTTAGCCCCCATTTGCTAACTGATTTTCAGTATAACTAGATCACCTATATGCTTATATGCGTAGTACTATACAAGTATTATTGAATTGCATATCGAGTGGGATGCGGATCCAGATACATTGTAAACCAATGTTGTGTATTTTTATTATTGATACTTTGTGACTGCAGTCATAGGTATATGTGTTATTATGTAATACATTTTTATCATTATTTCAATTCAATTTGTATTTTCAATCCTTAGCGCAGACTCATATTTTATATTGTTCTCTATTTTTTAGAGGGAATAGGCAGTTATTCCTTTTTGAGTCAGCAGCTGTGGATTGATTGAATAATAATCTGTTATTTAGCGTACTCTATCTTTCTTTAAGACAGTCTATGGCTTCATTCATATACCATTTATTGAGGGCTTTATGAGTTTATAGTTTTGTTTCTTTTTTACACAGTATATAAGCCACATCCATATTTACATTTGTAATACCCTTCTTAACTATTACATTATTATTTCATTATTTATTACCAGTTATTTATATAGTGCACACATATTCTGTAGCGCTTTACAGAAAATATTTGGTCACATCAGTCCCTGCCTCAGTGGAGTTTACAATCCATGTTCCCTATCACATGCACACATAGACACTACGGTTAATTTTTGTTGGGAGCCAATTAATCTATCCATTTATTTTTTGGGTGTGGGAGGAAACTGGAGTACCCAGAAGAAACCCATGCAATATACAAACTCCACACTGTTAGGACCATGGTGGGAATTGAGCCCAAGACCCCAGTGATGTGAGGCAGTAATGCTAACCATTACACCATCCATGCTCCCCACATTATAAGATTTTATGAGCAGTACCCTTACTATATTTTAGACAAGCAGTAACTGTACTATAATCAGTATTGCTGAGGAAGATGTTGGCACTTTCAAATTAAAGGATAGTTAAAATTAAAAGAGAGTCATCTAACATTATTCTTAGTAAGTACTTCTGCCCACTGCAGCCTTAATTATCTATGCCAAACCCCACAAAACACCACTGTTGCCTATTGGTATAGAAAAAAAATAAAAAGAAGTACACAAAGGAAAGCAAGGTTGCCAGACAGATTTGCTGGAAGCTGTAGACATACAGCAGAATTAAGCATGATCAGTCTTCATAGTTAGTCACAATGGAATAAAAAGAAACATACAAAAAAAATAAAAAATTCCAAAGTATGGAAACTATTTATAAAACATTCTTTTATTTAGGTGCTTAAACACTTGGATTAAAAGTGACTATCATTAACTTTTGGTTCATTAAAATGTCTGGTTCATGCTTTGTATAGACATTACAGGAAATAATGGTCCCAGAAATGTTTTAAAGTCGATCTAAATCGATTAACTTCAATGTTGTGTGTTCAGGGGCTAAATCACACATTTGCTAAAACTCAATTTTTTATAACAATTTTTAAGTGTTAGCAAATGTTTGATTTAGCAACCTCAAAACTCATTATCAATGTTGATTGATTTGGATAAACTTTTAATTGACTAAAATAGAAATTGATTAAAATCAATTTTTAATTGATTAATAGAAATGTATGCATTGAACCAAATGTATTAGCAGAAAACAGTGCAATTCTGGCAAAAAAGTCACTAGATTTAAAGTGGCATTTAGTCTGAAGGCAAAATCAACCTGGTTTTGCATTTAAACTAATTGCTGCTTTAAAGTTAGTGACTATCTCAACAGAATTGCTCCACCTCCGATGAATCACGGGGCATTACAAATTTCCCATTGTTTGGAATCAACCTAATTTTCAACTTCAGAATGCTAAAAAAAATACATGTTACATTTTTTTAAATTTAAGTAGGCTTACTGTTATGGAGCATACACACTGTCAGATTTGTCAGATCTGTCAGATAAACGATTTGAACGATTTTACCAAAGATTAGAATGATTGGAACGATTTTTGACTGCATTAAAATGAATGGAATCGTCCAAGTCTGACTGCAAACACATCAGATGTCAGATATCGTTCATCTGACAGATATGTCAGATTTTCCTTCAGATATGAACGATTGAATGATTTTTTAAATCGTTATTGTTCAGATCTGAAGAAAAATCTAACCGTGTGAATGCACCTTAAGACTATAATTTTTTTTGTGTGTAGTGTTTATTATATGATGTTCTGATGCTAGTATGCCTTCTTAATGATGTATTTTTCTTCTGTTGTGTTGCAGATATATCTTGTAATTAAAATGGAACAAGATAACATGACTGTGGTTAAAGAATTTATTCTTTTGGCTTTTCCAAATCTCAATCAGTTTCAACTTTTGCTTTTTATTGTAGTCCTACTGATGTACATCACGTGTATTTTTGGATACATGACAATCATTTCCTTAATTATTTGGGACTCAACTCTTCATGCACCTATGTACTTTTTTATCGGTAACTTTGCTTTTCTAGAAATAATATATGTTTCTATTATTGTTCCACCATTTTTACACATCCTTGTTGCAACCAGCAATAGGATATCATTTGTTGGCTGTTTTGCACAAATGTATACTGCTAATACAATGGGAGTGGTGGAATGTTTTCTCCTGGTCGTTATGGCTTTTGATCGAGACTTGGCCATTAACGTTCCATTTCATTATTTTAACATTATGAGAAAACTAAAAACTAAGCTCGCATTAAGTTCTTGGATGGCCGGATTTGCCTTTGCATCCATCCCAGCCATATTTACAGCACAGCTAAAATTTTGTGGCCATAACAAGCTTGACCATTTCTTTTGTGATTTGACACCTCTGCAAAATTTAGCTTGCTCTGATTCCTTTGTCAGTAGGTTAGCTACAAACTCAGTAGCCCTTGTTGCTGTAATGTTCCCTTTCATAATTATTATAGGGTTCTACTTGCACATCATAGTCACCATCCTAAAAATTAAAAGTGTGGAGGGAAAATATAAAGCTTTCTCCACCTGCTCTTCCCATCTCATTGTAGCCAGTCTATTCTTTTTCACAACCCTTGTTGTGTATGGCAGACCATCTCGCAGCCAGTATGACAAATTTCTTGCTCTTATATATACAATAGTCACACCATTGTTAAATCCATTTATTTATGCACTGAGAAACAGGGATGTGAAAAGTGCATTCTTCAAGTCATTTGGTAATGTATATCCAATGCAACAACAATCCAGAAACAATTTAAGGCATGCCACATGAAATAGCTATGCCAGGAAATCATAAACTATTGCTCAGAATGGGATGCGGTCAAAATGCCTGGAAGCCGTTTGACTAAATTTAGGCATCAAAATCCTGATGCGGGACTAAAGACAGGCGTCAACATACTGACACCTGTCTAAATCCCGACACCAGAATCTAGACATATGGCTTCCCGAAAGAAGGTAAGCTGGGCAGTGTTAGTGCTTAGCCATGGGAGGGAGGGTTAGGTTAGGGAACCCGTGAGGGGACATGGGGTAGGCACCACCCCGGGAGGGTTAGATTTAGGGTGTGGGGAGGGGGGTTAGGCACCACTGGGGGGAGGTTAGGGTTAGGCACCACTAAGTTAGGGTTGGGGGGAAGAGGGGAGGGTTAGGGTACTTACCAGCCCCAGTCAGAATCCTTATGGTTCAGGATTCCAGCATCTGTATTTAGTCCGGTGGCACTACATACCGATTCTGCTCAAAATAATGTTTTCAAATTTATAAGTGATAAAGAGAAAATGGCATGATCGCATTTAGGGCCTGATTCATATGTGAATGCAATGCCGATATTTGCACAGATTGAGTGATGTTTAGCCATTACGCATGTGTGTAAGCCACACTGCTCATGCGCAGTGATTGTTTTGCAATTACATTCACACAGAGGATTCAATTGCAAAGTGAGTGAAAGGTAGTCAGCATTTGGGAGTAGGTAATTGAGGGGTGGTTAGATAACCGACGGCATGTTGGACCATTTAAACACTGTTTTCTGGGTGTGAGTTAATTAGCCACTGCATCCTTGATTGCAGCAGGAGAGCTCTCTCCATGTCTGGAGACTTGCTATGTCTGCAATAGCTTAAGGTGGCCATGCACGGTGAGATTCAAAAATTGGTCAGATCAGTTGTACGATTTCCCTTGAAATTTGTATTTAAAATGCAACTGTTTCACATAAGACCATACGATTTGATCAATCACATCACATAATGTGTGTGAATTCCTACACAATCAGTTGAGATCTCTCTGCAAAACCATCTGATCTGCGATCCAACTAGACAACAGCGGGGACGCGCATCGGGGTCCAGAAGACTCAAAATACAGCTATTTTCAAATGATTGGTCTGTCCAACCTGTGGAAACTGCCCAAATCGTGTGATCAGTCGTCCCGTGTATGGCCAGCATTAGACTTATGCAAAACTCTGATAGCTGCCTGATCTGCGTTAGATGTTTTCGCTGCTGTGTGTGAGCGGCATATGTGAGATACATTTGGTGGGTGACTCTAAGCACTGGATGGTGAGTGAGTCATTACCATATTTTTGCAATTGTGATATATAAGAAATCGCAGCTGCGATGGAATTTGGGTCCACATCTGAATCACGCCCTTAATCAGGACGTCTTCCTCTTTTTTTCCTTTTTTATTCTTTCTTCTTTCTTATTTCTTTATTGTCCTTCCTTCTTATTTCTCCTTTTCCTGCATCTAAAAAAAAAATCAACTTAAAAGTTTTGGAGAAATTGCAAATTAGGAATTTGAGACTGTTTTGAGCTTGTACAGGTCACAATGTAGCTACTGTAAATTAGAGCTGGACAAACATCAATTTTCTGTGCATTGTTTACGTGCTCAAAAAATATACAACTATGGCCCTCATTCAGACCCACTCGCGAGCGGCTGTCCTCTCGCAAGTGGATCGATGGTCTGCACTGCGCATGCGCGAGATGCGACGAGCGAAGGACTTTCCTTCTTTATCTTTGACAAACACTTCCAATTCATATTCCCACGGACACCTATAAAAGACTATAACAGACTTTATCTGGGCTGAGAAAAGTAAAAATGAGAATGCTCCCGAGCAATCATTTGAATGGCAGATTAGGCATCCCAAACCAAACTAAATACTACCAGGCAACACACTTGGCCTAATGTGTCCTTTGGCACACCTCCACTCTTTGTCATTCATGGACCACTATCCAAGCCAATGCTCTCTCACTCTATTCCCCTTATTCCACATGTATGCCAGTCTTCTATAGCCAAAACCTTTCCAACATTTTGATTCTCTCTCTCCATATGTGACCAATGCACTCATTACTGCCAACTCCCTTCTGCCTCTCTGCAAACTTTCCCTGATTTTGAAGGGCTGCAAACTTGTTTTGGTCTTCCAAACTCTCTCTTCTTACAATATTTACAAATCAGACACTTTTATTATTTCTTGATTGTGCCTTTCCCCATCCCACTATGTTCCTCTTTTGATCACTTTGCCCTCGACACTGGGTGTCAAGGGGCCTAATCTCCACACTACTATCACCTCACACTTACCAATACTTAACAAGTCAAAGAGGCCCATGAAATAGATTGGAGAGAGATACAGGAAAGACACTGGATCCTGAAGAATGGCTAAAAATTAAAAAATAATTAGCTAAAAGCTCTCTATCTTGCCTGACTGTCCTTCATATTTCCCACATCTGCTTATCTTTGTGGGTGGTTTTAGGGCCAATGTGGCTCCCTGCTGCACATTTGGTGGTTGTCTCCCAAAACATCAGACCTATTGGGATTACATTCATGATCTTATCCTGTCTGTGATGGGTTTCCATATCCCAGATTTACCTGCTTTTTTCCCTTCTTTCCTGTCCTATTTCACAGATCTCTAAACTCAGTTAAAACTTAAAAAACACATCCTAAATGCCACTAAATGTTAGATTGCTCTCCATTGGAAAGATAATACTCCACCCTCTCTATCGGCTACAATCCACGCAATCTGGCAAGTATACCACATGGAGCATATTATGGCTAGTCTTAATGATATACCTGACCATTTTATTAAAATCTGGTCACCACTGACTGACCACTATGAGGCTGAGCCACCCCTACATGCTGGCTAACTTCAGCCCAATTTAGTGGATGTGTGTCATGGTACAGTGAACCCCCTCATATCCCCTCTCCATCTCTTGCTTCTTCCTTCTCTTCTTTGACTCTGTTTTCCCCTCTCAGTCAAATTTGCTCAACGTTCTTTTACTGATCAGTTGATACTAAAGACATTGTTTATTACTTTCTGTCTATTAGTACTACATTTTAAGAAGTTTTAATATGCACAGTTGTCTATATTTATTGGGAACTAGTTCCCTCTATACTGCTGATGTTACTGTGAAGCTTTATTACTGCTTTGTTTATTCTCTGTAATTTCGGGTGTGGTTCATTAGGTCTACATTGTCTCGATAGACAATGGAAGATAGACAGGCAATAGATAGATAGGGACTGAAGGTTGACAGGGTCTGCAGGTCGACACACTAAAGGTCAACTCATAACAAGGTCAACTGGTAAGGTTGACAGGTACAAAAGGTCGACTGGCAATAGGTCAACACACTAAAGGTTGACAGGGACTAAAGACTGACACACTAAAGGTCAACATGCTAAAGATCAACTGGTTACAAGGTCGACAGGTATGAAGGTTGACAGGCAGTAGGTCAATACACATATAGTCAAATGGTCGACTCATTATTATTATTATTTTTTTTTTTAGTGTTAGGGTTAGGCACTTACTCAGATGGGTCGACTAGTAACAAGGTCGACAGGTATGAAGGTTGACAGGCAGTAGGTCGACACTCATATAGTCAAATGGTCGACACTTTTTTTTGTTGGGGTTAGGCACTTACTCCGACTATTAGGCACTTACCCCGACGGTTAGGTGTAGGCACCAAGAGGATGGTTAGGGTAAATATTAGGGATAAAAAACAAAACAAACCATGTGTCGACCATTTGCATATCAACCATATGAGTGTTGACCTAATGACCATGTTGACCTTCACACCTGTCGACCTTTAGTGTGTCGACCTTCTGACCCTGTCAACCTTCAGTCCCTGTCGACCTTGTTACTAGTTGACCTTCAGTGTGTCGACCTTCAGTCCCTGTCTATTTATTGCCTGTATATCTTCCATTGTCTACCCAAACATTGTCTATCTAGACAATGTAGGCCTAATGACCGGATACCGTAATTTCTTGTTTAAAATCTTTGATAAAAATCTTTATTAAAAAAATTACTCAAAAAAATTAAATGATTATTATCTGCAGCATTAGGGTGACAAGGGGGGTATAAAATACTCTTAACTTGGTTCTTAACTGGTACCAAAACAGTGGGGATTAGGTACTGTAGGAGGGGATGGTGCACTATGACCTGGGAGTCCACTTGTCACCACTAAGGAGCCCTGGTTTCTCTAACTATATTATATGAAGACACAACTGTCTATTTGCATCATTTCATTGCCATCTCCATTTGAAGAAGATTCACAATTGATTTTCAAAACAATATTCTCTTTTGTGTATATGATATTTCAATGCATTATTATATTCTATACAAAATGGGTAATGTGAATTTAGTTCCTCTTTCCTGCCTGGGGCATCACTCTCTGCTCTGTGCTTCTAGCACACTCTGGACTGTATCTCAGCAGTTTGTTACAGTGTGTAGAAGCACCAGAGCAGAGAGCAACACCCCAGGCAGGAAATTATATTCCTATTTTCAGACAACAAATTCAAACTTATCCTGCTCATATTTTCTGGGCAGTTCAATCTGACCAATAGACTCCACTACAGTAGTACAGTAGCTCTAGTAGTTAGAGCTAAATTATTAGAAAATCACCAAGCCAGTTGACCACATTGTTACATTGAAAATTAAACCATTATATGGATGGCTTTAGCAAAACCAAATTCTGTATAAAACACTAACATGTGATGAGTGATGCTACGGAACGGGATTGAAATGTCGGCGGCTATTTAGTCACCGGTTCAAATCCCGACAGTGGATGCCTGACATGAGGATCCTGACTGGGTTAGATAAATATACTAACCCTCCTCCCCCCTAACACTAACCCTTCCTTAGTGGTGTCTAACCCTAACCTCACCCCAGGGTGAATAAACCTAACCCTCCCTCCCTGCACCCTGAACCTAACCCTCCCGGGGGGTACCCAAACCTAACCTCCCCCCAGTGGTGCCTAACCCTCCCTTTTAGGGGTACCTAATTCCTAATCTCCCCCCCAAAAAACCTAACACTAACCCCACTAGACACCCTAATATTAACCCTTCCCCCGTGGCTAATGCTAAGGGTGCCCAGACTTATCTTCATTCAGGCTGGCATCCTCTGCGTTCCCGCATCGGGATTAACATAGACGTTGGTATTTCGATGCCTATGTTACATCCCTTGCTGGGATTTTGCTGTCAGCATTTTTATCATTACATCCCCTTTGCTACGTATATGTATTCATTGTTATTATTAATGCTGTATCAACTGGCACATATCAATATTTTGACCAGTGTTTGTGCAGTTTGTTCCAGCTCTCATCCTGAGAGATGATTCTCAGTTAGGAGATAACATGGTGAAGGGATTATACAGTATACTGTACGAGTATTTATTAAATATAAAACACATTGGTAACTGAACAAACCATCACACATCTGTAAGGAAATTGCCTAGTACAGTGAAGGGTCAGATGAAACAATTGTTACATAATATCATATATATCTCAAGTGGTGCAACAGTATTGTTCATCTGCCGCATACAGTACTATATATTGTAGGCCTGAAGTCTGAATGGAGAGACAGGACTTGATTCATACAGAAATAATCTACTATTGGAACAAAGAGCTCGTACTTAGTCTCACACCAATCACTATGGACTTGGTTGAGTACTATGTTATTGTTCCAAAAAGAATCTTCTGCTATATTGTGCAGTAACCCAATTAAGGACATATTACCACTGTAGGCTATTGGGCAGTTCCATATTTCTCTAATTGCAAACAGCTGTAGTGTGCAAATTAGTTATAGATAACCCCAGCATATATGTTTAACCATTGACAGTGGCAGATATGACTATACACTCTAACCAGATAAAATAAAAATGTCTACTCTATTAAACAATTCTATTTATAGCCAGTTGAATGGATTTCTCAATATAAATTAAGAAAAAAGATTCTACAAAGTTCTAATCTCAGATTACCACATTATCATTATTCTCTGTTTTGGAGGCGCTACACAAATTAGAGTATTTATTAATAAGTGTGTGTATTGAATATATAACAATTGCTATTTTATCATTTCTGATGTCACATAAATTATGCAGCTTTTATTTATTTAAATATTTTTTTTTTATAACAAATTGTTAATACAATTGTATTGACTCTATATACAGTATGTGAATTTAGTTAATATGTGGCCTAGAAACTAGTTTTTTTATTTGCATTGTTTAAATTCAAAAATTTCCTACATCCATATACTGTATATGGAATATTAATATTTTTCAAAGAAGAAAAATTTCCAAATATCTTCATTACATTTTGGTCAAACAAAGACATAATATGGTTTGAATCTCTTTATTACCAACTTTAGCTACATTAACTACACAGACATCCTATAGTGCAATCAGGGGAGTAGCGAGGGTGGCTCCAGTAGAGCACCTGCTCCAAACGCCTGATCTGGCCAGGGTGCTGGAGATCAGCCATCCAACGAATGACAGAGCACCTGCTAAGCTGAGCGTGAAACACATAAATAGATCAATGCTTCCAAAAAGGGGCATGGTGTGAACAGAGCAGCGATTGTGGGTCCGCCCACACCATGCCCCCAGCAAAGATGCACTGATCTCTGTATAAGGCATAATGTGAATAAGGGACACTACTATGGCATAATGTGAACTATGGACATTACTGTTGCATAATATGAAATGTGGGGACTACTGTTTAGCATAATTTGAAAAAATAGCCCAAACTGTGGCATAATGCTAATTAATGGCACTAATGTCTGGCATAATGTGCATTGTAGCCATTATTTTGTAACATAATGTGAATAAGGGGACTATTGTTGCATAACATGAATAAAGTACACTACTGTGTGGGCACTACTGTGTGGCACAACATGAATTGTGGGCACTACAGTGTGGTTTATTTTTAATTGGTGGAATTACTTTAGTGGATTGGAATATATCTAGCCCTCCATGTCCCAGTTTGATACTGCCCCTAATGTTTACTTTTATTTCCCTTTAATTTGCCCCTACATGCTGAACACGCCCCCTACCTGGCACACTTGGGGGTTGGGGGTGCGGTAGCACACACATGCTCCAGGCATCATGGCAAAATGCTGCAACCCTGAGTACAGTAGCACATTATAAATTGGAATTGGCAGTTAATCATGGATTGAGTTACAGGATCATCAAAAGAAATGTAGTTATTATGAAAGGAATTGTGAACCCCATATAGAGCAATCTAAGATACATACCATTTTCTGCATACATTTTTGAGGCATTTTGTACCTATGTATATTTTTACTTTAAAATTTAAAGTTAGAGCAACTCAATCTGAAAATAGCTTGACAGAATGCACTGGTTACAGAAGAAAATTTTTCTGCATTAAAGTCCATTTTTAAAATACTCTAATAGTATAGTTTAAAAAGTAATTGTATAGGGTGCAGTGTACAAGATCGAAAATCATATAGTTGACATTCCGCATGTTGACATGAAAATGCCAACATGGTCTGAATGTTGATATTGTGAATGTTGCCAGGGTCAACATTAATTCGCATGTTGACGTAGAGAATGTTGACCATACTGTCTAAGCCTAACCCTAACTGCAGCCTAATCCTAACCCTATTTGCTAATCACAGCCTTACACTGACCCTATCCTCTACCTCTACTATATTCATTTTGAACATGTTGACATTCGGAATGTTGAAATTCAAAACCAGTCAACATTACAATTTTAAAATTCTGAATTGTGAATGTCGACTATATGACCGCATATCATTGTATAGCTAGGAGTATAGTTTTGTTTTCTCTTATATTTTAAATTATTTCTAATAGTAAATAATTTTAAAAAGCAAAAATACTTTCTAAAATAGAGTATGTCTAATAACCTGGAGGAGACATATAAATATTTTCCTGCAGGAGTACATTTAATTAGTTTTTCAAGGATACACAAACGTATGAGCATTGTTGTGAATTGACAGTGGTTTCTAATTGAAATATACAACATTTTCTAACGGTAGGGTTGACCTTCTAAAAATAATCAACAGTTGATCCCCATTGTTTTCTAAACCACTATTACCCCACTATAAACCTGCCACAAATCGAAGGATCTGTGCAGACGTTGTTTGCTTAAACAATGTAAAAATCAAAAATTAGTTTGTAGATCCTCTCAAATTGATAACCAGCCCTAGGCCTTGAAGCCTAGGCTGATAGTTGTAAACATGTGGCAACAAAGAGCTTGGGGTCCCTTTTTTATTTTTTATTAAATAGCACAGAACTTTACCAGCCAGGGAGCTCTGCAATGTGGAAGGTCCTACACTGATTCCAACCAGCACTAGGCCAGTAGGCACCAGACCTGAGTTCCTTAAGTGGGATGGGTCCATAAATAAATTTGTGGATGCCCCTACTAGGTATATAAGTTCTAGTGCCATTAGAATTAGGAATTTCTCTAACAAATGTAGAGATGGGTGCAGGGTATTAGTTTTAAAAAATAGATTTAATTAATTTTGCCTGTAGTGATCTAGTTACCAGCATGGCCAGGCACCAAAAATGGCTGCCAGGGATACACAAAGTGCCAGCATGCCCTAGAACTTATGCCAAATGGAACCTATAGTGAAAAATGTGAATAATAATATAGACAACAGTTATATGTATAAACAAACTTTAATAAACACAAAAATACCCCTAAACTACTCATAATTAGCCATGTCTTATTCCATACTTGAAGAAAAGACAAAAATGTTAGCTGCGTACACACAAATACAGGTGAGAGAAAAGGAAGGAAAAGTAGTCTCTCAAGACTTTTTAAATAAAAATTTAATCACATATATACTATAAAATGTAAAATTTATAAATCAACCATATAAATTATATAGACATAAAAAGAATAACATATGTGAAAAAACTATTTCATAAATAGATACAGTAATTGCTCAATAGGTGGAGTAGTCCAGAGCGCCAGACTTCTCATTAACAGAAGCCATTCGCTTGACAGTGCTCCACTACCCTCTTAACAGCTTTTGGTAAAAATCTAGTAGGAGCAGTGGAGAGTAGACACCTACCTATATTCAAACTGTACATCTTTAGTTAGTCTCTCCGGAAGACAATATATACACTCAAGCTTATACAGCCATCTGTTTATGTTCATTTGACACTCACCTTTGTTGTCCTAATTCAAGTTTTTAACTTGATATAATGTAGAAAAATCAAGTTGCCAAATCAATTTACAGTAATCCCCAGATGCTCAAAATAAAGTAGTTTTTAAGATTAAAAAATCATTTAGTTTGAAGTTACAAAATATATCTTGATATCATTAGTGTTATAAAATTTCTCTTCAATTTGTTTAAGAAATCCACTTTTGCTTAAGTCAGGTGAAAGTTGAAACACGGGAACATTCTAATTATATATATATATATATATTAGGGATGAGCAGGCTCGGTTCTACTCTGTTCCGTTTTTTTTTTTTTACCGAATCTTATTGGCTATCCAAAACTCGTGACAGCTGAAACCCAATAAGATTCAGGAAAAAAAACCGAACGGAACCGAGTAGAACCGAGCCTGCACATCCCTAATAAATATATATATATATATATATATATATATTAGGGATGTGCAGGCTCGGATAGGTTCGAGTTTGCACGCAGGGTTCGGATTTTTCCCTCCAAAAAAATGGAACTCAGAACGAGGCAAAACATCATCTTGCATGGATAAACATCATCATTCCCGGACAAAGTCCAGGAATGATGATGTTTGTCCATGCAAGATGACGTTTTGCCTCGTTCTGAGTTCCGTTTTTTTGGAGGGAAAAATCCAAACTCTGCGTGCAAACTTGAACCTATCCGAGCCTGTACATCCCTAATAAATATATATATTTATTAGGGATGGTGCACTATGACCTCGGAGTCCACTTGTCACCACTAAGAAGCCCTGGTCAACCGTCTATTTGCATCATTTCATTGCCATCTCCATTTGAAGAAGATTCACAATTGATTTTCAAAACATAATTCTCTCTTGTGTATATTATACTTCAATGCATTATTATATTCTCTACACAATGGGTAATGTGACTTTAGTTCCGCTTTCCTTCCTGGGGCATTGCTCTCTGCTCTGTTCTTCTAGCACACTCTGGACTGTATCTCAGCAGTTTGTTACAGTGTATAGAAGCACCAGAGCAGAGAGTGACACCCCAGGCAGGAAAGAGGAACTGCATGGGTGAAATCTGAATTTAACCATAGATATATAGGCTCTTTTCCCCATCCATAGGAACTTTGAGAAAAGTAATTTGCAATATGACATCAGCATTAGATAAGCATTTGTACAACATAAGACAACTTTGGGAAAATACCACTCTTGAGAACAACAAAGAGAGCCAGGTGTGGCCACCCTTCTAACAAATTGGCGATGTTGCGTATTAAAGGAGTAAAATTAACTTCATAGAGGTCCTCCAATTTTGACAGAATATACTGTATATCCCCGGGTATTTTAAAGGAGACTTCGGGATATTGAACTGGGAAATAGCAGGGTGTAACGGTTGTAAGATATAGAAAAAATATAGATGCCATAGAGAATAAACCCAATTGGTCAGGCATTTACGAGGAAGTCATATCAACACACAGGAGGCTGTAGATGAAACACATTGGGTATAGAGAGCCATCTGCCTTATCCCATATTGTTTTGGATCCTGAAAATCTCAGGTGTATACTGCTCTGGTTCAGATAAGAGGTCATTGTTTTAAATGAATGTATGTGTGATATCTACAGTATTTTCTATTTAAATTGTTTACATTTCCAAAATATTATAAAATTAGGGTATTTGTATATTTTTTTTCTTGAGATTTTATGCTGAAATGAAAATCCTATTACAGGTATTTGGAGATTGTAATTGAGGAGTGACCTGACATTGGAATTTCTGATGAGAAACCCTGTTCAGATTCCACACAGATACACAAGTGAAGACTCTATATTCCAGAGATATAGTGTATGAAATAATATAAGACCCTTAAACAACTACTACAAATTATAAATACCTACCAATAATAGGTAGGTTCTATTTCTGGAGGTGCCCCCTGACCATCTCCTAATTTTACATAAAGTATAATCAACCAAAAGAAAGGAAAAGAGGGAGATATGGTGGTCTGGTGCACTAGTGGGTCATAATAATACATATTATAATAATATATATTAGAGAGGAAAGGGTAGGTAATATATAAAAAATAACTTATTGATAGATTATTTAAAATAAATAGTGTTTAGATTAATGGCGAAATATATTAAAATGATAGTCTACATAGATTATTGGATAATTACAGAATGGGTATCTACCAAGGTTACTAAAGAGGGGGATATATTCTCTTTTAATCCTTATCCTATTGCTCATAATGGGATGCTCATACAATCAATTTTGGGGTTCAGTAAATTGATGCTATATCCTATGAGTCTAAGAGAAAATACATAAGTAACTGATAATTACCTACTAGGATTAGATATTATAATAGGTGGTAAATTGATCTAATGTAGGAAAAGTAGTAATTAGTATTCTAGGCAATCGTCCATAAATAAGGATTAAAAAAGAGAATATATCCCCCTCTTTAATAAACTTGGGAGAGAAACAAATCTTTCTGGGATTTACATATACATACATTTTACCTTTTTTCTATAGTTCCCCCTTTCTTGTATAAAATATTTCAATAGAGGCTTTTTTAAACTAAATTTAATTAATTCATGATATGAATACCAATTAGATCGCATTGAATATAATAATAATAATAATGAAATCTGAATAAGATATGGTTACATACATTTACTAAATAGACTTTTTAAATCTACAAGTGTGTGGGTAGTTATTTTATTAGCATTAATATTTTCTTTATATAGAATATACAGAGTATTTATTCTAATTATTCCACTTAATGAGGTCATTTGGAATAATGGTTTTCTAACCATCAGCACAGTCTATTGAGGATACCTAAAGTTTGAAATGACTGCACTACACGCTAAGAACCAATCAAAATCAGTTATAGATGGAGGAGATCATGATCCACGAATGAGATTTGACAATACCGGAATAATTACCGGCAACCAGAGGCATTCGGGTTGCACTGCCTAGACAAAGCAGCCCCAGGCGAAACGAGCGTCGGCATTCCCTGCACGCTGCCGGTGGTCTACATTATCATATGTGGATCATCTATATATCAAATGTATCATCTCTAGCTGTTTGAAATATTTGTTTATGATGTTCTAATGCCTATGACCGCAGTATAATATGCAGATCATAAATAGAAATAACAAAGATAAACAGCACTCTGATGACAAATTAAAACATATTTAATACATATATTGGTAAATACCTTAATGAACATGTGAATGACATGTAAAAATAATAAAATGCCACACAAATCACTCCCTAATTGTCTCACATTGGTCCCAGTCATATGGGGAACATATTAAATCCATAGAGTAAAGGATGAGTAATGTTGAGAAATAAGGTCCAGCCAGATACTTACCCAGTCCTGTTGGTTAACAGAGTTGATCCGTTTCACAGTGCTGGCAGATAGTAGCACAATAGGGGTACCCCAAGCACAATTGAATTGCGGATTGTGAGGAGAATATCAGTGTCCAAATATAGCCGGGTTCCAATTAGCAATGTAAGCACTTCACACTGTATAGGTCCCCAGGGCACAAGTCCTCAGCTGGGCTGGCGTGGTGGATATCACCCAATGGTGGCAGCAATAGTATATAGTGGACTAGCAAACAGAATGTTGTGGAGTAGGCAGCCAATCCCTGATGCATTTTGCTGTGTCAAAATCACAGCTTTATCAAAGGTTATATTAGCACTCCTACAGTATCTTTAAAAATGTTTCTGTAATATGCAGATCATAGATACTGTTTATCATACCCATGTCAGCGTATTAGCAACTATTCAGTCTATATAGGCATATGTGGTGTTGTGTGATGTTACCTGCATATTATCATTAATTGCAGTAATAGACGCAGACTGTTGATACAGTTTATTTAGACTGCTACTAATAGCATATAATATGTGTATTAATACAAAGTATCTATTACTGGCAAACTATCTCTACCCCGCATTGGATACTGTTGTTGCTAAATACGAACAGTCTGCCACCAAATGACAGATCTTAGTTGCCAAATGATACTAATACATACATGTAATATACAGTGTGGCTATTATACCCACTACATTAATTATACACGTATGATGTGTCTATAGCCCTTTGGTACAATTAGGGTGACTAAGCTGACATTCTTTAGAAGACATTTGTCTTTTTATATCATAGACAATCTTGAAGAATGAATATCATAAACAACTAATACCCATTCTGTAATTATCCAATAATCATGTAATAGGTTTGATGATGGTATAAATCATCTGTATTTAAAATATCTAGAATTCACTCAGTTGGATACCTTTTGAGATATACAGTATCATTATGTTAGGATCACTATTTATGATTATAGGATCCAAACCACCGGCAGTAGTAGGAAGTATTTTAACCACAAAATTTAAATTTATGCTCTCTCTCACATTTTACATTCCAAATATTTTTTCTCTATATAGAGTATCATTTTAATATATTTCGCCATTAATCTAAACACTATTTATTTAAAATAATCTATCAATAAAAGTTATTTTTTTATATATTAACCACCCTTTCCTCTCTGATTATATATTATTATAATATGTATTATTATGACCCACTAGTGCACCAGACCACCATATCTCCCTCTTTTCCTTTCTTTTGGTTGATTATACTTGACATTCGAATTTGTTCATGTAGACACAGCAAGATCTTATGTGTACTGTAGGGCCACAGCTTTAAAATTAAAAGTGGAGGTGCACATGAAGTAATATATACAACATCTAGCAATTGGAGATATATATATATATATATATATATCTATATATATGTCCTGGGTCTGGCACTCCCCACTCACAGACAGCTTCGGCCGGTGCCCTCACAAATATCAATAAATCCAAAATGCAAGGTGTGGCACAGTCACAGCAAGAAATTAGTGGGACCACAAGCTGGTTCTCAACGTTTCAATATATTAGTTCATATTGTCATCAGGAAAAATTAATGATCAAATGTACGTACCTTTTATACCTCAGCCCACCTCGTGAATGCCGGTATGCAGGAGGGGACCGCTCATCCGCCCTGCTGCATACTGATGTCATCAATAACAGACATTCATTCACATGAGTGCTCAGAAAATGCCATCACCATGGTGATTCCTAGTAACAATGCAAAGATGCAACAAAATGTCAAGCTGTCTTTGTCATTTACAAATCAACATGAGCAAGTAATAAATGACATACCTTGTGACATTAAAGATATACAATACCAAAGTTAAATACTATAAATATTACACTAAAAATACAAAACAGGATTTGCACAGAATATCTAATAACTATCTCATTCCATAAAATAGGGTTTATACTATCTAAAGCTAGAAAATGAAATATTATCAATAAGACCTCTAGGTTGGATAACATCTAAACGATTTATCCATCTGGCTTCACATTGCAAAAGCCTTTGACGGCGATTAACCCCTCTGATGGAGGGAGGGATACAATCAATCATCCTGTATTGTAAACTACTGAGAGGATGGTTAAATTCACAAAAATGTCTCACGACTAGTTGATCACTATTTTTAGCTATTAGGGCTGCTTGTATGGCTGCCCTATGGTGGGCCATGCACTCCTTGAATTTTTGTTCCGTCTTTCCAATGTAATATAGCCCGCACAGGCATATAAATGGTAGATGTTGAAAGAGGAATTACAATTAAAATAGTGTCTTATTTTGTATACTTTGCCTGTGTGAGGATATTTAAAGGAGTCACCTGTCAGTAAAAACTGGCAGGTCACGCACGTACATTTAAAGCACCCTAGTCGCTGATTGCTAAGAAAAGTCGTGATTAGTTTTAACTAGAATATCCCTAAGATTACGGCCTCTAGAATAACAGGGCATCAAGTATTGATCTTGTATCCCCAGTGATTCATCCCCTTGAAGAATTGACCATAAGCCCTTAGCTGACTTATTTATTATAGGTGATGCAGTGTTAAATCGATTAACCCATGGAAACTTGCATGAGGAGTTCTTATTTACCTTACTACTCTGCAATAAGTCATCCCTATTCAGGGCTAATACTCTGTCTTTACAAATCAACAGTTCTCTCTTGCCATAACTCCTCTTCAGAAATTTACCTATGAGAAGATCAATTTGATGTACTGCCACATTAAAATCAGTATTAATACGTAAAATCCGAACCATTTGATATGGCAAACCGTTAATGATTTAGGATGGCAGCTTTGAGCTTTTAGTAATGTATTTCTATCTGTTACTTTAGTAAGGACTGTATTGTGTATTTTATCACTCTTTATAGATACTTTTACATTCAAAAAATCGACGGTTTGTTTGCTAAAGGTGAATGTAAATTTTATAGGACAGTCATTGTATTATGGTTCTCTAACAATCTAATAAGTATTGAAATATCCTCACGCCAAACCATGAATAAGTCATCGATGTAGCGTGTGAATAAAACAATATTATGAGAAATCAAGGTGTCACCAAAAAACAAACTTGTCTCAACAAAAAACATGAAAATATTAGCATAGGCTGTGCCATGGAACTGCCCATGGCACAGCCTCTGATCTGGAGAAAGAATTCATCCTGGTAAAGGAAAAAATTGTTATTCAATAATAAATCGAATAGCAAAATGATGATTTACATTTTTATGGAATCAAAGACACTCTTTTATCCAAGAACTCCTTAACCGCTCTTATGCCAAGGGAATGTGGAATAGATGTTTATAAATTAGTAACATCAATAGTCACTAGCCAACTATTGGGTGGAATATTCCCAAGATTTTGCAGTTTCTTTAGAAAACTTGTCGTGTCCAATAGAAAGGTATGCTCTTTTTTAATCAATGGCTGTAACAAAGTATCCAGAAAAGTGGCAACAGGTTGAAACAGTGAACCTCTTGCAGATACTATTGGTCTGCCTGGTGGAGGGTAAGCCCTTATGGATATTTGGTACAGTGTAGAACACAGGTACCAATAGAAAATCAGGAAGTCAAATTTCACGAAGTTGGTATTTAAGGACTCCGGCATCACAAGCCATATTGAGTATTTCCACTAAAGATTTTTTACATGTTGTGGATGGATCACCTCTCAATTTTTTATATACTGTAGAATCTGAGAGCTGTCGCATAATTTCAGTATGGTAATCCTGTGTATCTTGTAAAACCACCGCCCCTCCTTTATCCGCTGGTCGAATCATAAGGCTGTCATTTTGAGATAACATTTTCAAGGCTTGACGTTCCTGCAGTGACAGATTTGGATGGACAGATCTAAAAGATTGTAGTCCTGTATTCACTTGTTGATCCAGCAGTCAAATGAAAGTTCTAATGCTAGAGTTGTTAGAATTAGGGTCAAAGCTAGAAGGTTTTCCAAATTTCTTAAGTTGAATGGGAATGTTGGGCGGGGGTGTACTTATATTTTTGTTAAAGTATTCTTTCAGTCTCAGTTTCCTTGCCAATTCAGCTTTTTCTATTTTTCCAAGTGAAATCATCGAAAGGGACTGTGGGGATGAATGATAACCCCTTTCTCAATAGGCTATATACTCCATCTGATAGGTCATATAAGGACAGGTTGTAAATTAGGTCTTTTTTGATAGAGGTGGACGTCCGGGTCGCCCTTTGCCTCTTTTGTTGTTGCCCCCTTCTGGTAAACTTCCTTTTGGGCGTTTTCTTTTATCCCAAATTGTTTGCCTTGGTACGGGAACCTGATGCCATATTAGATTTTTCCACCTCACTATTGGAACTGAGATTATCCTGAGATGAATCTGTCTCCAGATGCATTTGATGTTGAAGGTAAGTACATCTGTTCCTCCTAAAAAAAGGACGTCTAGGTTCCTGTTGAGAATTACCAGTTAGCCAACAGTACACTGTGTGCTTCTCATAGTCTGCTTCTACTTTAATTCGTTTTCTTTTTTGAAGGAAATAAGTTCTCTCTTATAAGAAGAGACCTAGTTTTTAAGTCTGTCCAACCAATCATTATCTTTGTCAGCCGACAAAATAGGTATGTTGATTTGTTCAAAAGAGGCAATTTTATCCTTAACGACTTGTAATTCCTTTGTTGACTGTTCTATTACAAGGACCATCAAGTTGAAGGAACATTTATTTAAAATTCCTATCCAACGTTTACAAAAATGTGGGTCGAAGCATCCTATTGTAGGGCAATTCCGTACCGTGAATCCCCGTGGGATTTTTTTGGACTTGTAATAGTCACTTAAGGAGAGGCCATGGAGATAAAAATCTAGCTCCTTTTTCTTCATGCGGAGGAGATCTCTATAGATAATATCAGGTGCAATAGTAGATTCTGCCTCATCATTCATACCTTTGGAATATAGGATAGACTCCACTTCTGATTCTGAGTAAGTATGCGTGTCTCCAATGGGAAAATGTAAAAGCCTGAATGCTTCCTCATTGTCCTCCATTGTTTCAGCCATAATGATGTAAAAAAGACCAGATAAATAAGTGAAGAATAAACTATGCCCATAAACGTTCTGGCTGGCTATGACAGTATTCCAGTTTTATAGATGAATAGAATAGAATAATAATCTTTGTCACAATGATGTTATAGTTTCACTATAGATGGAAAAAAGGAATCACAAATATCCGCAAGTGCAGAGAAATCCAATGGTGAGTATAAAAAAGAAGAAAAAATGTGCTTTAAGAACAAATGCAATGTTCCAAAAGAACAGCACTAATGCATCCATAGACTTTAGATGGACAAACTTGGTAATATTAAGGGGGTGCCCTGACGTGAGTACTCACTCCACTGGTGTCTACTCATACATATATGTCCTGGGTCTGGCACTCCCCACTCACAGACAGCTTCAGCCGGTGCCCTCACAAACATCAATAAATAAATCCTTCTCCAGATCAGAGGCTGTGCCATGGGCAGTTCCATGGCACCAGCCTATGCTAATATGTTCATGTTTTTTGTTGAGACAAGTTTGTTTTTTGCTGACACCTTGATTTCTCATAATATTGTTTTAGTCACACGCTACATCGATGAGAGAACTGTTGATTTGTAAAGACAGAGGGCCTGATTCAGAGCCGCTCGGAAGTGCCCGCTCGTTCGCTCAACTGCGCATGCGTATGGGTCGTAATGCGCATGCGTAAACCAGTCATTGCGTTCAGAAATCGTGCACTTGTAAAACAGCGAAGAGCTGCTATTTTGAGTGACAGAATGAGGCGTTTGTGGGTGGTAACAGGGGAAGGTTCTTGAAAACGGGGGGGAGATCCGAATGCAGGCGTGCCAAATGGTCAAAACGCAGTTAATGGGTGTGCATAATTAACAAAGCAGCGTAATCGACCACGTCACTTGGTTGTCTTTTAGCCTGAACTGCTCGCAGTGATAGCGGGATGTAAATCCTACTGCAAGCACTGCGAGCAGTTCAGATGCCTTTCGATGTTCCCGATTAATCAAATAAATACAGGAGGTGACGTATGGTGCGAACGGCAAAGGGGCGTCTTTACAAAATAGCGAGTACATTTTTCGGATGCTAGCTCAGACATAGAGGCGTCCACAGACCGCAAAGAGCGAGCACTTAATTTAAATATCCGGCCCCTTTTTCAGAACGACCATCCACAAATAGTGTCCGGCTCTGAATCTGGTCCTGAGTATTAGCCCTGAATAGGGATGACTTATTGTAGAGTAGTAAGGTAACTAAGAACTCCTCATGCAAGTTTCCATGGGATAATCGATTTAACACTGCGTCACCTATAATAAATAAGTCAGCTAAGGGCTTATTGTCAATTCTTCAAGGGGATGAATCACTGGGGATACAAGATCAACAGTTGATGCCCTATTATTCTAGAGGCCGTAATCTTAAGGATATTCTAGTTAAAACTAATTCCTGCAATAAGAAAAAACAAATTAAAACTTTCAGCGACTAGGATGCTTTAAATGTACGTGCGTGACCTGCCAGTTTTTACTGACAGGTGACTCCTTTAAATATCCTCACACAGGCAAAGTATACAAAATAAGACACTATTTTAATTTGTAATTCCTCTTTCATCGTCTACCATTTATATGCCCGTGCGGGCTATATTACATTGGAAAGACGGAACAAAAATTCAAGGAGCGCATGGCCCACCATAGGGCGGTCATACAAGCAGCCCTAATAGCTAAAAATAGTGATCAACTAGTCATGAGACATTTTTGTGAATTTAACCATCCTCTCAGTAGTTTACAATACAGGATGATTGATTGTATCCCTCCCTCCATCAGAGGGGTTAATCGCCGTCAAAGGCTTTTGCAATGTGAAGCCAGATGGATAAATCGTTTAGATGTTATCCAACCTAGAGGTCTTATTGATAATATTTCATTTTCTAGCTTTAGATAGTATAAACCCTATTTTATGGAATGAGATAGTTATTAGATATTCTGTGCAAATCCTGTTTTGTATTTTTAGTGTAATATTTATAGTATTTAACTTTGGTATTGTATATCTTTAATGTCACAAGGTATGTCATTTATTACTTGCTCATGTTGATTTGTAAATGACAAAGACAGCTTGACATTTTGTTGCATCTTTGCATTGTTACTAGGAATCATCATGGTGATGGCATTTTCTGAGCACTCATGTGAATGAATGTCTGTTATTGATGACGTCAGTATGCAGCAGGGCGGCTGAGTGGTCCCCTCCTGCATACCGGCATTCACAAAGTGGGCTGAGGTATAAAAGGTACGTAGTTTTGATCATTAATTTTTCCTGATGACAAAATGAACTAATATATTGAAACGTTGAGAACCAGCCTGTGGTCCCACTAATTTCTTGCTGTGACTGTGCCAAGAGTGCCGCACATTGCGTTTTGTATGTGTATATATATATATATATATATATATATATATGTATGTGTATATATATATATATATATATATATATATATATATAGTATATATTAGGGTTTAGTGAAAATGGACGATTTCAGAAATCGCAAATGCTTAGGTGTGTTAAATTTACTATACCATGGAAGTAATTTATTGCCGAAGGTTCATCGTCCTAGGTCAATATCTTCAGCTCCCATAATTGCCTCAGTTTTGAAATTTGGTCTGGATAGGCAATCCTGCAATACATGTACTGCGGGACCCACGGATCCTGCTGTGCCACACATTTTGCCTCACATAGCGCGGAAAGCATTTCCAGACACAATTACATTATGCATTTGATGATGCTACGCAAGTGAAGACTCAAAAAATCATGTTAATTTGACTATAATTTAGCAGAATTCTGGTAAAATTCAGAACCCATCATGAGGAGATGGCTGCAGTTCGGGTCCCACTCCCCACCCAACCCAACCAACCAACCATGGAGCAAGAGATAATGTTTGTGCATGTAGTACATGTACATGTGTTGTGTCATCTATACATTATTGTGTCATCTATACATGAAGAAAGAGATGGTAAGTTATTTTGCAGCATCTCTGCAATAAGATTTTTTTGCAAATTTTAGCATTTTCTCCCTTGATTTTAGAGTATTTCTGATCATGCCGTCTCTTGCTCTAAGAGCCAGATACTCTATGGTTCACAATACTGTGTACGCACGCAGTTAAACTGCGATAGCAAGTCAAGCCACTGCAATCGCAATGCAAACGCAGCACTACATAAGGACGCCCACTTTACAATATGCACATCTGTAATACTTAGCAGAATAGCAAAACCATAAGTACAATCGAGTACCATCGGACCCATATGCACAAGCCCTGACCTTACTCAGAAATTTCTAACAGCCACGATCACTATTTGACCTCACACTGCGTATGGCTATACAGTGGATAATTTATGCATGCACATGCAACGGCAATCAGATGCACTGGCACACGCCTACTTTCTCCCAACCACCCCCACCATCACCACCCACAAATGTCACTTCTTGTCAATCACTCTGAGATGGGTCTGCATAGCCTCTGCAACTGCAGTCTCATTGACGGGTTCGCACATGCACACTGCGATGCGTACATTTGGCCAATTGCATGCGTATTAGCAACTGCAATCCAAGCTGAATCAGTCCCTAAATCCACATACAGATGCTGCGGCTGTGGAAACCAGCTTCACAGTCCTCTCAACGGCCTGTGTATGGCACAGAAACTGCAATATACCCTGTGATACAAATGCAACTGGGTCCATGACTGACAACATCAGTTCTTCCTCAGACATGTCTCTGAGGATCAGAGATGGAGTTACTTTAGTTGTTTCCCAGTCAGTTACCTCAGTATGGTCTTTGGCTTTGAAATTTACTGTATGAATTTGGAACTGTCTCACACTTTGTGCATTTTCCTGCGCTCTGTCATTCATAATTCTTTTCACAGCCAAACGTTTGATATGTTACCTTTCATTGAACAGCATACTGACCAGTAGATTTTCTGGATGCTAAAGTAAGCATTAGTCTAGATGACTTAATCGACTTTTTGTCGTGCAGGATCAGGTAAGTAACGCGAGTATTTTATAGCATTCCAGGTATGAATGCTTGTGTGTCTTATTTGCCAGTCTCTTTTAATAGAAAACCAAAGGCTGGCATATACCTTCATAATTTAATTTGTAAATGTTACCAGGTTTCGTGAAGGGCAATGTACAAGTGGAGACTGCAATTCCAAGCTGTCAGCCATCTGGAATGATGTGACAACCCTTGGTCTCTGTTAGAAAGATCTTCGGGTACAGAGCCAGCCAAAATGGCTCTGCACATCTCTAGGAGGTACTTTTGGTCAGTACTTAGGTCACTTGTGTCAATATCTGAACTTTTTGTGTCTATATTTGCAAAATCTAACAACTGGCTTTTTTTCACAGTCAGCAAGCTTCTGTCCTATAAGACCTGAAAAACTTTCAGGACCAATTGTTCACCCATCAAGTAACGTGAAGAGGTTACAAACTGGTCGTGCGCATGCGCGAGACCCGGCTAGCGACGGGCAATCCATCGCTCCGTGTCTCACACCGAAGGGGGCGAGCTGTTGATGTTGAGTGACAGCTAGCCCCCTTTGGGGTGGCTGCCCAAATGGAGGCAGCCCCACTGACATCACAAGTGATTTCAGTGGAGAGCTTCTGGCTCTGTTAGAGCTGAAAGCTCTCTGGGGCTTGTGAAGAATGAGACCTTACCACAAAGGTCTCTTCGCAAGCCCGATGGTCGTGATGGTCTTGACCATCATGACCATCATCGTGGCCACTCGCTATAGCTGTGGGTGGTCAAGAGGCCACTCCAAAAAAAAAAGCCCTGCCCTGATTCAGAGCGAGCGGCTCTGAATCAGGCCCACAGAGAGGACCTAATGAGGAAGTCCTTGTGTCAGCAGAGGGTATTATTGTAAAAGAACTGACACTAGCCCTCTGCTGCCCAGATAAAGACACTGGGTTCAAAATATTTCAGGCAGATGCTGAGAGTCAAATTCTCCAGGCAGTGTTTGTCAAAGTTGAGGATCCCGAAAAAGTCTATGAAGTGTATCCATTTCTGTTAAGGGCATCAGAACTGGACCATAGAGTAATGGAAGTAGGTAATCTTGTCTGGATAATTATGTTTTCTTTTACATAATGTGGATGGCTGGATGCATGTGCATCATTTTCATGGTGAAGAGATGGCACCAGGATGAACTATGGGAAGAAGGGACACCAATGGAGGCAGTGTGATGCTCTGGACAATGTTCTGCTGGGAAATCTTGGGTTGTAGGTTTCATGTGGATGTTACTTTGACATGTACCACCTACCTAAACATTGTTGCAGACAAAGTACACCACTTTATGGCAGTGGAATTCCCTAATGTGCCATTACACACTGCAAAAATTGTTCAGGAATGGTTTGAGGAACAAAGCATTCAAGGTGTTGACTTGGATTCCAAATTCCAATCTGATCGAGAATCCGTGGGATGAAAAACTAGTCTGAGTCATTGAGGCCCTAGTTCACAACTTTCAGGACTTTAAAGGTCTTTCTGCTAAGAATCCACAGGACACCTTCAGAAGTCTTGAGAAGTCCATGCCTCAATGGGTCAGAGCTGTTTTGGTGGCATGAGGGGGCCCTACCATATACAATATTAGGCAGGTGGTTTTAAAGTTATGGTTGATGGGATGTTTATTTGTGTATGTATGATGATCACACTCCTTAACATAGTAATGTCAAAAAAGTGATATTTACTGTATTCAGAGCTTTCAATCATACTGAAAAAAACAGACACAATTCTTTAGGAACAGCATCCTTAAAGTCATGGAACCAGTTAAAACATGTTAAATGGCCATTTCCATGCCCCACACCTTCCTCAGGGGCTACTTTGTCACCTTCTATGAGCATGAACCCTATTAAATACCCCTAATGGTGCCAAAATTGCATCAAACAGTTCCACCTTAAACATATAAGTCATACAAAAATTCACCTGATGGTTATCCTTATTGTTTCCCACGTGATATATACAGTACATGTGTCTAAACTTGAAATTGAATATAATGAGCTGTTACCCGGCAACATATCCAAACATAAACATAAAAATTACTTATCAAAAACACTATTTTCAATTGTTGTAGAATATCGGGAAAACCGGCATGTTTTGAAAACTACACATACAGTAGAGATGAACATGTTGCGATCACATGCACCCAGAGTGTTAACATACAGACTTTTATTAATATAGAAAAAATCTACTAAATGTAATAAAGAAAGGAAAACCATTAAACTATCAGAGCTTATGAAACAATTCTCTAATATACTGTATAATTTACACATACTGTGTAATCATAATGATTGAAAGAAAATAGGTACGTTTATTCTCTTTGTTCCAATAATGAAACATTAATTAATTGGTCCCCACTGGAGTAGCAGTCTGTTTTAATTACCGCCTCTCTTATGTGACATGACATATATATAACCCCAAGTGTAGTTCTTCCCAGCTTATTAAGTGGCAAGACTCTTTGTGTTGTTACTGCTGTCTCCATTTCTGAATTATCTGTCTATATTGTGTTGTTTTCTTTGGATGTTAACCTGTTGGTGCATATACAACTGTTCGCTTACTTAAAGCAAGTGACCAATTAGAAAGTTTTTAGATCAGGGTTCTGTGTTGTGTATCATTGTTGTTTTAGTAAGGTGGGGCAAACTATAGTTCTAATCAGGCTAGGTGTCATGCAGGAGGGTGTATATTTGTAACAGGAGATGGCAGACTATGGTGTATCAATAAGTGACTTATACCTCCCCCATCAAATTCCTCAATCAATTTTATGTTGATATGATCTAATATGAAAGGACAAACTATTCCCTCTCTCAAAAACATCATTATCTCTCATAAAGTGCATTTATTTGACTAAATTAGCCTTTCAGAAATTCCATGCAACATAATCTATTTTAACTCCCATCTAAGAATCAGGCCCTAAGAATCTATATACTGACCTGAGAGTTCTAATTATACTGTGTGCTAGTTACCTCTTTGATTAGCCATTTGTGAACCATTGTTAACTACCCCTTTGAATATGTTTTACCAGTCCAAACTCAAGTTGTTTGGTGGCCACCACCATATCGGTCAGTAGATGGCTAGTCTAGGTCAGGACTAACCTAGGGCAGCATCCTGTACAATCCTTGTCTTAAAGCACATCACCATATTGTGTGGTACCTAAAGAAATCCAGGGTTTCCATTCCATGACCCAAAAGAGCCACTACAACTCCCTATGATCAGAGCATATATTGTACAAACATTACACCCTGTCTCAGGTAGTCCAGTTCTAACTGCATCACAAGATGTTGCTGCCTACCACAAGGTCCATAGAGTAACCTCCTGGAATAATTAAGATGTGCTTTCATTCACGAAGTATTCTATTCACAAAGTATCCAAATTGAACAGTTGAAAAAGCGGTTTCCATTTATCTGGACCCTAACCATCTTCCTTTTTTCATCTGTCAGGTATGTGATAAACACCATCCTGCAATCTTCATACTCTCTGAACTTTATGCAATCAATCTAATCTAAATGTATGTAATTTCTTAAATTGATGCAATAGTCATTACCTGTTTTTGAGATTTTTCAGTGAAGCATAGTTTATGATGGCCTACTGGGCTGTTGTTTACATAGTCAAACACACGGCAATTTTACACCTTAGATCAGATAGACATTTGTCTCAGATGTAGCCAGTGTTAATAAGCCACAGTATTTCTTAATAGTCACATCAAGGAGAGCTGTGCTCAATTTGAGCTGTGCTTTCAATTCACGAAGTATTCTATTCACAAAGTATCCAAACTGAACAGTTAAAAAAACAGTTGAACAAACTTTAAACAACATCTGAGATCAGGTAATTTCTATATCAAACTTTATATTTGTTTATGCTCTATTCTTAAAATTTCTCCTCTTATTCAAAATCACCATGTACAGTACCAAATATTGTTTTTTTTCTTATTTCACGCCATGGTATTTTCTCTAAGGCTATTACATCCTTCACTCTCCCTGGATCCCACCACTCTGTACACATTGCAGCCT
This sequence comes from Taudactylus pleione, assembly GCA_031769625.1. Lineage (NCBI taxonomy): Eukaryota > Metazoa > Chordata > Amphibia > Anura > Myobatrachidae > Taudactylus > Taudactylus pleione. The sequence continues at coordinate 2,908,675 of JAUIMM010000586.1, forward strand.
CAATAATCTATTCCCCTCTTATGAACACACATGAGGTTTTTACTTCTCTATATACATGGACAATAACACCCTCAACCTGTTGCCATAAAAAACTTTCATATACCTGTCACCACTGTATTTATATCTCTCTCCTTTTACTTCTATTAGCTGGTGACTTATCACCAAATCCAGGCTCCACCCACTTTCCCCACTCACAATGGAATTTAAATCCAGCAAACCTCAGACACATCACATGCCTACCATCACCCTCCATAACACTAAAATGTGCCTTATGGAATGCACGCTCTGTCTGCAATTAACTAACATCCATCCATGACCTCTTTTTTTCAAATAACCTCAACCTTCTGGTGATAACAGAAGCATGGCTCACACAATCGGACACCTCCTCCCTTGTAGCACTCTCATATGGTGGTGTGCACTTCACACACACAGCTCCAGGCATGGTAATAGTAAAGGAGGTGGGGTTGGAATATTACTGTCCCAATATTTCACAAACTCTGTTCTCCCATAGGTATCATCACTCACATCTACATCATTTGAAGTACATTCTATCAGGACTTTCACCCCTTTCCATCTGCACATTGCTGCTATCTATCGCCCACCTGGGCCACCCCAACAATTTCGGGAACTTTTTTGCCTCTTCCTCTCTTGGCCTCTCCCAATTGACTGACTCCTCTACTCATCAGGAGGGCCACTGTCTTTATCTTGTATTCCCCAGACTATGCTCAGTTTCTGAATTCACTAATTCTCCTTTACCTCTCTCAGATCACACCCTTATCACCTGCATTCTCTCCTCCATTACGTCAACCACAATGTCAATCAAATCTACCAAGCCTCCTCAAACCCGTAGAATTATTAATGCTATTAATTTTCAACAACTAGCCACCACTCTGCAACAACTACTTCACTTCTCCTGAATTTAACTGTATCACACCTGAACCAGACCCTAGAAATAGCCTAGAATTGACTCCAGCTACCCATCACAATCCACATAGACTTAGATGTCAACCGTGGCATTCTAAATTAACAAGACCCCTACAAAAACTCTCATGTAAATAAAGTAGAACATCAAAGGCATAAATCTCCAAGTGACTTCCTCACATATAAGACTATATACCACTCTTATTATAATGCTCTGGACACTGGCAAACAAACATATTTCCAATCTGTCATCTCTGCCAAAGCCTATAACTCCAAGTGACTTTTTAATACATTTAAATCGCTTCTTACCCTCCCTCACCCAACCCACCTGCTACTATCAGGGCACAAGATCTTGCTTCCTATTTAAAGGACAATATTGATAATATTCGAACACTCTTCTCATCTTCCTACTCTATTTCCTCTCCTCTTGATCCTATAGCCTCACAAATCAGTAAAGCTCTGTCTCCTGTGCTCATCCCACCCTTAACTAAAATCTGTAATCTCCCTTTCTCTACTGGTATCTTTCCATCACTGTGCAAGCATGCAGTGATTACTCCCGAACTCTAGCTCAAATTACCACCCCAGCTCCCATGCTGCTTCCAAGCTACTGTTGAGACTTGCCTACACTCGCCTAACACACTTTCTAAACTCTCACAACTTATTGGACCCACTATAGTTAGGCTTTCATTCCCAACAATCCACTGAGACAGCAATGACTAAGGTAGTGAATAATCTGGTCACAACTAAAAAAAACCTCACCTCATCAAACAAGCTTATCAGATTCCAGAACTGCCAACATAACCTGCATAGATTCCATTTAATTACATCCCTTCTTACAAGTCCATACATAACCTCACATATTCTCTCTTTCTTCACTTTCACATACTTCTAACCCTGTGTCAACTTTTCTGTGTGACTGGATCATATAGCTCCCCAAGAACATCTGCAATCTGGCTGGACCAATTTGCAATATGTAGCACCTATCCTTGTGTATCAACACCTATTTCCCTATAGATTGTAAGCTTGCGAGCAGGCCCTCTTACCTTTATGTCTGTCTGTTACTACCCAGTTTTGTTCTATTAATGTTGTTTGCAACTGTAAAGTGCAACGGAATATTCTGCGCTATAGAAGAAACTGTTAATAAATAATAATATATGATTTTTCTTTGTGATCTCAGCTGCTGTTCTTCTTCTGACTTGATTGGCACAAGTTTTTCTACCCAAAATTACTTACGGATAAAAAGGAGATAAAAAATTATATTAAAAATTTGTAGCATTTGGAAACATTATAAAAAAGTAATGGGTATGTAATGCTGGCTGTCGGGATGCCTCCTGTCAGAATACCGACAGCGGCATCGAAATGGTTGGTATTCCGACAGGGGTTGGGTAAGTATACTTCCCCTTCCCCCTCCCCCCCTAAACCTAACCCTCCCTTTTTGTAGCCTATCCCTAACCCTAACTATCCCCCCTAGGGGTGCCTAACCCTAACCTTCCCCCAAAACCTAACCCTGCTATGCTCCCTAAACCTCCCCCCTCCCCCCTGTGGCTAACACTAAGCACTTCCTGGACTTACCTCCTTTGGGCTGGCAACCTTTGGTGCTCTGGCATCAGGATTGTTGGTATTTCAACATCTATCTTAAGTCCCTTGTCGGGATTCCCCTGTTGGTATTGAGACCGGCGGCATTGCGGCCACCAGTCTAATAAATACATCCCATTAAAATGCTTAAATAATTAATCTAATTGTAAGCATAAAAGTGTGACTTTGAGTTATATGGATCAAATCTCCTAAAAAGGACAAGTGCAGGTGTTACCAAGCAAACAATTATATTCACGCTATTATTTATCTAGTCCACATTATAAATTATAGGAAGAATATGATTGGATACTACGTACAACACCTCCACTTTTTTGAAAGTTTTGATAAACCTCCCACTATATCCTTTTCAGTCAATTATAGTGGACCATAATATTTTCTTATATTTTTTATTTACTGTACATGTTGATAACACAAATAACTAATTGGTTGTTCAAAGTACATAATCATCTTGTTTACAATTTTGAAAAATTAAATAAAAGTAGAGATGTGCTCGGTTCGGTTTTACTCTGTTCTTTTTGCCAAAATTATCGCAAGTTAAGATTAGTTCGCATTTATTTTATTGGCTATCCAAAACACCTGATAGCCGATGAGATGCCGTTTTTGAGATCTGAACATATCCAAGTAAAATCACACCCGCACATCTCTAAATAAAAGTAAAACCAACAATGTTATTTTTCATGATTTTTTATTCTTTTTCTTCCCTCACAGAAATCTAGTTTGAATATGGCTCAAGTTAATAGTACAATTGTTACTGAATTTATTCTATTAGCTTTTCAAGAGCTTCATCAATTCCAGATTTTGCTTTTCATTGTGGTTTTAGTAATATACAACACATGCATTGTTGGGAACATTATCATATATTTGCTAATTAAGTTTGATGTTTCTCTTCATACGCCAATGTACTTTTTTATCAGTACGTTTGCCATTTTGGAAATTATATTTATCTCTATCATTGTCCCAAAACTTTTGGATATCCTCATTGCAGGTAAAAACAGGATATCATTTGTTGGCTGCTTTATCCAACTGTACTGTACTGACATGACGGGGATTGTTGAATGTTATCTCCTGGTGGTTATGGTCTTTGACAGACACTTAGCCATTACTAACCCTTTGCATTACTATGCGGTAATGAACGGGGCATGTATAAAACTTGCCATACTCCCATGGATTGTTGGGTTTGTTGCTGCTTCCATCCCCACCATCTTCACAGCTCGCTTAGAATTCTGTGGTCCTAACCAGATCAACCATTTCTTTTGTGATTTGGTTCCATTACAGAGTTTAGCATGTTCTGATCCCTTCATCAGCAATCTAATGACGAGCATAACGGCCATCTTTGTTGTGCTTTTCCCCTTTGTCATCATTATAGTGTTCTATATACATGTAATAATCACAATCTTAAAGATCAAGAGCGGAGAAGGTAAAAATAAAGCCTTCTCCACCTGTTCCTCGCACCTTATTGTAGCCAGTCTTTTCTTTGGCACGGGCGCTATTGTCTATGTATATCCAAATGGCAGCAGATATGAGAAATTCTTTGCCCTAATATACAAAGTTATCACCCCATTGTTGAATCCTTTTATATATACATTGAGAAACAAAGATGTGAAGATAGTTTTCATGAAATCATTTAGAGTTATAATTAGGATGACAAGAGGAAAATGAGGAGGGTAATTTTCGGCCAATTTTTAACATGGTGGCCTGAAGCTGTAGGTCCATTCATCCCATTGTTAATCTGGCCCTGGTGATATAGAATAACAAAACTCTCCATCTAAAAGTTAGAATAGGTCAGTGATATGCGGCTGCAGATTTCAAGAGACTTACACATCATAGGAACTGCAAATGACTAAATGGAGCTTTAATTGCATTTCATAGTTGCCAACATCTTTGTGAGTTTTAGAACTGAGATGGTTTTAACTTTTAGATGTATCCAAATATATTATTCATTTTCTATAGTGGTAGAAACCTTGATACTTAAAAACAATATAAGAATTGCCAGACTAAAGCACAAGCAAACAGAGGTCCAATATTGGGATTCAAACAAAAGGGGGTATACCTGTGCAACATAGTCTACAAATGAGTGCCTTCTCCCTTTCCCTTTCTTAAAAAATTGGATCTCCATATACATATACACATTACTATGAACTAGAGATGTGCGGTTCATTTCTCGTGAAATCGGAATAAGAACTTTGTGCGTCTGGACAGAACCGAGTCGCAAGTTCTAATCTCCTGAGGAGATCCGGATAAATCCGGGTCGCAGTTCTGATCTCCTGAGGAGATCCTGATATATCCGGGTCGCAGTTTTGATCTTACCACGGTTCAGAATTCAGATTTTAAATCCAAATTTCAGGTTTTGGATTGTATATATTACATGATTTTAGTTGTATTTAAAATATCTATAGACCCAAAACCAAAACACTTTTGGGTGGTTTTGCAAAAGCAAAACAGCAAGATGAATCCAGATCCAAAACCATTACAAGGGGGTCAGCACACATCTCTACTCTCAACCACTGTTTGCCACACTTTAACATCCCAAACAAGACAAAACAAACAAAAACTCCTATTTTAGGCTAAAAACTACCTCCCATTAAACTCTCATTGGCTGCCTAACTGTGGCCAACAACACAACAATAAACTTAATCTTACCATACCCAGTTCTCTTATTATGTATAGCACCAGGCTCTGTCTTGAAGTTTAAATTTCCTCAGGCTTATGCATCATTCAGATGTATTTAATGGACAAAAATAATTGAGCTGACCAGTCCAAGGGGAAATGTAATAGTTTGTTTTTGTGAAAGTAACAATTTTTGGGCAAGATTACATTTGCCCTCCAGATGTATCTAATGTTAACCATACAACTTGCTGAATGTAATAGTGTGTGAGCTTGAAGAAAGCTGGAATCATGCCAGAAAAATGCTATGAATTATAGACAACCCAGAGGCCAGCAAGAAAGCTGCTAATGCAGCTCTCTCTCTGTGCTCCTTATTTTGTAGTACACATTTAAATAAATAATTTAGCACTTTCATGAATTATGACAACCTAATGCAAGGTTTTTTTTTAAATGTTTTTTTATTAGTCTTAAGGTCTTATCATAAAACACAAGTTGTATTATTATTTTTTTAATGTAAAACTAAAGAAGGTATATACGTATCCACTTGAGTGGACAACATGCACCAGCAACAAAAAAATTGCCATATTATCGTGGAATAGTAATTTAACTGTGCACATTTTTTTTCTAAAATATTTAAGCAACATGATTAAAACAAATGTTTTTTTTTTTCCATTTTACCTATATTTCTTGAGAAAGGCTATGAATCTTTCTATTGCACAACTTACACTGAAGTGGACATATGATTTATATCAACTGTGAAAAAAAGAAATTTAGTAATTGATCAAAATATCTAATATTATGCCCTAAACATTACTTTTCTGGATTTTTTTTTTTACCTGCAGTATCTTTGGGAATACAGATTTGCCATAAATCCCTGAAATGCTGGTGAACTTTTCTCCACCATTTTATTTTAACCTAATTATTTTTACAGGGATGAAAATCTGCTACTAGGAGGTCAGAAGAAGAGGACATCATGTACTAGCTATGTCAAAAGAGAGTTTCTATAGGAGATAATGACTTAGAAACAGCTGTCCATTGTAGTGACTGCTATACATGAAAGGGTTAAAGAATAAAATGTATGGGGTCCCCCTGTAAGCTTAACCAGCCCTAATACTTGTGTCTAGACTGGTATTGGAAAAAGTGTATTGGGTTCCCCTTAATTCTACTGATACCAGAGCTATTCTTGACCACCCAGCCTGTTGGGACTGGGTTTGTTCCCCCAGGAGTGTGGAGCCTTCCAAAAATACATGTGGCCCCACCCACCTAGGTCCTACCAGCTCTAGTACCAATAGCACTGCTCTTCTTCATACCCTAATGGTAAGTGTATTAAATAATATTGATTTTGTGGGTGAACTACAATACTGGCCCCAGCAAACCTGCCAAGACATGAAGGCACATTATAGAAACACAAGTGCGAACATGCCTGAACATCAAGATCCCTGGCACCTGTAGTCCATCTGTAAAATAGATATTAAAAGACAAACAGGACCTACACACCGTAGATCAAATATTTATTAAATAAATACACACACCCTGATTTGCCTATTTTGTACTCCCATGCACTCCCTTCCCCACAATTTTTCAATACCATGCACCTTTTGTCACAGGCATGACGTGCTGCTACTGATGGCTGACTTACTTAGACACAAACAAAATCATCCTCCTGAATTTAATCAACTTGTTCTTGTCCAACAAACTCACCATCAAATTCCTCCTTATTTCAATGTCTAAACCATCATCATCGTCATCACTTTTACTACTACTACTTATCCTTACATTTGCAGGGGGTTCAGAAATGTGGGAAGGAGACTTCTCTCGGATTACAGCATCAGAATCAAAAATGTCAAACTCACACATAGCACTTGTGGAGAGCCTTAGAATTTCCTCAGGAACCTGTGAAGTTTGTGACCACACAATTTGTTCAGCCTTAGGGGTAAATTTACTAAAGTGACTGTTTTTAGAAATGGAGATGTTGCCCATAGCAACCAATCAGATTCTAGCTTTCATCTTCTTGAAGGTGCTAGTGAAAAGTTAAGTAGAATCTGATTGGTTGCTACAGGCAACATCTCCACTTCTAAAAACTCTCACTTTAGTAAATATACCCGTTAGTTTTCTTTTTGTGCTCTAATTTCCCTAACTAGAAGTGATGCATCTAGGCTCAGAATGAGAAGGTATTGCATTCATGGTTACAGAAGACAAAAAAGGTATCCTCCAGCACTCAATATGATATCAGCAATAAGACATGAAAAACTACAAGGTGGTAGATAAATCAGAGATCTTGGTTTGATATATTTGCAAAGATATGTGTAAGCCTCCAGGCCACGTCACAGCATCTCTGATACTGGAGGTTTCTACTTCTAGGTTAAAACCTGGGGCACGGAACCCCAAAAAGCCAGCAAAGGCCAGCCACCCCAGGGTAGCACACCAGTGAAAAAGTAAACTGAATGTGTTAGTAAGTGTTAATAATAATATTAATAAATATATGTGTTAAGGGGTGATACACAGGTGAAGGGTGTAATTAAAATGCCAAGTAAAGTGGTATTAGTAGAAAATAAGTATTAATAAAGTGCTAAATGGAGTGTTCTAGTGTATCACCCCAAAGCACCGCACCACACCACAAGCTCATCCCAAAAAATAACATACAATCTGGGGCATATATTTGCCCAATATAAGGCCACATAATAATGGCACATATACAGATATATCTAAAAATGAAAGCCAGATTACCTTGGAGTCACACCTTGGTCCTCCTAATTGGCACTACAGGAACCAGCATGCCCTCCAAACGCTAGTCCCATCTATGCCTCTCAGATTTTTACAGTTATGGTGCATACACACTATCAGATTTTTCCTTCAGATATGAACGATAACGATTTAAAAATCGTTCAGTCGTTCATATCTGAAGGAAAATTGTTCATATCTGACATGTCTGAACGATGGACGATCAACGATGCGCGTTCCCATTTGTCAGATAACGATATCTGACATCTGATTGGTTTGCAGTCAGACTTGGACGATTCCATTCATTTTAATGCAGTCAAAAATCATTCAATCGTTCAAATCGTTCAAAACTTTGGTAAAATCGTTCAAATCGTTCAATCGTTCAGTCGTTCATCTGACAAATCTGACAAGTCTGACAAATCTGACCGTGTGTATGCTCCATTACAGAAGATGCCTGACTGTTTTGGGCCCTGGCTTTCACAATTGACATTGAAGTGCATAAGAAAGCAGTAGCAGGACCAAAACTTGCAAATAAAGGCCTTGGTCTGAGTTTTTCCTTGCCACTGTGTGTGGTATATGACCTGTTGGCAAATTTACATTTTTTCAGCAGTAACTATTTTCCCTTCATTGTTAGAGGTGATTGTTTTTAAAGATTGTCACACATTGTTCAGATTTGAAATGTCCTTTTTTTACACCTTCTTTCCACATGTCCTTCTTTAAAAGTAGAAGTAGAAGAAGTACTATGATTGCCAGTGTCAGCACTAGTACTGGGTTGCTCCTGTTCTACTATAGACTAAATTATTATTGATTTACACCAGGACAGGAGTAAAGCTAACATACTTGAATTTGTTACTGCCAGTCTGCCACCACAATAAATGAATGTACAATATGATAGGAAAATGAGGGAATGTAATCTTTAACATGTCGTTTTATTAAAACTCGTGAATTTTTTTAAACCACAAAAAAAATATTTTTTTAACATTATTTTGGGGAGCAACTGAAGGGGCCACAACACACTTGAAATATCTAAATTGAATTACAAAAGACTTGAGATTTATTTTTACATTTGAAAAAAATATTTTTTTTTTCCACTTTTATTATTTTAGGGTGCAGCTGACTGGGCCACAACACCCAATAAGTACAGTAATATAAACTACCTCTCAAAAACACACAATTTTCCCTTGAAATATTCAAATTGAATAAATAAAAGACTTGATATTTGTTTTAAACAACAAAAACATTTGCATTTTAACCTTCCTTATATTGGGGTGCAGCTTATGGGACCACTACCCCCAGTAAGTACATGAATAAATGCTACATCTGAAAAACACACAATCTTCCCTTGAAATATCTGTATTAAATTAAAATACTTTACCATTTTTTGTAAACCACAACATTTTTTTTTTAAAACTTTTATTATTTTGAAAAGCAGCTGATGGGACCACAACACCCAGTAAGTAAAGTAATATATGTTGCCTCTCATCACACAGTCTTTCTTTAAAATATCTAAATTAAATTACAGTAAAACACAAAACATTTTTTTGTAAACTGTTCCTTTTAAATATATTGTGACACAGTTAGGTTAGGGGGTCCCTCTCCTGGGTAGAGGACTCCTTCCTTTCACACACAGCAGCTGCGAAACAGTACGCGAGACTGGATGCAAGTACAAGCTGGTCGGCGCCAGTCTTTATTGTGAAATGTCAGAAATAACACAAAGAAAACATAAACGTAAATCCTAGCCCTGTCGGGGCACTAACTTCACAGGTAGTTCCCTCACTACCAGAACCTGGCAGGGCCTAATGCCCTCACCAGCAACAAAAGCACATCACAACACTTACAGTTAGGTTTTCAAGTGTCTCTGAGCAAACTCTCTGTTTGCTCTCCCAGGTGAGACAATCAGCCCTCAACACACTAGGCTTATATTGGCCACTCTCAGGTGGAAACCCTAACAAGCCTGTTACCAGGCTGCGAGAACCAAAACCTGGAGTGGCCATGGGTGGAGCCCTCCCTCTCCTCTCACCCACAACCCCCAGCACCCAAACCGGCTTTTCAAAAAGCCGAAACTCAAGCCTGCTACACTGCAGACTTTCTCCTGGGGATTTTAAACACATAGGACAGGAATCTTGGATAAATGTCCCTGCCACAGTCCACTTTACCAGTGATCCTATCACATATCCCCCCCTTTGTTTCGACCTATGGGGCGGAACAACTGAAGCCCCCAAACAATGAACGCGTGACAATGCGTCTTCTTTAAACAACAGGCCCCCTGGCCTGTGTTCCACCAAAAATTTAAAAGTTTGTAACACCCACTTTATGGCCAACACCTCCTTCTCCACTGTGGAACTGGGTAGGCATTGAATTTTGAAACACTGTTCAACTTTCGGAAGTCATTGCAGAAACGCACACTCCCGTCGGGCTTTGGAATCAACACAATGGGTCTTGACCATTCACTGTGATACTTCAATAACCCCTAACTCTAGCATATTTTTAATTTCTTTCGACACCGATGCTCTTGGTGCTTCTGGTAACCTATAGGGCTTTAGATTAACTTTAACCCCTGGGTCAGTGATGATGTCATGTTTAACGACCGAGGTTTTCCCAGGTACATCAGAGAACAGCACCCTATTTCTAACCAGGAACTCCTTGACCTCTCGTTGTTGAATTGCCGACAGGGTTTTTGCCACTGTCACTTCGGGAACTAAGGGCCCAGGACTTACTGGAGGGGCTCGGACGGCCGACAGTACCGTTCTATCTTTCCAGGGCTTTAACAGATTTATATGGTATATCTGTTCCAGCTTTCTTTTCCCCAGCTGGTAAACTTTGTAATTGACCTGTCCCACTCTTTCTAAGATTTCAAAGGGCCCTTGCCATTTAGCCAAAAGTTTATTTTCCACAGTGGGAACCAACACTAACACTCTGTCCCCAGGAGCAAAGCTGCGTAACCAAGCATTGCGGTTGTATACCCTCTGCTGTGCCTGTTGAGCCTGTTTCAGGTGCTCTCTCACTATCGGCACCTCTATAATAGGCAATGGAACTAGTGGTCCCTTAAAACGTGGTCTGGGAGCATGATACTGACACTCAGGGCAGGATGCGCAAAAGTCAGATACCGCTTTATGAAGCCCGGGCCAGAAAAACCTCTGCATTATTCGCTCAGTGGTTTTCTCTACCCCTAGATGACCTGCCGTTATACGACCATGGGCCAGATCCAACACTGTTCTTCTGTAGGCTTTGGGAACTATTAGTTGTTCCACAACATCTTCCCCCTTCTTAGTCACCTGATATAACAAATCCTGACACATTACCATGTGGGGATAGGACAAAGGACTATCAGGGTCTATGGGTTTACCATCAACTACTTTTACATTCTCCCTGGCTTTTACCAAAGTAGGGTCATTCAACTGCTCCATGGCAAAGACCTCTCTTCTGACCTCTAAATCAGGCAGATGATCCACTGGCCCAACAACACTTCCCACCTCAATGGGAGGCACATCAGTTGGCGGGCCACCGTCACGCTCCGCATTCTCTAGTTCGCCAACCATAGTAGGAAAAAGGAATAACTCTGACTCAGAAGAAACTCCCTCCTCCACTATATCGACAACCTTCTCAAGTGGACCGGGGTTGTTCACTTCTGGAACAAAACGGCTTTCCCACAATTTCCAGAAGTGAGCAAAGTCTCTCCCCAATATTGCATCGTACATCAGACCAGGCACCAAACCCACAGAAACTACAGCAGAGCCACATGGTGTCTCGATGTTCACCTCAGCAGTAACATAATATCGATTATCCCCATGTATGCAGGTCACATCAACAGTTTTCCCCTTATGCCTCAAGGGGTTCACCAGCTCAGCTTTTATAAGTGTCACCAAGCTACCAGAGTCTAACAGTGCCTCTACTCGGTTGCCATCTACAGTGAGTACACACATGTGCTTATCAGTCTCAGCCTGCCGGTCAGCCGTACAGGCTGTCTGTGCAATGAAAGACCCCCTGCGGTAGACATGAGCAGTATCACATTGCATAGGTTCAGTTGTAAGTGAACAATTAGCGGAAATATGGCCGAAGTCACCACACCGGAAACACTGAATCATATTAATGTCTAGTCGTTTACGGGGCAAGAACCTTCCTGGCCTGGCAGGCCTGTCTCCAGGTTCTACACCCTCAGTCTTAGGTACATCCCACCTCCCAGCACCCTTCTCCCCAGGAACAGTCTTACCAGTGTCTGTGGGAGTTCGCCGGTGCGCCATCGGGGCTTGGTGGGGCATACTCCTCAGCCGCCATGTACCTCTCCACTAGCTCGACCAACTGGTCCGCGGTCTTAGGGTCTGCATGGCTCCCCCACTTGCGCAGAGTCACGGGTAATGATCGCAGGTACCGGTCCATCATGACCCTTTCCACGTTCTGTGGTCCTGTCAGCGTCTCGGGCTGTAGCCATTTTGAGGACAGATGGACGAGATCAAACATCTGTGAACGTGGAGGCTTGTCCATATGGAACTCCCAGCGGTGGACCCATTGGGCACGAACAAAGGTGGTGACTCCCAAGCGAGTTAGGATCTCCTGTTTTAGTTTTTTATAGTCCTTGGCATCAGCCAGGCATAAGTTGAAATATGCTTTTTGTGGCTCCCCAGACAAAAAAGGTGCCACCAGACTTGCCCACTGCTCCTGGGGCCAACTCTCCCTTTCGGCCGTTCTTTCAATTGCGGCGAGATAGGCCTCCACATCATCGCCCGAAGTCATCTTTTGGAGGAAGTGACTGGCTCGTACGGAGTGAGTGGTGGTGGGAGGACCAGTATTAACATCTCTGGGCCGGGCGACCAGGTGCTGTACCACCTCTCTTATGGCCTGGCTGTATTCCGCTAAGGCCTGGCGGGTTTCCTCAATGGTGACCTGTTGAAGTCTGTTAGTCTCCTGCTGAGCTCTGGTAGCTTCCTGCTGAGCTCTGGTAGATTCCTGCTGAAGTTGGTTCATCTCCTGCTGAAGTTTGTTCGTCTCCTACTAAGCTCCTGTAGCTTGGAGCAAGGCCTTAATAATTTCCTCCATTTTGTTCTGGGGTGTAGGTTGGAAGCTGAACCTTGCCTCTCTGAGCATTGGCTGACACCTCCTCTATGGGACTTCAAGGACACAGTGTTATTTCCACACTCACAAATTGGGTGTCTGTCCCTTTAATTTTTAAACGGAAAGTTTTCCTCTCGCTGCAACTTCAGTGTGTGGTTGCCCGCATTCTCCACCATATTGTGACACAGTTAGGTTAGGGGGTCCCTCTCCTGGGTAGAGGACTCCTTCCTTTCACACACAGCAGCTGCGAAACAGTATGCGAGACTGGATGCAAGTACAAGCTGGTCGGCGCCAGTCTTTATTGTGAAATGTCAGAAATAACACAAAGAAAACATAAACGTAAATCCTAGCCCTGTCGGGGCACTAACTTCACAGGTAGTTCCCTCACTACCAGAACCTGGCAGGGCCTAATGCCCTCACCAGCAACAAAAGCACAGCACAACACTTACAGTTAGGTTTTCAAGTGTCTCTGAGCAAACTCCCTGTTTGCTCTCCCAGGTGAGACAATCAGCCCTCAACACACTAGGCTTATATTGGCCACTCTCAGGTGGAAACCCTAACAAGCCTGTTACCAGGCTGCGAGAACCAAAACCTGGAGTGGCCGTGGGTGGAGCCCTCCCTCTCCTCTCACCCACAACCCCCAGCACCCAAACCAGCTTTTCAAAAAGCCGAAACTCAAGCCTGCTACACTGCAGACTTTCTCCTGGGGATTTTAAATACAAAGGACAAGAATCTTGGATAAATGTCCCTGCAACAGACCACTTTACCAGTGATCCTATCACAATATACATTCTAAAACCCTTTTTAAACCACAAAAAGATATCTTCTTAGGAGTGCAGCTTGCTCAGACACAGCACAGTATTTTTTGGTCAGCTAAGCTTTATCATAGTACTGTCTGTGTCCTGATACAAAATAAATACTGCAGTTTAGTCAGAAGCCCTTTTGAAAAGCAATTGTAAATAAGTGCAGCTCTCTTCAGGTTCTAACAAACATACAGTTACACTGGAGCCTGTTTACAGATTGCAGTCACTAGCTAGTATGTGACTAGAATCCATGTCTGACTGTGACACAGAGATAAAGATGCCTGCTTCCTTTTACACCATTCCCACCCACTCCATCTACCTACAACTCTCTGTAATGTAATGTAAAGAAGGTTAACAACAGTAGTGTTAGTTTTTCATGCCACTTGTTGTTCTCAATAATATTGTTATGAGCACTCTCTAAGTAAGCCAAACAGGTAAACAATTAAACAAGATGCTGCTTTCCAACAAGAAAATAATATTGCAGAGAGTCAGAGAATAAAATGGTGGAAGTATTCTCTAACTTGCAAGGATTATCATATATGGCTTAACTTTCCCCACAGAGAGGAGACAGGAGTCATTGGTGAATAACCAGCAATGGCAATTTTAATTATTTCTGCTCTATATTGGGTATTTATTGCCCCATCTCACAATCCACTGAAACCCCATTTCCTATTGCCCACCTCTTCCCATCTATAGCTACTGTCTTCAACCACCTTTAAACAAGTTGCTGTTTTGCCAATCTTAAAATATGCGATAAATTAATCAGCCTTTCTCTCCAACTACAGAATCTATCTCTAATTTTTCTAACAAACTACTGGAGAAGCTTCTGCACAACCTCCTATGTAATTTTCTCACCTCTCACTCTCTTTTTTTAATCTCTGCTGTTGGAATTATGTGATAAAAAATCCACTGTGACAGTGCTCATGAGCACAAAGTGATCAACAATGTACTAATTACAATGCCAGGAGTGACTTCACCATAGTCATCCTCCAAAATCTCTCTGCCACTATTGACCAGATTGCTCACCCTCTTACCTTGCACACACATCATTTTATTGCTCTTGGCCCACTGACAATAAATTTTTTCTGCTGATGAACTACTGTAATTTAGTTTTGTAACCTCCCAGTAACACCTCTATACCCATTACTAGCTCTACTCCCTTGAGTTTTCCTCTACTTTTCAATGTTTTGAGATCGCTGCCTCTCTGCTATTTCCACATGTCAAAAACAGAGCACATGATCTTCTTACTTCCTAGAATATTTGTCCTTCTTCCTGGAGTCCCCATCAAATCTCCCTCATGTTTAACAACACTACAATTTTCTCAATGTAATTGGTGTAACCCTTATTTAAACATGCAGTGTCATCCATAATCAAATGCTTATTCTTTCATCTGAGAAACATAGTCATACATAAATTTGTATCATCACACTAAAGCTGGGCATCAACTATACAATTTCCTGTCAGATATCTGTCCAATCTGGCTGGTTGGAATGAAAACCTGGTAATGTATGGGAGCAAATGACAAATGTCCATTTGCTCACAAACTCTGGAAAATAGCCAAAAATGGTTGTTCAGACAAATTGGTTAAAACACACAAATGTAACCAATTTGAACAAATTTTTTAGTCCTTTTTTCAGTGTTTAAAACCTTATGATCGACTGTCATTTACTCCCATACATTACCAGGTTTTCATTCCAACCAGCCAGATTGGACAGATATCTGACAGAAAATTGTATAGTGGATGGCCAGCTTTAGACTAATGCAATGCACTCCTGAGTCTACCAGCAAAATAATTGCACTACTTGTAGCTGGTACAAAATTCACCTGACAGGCTTTTAACTAACCAGCCTTGTTCCAGCCAGCCACATAATACACAGCTGCCTGTAAGATGGCGAATGTATTTCAAGATTGACTTACTGATTTTCAAAGCCCTCCATGACCAGGGTCCAAGGTACCTGAAGCAACTTATGATTCATTACTGCCCCACTTGCTTACTGTAATTGTAGATGAAGGACTATTAGCAGTACCTAGAATCTCCATTAATGTATTTGAGGGTCGAGAGTTTATCTTTGCGACTCTAACTCTATGGAACTCAGGGCCTGATTCAGACATGCTCACGAGCGCTATGCGCTCACAAGCGGGTCGATGGGGGCCCAATGCGCATGATGGAGCCGGCTACGTCGTGCACATGCGAGAGACCCGGAAAGCGAAGGGCAATCCGTCGCTCTTGGTCTCGTTCCAAAGGGGGTGTGCTGTCCGATGTTGAGTGACAGCACACCCCCTTTGGTGGGCGGGCCGGGGGCGTGGATGCCCAGACAGAGGCGTTCCCATGGGAATGATTACCATCTGGGGCCGGCCCCACTGACATCACAAGTGATGTCAGTGGGAGTGCTTTCGGCTCTGTTAGAGCCGAAAGCACTCTGGGGCTTGCGGCAACGAGACCCTACCACAAGGGTCTCATTGCAAGCCCGATGTTCGCGATGGTGTTGACCACTGCGATCATCTTCCTGGCCACACACTATAGCTGTTGGTGGTCACCCAAAGCTATGCGAGCTGCCAGGAGGCCGCTCTGAAAAATAAGAAGGACGGCCCTGATTCAGAGTGAGCGCTCTGTCAGAGCGTCCGGCTCTGAATCAGGGCCTCACTTCCTTGCACAGATTAAAAAGTGTCCACTTTAGAATCCTTAAAAAAAACAGACTAATGACGTATCTGTTGACGCATGCATTTCACTATTGTCACTTTATTTCCTAAAAAATACAATCCAAATGCTTAGTTCTCTTTTCTGTTTTATATCTTGTGTTTTTTAATTGCAAATGTAAAGCAATTAGAGTCATATTGCCATACAATTTATTATTATTTCCATTTTCAGCTTTACTCCTCACCAGAGCCGTAACTAGACTTTTTGGTGCCCTGTGCCAGAAAGAGCATTGGCGCCCCCCTCATTTTTCAAAGGCATATTATGTACCCAAAAAAGGGCCATGGCTTCATGGGGAAGGGCCAGGGAAGAGATAGGAGATGCCAGGAGATGATGGGGATGAAATAAGAGGAAGCTACAAGTGAGAATGATAATAAACAGAAATGTGAAAGGCCAAAACAGCACCCCCTGACCTGTGGTGCCCTGTGCGATGGCACCGGCCGCACTACCCTAGCTATGGCCCTGCTCCTCACATCCTCTCTTGGTAAACTCCTTTCCTTTCATTTCTTTCCCTTTCCCTTTCCCTCCTGGAACAGGTGTTGCTTCACCTGTCATTGTCCCTTGCGCATTGTGACTAGCAAAATAGTTTCCAGACCTAAGGGTTAATATGGTAGCTGTACCAGCAAACATGTTATATAATGCAGATTACTTTTTAAAAAAATCTTTGTTAACCGCAGCTTGCGGGCTACCTATGGCTCTAATTGAATAGCCCCGCTGCTTCAATTAGCTTGCGGTAAATGACCGCGTCCAATCAAATTCCCCCTATAGTATGTAACTTTATCTTATCTTAGAGAAAATGAGCATAAGATTTTTACTACAAAAGCAGAACTTTGAATTGGTGTTTTCTTTTTTATTCTTGATGGATTTTCCTATTATCTACTCTCAGGTGTCCCATTAACAATGCGCACTGAAGATAGCTTGGTGTCAAAGGATAAGTGTTCCTTATGAAGCAAATCTACAAGTCCGTAATGTGTACGCCTTAAACTATAAATTGCTGAACATTATATACATGTGAGTCTTTTAAAGAGTCTCTCTACTGATATTCAAAAAAAAAAAAATTGTTTATTTGTATTTTTTTTACAGTTGAATTTATTTTTATTTGAAATATGGGCGACATATCTCAAGTAAGTGTTTCAAATGTTATAAATAATTCTGTGCCAGATTTAAGAATATGTATTCTATCACAGCATGTAAAAGTACATTGCAAAGGAAATAACTGTAGTAAAGTCATTATTACACATATCGACTTTCACCCCCTAAAGATGGTCATCAATAAAATTTGGCACTTGGCTGTAAAAAAAAAAAAATCAAATTTGTTAAATGTTTGACATTGCAGCTACCACATTTTGTTCTTATATATATTTACCATTATCTAATTCCTCTCCTGAGAATTTGTGAGTTTCACTTTTCAGTATTTGTATTATTGAAATATGAAAATAATTGCTTAAAAAAATCTATCAAGCCTGAAATAACCTTACAAAACAATCATGGCTCACTGAAAGGCTGATTCTATAACTTTGCACCTAGATAAAACCATGTTGCATTGTAGGTGGGGCAGATGCACAGTAAAATGTACAGAGAGATTCAGATTTGTGTGAGACATGTCCAAACTAAAATATAATTTGCAGTGTAAAAATATTGCTGTCCAGTATTTTTTGGGCAACATTCAAAAGCAGCCAGTATTTACCATTGTTATAATACTGTAACAATTTTATGGGACAGTAATACACAAAGAGCATGAACCTGCCCAAATAAAATATTGCCATTTAATTTAATGATATTTAGTAGGTGTTGGGAATTATGTAATTTATTTCTTGAATTTTCTGTATGGTTAACTTACTATCTGCTGTATGATTATAAAACATACTCTGAATAATGGTACATCTGGAATCATATTTAGCAATCACAACAAAAAAACAAAACAATTTTATTCCTCCCTCTATTTTTCTGTGTAGAATCCTCAAATTTGTTTAGATCTAGTAGATACCATGCCCAGTTACACTATAAATCTAATATTTAAAAAAAATCTAACTCAAAATTGCATTTGGGAAAGATCCTGCTTATAGTCTGTGCATTTCACATAATTAGATCTGTGCTATGAAATTTTTTGGTCTTATTGAAAAAACAAAAAAGTTTTTACCAATTTGTCACTTAGTGTACAGTATATTAAGACTTTCAAGTTTTAGTTCCCATTATAAACACTGGGGGCAAAATTCACAAATGATTAAACAAAAGTAATCGTTTTAGAACTGCCTTTAATTTAGCTCGGCTCATATGTTGCTTCATTTTTTTTTGTTTAATCCCAACAGGTTGCGCCCACTTTAACAGTTTTAGGGGTGATTTTGTACAACATAAACCTTATAAGAGCTTGGTTGATTTGTGTTAGTTTCCATCCTGTATGATCTTATGTGAAACATAGGAGATCATCTATTGAGGTAGCAGTCTCAGGCAACAGATATTTGGGGACCTCAAAATGAGGTGGTTATTATAAATACTGTATAAATTTTTCTTACAACAAATATCCAAATTAGGCACGTTCATACCATTTATTGACCTAGTCATTTTTATTCAAATTCCAAATATATACAAGTCTAATGGGTGCTACAAATGAAGAAAAAATGTTTTATTGTATAAAGTATTAGATGGGTGCTATTTTAATTGCTGCAAAAGACAAAATTAATTGTGAAAAAAAGGGATAAGAAAAGGTGTGTCACAGGAGTGGCTTCTGATCCGACAGAAAGGAGGAGCCTGGAAATTTAAATTATTTCCATTCGCTGCAGTGGCCCCCACTTTGTTCATCCCCCCCAGATTTTTCTATGCGGTCTAACGATTATAGTTTGTCTCCCCAGAATATCATTCATTGTGGCTTAATATCTTTTCTGGAAATTAAACAATGCAGATCTATACAGAAAAGTCTAAAATGGCACAGAAATAAATATCATACATTTGCTTCAGTTTTAACAGCTGAGCATATTGGATACATTTACTTGTTTTACTGTATCTGAACCGATGATGTTAATTAGACTATTTTAGTAGCAAAAAAATTCTACATAACTAGACATCCAATCATTCTGAGACATGAATCAACTATTGTGTAAATGTTGTAATGTCACAAGGGGCGCAGACATGATACTGTATCTGCTATTATTTGACAACTGTAAAGGTTCTTTGATCCTAGTATCTAACCACTGTACTTATTCACATCTATCAAGAGTGACACTGACCGATGGAATACAAGGTCACACATGCTAATAAAGCCACTTCAATACCTTATGTAAGAAAACACAGAAAACTATTTACTCATTATACCCTGAACAGTAGTGCCCTAAACATGTTCCTAATTTGCTTACACAGTCCTAACTAAGACCAGAATTGTGGAAAGTTAGCTAATTTTTACTAAGCATATCTAGTAGCAAATTAACTTCTAAAAATATCATCATCATCATCATCTTATATAGCCCCAGCATTAACATTGTACATATTTATAGTTTTATAAAAAACATGGAAACATTAAGTTTAGCTCTGTGGATTAAAGTTTAGATTTAATATCTGATTTCAACATTAAAATGCATTTGAATTATGAATAGCAAGCCAATGAAAGTATAAACTATAATACATTGTATATTTTTTTTATTTATATTATTAAACATACTGTAAGTTTACTCTAATATCTTCAGATTCATCAACATTTCTGCTGTGTTCAAGATCTGTACCTCTCATCCACATACTAGGAGGTAGTTATTTATCCGACATTCACAATGCTGAGAAACCCATTGTCAGCAGTGTAATGTGGCCAACTTGGTCCTAATGTTATTTAAGGCTTTGTAATTGGCACTAAAACTTTAAAGATGCTTTACCAGTGCCAACATTGTGATTGTCGGAACATCATACCAATCCCATATACTCATTGCTTACCACCATTCCTGGCGACATCCCAATAAAATTAATTTCTGTATACAATAAGACTTTCTGCAGTCTCTGAAAACTCAACTGTTTCATCTTCCCAAATTAACCTCCGTGGCCTATTTTACCTGCAGTAATTACCTGCTCTCCACACAGTTCATGCAAAACTTTTCAGTACATTTATATTTATTTTTACTGAAATAATCAACTGATTGCTAAACCAAGATCGTCAGACTGGATCATATATCCCCACCAAAAATGTTCTCTCCTTTTAATTTGAATGTAAGCTTGTGGACAAGGCCCTTGTATCTCATTGCCTGTTTGGTAATACCCAATACTCTTTTATTGATGTATTTGCTCTCTACAGTACAGAGAGTAAATACAATCAATTAAATCAATTTAAACTTTAATATATATATATATATATATATATATATATATATATATATATATATATATACTGTGTATTACATAGAGTTAGTAGTAAGATCTAGTTATTAGGTCAGAGGTTCCCAAACTCAGCCCTCAAGGCACCCTAGCAGTACAGGATTTAAGGATATCCATTCTTGATCACAGGTGTTAATCATGGAACAGTGTATGCAGATCGGCTGATGGTGCGTGCTGCACATGCACCGGCCAGTATTGCGATCACAGTACAAGATACAAAGCCATCACAGAGTGCGTGATGGGATGTCAGCGTTTGGGGGTGGTGACGGGAGAGTGGTTGGAGAAACGCAGGCATGCCAGTCCAACAGCATACGCCGCCTGAGTACTCACTGGGTGCAACGAGAGTTGCAATTTCTGAGACAGGTCAGACCTGCTGTAATTGTGCATAAGGGTCCGATGTTAATTGATGTTACCAATGTATATGCAAGATTGCGAGGTCTTAAGGATGTGCGAAAGTGGTAGTGGGCATCTCTATGTTGAGTAAGCAGTGAACTGTGTGCATAATCGCAGCTGCCATTCGTAGCGAATCAAGCCCTCAGTTTAATTTAACCATCTGTGCTCAACCATGGATATCTCTAAAACATGAACTGTTCTGGTGCATTTGTGAACCTCTGCATTAGGTGTTAGTTTGCATCTTGGCATACAGATTTAAAATACAGACAGATTTACAGTTTGCTAAGGGCACAACAACTCTCCATTGCATTGGTAAAGATAAAGCTGGTTAGAATCTATGTGCTGCTGTACAAGCGAGAAGGAAACATTTATTTTCTGCATGAAATAGCAAAATGCATTTGCACTCAATACATCAGAGCATGGTTTGTCTATGTACATAGAGACATGGACAAATGTGTTGGTACCCTTACTGCTCATTGAAGCCAGAGCTGTTTCGGTAGCACGAGGGGGACCTACCGTACACAATATTAGGCAGGTGGTTTTAAAGTTATGGTTGATGGGGTGTTTATTTGTGTATGTATGATGATCACACTCTTTAACACAGTAATGTCAAAAAAGTGATATTTACTGTATTCAGAGCTTTTAATCATACTGATAAAAACAGACACACTTATTTAGGAACAGCATCCTTAAAGTCATGGAAGCAGTTAAAACATGTTAAATGGCCATTTCCATGCCCCACACCTTCCTCAGGGGCTACTTTGACACCTACTATGAGCATGAACCCTATTAAATACCCCTAATGGTGCCAAAATTGCATCAAACAGTTCCAACTTAAACATATGTCATACAAAAATTCACCTGACGGTTATCCTTATTTGGAAAGGATAATTATAGAAAGCTAAAAAATAAAGTAAATCCCTTTGATAAATATAATGTCACAATTTTAATAACAATCAATCATGAAACATAATAGATTCTTAAAAGCAGCTAGTAAAACACTTCAAAAGTGATGCCGTAAACCAGCTAATTGCCGATTTACATAATAAGCAATGAGGACAAATGGATTTATAGTCCAAATTTTATATAGAGATACTAATTCTGAAAAGAATAATGAAGCCTACTCCTTAGTGGTAAATTGAAGTCCCGTGTGTTATCATCCAAATAAGGGAGAAAAATATATATATGTATATGAAAAAAAGCAACAATGTTCCGGAATAGAGGTTTAACTCTTATATTTATATATATATATATATATATATATATATATATGATCAATAATAGTTCACTTTACCAGCTCAAATGGTAATATAATAAAATTCCATGTGATACAATTCCAGAGAGACTGTTGGGGAATTAATCAGAGTTCCATTTAGCACCAATCAAGACAGCTGGCTGGTTAATAGCATCGGCCAAGTTGTAGTAAGTGGAGCTATACAGCCAAAGTATGCTGGCTCCGTATGTACTCACAGCCTCCACCTGTAATGGAGTCTCCGCAATGTCTCATCTGAGGGTGATACCAGCCATCTAATACATTCGTGAGACATAGAGATTTGGGGACCATAGGGACCGCATCACAAGTGAAAGCCCTGATGGGCGCTACCTGCTTCTTACTGCACTTGTAAGGCATAGAAGTCGGGACATTGCGGAGACTCCGTTACAGGTGGAGGCTGTGAGTACATATGGAGCCGGCATACTTTGGCTGTTATTAAAATTGTGACATTATATTTATCAGAGGGATTTACTTTATTTTTTAGCACTTTCTATAATTATCTTTTTCATGTTTGTGTATTTATGGAGTGCTCCCAACACTCCTTTTGAAAGCTGCTTGATTAGTTGTTTTTTATTGTTATTTATTATTTATATAATTTGTGCACCTGATATATACTTGATTTAATATCAAATATTTTTTGGTTATCCTTATTGTTTCCCACTTGATATATACATGTGTCTAAACTTGAAATTGAATATAATCTGCTGTTACCCGGCAACATATCCAAACATAAACAAAAAATTACTTATCAAAAACACTATTTTCAATTGTTGTAGAATATTGGGAAAACCGGCATGTTTTGAAAACAACACATACAGTAGAGCTAAACATGTTGCGATCACATCCACCCAGAGTGTACATACAGACTTTTATTAATATAGAAAAAAATCTACTAAATGTAATAAAGAAAGGAAAACCATAAAACTATCAGAAAGGGCTTATAAAAAATTATCTAATATACTATATAATTTACATACTGTGTAATCATAATGATTGAAAGAAAATAGGTAAGTTTATACTCTTTGTTCCAATAATGAAACATTAATTAATGGTCCCTACAGGAGTAGCAGTCTGTTTTAATTACCCCCTCTCCTATGTGACATGACATATATATATATATATATATATATATATATAACTTCAGGTGTAGTTCTTCCCAGCTTATTAAGTGGCAAGACTCTTTTTGTAGTTACTGCTGTCTCCATTTCTGCATTATCTGTCTATATTGTGTTGTTTTCTTTGGATGTGAAGTACTGTTAACCTGTTGGTACATACACCACTGTTCGCTTACTTAAAGCAAGTGACCAATTAGAAAGTTTTTAGGTCAGGGTTCTGTGTTGTGTATTGTTGTTGTTTTAGTAAGGTGGGGCAAACTATAGTTCTAATCAGGCTAAGTGTCATGCACGAGTGTGTATTTGTTACAGGAGATGGCAGACTATGTTGTGTCAATAAGTGACTTATGCCTCCCCTATCTGTTCTTTCTGCTTCCCCATCAAATTCCTCAATCAATTTTATGTTGATATGATCTAATATGAGAGGACAAACTATTCCTTCTCTCAAAAACATCATTATCTCTCATAAAGTACATTTATTTGACTAAATTAGCCTTTCAGAAAGATTTACACAACAGAATTCCATGCAACATAATCTATTTTAACTCCCATCTAAGAGTCAGGCCCTAAGAATCTGTGTACTGACCTGAGTGTTCTAATTATACTGTGTGCTAGTTACCTCTTTGTTTAGCCATTTGTGAACCATTGTTAATTACCCCTTTGAATATGTTTTACCAGTCCTCAATTCAAGTTGTTTGGTGGCCACCACCATGTCAGTCAGTAGATGGCTAGCCTAGGTCAAGACTAACCTAGGTCAGCATCCTGTACAATCCTTGTCTTAAAGCACATCACCATATTGTGTGGTACCTAAAGAAATCCAGGGTTTCCATTCCATGACCCAAAATAGCCACTACAACTCCCTATGGTAAGCGCATATATTGTACAAACATTACACCCTGTCTCAGGTAGTCCAGTTCTAACTGCATCACAAGATATTGGTGCCTACCACAAGGACCATAGAGTAACCTCCTGGAATAATTAAGATGTGCTTTCATTCACAAAGTATTCTATTCACAAAGTATCCAAATTGAACAGTTGAAAAAACAGTTTCCATTTATCTGGACCTAACCATTTTCCTTTTTTCATCTGTCAGGTATGTGATATCCACCATCCTGCAATCTTCATACTCTCTGAATTTTATGCAATCAATCTAATCTAAATGTATGTAATTTCTTAAATTGAAGCAATAGTCATTACCTGTTTTTGAGATTTTTCAGTGAAGCATAGTTTATGATGGCCTACTGGGCTGTTGTTTACATAGTCAAACACAGGGCAATTTACAACTTAGGATCAGATAGACATTTGTCTCAGATGTAGCCAGTGTTAATAAGCCACAGGATTTCTTAAGGTGCATACACACACAATGACTGAGTTAATGAACGATTTTAGTAAACGATTTTCTACCTTGAAAAAATGAACTAAAATCATTTACTAAAGTTGTTGATTTACTATGTTCATTTAAATGTAATGAACGATTTTTATGAACTACAAATGATTTTTGCATATTAACTTAATGAAAATCGTTGAGTTGACAAGTCTGACTGAACTACAAACTACAAACGTGAATGTGCATGAACAATAATCGTTAATCGTTTGACTCAGAAAGTGAAAGATTTTTTCAAACGATTATCGTTAAACGATAATCGTTCAAAAAATCGTTGTGTGTGTAGGCACCTTAAATAGTCACATCAAGGAGAGCTGTGCTCGATTTGAGCTGTGCTTTCAATTCACAAAGTATTCTCTTCAAAAAGTATTCTATTCACAAATTATCCAAACCGAACAGTTAAAAAAAACAGTTGAACAAACTTTAAACAACATCTGAGATCAGGTAATTTCTATAGCAAACTTTATATTTGTTTATGCACTATTCTTAAAATTTCTCCTTTTATTCAAAATCACCATGTACAGTACCAAATATTGTTTTTTTTCTTATTTCACTCCATGGTATTTTCCCTAAGGCTATTACATCCTTCACTCTGCCTGGATCTCACCACTCTGTACACATTGCAGCCTCAATAATCTATTCCCCTCTTATGAACACACATGAGCTTTTTACTTCTCTATATACATGGACAATAACACCCGCAACCTGTTGCCATAAAAAACTTTCATAAACCTGCCACCACTGTATTTATATCTCTCTCCTTTTACTTCTATTAGCTGGTGACTTATCACCAAATCCAGGCTCCACCAACATGCCCCACTCACAATGGAATATAAATCCAGCAAACCTCAGATACATCACATGCCTACCGTCACCCTCCATAACACTAAAATGTGCCTTATGGAATGCATGCTCTGTCTGCAATTAACTAACATCCATCCATGACCTCTTTTTTTTCAAATAACCTCAACCTTCTGGCGATAACAGAAACATGGCTCACACAATCGGACACCTCCTCTCTTGTAGCACTCTCATATGGTGGCATACACTTCACACACACACCTCCAGGCATGGTAATAGTAAAGGAGGTGGGGTTGGAATATTACTGTCCCAATATTTCACAAACCCTGTTCTCCCACAGGTATCATCACTCACATCTACATAATTTGAAGTACATTTTATCTGGACTTTCACCCCTTTCCATCTGCACATTGCTGCTATCTATCACCCACCTGGGCCACCCCAACAATTTCTGGAAGATTTTTTTGCCTCTTCCTCTCTTGGCCACTCCCAATTGACTGACTCCTCTACTCATCAGGAGGGCCACTGTCTTTATCTTGTATTCCCCAGACTATACTCAGTTTCTGAATTCATTCATTCTCCTTTCCCTCTCTCAGATCACACCCTTATCACCTGCATACTCTCCTCCATTATGTCAATCACAATGTCAATCAAATCTACCAAGCCTCCTCAAACCTGCAGAATTATTAATGCTATTAATTTTCAACATCTAGCCACCACTCTGCAACAACTACTCTTACCAATTGATATGTTCACTTCTAATGAGATAACTGTATCACACCTGAACCAGACCCTAGAAATAGCCTAGAAGTGACTCCAGCTACCCATCACACTCCACATAGACTTAGACGTCAACCGTGGCATTCTAAATTAACAAGACCCCTACAAAAACTCTCATGTAAAGTAGAACATCAATGGTGTAACTCTCCAAGTGACTTCCTCACATATAAGACTATCTACCACTCTAATTATAATGCTCTGGACACTGCCAAACAAACATATTTCCAATCTCTCATCTCTGCCAAAGCCTATAACTCCAAACGACTTTTTAATATATTTAAATTGCTTCTTACCCCTCCTTCACCCAACCCACCTGCTACTATCTGTGCACAAGATCTTGCTTCCTATTTAAAGGACAAGATTGATAATATTCAAACACTCATCTGATCTTCCTACTCTATTTCCTCTCCTCTTGATCCTATAGCCTCACAAATCAGTAAAGCTCTGTCTCCTGTGCTCATCCCACCCTTAACTAAAATCTGTAATCTCCCTTTCTCTACTGGTATCTTTCCATCACTGTGCAAGCATGCAGTGATTACTCCCGAACTCTAGCTCAAATTACCACCCCAGCTCCCATGCTGCTTCCAAGCTACTGTTGAGACTTGC
Organism: Taudactylus pleione; assembly: GCA_031769625.1. NCBI lineage: Eukaryota > Metazoa > Chordata > Amphibia > Anura > Myobatrachidae > Taudactylus > Taudactylus pleione. Next base: position 2,935,763 of record JAUIMM010000586.1, read on the forward strand.
CTACACTCGCCTAACACACTTTCTAAACTCTCACAACTTATTGGACCCACTATAGTTAGGCTTTCATTCCCAACAATCCACTGAGACAGCAATGACTAAGGTAGTGAATAATCTGGTCACAACTAAAAAAAACCTCACCTCATCAAACAAGCTTATCAGATTCCAGAACTGCCAACATAACCTGCATAGATTCCATTTAATTACATCCCTTCTTACAAGTCCATACATAACCTCACATATTCTCTCTTTCTTCACTTTCACATACTTCTAACCCTGTGTCAACTTTTCTGTGTGACTGGATCATATAGCTCCCCAAGAACATCTGCAATCTGGCTGGACCAATTTGCAATATGTAGCACCTATCCTTGTGTATCAACACCTATTTCCCTATAGATTGTAAGCTTGCGAGCAGGCCCTCTTATCTTTATGTCTGTCTGTTACTACCCAGTTTTGTTCTACTAATGTTCTTTCCAATTGTAAAGTTTAATGGAATATTCTCCGCTATATAAGAAACTGTTAATAAATAATAATATATGATTTTTCTTTGTGATCTCAGCTGGTGTTCTTCTTCTTCTGACTTGATTGGCACAAGTTTTCCTACCCAAACTTACTTATGGATAAAAAGGAGATAAAAAATGATATAAAAAATTACCTTATAAATGTGTTTTGTAACATTTGGGAACCTTATAAAAAAAGTAATGGGTATGTAATGCTGGCTGTCGGGATGCCTCCAGTCAGAATACCGACAGAGGCAACGCAATGGTTGGTATTCTGACAGGGTTCGGGTTAGTATACTTACCCTTCCCCTTACCCCCCTTATCCTAACCCACCCTTTTTTGTAGCCTAACCCTAACCCTCTACACCATGCACCCTAACCCTCCCCTTTAGTGCCTAAACTTAAACCACCCCTTAGTGCCTAACCCTAACCTTCCCCCAAAACCTAACCCTGTTATGCTCCCTAAACCCCCCCGCAGCTAACACTAAGCACTTCCTGGACTTACCTCCTTTGGACACAGAAAAAAAGAGATATTTGCCCTCCAGCACACTGCAGCAAAAACAATACTTAAATCCTACATAATAATAGAGATTTAGAGGTATTGGTTACACATATTTGCAAATATATGAATAAGCGCCAGGCCAATCGTCAAGGCTCCTCTATACTGGCGTCCCTAATATTAAGGGGCTCACGTCTGAGAAGCAAGGCACCCCAAAAAAAATTCCAACCAAGGGCCATCCCCAGGGCATCACACGAAAAAGGGAAAAATGTGATAGTGAAATATGTAGAAAAGATGTGTAAAGATAAATCAATAAGTGTTAATGAAACGATAAAGAATAAAAATGACATATATAATGTACAAACAAATAGAGAAGTGATAAAAGTATTCTATGTGAATTAAGTGGTGATGCCATGAGAAAGGCCCAGTCAGAACCCCCCCGGGGGCCCCACTCCCAAACGCTCACCCCAAAATAATTATTGCTACATAATGGTAGCACCCACTCTGGGTCATATAATTACAATTGATGTACTGCATGATAACAGTACATATGTAAGCTGAGAGCTAACTTACCTAATTCTAACTTAGAATACTTTTATCACTTATCTATTTGTTTGTACATTATATATGTCATTTTAATTCTTTATCATTTCATTAACACTTATTGATTTATCTTTACACATCTTTTCTACATATTTCACTATCACCTTTTTCCCTTTTTCGTGTGATGCCCTGGGGATGGCCCTTGGTTGGAATTTTTTTTGGGGTGCCTTGTTTCTCGGACGTGAGCCCCTTAATATTAGGGACGCCAGTATAGAGGAGCCTTGATGATTGGCCTGGCGCTTATTCATATATTTGCAAATATGTGTAACCAATACCTCTAAATCTCTATTATTATGTAGGATTTAAGTATTGTTTTTGCTGCAGTGTGCTGGAGGGCAAATTTCTTTTTTTTTCTGTGTTCAGAGTAAACCCCGCCCTTTACAAGCACCATGCTGTGTTATGCAATTAAGCTGATCTGAGCAACTACCATTTTTCTTTTCTTACCTCCTTTGGGCTGGCATCCTTTGGTGTTCGGCCATCGGGATTGTTGGTATTTTAACACCTATCTTAAGTCCCTTGTCAAGATTCCCCTGTTGGTATTGAGACCGGCGGCATCAGGGCCACCAGTCTAATAAATACATCCCATAAAAATGCATAAATAATGTATCTAATTGTAAGCATAAAAGTGTGACTTTGAGTTATATGGATCAAACCTTCTAAAAAGGACAAGTGCAGGTGTTACCGAGCAAACAAGTATATTCACGCTATTATTTATCTAGTCCACATTATAAAATTATAGGAAGAATATGATTGGATACTATGTACAACACCCCCACTTTTTTGAAAGTTTTGATAAATCTCCCACTATATCTTTTCTCAGTCAATTATAGTGGACCATAATATTTTTTATTTACTGTACATGTTGATAACACAGATAACTAATTGGTTGTTCAAAGTACATAATCATCTTGTTTACAATTTTGAAAAGTTAAATAAAAGTAGATATGTGTGGGTTCTTTTCGCCATAATTATCGCAAGTTCGGATAAATTCGGATTTATTTTATTGGCTATCCAAAATACCTGATAGCCGATAGCCAATGAGATGCTGTTTTTGAGATCGGAACATATCCGAGTAAAACCGAACCCGCACATCTCTAAATAAAAGTAAAACCAACAATGTTATTTTTCATGATTTTTTCTTCTTTTTCTTCCCTCACAGAAATCTAGTTTGAATATGGCACAAGTTAACAGTACAATTGTTACTGAATTTATTCTACTAGCTTTTCAAGAGCTTCATCAATTCCAGATTTTGCTTTTCATTGTGGTTTTAGTAATATACAACACATGCATTGTTGGGAACATTATCATATATTTGCTAATTAAGTTTGATGTTTCTCTTCATAAGCCAATGTACTTTTTTATCAGTACATTTGCCATTTTGGAAATTATATTTATCTCTATCATTGCCCCAAAACTTTTGGATATCCTCATTGCAGGTAAAAACAGGATATCATTTGTTGGCTGCTTTATCCAACTGTACTGTACTGACATGACGGGGATTGTTGAATGTTATCTCCTGGTTATTATGGTCTTTGACAGACACTTAGCCATTACTAACCCTTTGCATTACTATGCGGTAATGAACCGCGCATTTATAAAACTTGCCATACTCCCATGGATTGTTGGGTTTGTTGCTGCTTCCATCCCCACCATCTTCACAGCTCGCTTAGAATTCTGTGGTCCTAACATGATCAACCATTTCTGTTGTGATTTGGTTCCACTACAGAGTTTAGCATGTTCTGATCCCTTCATCAGCAATCTAATCACGAGCATAACAGCCATCTTTGTGGTGCTTTTCCCCTTTGTCATCATTATAGTGTACTATATACATGTCATAATCACAATCTTAAAGATCAAGAGCGGAGAAGGTAAACATAAAGCCTTCTCCACCTGTTCTTCACACCTTATTGTAGCCAGCCTTTTCTTTGGCACGGGCATTATTGTCTATGTATATCCAAATGGCAGCAGATATGAGAAATTCTTTGCCCTAATATACAAAGTTATAACCCCATTGTTGAATCCTTTTATATATACATTGAGAAACAAAGATGTGAAGATAGTTTTCATAAAATCATTTAGAGTTCTCATTAGGATGACAAGAGGAAAATGAGGATACTTGAAGAAAAGCTAATGATACTTTTATATGTTTGTATGTTTATTATAGTTATAATTAGCATTACATATTTTTTATCTTTAAACTGTTTAGTGCCATCTCCATACAAATTACCTTGATGCTCGTCCCACACTCTGAAAGCCATCATTATACAGTAAATCCATTGCCTCATAATACTCACTTGACTTAGTATTTTGATTTTGTGATTAAGAACTTTGGTGATCTTTGAAGTACCTCTCACGTAGTAATTGGGTAACCTTCTAGACACTAGAGCAGGGGTTCCCAACCATGGTCCTCAAGGCACACTAACAGTCTTGGTTTTAAGAATAGCCATACTTGAGCACAGGTGTCTTAATTAGTATCCCAGTTAATTTGATTAACCATCTGTGCTGCAGCATGGCTATCACTAAAACCAGGACTGTTAGTGTGCCTTGAGGACTGAGGTTGGGAATGACTGCACTAGAGGGTTGATTCTGAGATGAAAGCAAATTTAAAAAAATAAATAAGCAAGTAGCTTTGTATCTGGAACAAACCATGAGGGCTTATGTAATAGGTTGCAAGCTGCAACGGCTGCGGGGATTCATGCGAGTCTTCGCGTATTTTTAAAGCGGCAATAATTAAAAAGGCAAAAGCAAGCTGGCTTTGCCTTTAGAATGATTGCTGCTTTTAAAATATGGGAATACTTGCATGAATTCCAACAGAGGTTGCAGCAGCTCACAACCAATTACATAAGCCCATATGTGTCAATGTAAGGGGAGCAAATGCATTTATTATTTTTCCATGCAGGGTAAATACTAGCTGCTTTTGCATGTTGCCCACAAATACTGGACAGCTTAATTTTACACTGCATTTTAGATTTGAGTTTGGACATGCCTCTCCCACTTCTATATCTTTCTGCACATTTTAAATTTGTCCCCATCTGCAGTACAGCATGCTTTACCAAGATGCACAGTTACTTGCTCTTTTTTGCTTTGCTCCCAATTCAGAATCTGCCCCTACCAAAGATCACTAATTATATCAATTAAGAAAGCATAATCAAGTTGAGATTGCTATCCCCAATGTCTCCCGATACACGTAAAAGTAGAAAACCTGTATCATGTTAGGAGTGAAATAGAAATACTATTTTAATATTCTTTTAGAATTTGTAACCGACCATGTGGCCAGGAGGGAGGATGGTAATTTTCAAGGTGTAATGACAATGGGCCAATTTTTAACATGGTGGCCTGAAGCTGTAGGTCCATTCATCCCATTGTTAATCTGGCCCTGGTGATATAGAATAACAAAACTCTCCAAATAAAAGGTAGAATATGTCAGTGATATGAGGCTGCAGTGTTCAAGAGACTTACACATCATAGGAACTGCAAATGACTAAGTGGAGCTTTAATTGCATTTCATAGTTGCCAACGTCTTTGTGAATTTTAGTACTGAGATGGTTTTAACTATTAGATGTTTCCAAATATTTTATTAATTTTCTATAGTGGTAGAAACCTTGATACTTAACAACAATATAAGAATTTCCAGACTAAAGCACACGCAAACAGAGGTCCAATATTGGGATTCTACTAACATAAAAAAGGGGGTATACCTGTGCAACATAGTCTACAAATGAGTGCCTTCTTACTTTCCCTTTCCTAAAATATTGTATCTCCATATACATATAGACATTACTATGAACTAGAGATGTGCGGTTCCAGTCTCGAAAAATCGGAATCTGAATTTTGTGCATCCGGACAGAGCCTAGTCGCAGTTCTGATCTCCTGAGAAGATCCAGATAAATCCGAGTTGCAGTTCTGATCTTACTGCGGTTCAGAATTCCAATTTTCAATCCAGATTTCGGGTTTTGGATTGTACATATTACATGATTTTGGTTGTTTTTAAAGTCTTTATAGACCCAAAATACTTTTGGGTGGTTTTAGAAAACCAAAACAAAAAGATGAATCCAGATCCAAAACCAATACAAGGGGATCATCAGCACACATTTCTACTCTCAACCAAATGTGCACTACAATGTCCACTGTTTGCAGCACTTTACCATCCCAAACACAACACAACAAAACAAGACAAAACAACAAACTCAACACAGTCAGGGCAGGGAGGGTGGAAATTTTTCCAGACAAAAAGTCCTATTTTAGGCCAAAAACTCCCTCCCCTTAAACTCTCATTGGTTGCCTAACTATGGCCACCAACAGAACAATAAACTTAATCTTACCATACCCAGCTATCTTATTATGTATAGCACCAGGCTCTGCCTTGAAGTTTCAATTTCTTCAGGCTTATACATCATGCAGATGTATTTATTAACAAAAAGATTTGAGCTGACCAGTCCAAGGGGGGTAATGTAATAGTTTGTTTTTGTGAAAGTAGCAATTTTTGGGTGAGATTACCTTTGCCCTCCAGGTGTAACTAATGTTAACCATACAACTTGCCGGATGTAATAGTGTGTGAGCTTGAAGAAAGCTGGAATCGTGATGGAAACTTGCAATTAATTATAGACAACCCAGAGGCCAGCAAGATAGCTGCTAATGCAACTATCTCACTGTGCTCCTTATTTTATTGTACACATTTAAATAAATAATTTAACACTTTCATGAATTAATTCTGACAACCTAATGCAAAATTAAAAAAAAAAAATACTAGTCTTATGGGCTTATCATAAAACACAAAAGTTATAATATTATTGTTTTTTATGTAAAACTAAAGAAGGTATACACATGTCCCCAGGAGTTAACAACATGCACCAGCAACTTTAAAAAATTGCCATATTATCGTGGAACAGGATTTTAACTATGCAAGTTTTTTTTTCAAAAATATTTAAGCAACATGATTAAAACAAAGATATTTGTTTTTTTAAATTTTACCTATTTTTCTCAAGAAAGGCTATGGACCTTTCTATTGCACAACTTACACTGAAGTGGACATATGATTTATATCAACTGTGAAAAAAATAAATTGAGTATTTGATCAAGAGATCTAATATTATGCCCTAAAACATTACTTTCCTGGATTTTTTTTTTTACCTGCGCTATCTTTGAGAAAACAGATACGTGAAAGGGTTAAAGAATAACATGTAGGGTTCCCCTGTAAGCTTAACCAGCCCTAACACTTGTGTCTAGACTGGTATTGGAAAATGTGTATTGGGTTCCCCTAATTCTTCTGATACCAGAGCTATTCTTGACCTCCCAGGGTTAGTGGAACCATAAAGGGGTTGCAACCACCATCATTTCATCAATTCTAGACTGTTGGGACTGGGGTTGTTCCCCCAGGAGTGTGGGGCCTTCCAAAAATACATGCGGCCCCACCCCACCTAGGTCCTAAGAGCCCTAGTACCAATAGCACTGTTCTTCTTCATACCCTAATGGTAAGTATAATAAATAATATTTATTTTGTGGGTGAACTACACTACTGGCCCCAGCAAGCCTGCCAAGGCAGGATGGCACATTTTAGAACTACAAGTGCAAGCATGCCTGAACATCAAGGTCCACTGGCACCTGTAGTCCATCTGTAAAATAAATATTAAAAGATAAACAGGACCTACACACCGTAGATCAAATATTTATTAAATAAATACACACACCCTGATTTGCCTATTTTGTACTCCCATGCACTCCCTTCCCCACAATTTTTCAATACCATGCACCTTTTGTCACAGGCATGACGTGCTGCTACTGATGGCTGACTTACTTAGACACAAACAAAATCATCCTCCTGAATTTAATCAACTTGTTCTTGATCAACAAACTCACCATCAAATTCCTCCTAATTTAAATGTCTAAACCATCATCATCACATTTATTACTACTACTCATCCTCACATTTGCAGGGGGTTCTGTAATGTGGGAAGGAGACTTCTCTAGGATTACGGCGTCAGAATCAAAAATGTCAAACTCACACATAGCACTTGTGGAGATCCTTAGACTTTCCTCAGGAACCTGTGAAGTTTGTGATCACACAATTGTTCAGCCTTAGGGGTAAATTTACTAAAGTGAGAGTTTTTAGAAATGGAAATGTTGCCCATAGCAACCAATCAGATTCTAACTATTATCTTCTAGAAGGTGCTAGTGAAAAGTTAAGTAGAATCTGATTGGTTACTACAGGCAAAATCTCCACTTTTAAAAACTCTCACTTTAGTAAATATACCCCTTAGTGTTCTTTTTGTGCTCTAATTTCCCTAATTAGAGGTGACGCATCTAGGCTCAGAATGAGAAGGTATTGCATGCATGGTTACAGAAGACAAAAATGGTATCCCCCAGCACTCAGTATGATATCAGCAATAAGACATGAAAAACTACATGGTGGTAGATAAATCAGAGTTCTTAGCTGTATATACAGTCAGGTGCATAAATGTTGGGACATTGACATAATTTTCATATTTTGGCCTCTATTCACCACCACAATGGCTTTGAAATGAAACAAACAAGATGTGCTTTAACTGCAGACTTTCAGATTTAATTTGAGAGTAATTACATCCAAATCATGTGAATGGTGTAGGAATTACAACGGTTTCTATATGTGCCTCCCACTTTTTAAAGGGGCCAAAAGTAATGGGACTATCAACTCAAAAGCTATTTCATGGACAGGTGTGGGCTATTCCCTCATTATTTCATTATCAATTAAGCAGGTAAAACTTCTGGCGTTGATTCTAGGTGTGACATTTGCATTTGGAATCAGTTGCTGTCGACTCTCAATATGAGATCCAAAGAGCTGTCACTATCAGTGAAGCAAGCCATCATTAGGCTGAAAAATCAAAACAAACCCATCAGAGAGATAGCAAAAACATTAGGTGTGGCCAAATCAACTGTTTGGAACATTCTTAAAAAGAAAGAACGCATTGGAGAGCTCAGCAACACCAAAAGACCCGGAAGACCACGGAAAACAACTGTGGTGGATGACAGAAGAATTATTTCCCTGTTGAAGAAAAACCCCTTCACAACAGTTGGCCAAATTTAGAACACTCTCCAGGAGGTAGGCGTATATGTGTCAAAGTCAACAATCAAGAGAAGACTTCACAAGAGTGAATATAGAGGGTTCACCACAAGATGTAAACCATTGGTGAGCCTCAAAAACAGGAAGACCAGATTAGAGTTTGCCAAACAACATCTAAAAAAGCCATTACAGTTCTGGAACAACATCCTATGGACAGATGAGACAAAGATCAACTTGTACCAGAGTGATGGGAAGAGAAGAGTATGGAGAAGGAAAGGAACTGCTCATGATCCAAAACATACCACCTCATCAGTGAAGCATGGTGGTGGTAGTGTCATGGCGTGGGCATGTATGGTTGCCAATGGAACAGGTTCCCTTGTATTTATTGATGATGTGACTGCTGACAAAAGCAGCAGAATGAATTCTGAAGTGTTTCGGGCAATATTACATGCTCATATTCAGTCAAATGCTTCAGAACTCATTGGACGGCGCTTCACAGTGCAGATGGACAATGACCCAAAGCATACTGCAAAAGCAACCAAAGAGTTTTTTAAGGCTAAAAAGTGGAATGTTATGCAATGGCCAAGTCAATCCCCTGACCTGAATCCGATTGAGCATGCATTTCACTTGATGAATACAAAACTGAAGGGAAAATGCCCCAAGAACAAGCAGGAACTGAAGACATTTGCAGTAGAGGTCTGGCAGAGCATCACCAGGGATGAAACCCAGCGTCTGGTGATGTCTATGCATTCCAGACTTTATGCTGTAATTGCCTGCAAAGGATTTGCAACAAAGTATTAAAAAGTGAAAGTTAGATTTAGGATTGTTTAGTTTGTCCCATTACTTTTGGCCCCTTAAAAAGTGGGAGACACATATAGAAACTGTTGTAATTCCTACACCGTTCACCTGATTTGGATGTAATTACCCTCAAATTAAATCTGAAAGTTTGCAGTTAAAGCACATCTTGTTTGTTTCATTTCAAAGCCATTGTGGTGGTGAATAGAGGCCAAAATATGAAAATTCTGTCAATGTCCCAATATTTATGCACCTGACTGTATTTGCAAAGATATGTGTGAGCATCCAGGCCACATCACAGCATCTCTGATACTGGAGGTTTTTACTTCTAGATTAAAGCCTGGGGCGCGGAACCCTAAAAAGCCAGCAAAGGCCAGCCACCCCAGGGCAGCACACCAGTGAAAAACTAAACTAAAGGTGTTAGTAAGTATTAATAATATATTAATAAACCTATGCATTAGGGTGTGATACAAAGGTGAAGGGTGTAATTTAAATGCTAAGTAAAGTAGTATTAGTAGAAAATAAGTATTAATAAAGTGCTAAGTGGAGTGTTCTAGTGTGGCCCCCCCAAAGAAGCCCAGCCATACCAACCCAGGGAGCACCATGCCACAAACTCATCCCCAAAAAAACATACAACCTGGTGCATATATACCTGAATAAGGATCTGGATCCCTTTATTAAATCTGCATAAGATCGTCAGCACGCCAGTGCAGGAATTTTACAACTTTCCGGGCTGTGGACGCTTCTATTGAGTCTGGTAATTAATATAATAGCTGGACATTATTCCGGAGACACCCATAGGCCAGTGATTGTTGGCACCAAATTGTCACCATCATTTGGATTGAGACTATCACTCTTTCTTAGAGATTTTTAATATAATTATCATCTTGTGGACGGAATTGCTCATCTATACCTAGAGACTCTTGATTTCAGGATCTCTTTTTACATATACCTTTTATCTGTGCCTGTGTATGTTTACATATTATATGTTTAAACCTCCTTGTGCACACCAATAAATGTACTTTTTATATTTTGAGGAATAAAACATATTGATTATATCGATCTAGCCATATAGAATATTCATTGTTTATGTTTGACAGAATATTATCACTATTCATGTCTTAATTCATTGATCTGAACTAGGTATTATTTGTGCTTTTTATTTATATATATCAGTACAATCATTAGATATATTTAGCATGGTTCACACCCTTCTTTTTTTGTTACAAGCTTTTGTTGGGAGTTGACTACTCCATTGAACCAGCTGCTTGGTTGTCAGCGCCTACTGATCCTCCCCTTCCTTTTTCCCTTCATCTTTATATTGTATAGTCCTTTTTCAGTGGCAGCAGTCATGACCAGTTATTCTAGTAGAGAATTGAGGGGACGCTCCTACTTAACTCAGTGGGAATCTGATACAGATACTTTTAAAGAACCTGGTAACATCAGTTTGCAAAAATTGTTATATAAACTTGAAGATTGTCTTAGAACTGAATCTAAACATTGGTTAGATAGCTTGAATTTAGAGAAATATCTAGATAAGGGGATAGTCCATCGGGGCCTCAGGTTATCCAAACCATCGATTTTTTCAGAGGGCTCAGAATTTCAACTAGAATGGGACAAAACTCTAGATTCCTGTTCCTTATCCCTTATGAAATTAGTTATAAAATATAGATGTGAAAAAGTTCGGGAATGTGAGAAGGAAATAGAGGACCTGAATAAGGATCTGGATCCCTTTATTAAATCTGCAGAATTTATAGAACAAGATTGGATTATTAGTGAAAGAATAGAAAGATATGAGAAACAACTCCTAGAAAATAAACAGAAAAAATTCAGGAGAGATCTAATCGATTATAAAGAGAACAGGATTAGATCATATAATAAGAACAGAAATAACGAGAGAAACACACAGTACAATTTTCCTGTAAATACATATACACATAAGTATTACAGGAATGATAAATATTTCCATACCAAATCTGATCCTAAATCCATCCATGAAAATCGGATGGAGTCGAAACATAGAACCCAAAATTACTCAATGGGAACTGAGTTTTCCAAACATTTGGATCTTGGGACCAAACCTAAGATTAGCTTCTCTAATCAAGAACGTCCTATGAGACAACGTATTGTCCCAGAGGATTTTCAGGAAGAATGCTCATTACCCGATCATTGGAAGAGAGATCACAAATCCCGTTATTATGCTTCAAATTACAAAAGACAAAGGGACAGAAGCCTAGAGGCAGAAGGGGAGGTTCCCACGCCAATAAGAAAAAATTTCAAAAGACTATAAGTTCTTCAAGGAGTGATCAGCAGGGAACAAGTGTAAATAATGTTGACACTATACCATTTAATGTTTTCAATTTATCATCTAAGAATTTAGATCAGGCTCAAATGTCCCTACTTAAGAAGGGACTTAAGTTTTCCCCTACAATGGATCCCAATATTTTCAATCTATTTGTGGATCTTAATAAATTCATTTGTAATTTGTGTAGACAGAGGTACTTTGCCAACAAACATCTTAAGAAGAATGGGGACGATTCAGTCCCAATTCTTCTGGATCAAACGGATTCCCTGCCCCTTTCCATACTTGAAGATCTTTGGGAGGAAGGGAATGTTTCCCCTGCTGGATCATATACAACTATAAAAACTTTTGATGTAAATACACAGGCTTCACATAATAAATTGAAACTCAAGTCAGAATTTTTCCCTATTTCTGCTAAAAGTAACACAGTTGAATCCTTCTATAAGATCACTTTTGAAGATTTTAAATCTTTATGCCATCAAGTAAAAAAAGATAGACCTGCCTCAAATCTGACAAGGAAGGAAAAGAGAGCACTTAACCTTCTAACAAAAGACACTACTATTATTATCAAGGAGGCAGATAAGGGGGGAGGTCTGGTGGTTCAGGATAAAACGGATTATATAAGAGAAGCATATAATCAATTCAATTATTTATCTTTCTATTGTACTTTACCCTCGTACCCGACCCCTTCCTTTCTTCTTGAATTAAAATCTTTATTGGATGGGGCTCTCGCCTTTGGAGTCATTTCTAGAGAAATCTGGCATTTTCTTTATAACCCTCATCTGACTGTTCCCATTTATTATCATTTACCCAAAATCCACAAGTCCCTTTCTTCACCACCCGGGCGTCCCATTATTTCTGGTATCAATTCCCTCACTTCCAATCTTTCCTGTTATGTTGACACTTTTCTTCAACCCTACATTCCTGTATTGAGATTTTATATAAAACACACTACTCATCTTTTACAACAAATTGAATCCATAGAATGGAAATCCACTTATGCTTTCCTTACGATGGATGTATCTGCACTGTACACCAATATTCCTCATTCACTTGGTGTACAGTGCATTTCATCCCGTTTATCATATGATCCAGATCTCCGACAGGAACATGGGGTATTCATCACGGATTCTATTTCCTTTATCCTTACACATAGTTATTTTTTGTTTCTCAACACCTTTTATCTCCAAGTCATGGGGACGGCCATGGGGACCAGGTTTGCGCCGAGCTATGCAAACCTATACATGGGTGCCTTTGAGGATCACCATGTGTGGGGGAGCGAGTTTGGTGCGAACCTGGTCTTCTATGGCCGTTACATTGACAACCTATTTTTTATTTGGGATGGGGATCTATCCTCTGCTTCACATTTTGTTTCTGCACTCAACCAAAATTCTTATAATTTAACGTTCACTTTTCAGTACCATCCTAGTCGTACAGATTTCCTAGATGTGACTCTAGAGGCGAGGGATCACACCATACATTCTTGTAACTATACTAAAATAGTAGATACTCAATCATATCTACATTTTAATAGTGCTCATTACTATCCATGGAAAGCTATTATTCCAAAGGGACAATTGATCAGATTGCACAGAAACTGCTCATCCCTAGAGAGTTTCCATACACAAGCGAATAAGATGCTGTTGTCCTTTAGAGAAAGGGGCTATCCTGAATACATTTTAAAGAAAGCCTTACAGGAAACATTGAAGATAAATAGATCTGATCTGCTTGTGACAAAGAATAATAGTGTGAAAAATAGGAGTACAAAAAATACAGAAAAACAATCTAATGCTGAAAATAATAATGTTGCGTTTATTTGTAAATACAACTCTTGCCATAGGCAGATCAGAGACATTATCCAAAGGAACTACCATATTCTTCAGCAAGATAATCTTTTGAGGAATATCTTGCCTTCCAAACCATTGATAATATATAGAAAAAACAAATCTTTAAAATCCATTCAGGCACTGAGCTATTTGAGATCGAACTCCAAAATTACTGATATAATTACAAATAATCAAGAACAGTGGATTCCCTATAGACCGCCAGGTTTCCATCGTTGCGGCAAAACTAGGTGTACAATGTGCTCCCATACAAACAAAAAAACTAGTACTATTATTCAAAAGGAGACGAAGAATATATATACAATTAAAAATTTCATGAACTGTGACTCTTCATATGTGATTTATTTAATCACATGTGGATGTGGATTATATTATGTGGGTCGAACTACCAGACCCCTTAAAAGACGTTTCATGGAGCATCGTCGGAATGTTATGAATAGAATGACTACACATAGCTTATCTCTTCACTAACTAAAAGTACATAATAGTGATCCACAATCACTCAACATTATAGGTTTGGAACACATTACATCTACAATAAGGGGTGGTGATAGGTTTAAAAATCTTTGTAGACAAGAGGTCTTCTGGATGTTTAGACTCAACTCTTTGCATCCAGACGGCCTCAACGAGTCTATTGAATTGAATACGATTATGTAATCTTGACAGGCGTATTGTGAGGTAGATAGGGTCCCCTTCACCCCACTCCTTATACCTGTATTGCATTTATTGTATATTTTCATATTAGATTTACCAGTTGGTTTCTACCATCATAATTTTTATTCATAGGATTTATTATGGTCATAGATGCTAATTGAAATGTCTTTATAATTTAATTAATGAATATGTGTTATGATCTAATGGATACTAATTGAAGTAGATGGATTTCTATTGTGGACAATAACTTTGTTCTTCAGATTGAACTAATTATTTTTGCTATGCAAAAAATTATTATATGTCTTCATAAAATATAACATTTATATTAATATTTTAATCCACTTAGAACTATCTTATAGTGATCTCCTGAACTGTCTATATGATGCTATTAAATAAAACATTATGTGCAAGCTATTATTGTAAGATGAAAATCACTTGACAGCGATCATGTGATTTATTTACACAACACGTGATCAGAGTGAACATTTCTAACAAAGTCATTCTCCGACCTAGTTAGACGGAGCCACGTGAGTTGTATTTACAACACGTGATCGGCTATAGATAAGTTTATATTACACAGCTCCGCTGAGTTTAGCTGCTTTTGTTTACAACACGTGACCCGCTACGGAGTCTTTGCAGTCCATTCTGGGTCACGTGACTGGTCACATAATCACATGATCGGGTGTTATACTCCGGAGATGAAGATATTCTCTGGTTTGGTATATATTTATATACTCTTAATATTCAATGGTAGCATTTGATGTTAGGATCTTTTGTTTGTATAATATACAGTGATTTTTTATATGGCTTGATCAATTGTATTTTCTGATTGAACAACAGCTGTGTATGATTTCCAATTATGCCAGGGTATAAAGAGCCCTTCAGATGATATGGGGATATATGCTACTGAGGAAGCTGTGGGTCCTACCACAGTGAAACGCGTTTAGCTCCCCACTTTTTGCATACATCTCTTGGGACATTTGGACTGTTTTCCGGACCGGCATAATTTTCTTCACTCTCCAGCCTCTGTTTAAGATCGTCAGCATGCCAGTGCAGGAATTTTACACCTATCACGGGCTGTGGATGCTTCTATCGAGTCTGGTAATTAATATAATAGCTGGACATTATTCCGGAGACACCCATAGGCCAGTGATTGTTGGCACCAAATTGGCACCATCATTTGGATTGAGACTATTACTCTTTCTTAGAGATTTTTAATATAATTATCATCTTGTGGACGGAATTGCTCATCTATACCTAGAGACTCTTGATTTCAGGATCTCTTTTTACATATACCTTTTATCTGTGCCTGTGTATGTTTACATATTATATGTTTAAACCTCCTTGTGCACACCAATAAATGTACTTTTTATATTTTGAGGAATAAAACACATTGATTATATCGATCTAGCCATATAGAATATTCATTGTTTATGTTTGACAGAATATTTTCACTATTCATGTATTAATTCATTGATCTGAACTAGGTATTATTTGTGCTTTTTATTTATATATATCAGTACAATCATTAGATATATTTAGCGCGGTTCACACCCTTCTTTTTTCTAGTGCATATATTTGCCCAATATAAGGCCACATAATAATGGCACATATACAAATATATCTAAAAATGAGAGCCAGCTTACCTTGGAGTCACCCCTAGGTCCTCCTAATGGCACTACAGGAACCAGCATGCCCTCCAAACGCTGGTCACATCTATGCCTCTCAGATTTTCACAGTTACAGAAGACGCCTGACTGTTTTGGGCCCTGGCTTTCACAATCAACATTCAAGTGCATAAGAAAGCAGTAGCAGGACCAAAACTTGCAAATAACGGCCTTGGTCTGAGTATTTCCTTGCCTCTGTGTGTGGTATATGACCTGTTGGCAAATTTACATTTTTTCAGCAGTAACTTTTTTCCCTTCATTGTTAGAGGTGATTGTTTTTAAAGATTGTCACACATTGTTTAGATTTGAAATGTCATTTTTTACACCTTCTTTCCCCAATGTCCTTCTTTAAAAGTAGAAGTAGAAGAAGTACTATGATTGCCAGTGTCAGCACTAGTACTTGGTTGCTCCTGTTCTACTATAGATTCATTTATTATTGATTTACACCAGTACAGGAGTAAAGCTAATGTTCTTGAATTTGTAACTGTAAGTCTGCCACCACAATAAATGAATGTACAATATGATAGGGAAATGAGGGACTGTAATCTTTAACATGTAGTTTTATTAAAACTTGTGAATTTATTTAAACCACAAAAAATATATTTTTTCAACATTTATTATTTTGGGGTGCAACTGAAGGGGCCGCAACACGCTTGAAATGTCTAAATTGAATTACAATAGACTTGAGATTTATTTTTAAATTTGAACAAAAAATATATTTTTTTCCACCCAATAAGTACAGTAATATAAACTACCTCTGAAAAACACACAATATTCCCTTGAAATATTCAAATTGAATAAATAAAAGACTTGATATTTGTTTTAAACAACAAAAACATTTGTTTTTTAACCTTCATTATTTTGGGGTGCAGCTTATGGGACCACTAACCCCAGTAAGTACATTAATAAATACTACATCTTAAAAACACACCATCTTCCCTTGAAATATCTGAATTGAATTAAAATACTTGACCATTTTTTGTAAACCACAACATTTTTTTTTAAAACTTTTATTATTTTGAAAAGCAGCTGACGGGACCACAACACCCAGTAAGTAAAGTAATATATGTTGCCTCTCATCACACAGTCTTTCTTTAAAATATCTAAATTAAATTACAGAAAAACACTTGAGAATATTTTTTAAACCACAAAACATTTTTTTGTAAACTGTTCCTTTTAAATATATACATTGAATTCTAAAACACTTTTTAAACCACAAAAAGATATCTTCTTTGGGGTGCAACTTGCTCAGACACAGCACAGTATTTTTTGGTCAGCTAAGCTTTATCATAGTACTGTCTGTGTCCTGATACAAAATAAATACTGCAGTTTAGTTAGATGCCCTTTTGAAAAGCAATTGTAAATAAGTGCAGCTCTTTTCAGGTTCTAACAAACATACAGTGACACTGGAGCCTGTTTACAGATTGCAGTCACTAGCTAGTATCTGACAAGAATCCGTGTCTGACTCTGACACAAAGATAAAGATGCCTGCTTTCTTTTACACCCTTCCCACCCACTCCATCTACCTACAACTTTCTGTAATGTAATGTAAAGAAGGTTAACAACAGTAGTGTTAGTTTTACATTCTACCTGTTGTTCTCAATAATATTGTTATGAGCACTCTCTAAGTAAGCCAAACAGGTAAAAAATTAAACAAGATGTTGCTTTCCAACAAGAAAACAATATTGCAGAGAGTCAGAGAATAAAATGGTGGAAGTATTGTCCAACTTGCAAGGATTATCATATATGGCTTAACTTTCCGCACAGAGAGGAGACAGGAGTCATTGGTGAATAACCAGCAATGGCAATTTTAATTATTTCTGCTCTATATTGGGTATTTATTGCCCCATCTCACAATCCACTGAAACCTCATTTCCTATTGCCCACCTCTTCCCATCTATAGCTACTGTCTTCATCCACCTTTAAACAAGTTGCTCTTTTACCAATCTTAAAATATGCGATGAATTAATCAGCCTTTCTCTCCAACTACAGAATCTATCTCTATCCTAATTTTTCTAACAAACTACTGGAGAAGCTTCTGCACAACCTCCTATTTAATTTTCTCACCTCTCACTCTCTTTTTTTAATCTCTGCTGTTGGAATTATGTGATAAAAAATCCACTGTGACAGTGCTCATGAGCACAAAGTGATCAACAATGTACTAATTACAATGCCAGGAGTGACTTCACCATAGTCATCCTCCAAAATCTCTCTGCCACTATTGACCAGATTGTTCACCCTCTTGCCTTGCACACACATAATTTTATCGCACTCGGCCCACTGACAATACACCTTTACTGTAGATGAACTACTGTAATTTAGTTTTGTAACCTCCCAGTAGCACCTCTGTACTGACACCATCCATTACTAGCTCTACTCCCTTGAATTTTCCCCAACTTTTCTATGTTTTGAGACGGATGCCTCTCTGCTATTTCCACATGTCAAAAACAGAGCACATGATCTTCTTACTTCCTATAATAATTGTCCTTCTACCTGGAGTCCCCATCAAATCACCTTTATGTTTAACAACACTACAATTGTCTCAATCTACTTGGTGTGACCCTTATTTAAACATGCAGTGTCATCCATAATCAAATGCTTATTCTTTCATCTGAGAAGCATACAGTAGTCATACATAAATTGGTATCATCACACTAGAGCTGGGCATCCACTATACAATCCACTATAGATATCTGTCCAATCTGGCTGGTTGGAATGAAAACCTGGTAATGTATGGGAGCAAATGACAATCGTCCATTTGCTCACAAACACTGGAAAATAGCCAAAAATGGTTGTTCAGACAAATTGGTTAAAACACACAAATGTAACCAATTTGAGCAATTTTTTGTCCTTTTTTCAGTGTTTAAAACCATATAATTGGCTGTCATTTGCTCCCATACATTACCAGGTTTTCATTCCAACCAGCCAGATTGGACAGATATCTGACAGAAAATTGTATAGTGGATGGCCAGCTTTAGACTAATGCAATGCACTCCTGAGTCCACCAGCAAAATAATTGCTCTACTGGCAGCTGGTACAAAATTCACCTGACAGGCTTTTAACTAACCAGCCCTGTTCCAGCCAGCCACATAATACTCAGCTGCCTGTAAGATGGCGAATGTATTTCAAGATTGACTTACTGATTTTCAAAGCCCTCCATGACCAGGGCCCAAGGTACCTGAAGCAACTTCTGATTTATTACTGCCCCCCTTGCTTACTGCAATATGTAGATGAAGGACTATTAGCAGTATCTAGAATCTCCCTTAATGTATTTGAGGGTCGAGCATTTAGCTTTGCGACTCCAACTCTATGGAACTCACTTCCTTGTACAGATTAAAAAGTGTCCACTTTAGAATCCTTAAAAAAACAGACTAATGACGTATCTGTTTATGCTTGCATTTCACTATTGTCACTTTATTTTCTAAAAAATACAATCCAAATGCTTAGTTCTCTCTTCTGTTTCATATCTTGTGTTTTTTAATTGCAAATGTAAAGCAATTAGAGTCATATTGCCATGCAAATTGTTATTATTTCCATTTTCAGCTTTACTCCTCACCAGAGCCATAACTAGACTTTTTGGTGCCCTGTGTCAGAAAGAGCAATGGCGCCCCCTCATTTTTCAAAGGGACATAATGCACCCAAAAAAGGGCTAAGGCCTCATGGGGAAGGGCTAGGGAAGAGATAGGGGAGGCCAGGAGATGCTGGGGATGAAATAAGAGGAAGCTACAAGCATGAATGATAATAAACAGAAATGTGACAGGCCCAAACAGCGCCCCCTGCCCTGTGGTGCCCTGTGCCATGGCACCGGTAGCACTACCCTAGCTACGGCCCTGCTCCTCACATCCTCTCTTGGTAAACTCCTTTCCCTTCCTTTCTTTTCCTTCCCTCCTGGAACAGGTGTGCTTCACCTGTCATTGTCCCTTGCGCATTGTGACTAGTATTAAATTATGTGTTTTTAAGTAGTTCTTCATGTATTGTATTAGAAGATCAACTCTAATACTTCTTTCTGTCAGCAATTGTACATTAGCCAAATAACTGACTCAAAATCAGGTCCCTATCACTATGCTAGTAATCTTTCCCTTTGTTGACACTGAGGGATATATTTACTAAAGTACGGGTTTCTAGAAGTGGAGATGTTGCCCACAGCAACCAATCAGATTCTACTTCTCATTTATGTAGCACCATCTCTAAGATAATAGCTAGAATCTGGTTGCTATGGACATCTCCACTTCTAAAAACCAGCACTTTAGTAAATATACTCCTGAAACTTCACACGGGAATGTCACATCTGAATTATTTGGGGACAGGGTGTCTAAATTAGTTTCCTACACTATCTTGTCAACCCAGCATGATAACATATAGTCATGCCAGGTAAAGCAAAAGGAAATTTAGATGGAAATCCGGGACTCTGCGACTCCTGTATGATTTGTGACATTGAGATTCGAAACTAGTTTGCTGAAAAATAGGCAAGGCATTTAATATTAAATAGCAGTCCTTTATCTCTTGGTTTAGAGAGGGAATGCTTTATTATACTGGACATATGTTTAAAAATATTTTTTAAGTATACATCATGATGTGTCACTAATATGGCAGCATCCAATGTGAAAATAGCTCCTGTTATCCCAAGTGTAATATTTAAATAGACATAATTCAATAGATCTCACTGGCCACTAAAACATCTATAGGAGGGAATTCAGTTAGCAGCATTAATTTACCATGGGTGAAAAAGGGTGGTAGCCTCAAGCTTTAACACCACGGTAACCTCTGGCTTTAACACTGTGATAAATGTTAATGTGTGTTAACCCATAGTATGCAAAAAAGTTTCCAGACCTAAGGGTGGCTGAACCCGCAAATAGGCTATTTAATGCAGATTACTGTTTAAAAAATCCTTGTTAACTGCAGCTTGTGGGTTACCTATGGCTCTACTTGAAATGCCCCACTGCTTCAATTAGCTTGCGGTAAATTACAGCGTCCAATCGAATTCCCCCTATAGTATGTAGCTTTATCTTATCTCAGTGAAAATGAGCACAAGATTTTTACTACAAAAGCAGAACTTTGAATTTGTGTTTTCTTTTTTTATTCTTGAAGGACTTTCTTATTATCTACTCTCAGGTGTCCTATTAACAATATGCACCAAAGATAGCTTGGTGTCAAAGGATAAGTGTTCCCTATGAAGCAAATCTACAAGTCCATAATGTGTACGTCTTAAACTATAAATTGCTGAACATTACATACATGTGAGTCTTTTAAAGACTCTCTCTACTGATATTCAAAAAATAAAAAAACTTGTTTATTTGTATTATTATTTTACAGTTGAATTTATTTTTATTTGAAATATGGGCGACATATCTCAAGTAAGTGTTTCAAATGTTATAAATAATTCTGTGCTAGATTTAAGTAGATTTATTCTATCACAGTATGTAAAAGTACATTGCAAAGGAAATAACTGTAGTAAAGTCATTATTACACATCAACTTTCAACCCCTAAAGATGGTCATGAATAAAATTTGGCACTTGGCTGTAAAAAAAAGAATCAAATTGGTTAAATGTTTGACAGTGCAGCTAGCACATTTTTTGTGTTTATATATATATATATATTTACCATTATCTAACTCCTCTCCTGAGAATTTGTGAGTTTCACTTTTCAGTATTTGTATTATTGAAATTTGAAAAAAATTGCTTTCAAAAAAATCTATCATGCCTGAAATAACCTTATAAAACAATCATGGCTCACTGAAAGGCTGATTCTATAACTTTGCACCTTGATAAAACCATGTTGCATTGTAGGTGGGGCAGATGCACAGTAAAATGTATAGTGAGATTCAGATTTGTGTGAGACATGTCCAAACTAAAACATATTGCAATGCAAAAATGAAGCTGTCCAGTATTTTTTGGGCTACATGCAAAAGCAGCCAGTATTTACCATTGTTATAGTACTGTAACAATTGTATGTGACAGTAATACACAAACAGCATGAACCTGCCCAAATAAATTATTGCCATTTGCTTTAATGATATTTAGTAGGTGTTGGGAATGATGTCATTTAATTCTTGACTTTCCTGTATGGTTAACTTGCTATCTACTGAAACACCGAAAAGTTTTTACCAATGTGTAACTTAGTGTACAGTATATTAAGACTTTAAAGTTTTAATGTCCATTATAAACACTGGGGGCAAAATTCACAAATGATTAAACAAAAGTAATCATTTTAGAACTGCCTCTAATTTAGCTCAGCTCATATGTTGTTTTTTTTGTTTGATCCCAGCAGGTTGCATCCACTTTAACAGTTTTAGGGGTGATTTTGTACAACATAAACCTTTTAAGAGCTTGGTTGGTTTGTGTTAGTTTCTATCCTGTATGATCATATGTGAAACATAGGAGATCATTAATCTAAGGTAGCAGTCTCAGGTACCAGATATTTGGGGACCTCAAAATTAGGTGGTTATTATAAATATAAATTTTTCTTACAACATATATCCAAATTAGGCACATTCATAACCTTTACTGACCTAGTAATTTTTATTCAAATTCCAAATATATACAAGTCTAATGGGTGCTACAAATGAAAAAAAAAATGTTTTATTGTATAAATTATTAGATGGGTGCTATTTTAGCTATATAATTGCTGCAAAAGACCAAATTAATTGTGAAAAAAAAGGGATGAGAAAGGTATGTCGCAGGAGTGGCTTCTGGACCCACAGAAAGGCAATCGAAATTATTTCCATTAACTACAGTGGCCACCACTTTGCTCATCCCTCCTGATTTTTCTATGAGGTCTAACGATTACAATTTGTCTCCCCAGAATATCATTCATTGTGGTTAAACATCTATTCTGGAAATTAGACAATTCAGATCTATACAGAAAAAACTAAAATGGCACAGAAATAAATATCAAAAATTTGCTTCAGTTTTCACAGCTGAGCATATTGGATACATTTTCTTGTTGGAAAAAAAGCTTTTTTATTTTGTTTTACTGTATCTGAACCGCTGAGCTAATTAGACTCTTTATTTTAGTTACAAAAAAATTCTACATAACTAGACATCCCATTATTCTGAGACATTAATCAACTATTGTGTAAATGTAATGTCACAAGGGGCTCAGACATGATTCTGTATCTGCTATTAGTTGACAACTGTAAAGGTTCTTTGATCCTAGTATCTAACCACAGTACTGATTCACATCTATCAAGATTGACACTGACTGATGGACTACAAGGTCACACATGCTAATAAAACCACTTAAATACCCTATGTAATAAAACACACAGATATAAAACTGTTTACTCATTATACCCTGAAAAGTAGTGCCCTAAACATGTTCTTAATTTGCTTATACAGTCCTAACTAGGCAAAGCCGGCCTTAGCCAAATGAGTGCCCTAGGCAAGATTTTGGGTGGTGCCCCCCTTCCCGTGGGATCCTGAAAAGGGGTGTGGTCAGCACAGAACGAGTATCAGCACCCACCCTCACCCACCACCACTAGTGAGCACCCCTCACCCAGCAGTGAGCACCTCAGCCCTCTTCCAGTTCCAAACTTACTTTACTTAAACTCAGGCTGCAGAGCTGTCCGACTCAAGGTACAGCAAGCTGCAGGTGGTGGACCCGCTTTTCCCAGGCCGCAGCTGTGTGTGATGATTGCTGAACGTGGAACCCAGAGCCGTGAGACTCCGCTAAGGCCCATGGTGCAGCAGCCCTCCCGTGACCATTTACTTACAGTGCTGAATGAGCCTCTGCCCATGCGCAGAAGCTTATTCTGATTGTGTGATGCCTCAGAGCTGGTCCATCTCTAAACTCTAGGCGCCGTCCAGGTGCTCCGCCCCCGCAAACTGCAGCCGGCTGTTCCGCTGCTGCCCACTCACTGTTTGCTGCTCCCAGGCCCAATCAGGTCTGTCAGCTGATCTTCAACTGTGGATGCTACGCAGCTCCAGTACCAGCTGCCAGAGTCTCTGCCCAGCCGGCAGCAGGCTTGGATGCCCCTAGGCATTTGCTTAGTTTGTCTATGCCTAGGGCCGGCTCTGTAACTAGAACTAGAATTGTGGAAAGTTAGCTCATTTTTATTAAGCATATCTAGTAGAGTAGCAAATTAACTTCTAAGAATATTATTTATTATTATTATCGTCATCATCATTTATTTTTATAGCCACAGCATTAACATTGCGCACATTTATAGTTTTATAAAAAAACATGGAAACATTCATTTTAGCTCTGTGGATTAAAGTTAAGATTTAATATCTGATTTCCCCATTAAAATGCATTTGAATTATGAATAGCAAGCCAATTAAAGCATAAACTATTATACATTGTATTTTTTTTAACTCAGAATTCTTGTTATATTATTAATTATACTGTAAGTTGTGTCTAATATCTTCAGATTCATCAACATTTCTGCTGTGTTCAAGATCTGCACCTCTCATCCACATACTAGGAGGTAGTTATTTATCTGACATTCACAATGCTGAGAAATACATTGTCGGCAGTATAATGTGGAACACAGTATGCCAACTTGGTACTAATGTTATTTAAGGCATTGTAATTGGAACTAGAACTTTAAAGATACTTTACCTGTGCCAACATTGTGATTGTCGGCACATCAAACCAATCTCATATACTCATTGCTTACCACTATTCCTGGCGACATCCCAATAAAATTAATTTCTGTATACAATAAAACTTTCTCCAGCCTCAAAACCTTCCAGTGGTTTCTGAAAACTCAACTCCCAAATTAACCTCCGTGGCCTATTTTACCTGCAGTAGTTAGCTGCTCCTCACACAGTTCATGCAAAACTTACAGTACATTTATTTATTTTTACTGAAATAATCAACTGATTGCCAAACCACAATGGTGGGGCTGGACAATACTAGATCATATATCCCCACCAAAAATGTTCTCTCCTTTATAATTCGAATGTAAGCTTGTGGGCAAGGCTTTTATATCTCATTGCCTGTTTGGTAATACCCAATACTCTTTTATCAATGTATTTGATGGGACGTCAGAGTTGGGCGGTGGTGACGGTAGAGTGGTTGGAGAAATGCAGGCATGCCGCCGGTCCAACAGCATACGCAGCTGGAGTACTTACTGCGTGCAACGAAAGTTGCAATTTGTGAGACATGTCAGACCTGCTGTAATTCTGCATAAGGGTCCAATGTTAGTTGATGTTACCAATGTATATGCAGGATTGTGAGGTCTTACGGATGTGCGAAAGTGGTAGTGGGTGTCTCTATGTTGGGTGAGCAGTTGCAGGCATTACCATATTTTTTCAGCAGAACTGTGTGCATAATTGCAGTTGCAATCGCAATAGCAATCCATAGTGAATCATGCCCTTAGTTTAAGTTAACCATCTGTGCTCAACCATGGATATCTCTAAAACCTTGACTGTTGGGGTGCCTTGAGGACCGTGTTTGGGAATCTCTGTATTAGGTGTTAGTTTGCATCTTGCATACAAATTTAAAATACAGACAGCTTTTCAGCTTGCTAAGGGCCCAAGAACTCTCCATTGCATTGGTAAAAATAAAGCTGGTTAGAATCTATGTGCTACTGTACATGCAAGAGAAGGAAACATTTGTTTTCTGCATGAAATAGCAAAATGCATTTGCACTCAATACATCAGAGCATGGTTTGTCTATGTACATAGTGATGTGGACAAATGTGTTGGTACCCTTACTGCTCATTGAAGAAATGCTCTTCATTTCACCTGAAATGTGATGTGAGGAGATAAAAGTTAATTGAGTTTATTTTCCCAAGAGGATAAATGACCCCAGATTAAACAGAAGGTTAGCGAGAATGGTAGAAAAAGTCATGGAAAACTTCAAAAGAGATACAAGCTAAACTTCAAGGTCAAGGTACATCAGTGTTCGCACCAACCAACACTTTTTTGCGTGACAGTGGGCTCCATGGAAGAATACCCACGAGGGATTGGAATTTGCTACAATACATATTGACAAGTCACAATACTTCTGGGTGAATGTCCTTTGGGCAGTTGAATCAAAACTGGAGCTTTTAGGCAAGTCACAACCACTCTATGTTCGCTGATGAAAAAATTAAACTTTCAAAGAAAAGATCACCGTAACTACTGTGAAACATGTGTTGGTGCTGCTTAACTTGAATCTGTGCAGGGCACAATGGAATTTTAAGAATATCAAAGCAATCTGGAGTGAAACACACTGCCCAGTGAGAGAAAGATCTGTTTCAGGTCATGGGTCCTTCAACAGGACAATGTCCCAAAACACATAGGTAAAAGCACCCAAGAATGGATGAGAACAATACATTGGACTATTCTATTGTGGTGTTCTATGAGCCCTGATCTAAATCCTATCAAACATCTATGGAAAGAGCAGAAACATGCAGTCTGGAGAAGGCACCCATCAAACCTGAGGCAGCTGGAGCAGTTTGATCAGGAAGAGTGGGACAAAGTACCTGTTGACAGGTGCAGACGTCTCATTAAGAACTACATAAATAGTTTGGTTGCACTGATTGCCTGAAATGGTTGTGCAACAAAATATTAGGGTAAGGTCTCATCATTTTTGTCCATACCATTTTCACTTATATTATTATTTAAATGATTCTGTTGAATCATAAATAAAATGCAAAGTCTGATTTCTATTAAATATGGAATAAACCATGATGGATTCCAATTACTTTTGTCAGTTTCAATTTATTTCAGAGAAAAATATGGGTTCTTTTCGTCGAAGGGCATCAACAAATTTGTCCACGTCTGTATTCTCACCCTATCAATGGGTTAGTTCTTAAATCTAAATGAAACCCAAATGTTAGTAAATTCCATTGGTTAGTTTAGAATTACCACAAAACAAAATGTCCACCCAATGGAACTATCTTTGATTGTGTTAATGAGCTAATAATTATATTCTGCAAGATGATTAGGCAAACTAAGAGCACTTTTGGTATTTAGAAACTATTGTTTTTAATATATTAATAAATTTTATTTTATCCTACAGTACATTGTGTATAATTGCCAACCACTTTAGATCTATCCCTTTCAATCCCCTCATGAATCCCCTACCCACCACCCATTCACCTCACGCTGTTGTTGTGATACACCAAGAATCCATACCACTTCTAAAAAACAAGCTTGCCTTACTCAGCAAATTATAACTTTGTAACTTTTCAACAGTACATATTATAGACTATATATACTAGAGATGTGTGATCTGGTTCTCCAGAAATCTGAATCCACCCAAATGTTATGAATCTGGACAGATCCGAGTCACGATTATAATCTCCTGAGGAGATCCAAAAAATCTGAATTTCGGGCTTTAGATTGCAAAAAGTACATGATTTTACCCTTTTTCAAAACATATTAAGTTTAAAACAAAGGCAGATCCAAAAACAAAACACTTAAGGGTGGTTATGCAAAACCAAACTAAAACACAAAGATGAATCCAGATCCAAAACCATAACATAGGGGTCAGTGCACATCTCTAATATATGTACTGCTTTTAGCATTTATTGACTGTTTTTATTGAAATGTACATAGTTTAATGTCTCAATGTTTTTTTAATTAATGCATAAAACAAAGCCTATGGTAATTTACACTCTGTGAAATGTAATTCTTTTTTTCTTTTTGTTGCAAGATAAAGTTATATGTGCTTACAATTGTATAGGAAATGTATTGTCTTGTTTGTACTGATTGTTTGTTTGTTTTTAAATATAATAAAAAACACTCAATTTAAAAAAAACAGAGCAAATTAATAATTGCAGATAAAAAATAAATCATCTAATCATTTTGTTTAACAAACTTTATAAAACATTTTTAATTAATCAAGGTAGCCACCTTTTGCAGATATAACCACCAAACACACCCGTGGCATTTCTTCTACAATGGACATTTAAATATTGTTAGAGAAGTTCTCTCCAACATTGTTGCACTTGTCGGTGGTTGCTGTGCTTTTATATTTTTGTCAAGTTCTTCTCAAATCAGCTGAATAGGGTTTAAGTCTGGAGACTGTGTGGCCATTCCATGATTTGAAGCCTACCAAGTTCTTAACTTGTGGCATACTGTAGCCTAGAGGGTGTTTTGAGTAATTCTCTTGCTGTAGAATAAATACTTAACCAACTAGGTGTAGAGGGAAATGTATGAAGCTTCAAAATGCTGTGGTTGGTGCTACATGAGTTTATTTACTAAGCAGTGGATTGTAACACCATTTCCAAGGGCATTTAAGCCCAAAATGTAAAAGGACAGTGCTTTCAATAGCAAAACATGGCATTCTAAAACATAGCAGACAGCACTAAAATAATTACATTGATGTTATACAATGGGGAGAACTCAATTAGCCCCAATATTTTTTTCAGGTGTTGAAAACTGGGTTTTTCTCAATTTAGTTTCACTTTTTTGTGACTTTTTTTTCATGCTATTCAGCTAGCCCCCATTTTTTGCACGGAAAAATAATCAATTTTTGGGGCGAAAACACATAGAATCCATGAAAAGGTCACAGACCTATGTTTTTGCGGCTTCGATCATGATAACGAGGCTGATTATTGGGGATTGTTTTCACCTGCCATTTGGAAAGTGAAATAAAAACCCTGTTGACTGCTGTCTTCAGGTCTAATTGAATAGCTCCTGGGGGATCAATTATTTGTGGTAAATTGATTTCCCCTCATATACCATTGATAGCTATTATACAAATAAAATAATAAAGGAAAAAAAAGATACATGTTGCTTTTAAACTAATAATCTGGTACTTTTTTAAGTATATTTTAAAAGTATATGGTAATTTACTAATAACTGCTTCTCATATTTCTGTTACAGAGCTCACTTTCTCACACAACAGGAGACATGAATAAGACCACGGTGACAGAATTTATTTTTCTGGCCTTTTCCAGCTTGCAGCAGTTGCAGATTCTACTTTTTGCTGCCATTTTGATAGCATACATCATCTGTGTCATCGGAAACATTTTCATAATTGTCTTGGTCAGAGCTGAACCGTTGCTACACACTCCAATGTATTATTTTATAAGTACCTTTGCAGTTTTGGAAATTCTATTTGTGTCCGTTACGGTTCCCAAACTTCTTGATAATTTAATTTCTGGGAACAAGAAGATATCATTGCTTGGATGTTTCACACAGATGTATGCCTTCAATGGTTTAGGAATTACAGAATGTTATCTTTTGGCAGTCATGGCCTTTGATCGGGACTTAGCAATTAATAGTCCTTTGCACTATTCATCTATTATGAGCATGGTACTCTATATTGAGCTAGCAGTTGCTCCTCGGATTGTTGGTTTTACCGTCTCTTTTATTACTACAATTTTCACAGCACGTTTGAAATACTGTGGACCAAATAAGCTCAACCATTTTGTCTGTGACTTGGCTCCACTGCAAAACTTGGCATGTTCCAATCCCTTCATCAGCAGAGTGGTCACACTCTTAGCAGCTGTTCTTGCTACAGTTGTCCCATTCATTATTATTATAGCTTTTTACATTCACATCATAAACACAATCTCAAAAATTAAGAGTTCTGAAGGAAAGCAAAAAGCCTTCTCCACCTGCTCCTCCCATCTTATTGTAGCCAGTCTATATTATGGGACAGCCATCATTGTGTACATCAGACCCAATGGCAGCCAATATGATAAATACTTGGCTCTTATGTACACTGTTATTACTCCACTGTTGAACCCATTTATTTACACATTGAGGAACAAGGATGTACAGTCAGCAGTAAGAAAATCAAGATTATTGAAGCGTGTTCTTGACTCATAACTCGACTAAGTTTCACTTTGTGATTATTTTTAGAATATATGTGGGTTTTTTTTTTTCACATTATCCAGATGTTTTGCTAAGGTGGCTTAATTTCAAACATGTTAACCATTGCAAGAGATCACATTAAATATTAAAATCTGCAGCTTTTGAAATAAAAATAGTCACTGTTCCATTTGAGTTCTTATTCTCAGAACTAGTGTTTCCCAGCAGCTTCGCTTGCATGGATTTATTTATTATTATTTATTAACAGTTATTTATATAGTGCACGCATATTGAACAGTGCTTTACAAAGAATATTTGGCCATTCGCATCAGTCCCTGCCCCAGTGAGGCCTACAATCTATATTCCCTATGACATGTACAGACACATACACACTAGGGTTAATTTTTGTTGGGGCTCAATTCACCTACCAGTATATTTTTGGAGTGTGGGAGGAAACCAGAGCACCCGGAGGAAATCCACGCAAGTACAGGGAGATATACAAACTCCACACAGTTAGGGCCATAGTGGGTTCAAACCCATGACCTTAGTGCTGTGAGGCAGTAATGCTAACCATTACACTGTCTGTGCTGTCTGTTATTGCATTCTAATGTCGACATTGTGGTGTCAGCAATATGAATGTCAACATGGTTACTGACGACCTTCTGGCCGGATACCCATTTCATAATAAAAAATATAGTTTTATGTTGTGATCTTATGCAGATTAAGTAATTATAGGAACAGTAATATTGGCATGAACAAATAAGACATAACATTTATGGGGGTCTATTTACTAAGCCTTGGATGGAGATATAGTGAACGGAGATAAGGTATCAGCCAATCAACTCTTAACAGCCACCTTTAAAAAATGACGGGAGCTGATTGGCTGGTACCTTATCTCCGTCGACTTTATCTCCATCCAAGGCTTAGTAAATAGACCCCATTATAACATACATATAGAACTTGTGCTTGAACTAATCACATATTATTATTTAGACAATAAAAAAATCACCATGTCTGGTTAGAAATAATTCTGAATTTGTTTTTTACATAATAAACTAAAACACAAATACAAATAAATTGAAATATATATATATATGTAATATATACACACACACGCACACATATTGGGAGTCTGATGGTTAACCCTGTCCCTATTTGTCAGACTGCTTGACCCATATTGATGACTTAATGAGTTGAGGGGGTCTTGAGTATTGACAATGTCTCACTTTGCCTCTATATCTCTATTAAAAAGAGAGACAGCACAATAAATGATGTGTATAGAATTTCAATATAGTAATAAGGCAGGTACAAAGGTATAGTAGGAAAGAGTAAAGAATTGGAAACAAATTTCACCTTTACATAAATAATGTTTTTTCCACTTGGGTATGGATTAAGCACCTATTGATTTTTCCTCTTGGATATGGATGAAGCACCTATTGAGTTTTCCTCTTGGGTTTGGATGAAGCACCTAATGAGTTTTCCTCTTTGGTATGGATGAAGCACCTATTGAGTTAGACCAACCTAACCATATAAAGCCAAAACCACTACTGGGGGTATATTTACTAAAGTGTGGGTTTATATAAGTGGAGATGTTACCCATGGCAGAATGTATCACAGTTTCAAAATGTAATCTGTCTGACACACACATCACTCATGGACACCCTTGGACTCTCTTCTGGATTCTTCTGTGAACACTTACAGTATTTTGTTATTATGCGGGTTTATAGAACTGGAGTTGTTGCCCATAGCAACTAATCAGATTCTAGCTATTATCTTTTAGAAGGTGGTAGATAATTGATAAGTAGAATCTGATTGGTTGCTATGGGTAACATCTCCACTTCTACAAGCCTGCACTTTAGTAAATATACCCCACTAGTACTACACTCTGATCAAGATACAGTAGTAGTGCACTGGGAGGTGCAGTAGATACATGACAGTGTTGGACACTCTCTTTTGACTTGGGATTTTTTCTAGTACCATATCAAGCAATAAGTGGCCAGGTCTGTGCCTTTCTTTGCCACTACAGGTGCTGTATAGAATGTTAGCTATTTTCCATATTTTGGCCAAATCACTACATTCATCATCAATGCCTTTCCACTGCCAGTTACATTACCACCAGCTGATGTTTTATTTGTCATTTAGGAAGATTTATGTGATTTGGAGGGGCCTCTCCAACTTTCTTCTTCTCACATTACTTTTTTCCACTAGTAGGAGTAATTAAATTATTACTAGGGCCAGTGCTGCTAGTACTAGTATGATCATATTAACCCATCACTGATCCATCACTGAATACAGTCTAATTTTACAATTAAATTACAACAAGTAATCAATAAGTTACATACAGTAAGACAGGGAAGTGAGAGACTGACACCTTGCAGCTCATGAAAATAAAATACCAGGGTACAAATGTGTCATCATTCATCATTGGTGCAGTTGCACCAAACAGCCCCTCTTAGTGTGCCAGGTCCTGTGCAACTCTGCTAGTGCCAGACACCTGTTTTGCATCTTTTTTTAAATGAGTCTTATCTGTGTGCAACTGAGTCTCTGAATCTTTATACAAAGTGCTATGATGCAGCGGCCATGGGCTTTTTCCATGCTAAGTTCTATTGTACTTTGAATACAGGCTCAGTTGCACACAGATGTACAAGTGTTGCATATGAAATTAATCAGCACAGTCTCCTGGTGCATCCTAGTATGTCGCAGTGTGACAAAGATGCATTTTTGGCATAAAAGATGAAAATAGGACACCTGGCAGGATATTGAGGCTAGATATGAGGACACATCTGTAATACTTCAAAATTGTTGCTCCTTCCTAGGTATTCTGTGATATAATGTATGTGGGCAGCACAGATGGTGTAATGGTTAGCATTACTGCAGTACATTACCAGCATTTTGCCTTTAATATCCTAACTGTGTGGAGTCTGTATAATCTCCCCGTGCTTGCACGGGTTTCCTCTGGGTTCCTCCCAAAAATCAAAAATATAATGGTAGGTTAATTGGCTCCTGACAAACGTATCCCTAATTTGCATGAATTTGTGCATGTGGTAGGGAATATACTGTAGATGTATTAAACAAAAAGAATAAATGAAGTGTACTCAGGATATTAACTTTAATCAGTTAAAATATTGATTGTCATTTTCATTAAACACTTTTTATTCACAAGAAAAAGTATTACATAAGGCATTTTTGTTTGTGAAAAAGAACTCCATTGCGAAATGTGCATAAGTATTTGCTGATATCCTGTATCTCCTACATGGCTTAGTTGCGCTAAAAAAAAAAAAAAAAATATATATATATATATTACAAACAAATAGGATTCACTCACCAGGGATGTAGTAATTAAAAGTCAGATTTTTATTCCATCATAACTATAGTTTCAGATGCATGTTATGTTGATGTATCGACCGCTAAAGCACGGTCTTCTTCAGGAAACCACCAGTGCAGAAGACACAGACAAACCCTAACAAGACTCCTACCAAGGTCCCCTGTTTATACCACTACCAATAACCACTTAGGCTCCACCTCTACTGCCCTTCTCCATGACCGGAAGTGGCTTAAGAGTGCTAAACCAAACCACCAAGTAATCCACCAACCTCTGGACAAGCATTCCCCAATGTAAGGCACTAACATATGTATAAAGAGCAGCAATAATGGGATGCAAACTCAGCTTTGGCATACTGTATCTCTGGTGTGCGTTCCAAACACTGGAGCCACGGCACCACCTAACTTCTGGTTTGCGTTCCAGCAAACGAAAATGTGCCTAAATAATGGGAATCAGGAAACTCAGGCTATAGAACAATAGTTTCACCTCAAAGCACTAATATGCAGTGGTACAGCAGGGAACAGTGGAGAAGTGTAAACTTAGTGCAAACAAATAAACAGAGCCACCACCACAATAGACAATATAAAACAATTGCTTAAACTCAAAACTAGGCAGGCTTCTGGGTTAATTTAAAGAAAATGTACTGTCTGTGTGTGTGTATGTGTATGTATGTATGTATGTATGTATGTATGTACAGTCAGGTCCATAAATATTGGGACATTTTCAGATTTTGGCCTCTATTCACCACCACAATGGTTTTGAAATGAAATAAACAAGATGTGCTTTAACTGCCGACTTTTAGATTTAATTTGGGGGTAATTACATCCAAATCGGGTGAACGGTGTAGGAATTACAACAGTTTCAATATGTGCCTCCCACTTTTTAAGGGGCCAAAAGTAATGGGACTATCAACTCAAAAGCTATTTCATGGACAGGTGTGGGCTATTCCCTCGTTATTTCATTATCAATTAAGCAGGTAAAAGGTCTGGAGTTGATTCTAGGTGTGACATTTGCATTTGGAATCAGTTGCTGTCAACTCTCAATATGAGATCCAAAGAGCTGTCACTATCAGTGAAGCAAGCCATCATTAGGCTGAAAAATCATAACAAACCCATCAGAGAGATAGCAAAAACATTAGGTGTGGCCAAATCAACTGTTTGGAACATTCTTAAAAAGAAAGAACGCATCGGAGAGCTCAGCAAAACCAAAAGACTTGGAAGAACACGGAAAACAACTGTGGTGGATGACAAAAGAATTAATTCCCTGGTGAAGAAAAACCCCTTCACAACAGTTGGTCAAATCAAGAACACTCTCCGGGAGGTAGATGTATATATGTCAAAGTCAACAATCAAGAGAAGACTTCACAAGAGTGAATATAGAGGGTTCACCACAAGATGCAAACCATTGGTGAGCCACAAAAACAGGAAGACCAGATTAGAGTTTGCCAAACAACATCTAAAAAAGCCATTACAGTTCTGGAACAACATCCTATGGACAGATGAGACAAAGATCAACTTGTACCAGAGTGATGGGAAGAGAAGAGTATGGAGAAGTAAAGGAACTCATCAGTGAAGCATGGTAGTGTCATGGCGTGGGCATGTATGGCTGCCAATGGAACTTGTTCCTTTGTATTTATTGATGATGTGACTGCTGAGAAAAGCAGCCAAATGAATTCTGAAGTGTTTCGGGCAATATTATATGCTCATTTTCAGTCAAATGCTTCAGAACTCATTGGACGGCGCTTCTGAGTGCAGATGAACAATGACCCGAAGCATACTGCAAAAGCAACCAAATAGTTTTTTAAGGCTAAAAAGTGGAATATTATGCAATGGCCAAGTCAATCCCCTGACCTGAATCCGATTGAGCATGCATTTCACTTGATGAAGACAAAACTGAAGGGAAAATGCCCCAAGAACAAGCAGGAACTGAAAACATTTGCAGTAGAGGCCTGGCAGAGCATCACCAGAGATGAAACCCAGCGTCTGGTGAAGTCTATGCGTTCCAGACTTCAGGCTGAAATTGCCTGCAAAGGATTTGCAACAAAGTATTAAAAAGTAAAAGTTTAGATTTAGGATTGTTTAGTTTGTCCCATTACTTTTGGCCCCTTAGAAAGTGGGAGGCACATATAGAAACCATTGTAATTCCTACACCGTTCACCTGATTTTGATGTAATTACCCTCAAATTAAATCTGAAAGTCTGCAGTTAAAGCACATCTTGTTTGCTTCATTTCAAAGCCATTGTGGTGGTGAATAGAGGCCAAAATATGAAAATTCTGTCAATGTCCCAATATTTATGGACCTGACTGTATGTGTGTGTGTGTATATATATATATATATATATATATATATAATTAAAAAAGAGAGCGTATGACCCAACATTGATCAGATATCTGGTTAGCACTTGTGCATAAAGCAACTGATAAACCTATTGCAGCTCATTTTTTTGAAATTGGGACATCAAGTCTCCTGGCTGAAATATATGATGATCGATTGGGTTGCTCCATTGAAGATAGGTGGTGACAGAGGTTGTATGTTGCTCCAGAGAGAGTCCCACTGGATCCATACCCTGGGAACTGTAGCCCCTTGAGGCCTAAATGAATATAACCATCTACATAATTTTTTAATGATTTATCTGCCTTTTTTTCAGTAGAAAGTTTTGCTGGACTTTGTTTTGCTTTACCCCTGGTGTAACAGGGCATAAGAGATGTTTCTGCCAGATTGAGGTCACTATCCTTTTTTATTATAGGCCAATGTTTCCTAGAGATGGTGCTAATCACCTTACTTAGAGTGTTATAATGATTCACCCATGGTAATCTTTCCGACCGTTGTACTTTATCACTAGGGTGCAATAGATGTTCACAGGGTAACGACATGGCTCGAGCTTTTGCCCTATCCAATATTTATATATACATTATTTTTCTTTAAATTAACCCAGAAGCCCAGTTTTGAGTTTAAGCAATTGTTTTATATTGTCTATTGTGGTGGTGGCTCTGTTTATTTGTTTGCACTAAGTTCACACTTCTCCACTGTTCCCTGCTGTAGCACTGCATATTATTGCTTTGAGGCGGAACTATTGTTCTATAGCCTGAGTTTCCTGGTTTCACCTTATTTAGGCACACTTCCGGTTGCTGGAGCGCAAACCGGAAGTTAGGTGGTTCCGGTGTTTGGAATGCACACCAGAGATACAGTATGCCAAAGCTGAGTTTGCAGCCCGTTCTTGCTGCTCTTTATACATATGTTAGTGCCTTACATTGGGGAATGCTTGTCCAGAGGTTGGTGTATTACTAGGTGGTTTGGCTTAGCGCTTTTAGCCACTTCCAGTCGCTGACGGGCAGTAGGGGCGGAGCCTATCTAAGTGGTTATTGATAGTGGTATAAACAGGGGATCTTTGTAGGAGTCTTGTTAGGGTTTGTCTGTGTCCTGTGCACTGGTGGTGTCCTGAAAAAGACGGCGCTTTAGCAGTCGAAACGTTGACATATCATGCACCTGAAACTATAGTTATAATGGAATAAAAATCGGACATTTTTTACTACAAGCCCTGGTGAGTGAATCCTATTTGTTTGTGTGATATTATTGGGTTCATTCCTGGACCTATGGATGTTCACCCCAGGCACATGCAGTGACCTCTGTTTTGTGTGTGCAGGCTCTACTTGTGCTTATATATATATATATATATATATATATATAGTATAAAACTTTTATCAATATGGTTGATAGGGACGTTAAAGTGTTAAATAAAAAAGCACCTAGATATTCTAGTCATTTGAGTAGGGAAGAATTTCAAGTGCTAAAATCTTTGTCTTCATACTCCGATGTTATACGGCCCACGGATAAGGGCAGGTCAATTGTAATACAAGATCTTGACAAATATACAGAAGAAGTGATGAGACAACTCAGGAATGAGTTAGTATATATGCATCTTGATTTGGATCCTACTACAAATTTTAAAGGGATTTTGCAGGAATGTTTGGAGGGGGTGGTACTGGAGGGCATAATTTCAATGGAGTTGTGTGATGCCCTATTGCCCCAGTATCCCATCACCTGCCTTATTGTACACTCTACCGAAAGTGCTCAAATGTTTGGACAATCCCCCTGGGCATCCAATCATTTTGGCCCGGGGATCTCTATTTCAGCCGACATCTGCATTTTTGGACACACTTTTACAACCGTGTGTCATGGGACATCCGGATCATTTGTTAGACACTACATCTTTTCTAAATAAATTAATACGATTGTGCGATATACCACAGGAATGTTATTTGTGTAGTATAGATGTTTCAAACCTTTACACTATCATCCCCAACAATGACGGAATCAGGGCAGTATACAGTCTGATTGATGTTAATCCTCTATATAAGGGGCCAGTTACATCATTTGCTACCAAATTGCTTGAAATAGTTCTCACCCATAAAAATTTCATTTTTGATGGGAAAATCTATTTGCAATGCAGTGGGTGTGCGATGGGGGTCAAATGTGGCCCCATCGTACGCCAATGCGTATATGATATATGCGGAACGTGATATATTTTTTTTCTTCTAAGATGTCGAGCTATATAAAATTTTATACTAGATATATAGACGACATCTTTATTATATGGTCCGGTTCAAAAGAACTGTTTGAGGAATTGATGGACAAACATAATCACTCAGAGAGTCCGATTAAATTGACATACATTATTGATGAATTGAAGGTGACTTTTCTTGATGTTGAGATTTTCAAATGTGGGACCAAATTAAACTCGTCCTTGTTCAGTAAAACTACAGATAGAAATACGACTTTGCACGCTAATAGTTTTCATCCAAGATTGTCTAAATATGGTCTACCATTTTCACAGTTTTTATGCGCTCGTCGTATTTGTAGTAGTACTGAGATGGCTTCTGAAAATATTGATGTGATGATTGTAAAGTTCTTAAAATGGGGGTATAAAAGAGACTTATTGGATAGGGCAAAAGCTCGAGCCATGTCGTTACCCCGTGAACATCTATTGCACCCTAGTGATAAAGTACAATGGTCGGAAAGATTACCATGGATGAATCATTATAACACTCTAAGTAAGGAGATTAGCACCATCTCTAGGAAACATTGGCCTATAATAAAAAAGGATAGTGACCTCAATCTGGCAGAAACATCTCTTATGCCCTGTTACAGCAGGGGTAAAAACATACGTGATTGGGTGGTCAAGACAGACATCGGTCATTTAAGGGTTAAAGAACAGGATCATTTCTTAAAAACAAAAAATGGATGTTACAAATGTCTGAATTGTCTAACCTGTAGATATTTGAGTACTGGTGATAGTTTTTTCCACCCACACAGTGGCAAACGGTACTCTATCCATCATCAGGTGGGATGTACTACTAAGTTTGTGGTGTACATGATCACTTGTCTGTGTGGTCTCAGCTATATTGGCAAAACGGATCGGACCCTTAGAGAATTAATGGCCTTGCACCGGTCGGCCATTAGGGCTGCCCTTTCAGCTGGTGCTAGTGATCAGCCGGTGGCATGGCATTTTTTGGAGGCGGGCCATAATTTATCAGCCCTTAGGTATATTATCATAGACATATTCCATTGTCTAATCGGGGTGGTAATCGATCGCATAAATTGCTCCAGTGCGAGTCACGTTGGATTCATAGATTGGGTACATTACAACCAAAAGGATTGAATGAGAATTTAGGACTACATTGTTTCCTGTTGGTTATGGAGCCTTAATAGAAATGTGTTCATTTTGTATTTTGATACGGGGTAGTGTTTACAATATTTAGTATGATATGTATGTTGGGTTAACATCAGCATTTGTAATGTTTTCCCTTGCTGCATTTATCTGCTAATTTGATGTGTTGGTATATGTAGTAGGTGTATTAAGATTTTTTGTAAGTTTATTATTAAGAATGCTCATTACTGTCATTTGATTTGCATTAATTATGTGTTTATGCTTTATGTGAACTTTTGTGAACATTGTATTTATATTTTTTTTGGATTATATTTATCCTTTCCTCATCATGATATGCTGTTATGTTTTATTTGTTTTTAGTATGGTTGCCGGGTAATGGGGGTCGTGCTGATGATGTCACAAGTGGGCGCTCCTTATCCGGACCCGGAAGCCGCAGCGACGCATGTGGTGTGGTGAGGGGTATAAGTAAGTGTGTTTATGTCATGCATTTTGTACCTTG
Organism: Taudactylus pleione; assembly: GCA_031769625.1. Lineage (NCBI taxonomy): Eukaryota > Metazoa > Chordata > Amphibia > Anura > Myobatrachidae > Taudactylus > Taudactylus pleione. Next base: position 2,974,842 of record JAUIMM010000586.1, read on the forward strand.
ACAAAGATGCAATAAAGCATCGAAACATTGGAACATTATCCTGCATATCTGTTTTACTTATCCTGGAGAGCCGCAGATCTGCTGTATGTGTGTGTATGTATATATACATATATATTTATATATATATATATATATATAATGTGTTCAAAGTGAGAACCGGCACTCAAAAAATATAACGATTGTGTGCTAGGGTGCCTTCTGTGATAAATTGAATATCCACGCAGAAGAATCAGCGGCACTCCCAGGCTTAATTCTTAATGAGGTACGACTTTAATGCATGCCATACAGCCAACGTAGCAGGGCCATTCCCGACACTTTTCTCAAGGCAGGCGTTGCAATAACAAGTTACATTATAAACAGCAGACGTCTGCTGTTTATAATGTAACTTGTTATTGCAACGCCTGCCTTGAGAAAAGGGTCAGGAATGGCCCTGCTACGTTGGCTGTATGGCATGCATTAAAGTCGTACCTCATTAAGAATTAAGCCTGGGAGTGCCGCTGATTCTTCTGCGTGGATATATATATATATATATATATATATATATAAAGGAAAAGAAACAGCGGCACTCATGGGACCTACAAAAGAAGAGTCATAACACAACAGTATGGTTGACACTGTTGTGTTATGAGTCTTCTCTTGGAGGTCCTGTGAGTGCTGCTGTTTCTTTTCCTTTGTACATCAGGTTCCTATACCTGTGAGGGCACCAGGGCGAGCGTCCATCTTTATATTGTTCCAATATTCTATGCTATTCCAAAAATCCACAAAAACGCTCAAAATCCCCCTGGTAGACCTATCATCTCAGCCAGGGGGTCCTTGTGTGACCCAGTGGCTCAGTATTTGGATGGGTTTCTGCAGCCTTGCATCCAGAACACGTTTACACATTTAAAGGACACCAATATGCTTCTTAGAAAATTATTGGAGGTGAATTCTTTCCCTCAGAATTCTTGGTTGGTAACCCTCGATGTGGCTAGTCTGTATACCTGCATTCCTCATGCAGCAGGTCTTGAGGCAGTAAGGCAGTTGATTACCAACAATTCAGTATATGAAGGTCCCAATACAGATTTTTTTATAAATCTATTGGAGTTCATGCTTACCCATAATTTCTTCTTGTTTGACGGTAAATTTTACCACCAGAACACAGGATGTGCAATGGGTTCCCCGGTGGCCTCTTCTTTCGCTAATGCCTATATGCAGACAATAGAAAGAGCCGTCTGTTTTTAATCTATCTCTGTGTCCTCGAAGATCAACATGTATTATAGATACATAGACTATCTATTTATCTGCTGGGTAGGTGAGAAAGAGGAATTAACAGAAATTATCAAAGTCCAAAATAGATCTGATAATCAGATTAATTTCACCCTTACGATGGACAGGAATAGGATGCATTTTCTAGATATCTGTATCTCAATCAGTGATAACTTCATCAAAACCTCTTTATTGTGAAACCCACTGACTGCAATACTCTTTTGCGGCACGACAGCTTCCATCCTATTTCTACCACCAAAGGTCTCCCTTACTCACAGTTTCGAAGGGTTTGCCGCATTACTAGTGACCCCTTGGACACTGTGGAGCAATTGAATATAATGATGGACAAATTCATTAGCAGAGAATATCCATCTAAAGAACTCAGAAAAGTTAAAGCTCTATCAAAAAATAGAGAACAGCTGTTGGAGGTTACTATTTGTAAAACATTGGTAAACAAGGTCCCATGGGTTAATCAATATAATTCCCAAAGTAAATATACCAGTAAAAGAGCAAAACAGCTTTGGCCAATTGTGTCCATGGATTCAGATTTACCTTTGCTACATAATACCCGCTTGATGCCCAGCTACTCAAGAGGTAAAAACATTAAAGATCATGTTCTGAAAACTGATATTACTGGATTCAACAAGAAATCCAGTTCACAACATTTTTTAAGTAGAAAAAACGGTTGCTTTAGATGTTTGGGATACATAACTTGCAATTATCTCATCCTGGGCAGTGAGGTATGTCATCCATATACAGGAACAAAATTTGATATTCGCTGGCCCCTAACATGTTCTTCCAAATTTGTCATATATGTGTTGTCTTGCCTGTGGGGCCTCCAGTATGTTGGTAAAATGGAACGCCAATTTAAAGAACGTATGGCCCAACATAGGAGTGCCATATGGGCAGCTTTGATCTCTTGCACTAGTGATCAGCCAGTGGCTCATCTTTTTGCTGCATTAAAGCATAGCATGGCCACTTTATATGCTACAAGATAGTGGACCATGTTCCCAATTCCCTTAGGGGTGGAAATAGACCTAAAAATTAATGCAACTTGAATCCAGGTGGATTTATCGCCTGGACAGTTTATTCCCTCGAGGGCTAAATGACTCTTTGGGTCTTTCTAATTTCCTCTGAATAGTTTCATTCTGACATCTGGTTTATACTTCTGTATTTATTATCAAGAGTTCACTTTGCTATGTATTATACATAGGGTTGCAGTAATATTTTTGAGCCATTCCCATAGTTAGCATATTTGCCAATATTTATTCTTAATAAGCTATTTGGCGATTTTATATTTTGAATTCTCATTTTTTATATCAAATAGGGGTGTGATCTGACAGTGTTTCACCCATATATGCATTTACATGTCTTGTTTTTATTATGTTTTTAGGCATCATCATTTATCACTTGCATTAAGCTGTTTCAGGCATGTTTTAACAACACTTTTTTTCCTACATTGTTTATTTTTATCACATTTGTTGTAACACGTTTCTTGGTTTTCAGCACAATATACATTTTACACAGCTAGATGCTGTTAGTTTGTTTTGTTACCATGACTACAGTTTGTTATGTTCATGGCATTCCCTTGGTTACAGACCGGCCCAGTGTGATGCAACTTCCGGTTGTCGGAGCTTCCTGGAGCCGGAAGTGGGCGCACTGATTGGAGTCCGGTGTGACCGCAGTGAGGAGATTGAGGTAAGAGTTATGTTATTTATTTGTGCACTTTACACAGTTTTTGATTGTATCCTGATGACGGGGCTGCGTAACCTGAAACGTTGATCATTAAATATCACCATTTGTTTCACGAAGTTGACAGCCTCTGAGTGCTGCTCTGTTCCCAGCACTATATATATATATATATATATATATATATATATTACAAAATAAAGACAAGAAGGGACTAATAGTGTAGTATGTAAAAGTAAAAAAAAAACAATTTCGTTTCAGAGTAGATTATTATTGTACATTTAATAAGAATAATCACACTTATCTCAATTCCATCCAATGGTATGATGACTCAGGACTCGACCTTCATGAAGTTTACAATTTCAGAATATAGCCCAGTACCAAAACAAAACCAAAGAAAACTCACAGGTTAGAATATCACAACTTTATGGTTTAAAAATTGGGATTAAGAACACGTACATAAGAATAACTTGGCAAAAAACACATCAATCAAGGACAATTCACCCAACCAGGAATCCGGATAGTTCGAACTGAGTGGTACCAAATTCAGGGAACCTCCGACTGTGGTATTTCCTCAGGGGTGTGGACTTGAAAGATGGTGAGCAGGAACCACAAATGCATTTAGTTTGAACCAAACTTACTTAGGTATCAAACTGGATCAGCATATTTTGATTTTCGTTGTCATTCAATTGTGTACAATAACCTGTATCACTATTAGCGCATTGAGGGTTTGTAATTTATATATATATATATATATATATTAATATATATATATATATATATATATATATATATATTAACAGGGATGTAGCTAGGGACCAAAGTAAGTAGAATATACCATTTGAAGGCAGCACAACTATGGAAGACAACTTTATTATTAGAAAGACCAAACACTAGTGGACATTGGACCTGATTTGGACCCTCACACAAGTGGCCTCTCGCTCATATGCATCTGATGTTCATTGACCGTGCTTGCATATACTTCATTTTGCGCATGTGCGAACAAGTCCTTGTGATCACATATTTCTTTGCTTGTACAGACTGCGAGCAGGAAGTGACTCCCGATAGCTGATTGACAGGAAGGGCCATTTGTGGGTGTTGATGGGGGTGGTCTAAAACAGCGTTGGGAGCAAATTGCTGATTGTCATTTGCTGTCATACCTTACCAGATTTTCATTCCAACCAATCAACTAGTTGGCTGGTTGGACAGATAATCTTTAGATGTGTGGCCAGCTTTAGTGCTCCCTGAGGAATGAGTTTAGGAAATACTGTATTAGCAGAATAAATACAAATTAAGTTCTAAATACCTGTTCAGAGAAAATGTCTCTGCACTATTCATCATTCTGATACATACTTTATATTCTACAAATAACAGTTACAATATAATTGCTACACAGGTTGAGTCTCCCATATCCAATTATTCCGAAATACAGAATATTTTCAGCATGACTGAGATAGTGAAACCTTTGCTTTTTATTGGTTCAATGTACACAAACTTTGTTTAAGGCACAAAAGTATTAAAACTAAAGTATAAAATGACATATGACTTATAGGCTTTGTGTATAATGTGTATATGAAGCATAAATTAATTTCATGTATGTACACAGACTTTGTTTGAACCACAAAATTCTTGAAAATATTGTATTAACTTACTTTCAGGCTGTGTGTATAAGGTGTATATGAATCATAAATGCATTCTGTGTTTAGATTTGGGCCCTACTCCTATGACATTTCAATATGGTATACAAATATTTCAAAATACGGAATATTCCGATATCCAAAATACCCTTGGTCCCAAGAATTTTGGATATGGGAGACTCAACCTGTATATGAATGTTGCTGAAAAGCCACTATTGTTGCAAGGAATTGATGTACACTGTCAAGGGGCCCATACACTAGGTGACTGATTGCATGATCCTGTGATTGGATCAGAATGCCGATCCAATCGCATTGAAATTCACCGATCATCCAAACCCGCATCGCAGGAACGCAGCGTTGCGGCAATCCATCACTTGGAATCAAATATCCTGGGAAGTAATCCACCTAGAGTCACCACAAACTTATTTGAATAGGATTATTAAACAAGTCAACTATCTTTAAATTGTATGAAATACTACTAAATTATTAGGGATCAAATAAGACAGGCTATAGCAGTTTTTAAAATATACTATATATTTTTTCCTATACTGTTTCCACTGTTGTTTTTAACTAATATTTAACTAAGGACCTATTAATTGTAAAAAAAAATGTATAGTTTTCTATCATGCTTCAAAATATGTTAATAAAGTTATCTATCAAAAATGATAAATTGTAATTATTAAATTTAACAATAAAATCTATATTAAAAAATGTATTGTTTTCTGGATAAGGAAAATAAGTTACATGTAATAATAACCGCTTCTCTAAAAAAAATTATACAAGTACTGTTACTCTGTGTATAGAATTTTCTTATGAATAAAGTTATGTATTCAATAAAAATGATAATCACTTTTTAACTGATTAAAGATAATATCCTGAGTGTGCTTTATTAAATAGACTCACATGTTCTTCTTTTTCTGTAATAAATTGTTTAAAGTTTGATGCTTATGAAGCAGTACACCCCTTTTATAATTCAATATTAGAGAAAGATATCACTTGGAGTTTCAGGGACCATAAACATTTAATCAATATACCCTAATGATTGAAAAACTGTAAGACTAAATGAATGAGAATTTTTGTTGGTGCTGGAAGATTCTGGCTAGTACTTAAAAGAGAATATAGATTGTAAGATTCACTAGGGCAGAGGCTGATGTGATTGGCCAAATATTCTCTGCAAAGTGCTGCAGAATATTTATATGCTATATAAGCAACTGTTATTAAATAAATAATAGTCTACACACACTATAAGCGGACAGTGGCAGATTTTACCTAGGGGCTGTGAGGCTGCAGCCCCCCAGTAAAATCAGCCACTTTAGTGAGCCCGTGCATTTAGTGACTGGAGGTGGCTTCCCAATGGAAGTGCCACCTACCAGTCACGCTGAAGGGAGGGGTCTCCTCCCCCTGGTACTGCCAGTCTGGGCTGCAATTAACAGAGAGCAGTTTCCATTGGAAGATTCATTGAGCAGGTGCCGGGACCTTATGTTAATTTGCCAGCAGCAGCCCCCCTCAGGTAAGAGGGCAGGAGCCACTGCTGTAAGTGGAACAATATTATTGTTAAGCAGTGTTGAAAATATTAAATCTTTTTTTGAGGGGTAAGTTCACTAACAAGTACCAGGGTAGTAGTACCTCAAACTTTTGTAGATTCTCAGATAAACTGTGATACTTTTATTCAATAATCTGCAGTACACACAATATAAGTAAGATAGATAATTTTTCAGGAAAGTCAATTAGCCTCTCAGCCTGTCTCTTTTTTAAACTGTCTCTCCCTGTCTATGTCAATCTGTCGATTTGCCTGTGTGTCTCTGTCATTCACTCTTCACATCAACAATTATACTTTGCCTACAGTATATGTGCACATGTCAAATGGCAGATGAGCATCCTCAAGGTGCCTTTATATGTGATCAACAAAACGCGAGCACAGAAAATTATGGGAATAATACGTTTAACCTGGTTCACTTCGTGATTGAGTGAACTATGCTGTCAAAAAATGTGACATCTAAGGCCCTGATTCAGACCCACTCGCAAGCGGCTATCCGCTCGCAAGTGGGTCGATGGTCTGCACTGAGCATGTGCACGATGGAGGGAGCTCCGTCGTGCGCATGCGCCAGACGCGACGAGCGAAGGAAAGTCCTTCGCTCGTTGTGTCTGATCAAAGGGGGCGTGCTGTCGATGTTGATTGACAGCATGCCCCCTTTGGTGGGCGTGCCGGGGGCGTGCCTCCCTGACGGGGGCGTTCCCATGGGAACGCCTTCCGTCAGAAGCCGGCCCACTAGTGATGTCAGTGGGAGTGATTTTGGCTCTGATAGAGCCAAAATCACTCCGGGGCTTGCGGTTGAAAACCTCAACCGCAGGCTCCGGCTCGCAGATTCGATGGTCGCGATGGTCACGACCATTGCGGCCATCAAACTGCACGCTCGTATAGGCTGTGGGTGGTGACCCACAGCTATATGAGCATCCAGGAGGATGCTCCATTTTTATGGAGGGCGGCCCTCATTCAGAGCGTGCGCTCTGCTCAAAGCCTACGGCTCTGAATGAGGGCCTAAGATTTCTGGAAAAGTGGCATTTGGTTTCATTACAAGGCCTGATTTTGGCACTAAAAAAATAACTTTATTACCCTGTACCCATAAGTACAGGTAAAGAGACTTTCCTTTATTGCTTTGCTTCCAACTTAGGGTTGAATCTATCGCATCCTTGCATCCCAGTTTTGTGTATCTTATTATAAGATGAACTTTCAATTAATAGAAGTAAAACTTAAGTGGTGAAATTAAGTTATGTTCATAGAATATCAGCATTATGCTTCATTATATTAGATTTTTGTGTGCAATGTTATTAGTTATGAGCATATGTTTTTACAATCTTTAAGACTGTCTATATAATTATGGATGTTTCCATAGGTGGTTAGTGATGTATCAATGTATGACATGTTTATGTGGTGCCATCATATAATCTTGGTGTACATCCTTATCAGATGAATTTTCCTGGTTTTTAGGGTTCACCAGAACCTACAATGTGCCTTTAAATAATGGCTAAATCTATGTGAAGAAGTCTTTACATCATTTTACTGTGCATTAAATAAAAGGATTAAAAAACAATACAAAGCTTATTCCAAAATGGAAGCTAAAAGCAAGTCGATATCAAGTACAACATAAAAACAAAAAGCCTAATTAAAATCTGCTACTATGGCTTGTTTTTAACAAAATCTCATTTCATAATGATCTCAGATAGAATTATCAAAGGATGTGATATTCCCATTTGCCAGAATTCCATAAATGAATATGCTATAAAAGGGACATACACATGTATTACATTTTTGTTTGTATACTGCTTAAATAATGGTTACAATTCAAATAATGTATATTAAAAAAACATACAATGATTTCTATAGTAATGGAGTTATTGCAACAAGTCATTGTATAAGCAGTTCAGTCTGTTTCAAGTAAGTAATATACATGTTAGACACTATTATTTAATGAATTAATCACTGAAAGAAAAGTGGTTTTAAATCCTTCATAACTGGACTTTTATGTTTTGGAGTTTTCACTTGTAATTACATTTTCTTTTTTTTAGTCTACAGAAGTCAATATTCTATAGATTTTCTTTACAAAAAATATAGGGTTTATTTTTGTAGCACATACAATAAATTCCATGAATTTATTTATATGGCCTTATATTAAGAAAAATAAAAAATGTATTTCCATGAAATTGCAAATATGACTTTTCTGTAATCAGTGCTACTGTAGATATGTACTCCAACATTTTTTCACTAATTTTTCCTATAATGGAGAGGCAAAATATGTGCATTTTGTACAAGGTCTGGTGCAGTTATAGGTCTTGGGGTCAAAAGGTATGCATTGTGATATTAGATGCTTTTTTCATTTTTATTACTCATATATTTCCAATTGTGAGTGTGCACAAAGTGCTAGGATTAGAGTAAATGGAAACAGAAAAAGTATCTATTACACAGGGAAATTCTCAGAATATATCACATTGATATGTACCCATAATAATTATGATAAATATAATTTGATATCAGTTATTATTCTAAGAGGGTACTACCACAGACCATTATAGAGTCAACTTGCAAAGAGGAAAAGTTATGTATTTAGTACACAAATACAATTTAACCTTTGTTTATTTTAATTAAAATTCATTTTTAATTGTTTTACATGCAGCAAAATATTATTTAAAACATAGTGTACAGATTGCTGAAAAATGTGGTTAAAAAAGTAGTTTAATTAATTATCAATTTAAGTTCCTGTATAGACAGAAACCTATGTTTTCTTTTTCATAACGCTAATGAAAACATTTATACATTATCCACAATATATTCTAAAATACTGCTTTAAACTTCAAAGCATTGCCTTCCAAGTGATGCCATGTTTTTGTTTAATGTTTACAAATAAAAGAAATTAAAATTGAAAAGGCTAGTTTATAATCAGAAAAATTGTGACATGGTAGATATTTTTGTAAAATGTACATAGTTTTCTGTGGTGTACGCACACAAGTTCAGTATTTTTTTGATGTACAGTAGATACTTTATGAGGGTATTTAGGAAGCTGAAGTACTTATGGTAATGTACTGTATACAATGACAAATGTAAAACAGTAATTATTGGAGCCTTGTTATTGTCAGTATTTCATGTGACACATTTGTACAGCTTAATTTATGAATGCTTTGTATTTTGAGGTTATTAAAGGTTAGTCTACAAAATTCAACAACTTCTTAAAAGTAATGGGCAAACATTGATTACTGCCCCCTCTGAGGATGTCTAAATCGCCATTGTTGGGCTAAACTTGGAATCCATCCTTATAGTTCCTTAAAATATCTTCTCCAGTAACACAAAATGCTGCTGTTTCCATTTGAAAGTCCAACCAGTAGTTTTTCTGCAGATAGTTCACATTTATACCACTTTCACACACAAACTCTGGCTTTAGCCCGGCTCGAACCCGAGACACTGAGCCCGGTTTGAAGCCAGGGTTTTTTGTACTTATCCCCATTCATACTGTACATGTGGGTTGACCTAGATTATTCCCAGGTCATCACTCTACACACTGAACCCGGGTCTTCTAATGTCCAGAGTCTTCCGTCAGGCAGTGGATGCTTGGAGATGTCATCTCCAAGCACCACTGAGCCAGCCAATCAAAGCCTTTTTTAAGGGAACGCAGGTTATGCCTATCTCAATATACGTGACCCGGGTTGGACCCAGGAATAACCTTGCTATCGAGGTAAATTCTGCAACCCTGTAGTTTCTGCCATCTTGCTTAGCTGAGAAAAAAAATAACAATTGTGTAAATTAATGTACATGGGATTACAAAAAAAATAAAAAACAGAATTGTATCAGCATTTATTCCAATTAGCAAATAGCCCATAAAGAATAATAACTTTATTACATATACCTCACATGTTCTGCATTTGTTGTGTTACCTGTTGATATTAATATACAAATATATACTATTTTTGAGGGTTAATTCTGATAGCAAATATGTTAAATTATACTTTATAATTAGTGATAAAATAAAAAAACTAACATTTATGTGATACAGGAATTAAAAATAACTATAATTTATTTTTGTTGTAGGTTTATTTTCTCTTGAAAAATGCAAGCTGTGAACAATTCGACAGTGAACAAATTTATTCTTTTTGGTTTTTCTAATATGCACAAGTACCAATATGTACTTTTTTGTGTTGTTCTCATGGCATACATTATATGCATGACCGGAAACATTATTATCCTAATTTTAGTTAGAACTGAGCCCTGTCTTCGTAGCCCAATGTACTTTTTCATTGGTATATTTTCGGCTTTGGAGATAATGTTTGTCTCAGTTACTGTTCCAAAACTCTTAGCTATCCTCATTCAGACCAAGAGGACCATATCAGTTTTTGAATGCTTTACACAGATGTACACCTTCAATGCACTAGGGGAAACTGAATGCTTCCTACTTGCATTAATGGTATTTGATCGATATTTAGCTATAAACAGCCCATTGCATTATTCTGTTATTATGAACAGTAAATTTTGTTCTGAATTAGCTATATTTCCATGGCTGGTTGGTTTTATTGTGTCTCTTTTCCCTACAATTTTTACTATTCATTTAGATTTTTGTGGCCCAAATGAGATCAATCACTTCTTCTGTGACCTGGCACCACTGCAGAATTTGGCATGTTCAGACCCATTTGTCAGTAATTTGGTCACAATTTTGGCGGCCCTAATTTCAATTGTTTTGCCTTTCTTTACAATAATGGGATTTTACTTTCATATTATAAGGACTGTGTTAAAGATTAAAAGCAATGAGGGTAAAAAGAAAACTTTCTCCACTTGCTCATCACATCTCATTGTAGCCTCTCTGTTCTATGGCTCTGCTATTATTGTGTATGTTAGACCTAAGGGTAGTCACTATGACAAATTCCTGGCTCTCACATATACTGTTGTTATACCAGTGCTGAACCCCTTCATTTATACTTTCAGGAATAGAGAGGTTAAGAACGCTTTTAGAAAATTAATTAGAAAACTTAACTTGCAGTCTCATAGTTAACACAATACAAAGTAATATTTTTTAAGTGTATATATTGCAGAAGATGTGCAAAATTACTATGGATGACTAGGACGCTGCCTTAGTAGTGGTGGTGCTAAATGTTATCTTTATTGTTATAATAGTTAGGTACAATTTTTGGTCCAATATAAACTTGGGAGAGCCATCTTTCTGGGCTATGGGCTTGATTCAGAGTTGTACACTAATGCTGCTGTGTCTGTGTATGCAGCGGCTTTGTGAAAATATGCAAATGTCGCAGCCACTGGGAGATGTATTGAGATGCCCTCCTGCAGCTTTGCAAATCTCAGCATCTGTGTACAAAGACGCAGCATGGGTGGCAATCGATTATCACAGTCCTGAGTAACCCTATGGTCCTGCAGAATGGTTGCAGAGACTGAAATGATGGAGCCCTATTTCTTATATAAGGGATCGCAGGTGCAGAGTGTGACATGCCCCCGAAATGGTTGCAACACATCTACGTTCTTTGTTGCCACTCTCTGGTACTTCCCTCATATGCTCCTTGACTGTCACACTGTGAGTAATAAGTCACTGCATGCGACTACGGCAATGTACCTTGACACATGCACAGTGCAACTTAGAAGCATACTCGATTAGCTGATAATCGCTTAACTCCATAAACATCGGAATAGTGTACAAATCTGATTCAGGCCTTATGTGTTTTGTTTAATTGTCTGCCTGCAAAGAAAAAAAACACAATACGTACATGTACTGTTGCTATCATTTACAATATCACATTAAAGCTAATGTAATTATTTAAAAGTTAGTTGACTTACTGGTAATATACCATGACTGCAGGTCTATGCTATCGAATGAAATATTGTAACTAGCAAAAAACATACTAACACTCTGCCCCACGGTGATTCACAGTAAAAAGTCAGTGGTTCATTGTTAAAATACAGGTAATAAATGATGAAATTTATTATTTGCAGTATGAGAGCTGCTGTATATCAGAATACATGTTTGCTTACTTACATTTTTCATTAACAATCTTTGTTTGCATTGCCAAAACATGGGCAATAAAGATATCAAATATTTTCTGTATCCTTGCTTCTTTGTGTCTTTCTGTCCTTGAATTCTATACAAATAGAGCAATTTTTATTATAAACTACACTATGTAGACAGAAGTGATTGGACACTGACAAGCAAATAGATCAATGAGATTTATTGACATCAGTACTTTGTAGGTCCAGCACTTGCAATGATTACTGCAGACACCCTTCTTGGCAAACTGTCTACAGGTTCCTGGACAACAGCAGGCCATATGTTTTCCATTCCGCCTTATATATAGTGACCAACTGTGACATTGAATAAGGTTGAGTCGGCCTAGAATGCACCTGTCACTCCAATTAGCCCCAGAGGTTGTCAATGGGGTTAAGATCTGGATTCTGAACTGGCCAGTCTATCCGGGTTGCCAAATTTTCTGTATACCAGTTCAGTGTCGCCCTGGAAACATGACAGGTGGCATTATCATCCTGATAAAAGTATTCATTGTTTCCATAGAACTGCTACAATGTAGGGAGCACAGAGTTATTGAGACCATCTCTATACTCCTCAGAGTTAATGTGATCAGGAGAACACCATTTCACTTGTGCAGGGGTGTCCAATCACTGTTTTCTACATAGTGTAGCTGAGATACCCAGCCTTGTCCGGGTTGAAGAATGAACCTTGAAATACATCTGCAGCCATAATAATTTACATGCAGACCAACATTGGAAACCATGGCATATGAAAATGTGATTGGAGTAAATGAGTAACTATCAGTGCAGGTGCAGTGTGACAGATGATCCTCTGACTATCTGCTCTTCTGTTGGAGCTCTGCCTGCCCATCCACTGGTACATATCAGTCTGTGCCTTCAGATCAGTGCAGTTTTAGGCACTGGAAGACATCCTGAGTGAACTTACTTAAACCAAAATTTCAAATCAGAGACTCCACACCGTACTTGGTGGGCACCATATAGTCCTCAATGTCCTTGACTAACTTCAAGCAGCCAGAAACCTGAACACAATAATGGAAAATTTGGTGAAGCTAGGTATGAAACTCTGGCCATGCATAAAGGACAAACAGACAGACACACACACACTTTCTCACTTATTATAAACTGTAGATTTATAATATAAAATATTGACTGAATCAAAATTGGTGGGCAAACTTTCTAGCTATTGTGATAAGGTCGGGGTAAGGGGTCCCTCTCCTGGGGTAGACGGACACCACCTTGCATACAGCAGCCAGGAAATAGCACTCCAGTCATGGATTTTTGTACAAGGTGGTCGGCATCAGTTTTTATTGTGCAATATCAATAATCAAAGAAACAAAACATAAAATAAACCCTAGCCTGGCTGGGCACAAACTAGACAGATAGTTCCCTCACTAACATAACACTAAATAAATCCCCATCCCACAGTACCTTCTGGTTTGTAGACAGCAGTGTCTCAGAGCAAGCTAACCTGCGGGCCTGCTCTCCCAGGTATGAGACACTCAGCCCTAACTAAACCCAGCATAAATCAGCCATTCCCAGGTGCAAGCCCTAATGAGCCTGCTACCAGGCTGAAAGGCCCAACACCTGGAGTGGCCTGTGGATGGAGCCCTCCCTCTCCTCACATCCACACCCCCAGGACCCATTCTGGCTTTTCACAGACGCCGACATTACTAGTCTGTTTTATCCAACAGACTTCTCCTGGGGGTTTTAAAAGACATAAGACAGGAATCTGGGACAGATATAGAAGCCATTCCACACTTCTCCAGTGCTTCTATCACATATCCCACCCTTTGTTTTGACCTGTGGGGCGGAACAACTGCAGCCCCCAAACAATGGACACGTGACAAAGCATCTGCATTGGCCAGCTGGCTTCCTGGCCTGTGGTCTACTATAAATTGAAAGATTTGTAATGCCAAGAACCATCTTGTTATTCTCGCATTCCTGTCTTTGTTTTCTGACATCCACTTCAGAGGGGCATGGTCAGTGATCAATCTGAACTTCCTTCTCACCAAGTAGTACTTGAGAGTTTCTAATGTCCACTTTATGGCCAATGCTTCTTTCTCGACCGTAGCATAGTTTCTCTCATGTACATTTAATTTCCGGCTTAAGAAAAAAATCGGGTGTTCTTCACCCTCTTTGATTTGGGACAGGATCGCTCCAATGCCTACATCTGATGCATCAGTTTGTACAACAAACTCTCTGTCAAAATCAGGGGTCATCAGAACTGGTTGGGCACATAATGCTATTTTTAACTCCTGGAAAGCATTCTCTGCTTCAGGACTCCATTCCACCATGACTTTCTGTTTACCTTTGGTAAGGTCAGTCAGTGGGACTGCAATGGTGGCAAAATTGGGTATAAACCTCCTATTAAACCCAGTGATCCCTAAGAAGGCTCTCACCTGCTTCTTATTCAGGGGTCGTGGCCAGTTTTGGATTGCCTCTATCTTATTGAGCTGTGGCTTTATCAAACCTCTGCCAATGGTGTACCCAAGATACTTTACTTCTTCCATCCCTTGACAACACTTTTTTGGGTTGGCTGTCAAACCTGCCTTATAGATGGAGTCCAACACTGCTTGAACTCTGGGCAAGTGAGACTGCCAATCAGGACTATGAATGACTACATCATCCAGATAAGCAGCAGCATACTGTCTATGGGGCCTTAGAATCCTATCCATCATTCTTTGAAAGGTAGCAGGTGCCCCATGTAGCCCAAATGGCAACATCTTCTATTGAAACAACCCCTCTGGTGCAGAAAAAGCTGTATTTTCTTTGGTGTTCTCAGTTAATGGTACTTGCCAATACCCTTTGGTTAAGTAAATAGTAGTTAAATATCTGGCTGTCCCCAGCCTTTCAATTAGTTCATCCACCCTAAGCATTGGGTAGGCATCCAATTTTGACACACTGTTCAATTTACGAAAGTCATTGCAGAATTGCATACTCCTGTCGGGCTTAGGAATGAGCACAATGGGACTTGACCACTCACTATGCAATTCTTCAATTACACCCAACTCTAACATATTTTTAATTTCCGTCAACAATGACTCTCTTTGGGCTTCTGGTACCCTATCAGGCTTTAGGTTAACCTTAACCTCTGGGTCAGTAATTGTCATGTTTAATGACCTTGGTTTTCCCTAGTTTGTCTGAAAACAGCACCCTATTTCTGATCAGAAATTCCTTAACTTCCTGCTGTTGACTGGCGGACAGGGTTTTTGCCACTGTCTCTTTGGGTACCACGGGCACTGGGTTTACTGGAGGGGCTTGGACAGCTGACAATGCTGCTCTATCCTTCCAGGGTTTTATAATATTTACATGGTATATCTGTTCTGGCTTTCTTTTCCCCGGCTGGTAAACTTTATAATTGACCTGCCCCACTTTTTCTAAGATTTCAAAGGGTACTTGAAAATGTAGCCAAAAGTTTATTTTCTACTGTGGGAACCAACACCAACACTCTGCTGTGCCTGTTAGGCCTGTTCCAGGTGCTCTCTTACTATCGGCACCACAACAGCAATTCTTTCTTGCATTTGGGAAACATGCTCAATAACTGTTTTACACGGACTGGACTGCCCCTCCTATGTCTGTTTGGCAATGTCAAGTAATCCCCTTGGATGTCTTCCGTACAATAAATCATAAGGGGAAAACCCTGTGGAGGATTGGCCTCTCTTATGGCCAACAGCAAATAAGGTAACAAGTAATCCCAATCTCTACCATCTTTGTCCACTACTTTCCTTAGCATGTGTTTTAAAGTTTTATTAAACCTCTCCACTAACCCATCGGTCTGGGGATGGTACACAGAGGTTCTTAATTGATCAATTTTAAACAGGCGGCATAACTCTCTCATGATTTTTGACATAAATGGGGTACCTTGGTCAGTCAGGATCTCCTTAGGTTGCTAAAGACATGGACTAATTCTCTAGCAATGGTCTTGGTTGACGTATTGCGTAATGCTATCACTTCTGGGTACCTGGTAGCATAATCCATTATCACCAGAATATATTGATGGCCCCGGGCTGATTTCATTTATGGCCCAACCAAATCCATAGCTATTCTTTCAAATGGAACCTCAGTAATGGGTAATGGAACCAGGGGACTTTTGAAATGTGGCCTTGGAGCATGATACTGACATTCGGGGCAGGACGTGCACAATAGTCAGATACCTCTTTATGGACCCCGGGCCAGAAAAACCTCTGCATAATTCCCTCAGTGGTTTTCTCTACCCCTAGGTGGCCTGCTGTTATATGACCATGGGCCAAATCCAACACTGTTCTTCTGTAAGCTTTGGAAACTATTAATTGTTCCACAATATCTTCCCCCTTCTTAGTCACCTGATACAATAAATCCTGACATACTGCCATGTGAGGATATGACAGTGGGCTATCGGGGTCTATGGGTTTACCATTGATCACCTTGACATTCTCCCTGGCTTTTACCAGAGTAGGGTCATTTAACTGCTCCACGGCAAAGACCTCTCTCCTGACCTCTAAATCAGGCAGACGATCAACTGGCTCAATAACACTTCCCACCTCAGTGGGAGGCACATCACTTGGTGAGCCACTATCATGCTCCGTATTCTCAAGTTCGCCAATCATACTAGAAAAAGGGAACTTCTCTGCTACTAAGCCAGTAACCTTCTCAAACGAGTCAGGGTGATTTACCTCTGTGCAAAATCAGCTTTCCCACAATTTCAAGAAGTGAGCAAAGTCTCTCCCCAATATTACATCATACAAGCCATGTACCAAACCCACAGAGACTATCGCGGAACCACATGTTGTCTCGATGTTCACTTCTGCAGTAATATAATAGCGAGTGTCCCCATGTATGCAGGTCACACCAACAGTTTTCCCCTTACGCTTCAAGTGGTTCAACAGCTCAGCTTTCATAAGTGTCACCAGGCTAACAGAATCTAACAGATCCTCTACATGTTTGCCTTCTACAGTGAGTACACACATGTTCTTATCAGTCTCAGCCTGCCGGTTATCAGTACAGGCTGGCTGTGCAAAAAAAGACCCCCTGTGGTATACATGAGCAGTATCACATTGCATAGGTTCAGAGGTAAGTGAACTAGCTGCAATATGGCCGAAACCACCACATCAGAAACACTGAATCATATTATTATCTAGTCTTTTATGGGGTCGGAACCTTCTTGGTCTGTCTGGCCTGTCTCCAGGTCCCACACCCTCAGTCTTAAGTACATTCCATTGCCCAGCACCCTTTTCCCCTGGTACAGTCTTACCAGTGTCGATGGTGCGTCATCAGGACTCGGTGGGGCAGACTCAACAGCTCCTCAGCCGCCATGTACCTCTCTACCAGTTCGACTAACTTGTGTAGAGATGCCAGTAGCGATCGCAGATACCAGTCCATCATGACTCTTTCCACGATCTGTGGTCCTGTCAGCATCTCGGGCTGTAGCAATTTGGTGGTTAGATGGACGAGGTTATGCATCTATGAACATGGAGGCTTTTCCATTTGGAACTCCCAGCGATGGACTCATTGGGCCTGAACAAATGAGGTGACTCCCAAGCAAGTTAAGATCTCCCGTTTTAGCTTTGCATAGTTCTTGGCATTAGCCAGGCACAAATCATAGTAGGCCTTTTGTGGTTCTCCAGACAGGAAGGGTGCCACAAGACTTGCCCACTGTTCCTTGGGCCAACTCTCCCTTTCTGCGGTTCTCTCAAAGGCCGTAAGATACGCCTCCACCTCATCACTCTGGGTCATCTTCTGCAAAAAATGACTGGTGCGTATGGAGCAAGTGTGGTTTGGAGGGTCAGTGGAAGCATCTCCAGTCCAGGCTACTAGATGTTGTACCACCTCTTTTATGGCCTGGCTGTTCTCCGCTAAGTCCTGGTGGGTTTCCTCAGTGGCAACTTGTTGTTGCCTCTGTGCTGCCTCCAAGGCCAATATCTGCACCTGGGTGGATTCCTGCTGGGCTCTGGTAGCTTCTTGTTGAGCAGACATAGCCTGAAGCAAGGCCTTTACAACATCCTCCTTGATGTCCTTAGGGGTAGGCTGGAAGCACAACCTGGCCTCTCAGAGCATCTGCTAACACCACCTTCATGGATTCCACAATTTCGTGCCTGTCCCTTTAAATTTTAAAGGACAAATTTTTCCTTGCTACAACTTCAGTGTGTGCATGCCTGCATTCTCCACCAATTGTGATAAAGTCTGGGTAGGGGGTCCCTCTCCTGGGGTAGACGGACACCACCTTACATACAGCAGCCAGGAAATAGCACTCCAGTCATGGATTTTCATACAAGTTGGTCGGCACCAGTTTTTATTGTGCAATATCAATAATCAAAGAAACAAAACATAAAATAAACCCTAGCCCGGCAGGGCACTAACTAGACAGAAAGTTCCCTCACTAACATAACACTAAATAAATCCACATCCACAGTACCTTCTGGTTTGTAGTCAGCAGTGTCTCAGAGCAAGCTAACCTGCGGGCCTGCTCTCCCAGGTATGAGACACTCAGCCCTAACTAAACCCAGCATAAAACAGCCATTCCCAGGTGCAAGCCCTAATGAGCCTGCTACCTGGCTGAAAGGCCCAGCACCTGGAGTGGCCTGTGGATGGAGCCCTCCCTCTCCTCACATCCACACCCCCAGGACCCATTCCGGCTTTTCACAGAAGCCGACATTACTAGTCTGCTTTATCCAACAGACTTCTCCTGGGGGTGTTAAAAGACATAAAACAGGAATCTGGGACAGATATAAAAGCCATTCCACACGTCTCCAGTGCTTCTATCACACTATCTTAATAGGAATCAAAACATAGAAATATAGGGTCTGGTTCCATTTTGCAATCAAATTGATTTTCTAGCTTATGCTCATGCGAGAATTTTTTCAACTAATGGGGGTGGTTCATGTATGTGCAAGTTGGAACCAGTTACACCCATTGACTTTACACTGGCTGCTGTAACCCACATCATTAGTATTGACACTTGCACCAGCCCAATGATAGGTGCAATAGATAAGCCTAAAACAAGACTCCATTCCCTGTACACACTACTCTATGACCAATGCACTAAACACTTATGTGGTATTGATGAAGATACAGTATGGAGCAATGTTTATTTTTGTCTCCACCTATCATGCATTGATAAAATGGGATGCAGTCAGGAAGCCAATGATCCAAATGCCGACCGCTGGCTTCCCGACTGTCTTTTCCCAGCAGGGGTCTAATGATAGGCATCGAAATCCTGACACCTATCGTTATCCCTACTCCGGGAGCCCGATGCCCGGCATACCGAACAAAAGTAAGCTGGGTGGAGAGCGCAGACAGCCACGAGGGGGGAGGGTTAGGTTAGGGGCTCCTGGGGGGACTTGGGGTTAGACACTCCCCTGTGGGGGTTAGGGTTAGGCTAGGGGAAAGGGGGATTAGGGTTAGGCACTCCCGGGAAGTTAGGGTTAGGCACAACCCGGAAGACTTAGGTTTAGGCTGCAGGGATGGGGGGGTTAGGTTTAGGCACTAGGGGAAGGAGGTTAGGGTTAGACACCCCTAAGGGAGGGTTAAGGTTAGCGGGGGGACAGGGTTAGTTGTACTTACCTAAATCCCCTGTCGTGATCTTTACTCCTGCCAGTCTTCCGGCGTCGGGATTTGAACCATGTGGGCCGGCGGTCATTCATACTGATTCCGGATAAACTATATGCCATTTGCCAATACTATTCTAGGTAGAACTAATATATAATGTTTCTCTAAAGATTGTACAAACAATGTTTTCATGTGTGAGAAGAACACTATATAAATAAGCCATGCAAATAGCCCAGGATTAGATGTGTAAGTGGACTACATATACTTAATTAACCATATAATTACATCAGTAGTTAAGGCCGCTTTTTCAGATGCAAAAAAACGGGGGGTTTTGACGAATTTTTTTTTTATGACTAAACAATTAAACTCTTTTTTACGTCTGAAAAATATCAGTTTATCTAGCGAAAACAGGATCCGCTAAAAGTCACAGACCTATGTCGTTTCACTGCCACAATCATGGAAAAAAGGGCTTCTTATCGCAAAACAAAATCCCTGATAAGTGTTAGCATTGTGGCTAATTAGATAGCTCCAGGCAAGGAAATTAGCTTCAGTAGTTTTCCATGGATAATAGGTAAACCATGGGAATTCTACTGGAGAAGTGGACAGATCATCCGGCAGAAGGATATGTGTAAGTTTTTTATGTATGGAATAAAATTTTACTTTTAACGGCGTGTGTGTAATGTCTCTATTTTACTAATTTTTTTTTACAGTGAGGTTACGGGTGCCAGATGCCTGCTGGCACTTGTAGTCCCACAAGTGCCAAAGGGCAGGGATGCTGGCACCTGTAGTTCCACTGTAAAAAACAATAGTATACATCTGAATAATATAGGGGTAGTGCTTTGCGCTTTGTCTAAGGTGGTGTGCATGTGGGGGTAATAGATCGAGAGGTGGGTAGGTATATGTGGGATGGGGGGTGTGGGATGGTACCTAAGCAGCACTGCAGGAGTAGGAGTGTCCGGCCTACTCTGTGTATAGATACAGTAAACGGGTATACAGGTGCTCAAGATATGGTGTGGTGTGGGAGTCGGGTTTGTGGTTGGGGTGTTTGTGTGAGGTGAGGTACAGACCAAATTAGGATTAGCTCAATTAATAAATCTTTATTAGGGTGTACAATCTCAGTCTTGCAATTTTAGGATGAATAATAAGAAGATGACCCACTACAGGGTGTAGTCATTAAACAATGTTCCAAAGGTATGAGTCTAGTTGGTGTTCCACAAGATCTGAGTCAAGCAGTCTTGGGTTGTTTCAAGGGATGAAATTCTACAGGGGGAGCACAGGCTCGTTGGGGATGTAAATAGGCCTTACTGGACCTATGGTAGACATTCTTAGGGACCGAGTGATTGCAGGGATGTGCTCTGTGGTATCCCCCTCTATAACTGAGTGTGCTGTGGCATCCCACAGAAGTGTCAGTGTCCAGGGCTCACCTACAGAGAGGTATGTAGTCCTCTGGGTCCTGTTAGAAATCTGCTTGCCTGAGTGTGCTTTATTAAATATACTCACATTTTCTTCTTTTTGTGTAATAAATTGTTTAAAGTTTGAAGCTTATAAAGTAGTACACCCTTTTTATAATTTAATATTAGAGAAAGATATAATTTGGGGTTTCAGAGACCATAAACATTTATTCAATTTATGCTAGTGATTTAAAAATGATAAGACTACATCAATGAGAATTTTTGTTGGTGCTGAAAGATTATTGCTAGTATTTAAAAAAGAATATAGATTGTAAGATTCACTAGGGCAGGGACTGATGTTATTGGCCAAATATTCTCTGCAAAGCACTGCATAATATTTATATGCTATATAAGCAACTGCTATTAAATTAATAATAGTCTACATGCAATATAAGTGGAACAATATTATTGTTAAGCAGTGTTAAAAACCTTTACATATTTTTTTGAGGGTAAGTTCACTGACAAATACCAGGGTAGTAGTACCCAAAACTTTTGCAGCTTCTTAGGTAAACTATGATACTTTTATACAAAAATCAGCAGTACACACTATAAATAAGTAAAATAGTTTTTTAGGAAAGTTAATCAGCCTGTCTCTTTTTTTAAACTGTCTCTCACTCTGTCTCTCCCTGTCTATGTCAATCTGTCAATGTGCCTGTGTGTCTCTGTCATTCACTCTATACATCAACAACGATGCTTTACCTACAGTACATGTGCAAGTGTCAAATGGCAGATGAGCATACTCATGGTGCCTTTATATGTGATCACAGAGATTTATGGGAAAAATAACCTGGTTCACCTCGTGATTGAGTGAATTATTCAATCAAAAACATGTAACATCTAAGATTTCCAGAAAAATTGCATTTTGTTAAATTTACAAGGCCTGATTTTGGCATGAAAAAATAACTGTATAATAACTAAATATTATACAGTTATAAATAAATAACTGTATGTAGTAGTGGCTCTCAAGACCCACTGCTTCATCAATGCTTTCCAGCTCTCATCCTAGCTTGCTACTACATGCTCCCTCCTCCCTGTCTTCCCCATCTGTATCATGCCCGTCTGTCTGCTCCTCCCCTTGAGAATGTAAGCTCTTGCGAGCAGGGCCCTCTACCCTCTTGTGCTTCTCCTTAGTTTATGTTCATCTACTTCTTACTCACCACTACTAACACTTGGTGCCTATGCTTTGTTGCTTAATTGGGTGTTATGGCCACCTATGTATCAATGTATATTATCCTTGTCCTTGTCCTTCATTGTATTTTACTGTAGGTCACTTTTTGGTTATGTACCTTGTAAGGCGCTGCGGAACACTTGTGGCGCCATATAAATAAACAATAATAATAATGATAACTGTACTACAGATGTTTCCTCATACATCTTGCTTCCTTCCACATTAAATAGCCCTTCTAGTTGTGCCATACCGTGATGTGATTCTGAGTGTCTTTTCGTGTGACTTTTTACTTTTAAATGTGCTTTATGTGCAAAGTGATGCTAATAGGACATACAAGCAGCCTCTGCTGATTAAAATGATATGAGGCATCTGTATCTGCATGTGAAATGCTACATTACAGTGACAACAGCCACTGACATTGTAACATAGGCCTCCAAATTGCCTCTTTTTCCTGCCAGTACAGGTATGGACTGTCTGAAATGCCTACTTGGATGCTGTCACCGATGTAATCCTCCACCATTCTTTCAATGGTGACAGCATTATGCTTCTTTATATTAGATTTTTTTTGTGCAATGTTATGAGCATATATTTTTACAATCTTAAAGACTGTCTATATAATTGTTGATGTTTCCATAGGTGGTATGTGATATCATTTGTTAGTAATGTATGACATGTTTATGTGGTGCCAGCATATAATCTTGGTGCACATCCTTATCAGATGTATTTCCCTGGATTTTAGCATTCACCAGAACCTACAATGTGCCTTTAAATAATGGCTAAATCTATGTGAAGGAGTCTTTGTTATTTTATTGTGCATTAAATAAAAGAATTAAAAAAACAATACAAAGCTTATTCCAAAATGGAAGCTAAAAGCAAGTCAATATCAAGTACAATATAAAAACAAAAAGCCTAATTAAAATCTGCTACTATGGCTTGTTTTTAACAAAATCTCATTTAATAATGATCTCAGATAGAATTATCAAAGGATGTGATATTCCCATTTGCCAGAATTCCATAAATGAATATGCTATAAAAGGGACATACACATGTATTACATTTTTGTTTGTATACTGCTTAAATAATGCTTACAATTCAAATACTGTATATTAAAAAAACATACAATGATTTCTATAGTAATGGAGTTATTACAACAACAAGTCATTGTATAAGCAGTTCAGTCTGTATCAAGTAAGTAATATACATGTTAGACACTTCTGTTTAATGAGTTAATCACTGAAAAAAAAGTGGTTTTAAATCCTTCATAACTGGACTTTTATGTTTTGGAGTTTTCACTTGTAATTACATTTTATTTTGTTTAGTCTATAGAAGCCAATATTCTATAGATTTTCTTTACAAAAAATATAGTGCTTATTTTTGTAGCACATACAATAAATTCCATGAATTTATTTATATGGCCTTATATTGAGAAAAAGACAAAATAAAAAAGTATTTCCATGATCTTTCCAAAAATTAATTTTCTGTAATCAGTGCTACTGCAGATATTTACTCCAAAAATGTTTCCACTAATTTTCCCTATAATAGACAGGCAAAATATGTACATTTTGTACAAGGTCTGGTGCAGTTATAGGTCTTAGGGACAAAAGGTATGCATTGTGGTATTAGATGCTTTTTCATTTTTATTACTCATATATTTCCAATTCTGTGTGTGCACAAAGTGTTAGGATTAGAGTAAATAGAAAAATAAAAAGTATCTATTGCATAGGGAAATTCTCAGAATGTATTACATTGATACAGATGTGTCCTCATACACCTTTCCTTTTTTTCTTCATTTAGCACAAGATGCCGTCATGGCTAAGACGCAACACGACGAGTAGCAATTAGATAGATCCCAAATTTTTTTTTCCTGCAAAAGTACTCATATAAACTATCAGATTAAAGTAGCAAATTTTAATAAAAATCACAAGACATGGATAATACACAGATTAAAAGGCATGGCAAATTTGGTGACACGGCTCGATTTTAGGAAAGGTGTATGTGGACACATCTGTATGTACCCCTAATATTTACGATAAATATAATTTGATATCCATTATTATTCTAAGAGGGTGCTACCACAGACTATTAGAGTCAACTTGCAAAAAGAAAAAAAGAGGTCTATATTAAGTGCATAAAATAATAAAATGTAACCTTTATTTAGTTTAATTAAAATTAGTTTTTAAGTTTTTTTATATGCAGCAAAATATTATTAAAAATATAATAGACTGTGAACTGATTACTGAAAATGTGGCTAAAAAGTGGTATAATTAATTATCCATTTAAGTTCCTGTGTAGACAGAAACCTATGTTGTTGTTTTTTCATAAGTCTTGTGGAAACATTTATACATGATCCACAATATATTGCAAAATACTGCTTTAGACTTCAAAACATTGCCTTTCAAGTGATGCCATTTTTTTGTTAAATGTTTACAAATAAAATAAATTATTATTATTATTACTACTATTATTATTATCCTTTATATGGCACCACAAGTGTTCGGCAGCGCCGTACATAGAACTAATAAGTGAACAAGAAATAAGTAGCTTACAGTACATTACATTGCAGGACAAGGACATGATTTATATACATTGCTGCAATAGCGATTAAAGCGCTCACAATAAGCAGCAGGGAGTTGGGAGTCACATGTTAGGTGCCCTTATGGGGAGTAAAGAGTATAAGAAAATGTAAAGAGAAGCACATGAGGGAAGAGGTCCCTGCTCATGAGAGCTTACATTCTAAAGGCTAGTTTTTAATCTGAAAAATGGTGACATGGTAGATATTTTTGTAAAATGTACATAGTTATCTGTGGTGTACGCACACAAGTTCAGTATATTTTTGATGTACAGTAGATACTTTATAAGGGTATTTAGAAAGCTGAGGCTCATTATGTAATGTACTGTATACACTGACAAATGTAAAACAGTAATTATTGGAGCCTTGTTATTGTCAGTATTTCATGTGACACATTTGTACAGCTTAATTTATGAAAGTGTTGTATTTTAAGGGTAATAAAGGTTGGTCTACTAAATTCAACAACTTCTTCTTGAAAGTAATGGGCAAAAATTGATTACTGCCCCCTCTGGGGATGTCCACATATCAATTGTTGGGCTAAACTTGGACTCCTTTACTTATAGTTCCTTAAAATATCTTCTCCTGTAAAACAAAATGCTGCTTTTTCCAGTTGAAAGTCCAACCAGTAGTTTTTCTGCAGATAGTTCACATTTATACCACTTTCACACACAAACTCCGGCTTTAACCTTGCTCGAACCCCAGACACTGAGCCTGGATTGAAGCTGGAGTTTTCTGTATTTATCCCTGTTCATACATGGGTGATGACCTGGGTTATTCCCAGGTCACCACTCTACACACTGGACCCGAGTCTTCTGTCAGGCAGTGGATGCTTGGAGATGATGTCATCTCTAAGCACCACTGAGCCAGCCAATCAGAGCCTTTTTAGGCAACCTGGGTTATGCCTATCACACTATAGGTGAATTAGGTCGGACCCAGGAATAACCTTGCTATCGAGTAGGGTAGCAGACACATAGGCTAGAACCCTGAGTTAGGGTACGTTCACTTTCAAAAACCTGTGTATTTAGGCTATGTGTGAAAGGGGTATTAGCAAGAAATCCTCTTTCTTCCCATCAGCTAAATTCTGAACCCCTGTAGTTTCTGCCATTTTGCTTAGCTGAGAAAAAAGAACAATTATGTAAAATAAGGCACATGAGATAACAAAAAAATAAAAAAAACAGCATTGTATCAGCATTTAATCCAATTAGCAAATAACCCATAAATAACACTAACTTTATTACATACCTCACATGTTCTGTAGCATTTGTTGTATTACTAGCTGATATTGATATACAAATATATGCTATTTTTGAGGGTTGATACTGATAGTAAATAGGTTCATTTATAAGTAGTAATAATATAAAAACAACTAACATTTACATGATACATTTCACACACAAACTCTGGCTTTAGCCCGGCTCGAACCCGAGACACTGAGCCCGGTTTGAAGCCAGGGTTTTTTGTACTTATCCCCATTCATACTGTACATGCAGGTTGACCTAGATTATTTCCAGGTCATCACTCTACACACTGAACCCGGGTCTTCTAATGTCCAGAGTCTTCCGTCAGGCAGTGGATGCTTGGAGATGTCATCTCCAAGCACCACTGAGCCAGCCAATCAAAGCCTTTTTTAAGGGAACACAGGTAATGCCTATCTCAATATACGTGACCCGGGTTGGACCCAGGAATAACCTTGCTATCGAGGTAAATTCTGCACCCCTGTAGTTTCTGCCATCTTGCCATCTTGCCATCTTGCTTAGCTGAGAAAAAAAATAACAATTATGTAAATTAATGTACATGGGATTACAAAAAAAATAAAAAACAGAATTGTATCAGCATTTATTCCAATTAGCAAATAGCCCATAAAGAATAATAACTTTATTACATATACCTCACATGTTCTGCAGCATTTGTTGTGTTACCTGTTGATATTAATATACAAATATATACTATTTTTGAGGGTTAATTCTGATAGAAAATATGTTAAATTATACTTTATAATTAGTGATAAAATAAAAAAACTAACATTTATGTGATACAGGAATTAAAAATAACTATAATTTATTTTTGTTGTAGGTTTATTTTCTCTTGAAAAATGCAAGCTGTGAACAATTCGACAGTGAACAAATTTATTCTTTTGGGGTTTTCTAATATCCACATTTACCAATATGTACTTTTTTGTGCTGTTCTCTTGGCATACATTATATGCATGACCGGAAACATTACTATCCTAATTTTAGTTAGAACTGAGCCCTGTCTTCGTAGCCCAATGTACTTTTTCATTGGTATATTTTCGGCTTTGGAGATAATGTTTGTCTCAGTTACTGTTCCAAAACTTTTAACTATACTCATTCAGACCAAGAGGACCATATCAGTTTTTGATTGCTTTACACAGATGTACACCTTCAATGCACTAGGGGAAACTGAATGCTTCCTACTTGCATTAATGGTATTTGATCGATATTTAGCTATAAACAACCCATTGCATTATTCTGTTATTATGAACAGTAAAGTTTGTTCCGAAATAGCAGTCCTGCCATGGTTGTTTGGTTTTTTTGTGTCTTTTTTTCCTACAATTTTTACTATATTTTTAGATTTTTGTGGCCCAAATGAGATCAATCACTTCTTCTGTGACCTGGCACCACTGCAGAATTTGGCATGTTCAGACCCATTTGTCAGTAATGTGGCCACAAGTTTGGCGGCTGTTATTGCAACTGTTTTGCCTTTCTTTACAATAATGGGATTTTACTTTCATATTATAAGGACTGTGTTAAAGATTAAAAGCAATGAGGGTAAAAAGAAAGCTTTCTCCACTTGCTCGTCACATCTCATTGTAGCCTCTCTGTTCTATGGCTCTGCTATTATTGTGTATGTTAGACCTAAGGGTAGTCACTATGATAAATTCATGGCTCTCACATATACTGTTGTTATACCAGTGCTGAACCCCTTCATTTATACTTTCAGGAATAGAGAGGTAAAGAACGCTTTTAGAAAATTAATTAGAAAACTTCACTTTCAGTCTCATAGTTAACACAACACAGAGTTATATTTTTCAAGTAAATATTGCAGAAGATGTGAAAAATTACTATGGATAACTAGGACGATGCCTTAGTTTTGGAGGTGCTACATATTATATTTATTGTTATAATATTTAAGTACAATTTTTGGTCCAATATAAACTTGGGAAACCCATCTTTTTGGGCTGTGGGCTTGATTCAGAGTTGTACATTAATGCCGCCACTGCTCCGTCTTTGTAGATATCTGCAATCGAAAAATATTCGCTTTTGATTATCACAGTCCTTAGTAATCCTTTGGTCCTGCAGAATGGTTGCGGAAACTGGAATGCCGGAGCCATATTTCTTGCATAAGGGATCGCAGATGTAGGGTGTGACATGGCCCTGAAACGTTCGCAACATGTCTGCATTCCTTGCTATCATGCTACGATTAAAACGTCAGTGGGTATGACTATGGTAATGTACCTTGACTCATGCTCAGTGTGACTTAGACATATGCGTGGTTACTGATAAATGCTCAGCGATTGACATGAAGATACCATTTGGGGATGGAGAGGGGGGGGGTTGTCGATGGAACACAGGCATGTCTGTGCTTTTGAACACCTCTACAGGGTCAGGCATAATTTAGCCCCTGCGATTGTCTATGCTGGCAGAGGTCTAGATGGTGACAGGAAGTTTAGCAGTTTGTGCGGTAGGGTCAGGTCAACCACAACTGTGGGGATGGTTTCAATATTACTCAATGTTACCTATGTTTTCAGTGACTTGCGGATACATGTCATGGGAAGTGGACAGCTTTATACAGTGATGGGCATCTTGATATAGTGCTGCGGTTGCCATGTGATTGCATTCATTAGCATATTTTTGCTGTGAGTTGATGCGTGCGAACACAGCCTTGGGATCCGTGCTGAATCAGGCCCTATGTACTAAGCCTTGGAGAGAAATAAAATACCAACCAATCAGCTCCTAACTGTTACTTTACAGGCTGTGTTTGAAATATGCCAGTTAGGAGCTGTTTGGTTGATACTGTACCTCCATCCACTTTATCTCTCTCCAAGGCTTAGTACATAGAACCCTGTGTGTTTCATTTAAGTTTCTGTCTGCAAAGAAAAAAAGCACAGAACAAACATATACAATATCATAGTAAAGCTAAAGTAAGTATTTAAAAGTTGGTTCACTTACTGGTAATGTAGTCTATCCTATCGCCAGCCACATTCTTACACTGTCTACATTTGAATAAAATATTGTAACTAGCAAAAAACATACTAACTCTGCACCACAGTGATACCCAGTTAAAGTCAGTGGTTTAATTCTGTTAATTCTTTGTCGAAATGTATTACTAGTATTTTATTTGCAGTATGAAAGCTGTTTTATGGTATTCCACAATGTGCTCTTACTGCTTACATGTTTTCATTAACAATCTTTACTTTTGCATTGCCAAAAAATGGACAATAAAGATATCGAAAATTTTCTGTATCCTTACTTCTTTGTGTCTTTCCGTATTTGAATTCTATGCAAATAGTACAATTTTTATTATAAACTAGCTGGGATGCCCAGGTTGAAGAATGGACCTAAAAGTGCACCTGCAGACTTTTTCTTATATGGAAGATCAACATTGTGGACCATGGCATATGAAAATGTGCTTGGAGGAAATTAGTAACTGTCAGTGCAGGTGCAGTGTGACAATTGATCCTCCGACTCATTCCTCTTCCGCTGGAGTTCTGCCTGCCTCCCATTGGTACATATCAGCCTCGGCCTCCAGATCAGTGAAGTTTTGGAAAACATATATTAAACCTTCAAGAGAGAGAAAGTACCAATCAATCAGCTCCTGTCATTTTTCAAACATAGATTTATCAATGAGTGATATTCTTGTTATCACTCATTACTAATCTTAGATGGTGCTCCAACCAATCAACTCCTAACTGTCATGTGTTTGAAAACTGACTGTTAGGAGCTGATTGTTTGCACCATTTAATATTAGTAATTAGTGGTAACAAGAATATCACTCGTTGATAAATCTGGGCCATGCTAGGTGCAAGAGAAGTCTGAAACAGGCTTCCCTTCCCAGTACGCACTACTCTAAGACTGCTTCACTAAATTCTTAGGTTGTACAATCGGAGGTTCAGTATGGGACAATGTATTTTCTTGTCTCCACCTATCATGCACAGGTAAACTAATAGATTAAACAATAGAGTACTATATATGCCTTTTACCAATACTATTCAGGATAGAACTAATGGTGTTTCTCTAAAAATTGTACAAACAATGTTTTAAGGAGTGAGAAGAACAACACTATAAAAATAAGCCACTAAAATTGCCCAGAATTACAGTGGTGCTTGAAAGTTTGTGAACCCTTCAGAATTTTCATTTCTGCTGAAATTTGGCCTAAAACTACCTCAGATTGTCACACAAGTCCTAAAAGTTGATAAAGAGAACCAAATCAAACAAATGAGACAAAACAAATTAGGCGTGCTCATTTTTTTATTGAGGAAAATGATCCAATATCACATATCTGTGAGTGGCAAAGTATGTGAACCTTTAGGCTTAGCAGATATTTTGAAGGTGAAATTAGAGTCAGGTATTTTTAAGCTATGGGATGACAATCAGGTGTGAGTGGACAACCTGTCATTTTAAAAGAACAGAGATCAATCAAAGTCTGATGTTCACATCACGTTTGTGGAAGTGTATCATGCCATAAACAAAGGAGATTTCTGAGGACCTCAGAAGTTGTTGATGCTCAGGCTGGAAATGGTTACAAAACCATCTCTAAAGAGTTTGGCCTCCACCAATCAACAGTCAGACAGATTGTGTACAAATGGAGGAAATTCCAGACCATTATTACCCTCTCCAGGTGTGGTCAACCAACAAAGATCATGCCAAGAGCAAGGCGTCTAATAGTTTGCAAGGTCACAAAGGAACCCAAGGTAACCTCTAAGCAACTGAAGGCCTTTCTCACATTAGCTAATGTTAGTGTTCATGAGACCACCATCAGGAGGACACTGAACAACAATGATGTACATGGCAGGATTGCAAGGAGAAAGTCACTGCTCACCAAAAAGAACATTGCTGCCTGTCTGCAGCTGGCTAAAGATCACCTGGACAAGCCAGAAGACTACTGGAACAATGTTTTGTGGACAGATGAGTATAAAATAGAGCTTTTTGGTTTAAATGAGAAGCATTATGTTTGGAGAAAAGAGAAACTGCATTCCAGCATAAAACCTCATTCCATCTGTGAAACACGGTGGTGGTGATATCATGGTTTGGGATGTTCTGCTGAATCTGGCCCAGGACGACTTGCCATCATTGATGGGACAATGAATTCTCAATTATACCAGAATATTGTAAAGGAAAATGTCAGGACATCTGTCCATGAGCAGCATCTCAAGAGAATGTGGGTCATGCAGCAAGACAACGACCCAAAGCACACAATTTAATTCGACTAAAGAATGGTTATAGAAGAATAAATGTAAAGTTTTGGAATGGCCAAGTCAAAGTCCTTACTTTAATCCAATTGAAGTGTTGTGGAAGGTCCTAAAGCGAGCAGTTCATGGGAGGAAAGCCAGCAACATAACAGAGTTGAAGTGGTTTTGTAAGGAGCAATGGGGTAAAATTCCTCCAAGCCAATGCTCAGGACTAATCATCAAGTACCAGAAACATTTATAAGAATTATTGCTGCACAAGGTGGTCATACCAAATACTGAAAGCAAAGGTTCACATACTTTTGCCACTGACAGATATTGATATTTTAATCAATGAGCACGTCTAATTTTTTGTCTCATTTGTTTGATTTGGTTCTCTTTATCTACTTTTAGGTAATTTTAGGCCAAATTTCAGCAGACATATAGAAAATTCTGAAGAGTTCACATTGCAGTACCAATTGGTACTGCTCTTTTGGTTCTTATATTAGACATTCAGGTAATAGTTAAACCTCTGGTTTGTTCCCAGCTAATGAGCTACTCCTGTGTGCCTATGAAATACTTGTCTCCATTGGCTGATCACTCACTTTAACTTGTTAGAAGTTGGTCTCCTCCTGTTTGCTCCAGGATTCCTGCTTTATTATTTCCAGTAACTAGTGCTCTCACCAAAATGGCATACTCTGTAAGTGCTAGTTCATGCATTCAGTTTTTAAGGACTATCTGTTATTCAGTTCTTGTTAAATTCCACAGAATCTGGTTATATCTGTTACTTGTATTCTGCTCTACAAAACCTGGATAACCTGTTATTGTTAATATATTTAAGACTTGTTATTTATCACAACTTTATCTGTAGATCCCTTTTCCTTTATCCCCAACCACTACTCTGCTGCCTTTGTAATAAAGTCTATTGCAATTCTGGTCTCAAGCTTGCCCAAATAGTGCATGTGTTTTTGAGTTTGAATGGAAACCTCCATACAGTATGACAATACCTTCCATTAATGTCAATAGGATCCAAAGAGAATACATGATTGCACTGCCTACATCCATAGAAAATAAAGAAATTGGTCTATCAATTTAAGAGGAATATTATATTTTATGTTTCTTGCAAGAGACAAAATGTTTAGCAACAAAATTTTTTTTTTATTTCAACAGAAGATCATTTATGCAAACTCCAAGAAACACCTGAGTGCAATTCATTAAACAATATTGTAGTTTGTCTTATCAAGTGGATTTTTCTATCGAGCATATTTGTTTTTTAAATTTATAGTAATGAGTAAAGTTATGCTGGAAATTCCCATTATAGCGGTGGAGCTCTTCTCTATAGCTGGAATAATTAATTTCTTTATTACATCACTGAATTTTCTGAATTCATCACTTTTTTCCAATTAAATCAAAGCCTGCAAGCCCAGAGGAGGTAAACATACAGTACCCAAAACATAGTTTTGTTGTCTTCTGAAGATTAGCCAATTTGTAGAGACTCAGTTAGGCTTTTTTAAAAGACAAGATTTAACAATGACACCTGACTCTCTCTGTTACTAATATTTGCTTTATAGTACCAAGATATTACTTTTATCCACTTGAGGCCAAGTAATTTCCATCAAACATAAGCACCGTTATCTATGTCCTAAAAAACACAAGACACAATATATTACATTCTCCAATTATTTGTACACCATACATTATTATAAAATGTCCATTTATCATATGAAATCTCATTTGATGTCATTTTCTAATGTGCTATTAAATAATGAAAGAACCTGTGCAAATGTTATTTTACTCGAATGGAAATGTAGCTACCTACTTCTGTCTTTTTTTCATCCAAGTGCCGCCGTTTGCATATACTTATTAAAGGCAGTTATGTTTGACTAGGGAGGCCAATCCTGGGATTGGGATCTGTGAGATCCCGGGATTTTGGCCAAAATTTGGCCAGGGATTGGCCATAAATGTTTTCTTTTTTTTAAATGCCAGGCAGAGCTGAGCACCTACAGCAGAGTGCTCAGATGCTGCCCGGCTTCTCCTTCCCCTGGCTGGCCTGGCACTGTGCAGCATGACATGAGGACAGGGGTCATGCTACACAGACTGATGCCGGCTGGACCACCCATGTGACCCACCACTCTACAGGACACAGACACCACCAACGCCACCAAAAGCCCAGCCAGTAAGTCACTGTGGGGACTGGTTGAGTCCATTTTTTTTCAAACCAGGCCTATCCTGGAAATCCCAGGATTGAATAAAAGCCCCGGGATTGGCCTCCCTATGTTTGACCATATGAAGGACACAAGACAATTATTTTTGTTGCATAAGGGGACGTCACTTAAACTGGACCGATATCAACCAGAGATGCACTCATTCGATTCGGATTGTTGAAGTCGGAAAAACAACCGAGTGGGTTTACAAGTGGATCCAAGTCCCAGCTCGGGTCTTCCCACTAAGTTTAGATATCAGAACAAGGTAATTATTCTCCAATTATTTGTACACCATACATTATTATAAAATGTCCATTTATCATATGAAATCTCATTTGATGTCATTTTCTAATGTGCTATTAAATAATGAAAGAACCTGTGCAAATGTTATTTTACTCGAATGGAAATGTAGCTACCTACTTCTATCTTTTTTTCATCCAAGTGCCGCCGTTTGCATATACTTATTTTTTCAAACCAGGCCTATCCTGGAAATCCCAGGATTGAATAAAAGCCCCGGGATTGGCCTCCCTATGTTTGACCATATGAAGGACACAAGACAATTATTTTTGTTGCATAAGGGGACGTCTCTTAAACTGGACCGATGTCAACCAGAGATGCACTCATTCGATTTGGATTGTTGAAGTCTGAAAAACAACCGAGTGGGTTTACAAGTGGATCCAAGTCCCAGCTCGGGTCTTCCCACTAAGTTTAGATATCAGAACAAGGTAAAGTGTCTGCATAGTAGTTTTTCAGTGTTTTTATACAAGTTTTTAAAAATTAAAAAAAAAACTTAACTCTCATCTGCAAGTTGTAAAACCTGTTTCCTGTAAATATAACAACTCCACATACCTATCCCACATCATTTAACCCATTATTGAGATTTTTAGAAAAAAATCCCCTAAAAATGGAAATGGCTTTATTGCCAAGTTATGCTATTTAAACTAGAGATGAGCAGTTTGGTTTTGCTGTAAACCAAACACACATGAAATTGGGATAACCAATGAGAACCAAATCCTAACTCAGGTCTTCCCGCCAAGTTCAGATCTCAAAATGAGGCAAAAACATAATTTTCCCAGAAGTCTCAGATCTTGCATGTTTTGGATTGCATAAAACAGTACCTCCCTCATGATCAAGCACCATTTCACACAGTAGAGTATAGGGAGAGGGTGTGAGCTTTAGTTGGTCTTAAAAAACACCATTAGGATGCCATTAGCACAGACAGTTATAGTAGGTAGTTGAAGTTAGGTGCTTGGGTAGGGTGACAGAGATACGACCAAGTAGTTGATAAAATTCAGAAGGGTGATGTTGTTTGTGTCAAAGTAAGCAGACACAGTGGCAGCAGTTTTTGCTAGTGATAAGATTAATAAAATATTGAACTAGAGATGATTGATCCGGTCCTGCTGAAAACTGAACACACCCGAACTTTGAGGTTTTGTGTAGAAATGAGTCCCAGCTCAGATCACTTTGGGGGTTTCAAGTAAAACAGAGTCCCAGCTAGGGTATTCTTGCAAGTTAGATCTCATATCTAAAAACTGGATCTCGTGTGTTTTCAATTGCATGTAAGACCCTCCTTCATGATTTCAGGTGCCACATTTGGTCAAAATTGACTGGAAAAAGTTATTGATGTTAATAATACTATAGGAACAAAACACGTCCAAGTTACATGATTTTAGCTGTGGTTTTAAAGAAATCCAAAACCAAACCGAGAGTGATTTTGCCAAAACTAAAATGCGATAACGATTTATAACCAAAACCAAACATGGGTGTCTGTGCACATCTCTAAATGGAACAGTAGCAGTCATGTTTTACAAATGCAACCCAAAAGACAGCAAATGCAGTCACTAAAGGATAATCAACTAAAAATTACGGGTCCAAATGGATTGATTGGTGATCTATAAGAAAAATTAGCATAAGTAAAGCACTGTACTTAATAGATTGGTGTGTGTGTGGGCGCTTACTGATTATCTGTTGCTCTGATGGGTCAGTACAAAAGTAGGTTTGTATGTGCTGATGTAGCCTTCCTTTATAATAGATAATACCAGAGGAAAATGCAGCTACAGTAAGTGTTTTTGGTACAGTGCATGTGGTATTTCTGATAAAAATCATAAACAAAATAGCAGACATGAAATTGTAAAAAACTTATTGTATGTGGATAGAAGGTCTGAAAATGCTGCACAGGTGCTACAGTATAGAATCCAGTGCATTAAATGTAGATCTTATGAGGATAATGGGTGCTGGCTGGGAGGTGGAGGAGCAAAAGTGCCTGTGTGCGTGTTTGTGTGTGCACATGGGAGTTTGCTGTGCATAGATCCAGTAAGTCTGAAACTTGATAAATTCACAGTTAATCTAGAAACAACCACCACCAAACAATCACAGATACCATACAGAGCATACTTAAACTGACCAAGCAACCATTACTATCATTATCCTTGAAGAAGGTAGAATACTGAAACATGTTGGATCCACACCTCAACATACTCTTTAGAATTGCCAACTTACACCTGTGACCCTGAACATCTTCCACAGTGCTACCAACTAGCCAGGGAGACAATGGGCTACACTGTCAGCAGTACTGACAACCTTTTTCACCTCATAGCTGATGGAATATGGGGTGCGTTACTGCGCTTTCCTCTGTGATGCTCCATTACCAGAAGCATTATACTTTACCAAGATGGCCACCGATTCTTAGTCTGCTCATGCAAAGTGCCATCTTGTCACTGTGTTTGAGGATCACAGTGGTACATGGCTGTATACCACTTAGCTCCATGAAGGTCACTGCAATCTCCTGCTGCCAGTGTCTACATACATTACTGGCTGGTCCACTTTGATAAAGCCCCCACGATATAGGGGCATAACGCGTCAGAGGACCCCCTGGTTGTTAGTACTTTTTGGAGTGACAAGCTTGGAATTCCGGACCACCATATACCAGCCAATTCAAACAGAAGCGAGCACTCTTTTTCATCCTACCTGATCTTCAAACATTGCAGCATGCCCAGCTGGTGAATACGGGAGATGGAGGACTTGCTAATGCAGCGTCAACCCCGCTCCGGCGGCTGCCTTTGGAGACACAAGTAGCCAGATCCATTCTCACCTTCTAACAGTGGTTTGAGACACTCGCTACAAATACAATACTGCAGATATTTTGGAACTATTCCTAGCTACATCACAGCTTGTTCACTTATTAACCAACCCAATTGGATAACTTGTGGAATTTTTAACTGGATTAATTATCACTGCTACAGCAATTTCCACGCAATACTGCAGTATAAATGATGTGTACACACACAAAAGATATTACTCTATAAATTATCATCATTGCATTATACGTGTAGATAATTAACATTTATGTTTATATAGATCTGCAAGATTTATTATATTTATATACATTTCCAGTATTTAATATTTACTATTAAGATTTGTTTATATATATATATATATATATATATATATATATATTTATTTTTTTAATTAACTTTTCTTTCTATTTTTATTTTTATAATTTTTTTAGAATTATCATGTTTATTATGTATTGATTATCTATGTGCATCTAGCATGAGAGATCTTTATATTATATCTATTAATTGCAAGTAATATAATAAATTAATTTATCTATAAACAATGAAGCTTCGATTGCTGTATTGTATTGTTCTGTCATCTAACAATTGTTAGATTTTCATTAGCGCAGTCCTCTTGATAGATATATTTATTTCTGGTCCATTGTATGCTCTGCTTCCTTCATCTCCACTATCCATCTGTGTATCTGTGAGTATTCCTGTACTATATTTGTGCACTACAAATAAACCAAAGCTCCTGGTTAAGTCTATTCGGCTGGTATGTTCCAATAGTTCTTTCTGTTGGTGTCTACTATTCATCACTTGTGTGTACCACAGATTAATACATACATATCAACAATATCAAGAGACTGGCTGACAAAGACAGGCATGATCCACATGGAGAGTGACCACAAGAAGAGTGATCTGTCCCATCATCACAACCACACTGCACCACAGTGTACTGCTATGAAGAGAGTAGCTACTTTGTGTGCTGAAATACCTGAAAGGATCCAGCACAGGCTACCCCCAGACAAAACCAATTTAACAGTAAGGTCACCCAAATCCCTATTACATACTATAGAAATACCTCCACAGCTAAAGACTCCACTACAGACTTTATCAATTAAGTACCTGCATTTGGCATATAATTACAGTAGATCTTCTCGTTTGTACAATCTCATGCAGCCCATTGTAGTGATGAATACTGACAGTGGTGATTCTAGGGGTGGGCAAGCAGGGCTATTGTCCAGAGAGCTGCAAGCTGAGGGCACCAAAGGATACTTTCACCATGAGCTCTGCAAACTCTAGAACCAACCTTGGAAATCTAACATCAATGGCTTTGCAAACATTGTTGGTCAGGAGTCGATGCTCAATGTTTTCACCATCGTTGGTGAGAGGTTGTTCTTTCCCTGGAGAGATCTGTGTGTTAACTGCAGGGCCCTGAAATGCAGTACCAATGAAGCAGTATTTATGGTGACAAAAGCATTTATATTATTACAGTATGAGGAATAAATGGATCATATTGTTGCTGTCTTGTGTTCAATTCAACTCCAATAGAAAACCATCTGTAATGATGAAACTGCAAATTGAGTGATCATATCCTGTTGATTGTACATAGCTATGAATGGACATTGTATGACCATTTACTGTACATTATTTTCATATGCCAAAAAAAAAGTAATTTTTCTTACTGAATACTACAATTATTCCTGGTATGTATACAAGATATCAATTGTCATTCTATGATAATACTACAGGGGATTTTTAGGCTGCCATTTCTTTATAGGCAATCTGAAAAAGCATTATTCATTTGTGTTATAAGGAGATAGGATTGTGTGGTACATTTGCAACATTGGTATATAAAGAGCCAACTATTTGGAGTTGCTCAGTGCTGCTCTAGAAAGACACTGCTCAATGTAGTCTAGGCATAATTCCTTCTCTGTAATGCCTTGCACATCATATACTGAGTTACATTATCAGGATGCAGTCATTAGGCCGACAATAACAATGTTGAAATGTCAGCAGGCAACATGTCGACATTCTCTGAATGTCGACATTAGAGTTAGGCTGCAGGATAGGAGGGTTAGGAACTATGGGGGAATATGGTTAGACATTAGAGGGAAGGTTAGGGTTTATGGGTAGGGATTAGGGATAGCAAGAGAATATGCACTGGAACACCACTCCGGCAGATGACTCCGTCAGAAGTGAGTCACATGACTGCCAGGACCAGGAAAATGCTGCTACAGCCAATGCAGCAATTGGGAGCAGGTAAGTGACCACTGGGCCACCAGGGATGATTTGTCAACATTCTGTCATGTTGATATTTCATCAGTATTGACATGATGAATGTCAACATGGTCAATGTCAACACTTTAAGCTTATGTCAACATTCTCATGTTAACATATCATACCACACCTGAGTTATCTGTCTGTGAATACATTTGTCTTTGGTGCAACTGAGAGATCACTTCCAGACACACTCACTCTGCATTTGGATGTGCTGATTGCTCAACAGTTTGACACAAATGAACATTAGGCTATCTTGATCACAGTTTTGTTTGACTTATTTCATGATGGGTAACAACCTGAGTTTGGTACCAATCAATGGCGGCATTGGTGCCTAACACTTTATCTACTGTTAATGTTGGGATCTCTAACATTCATATAGTTTCTCAGAATGTACTATGGCTCAATTCTTCCAAAAAGAAGAAAAAGGTGCCATCTCATTTAAAAAAACTGACACGTAATGTTGCTTTTATTTTAGGAGATCCATTAGTGTTTGGATTGGAATTCAGCATCAAAGGAGTCCTAGATTGAAAAAAGTATTGCATCCTATAGCAAAAAGATTTACATTGTGCTCCGAATGAGTCTAACCAAGTTTTCACTCTTACCATCTACTAGCTCTTTTAACAGTGAGACACTTCAAATCTGATAGTGGACTGGGATCTAAATAAAATTGATGTTCCTAAATTAGACAAATCTAATCGCACAGTGACTCACTTAATTTATCACTGCTCAAAAACATCCTGTCCTGTGTAATCCATGGGACAAGGTATTTTCTTTCCATGCCCACTCTTATAGATATTCTCTAGAATAGATTATTTGTTGATGCCCAAATATCTTTTCCCTAGAGTTGATAAA
This sequence comes from Taudactylus pleione, assembly GCA_031769625.1. NCBI lineage: Eukaryota > Metazoa > Chordata > Amphibia > Anura > Myobatrachidae > Taudactylus > Taudactylus pleione. The sequence continues at coordinate 3,014,457 of JAUIMM010000586.1, forward strand.
ACCTCAGTCAATGATGTTCTGGTTTCTGACCATGCTTAGATCTCATTAGCCTTGTTCTCCCATATTCCACATCCTGATTTTTGTTCCTGCTGTTTCCCATCCCCTCAAACGTCCTCAAATGATTTTTGTAGCAGTTTAGAACACTAGAAGGATCAAATTTTGTTTTAGGAAAGGTGGAACTCTGGGGTCTTAGCATCTCACATTTAGCTAAAAACAGATTACCACAACATACATGATATGATTTTTAAGGCTGTCACAAACCCGGATGATGTTAACCTGAATATATACACAGCATTTAGGAAACTCATGGAGGAATTTCACTTATTTAATGCCCAACTACAGTTAGATTATACAAAGGAAAAATTCTTTAGATGGGGAACAGGGTGTACAGGACACCATGCATACAATCATTCAAAACTAGCACAGATTATTTCAGAAATGTCAATGGTATTATGAAATTTTATAGAGCATGTCCCTGATCATCCATCTTTACATGCCCAAGTCTTGCTATAACCAGATTTTTTTAATACCACCATAAATGAGACTGGGGTTCTCAACATAATTACTTTGTGCCAAAACAACAAATTCTCAGATCCTGAGATTTTTTTTAATTTTTCAAATGTTCTTGCCTAATTGTGGTACCTTTTTTTTTATCATGATTTTTCAAAAATTGCACCCACAACAATCTTTGTACCTTTTATTTCAATCAGGTGTAAACCTTACTTATACCTAAACTTATATAGTCTTAAATCCTCCTACTGATAACGATGCTTAACCAATATGTTAAAATCTTAGTTAATGATTTTTGCCAACAGGTTACAGTGCCCCTTGCCAGCTCATCTTAAACCTCATCAGCTATGATTTACACCAAACAGACACTTTTTTTTAAAGGGAGAAAGAATGACATTTGCTGTATTTGTTGCAATGATGCAAAAAAAAATCAATTTCTAATTCTCTAAGTCTTGATGCATAAAAGACCTTTGACAGTGCCTCATGGACTAGGGCATACAGCAACCCCTTTGGTCTTGCTTGATGTTGGCACAAAATGCATTAATAAGAATGATTATTTATGATTATTCATTTCTAATCTCTGCTACTCCCAAACCTTTATGTTTCACAAAATACTGTCAAACATAATAAATTTGGAATGGTTTTTAGCTTTACAATGAATCAGGAAAAATCCGTAGCAATGAAATTCAATGATGAAACCAAACCAAAACCAAACCAAAATACAGTAGCATCAACACATGAAATTAACTTGGGGAAAATCTCCATACCTAGGTACAGTATACAGCTCGCAAAAGACCTTCATACTTTTTACTTAAATATAAAACACCTGATTAAATCCTCCTTTAATGAAATTAATAATTGAAAAAAAATATCCTCCATTCATATCTGGGTAGTGCCAACCTGGTAAAAAATATTACATTGTCTAAGCTATTGTATCCCTGCAAGTCTTGCCAATAATACCCACCCCCAGGAAAAAGAGACTGCTCCACCGGGAATTCTAGAAGTTTAAATGGCAGAACAAAGGACCATACTTTTTAAGGTCAACAACCCACAATAGAGGGGAGTGAACATTTTCTTAACTGAAAGTTTTATTTCAGTTTTATGGCAGTATTTTTGTTATGAGGCTGGCTCTACCAGGCAGAAAACTCAGCAAATATATCAGTTGAGCAGTCCCTCACACCTGCTATAGTATGTCTCTGGCTTCCTTTTACTGTATATCTCCTTTGCCCTGTCCTTCCATCCAGGGGCCCAGAGCAACTAAGTTTTGGGTTCCCCTTCAAGCCACACAGAGCCTCTCCCCCCAAGTGAAACAGAGCCTCCTCCTCCGCCCTTCTCAAGCCACAAAGAGCTTACCAACCCTTCTCCCAAGCCACACTGAGCCTACATACTTGACTAACCTCTCAATTCCAGCAGAGCTGCTCCTGAGTCCCCTCATCAGCATCACAGATGTCATGTGTCACTTGACATGGATGACGGACTTGGGAGCCACTCTGCACTGTATGCAGCAGCACTGACTGTTGTTGCATGCAGAAAAAAAAAGCTGTGGCAACTTAGCCCCCATCTGGGAACAGGTACCACAGGACACCTATTTTCAGCAGGATCACATCAACCCTGTGTGTGTGTCTTTCAGTGTGTGGGGTCCCCAGGGTGACTGCCCCTGTCGCCCCTCACTTAATCTGGCCCTGCTTCCATCTGAGGCACAGGACAATCCTTTATTGATGTTCCACATGGGTTGCTTAAAACAAATCTAAATATTTAGTATACTCTATTACATTCCTGGGAAATCATGACTTTCAAACCCATTATATTACAATTGGGTGGAAAAAAAGGAATCAACAATGTCAGAAAATGTGTAGACACTTCTGTACTTTGACTGCTGACTAATTCTCAAGCTCTTACTTCCAATGATCTATCCTCCACCCTTTTATTTGCAGACCTTTAATGCTGTTATGCTTACATTCCCCGGCTATGAACCTAGCTTCTTATGACTGGTCTAATGACCTTGACCACATGTTGGTTTGGCCTTTTAAGGAACAAAAAAGCTATTTTAAATAATGTCAGGCTCCTCCAGGATTCATTTTGATTTTACTCATATATTGTTTCATTGCTTAACATAACTTGAAATATTATAGGAAACTATAACACACTCATGTGCCACACTTGCCATAACTACATAAAGAAAAATATTTCTAAAAATATTTCATAGAGGGTAATTGTCTACTCAATGGCACTTTTCAGTGGGTTTCACTTATACTTAAACCTGTCAACAGTGTGGCAGCCGGGAAGTGTCCTTGTTCCATTATTTGTGGGAGTTTCCCAATATTAAACAATTTTAGTGACCGTTAAGTACAACTGTTTGCTCATACCAAAATTATTGAATTACGCCATACTCACAGGTGGTGTTGGGCACAATTGATCCTCCCCTAAAACAAACATAAGGATGCAGAAAATTACTCACCATTGTATCAGCAGTACCCAGGAATGGATCAAGGACCATACTCCCTCCATTCCCCTTTTTAATGCAAAGTTTACTTTGTCCTTATGATGGAATGTAGAGAAAAATCACTCCCTTAAGAACACTCTACAAAATTGTTCTTTTGAGTTATTAGAGAGCTTTATTGATACTTTCCTGGCTCTCCTAAAAAGAAAACATAATTTTGCTTTCATATGAGCACCTGGCACAAATTTAGAATTTTACTGGAGGATACGTTGATCTTTCTTGAAGTCGATGTGTATGTTTAATTAATTTGCTGCTTGATCATTGTTTATTCCAAGATTCTGCATCAAGCATAGTTTATCCATTTGTTAGTTATAGTTTCTTTGTGTCCACATTGGCCCATTTACTCATTTAAAAAAAAAACATTTTGTTAAAAGGTCAGAGAAGACATAAATGACTGTGGTCAAGATGAAAATCAACATAGTATGACCAGAAATGTCAATGTGTATATTCCAATTTGATCAACATAAAGACCAGTCACTAATCAAATGGTCCCAAAATCCCCAAATACCTCTATTAACTAGCATGTTGAAGAGGGACCCCACATAAAAATGTATCTATCTCACAAGGGGGGCATACCTGTTGCAAGTGTTTCTAAATAGTACCAAGAAGTCAAGTGTACCACATATTTGTTATATCAATTCTATTTAACCAATATATCATCTCTATTTAGCGTTGCGTACACACATGAAATAATTGCTTTCCAGACTTTGAGTGTGGTTCCAAAGCACAAAAGTTATTATTCACATAAAAGCAGATAGTTACACGCCTTGATCTATAATACAATTAGCGCAAAGGTTATACAATATACAAGGTACAGTCAATACATACGCATGCGCTCTGGAACCAGATTTCCTGGCATCTACTATGAAACCTCTGTCAACAGAAAAAAGAAAAATGACTAACTACCAGATCCAGGATGCTTGCATATAACCCCTTGCAGAGATAGGAAATACAATAGAACAAGTTGGCATAATCCCATTGGTTCTTCTTCCTGGTTCTTCTGTTACGATACAGTTCATAGGTCAGTTTGTGTTGCAATAGTTCAGCCTCCAACAGCTCTTTGTGTCCATTTTCCTGCCGAAGAACAAGTCTAAACTGGCTAATAAACATTACATTACGGAGTACATTTCAATGCCTATCTCTGTATGATCCATAATTCGCCGATGCGTGTTGCGATCTCCTTGCCGATGGAACCGGAAACCTGTAAATAAACAGTGGTTTAGAATAGCACCAAACACGGTCTGTTTATCATGTACTAAACCCTAGATATCAAAATACCTGTATTTCACAATAGATTTGATAACAAATAAAACCTTTAATATTAACCTTAATGCTAGGGAACCTTTTTGTATAAGTATGCAATGTGTCAGTGTGGGGATATTAAGAAAGACGCTAGTATGCGTTGCGCATCTACGTGTTTGTGGAGTACACCATGGTACGTGCTTTGTGGGGTTGTTCATATTATATGTAGTAATAAATGTACATATTAGTATAATGAGGACTTTTAACCTGGGGCAGTGGCAGATGCACAATGCTAATAATCATAACAGCGTTGTACACAGGGTAATGTACAGTAGCTAATATGCGTGTTATGTTTTATGTGTAGAGAGCTTTGCTAAACAACGCAACTATGCGCTGTGCGCCTTGTATATTATATGTATGATTTAATGTGCGTATGGGGTATGGTGGGACTTTAAACAATATGCAGTTGCAATGTAGTCGCACGATGCTAATAATAGCATATGAGCATCGCACATAATGGTTTCATGCTGACGATGCAAGATGGCGTCATCAAGGGCAACATAAAATGATGTTGTGCAGATTCTAATTTTACAATTTAGGTCTCAGCCAATCATCTGGCTTCGACAGTCCACCCTTTGATAGCAAATAATATGCTATCACACTATGGTTTTAAATTTATTTTTAGTCTTAGACCAATGAAATATTATTTAATGTCATATTATGGGATGGCACAAGGTGGTTCTTAAATCATCAATAATGTGTCTCTGGGAGGGACATAAAACTACCCTTATATGCACACCGTGGATCTTGGGAGATCATGGGAAGGATGTGGGGATGTACCTAACCTATAAAGGAGGTTTTGTAGGGGATAGGGACTTACATTATTTAAGGTGTTTAAAATAACATTTCAGAATACATTTCACGCATCGCTAAATCTATACATCATCTGATGGTACATTCTAGTTCAGGGTTGCAAAGCAGTTCTTCACTTACCTCAGTATTCATATTGTTACTACTGACCACCATCATAATTTAATTCCTTTGATTAACTTTAGCATTACATTTTCCACATTTCAACACAACAGGAACACACCTGACACATAAGCCAATTACTAAGATGACAACCAATATCAAGATCAGGAGTTTACCTATACCAGCAATCATTTCTTGGACCCACTCTCCTAGACCGGAGAACCATTTCACTGGGTTCAACCAAGAAACACATTCTTCTACCTTCTCCTCTACATCAGCCACTGAAGCATTATGATTTTTCCGAAATTCCCATTTTAACTGCAGAATTTTGTCCATCTTCCAGTCTATCACCTCCTTGGGGTCACTTTCGTTTGTGATGTAGGTGCAACACTTTACACCAAACTGGGTGGCCAAAGTTACACAATACCCTCCAGTGACAGCTGTTATATAATTTAACACTAGTCTATGTTTCACAAGTTCTTTCTTATAAGCTTGCAACTCCCTACCTGTATAGCTAAATGTGTCATCATACATCTTGGTGATATTATCTATTAATTTAGCAAGATCTTGAATATATCTGAAATTGCGAGTACCCCGAGCAATCCTGGTGGGATCCAATGCTACCAAAACTTGAAAGCCAGTTGTTTCACTAATCAATTGTGTGGCTTTATGTACATCACCAGGTATCATGTTTCTCTTGTCACGGTGTTCATACTGTGTGTGAAGATATGGTGATGGTGTGTTTTTATGAATACCAAGCATTTCACCATGTGTAAGGGTCATAACTTCTGGAACTACTCTTCCCAGGGAACACAAACCTTCAGAACTCGGAGAGAGACACTTATACGCTCTTCTACCACATATAAAATATACATAATCGGGGAGAACATAAGGGCTAGTAAACATCATTAACCCACACAGTTCCCTAGCAAGTGATCCTATTTCAGGTTCTCCCATTTGACTCATGCACGTTTCTGGTTGTATTATCTTGGCACAATATCCTTCTTGTACCCTACCAACCATTTATTTGGTGGAACTTAGTGTATATTTATACCGGAAGTGTCTTCCACCTAGTCTAATTGTGCGTAAAAGTTCAAGATTTTTAGGTTCATTATCAGCTCTTAGTGAGAAGGTCATCGTCTGGTTATTCCCCATCACCTCCCAACTTCCTGGTTTATTGAAGTTGGTGATGTTCAAACATAAAAGTGATCTATCTACTTGGTACTGGTGGAGTTTAAAATGAGGTGGTTTGGACATAAGAAATTTTCCATCCTGTGCATCTCCTCTTTCCGATTCTAAAACCTCAGAGACATTCAATGGGAATGGCACTAACCCTACATTATGCTGTCCTTGAGGCATGTGAGAGCATACCCAACAGTCTGTTTGGTCTAAAACTTTGCCCACCATGGTATGATAATCCTCTAAAGGATACCCACCCCAATACGGTTTATACTTAGGTTGGCACCGTTGGATGCATCTCTCATCGACTAGGGACCCACAGAACTCACACATACAATAATCCTCAGATGACAGATCTTCACACTGTGTCCAAGTTTCCAAAATAACAGATCTCTTAACAATTAATGTACTGGGTTTGGTCAGATACTCCCCCGATTGGTTTAGCACTCCTTCTCCCAACTCCACTCCATCAATATCACCATCAGCTCTCCTCTCCGTCATCTGTCCTCCGTCACAGAAACCAGATATCCCGAAACAACCCAGGATGATGAAAATGCTGGGAGAAAACACAAAGATAACCACAGCAGGCCAGTCCATTGCTGAAAACAATGATCTATAAATTTCTTTAGCTCAGGTGTCTCACTGTAACCTTTAACCCTCCCAGAACAGACTCGCAATTGACAGGTCTACATTATCTGCCTCTACTCTGCCTTTTCTCTCCACTGGTTGGTTGACTTTCTTACAGTGAGTGGAATGGACCCAGGTATCTCTCTCTGCCACTTTCAAGGAAGTTGTAATCGTCAGCAACACTTGATACGGACCTTCCCACCGATCTGTCAAACAACCTGAATGCAAGAAATTCCTGATCATAACAAATTCTCCCAGTTGAACATCATGACAGTTTGTTTCTGGCATATCATGTGACAATTTCAGTTTCTGCTGTTGCAGTATCAACTGTTTACTCATTGTTATAAGATACCTTACAGTAACCTTGTTGTTACTTTTCAAATCTTCCTGCGGACTTACAATCCAATGAGGTTGTCTATCAAACAGTATTTCAAATGGGGACAGATTGAGGGGGGTCTAGTAGTTGTCCTGATACTATGAAGGACCAGTGGTAGTGCTTCTGGCCATCCCAGTCCAGTTTCTGCCATGATCTTAAGTAATTTATTTTTAATAGTACCGTTCATCCTCTCCACCTTGGCGATGGCTTACGGTCGGTAAGGGGTGTGAAGTCTACTATTAATACCCATTAACTTACACATGTTCTGGAAGACATCACCTGTGAAATGAGTACCCCTATCACTTTCAATAATTCTAGGGATACCGTATCTGCATACAAACTCCTGAACAATGTTTTTAGCAGTGAACAAAGCAGTATTAGTGGCAGCTGGGTATGCCTCTACCCAATTAGAAAACACATCTGTACAAACTAATACATACTTGAGATTCCTGCAGGGTGGTAATTGGATTAAATCAATTTGTATTACCTGAAAAGGTCTGTCTGTGTGGGTTGGCTCGGTTGGCAATGTTTTTCCAACGTTCTTCCTCAAGCATGTCACACAGGACATTGCCCTCTTGTCGGTTTGGGAAGAAAAACCTGGTGCACACCAATATGCCCTGACCAACTTGCACATACCCTGCTTTCCCAGGTGAGTCACACCATGTGCTGCCTCAGCCAAGCTTGGGTAGTATGCCTTGGGTGCCACCGGCTTATCTTGTCCATCTCTCCAGAGTCCTGAGGACTCTTGCCCACATCCCTTAGATCTCCAGACTGCCTTTTCCTGAATGGAACACAAATTTTGCATCTCAATTAATTTCTGCATATCAATCATTTGGAAAACCATCATCATTTGATTAATTGGCGTGTTTGCTGTTAACCCTGCTGCCCACATGGCAGCTTCGTCTGCCCTGTTATTGCCCAGTGACACCGGATCATCTTCACATGTATGGGCTTTACACTTAATGATGGCTACTGCTTTAGGCATTTGGATAGCTGTCAATAGTACTTTTATATGTTTTGAGTGTGCAACTGGTGTGCTTGCTGCTGTCATAAAATTTCTTAGATGCCATAGAGCACCAAAGTCATGTACTTCCCCGAAGGCGTACCTAGAGTCAGTGTAGATATTAGCAGATTTGCCTTTTGCTAATTCACATGCTCTCCTTAGTGCCACCAGATTCGCCACTTGGGCCGAGTGAGGTGGACCAAGGGGTTCGACTTCTATGATGTCTTTGTCATTTACAACAGCATAACCTGTACATAACTCTCCAGTGTCAGTTTGTCTATGACAACTCCCATCCGTGTAAAATGTCACATCTACATTTTCTAAAGGTGCATTACGTATGTCAGGTCTTGCAGTAAAGGTCTGATTTAAATATTCCATACAATCATGTGCATCAGTATACCTGCAGAACTCACCTTTCACCAGCAACTCCCCTCTCTCAACCCTTTGTGCATCCTGAGACACAATGGTAAATACGTTGCTGGGTTTAACGTACTGCACCATTTGATGGTGATGTTTGCAGGTGCTATTAGAGTTAGTTCCCATTTTGTGAACCTTGCTGAGGAGACATGTCTTGTTTGGGCTGAATTCAGCAAAGCAGATACAGCATGAGGTGTATAAACAATCATATCATGGCCCAATACTACATCCTCACCCTTACTGACCAATAGAGCAGTTCATGCTACACTTCTTAAACACATTGGGAGTGATCTTGCCACAGTGTCCAATTGTGCACTGTAGTATGCTACGGACCTACTGGCATCACCATATTTTTGTGTGAGGACACCTGCTGCACAACCGACAGCTTCCGTACAATACAAATCAAAAGGTTTTTCATAATCGGGTGTTCCCAATGCAGGTGCTCTTGTCAGACTATCCTTAAGATTAAGGAAAGCCTGCTCTGTTTCCTGTGTGTACGACACGATCGGGCTTTGAGGAAGAGACTAAGTCCTGTAATGGTAAAGCCAAAATAGAAAAACCTGGGATCCACATTCTGCAGTATCCACACATTCCCAAGAAGGTACGGATTTGCACGCTACTTTGCAACGTGCATGCAATGCTATTTGTGTGCACGCTCCCTTGCATCATACACGCAACACGAGTTTGCATCGCATGCACACCACTAAGCCACATGTTCCCCTCGTGCTGCCATAACTTCAAGCAATCTTTTAAATTTTACCCTTTTCTTCAGAGACTTCACTAAACATATTCTGTCTCTGAGATTGTTCAGAATCTCCGAATCAAAGCTACCAATCTTTTGAATGGTGTTCTACATTTCTTGGTCATTTTGACCCATATGTTGCAGTATGTAGTAGCGTACGCTCCATACTTTTCAAACATAGCATACCTGGCCGATCCTAGCAGCCCTTCCACCAGCAGCACATCATCGACCATTACTAGAGATTGCCTTGCACCCATCTGAGGAAACGCTTAGCAATTTCTAGAGAATTTTGATTGGTGAATGATTTTCAGTGAGCTACGTTCACTTACTCACTCCCTTTATACACAGCAGACCAGCCTGGCGTTAGTTGGTCTGTATAACAAGGAGCCTGTATATCCACCTATTAAAAATTATTCTACTTGCGATGATATTAACTCAAGCTTCCGTCACTCGCTTCCTACTTTGAGTTTACTCCCGCTGGTAGCATCTAGAAGTTCCAATAACTCCTAACCTTGCCAGCAGTTTCACTCCCATGACAACCCACTTCACAATCATGGTTTATATAACCAAGCGGTTTTATCGCATTGCCCAAAGAACCTAACTGATCAATGGACTTTGCGATTAATGGGTGCCGGACCAAGAAACCCCTTAGTTTCTCGATAATCTAAACCACAATGTACCTGCTTTGTACACTGGCCCAGTAGTTTGTACTGCCCCGTCAGGCACCTACCGAGATTATACTGAGGCTTAACAGACAGTAGGCTTTACAATCACATGTTTCAATTTATATACACCTTTTCTGCACAGAAAATACAATACAGAGGTTTAACAAGCAATCACACTATGCATACAATGACCATTTGAACACGTGGCAGCAATACAGGAAATATGCGTACGATATTGTGCGACTTCCCCTTTTAACATGAAACTTTATCAACGAAGGAAAACAGACTTTTTCCTTCCTTGTCCCTGGATTCTAATCAACACACAATAACAGAAGGCGGTCTCTCAGCATAAAGTGGTAGCAGGTTTTCGAAGGCAATGCATTCTTTCCTACATATGGCGCATTAACCCTTTGCTGAGGGATCAATAACCGTGTGTTACCATGTAAGTAATGTAACCGTGTGTTACCATGTAAGTAAGTGGTAGCGTGATTTCACTCAATGAGCCCCCAACTATCAATTCCTATTTAACCTCTATATCATAAAGTCGCTATTTAGAGTTGAGTACGCACATGAAATAATCACTTTCCAGATTTTGAGAGTGGTTCCAAAGCACAAAAGTTATTATTCACATAAAAGCAGATAGTTACACGCCTTGATCTATAATACAATTAGCAGAAAGGTTATACAATATACAAGGTACAGTCAATACATACGCATGCGCTCTGGAACCAGATTTCCTGGCATCAACTATGAAACTTCTGTCAACAGAAAAAAGAAAGATGACTAACTACCAGATCCAGGGTGCTTGCATATAAACCCTTGCAGAGATAGGCAATACAATAGAACAAGTTGGCATAATCCCATTGGTTTTTCTTCCTGGTTCTTCTGTTGCGATACAGTTCATAGGTCAGCTTGTATTGCAATAGTTCAGCCTCCAACAGCTCTTTGTGTCCATTTTCCTGCCGAAGAACAAGTCTAAACTAGCTAATAAACATTACATTACAGAGTACATTTCAATGCCTATCTCTCTATGATCCATAATTCGCAGATGCATGTTGCGATCTCCTTGCCGATGGAACCGAGAATCTGCAAATAAACCAGTGGTTTAGAATAGCACCAAACACGGTCTGTTTATCATGTACTAAACCCTAGATATCAAAATACCTGTATTTCACAATAGATTTGATAACAAATAAAACCTTTAATATTGACCTTAATGCTAGGGAACCTTTTTGTATAAGTATGCAATGTGTCAGTGTGGAGATACTAAGAAAAGACGCTAGCATGCATTATGCGTCTAAGTGTTTGTGGAGTACACCATGGTACGTGCTGTGTGGGGTTGTTCATATTATATGTAGTAATAAATGTACATATTAGTATAATGATGACTTTTAACCTGGTACAATGGCAGACGCACGATGCTAATAATCATAACAGCGTCGTACACGGGGTATCATACAGTCGCTACTATGCGTGTTTTGTTTTATGTGTAGAGTGCTTTGCTAAACAGCGCAACTGTCCTCTGTGCATTTTGTATATTATATTTATGATTTAATGTGTGTATGGGGTATGGTGGGACTTTAAACAATATACGGTAGCAATGTAGTCGCACAATGCTAATAATAGTATATGAGCATCGCACATAATGGTTTCATGCTGACGACGCAAGATGGCTTTGTCAGGGGCAACATAAAATGGCATTGTGCAGATTCTAATTTTACAATTTAGGTCTTGGCCAATCATCCGGCTTCGACAGTTATCTATATCATACGACCATAAATTACAGATATGGCAATGTCTGGATTCTTTGAGCTATTTTATTGACTTTATTTAATGTTGACCAATATGTTCTGACTGAAATGTAGTTAATAAGATTTATCTGTGGACCTTTTATAATAATAATAATAATAATAATAATAATAATAATAAGTGTTCTCTTTAGTAAAATAATAGTAATATTAGTATTAATAATAACAATAATCTATTCTCTCTATAGTAAAATAATAATTAATAATTTGTGCTCTCTTTAGTAAAAAATAATAAATAATAATAATCTGTGCTCTTTTATAAAATATGAATTGTAATAATAATAATAATAATAATAATAATAATAATAATGGGTCCTCTTTAGTCTAATTATAATCTGTCCCCTATTTACTTTTATAATCTTTGCACCCTTTAGTCTAATAATAATATGTGTCCACTTTGATAGAATGATATGTGCTCCCTATATTAGAATAGTAATAAACTGTTTCCCCTTTACTGTAGTTTTTAAACATAATGAGGCTGATTCAGAGTCTCACACAAAGTGAGCTGGAGGCAGCCACAGAAGCCAGAGTTACTACCTTAAGCTAATTCAAGTATCTATTCAACTAATGTAGTGGTTTGTGAGTCTGCAAGCGGAAACCATTGCAGCCCATTGCTTTTACATCAGCCACCACAACTGTCATTAGTATCTGCACGTGCACCGTTCCCATGCTAAGTACAGGATATCCATCAGAAACAGGTTTCCCTTCCTAATATGCATGACTCAGGATCACACAGCACTTTTGACACACACACACACCACACTCCCATGGCGCTCCCACAATTCAGGGTGGTTTTGTGCGATTGCATTGTCACTGCCATGTTCACACTAAAAAATGCTCTGTTTCACAGAAGCCAAAATTAGCATTGACAAATGCAAAGATGTGTAAATTTGCATCTGCCGATGGCTGTAGGCAAATACTTGCCATTTTCTTCCATTAAGAGAGATCTGTGCAACTCAGGCCCAATGTGTGTCCCCAACAGTGTAATCAAAAATATAATGTGTCTTTTAATATATTAATGTACTGCCTTCATTTTATCTTCATATATATTGCAATTATAATAATAATTTGCCCCATGTTTTCTTTACAGTAGTGTAATGCCATGATCCGCTCCCCTCACCGGTTGTTTTGAACCCCTGTGTTACTTCGCTCTTCTGAGAATCACCTTTTGCCTGCATTGACAGTGTTGTGGCAGATAGCACCCAGCAGTCAGTGGTGGTCTGCCTGTAACCTTGCCCCTTCATGGTAGAGGGTGGAGCACTAAAATAAAGATGCACACCAATGATATCCCCAACACTCCAGCAGAAAAGTCCAACACTGGCAACATGCAATAATTTGGCAGATATTTCAAAAAGTTTTAACAGCTATCTGTATTAGAGTTGTGAGGTTCTGAATTTGTTGTGGACCCGGGGTGGTGATAGGAGCAGACACAGAAGCAGACTTAAATGAAAAAGTGGGATTTTTGATAAGTGACTTAGAAGACATAGGAATGGCAAATGAAAAAGTCCAGGTACAGCACTAAAGTGCACTTGATAACTGTAGTGGGGGGGGGGTTACTGGAGAAATGTCCAGATAGTGACAGGCAGGAACAGTCCAGGATACAATTATATTGAGCTGTAACAGAATGCAGGTATGGTGAGCTGTAACAAATGCAGGCTTGAGGTAATGAAGTCCATCTGGCAGGGAAACAGCAGGTTCAGGTAGGCAGGCAGGTGAAAGGTATATGGAGGGTGCAGGGTAAGTCCAGCAGGTTGGAGCAGGCAAGGTTCAGGCTAGAAGCATATAACAAGCAGGCAGGTAAGGCACAGGTACTCTCTCTCAGCCACAGCTGAGAAACAGGTTGCACTGGCAAAGGAAGGAAGGCTCTGGACATTCCTAAATACTCAGTGCCGCGTTGTGACTGGCTGGAATGAGCACATGACCTACCAGGATTGGACAGCCGGAATCACATGGCCGCTGGCAAGATGGCGGTGCCCATGCCAATGGAACGGAAACACCACCAGACCCCACCAGGCCTAGTGACAATGCGCCCACACAGAACCACTCGCAGCCAATGCTTCTCGCCAAACACCAGCACCGTTGCCAGAGACCCCCCGCCATAACGACCTCACAGGTAATACCCGGTGACTACCATGCCGAGAATCCCTGGCGGTGACAAGAGTCAATCATATAAAATTGCAATTAAGATCTTGCACGTAGATATACCTCTTGCTGGGGATGGAAAGCTTTATACAAGCCTCCTACTGTATAAACCACCATTTTTTCTCCTTATCGTGGGTCTGGAATTCTATACAACAGACTCTTAAAACTCTGGGCCATTGGCTAAACAGTGGCTGAGTGGTAACAATAGAGTGCATACACCATTAAGAAAATTCCAAATACAGCCCATGAGTCAGAAAACCTGTACAAAAAGCATCTACAACCTGGACCAGAACAGAGGACTTTTTTATTTTTAGCTAACTTGACTAGATTGGTTTGGTGTTGTCCAATTGGATTGGGATGAAATAATGAAGAAAAGTTCAAGATTTATTTACAGTAATGAGATTGGTCTATAATCACCATAGTGTTAATGGTATTTATCTAGTGTATGAATTACTACAATGTTAATGTGAAAGGAATGGAGGATGTCTGGGTGGTGCCCACTATGATACCCTCTCTCCTGCAGTTTAAGGAGATGTATAGCTTTCATTATAAGAGAGTAAAGGACAATCTAGTCAAGGTACAGTGTCACAGACAGATTTTATCAGCTTATAACCAAAACTGTTGCTATACCCTCCTCCAGCACTGGAGATATTCCTCTTTTTTTCATGTTAAAGGAAGCCTATGCCATATATGCCACTGTACTCCCAAAGACATTATAACACTTCCCTTTTTCTGAGTTTGAGAATGAGGAGTTTGCAGCTGAGAGATATATTGCAATTGCAATTATAATAATAATTAATTTGCCCCCATGTTTTCTTTACTGCAGTGTAGTGCCATGATCCGCTCCCCTTCCTGATTGTTTTGAACACCTGTGTTGCTTTACTTACCTGAGGACTTCACACTTCTGAACATCATCTCTTGCCTGACTTAACTACTTGCTGTGGGAATGCTTGTAGCTGCACCAGAGTAGACCCAAGAAAGTTCCTATCAGGGGGATATCTGTTGACACTGCTTGCAACTATTCCATCCATCCATGGCATAAACCTCTGCTCATCCTGGCACACAACACCTAACAGAAGGCCTTATTTATCAACAAGTTTTATGATTAATCATCTCCAATCTGTCATATGTTTGAAAAATTACAGTTGGGAGCAGATTGGCTGGAGCACCATTTATCATATGCGATGAGTTTTATCACTTACTGAGAATGATAAAACTCATTAATAAATAAGGCCAGAGGGTGAAGAAGATTTGAGGGTATTGTTAAAGGCACCAGTGGGTCAGCCCTACAGTAGTATCTTGCCACTTACCCAGACAGCTGAGCTTCAGGAAGTTATCATCTAGGAAGGTAGAACTGAGGGATTCTCAGGTGAGAGTAAATTTTGTTAACTGTGTGAGGTCTGTGAATATGTCAAACTGAGTGGTTGTAGAAACCCCAACATTTGTCTACCCATGTACCACCCACTATTTTTTGTTGGTCAAAAAGGGTGAGCTCACTCCTGGTGTGCCAGCTAAGAAGTAGTGAGGTTCCACAAAAAGAAATTAGGGTGGAACAATAAAACCATAGATAACTGAATCAGACAGAGGATATAGTGGGACACTATCTTGTGGCCAGCCACCAACAATTTAACTGTGGGGGGGATGCCAGTGTCATTTGGGTTGGGCCCCAATTGTGGTGTAATAGCCTGAACTGAACATTGCCTATGGGACTTTGGGGGTTTACTTGACAATTGTGAACTACTAAATGCATACGCACCAGACCCAAGGAAGAATCCAGTTGGTTAGTTTGGTAGCATGTGCCTCAGGCTGTTTGACTCAGAAGGGGGCTGTTGGAAAAAATCACCCAGGACACAGAGATAGAAAAGTGGTGGAGGAAGATGATGACACAAGAGGTTACTCTCAACTCTGAAACTTTGCACCTAACGATTTTAATGGCCATGCCAAAATACATTTATAGCATTGGTAATTGTTAGAATGTGAGCAATTAACCACAATTCATTTACACACCACTGTAGATTTGAGAAATGACAAGTTATTTTAAAATGACCATTTAACATATTAAAACTCATTAGTTGTAATATATCCACAACTATTATTTATTAAAAGAGCCTTTCTTAAGATGTCTCTACAGTATTTGACATTTAAAAAGTAATTATTAAAAATGTATATATTGTGGATAGGACAAACCTTATTTCAAAATGCTGTCCCATATAAATGGGGAAAATGGACGCCACGCAAAGGTTAATATCAAAGACAGTGTGAAAGTAACTAGTTAAAAAGTAAAAATAAAATAATAATTGAGATTCTATTAATGCTTAGTTTGTACTAAATCTCATTACATAGTGAAGTCATATAGAATTAGCAAAGGATCTTGTATTCCCACTTGCCAGAAATCCATAAATGAATATGCTATAAAAGGGACATACAAACGTATTACATTCTTATTTGTATATTGCTTGAATAATTCTTAGCAATCAAATGATACATTAACAAACCTTTCAATGCTTTCAATAGTAATGGATTTCTTAAAATATGTTATTGTATAAGCAGTTCAGACTGAAACAACCACCAAGTAAGTACAGTAAAATATAGTTTTTATTTTTTCATAAACACTTAAAGACTGAGGATAGAGGGGGCTAAAAATTCTCCATTACCAGAAACAATTTTAAATATTGGAGTGTTCAAGGGGAATTACACTTTAATTTTTACTTTATACAAAAATTGTATTTATATATATATATATATATATATTTATATATTATATTTAATTTTTTTTTTCTCAGCAGTATAATGCTTGGGTTTTGTGGCACATATAAATACATATGTATAATTTACTGCATAGAATTAAATATAAAAAGGCTAAAATATAAAAAAAAATTCCCATGTTTCTTACTAAAAGGGATTTTCTGTAATCATTGCAACTGCAGAAATCTACTTTAACGTTTATCTCTATTACACAGATGCCAATTTCTGTATGTGCATTTGTACAAGGTCTGATGCAGCTATGAGGCCCAGAGACAATGGTCTACATTTTGGGTTTAGAAGCTTTAGACTTGCTAATGACTGTGCTGCCTCTATACTGTATAGTGAATGATAAATCTGCGGTAATTATGCTAATGGGTATGTGCATGTTCCTGCAACCACTTGTAGGTAAGATATATGCTAAGATACCAACCCAGCGCAGTTATTAGTACTTGTTTTGTGTTTAGGAATTATATATGATTTTAGATGCCAAAGATTAAATAGTATGTCTAGATAGTCAATATAGGTGTATGTGTTTCATGTAGTGTGCTGTTTATATTATTACATATACAGTATGTGTTGCATTATGGAATTAATGTTTCTTATCAGTACAGAGGTCTATATATAATAGCATGTGATAACAGTGGTTTCAACCAAGATAATTAAAATGTACTGATAACCTAGGGTTAATAATAAAATGAAGCATATAATAGTAAAACTTCAAAGACAAATGTGCAAATAGATAAATATTTCTTTTAACTTTCCTTAAAATCCATTTTATAAAGGAAAAATAAAATCAATATTTACTTTTTTGCAAATGTACTTATTAGCACATATAGTCAATAGGTACCCAGTTATTGGGAAAAAACTAGAGATGTGTGGTTCGGTTCTCCAGAAATCTGAATCCACCCGAATTTAGTGAATCCGGGTAAATCCAAGTGGCAGTTCTGATCTATTAAGGAGATCCATGTAAATCCGGGTCACGGTTCTGATCTTTTTGCGGTTCGGAATTCAAATCCGAATTTTGGGTTTTGGATTGCATAAATTACATGATTTTAGCTGTTTTTAAAACTTTTTATCTTTTTTTTTTTTTAAATCCAGATCCAAAACCAAAACACTTGAGGGTGTTTGCAAAACCAAATACAGATCCAAAACCTTAAAGGAGATACAAATCCTTAACCAAAACATGGGGGTCGGCACACATCCCTAGAAAAAATTCAGAGGAGGTAGTCAGCCTGGCTCCAGCAGCAGCAGCACATTAGAAAACAGCTGCCTGGTAGAGGGTGTACTGCACAGTACTGGAAGAAAACAGAGTTATTAAACAGGCATTCTCTGGTTGGGAAAGTGTTAATGTGAAATATTTAAGTTGTATTTATTACAGAAACTTTCAGACACCAATCAAGCAACATGTGAATTTGTTGTGACCTGATTATGGGCCTCATTTAGAGTTGTACACTACGCCGATGTTATCGCGAATGGAACAATTTTTTGCCACTGCGCATACATTTGAGTCGCACTCCACGTGCTTTAACATAGTCACATGCTACTTTTCTTTAATGGGAGTGTGATTGGCAGGCAGGGAACAATGGGGGGTGGCAACGGGGAGTATTGGCAAAAAATGCAGGCGTGTTTCAACCGTTTGGGGAGAGTGTCACATCCTGCGCCTGTAATCCCGTACACAGTTAACATGGTTCCAGCATCTTCATTATGGCGACCATTCTGAGTGACCATAGACTCACTCAATGAGTTGATGTTTGCCTGATGTTTGAGCTGTGTTCGATGTTGCGCCTCTGTACGAAGTTGCAGAAAGCTGTAATGGCTCAGTTGAGCATCTCAGTAACAAGTCTCGGCTGCTGTTGCATCAGCATATTTTCGTACATCCACAGCTACAAAAATCGCAGCTGCAGTAGCATTAGCGTACAACTCGGAATGAGGCCCAATGTATATAGTACAGCTGTATAGAAGGGAATCGGTATGTAATCCCAGTGGCTGAATAGACACAGGATCAAATACCGACAATGAAAGACCGACGGATCAAAATTCAGACTGGGGTTGGCAAGCACCCTAACCCTCCCTTAGTAGTTCCTAACCCTAACCTCCCCATGTTGGTGCCTAACCCTAACCTCCCCCCTAGTGCCTAACCCTAACCTCCCCCATTGGTGCCTAACCCTAACCCCCCTACTCACACCGTAAACCTAACCCTCCTAGGGGGGTGCCTAACCCTAATCTCTTCCTAGTTTTGCCTAACCCTAACCACCTTTCCCTAGCCTAACCCTAACTGTCCTGGGGGGGTTGCCTAATCCTATGTCCCCCTGGGGGTTTCTAAACATAATCCCCCCCCTTTGACTACAACCTAAGACACCCAGCTTACATATGTTTGGTATGCTGGGCATCAGGATTTCGGCATTGGGCTAATAATAGGCATAGGGATTTTGCTGCCTATCTTAGTCCCATGTCGGGCTTTCAGTGTAGTTATTAAAGAAGAATACATATCATTTAAAGGACAGAGAACAGTGTGAAAGGTATGATAGTTATGCAAATGATGAATGAGACAAATATACTGTACTATAGCACAAACTGTTTTAAAATCTGGCCTGTGTTTAAAGGTACAGTATGACCCACTGTACTGTGCATTTTTTGTTTTTAAAAAAATTCTGTTAATCACCTAAAATTAATTAATATTTTATTGTTGGTTATTGTCTGGCAAGTTTGACATAACATAATCTCTTGTAATATTACGTGTACAGTATCGTGAAACATAAAATGGCCAAAGTGTGGATTTCTCCTTTAAACCTGTTCCATTAAAAAAGCAGCACAGAGAATTACAGGTGCAGACTCTGCACCCATATATGACTGATCACTACAGATAAAGTAACACATTTATACATGAGCTGTAGTTTATTAAAACATACTTATAATGCATTGTGTACCATATGACTGCATTTATTTTTGCTGAATGTTTACAACTAATACAGTGAATGAGGTTAATATAGCATTGAAAGCAAGTCACTTTTGTGGATGGGTCTTGTGTCTTTCAATCGGTTTTTGCCCATATAAAAAATTAGTTTCCAGGATTTATTGACTTCCTGTTGAAAGTATTGAGCAAATAAAATAACAACTTCCATCTTTGTGGATGCCAAAAGTATGCCTACTATTGGTTCTAAAATTTGGATTTGGGAGGTCAATCTGATAGGTGCATCTACAGACAGCTTGTACTCAGGAAGATTTGCTCCTCTTTGAATTTTGGAGTTCAGAGTCAAATTGCATCCCAGCTCAGATCACTTTTGGGTTTCTGAGTAGAACCAATTCCCAGCTTGGGTCTTCCTGTAATTCAGAACCAAATCTCGGGTTTTGGATTAAATATAAACAGGTCCAAATTACATGATTTTAGCTGATTTTATCAATTTAAAAGGAAACCAAAACAGAAAAGAATCAAAATACTTGAAGGTGTTTTTGCCAAAACCATAACATTTGAGGGTAGTTTTTGCCAAAACTAAACAAAAAAAGCACAGGAGTCCATTCACATCTCTTAGCTAGGAAAACAAGAGAATTTATGTAAAATTAGGACATGGACATTACAAAATAAGAAAAGCACTTTCTTATCTGTACCTACCAGTTTGCAAATTTTCTCTAAATACTATGATCTTTGTTGAATATACCTCACATGTTCTGTAGCATGTTTTATGTTATTAGGGGCTCTATGTATCAATGGTGCTGTATTAGGTGTATTATGTATCACTGCATATTTCAGTGATGAATAATATTGTCATGGCAGAATTTATCATGACTGGGCTCCTTCTGGAAACCCACCAAACCCCAATCAGAGGTTTTCTCACCCTCACCAGCAAAAAGGTAATGTGAAAAGCACCCATGCATGCCAATGGGCTTTTTTCCCGGAGGGGATCCAGCAAAGCATCCATATATTGCAAATTCAAGATGGCATTACCTAGAAGTGCTT
The DNA here is from genome assembly GCA_031769625.1 of Taudactylus pleione. Lineage (NCBI taxonomy): Eukaryota > Metazoa > Chordata > Amphibia > Anura > Myobatrachidae > Taudactylus > Taudactylus pleione. The sequence continues at coordinate 3,035,340 of JAUIMM010000586.1, forward strand.
GTTAAACTGGGCAGACACAGCTTCATAAATAGACCCACTTGGAAATATTTTTATGCATATTTTTTTTAGTTGATTATGATAGAAATAAGTTTATGAAATTTCTGTTTTAAAAGCTAGTAATTAAATAATTACACTTACTCATTTTTGCTGTAGGATCATTTCAATCAAAAATGCAAGCTGTGAACAAATCTGCAGTGAGTGAATTTATTCTTCTGGGTTTCCCCAACATCCACAAGTTACAGAATGTACTTTCTTGTGCCATTCTATTGGCATATGTTGTATGCATCACTGGAAACATTACTATCAATTTTTTAATAATAACTGAGCCTTGTCTTCGTAGCCCTATGTACTTTTTCATTGGGTCATTTTCTGTTTTGGAGATCATGTTTGTCTCGGTAACTGTTCCGAAACTCTTAGATACCCTCATTCAGACCAAGAAGACCATATCAGTTTTTGAATGTTTTACACAGATGTACTCGTTCAATGCACTGGGAGTAACTGAATGCTACCTTCTTACATTAATGGTCTTTGATCGTTATTTAGCTTTAAACAACCCATTGCATTATTCTCTTATTATGAACAATACATTTTGTTACAAATTGGCAGTAGTTCCATGGTTGATTGGTTTTATTTTGGCTTTCATCCCTACAATTTTCACAGTCCTTTTAGATTATTGTGGCCCAAATGAGATCAATCACTTCTTCTGTGACCTGGCACCACTGCAGAATTTGGCATGTTCAGACCCATTTGTCAGTAATTTGGTCACAAGTTTGGTGGCTGTTTTTGCCACTGTTTTGCCTTTTTTTATGATAATAGGATTCTACTATCATATCATAAGGACTGTGTTAAAGATTAAAAGCAATGATGGTAAAAAGAAAGCTTTCTCCACTTGCTCATCCCATCTCATTGTAGCCTCTCTGTTCTATGGCACAGCTATCACCGTGTATGTCAGACCTAAAGGTAGTAACAATGATAAGTACCTGGCTCTTGCATATACTGTTCTTATACCAGTGCTGAACCCCTTTATTTATACTTTACGGAATAGAGATGTAAAGAATGCTTTGAGAAAACTAATCAGACAGCATCACATGCAGTCTCAAAGTTAACTTGATACAAAGACTCATTTACATAAATGTATATTGCAGATAATGAGAAACATTACAATGAATGGCTATGATGTTATCTTAGTGAGGTGCAAAATATAATCTTAATTATCCTAATGCTTATATGCAATTTTTTTTCAAAATTAACTTGGCTGCACCCCGTTATGGGTATCTGAGTCCAGGGGGTAAATTTACTAAGAACCGAGTTTGATCGAGTTTTGTTGTTTTTAAACTCACTTTGCTTCACCAAAACTCGGATGAGTTTTCCCTTTAACAACTCGCAAATTTACCCAAGAAGTGAGTTTAGCTGAAAGTGAGTTTTTCGATGCTGAAGCAGATCGAGATTTTTCCTCCAAATTTCCTCCAAATTGCGAGTGTAGAGGAGAGTTTAAGGAGAGTTTAAGTGAGATTACTCACCCGAGATTGCAGTGTTTTCTCTCTTCCAAACTCATGGAGCAAGCAGCCTGCACATATCAGTGAGATATGTGTAAGCTGCTTGTGTATTAAGACCTGTAAAAAATGGGTTAAATAATTAAAAAAGAATGACAGAGTCCCCCCCTAAAGTTTAACCAGCCCCGGACTAGCCAACCTGTTCTGGTACCTAAAATGAAGGGGGAACAAAACAAGTAGGGTTCCACCATAAATTAGGTACCAACACCAGGCTGCAGGGCCAGTCTTGGTTTTAATTATAGGGGTTAAAAATTTGTGTAGGGGTACCCCTATAGTTAAAACCAGCACTGGACCCTTTCTAGTGGGGGGCTGATGCCATAGCCAGGGGAGCCCATTCACCGGGCCCCCTAGCCACAGCATCAGCCCTGACCACTAGTCAGCCAAGGCCAAGGATACCTGGGGAGTTGGGGACCCCTCAAATAAAGGGATCCCCCTCTCCAGGGCACCCCTGGCCTAGGCTGATAGCCCAAAGCTATCCTGCCACCCCTGGGTGGCGGGTTAATAGTGTAGGTGCAGTGTTAAAAATAGAATTAACAACATTGTCTTTACAGTAGAACTGCAGGTGCCAGCAAGCCTCCCCTGCATGGTGGTACTTGGAGAACCACAAGTACCAGCATGCGGGGCATTAAGGGGCCATTAGTAGCTGTAGTTCATCTGTATAGAAATGTTTAAAAAGACACACACACCATGAAAATAAAATGTTATTGCATCCATACATACACACACATACTCACCTTCTCCTAGATGTTCACATCACCTTCTCAACGTAAAGTATCCATTGGAAATACCTGTAAAAAAAGATCCAATACTCACCTTTAGTCCCATCATGTTCTCTGTAGTAATCCAAATAGGACCTCGGACACACTGTAAACAAGATGCTACAGCATATTGTTACATTAACAATAATGACAGCTCTGGGCTTGAGCTATCATTCGTGCTGAGCGGCCAGCCATTCAGCGGTGGCTTAACATTAGCATCCGCTCATTGGCTGGGTCCCACACGGTAGAGCCGCTCATTGGCTGGGTCCCACACGGTAGAGCCGCTCATTGGCTAAGCCACGTGGGTCCCAGCTAATGATCGGTGCTAATGGAAGCTGCCGCTGATTGGCTGGCTGCCCGGCACTAATGTTAGCTCAAGCCCAGAGCTGTCATTAGCATTACTGTAACAATATGCTGTAGCGTCTTGTTTACAGTGTGTCCGAGGCCCTATTTGGATCACTGCGGAGAACATCATGGGACTAAAGGTGAGTATTGGATCTTTTTTTTACAGGTACTTCCATTGGATAATTTACATTGAGAAGGGGTCATGAACATCTGGGAGAAGGTGAGTATGTGTGTGTATGTATAGATGTAATAAAACTTCATTTTCACAGTGTGTGTGTCTTGTGTTTCTTTACTCATTTCTATACAGGTGAACTACAGCTACCAATGGCCCCTTAATGCCCCACATGCTGGTACTTGTGGTTATCCAAGTACCAGCATGCGGGGGAGGCTTGCTGGGACCTGCAGTTCTATTGTAAAGACAATGTTGTTAATTCTATGTTTAACACTACACCAACACTATCAACCCACTGCACACCACCCAGGGGTGGCGGGGTTAGCCCCGGTCTATCAGTCTAGGACATGGGTGCCCCTTTATTGGAGGGATCCCCAACTCCCCAGGGATCACTGGCCTGGGCTGACTAGTGGTCAGGGCTGATGCTGTGACTGGGGGGCCTGGTGAAAGGGCACCCCTGGCTGTGGCATCAGTCTCCCGCTAGAAAGTGTCAGGAGTTGGTTTTAAATATAGGGAGAACCTCATGCCATTTTTTATCTCCCTATATTTAAAACCAGCTCTGTCCCTGCTGCCTGGTGCTGGTTCTTTAATTACAATAGAACCCTACACATTTTTTTCACTGTCATTTTAAGAACCAGGACTGGCTGGCAAGTCCGGGGCTGGTTAGTCTTTTTTTTGGGGGGGGAACCTCACGTAATTTTTAAAAAAATAATTAACCCTACTTAAGTTAAAAAAAAAAAAAAACATACACAAATCACAATGATTTGTATATGTTTCAGCCAAACTCGCAGCTTAGGAGGTGATTGTTTAAAACTTCTATTTCACAGTAGGTTTGCTACAATCTCTCACGAGATTGGAATCTCGAACCTTAGTAACTTTGCGAGTTGCATCTTTTTCATCTAAAGTACTTCCTAATTTGGCTGATGGTGAGTATTTTTGAGTTTGCAATCTCACATGAGTTTTAACAGTGAAAAAAGAGAACTCATTTCAAACTCACTTGAGTTTGTCTTTAGTAAGTTTGCAAGATGAAAAAAATGATGAAACTCTTTACAAACTCACGCAAACTCGACCCTTAGTAAATTTACACCCAAGTCTCCTTATCCGGACACTCCAAACTTCCAGGTGGCTTCTCATCCCATCTATTGCCCATCTGCACAACCTGAGACTGTGATCTAAGGTTCCAACTCCTGGCATCACATCTGATATCCAGCACCTCCATTACTGATCCTTCCTTCAAACTTTCATGAATCAACTGCTCCACTTCCCCTGACCTGCTCAATGACCTATTTACCTAATGCACCTCTTTCAGCTTTGACCTTCACCATTACTTAAAATGTTCCCCTTTCAATTCACCCAGATTCATTGGTACTTCTCAGATCGAAGTGCACCTTTCCTTTGAACCTAAACCTTTATTTGAATAGCTCCAGACTATATGGTATCTGCCACTGTGGATCACTAGAACTCTTTAACCTGTCTGTTACCTTTAAGGCTTATGCCACTTTGAAACTAACACTATAATTGCACCATCACTAGCTCCATTGATTCACCGCATTCTAATTGTCTACTCTTATCTGCTGTTTACCCTTTAGCTATCTTTACCATCTGTAATCATTACTTATATGCAGGTTGTACCTTCTATTGATTTGCTTTATTAATTACTCATCAATTAACTATCTCACTCAATGCTTACTCTTACACGTCACACTTCATTTATTGTCCCACTACTACTCTCTAATATTATACTCATCATTTTACAACAGTCTTGCACACTTTGTTATTTTACAACTACACTGTACTGCTGCCATTGTCATTCTGCTAGTGTAACAAAACTTTTCTACCTTCCAATATAGATTTTAGAAAAATTCTAATGAAACAGTAGTTATACAGAGATGTATGTAAACCATGTGCAGACCCGGGACTGCGATGTCATGCTCAGTGCCCCAAATGCCACAACATGATTGAAGTACTGCTGGCATTTTGGGGGTGGCAATTCTATTGAAGAAGGCAGCATTACGGAAAATGGGGCAGCTTACCCACAAGCAATGCTTATGGTTTGCTTTAGGAACTTTACATATTTTATTTTAAAGGAACATGTTGTCCAAAGCACCAACTTGATGTGAGAGTTGGAAATAAACACATTGACCCAAAAAAAGTACAAATATACATATACTGTGAAAGATAGATATCGTAGATGAATGCATGCCTATATAGGTTACAAATTACTGATCTGTGTATCTGATTGTATGAGATCTGATTGTATGCTATTGTGATTCATAATATTGCACCATTCCTTGGGCTTGTTCTGTTCTGTATTCCAAAAGGTTAACTGTGGTGACCCTGCAGAAATCATCACACCGTGCGGTTATGGAATATTATTAAAAAAAAGTTTTTATTTTGAATATACTTAAGTATATTACTATATTTCAAATGTTACATAACTGTATATTGATGTTTAGTCTTATTTTAATAAGCATTTAAATTGTAGTGTATTATAAGTAAATACTCCATCTCTGTTGTAAACATAAATTTATTATTATTGGTATAATGTTTTAGATCCTGTTTATATTCAGTTAAGCAATGTAATGTGCTTGACCTGAAACTGAAACTTCCCCCCTCTCCCCTGATACTGTAAAGACAAAAGAATCCCAGATTTGGGATAGTTTCAGCAGGGCCCTCTGGCTATTGAAGATCTGTTTGGCACACACAAAGAAGAAAGAACTGACCTATCTGATGTCAACTATATACATATCCCTGCCTGTATCCAATAATCTTATTCCCTAAGGACTATTTGAATGTGAACTTATAAATTGTACTGCAGTGACCATTGGAAGTCAGTGCATTCAGAATTGAAGCCTTGTATTGGTCCAATCATGCATGCACAGTGTAAGGGGCGGTATGCTATTTATTTCTGTTTGCAAATAAATCCTTTGGACTTTGGAACTCCAAGTGAGCTGAGCAGACTTCACAATTATTTACCTTTGAAAAATGGGGGCTCACAGAGTACTCTCACTTCTCTATTCGTGGACGAGAATTTGGGGTATCACCAGAGCTGGAAGATGCGTCACAAAAAGGTAAGAACAATTTGTTCTATATCTTACACCATCTGTGGTGATATACCAAGTTCCTACTTTATGAATTGAGAGAATGCAGAGAGAGAATTTGGGAAAAGGTAAAACAAATTGCATAGTCTGTTTAGATATTTGCTGTGTTTTAAAATAACTTTCTACCTCATAGTTACATTGCTATATCATTTAAAATTGTATACAGTAGCTCTGTGTTTCAGACTACACCATTTTATTGTTGCTGGTCAGACTTGCTAGACAAGTTAATTTAGCATATGAAAACATTGAGCCAGGACACAGACAATAGAATCTGTGGCCTTCTAACAAACTGAAACTGGCTCATAGTTTAGTTTTATCTCAGTCAATTTTATGTTTTACATAGAAATTATTTTAAATAAAAAGTACCGCCCCAGAATTCGTTTTTATCAGCACTAGGGTGGAAGCATCTTTAAGGTAAGAATGTAAATCGTTCTTTTTAAAGTGCATCTGGTGCCAAATACCTACAAAAGTCCTATTGCAATTTTCTTTTTTTTAATTATGTAAAGAGATTGTGTACTTAAATTGGTGGTTATGTTCAAGCGTAAGCGACTGAGTCTTTAAGTTATGTATATACTTCATTTACTGTTGGCCACTAAATTCAAACGTTTATATTTGTTCCTACTATAGTATAGTATACTGAAGAATTGTTAGGAGTTTCTGGAAATAAGCTACCAGCAATAGGAACATTTGCTGTACAGGAAAAAAAGTGTGTATGTGAATTGTGTGTTGGAAATATTGTTAAAAAGTTGAGGTCACTTCGCTTTGAGAAATGTGGGATACCCAGAGAGGTATAGAGCTGAATGCCCAGGTAAGAGGCATTCAGGTTTTTGAAATATACAAGATAATGTAGGGATTAGAAGTATATTTGTTGTGCTGTGAGGTTAGGTTAGCTTAAAAGTATATTTCAGAAATGCAAGTGGTTAAAGCAAAAGTTTTTATCTGCTTGAGTTGTTTACAACAATCAACAAAGCTTGCGGTAAATAGTACCAACGAAAGCAGGTGATTGGCCCGGCACAGAGACAAGTAAATTGTAACTGAGTGACTGTATCAGTCTTTAATAGGGTGAGTTAGGGACCACGCTGGAAAACACCTTGAGGTTGGCTTGGTGTGAAGGCAACACTGTATTGTGATAAGTGGAGGAAACTGACTGCAAAATGTGAGAAACTATTTCCTAATGTTGGTAGCTTTGATCCAGAAATATTGAGCACTGTTAAAGATAAGTTTTGTATGTTAAGATTGCTGAAGTGGCGACCTAAACATAATACGTGTTTGAATATGTGGTATAAACAATTTTTTACACAAGTCGCAAGCGCACCACCTCCGCCATATGCAGATGATGGTTTAAGTATCACTGATAAGAAAGTAAAATGTAATTTGTATCTAGAGTTGGAAAAAGATATATATGAGGATTGTAATGAATACAATGAACCTGCTTTAATTTCTGCTGTTTCTCATATCATCTAGTTACAGGAGGGTCCAATGGAGGGGAGGGGTAGTTTATGCTTCAAGTGGCCATTATTGAGGATCATGAGGTGCTCTCAAATGTTAGTAAGCCCAGGGGCATTCATGCTATTGAAACAATAGTCTCTGCAATCAGAATAAACAATAGTGAGCATGCAGTACGCACAATAGCTGTTCCTAATAGTAAAACCTGATAAGGATAGTATGATCCCATTTAGAAATGTAGCTAAGCACTGTCCTTGGAGTAGATCTGAATTAAGATCAATTATTACTTTATTCCCAGATCCTAGGAAAGATCTAACCAATTGTCAAAAATGTTTTAAGGATTTGGGTAATGCCCATGAACCCACAAATAATAATTGGAGAATAGTATTAATGGCATGTCAACCTCCCACAATTGATGTGCAAAAGTTTATTAAGGATAGTCAACTGGAGGAAGACAAACCTTTAACTGATGAGAATAATCAGGCGAACATTATTAACATTAACACTCAGTTAAAAATGTACTTCCCTGTAGTTGTTGAATGGCATAAAATTTTCTTCATAAAGAAAAAAGATAATCCCATATAGCTTTGTTGAAAATGGCCAAGTATACATTAATATCTGACATAAAGACAATGTGAACCACAGGGAAGTGGCTGTTTCAGTTCTTATGGATGGCCTTAAGGAGAATTTGAAAACAAGAGTTCAGACCTCTATTCCAAATTGGAGAGGTATTACGGTAGATGCCCTTAGGGAATCCACTATTAACCATGATAAAAATATAACCAAGAGAAAGGAAATGTAAAGTGAGAAATTAATGATTGTGAGTATACAGGCCCTACAGGAATAGCATACACAGCAGCAAAGGTACAGTGGATGGGATGGTAAGGAAAGACAGCCACAGTCAGGTATGTATTACACATGTGGACAAATAGGACATATGGGCAGGAAATGTAAATTGGGACAGTATAAGAAGGGAAATACAGACTTAGGTTATCTCAGGTACATGGGAAAAATTCCCCTTTACATAAACAGGAACAAGGTAATTGGCCTAGAAGGGATCAAGGATTAGAAAGAGGCCCACCACATGTGAATTATTCAGAGAATACCCAAGTACCTGATGCTACATACCAGAGACAAGCACAAATGATAGCCACAAATGCTACACGTGAGTATGTCAATAACTCTTGAAGTTTAGGTCATACCTGTGTGCTACAGCTAGTTAGATTGACAGAAAACCTCAAAGATGAACCTAATGTGAAAATTAATGTTTCTGGTACTAATCAAACTTTATTATAGATAGAGAGGTGACCAGATCCTTAATAACTTCTATATGTATCCATTTTTAGTCATATGGATAAGTTATTGTTATGATTATTATTATTATTTTTTTATCTAACGCTAAAACAATTGTTTCATCTCTTGCAAGCAGGACACAAGGTATAAGGATAAGCTACAGCCATATCAGTGAAAGGAGAAATATTTGGGACATATTTGACCAAGGAGACACTTGACACCAAACAGAATTTATGAAAAACACAATATAAGGGCTTGATCTAACGTTATATGCACACTATGCAGTATCTGCTCATTCTAAATCTGATACAAATGAACACAAGATGGAAGTTGTTTCTTACCACATCATCAAATAATATCCATCAAAAGATGTAATATGTTAAATCCTGTGATTTATTTACCTTATGCATCTCATAAGATACAAAGGCTGGAGAGTGGCGAGGATATAGCAGTTACACAGATATGCATGATTACATGGAACATTAATATCAGTTGGATTTCATATAATATAAAATTGGGGTCCTATGACAGATAAGAATCATGTTGTATGCCTATGACAGCAGGAGGCACACCAGTGGCACATGCACAACATATACATAGGCTTTTGACAGCCATATAACTACCAGGAGAGGTTGCAGGCATTAAGAGTGAAGCACACACATATGACAGAGACCCAGTGTTACTTTGCAACAGTAGAGCAGCAGACCTTCCTGTAAAGACAAATGTTACTAAGATAATGATGTTTGAAGTTTTTAGTGTACAGAAACTAATTGAAATACAAGTTTTGTGTTCCCAGCAGGAAAAGGCCATCTGGAAGGCGAAGGAATGTGGTCAGTAGTCCTTGGGACTCTGGAAGGATGGACAAGGTAGGCCAGTAGCCCCCAAGACATATCTTCCAAGCCTAGTAGAGGCTGCACATGGTCTGACTCATCTGAGTAAGGAAGGTATGTGTAACCTTGTGGGTGCATATCGGTGTGCACCAGGATTCTCTTCATAGGCTTTTAAGAGAGCAATGTTCTATCTTACTTGCTTGAGAAAGAACACTGGGAAAACAATACAGAACCATCCCATATTTCTCCTACAGACAGACCTTTTCAGGTAATACAAATCGACTTCATCCAACCATCACCCTGCAGGTATTTAAATTAAAATGTATTAGTTTAAATTGACATGTATTAGTTTGTATTGACATTTTCTCTAACTGGACAGAAGAATATTCAGCTGCCTCTAATACTGTTGTTTTTACTGCTAAGAAAATTGTTCAGGAAATTGTGTGTAGATTTGGTATTCCCAAAGTGATTGAGGTACTAATTTTACTGGTGAAGTTTTCCAGAACATGTGTAAATGCAGGGGTATTGGTAGCAGGTTGCACACTCCCCCTAGGCCCAAGGCTAGTGGACAGGTGGGGAGAGAGTCAATGGGACTATTAAGCACAAACTGAGCAGGGTGATGGTTGAAACCAGTTTAACGTGACAAGAAGCATTGCCATTAGTCATACACACCATCAGGACCACTTCCAAAACCACCTCTTAACCTGTCACCTTTTAAGATACTTTTTGGTAAACAACCCCATGTGATGATAGATCCTCAAGAAGATTTAAAACGCAACAATGAAGTAACTGTTCAGTACCTCATATAAAAAAATGAATAATCACTTGAGGAAGCAACAAAAGAACTCTAAATTATTGTCTCCTGAGAGGCCAGAAGCAAAATGCCATGAGATTGAGCCTGGGGAATATGTTATGATCTGAAACTTCTTATGTTCAGGTTGTTTAGTAGACAAGTGGGAAGGACCGTACCAGGTTTTGATGACCAGCACTACAGCCTTGTAGGTAGCCAAAAGAGTTACTTGGATACATGCCACCCACTGCAAGGAAGTCAGCAACAAAAACAGACAAAATCTCAGGTGTACAACTCCAAATTATTGATAATATATAAATGCAATAAAATTTGGCAATCAATAGAGGTTTTTAGCATAATCTTGGCCAAGGTTATGGGCCTACCCACCATATCCAGGTAACCTCTTTAGGGTAGGTCCCTAACATACTAGGATTCAAATCCAGAGTGCAGGACACACCTCCAAACTAGCCCAGCTAAGCTGCCCCAGGACACCGCCATAGTAAGAAAAGTGCAGTGTAAAAGAAATAGTTAAGAGCAGCCACAGCTGCATATAAAGAATGAAAATAAAAAAGTGAAGTACATGTATAATAAACAAACAGTGAACAAAGGGCCTGATTCAGACCCACTCGCGAGCGGCTGTCCGCTCGCAAGTGGGTCGAAGTTATGCACTGAGCATGCGCATGACGGAGGGAGCTCCGTCGTGCGCATGCGCCAGACGCGATGAGCGAAGGAAAGTCCTTCGCTCGTTGTGTCCGATCAAAGGGGGCATGCTGTCAATCAGAAGCCGGCCCACTGACATCACTAGTGATGTCAGTGGGAGTGATTTTGGCTCTGATAGAGCCAAAATCACACCGGAGCTTGCGGTTGAAAACCTCAACCGCAGGCTCCGGCTCGCAATTTCGATGGTCGCGATGGTCTCGACCATCGCGGCCATCACAAAGCACGCTCGTATAGCCTGTAGGTGGTGACCCACAGCTATACGAGCGTCCAGGAGGACGCTCCATGAAAATGGAGCCCGGCCCTCATTCAGAGCGTGCGCTCTGCTCAGAGCGTACGGCTCTGAATGAGGGCCAAAGTCGGCAATACTGAGAAGATTCCAGACCAAGTAGAGATTGAACCTGTTACACCGTCAATCGAGAATCTATTCCATGAGACTTAGAGACAATTGTCATTAAACACCTGAAATTAAGATCCATCAAAAGATCTACTTCTGCAGCACTGAAGACCACAGTTCTTTTGGAATTTTTGTCTCCTATTTTCTTTTTTCTCTCTCTCTCTCTTCCCAAATTTTTTTTTTTTTCACAGGACAATCTATTTTTGCAAAGGGAATCAAGTGATGCAGACTAGGTTTGGTGGTGGTGCTGAAGGTGTGGAAATTGATATAAAAATTTGGTCCAGCTTAACACATTGTTCAGTTTTGTATAGTAAACAGACCTGATGAAACTTTGGGATTTTGAAACACTATGGAGGGTTTGAAATTATTATGAGCCCATAATTGAAGAAAAAAAAAAGGTTTATGTACGCTTAATAGTGATTTGAATATTCTTTAGAGGATTAGTATTTATTAGTGGAGGATAAAGATAAGTATGCCTATTTTGAAATATTTATATTGGCTCTATTAATAAAATAAAAGTGATTCGGTTTAGCCATACATAATTATATGTATAGTGAATGTGATACCAGACATCATAGAACATTTTGCTGTAATTCCCAAAGCATCCTTTATAGGTTAGATGATTTCCCACATCCTACCAATGGTCCCTAGGGATCCGCTGAGTGCATATAAGGGTTGTCTTACCCTTTTCCCTGGCACTCAATGCTCAATTGAATGATTGATGTTTGATTTGTGTTAGACCGTGTGTGTGTGTATATATATATATATATATATATATATATCAACATATGTCTGACTAAATGTCATAAGAAGAAGATATGATAGTGTTTTGTGACCTATCAAAGGGTGGACTGTTAAAGATAGATACTTATATGGGTTATAAATTACTAATTGGTCTATCTGATTGTATGAGCATTGTGTTTCATAATATAGCACCATTATTTGGCCTTGTTCTGTTCTGTATACCAATAGGATAACTTTGTTGACCCTGCAGAAACCATCACACCATGTGGTTATGGAATATCATTAATATAAAGTTCTTATTTAAAATATACTTTAAGTATATTTATAATGTTACATAACTGTATATTGATGTTTAGTCTTATTTTAATCAGCATTTTATTTGTAGTGTATTATAGGTAAATACTGCATCTCTGTTGTAAACATAAATTTAATATTATTGGTATAATGTTTTAGATCCTGTTTATATTCAGATAAGTAATGTAATGTGCTTAACCTGAAACTGAAACTTCCCACTCTCCCTGATACTGTAAAGACAAAGGAATCCCAGATTTGGGATAGTTTTGGTGGGGCCCTCTGGCTAATGAAGATCCGGTTGGCACACACAAAAAAGAGGGAACTGACTGAGTATATACAGATCCCTGCTTGTATCTAATTATCTTATTCCCTAAGGACTATTTGAATGTGAACTTATAAATTGTACTGCAGTGACCGTTGGAAGTCAATGCATTAGAATTGAAGCCTTGTATTGGTCCAATTGAGCTTGCATATTGTAAGGGGCGGAACGCTATTTATTTCTGTTTGCAAATAAATCTGGACTTTGGAACTCCAAGTGAGCTGAGCAGACTTCACAATTATTTACCTTTGATAATACAATACAATGAAAACTGGATTATACCATAGTAGAATAACAATTGGTCTAGTTAACAATCACATGAGTCATATAAAGAATCTAAATATTAAAGGTGTGTTAGTTCCACAAGGTACACCACTATTGTTGGTCTGGAATGCATTCAATTAGATCTCTATGAAGGTACCATTGACGATAGTTTACAATACTTGTAAATATGGATATCCTCACAGCCTGTTACAAATTGAATAGTAAATAGATGAGTCTATGATTTCAAAAGACCATATACTTCAGGGGTAGCCAACCTTGGTCCTTGTGAGCTACCAACAGTTCACGTTTTCCAGACCACCTAGCAGGTGCACAGTTGTATTAATTACTAACACATTTGAGAAGATCCACAGGTGGAGCAAATTATATCACTTGTGATTCTGTGAGCAGATCTGAAAAGCATGCACCGTTGGTAGCTCTTGTGAACCAGGGTTGGCTACCACTGATATACAATATATCAACCTATCAATATAAATATTATACGTTTTTGATATTGGAAATATAAGAATAGTACCATGCCTTTGGGTTCACCAATTGAATCTATGTAGACCATGGTATGTCTTTTTAGAAAATGTTCATATTTTCTGATGGCTGAGTAATAATGCAGTAATAATCTCTAAATAGTTTGGACTCCACCAATCAACAGTCAGAGAGATTGTATACAAATGGAGGAAATTCCAGACCATTATTACCCTCCCCAGGTGTGGTCAACCAACAAAGATCATGCCAAGAGCAAGGCGTCTAATAGTTTGAAAGGTCACAAAGGAACCCAAGGTAACCTCTAAGCAACTGAAGGCCTTTCTCACATTAGCTAATATTATGTTCATGAGACCACCATCAGGAGGACACTGAACAACAATGATGTACATGGCAGGATTGCAAGGAGAAAGTCACTGCTCACCAAAAAGAACATCGCTGCCTGTCTGCAGCTGGCTAAAGATCACATGGACAAGCCAGAAGACTACTTGAACAATGTTCTGTGGACAGATGAGTATAAAATAGAGCTTTTTGGTTTAAATGAGAAGCATTATGTTTGGAGAAAAAAGAAACTGCATTCCAGCATAAAAACCTCATTCCATCTGTGAAACACGGTGGTGGTGGTATCATGGTTTGGGCTGTTCTGCTGAATCTGGCCCAGGACGACTTGCCATCATTGATGGGACAATGAATTCTCAATTATACCAGAATATTCTAAAGGAAAATGTCAGGACATCTGTCCATGAGCAGCATCTCAAGAGAATGTGGGTCATGCAGCAAGACAATGACCCAAAGCACACAAGTAATTCGACTAAAGAATGGTTATAGAAGAATAAATGTAAAGTTTTGGAATGGCCAAGTCAAAGTCCTGACTTTAATCCAATTGAAATGTTGTGGAAGGTCCTAAAGCGAGCAGTTTATGGGAGGAAAGCCAGCAACATAACAGAGTTGAAGTGGTTTTGTAAGGAGGAATGGGGTAAAATTCCTCCAAGCCAATGATCAGGACTAATCAACAATTACCAGAAACATTTAGAAGAAGTTATTGCTGCACAAGGGGGTCATACCAAATACTGAAAGCAAAGGATCACATACTTTTGCTGCTGACAGATATTGATATTTTAATCAATGAGCACGGCTAATTTTTTGTCTCATTTGTTTAATTTGGTTCTCTTTATCTACTTTTAGGTAGTTTTAGGCCAAATTTCAGCAGACATATAGAAAATTCTGAAGAGTTCACATTGCAGTACCAATTGGTACTGCTCTTTTGGTTCTTATATTAGACATTCAGGTAATAGTTAAACCTCTGGTTTGTTCCCAGCTAATGAGCTACTCCTGTGTGCCTATGAAATACTTGTCTCCATTGGCTGATCACTCACTTTAACTTGTTAGAAGTTGGTCTCCTCCTGTTTGCTCCAGGATTCCTGCTTTATTATTTCCAGTAACTAGTGCTCTCACCAAAACGGCATACTCTGTAAGTGCTAGTTCATGCATTCAGTTTTTAAGGACTATCTGTTATTCAGTTCTTGTTAAATTCCACGGAATCTGGTTATATCTGTTACTTGTATTCTGCTCTACAAAACCTGGATAACCTGTTATTGTTAATATATTTAAGACTTGTTATTTATCACAACTTTATCTGTAGATCCCTTTTCCTTTATCCCCAACCACTGCTCTGCTTCCTTTGTAATAAAGTCTATTGCAATTCTGGTCTCAAGCTTGCCCAAATAGTGCATGTGTTTTTGAGTTTGAATGGAAACTTCCATACAGTATGGCAATACCTTCCATTAATGTCAATAGGATCCAAAGAGAATACATGATTGCACTGCCTACATCCATAGAAAATAAAGAAATTGGTCTATCAATTTAAGAGGAATATTATATTTTATGTTTCTTGCAAGAGACAAAATGTTTAGCAACAAAATATTTTTTTTATTTCAACAGAAGATCATTTATGCAAACTCCAAGAAACACCTGAGTGCAATTCATTAAACAATATTGTAGTTTGTCTTATCAAGTGGATTTTTCTATCGAGCATATTTGTTTTTTAAATGTATAGTAATGAGCAAAGTTATGCTGGAAATTCCCATTATAGCGGTGGAGCTCTTCTCTATAGCTGGAATAATTTGTTTCTTTATTACATCACTGAATTTTCTGAATTCATCACTTTTTTCCAATTAAATCAAAGCCTGCAAGCCCAGAGGAGGTAAACATACAGTACCCAAAACATAGTTTTGTTGTCTTCTGAAGATTAGCCAATTTGTAGAGACTCAGTTAGGCTTTTTTAAAACACAAGATTTAACAATGACACCTGACTCAGCCATATCTCTGTTACTAATATTTGCTTTATAGTACCAAGATATTACTTTTATCCACTTGAGGCCAAGTAATTTCCATCAAACATAAGCACCGTTATCTATGTCCTAAAAAACACAAGACACAATATATTACATTCTCCAATTATTTGTACACCATACATTATTATAAAATGTCCATTTATCATATGAAATCTCATTTGATGTCATTTTCTAATGTGCTATTAAATAATGAAAGAACCTGTGCAAATGTTATTTTACTCGAATGGAAATGTAGCTACCTACTTCTGTCTTTTTTTCATCCAAGTGCCGCCGCTTGCATATACTTATTAAAGGCAGTTATGTTTGACTAGGGAGGCCAATCCTGGGATTGGGATCTATGAGATCCCGGGATTTTGACCAAAATTTGGCCCGGGATTGGCCATAAATGTTTTCTTTTTTTTAAACGCCAGGCAGAGCTGAGCACCTACAGCAGAGTGCTCAGATGCTGCCCGGCTTCTCCTTCCCCTGGCTGGCCTGGCACTGTGCAGCATGACATGAGGACAGGGGTCATGCTACACAGCCCGATGCCGGCTGGACCACCCATGTGACCCACCACTCTACAGGACACAGACACCACCAACGCCACCAAAAGCCCAGCCAGTAAGTCACTGTGGGGACTGGTTGAGTGCATTTTTTTTCAAACCAGGCCTATTCTGGAAATCCAAGGATTGAATAAAAGCCCCGGGATTGGCCTCCCTATGTTTGACCATATGAAGGGCACAAGACAATTATTTTTGTTGCATAAGGGGACGTCTCTTAAACTGGACCTATATAAACCAGAGATGCACTCATTTGATTCGGATTGTTGAAGTCTGAAAAACAACCGAGTGGGTTTACAAGTGGATCCAAGTCTCAGCTCGGGTCTTCGCACTAAGCTTAGATATCAGAACAAGGTAAAGTGTCTGCATAGTAGTTTTTCAGTGTTTTTAAGTTTAAGTTTATAAAAATTAAAAAAAAAACTTAACTCTCATCTGCAAGTTGTAAAACCTGTTTCCTGTCAATATAACAACTCCACATACCTATCCCACATCATTTAACCCATTATTGAGATTTTTAGAAAAACATCCCCTAAAAATGGAAATGGCTTTATTGCCAAGTTATGCTATTTAAACTAGAGATGAGCAGTTTGGTTTTGCTGTAAACCAAACACACATGAAATTGGGATAACCAATGAGAACCAAATCCTAACTCAGGTCTTTCCACCAAGTTCAGATCTCAAAATGAGGCAAAAACATAATTTTCCCAGAAGTCTCAGATCTTGCATGTTTTGGATTGCATAAAACAGTACCTCCCTCATGATCAAGCACCATTTCACACAGTAGAGTATAGGGAGAGGGTGTGAGCTTTAGTTGGTCTTAAAAAACACCATTAGGATGCCATTAGCACAGACAGTTATAGTAGGTAGTTGAAGTTAGGTGCTTGGGTAGGGTGACAGAGATATGACCAAGGAGTTGATAAAATTCAGAAGGGTGATGTTGTTTGTGTCAAAGTAAGCAGACACAGTGGCAGCAGTTTTTGCTAGTGATAAGATTAATAAAACAAATAACCACCTCTTTTGTGTGGAGTTATTTTTACCCAAATCCTGACAACTTTTGTTAAGGCATCTGTGCCATTTGTAGAGCCAAAGTAAGTGCCATGTACACACCTCTTCCCTGATATGTCAGTTGCAGTGAGTTCATTCAAATTATTTTATCAAAATCTCAAAAATCCTATGTAATAACAAGCAGTCCAGCATCAGCTACAAGCAGCATTAATAGATTCGACTACATGCAATTTCCACTTCCAACACCTTCATCATCAAACTCCTCATTAGAAATTGGAGATAGTCCTGCATTAATTTTGCAAAGACAAACTGATTCTTCCCTTAACCTAGATTCCCAAGGATAATTTTTGTGTGCTGCTGGAGCTATTGCTGCTGATGGTGAATCTTCATCACAGAATTGAACCAAGAAGACTAGTTATTTCAAACAATTAACTATGAAACATTAAATTACAAAAGCAACCAAGTATGACACCCGCCATCCTGTTGAACAGTGGATCACTCAAGCTATGACAGCTATGTTAGCATTTGATCTGAATCCAAAATCTGCCATCAAAGCATCTGATTTTAGATGATTAGTTGAGGTTGTGTCCATGCTACCAAATTCCATCTCTGTTCCATTTTACCAAAACAGCAATTCCTCACCCTTACCAGGACATTAAAATAAAAGTTATTGTTTGCTTAGAAAATGCCATTGTACAAACTATACAAGTAGGTACAGATATGTTGCCTAGCAGTACTGGTCAAACTAAAGATTACATGACTGTGACAGCCCACTGGGTGTGTGTATCATCTTTATCAGCAGCAGTATCTAACATGCAATGCCAGCTCAATCAAGAGCAAGCTACTCTCTGTATCACTGGCCTCCCTAAGAGGAACAGCAGTGTAATCCTTTGGAAAATTTCATGGATGTGATAGCAAAATGGCTTATTCTTCTAAGACTCCCTTAGGGTTTGTAATTTCAATAACACAAGTAACATTGTACAAGCATTACAACTGGGTGATTTTGAAAACATAACATGGTTTGTCACACAATAAACTTGGTGGTTCAGATTTTCTGGCCATTTTCGGCATTCTGCAACTGAAGCAAGTAACTAGGTGTAATTCTACCCTTTATATGCTTCAGTGAATGGAGGTACAACAACAAGCTGTCAATTGTACATATCAATCCATAAGATAAGGAAAGGGGGGCATGTTACCTTAGTCCAGTGCAGAGGAGAATAATTTTGGTTTTATGCAAGCTACTGTAACCAATGAAGCAAGTCCAGACACTGCCAACCTGAGTCAGGTCATATCCTTAATTAAACTACTGAAAAAGCAGCTAGATAAGCTAAAGGAGGAAGTGAAACTAAGTTATTCTGCTAAGTATGTTGGACTTGTAGCTCAACTTCTTTTTTTGCTTAACCAGGACTCAAGGGTTTGCAACATCTTGCAATTGGATCACTACATTTTGGCAACCATGCTTGATCCTAAGTTTAAGTATTATGTAATGCCTTTCTTTCCAATTGACATAGATCTTAAGAAATGCCAAGAGATCATTGCAGGCAAGTTGTAAGCTCAAGTGGCACATGACACATCTACTGCTTCAGTTTCTCCTGCAAATGCTGCTGACAGGAAAACATTTTAACTTTTAAAAGAGATACACTGGTAATGATGAGTCAACTCAGCACACAAAACTAAAACATTTGATCAGCCTTAAAAGAATTGCCCACAATTATTGACACCTCTACCATAACCAATCTGATACAGTAAGCATCAATAGAATGGTGGAAAATTAGTTTATTGATAATATACAATAAAATTTCACACAGTTTCTTTGAATACTGGAAGGAAAAAAAAGGAAATTTGGATCCCCTTGCACAAACTAGCAATGGTGTACTGGAGCTACTCATCCTGCAGTGTGTACTCGGAAAGAGTGTTAAGCATAGATGGAGAGCTTTGTGAGCGATCAGCATAGGAGGCTATTGAAAACTAACGTTCATCAAAGTGAACTACAAATTCTATGAGGAAGACCTTTTTAGTTTAATTACAATAAACTAACAGTGATCAGGGTGATGATGATAATGACATTTTCCAACTTTGATATTGATTAACAACACTGTTTGCCTTAAGCCCCTTGGTACAGTAGCTTGGTTTAACCACTCCACCAAGGTGGTTTGTTTTGTGGGGGCCCAAACAAACCAAGCACTTCAGCCACAAAAGTGTCAGCCCCTGTCACTGAAGTGCTTGGTTTGTTAAATTGTGCATGTCCTTTTTAATCTAAAACATAAGGGTAGGAGGGACTAAGGATGATTCCATCCTGCACCACTTTTCATTATAAGCTTTACCCAGTTTGCTGTTTTGGTGTAAAGACTATAAGCCTGTTAATTCATCTTCATTTACCTGTAATTGCCTGAGGCCTGTGATTTGCTATTTGTAAAAGTATGTTGGTAATATATTTTTTTCTGCTAGGCATTTATTTTTAGGTTTTAGTTCTTTATTAATGAAAACATTCTATAGGGTCATATAACCAAAACATTACAAAAATGTAGAACCAAAAGCAAAACACAAGGGGTTTGTGTACATGTCTAATATATACAGTATAATGAAAAATATATATATTTTACAGAGAGAAGAAAGTTTAATTCAAAATGATGCTCCAAATCTTTGGGGAAATATTGATGCCTTACAAAAGTAATTATCAAGGACAATGTTAAAATAAAAAGCATAATTGAGATCCTTATGCTGTTTGATTTGAACTAAGTCTCATTACACAGTAAAATCATATTGAATTAGCAAAGGATATTGTATTCTCACTTGCCAGAATCCCATAATTGAATATGCTATAAAGGGACATACAGTACAAGTGTATTAGATTCTTGTTTGTTTGTATATTGCTTTAATAATGCTTAGTATTTAAATGATATATTAATAAAAACTGTATTTCCTATTTTAATGGATTTATTAAATCAATACATTGTATAAGCAGTTCAGATTGAAGCAAGCAGCAAGTAAGACAAAAATTATTTTTGCTAACAAATTAATGGCTGAGAACAATGGGTTCATGAAGAACTCCTTCATGTTCAGAAAAATATTTTATACATTTCAGAGTTTTCCCTGGGAATTAATTTTTCATTTATTGAGTGTATAAGAGCATATTTTATTTATTTTTTCTCAGAAATAGTGTTTTCTACTAGAATTAGCTAAATTCCATATGCCTGAACTATCTGCCATCTTGCTTAACTGGGAAAACAGGAGCAAGTATGCAACATTAGGCAACGGGCATAACAGCAGAAGCAAAGACAGCATTTTGTTATCTGTAATTATTTCAATTAGAATTAGCAGCAAGAAATTCAAATACGTTTTTCCTGGCGAGATCGGATCTGAAAATTGGTGAAATTTAACTTTCCTGCCAATAATGGATGTTTCATATTTTTAATCAGATATTGTTTAAATGCAATCCAAAGGGAAGAACTGAGTCTATCCTGAGCTGCTCATCTTTAATTCCTATTAACTTTATTAAATACAGGTTGAGTCTCCCATATCCAAACATTCCGAAATACAGAATTTTTGGAGGGCAACTGAGATAGTGACAACTTTGCTTTCTGAAGATTCAATGTACACAAACTGTGTTAAATGCACAAAATTATTAAAAATATTGTATAAAATTATCTTCAGGCTGTGCATATAAGGTGTTTATGAAACATAAATTAATTTTGTGTATGTACACAAACTTTGTTTGCACAAAATATTACAATTTTGTATAAGATTACCTTCAGGCTGTTTGTATAAGGTGTATATGAAACATAAATGCATTCTGTGTTTAGACTTGGGTCCCATCCCCTCGAAATCTCCTTATGGTCTGCAAATATTCCAAAATATGGAAAACTCTGATATCCAAATTACTTCTGGTCCCAAGCATTTTGGATATGGGAGACTCAACATATATATTTATGTTTAATTTATTTTTTGAGATTGTTGATTGTTAGCAATACTGTATGTTAAATTGTGCTAATGTGTTAAATGAATATTAGCAATATAATTCTAAGTACTAAAAAATAAAGCTAAAATTTAAATTATACAAAACTTTTTATTTATTATTCTTGTTATTATTATTATTGTAGGTTTATATTATATTGAAAATGCAAGCTGTGAACAAATCTGCATTGAGTGAATTTATTCTTCTCGGTTTTCCCAACATCCACAAGTTCCAGAATATACTCTTTTGTGCTGTTCTCTTGGCATACATTGTATGTATGCCCGGAAACATTACTATCATTATTTTAGTTATAACTGAGCCTTGTCTTCGTAGCCCAATGTACTTTTTCATTGGTTTATTTTCGACTTTGGAGATAATGTTTGTCTCAGTGACTTTTCCAAAAATCTTAGCAATCCTCATTCAGACCAAGAGGACAATATCAGTTTTTGAATGTTTCAGATAGATGTTCACTTTCAATGCACTGGGAGTAACTGAATGCTTCCTACTTACTTTAATGGTCTTTGATCGATATTTAGCTATAAACAGCCCATTGCATTCTGTTATTATGAACAGTAAATTTTGCTCTGAATTGGCTGTACTTCCATGGCTGGTTGGGTTTATTTTCTCTTCTTTCCCTACAATTTCACAATTCTTTTGGACTTTTTTTGGCCCAAATGAGATCAATCACTTCTTCTGTGACCTGACATCACCACAGAATTTGACATGTTCAGACCCATTTGCCAGTAATCTAGTCACAAGTTTGGTTGCTGTAATTTCAGTTGTTTTGCCTTTACTTAGTATAATGGGATTCTACTTTCATACTATAAGGACTGTTTTAAAGATTAAAAGCAATGAGGGTAAAAAGAAACCTTTCTCCACTTGCTCGTCCCACCTCATTGTAGCCTCTCTGCTCTATGATATATGTATCATTGTGTATGTTAGCCCCAAAGGTAGTCATTATAACAAATTCCTTGCTCTGGTGTATACTGTCATCATACCACTGCTGAATCCCTTTATTTATTCTTTTAGAAATAGAAAGATAAAAAATGCTTTTAGAAAATTAATTTGCTTTCCATGCAGTCTCATAGGTAACATGATACTATATAATTTTTATTAAAGTGCAGATGATGTGCAAAATAACTATGGATGACTAAGAACCAGATTGAGATAAAATAGGGCCCTAGGCAGGACACTTATTCGGGGCACCCACTCATGTGTGCATATCCAATAAACCATGATGTTTATTTAGCTTCACTGGCAACATTTCGTATCAAGATAGGGTCCCTCCACAAGCTATACATGCAAATTAAATGAACCTCAAAACTGGCTCAGTAGAGACATCACAGTAATTTCAAAATGAAACATAAATATTGCCACCAACACACTTGTAAAATAAAATTGAAAAAAATACAAAAAGATAGATTAATGGTAAAGCAAAAGTACACTTCAAAGCCAATCCATTGTATAATGGCAGAAGAGACACACATGCAATTGAACTAGAGATGATTGGTCCGGTCCTGCTGAAAACTGAACACACCCGAACTTTGAGGTTTTGTGTAGAAATGAGTCCCAGCTCAGATCACTTTGGGGGTTTCAAGTAAAACAGAGTCCCAGCTAGGGTATTCTTGCAAGTTAGATCTCATATCTAAAAACTGGATCTCGTGTGTTTTCGATTGCATGTAAGACCCTCCTTCATGATTTCAGGAGCCACATTTGGTCAAAATTGACTGGAAAAAGTTATTGATGTTAATAATACTATAGGAACAAAACACGTCCAAGTTACATGATTTTAGCTGTGGTTTTAAAGAAATCCAAAACCAAACCGAGAGTGATTTTGCCAAAACTAAAATGCGATAACGATTTATAACCAAAACCAAACATGGGTGTCTGTGCACATCTCTAAATGGAACAGTAGCAGTCATGTTTTACAAATGCAACCCAAAAGACAGCAAATGCAGTCACTAAAGGATAACCAACTAAAAAACACGGGTCCAAATGGATTGATTGGCGATCTATAGGAAAAATTAGCATAAGTAAAGCACTGTACTTAATAGATTGGTGTGTGTGTGGGCGCTTACTGATTATCTTTTGCTCTGATGGGTCAGTATAAAAGTAGGTTCGTGTGTGCTGATGTAGCCTTCCTTTATAATAGATAATACCAGAGGAAAATGCAGCTACAGTAAGTGTTTTTGGTACAGTGCATGTGGTATTTCTGATAAAAATCATGAACAAAATAGCAGACATGAAATTGTAAAAAACTTATTGTATGTGGATAGAAGGTCTGAAAATGCTGCACAGGTGCTACAGTATAGAATCCAGTGCATTAAATGTAGATCTTATGAGGATAATGGGTGCTGGCTGGGAGGTGGAGGAGCAAAAGTGCCTGTGTGCGTGTTTGTGTGTGCACATGGGAGTTTGCTGTGCATAGATCCAGTAAGTCTGAAACTTGATAAATTCACAGTAAATCTAGAAACAACCACCACCAAACAATCACAGATACCATACAGAGCATACTTAAACTGACCAAGCAACCATTACTATCATTATCCTTGAAGAAGGTAGAATACTGAAACATGTTGGATCCACACCTCAACATACTCTTTAGAATTGCCAACTTACACCTGTGACCCTGAACATCTTCCACAGTGCTACCAACTAGCCAGGGAGACAATGGGCTACACTGTCAGCAGTACTGACAACCTTTTTCACCTCATAGCTGATGGAATATGGGGTGCGTTTCTGCACTTTCCTCTGTGATGCTCCATTACCAGAAGCATTTTACTTTACCAAGATAACCACCGATTCTTAGTCTGCTCATGCAAAGTGCCATCTTGTCACTGTGTTTGAGGATCACAGTGGTACATGGCTGTATACCACTTAGCTCCATGAAGGTCACCGCAATCTCCTGCTGCCAGTGTCTACATACATTACTGGCTGGTCCACTTTGATAAAGCCCCCACGATATAGGGGCATAACGCGTCAGAGGACCCCCTGGTTGTTAGTACTTTTTGGAGTGACAAGCTTGGAATTCCGGACCACCATATACCAGCCAATTCAAACAGAAGTGAGCACTCTTTTTCATCCTACCTGATCTTCAAACATTGCAGCATGCCCAGCTGGTGAATACGGGAGATGGAGGACTTGCTAATGCAGCGTCAACCCCGCTCCGGCGGCTGCCTTTGGAGACACAAGTAGCCAGATCCATTCTCACCTTCTAACAGTGGTTTGAGACAATCGCTACAAATACAATACTGCAGATATTTTGGAACTATTCCTAGCTACATCACAGCTTGTTCACTTATTAACCAACCCAATTGGATAACTTGTGGAATTTTTAACTGGATTAATTATCACTGCTACAGCAATTTCCACGCAATACTGCAGTATAAATGATGTGTACACACACAAAAGATATTACTCTATAAATTATCATCATTGCATTATACGTGTAGATAATTAACATTTATGTTTATATAGATCTGCAAGATTTATTATATTTATATACATTTCCAGTATTTAATATTTACTATTAAGATTTGTTTATATATATATATATATATATATATATTTATTTTTTTAATTAACTTTTCTTTCTATTTTTATTATTTTTTTAGAATTATCATGTTTATTATGTATTGATTATCTATGTGCATCTAGCATGAGAGATCTTTATATTATATATATTAATTGCAAGTAATATAATAAATTAATTTATCTATAAACAATGGAGCTTTGATTGCTGTATTGTATTGTTCTGTCATCTAACAATTGTTAGATTTTCATTAGCGCAGTCCTCTTGATAGATATATTTATTTCTGGTCCATTGTATGCTCTGCTTCCTTCATCTCCACTATCCATCTGTGTATCTGTGAGTATGCCTGTACTATATTTGTGCACTACAAATAAACCAAAGCTCCTGGTTAAGTCTATTCGGCTGGTATGTTCCAATAGTTCTTTCTGTTGGTGTCTACTATTCATCACTTGTGTGTACCACAGATTAATACATACATATCAACAATATCAAGAGACTGGCTGACAAAGACAGGCATGATCCACATGGAGAGTGACCACAAGAAGAGTGATCTGTCCCATCATCACAACCACACTGCACCACAGTGTACTGCTATGAAGAGAGTAGCTACTTTGTGGGCTGAAATACCTGAAAGGATCCAGCACAGGCTACCCCCAGACAAAACCAATTTAACAGTAAGGTCACCCAAATCCCTATTACATACTATAGAAATACCTCCACAGCTAAAGACTCCACTACAGACTTTATTAATTAAGTACCTGCATTTGGCATATAATTACAGTAGATCTTCAGGTTTGTACAATCTCATGCAGCCCATTGTAGTGATGAATACTGACAGTGGTGATTCTAGGGGTGGGCAAGCAGGGCTATTGTCCAGAGAGCTGCAAGCTGAGGGCACCAAAGGATACTTTCACCGTGAGCTCTGCAAACTCTAGAACCAACCTTGGAAATCTAACATCAATGGCTTTGCAAACATTGTTGGTCAGGAGTCGATGCTCAATGTTTTCACCATCGTTGGTGAGAGGTTGTTCTTTCCCTGGAGAGATCTGTGTGTTAACTGCAGGGCCCTGAAATGCAGTACCAACGAAGCAGTATTTATGGTGACAAAAGCATTTATATTATTACAGTATGAGGAATAAATGGATCATATTGTTGCTGTCTTGTGTTCAATTCAACTCCAATAGAAAACCATCTGTAATGATGAAACTGCAAATTGAGTGATCATATCCTGTTGATTGTACATAGCTATGAATGGACATTGTATGACCATTTACTGTACATTATTTTCATATGCCAAAAAAAAAGTAATTTTTCTTACTGAATACTACAATTATTCCTGGTATGTATACAAGATATCAATTGTCATTCTATGATAATACTACAGGGGATTTTTAGGCTGTCATTTCTTTATAGGCAATCTGAAAAAGCATTATTCATTTGTGTTATAAGGAGATAGGATTGTGTGGTACATTTGCAACATTGGTATATAAAGAGCCAACTATTTGGAGTTGCTCAGTGCTGCTCTAGAAAGACACCGCTCAATGTAGTCTAGGCATAATTCCTTCTCTGTAATGCCTTGCACATCATATACTGAGTTACATTATCTGGATGCAGTCATTAGGCCGACAATAACAATGTTAAAATGTCAACAGGCAACATGTCGACATTCTCTGAATGTCGACATTAGAGTTAGGCTGCAGGATAGAAGGGTTAGGAACTATGGGGGAATATGGTTAGACATTAGAGGGAAGGTTAGGGTTTATGGGTAGGGATTAGGGATAGCAAGAGAATATGCACTGGAACACCACTCCGGCAGATGACTCCGTCAGAAGTGAGTCACATGACTGCCAGGACCAGGAAAATGCTGCTACAGCCAATGCAGCAATTGGGAGCAGGTAAGTGACCACTGGGCCACCAGGGATGATTTGTCAACATTCTGTCATGTTGATATTTCATCAGTATTGACATGATGAATGTCAACATGGTCAATGTCAACACTTTAAGCTTATGTCAACATTCTCATGTTAACATATCATACCACACCTGAGTTATCTGTCTGTGAATACATTTGTCTTTGGTGCAACTGAGAGATTACTTCCAGACACTCTCACTCTGCATTTGGATGTGCTGATTGCTCAACAGTTTGACACAAATGAACATTAGGCTATCTTGATCACAGTTTTGTTTGACTTATTTCATGGTAGGTATCAACCTGAGTTTGGTACCAATCAATGGCAGCCTTGGTGCCTAACACTTTATCTACTGTTAATGTTGGGATCTCTAACATTCATATAGTTTCTCAGAATGTACTATGGCTCAATTCTTCCAAAAAGAAGAAAAAGGTGCCATCTCATTTAAAAAAACTGACACGTAATGTTGCTTTTATTTTAGGAGATCCATTAGTGTTTGGATTGGAATTCAGCATCAAAGGAGTCCTAGATTGAAAAATGTATTGCATCCTATAGCAAAAAGATTTACATTGTGCTTCGAATGAGTCTAACCAAGTTTTCACTCTTACCATCTACTAGCTCTTTTAACAGTGAGACACTTCAAATCTGATAGTGGACTAGGATCTAAATAAAATTGATGTTCCTAAATTAGACAAATCTAATCGCACAGTGACTCACTTAATTTATCACTGCTCAAAAACATCCTGTCCTGTGTAATCCATGGGACAAGGTATTTTCTTTCCATGCCCACTCTTATAGATCATTCTCTAGAATAGATTATTTGTTGATGCTCAAATATCTTTTCCCTAGAGTTGATAAAACCTCAGTCAATGATGTTCTGGTTTCTGACCATGCTTAGATCTCATTAGCCTTGTTCTCCCATATTCCACATCCTGATTTTTGTTCCTGCTGTTTCCCATCCCCTCAAACGTCCTCAAATGATTATTGTAGCAGTTTAGAACACTAGAAGGATCAAATTTTGTTTTAGGAAAGGTGGAACTCTGGGGTCTTAGCTCTCACATTTAGCTAAAAACAGATTACCACAACATACATGATATGATTTTTAAGGCTGTCACAAACCCGGATGATAACCTGAATTTATACACAGCATTTAGGAAACTCATGGAGGAATTTCACTTATTTAATGCCCAACTACAGTTAGATTATACAAAGGAAAAATTCTTTAGATGGGGAACAGGGTGTACAGGACACCATGCATACAATCATTCAAAACTAGCACAGATTATTTCAGAAATGTCAATGGTATTATGAAATTTTATAGAGCATATCCCTGATCATCCATCTTTACATGCCCAACTCTTGCTATAACCAGATTTTTTTAATACCACCATAAATGAGACTGGGGTTCTCAACATAATTACTTTGTGCCATAACAACAAATTCTCAGATCCTGAGATTTTTTTTAATTTTTCAAATGTCCTTGCCTAATTGTGGTACCTTTTTTACCATGATTTTTCAAAAATTGCACCCACAACAATCTTTGTACCTTTTATTTCAATCAGGTGCAAACCTTACTTATACCTAAACTTATATAGTCTTAAATCCTCCTACTGATAATGATGCTTAACCAATATGTTAAAATCTTAGTTAATGATTTTTGCCAACAGGTTACAGTGCCCCTTGCCAGCTCATCTTAAACCTCATCAGCTACGATTTACACCAAACAGACACTTTTTTTTAAAAGGAGAAAGAATGACATTTGCTGTATTTGTTGCAATGATGGAAAAAAAATTTGATTTCTAATTCTCTAAGTCTTGATGCATAAAAGACCTTTGACAGTGCCTCATGGACTAGGGCATACAGCAACCCCTTTGGTCTTGCTTGATGTTGGCACAAAATGCATTAATAAGAATGATTATTTATGATTATTCATTTCTAATCTCTGCTACTCCCAAACCTTTATGTTTCACAAAATACTGTCAAACATAATAAATTTAGAATGGTTTTTAGCTTTACAGTGAATCAGGAAAAATCCGTAGCAATGAAATTCAATGATGAAACCAAACCAAAATACAGTAGCATCAACACATGAAATTAACTTGAGGAAAATCTCCATACCTAGGTACAGTATACAGCTCGCAAAAGACCTTCATACTTTTTACTTAAATATAAAACACCTGATTAAATCCTCCTTTAATGAAATTAATAATTGAAAAAAAGTATCCTCCTTTCATATCTGGGTAGTGCCTACCTGGTAAAAAGTATTACATTGTCTAAGCTATTGTATCCCTTCAAGTCTTGCCAATAATACCCACCCCCGGGAAAAAGAGACTGCTCCACCGGGAATTCTAGAAGTTTAAATGGCAGAACAAAGGACCATACTTTTTAAGGTCAACAACCCACAATAGAGGGGAGTGTTCATTTTCTTAACTGAAAGCTTTATTTCAGTTTTATGGCTGTATTTTTGTTATGAGGCTGGCTTTACCAGGCAGAAAACTCAGCAAATATATCAGTTGAGCAGACTCTCACACCTGCTGTAGTATGTCTCTGGCTTAGTTTTACTGTATATCTCCTTTGGCCTGTCCTTCCATCCAGGGCCAGATTAATGCTTGTGGGGCACAGAGTAAATGAGTTTTGGGTTCCCCTTCAAGCCACACAGAGCCTATCCCCCCAAGTGAAACAGAACCTCCTTCTCCCCCCTTCTCAAGCCACAAAGATCTTACCAACCTTTCTCCCAAGCCACACTGAGCCTACATACTTGACTAACCTCTCAATTCCAGCAGAGCTGCTCCTGAGTCCCCTCATAAGCATCACAGATGACATGTGTCACTTGACATGGATAAGGGACTTGGCATCCACTCTGTACTGTATGCAACAGCACTGACTGTGCTGTTGCATGCAGAAAAACAATGCCGTGGCAACTTAGCCCCCATCTGGGAACAGGTACCACAGGACACCTATTTTCAGCAGGATCACATCAACCCTGTGTGTGTCTTTCAGTGTGTGGGGTCCCCAGGGTGACTGCCCCTGTCACCCCTCTCTTAATCTGGCCCTGCTTCCATCTGAGGCACAGGACAATCCTTTATTGATGTTCCACATGGGTTACTTAAAAAAAATCTGAATATTCAGTATACTCTATTCCATTCCTGGGAAATCATGAATTTCAAACTTATTATATTATAATTGGGTGAAAAAACGGAATCAACAATGCCAGAAAATGTGTAGACACTTCTGCACTTTGACCGTTGACTAATTCTCAAGCTCTTACTTCCAATGATCTATCCACCACCCTTTTATTTGCAGGCCTTTAATGCTACAATGCTTACATTCCCCGGCTATGAACCTAGCTACTTATGACTTGTGTAATGACCTTGACCACATTTTGGTTCAGCCTTTTAAGGAACAAAAAAAGCTATTTTAAATAATATCAGGCTTCTCCAGGATTGATTTTGATTTCACTCATATATTGTTACATTGCTTAACATAACTTGAAATATTATAGGAAACTATAACACACTCATGTGCCACACTTGCAATAACTACATAAAGAAAAATATTTCTAAAATTATTTCATAGAGGGTATTTGTCTACTCAATGGCACTTTTCAGTGGGTTTCACTTATACTTAAACCTGTGAACAGTGTGGCAGCCAGGAAGTGTCCCTGTTCCATTATTTGTGGGGGTTTCCCAATATTAAACAATTTTAGTGACCGTTAAGTACAACTGTTTGCTCATACCAAAATTATTGAATTACACCACACTCACAGGTGGTGTTGGACACAATTGATCCTCCCCTAAAACAAACATAAGGAAGCAGGAAATTACTCACCATTGTATCAGCAGTACCCAGGAATGGATCAAGGATCATACTCCCTCCATGCCCCTTTTTAATGCAAAGTTTACTTTGTCCTTATGATGGAATGTATAGAAAAATCACTCCCTTAAGAACACTCTACAAAATTGTTCTTTTGAGTTATTAGAGAGCTTTATTGATACTTTCCTTTTTCTCCTAAAAAGAAAACATAATTTTGCTTTCATATGAGCACCTGGTACATATTTAGAATTTTACTGGAGGATACGTTGATCTTTCTTGAAGTCGATGTGTATGTTTAATTAATTTGCTGCTTGATCATTGTTTATTCCAAGATTCTGCATCAAGCATAGTTTATCCTTTTGTTAGTTATAGTTTCTTGGTGTCCACATTGGCCCATTTACCCATTTAAAAAAACAAAACATTTTGTTAAAAGGTCAGAGAAGACATAAATGACTGTGGTCAAGATGAAAATCAACATAGTATGACCAGAAATGGCAATGTGTATATTCCAATTTGATCAACATAAAGACCAGTCATTAATCAAATGGTCCCAAAATCCCCAAATACCTCTATCAACTAGCATGTTGAAGAGGGACCCCACATAAAAATTTATCATACCGGTTGCAAGTGTTTCTAAATAGTACCAAGAAGTCAAGTGTACCACTTATTTGTTATATCAATTCTATTTAACCTCTATATCATCTCTATTTAGCGTTGCGTATGCACATGAAATAATTGCTTTCCAGACTTTGAGTGTGGTTCCAAAGCACAAAAGTTATTATTCACATAAAAGCAGATAGTTACACGCCTTGATCTATAATACAATTAGCGCAAAGGTTATACAATATACAAGGTACAGTCAATACATACGCATGTGCTCTGGAATCAGATTTCCTGGCATCCACTATGAAACCTCTGTCAACAGAAAAAAGAAAGATGACTAACTACCAGATCCAGGATGCTTGCATATAAACCCTTGCAGAGATAGGCAATACAATAGAACAAGTTGGCATAATCCCATTGGTTCTTCTTCCTGGTTCTTCTGTTGCGATACACTTTATAGGTCAGTTTGTATTGCAATAGTTCAGCCTCCAACAGCTCTTTGTCTCCATTTTTCTGCCGAAGAACAAGTCTAAAATGGCTAATAAACATTACATTACAGAGTACATTTTAATGACTATCTCTGTATGATCCATAATTTGCAGATGCATGTTGCGATCTCCTTGCCGATGGAACCAGAAACCTGTAAATAAACAGTGGTTTAGAATAGCACCAAACACGGTCTGTTTATCATGTACTAAACCCTAGATATCAAAATACCTGTATTTCACAATAAAATAGCAAATATAACCTTTAATATTAACCTTAATGCTAGGGAACCTTTTTATATAAGTATGCAATGTGTCAGTGTGGGGATATTAAGAAAGACGCTAGTATGCGTTGTGCATCTACGTGTTTGTGGAGTACACCATGGTACGTGCTTTGTGGGGTTGTTCATATTATATGTAGTAATAAATGTACGTATTAGTATAATTGCGACTTTTAACCTGGGGCAGTGGCAGTTGCACAACGCTAATAATCAACAGCGTTGTACACAGGGTAACGTACAATAGCTACTATGCGTGTTATGTTTTATGGGTAGAGAGCTTTGCTAAACAATGCAACTATGCGCTGTGCGCCTTGTATATTATATGTATGATTTAATGTGCGTATGGGGTATGGTGGGATTTTAAACAATATGCAGTTGCAATGTAGTCGCACAATGCTAATAATAGCATATGAGCATCGCACATAATGGTTTCATGCTGACAATGCAAGATGGCGTAATCAGGGGCAACATAAAATGGTGTTGTGCAGATTCTAATTTTACAATTTAGGTCTCAGCCAATCATCTGGCTTCGACATTCCACCCTTTGATAGCAAATAATATGCTATCACACTATGGTCTTAAATTTATTTTTAGTCTTAGACCAATGAAATATTATTTAATGTTATATTATGGGATGGCACAAGGTGGTTCTTAAATCATCAATAATGTGTCTCTGGGAGGGACATAAAACTACCCTTATACACATACCGTGGATCTTGGGAGACCATGGGAAGGATGTGGGGATGTACCTAACCTATAAAGGAGGTTTTGTAGGGGATAGGGACTTACATTATTTAAGGTGTTTAAAATAACATTTCATAATACATTTCATGCATCGCTAAATCTATACATCATCTAATGGTACATTCTAGTTCAGGGTTGTAATGCAGTTCTTCATTTACCTCAGTATTCATATTGTTACTACTGACCACCATCATAATTTCATTCCTTTGATTAACTTTAGCATTACATTTTCCACATTTCAACACAGCAGGAACACACCTGACACATAAGCCAATTACTAAGATGACAACCAATATCAGGATCAGAAGTTTACCTATACCAGCAATCATTTCTTGGACCCACTCTCCTAGGGTTCAACCAAGAAACCCATTCTTCTACCTTTTCCTCTACTTCAGCCACTGAAGCATTATGGTTCTTCCAAAATTCCAATTTTAACTGCAGAATTTCGTCCATCTTCCAGTCTATCACCTCCTTGGGGTCACTAGTATCGTTTGATGTAGGTGCAACACTTTACACCAAACTGGGTGGCCAAAGATACACAATACCCTCCAGTGACAGCTGTTATATAATTTAACACTAGTCTATGTTTCACAAGTTCTTTCTTATAAGCTTGCAACTCCCTACCTGTATAGCTAAATGTGTCATCATACATCTTGGTGATATTATCTATTAATTTAGCAAGATCTTGAATATATCTGAAATTGCGAGTACCCCGAGCAATCCTGGTGGGATCCAATGCTACCAAAACTTGAAAGCCAGTTGTTTCACTAATCAATTGTGTGGCTTTATGTACATCACCAGGTATCATGTTTCTCTTGTCACGGTGTTCATACTGTGTGTGAAGATATGGTGATGGTGTGTTTTTATGAATACCAAGCATTTCACCATGTGTAAGGGTCATAACTTCTGGAACTACTCTTCCCAGGGAACACAAACCTTCAGAACTCGGAGAGAGACACTTATACGCTCTTCTACCACATATAAAATATACATAATCGGGGAGAACATAAGGGCTAGTAAACATCATTAACCCACACAGTTCCCTAGCAAGTGATCCTATTTCAGGTTCTCCCATTTGACTCATGCAAGTTTCTGGTTGTATTATCTTGGCACAATATCCTTCTGGTACTCTACCAACCATTTATTTGGTGGAACTTAGTGTATATTTATACCGGAAGTGTCTTCCACCTAGTCTAATTGTGCGTAAAAGTTCAAGATTCATAGGTTCATTATCAGCTCTTAGTGAGAAGGTCATCGTCTGGTTATTCCCCGTCACCTCCCAACCTGGTTTATTGAAGTTGGTGATGTTCAAACATAAAAGTGATCTATCTACTTGGTACTGGTGGAGTTTAAAATGAGGTAGTTTGGACATAAGAAATTTTCTCTCCAGTGTATCTCTTCTTTGCGATTCTAAAACCTCATAGACATTCAATGGGAATGGCACTAACCCTAAATTATGCTGTACTTGAGGAATGTGAGAGCATACCCAACACTTTGTTTGGTCTGAAAACTTTGCCCACTATGGTATGATAATCCTCTAAAGGATACCCACCCCAATACGGGTTATACTTAGGTTGGCACCGTTGGATGCATCTCTCATCGACTAGGGACCCACAGAACTCACACATACTATAATCCTCAGATGATAGACCTTCACACTGTCTCCGGGTTTGGTCAGATACTCCCCCGATTGGTTTAGCACTCCTTCTCCCAACTCCACTCCATCAATATCACCATCAGCTCTCCTCTCCATTATCTGTCCTCTGTCACAGAAACCAGATATCCCAAAACAACCCAGAATGATGAAAATTCTGGGAGAAAACACAAAGATAACCACAGCAGGCCACTCCATTGCTGAAAACAATGATCTACAAATTTCTTTAGCTCAGGTGTCTCACTGTAACCTTTAACCCTCCCAGAACAGACTCGCAATTGACAGGTCTACATTATCTGCCTCTACTCTGCCTTGTCTCTCCACTGGTTGGTTGACTTTCTTACAGTGAGTGGAATGGACCCAGGTATCTCTCTCTGCCACTTTCAAGGAAGTTGTAATCGTCAGCAACACTTGATATGGACCTTGCCACCGATCTGTCAAACAACCTGAATGCAAGAAATTCCTGATCATAACAAATTCTCCCAGTTCAACATCATGACAGTTTGTTTCTGGCATATCATGTGACAACAATTTCAGTTTCTGCTGTTGCAGTTTCATCTGTTTACTCATTGTTATAAGATACCTTACAGTAACCTTGTTGTTACTTTTCAAATCTTCCTGCTGACTTACAATCAAATGAGGTTGTCTACCAAACAGTATTTGAAAGGGGGACAGATTGAGGGGGGTCTAGGAGTTGTCCTGATACTATGAAGGACCAGTGGTAGTGCTTCTGGCCATCCCAGTCCAGTTTCTGCCATGATCTTATGTAATTTATTTTTAATAGTACCGTTCAACCTCTCCACCTTGGCGATGGCTTGCGGTCGGTAAGGGGTGTGAAGTCTACTATTAATACCCATCAACTTACACATGTTCTGGAAGACATCACCTGTGAAATGAGTACCCCTATCACTTTCAATAATTCTAGGGATACCGTATCTGCATACCAACTCCTGAACAATCTTTTTAGCAGTGAACACAGCAGTATTAGTGGCAGCTGGGTATGCCTCTACCCAATTAGAAAACACATCTGTTTAAACTAATACATACTTGTGATTCCTGCAGGGTGGTAATTGGATTAAATCAATTTGTATTACCTGAAAAGGTCCGTCTGTGGGAGGAATGTGGGATGGCTCTGTTGGTATTATTTTTCCAATGTTCTTCCTCAAGCATGTCAAACAGGACATTGCCCTCTTGTCGGTTTGAGAAGAAAAACCTGGTGCACACCAATATGCCCTGACCAACTTGTACATACCCTGCTTTCCCAGGTGAGTCACACCGTGTGCTGCCTCAGCCAAGCTCGGGTAGTATGCCTTGGGTGCCACCGGCTTACCTTGTCCATCTCTCCAGAGTCCAGAGGACTCTTGCCCACATCCCTTAGATCTCCAGACTGCCTTTCCTGAATGGAACACAAATTTTGCATCTCAATTAATTTCTGCATATCAATCATTTGGAAAACCATCATCATTTGATTAATTGGCATGTTTACTCTTAACCCTGCTGCCTATTTGGCAGCTTCATCTGCCCTGTTATTGCCCAGTGACACCAGATCATCTTCACATGTATGGGCTTTACACTTAATGATGGCTACTGCTTTGGGAATTTGGATAGCTGTCAATAGTCCTTTTATATGTTTTGAGTGTGCAACTGGTGTGCTTGCTGCTGTCATAAAATTTCTTAGATGCCATAGAGCACCAAAGTCATGTACTTCCCCAAAGGCATACCTAGAGTCAGTGTAGATATTAGCAGATTTGCCTTTTGCTAATTCACATGCTCTCCTTAGTGCCACCAGATCCACCACTTGGGCCGAGTGAGGTGGACCAAGGGGTTCGACTTCTATGATGTCTTTGTCATTTACAACAGCATAACCTGTACATAACTCTCCAGTGTCAGTTTGTCTATGAAAACTCCCATCCGTGTAAAATGTCACATCTACATTTTCTAAAGGTGTATCATGTATGTCAGGTCTTGCAGTAAAGGTCTGATTTAAATATTCCATCATGTGTATCAGTATACCTGCAGAACTCACCTTTCACCAGCAACTCACCTCTCTCAACCCTTTGTGCATCCTGAGGCACAATGGTAAATATGTTGCTGGGTTTAACGTACTGCACCATTTGACGGTGATGTTTGCAGGTGCTATTAGAGCTAGTTCCCATTTTGTGAACCTAGCTGAGGAGACATGTCTTGTTTGGGCCGAATTCAGCAAAGCAGATACAGCATGAGGTGTATAAACAATCATATCATGGCCTAATACTACATCCTCACTCTTACTGACCAATAGAGCAGTTGCTGCTACACTTCTTAAACACATTGTGAGTGATCTTGCCTCAATGTCCAATTGTGCAATGTAGTATGCTACGGACCTACTGGCATTACCATGTTTTTGTGTGAGGACACCTGCTGCACAAAGGTCAGCTTCTGTACAATACAAATCAAAAGGTTTTTCATAATCAGGTGTTCCCAATGCAGGTGCTCTTGTCAGACTATCCTTAAGATTAAGGAAAGCCTGCTCTGTTTCCTCTGTGTGTTCAACACGATCGGGATTTGAGGAATAGACTAAGGACCTCATTCAGAGTCGGTCATTGCGGCTGCACGGTCATAGGGGAAAGGGGCTGGATATGCAAATGAAGCAATCACAAGTTGCGTTCCTAAGATGAGATCGTTAGCTGAACGACTGAGGGTAAGAAGCAGTTGTAAGACTACATCACGCCCCCTTCTCGGTCACCACACACATCATCTCCTGGGATATACGGATTAATCGTGACCATCAGGAACCATCGGAGTTGGTAGTAGAGCTTAAGGTTGACCATACCCTCTCTTAAGCACTACAATCAAGTCAGTGTTCAAACCTCCCATGTCACGTGTGCCATGACACTACTTTGTTAATTATGCACTCCCATTAAATGCCGTTCGCATAATTAGGCATGCCTGCATTCGGATCTCCACTCCCCTGTTTTCAAGCACCTTCCCCTGTTACCACCCACAAATGGTTCAATCTGTCACTCAAACTAATGACCTGGCTGTGTTCAAGGAGAGATAAATTTCTGATCGTAACAGCTAGTTTGCGCATCGCGAACTTTATGCATGCGCAGTTTAGCGAACATTGGCTGTGTATGACCGTGCGGCCGCAACGACCGACTCTGAATGAGGTCCTAAGTCCTGTAATGGTAAAGCCAAAATAGAAAAACCTGGGATCCACATTCTGCAGTATCCACACATTCCCAAGAAGGTACGGATTTGCACGCTACTTTGCAACGCGCATGCAATGCTATTTCTGTGCACACTTCCTTGCTTCATACACGCAACACTAGTTTGCATCACATGCACACCACTAAGCCACATGTTACCCTCGTGCTGCCATAACTTCAAGCAATCTTTAAATGTTACCCTTTTCTTCAGAGACTTCAGTAAACATATACTGTCTCTGAGATTGTTCAGAATCTCCGAATCAAAGCTACAAATCTTGGGAAAGGTGTTCTACATTTCTTCGTCATTTTGACCCATATGCAGTAGCGTACGCTCCATACTTTTCAAACATAACATATCTGGCCGATCCTAGCAACCCTTCCACCAGCAGAACATCATCGACCATTACTAGAGATTGCCTTGCACCCATCTGAGGAAACGCTTAGCAATTTCTAGAGAATTTTGATTGGTGAATGATTTTCAGTGAGCTACGTTCACTTACTCCTTCCCTTTATACACAGCAGACCCGCCTGGCATTAGTCGGCCTGTTTAACAAGGAGCAGAATATCCACCTATTGAAAATTATTCTACTTGCGATGATATTAACTCAAGCTTCCGTCGCTCGCTTCCTACTTTGAGTTTACTCCAGCTGGTAGCATCTAGAAGTTCTAATTAAAATAAGTGTTCTCTTTAGTAAAATAATAGTAATAATAGTAACAATAATCTTTTCTCTCTATAGTAAAATAATAATTAATAATTTGTGCTCTTTAGTAAAAAATAATAAATAATAATAATAATCTGTGCTCTTTTATATAATAATAATAATGGGTCCTCTTTAGTCTAATTATAATCTGTCCCCTATTTACTTTTATAATCTTTGCACCCTTTAGTCTAATAATAATATGTGTCCACTTTGA
Source organism: Taudactylus pleione (assembly GCA_031769625.1). NCBI lineage: Eukaryota > Metazoa > Chordata > Amphibia > Anura > Myobatrachidae > Taudactylus > Taudactylus pleione. The sequence goes on from JAUIMM010000586.1 coordinate 3,073,835, forward strand.
TAGAATGATAATATGTGCTCCCTATATTAGAATAGTAATAAACTGTTTCCCCTTTACTGTAGTTTTTAAACATTATGGGGCTGATTCAGAGTCTCACACACAAAGTCAGCTGGAGGCTTCCACAGAAGTCAGAGTTACTTCCCTTCCTAATATGCATGACTCAGGATCACACAGCACTTTTGACACGCACACACACCACACTCCCATGGCGCTCCCACAATTCAGGGTGGTTTTGTGCGATTGCATTGTCACTGCCATGTTCACACTAAAAAATGCTCTGTTTCACAGAAGCCAAAATTAGCACTGACAAATGCAAAGATGTGTAAATTTGCATCTGCCGATGGCTGTAGGCAAATACTCGCCATTTTCTTCCATTAAGAGAGATCTGTGCAACTCAGGCCCAATGTGTGTCCCCAACAGTGTAATCAAAAATATAATGTGTCTTTTAATATATTAATGTACCGCCTTCATTTTATCTTCATATATATTGCAATTATAATAATAATTTGCCCCATGTTTTCTTTACAGTAGTGTAATGCCATGATCCGCTCCCCTCACCGGTTGTTTTGAACCCCTGTGTTGCTTCGCTCTTCTGAGCATCACCTCTTGCCTGCACAGACAGTGTTGTGGCAGATAGCACCCAGCAGTCAGTGGTGGTCTGCCTGTAACCTTGCCCCTTCATGGTAGGGGGTGGAGCACTAAAATAAAGATGCACACCAATGATATCCCCAACACTCCAGCAGAAAAGTTCAACACTGGCAACATGCAATAATTTGGCAGATATTTCAAAAAGTTTTAACAGCTATCTGTAATAGAGTTGTGAGGTTCTGAATTTGTTGTGGACCCGGGGTGGTGATAGGAGCAGACAAAGATGCAGACTTAAATGAGAAAGTGGGATTTTTAATAAGTGACTTAGAAGACATGGGAATGGCAAATGAAAAAGTCCAGGTATAGCACTAAAGTGCTCTTGATAACTGTAGTGTGGGGTTAATGGAGAAATGTCCAGATAGGGACAGGCAGGAACAGTCCAGTATACAATTATATTGAGCTGTAACAGAATGCAGGTATGATGAGTTGTAACTAAATGCAGGTTTGGTGAGCTGTAACAAATGCAGGCTTGAGGTAATGAAGTCCATCTGGCAGGGAAACAGCAGGTTCAGGTAGGCAGGCAGGTGAAAGGTATATGGAGGGTGCAGGGTAAGTCCAGCAGGTTGGAGCAGGCAAGGTTTAGGCTAGAAGCATATAACAAGCAGGCAGGTAAGGCACAGGTACTCTCTCTCAGCCACAGCTGAGAAACAGGTTGCACTGGCAAAGGAAGGAAGGCTCTGGACATTCCTAAATACTCAGTGCTGCGTTGTGACTGGCTGGAATGAGCACATGACCTACCAGGATTGGACAGCCGGAATCACATGGCCGCAGGCAAGATGGCGGTGCCCATGCTAACGGAACGGAAACACCACCAGACCCCACCAGGCCTAGTGACAATGCACCCACACAGAACCACTCGCAGCCAATGCTTCTCGCCAAACACCAGCACCGTTGCCAGAGACCCCCCGCCATAACGACCTCACAGGTAATACCCGGTGACTACCATGCCGAGAAACCCTGGCGGTGACAAGAGTCAATCATATAAAATTGCAATTAAGATCTTGCACGTAGATATACCTCTTGCTGGGGATGGAAAGCTTTATACAAGCCTCCTACTGTATAAACCACCATTTTTTCTCCTTATCGTGGGTCTGGAATTCTATACAACAGACTCTTAAAACTCTGGGCCATTGGCTAAACAGTGGCTGAGTGGTAACAATAGAGTGCATACACCATTAAGAAAATTCCAAATACAGCCCATGAGTCAGAAAACCTGTACAAAAAGCATCTACATCCTGGACCGGAACAGAGGACTTTTTTATTTTTAGCTAACTTGACTAGATTGGTTTGGTGTTGTCCAATTGGATTGGGATGAAATAATGAAGAAATGTTCAAGATTTATTTATAGTAATGAGATTGATCTATAATCACCATAGTGTTAATGGTATTTATCTAGTGTATGAATTACTACAATGTTCATGTGAAAGGAATGGAGGATGTCTGGGTGGTGCCCACTATGATAACCTCACTCCTGCAGTTTAAGGAGATGTATAGCTTTCATTATAAGAGAGTAAAGGACAATCTAGTCAAGGTACAGTGTCACAGACAGATTTTATCAGCTTATAACCAAAACTGTTGCTATACCCTCCTCCAGCACTGGAGATATTCCTCTTTTTTCATGTTAAAGGAAGCCTATGCCATATATGCCACTGTACTCCCAAAGACATTATAACACTTCCCTTTTTCTGAGTTTGAGAATGAGGAGTTTGCAGCTGAGAGAGCAGCAAGGAGAGAGATATATTGCAATTGCAATTATAATAATAATTAATTTGCCCCCGTGTTTTCTTTACTGCAGTGTAGTGCCATGATCCGCTCCCCTTCCCGATTGTTTTGAACACCTGTGTTGCTTTACTTATCTGAGGACTTCACACTTCTGAACATCATCTCTTGCCTGACTTAACTACTTGCTGTGGGAATGCTTGTAGCTGCACAAGAGTAGACCCAAGAAAGTTCCTATCAGGGGGATATCTGTTGACACTGCTTGCAACTATTCCATCCATCCATGGCATAAACCTCTGCTCATCCTGGCACACAACACCTAACAAAGGGCCTTATTTATCAACAAGTTTTATGATTAATCAGCTCCCATCTGTCATATGTTTGAAAAATTACAGTTGGGAGCAGATTGGCTGGAGCACCATTTATCATATGCAATGAGTTTTAGCACTTACTGTGAATGATTAAACTCATTAATAAATAAGGCCAGAGGGTGAAGAAGATTTGAGGGTATTGTTAAAGGCTCCAGTGGGTCAGCCCTACAGTAGTATCTTGCCACTTACCCAGACAGCTGAGCTTCAGGAAGTTATCATCTAGGAAGGTAGAACTGAGGGATTCTCAGGTGAGAGTAAATTTTGTTAACTGTGTGAGGTCTGTGAATATGTCAAACTGAGTGGTTGAAGAACCCCAACATTTGTCTACCCATTTACCACCAACTATTTTTGGTTGGTCAAAAAGGGTGAGCTCACTCCTGGTGTGCCAACTAAGAAGCAGTGAGGTTCCACAAAAAGAAATTAGGGTGGAACAATAAAACCATAGATAACTGAATCAGACAGAGGATATAGTGGGACACTATCTTGTGGCCAGCCACCAACAATTTAACTGTGGGGGGTTGCCAGTGGCATTTGGGGTGGGCCCCAAATGTGGTGTAATAGCCTGAACTGGACTTGAGATCTGAACATTGCCTATGGGACTTTGGGGGTTTACTTGACAATTGTGAACTTCTAAATGCATACGCGCCAGACCCAAGGAACAATCCAGTTGGTTAGTTTGGTAGCATGTGCCTCAGGCTGTATGACTCAGAAGGGGGCTGTCGGAAAAAATCACCCAGGACACAGAGATAGAAAAGTGGTGGAGGAAGATGATGACACAAGAGGTTACTCTCAACTCTGAAACTTTGCACCTAACGATTTAATGGCCATGCCAAGATACATTTATAGCATTGGTAATTGTTAGAATGTGAGCAATTAACCACAATTAATTAACACACCACTGTAGATTTGAGAAATGACAAGTTATTTTAAAATGACCATTTATCATATTAAAACTCATTAGTTGTAATATATACACAACTATTATTTATTAAAAGAACCTTTCTTAAGATGTTTCTACAGTAATTGACATTTAAAAAGTAACTATTAAAAATGTATATATTGTGGATAGGACAAACCTTATTTCAAAATGGTGTCCCATATAAATGGGGAAAATGGACGCCACACAAAGGTTAATATCAAAGGCCCTCATTCAGAGCCTTACGCTCTGAGCAGAGCGCCCGCTCTGAATGAGGGCCGCCCTCCATAAAAATGGAGCGTCCTCCTGGACGCTCGTATAGCTGTGGGTCACCACCCACAGCCTATACGAGTGTGCATTTTGATGGCCGCGATGGTCGTGACCATCGCGACCATCGAAACTGCGAGCCGGAGCCTGCGGTTGAGGTTTTCAACCGCAAGCTCCGGAGTGATTTTGGCTCTATCAGAGCCAAAATCACTCCCACTGACATCACTAGTGATGTCAGTGGGCCGGCTTCTGACGGGAGGCGTTCCCATGGGAACGCCCCCATCAGGGAGGCACGCCCCCGGTACGCCCACTAAAGGGGGCGTGCTGTCAAACAACATCGACAGCACGCCCCCTTTGATCAGACACAACGAGCGAAGGACTTTCCTTCGCTCGTCACATCTGGCGCATGCGCACGACGGAGCTCCTCCGTCGTGCGCATGCTCAGTGAAGAACATCGACCCACTTGCGAGCGGACAGCCGCTCGCGAGTGGGTCTGAATCAGGCCCAAAGACAGTGTGAGAGTAACTGTAGTTAAAAAGTAAAAATAAAATAATAATTGAGATTCTATTAATGCTTAGTTTGTACTAAATCTCATTACATAGTGAAGTCATATAGAATTAGCAAAGGATCTTGTATTCCCACTTGCCAGAAATCCATAAATGAATATGCTATAAAAGGGACATACAAACGTATTACATTCTTATTTGTATATTGCTTGAATAATTCTTAGCAATCAAATGATACATTAACAAACCTTTCAATGCTTTCAATAGTAATGGATTTCTTAAAATATGTTATTGTATAAGCAGTTCAGACTGAAACAACCACCAAGTAAGTACAGTAAAATATAGTTTTTATTTTTTCATAAACACTTAAAGACTGAGGATAGAGGGGGCTAAAAATTCTCCATTACCAGAAAGAATTTTAAATATTGGAGTGTTCAAGGGGAATTACACTTTCATTTTTACTTTATACAAAAATGTTATATATATATATATATATATATATATATATATATATATATATATATATTATATTTAATATATTTTTTCTCAGCAGTATAATGCTTGGGTTTTGTGGCACATATAAATAAATATATATAATTTATTGTATAGAATTAAATATAAAAAGGCTGAAATAATAAAAAAAATTCCCATGTTTCTTACAAAAAGGGCTTTTCTGTAATCACTGCAACTGCAGAAATCTACTTTAACATTTATCTCTATTACACAGATGCCAATTTCTGTATGTGCATTTGTACAAGGTCTGATGCAGCTATGAGGCCCAGAGACAATGGTCTACATTTTGGGTTTAGAAGCTCTAAAGCTAGGTGCTGCCTCTATACTGTATAGTGAATGATAAATCTGCGGTAATTATGCTAATGAATATGTGCATGCTCCTGCAACCACTTAAAGATAAGATATATGCAAAGATACCAACCCAGCGCAGTTATTAGTACTCGTTTTGTGATTATGAATTATTTATGATTTTAGATGCCAAAGATTAAATAGTATGTCTAGATAGTCAATATAGGTGTATGTGTTTCATGTAGTGAACTGGTTATATTATTACATATACAGTATGTGTTGCATTATAGAATTAATGTTTCTTATCAGTACAGAGGTCTATATATAATAGCATGTGATAACAGTGGTTTCAACCAAGATAATTAAAAACCTAGGGTTAATAATAAAATTAAGCATATAATAGTAAAACCTCAAAGACAAATGTGCAAATAGATACATATTTCTTTTAACTTTCCTTAAAATCCATTTTATAAAGGAAAAATAAAATCAATATTTACTTTTTTGCAAATGTAATTATTTGCACATATAGTCAATAGGTACCCAGTTATTGGAAAAAACTAGAGATGTGTGGTTCGGTTTTCCAGAAATCTGAATCCACCCGAATTTAGTGAATCTGGGTAAATTCTGATCTATTAAGGAGATCCAGGTAAATCCGGGTCACGGTTCTGATCTTTTTGCGGTTCCGAATTCAAATCCGAATTTTGGGTTTTGGATTGCATAAATTACATGATTTTAGCTGTTCTTAAAACTTTTTATCTTTTTTTCTTTTTTTTTTTTAAATCCAAAACCAAAAACAGATCCAAAACCTTAAAGGAGATACAAATCCAAAACCAAAACATGGGGGTCGGCACACATCCCTAGAAAAAAATTCAGAGGAGGTAGTCAGCCTGGCTCCAGCAGCAGCAGCACATCAGAACACTGCTGCCTGGTAGAGGGTGTACTGTACAGTACTGTAAGAAAACAGAGTTATTAAACAGAGTGTAGATAGGCATTCTCTGGTTGGGAAAGTGTTAATGTGAAATATTTAAGTTGTATTTATTACAGAAACTTTCAGACACCAATCAAGCAACATGTGAATTTGTTGTGACCTGATTATGGGCCTCATTTAGAGTTGTACACTACGCCGATGTTATCGCGAATGGAACAATTTTTTGCCATCCCAGTGGCTGAATAGACCCAAGATCAAATACTGACAGTGAAAGACCAATGGATCAAAATTCCGACTGGGGTTGGCAAGCACCCTAACCTCCCCCCTAGTGCCTAACCCTAACCTCCCCCTGTTGATGCCTAACCCTAACCTCCCCCTGTTGGTGCCTAACCCTAATCTCCCCCCTAATGCCTTACCCTAACCTCCTCCATTGGTGCCTAACCCTAACCCCCTTTCCCTAGCCTAACACTAACTGTCCTGGGGGGGTTGCCTAACCCTATGTCCCCCCGGGGTTTCCTAAAATCAATTCCCCCCCCCCTGTGACTACAACCTAAGACACCCAGCTTACCTATGTTTGGTATACTTGGCATCAGGATTTTGGCATTGGGCTAATAATAGGCATAGGGATTTTGCCGCCTATCTTAGTCCCATGTCAGGCTTTCAGTGTAGGGATGAAAGAAGAATACATATCAGTTAAAGGACAGAGAAGAGTGTGAAAGGTACGATAGTTATGCAAATGATGAATGAGACAAATATACTGTACTACAGCACAAATTGTTTTAACATCTGGCCTGTGTTTAAAGGTACAGTATTACCCATTGCTATGTACTGTACTGTGCATTTTTTGTTTTTAAAAATTTATTTTAATCACCTAAAATTAATTAATATTTTATTGTTGGTTATTGTCTGGAAAGTTTGACATAACATAATCTCTTGTAATATTACCTGTACAGTATCATGAAACATAAAATGGGCAAAGTGTGGATTTCTCCTTTAAACCTGTTCCATTAAAAAAGCAGCACAGAGAATTACAGGTGCAGACTCTGCATCCATATATCACTGATCACTACAGATAAAGTAGCACATTTATACATGAGCTGTAGTTTATTAAAACATACTTATAATGCATTGTGTACCATATGACTGCATTTATTTTTGCTGAATGTTTACAACTAATACAGTGAATGAGGTTAATATAGCATTGAAAGCAAGTCACTTTTGTGGATGGGTCTTGTGTCTTTCAATCGGTTTTTGCCCATATAAAAAATTGGTTTCCTGGATTTATTGACTTCCTGTTGAAAGTATTGAGCAAATAAAATAACAACTTCCATCTCTGTGGATGCCAAAAGTATGCCTACTATTGGTTCTTTAATTTGGATTGGGAGGTCAATCTGATAGGTGCTTCTACAGACAGCTTGTACTCAGGTAGGTTTGCTCCTCTTTGAATTTTGGAGTTCAGAGTCAAATCGCATCCCAGCTCGATCACTTTTGGGTTTCCGAGTAGAACCAAGTCCCAGCTTGGATCATTTTTGGGTTTCCGAGTAGAACTGAGTCCAAGCTTAGGTCTTCCTGTAATTCAGAACCAAATCTCGGGCTTTGGATTAAATATAAACAGGTCCAAATTACATGATTTTAGCTGTTTTTATCAATTTAAAAGGAAACCAAACCAGAAAAGAATCAAAATACTTGAAAGTGTTTTTGCCAAAACTAAACAAAAAACACACAGGAGTCCATTCACATCTCTTAGCTAGGAAAACAAGAGAATTTATGTAAAATTAGGAAATGGACATTACAAAATAAGAAAAGCACTTTCTTATCTGTACCTACCAGTTTGTAAATTATCTCTAAATACTATTATCTTTGTTGAATATACCTCACATGTTCTGTAGCATGTTTTATGTTATTAGGGGCTCAATGTTTCAGTGGTGCTGTATTAGGTGTATTATGTATCACTGCATATTTCAGTGATGTATAATATTGTCATGGCAGAATTTATCATGACTGTGCCCCTTCTGGAAACCCACCAAACCCCAATCAGAGGTTTTCTCACCCTCACCAGCAAAAAGGTAATGTGAAAAGCACCCATGCATACCAATGGGCTTTTTACCCAGAGGGGATCCAGCAAAGCATCCATATATTGCAAATTCAAAATGGCATTACCTAGAAGTGCTTGTTAAACTGGGCAGACACTGCTTCATAAATAGACCCACTTGGAGATATTTTTATGCTTTTTTTTTTTTAGTTGATTATGATAGAAATAAGTTTAAGAAATTTCTGTATTAAAAGCTAGTAATTAAATAATTACACTTACTCATTTTTGCTGTAGGATCATTTCAATCAAAAATGCAAGCTGTGAACAAATCTGCAGTGAGTGAATTTATTCTTCTGGGTTTCCCCAACATCCACAAGTTACAGAATGTACTTTCTTGTGCCGTTCTATTGGCATATGTTGTATGCATCACTGGAAACATTACCATCAATTTTTTAATAATAACTGAGCCTTGTCTTCGTAGCCCTATGTACTTTTTCATTGGGTCATTTTCAGTTTTGGAGATAATGTTTGTCTCAGTAACTGTTCCAAAACTCTTAGATATCCTCATTCAGACCAAGAAGACCATATCAGTTTTGGAATGTTTTACACAGATGTACTCGTTCAATGCACTGGGAGTAACTGAATGCTACCTTCTTACATTAATGGTCTTTGATCGTTATTTAGCTTTAAACAACCCATTGCATTATTCTCTTATTATGAACAATACATTTTGTTACAAATTGGCAGTACTTCCATGGGTGATTGGTTTTATTTTGGCTTTCATCCCTACAATTTTCACAATCTTTTTAGATTTTTGTGGCCCAAATGAGATCAATCACTTCTTCTGTGACCTGGCACCACTGCAGAATTTGGCATGTTCAGACCCATTTGTCAGTAATTTGGTCACAAGTTTGGTGGCTGTTTTTGCCACTGTTTTGCCTTTTTTTATGATAATAGGATTCTACTATCATATCATAAGGACTGTGTTAAAGATTAAAAGCAATGATGGTAAAAAGAAAGCTTTCTCCACTTGCTCATCCCATCTCATTGTAGCCTCTCTGTTATATGGCACAGCTATCACCGTGTATGTCAGACCTAAAGGTAGTCACAATGATAAGTACCTTGCTCTTGCATATACTGTTCTTATACCAGTGCTGAACCCCTTTATTTATACTTTACGGAATAGAGATGTAAAGAACACTTTGAGAAAACTAATCAGACAGCGTCACATGCAGTCTCAAAGTTAACTTGATACAAAGACTTATTTACATAAATGTATATTGCAGATAATGAGAAACATTACAATGAATGACTAGGATGTTATCTTAGTGAGGTGGAAAATATAATGTTAATTATCCTAATCCTTATATGCATTTTTTTTTCAATATTAACTTGGCTGCACCCCGTTATGGATATCTGAGTCCAGGGGGTAAATTTACTAAGAACCGAGTTTGGTCAAGTTTTGTTGGTTTTAAACTGACTTTGTTTCACCAAAACTCGGGTGAGTTTTCCCTTTAACATCTTGCAAATTTACACAAGAAGTGAGTTTAGCTGAAAGTGAGTTTTTCGATGGTGAAGCAGATCGAGTTTTTTCCTCCAAATTGCGAGTTTAGAGGAGAGTTTAAGGAGAGTTTAAGTGAGATTACTAACCCGAGATTGCAGAGTTTTCTCTCTTCCAAACTCACCCGAGCAAGCAGCCTGCACATATCAGTGAGATATGTGTAAGCTGCTTGTGTGTTAAGACCTGTAAAAAAATGGATTAAATAATAAAAAAGGAATGACATAGGGTTCCCCCCTAAAGTTTAACCAGCCCCAGACTAGCCAGCCTGTCCTGGTACCTAAAATTATGGGGAACAAAACAAGTAGGGTTCCAACGTAAATTAGGTACCAGCACCAGGCTGCAGGGCCAGTCTTGGTTTTAATTATAGGGGTTAAAAATTTGTGTAAGGGTACCCCTATAATTAAAACCAGCACTGGACCCTTTCTAGTGGGGGGGCTGATGCCATAGCCAGGGGAGCCCATTCACCGGGCCCCCCAGCCACAGCATCAGCCATGACCACTAGTCAGCCCAGGCCAAGGATCCCTCGGGAGTTGGGGACCCCTCCAATAAAGGGGTCCCCCTCTCCAGGGCACCCCTGGCCTAGGCTGATAGCCCGGGGCTATCCCCACCACCCCTGGGTGGCGGGTTGATAGTGTAGGTGCAGTGTTAAAAATAGAATTAACAACATTGTCTTTACAGTAGAACTGCAGGTCCCAGCAAACCTCCCCTGCATGGTGGTACTTGGAGAACCACAAGTACCAGCATGCGGGGCATTAAGGGGCCATTGGTACCTGTAGTTCACCTGTATAGAAATGTTTAAAAACACACAAGACACACACACCATGAAAATAAAATTTTATTGCATCCATACGTACACACACATACTCACCTTCTCCCAGATGTTCACATCCTCTTCTCAACGTAAAGTATCCAATGGAAGTACCTGTAAAAAAAGATCCAATACTCACTTTTAGTCCCATGATGTTCTCCGCAGTAATCCAAATAGGACTTCGGACACACTGTAACAAGTGCTACAGCATATTGTTACAGTAACGATAATGACAGCTCTGGGCTTGAGCTATCATTCGTGCCGAGTGGCGGCTTAACATTAGCATCCGCTCATTGGCTGGGACCCACGTTGTAGAGCTGCTCATTGGCTAAGCCCACGGGGGTCCCAGCTAATGATCGGGTGCTAATGGAAGCTGTCACTGATTGGCTGGCTGCCCGGCACTAATGTTAGCTCAAGCCCAGAGCTGTCATTAGCATTACTGTAACATTATGCTGTAGCGTCTTGTTTACAGTGTGTACGAGGCCCTATTTGGATCACTGCGGAGAACATCGTGGGACAAAAGGTGAGTATTGGATCTTTTTTTACAGGTACTTCCATTGGATACTTTATGTTGAGAGGGGGTCATGAACATCTGGGAGAAGGTGAGTATGTGTGTGTATGTATGGATGTAATAAAACTTTATTTTCACAGTGTGTGTTTCTTGTGTTTTTTTTACACATTTCTATACAGGTGAACTACAGGTAACAATGGCCCCTTAATGCCCCACATGCTGGTACTTGTGGTTATCCAAGTACTAGCATGCGGGGGAGGCTTGCTGGGACCTGCAGTTCTATTGTAAAGACAATGTTGTTGATTCTATGTTTAACACTACATCTACACTATCAACCCACCACACACCACCCAGGGGTGGTTGGGTTAGCCCCGGTCTATCAGCCTAGGACAGGGGTGCCCTGGAGATCGGGACCCCTTTATTGGAGGGATCCCCAACTCCCCAGGGATCACTGGCCTGGGCTGACTAGTGGTCAGGACTGATGCTGCGGCTGGGGGACCTGGTGAAAGGGCACCCCTGGCTGTGGCATCAGTCCCCTGCTAGAAAGGGTCTGGAGTTGGTTTTAAATATAGGGAGGGACCTCATGCCATTTTTTATCTCCCTATATTTAAAACCAGCTCTGTCCCTGCTGCCTGGTGCTGGTTCTTAAATTACAATAGAACCCTACACATTTTTTTCACTGCAATTTTAAGAACCAGGACTGGCTGGCAAGTCTGGGGCTGGTTAGTCTTTTTTTTTTGGGGGGGGAACCTCACATCATTTAAAAAAAACAAAAACATGCACAAATCACAATGATTTGTATATGTTTCAGCCAAACTTGCAGCATAGGAGGTGAGTGTCCTTAAAACTTCTATTTCACAATGGGTTTGCTACAATCTCTCGTGAGATTGGAAATTCGAATCTTAGTAAATTTGCGAGTTGCATCTTTTTCATCTAAAGTACTTCCTAATTTGACCAATGGTGAGTATTTTCGAGTTTTTAATCTCACATGAGTTTTAACAGTGAAAAAAGAGAACTCATTGCAAACTCACTTGAGTTTGTCTTTAGTAAGTTTGCAAGATGAAAATAATGCCGAAACTCTTTACAAACTCACACAAACTCGACCAGTAGTAAATTTACCCCCACATCTCCTTATCCGGACACCTTCAAACTGCCAGGTGGCTTCTCATCCCATCTATTGCCCATCTGCACAACCTGAGACTGTGATCTAAGGCTCCAACTCCTGGTACCACATCTGATATCCAGCACCTCCATTACTGATCCTACCTTCAAACTTTCATGAATCAACTGCTCCACTTCCCCTGACCTGCTCAATGACATCTTTACCTAATGCACCTCTTTCCGCTTTGACCTTCACCATTACTTAAAATGTTCCCCTTTCAATTCACCCAGATTCATTGGTACTTCTCAGATCGAAGTGCACCTTTCCTTTGAACCTAAACCTTTATTTGAATAGCTCCAGACTATATGGTGTCTGCCACTGTGGATCACTAGAACTCTTTTTAACCTGTCTGTTACCTTTAAGGCTTATGCCACTTTGAAACTAACACTATAATTGCACCATCACTAGCTCTATTGATTTCACCGCATTCTAATTGTCTACTCTTATCTGCTGTTTACCCTTTAGCTATCTTTACCATCTGTAATCATTACTCATTTGCAGGTTGTACCTTCTATTGATTTGCTTTATTAATTACTCATCAATTAACTATCTCACTCAATGCTTACTCTTACACATCACACTTCATTTATTGTCCCACTACTACTCTCTAATATTATACTCATCATTTTACAACAGTCTTGCACACTTTGTTATTTTACAACTACACTGTACTGCTGCCATTGTCATTCTGCTAGTGTAACAAAACTTTTCTACCTTCCAATATAGATTTTAGAAAAATTCTAATGAAACAGTAGTAACACAGAGATGTATGTAAACCATGTGCAGACCCGGGACTGCGATGTCATGCTCAGTGCCCATAATGCCACAACATGATTGAAGTACTGCTGGAATTTTGGGGGTGGCATTTTGATGGAAGAAGGCAGCATTACAGAAAATTGGGCAGCTTACCCACAAGCAATGTTTATGGTTTTCTTTATGAACTTTACATATTTTATTTGAAAGGAACATGTTGTCCAAAGCACCAACTTGATGTGAGAGTTGGAAATAAACACATTGACCCCCAAAAAAGTACAAATATACATATACTGTTAAAGACAGATATTTTGGATGAAGGTATGTACTTATATAGGTTACAAATTACTGATCTGTGTATCTGATTGTATGAGATCTGATTGTGTGCTATTGTGATTCATAATATTGCACCATTTCTTGGGCTTGTTCTGTTCTGTATTCCAATAGGATAACTATGGTGACCCTGCAGAAACCATCACACCGTGCAGTTATGGAATATCATTAATATAAAAATTTTATTTTAAATATACTTTACATATATTTAAAATGTTAAATAACTGTATATTGATGTTTAGTTTTATTTTAATCAGCATTTAGTTTGTAGTGTGTTATAGGTAAATACTCAATCTTTGTTGTAAATATAAATGTATTATTATTGGTATAATGTTTTAGATCCTGTTTATATTCAGTTAAGCAATGTAATGTGCTTAACCTGAAACTGAAACTTCCCCCTCTCCCCTGATACTGTAAAGACAAAGGAATTCCAGATTTGGGTTAGTTTCGGTGGGGTCCTCTGGCTAATGAAGATCCGGTTGGCACACACAAAAAAGAGGGAACGGACCTATCCGACATTGAGTATATACAGATCCCTGCTTGTATCCAATGATCTTCTTCCCTAAGGACTATTTGAATGTGAACTTATAAATTGTACTGCAGTGACCGTTGGAAGTCAGTGCATTCAGAATTGAAGCCTTGTATTGGTCCAGTTGTGCTTGCATATTGTAAGGGGCGGAATGCTATTTATTTCTGTTTGCAAATAAATCCTTTGGACTTTGGAACTCCATGTGAGCTGAGCAGACTTCACAATTATTTACCTTTAATAAATGGGGGCTCACAGAGTACTCTCACTTCTCTATTCATGGATGAGAATTTGGGGTATCACCAGAGCTGGAAGACGCGCCACAAAAAGGTAAGAACAATTTGTTCTATATCTTACACCATCTGTGGTGATATACCAAGTTCCTACTTTATGAATTGAGAGAATGCAGAGAGAGAATTTGGGAAAAGATAAAACAAATTGCATAGTCTGTTTAGATATTTGCTGTGTTTTAAAATAACTTTCTACCTCATAGTTACATTGCCATATCATTTAAAATTGTATACAGTAGCTCTGTTTCTGACTACACCATTTTATTGTTGCTGGTCAGACTTGCTAGACAAGTTAATTTAGCATATGAAAACATTGAGCCAGGACACAGACAATAGAATCTGTGGCCTTCTAACAAACTGAAACTGGCTCATAGTTTTGTTTTATCTCAGTCAATTTTAAGTTTTACATAGAAATTATTTTAAATAAAAGGTACCGCCCCAGAATTCGTTTTTATCAGCACTAGGGTGGAAGCATCTTAAGGTAAGAATGTAAATCGTTCTTTTTAAAGTGCATCTGGTGCCAAATACCTACAAAAGTCCTATTGCGATTTTCTTTTTTTTTATTATGTAAAGAGATTGTGTACTTAAATTGGTGGTTATGTTCAAGCGTAAGCGACTGAGTCTTTAAGTTATGTATATACTGCATTTACTGTTGGCCACTAAATTCAAACATTTATATTTGTTCCTACTAAAGTATAGTATACTGAAGAATTGTTAGGAGTTTCTGGAAATAAGCTACAAGCAATAGGAACATTTCCTGTACAGGAAAAAAAGTGTGTATGTGAATTGTGTGTTGGAAATATTGTTAAACAGTTGAGGTCACTTCGCTTTGAGAAATGTGGGATACCCAGTGATGTATAGAGCTGAATGCCCAGGTAAGAGGCATTCAGGTGTTTGAAATGTACAAGATACTGTAGGGATTAGAAGTATTTTTGTTGTGTTGTGAGGTTAGATTACCTTAAAAGTATATTTCAGAAATGCAAGTGGTTAAAGCAAGAGTTTTTATCTGCTTGAGTTGTTTACAACAATCAACAAAGCTTGCGGTAAATAGTACCAACGAAAGCAGGTGATTGGCCCGGCACAGAGACAAGTAAATTGTAACTGAGTGACTGTATCAGTCTTTAATAGGGTGAGTTAGGGACCACGCTGCAAAACACCTTGAGGTTGGCTTGGTGTGAAGGCAACACTGTATTGTGATAAGAGGAGGAAACTGACGGCAAAATGTGAGAAACTATTTCCTAATGTTGGTAGCTTTGATCCAGAAATATTGAGCACTGTTAAAGATAAGTTTTGTATGTTAAGATTGCTGAAGTGGCGACTTAAACATAATACGTGTTTGAATATGTGGTATAAACAATTGGTTACACAAGTCGCAAGCGCACCACCTCCGCCATATGCATATGATGGTTTAAGTATCACTGATAAGAAAGTAAAATGTAATTTGTATCTAGGGTTAGAAGAAGAAAATATGAGGATTGTAATGAAGACAATGAACCTGCTTTAATTTCTGCTGTTTCTCATATCATCTAGTTACAGGAGGGTCCAATGGAGGGGAGGGATAGTTTATGCTTCAAGTGGCCATTATTGAGGATTATGAGGTGCTCTCAGTTGTTAATAAACCCAGGGGCATTCATGCTATTGAAACAGTAGCCTCTGCAATCAGAACAAACAATAGTGAACATGCAGTACGCACAATAGCTGTTCCTAATAGTAAAACCTGATAAGGATAGTATGATCCCATTTAGAAATGTAGCTAAGCACTGTCCTTGGAGTAGATCTGAATTAATGTCAATTATTACTTTAGTCCCAGATCCTAGGAAAGATCTAACCAATTGTCAAAAATGTATTAAAGATTTGGGTAATACCCATGAACCCACAAATAAAAATTGGAGAGTAGCATTAAGGGCATGTCTACCTCCCACAACTGATGTGCAAAAGTTTATTAAGGATAGTCAACTGGAGGAAGACAAACCTTCTTACTGATGAGAATAATCAGGCGAACATTATTAAACATTAATACCCAGTTAAAAATGTACTTCCCTGTAGTTGTTGAATGGCATAATATTTTCTTCATAAAGACAAAAGATAATCCCATATAGCTTTGTTGAAAATGGCCAAGTATACATTAATATCTGACATAAAAGACAATGTGAACCACAGGGAAGTAGCTGTTTCAGTTCTTATGGATGGCCTTAAGAAAAATGTGAAAACAAAAGTTCAGACCTCTATTCCAAATTGGAGAGGAATTATGGTAGATGCCCTTAGGGAATCCACTATTAACATTGATAAAAATATAACCAAGAGAAAGGAAATGTAAAGTGAAAAATTAATGACTGTGAGTATACAGGCCCTACAGGAATAGCATACACAGCAGCAAAGGTACAGTGGATGGGATGGTAAGGAAAGACAGCCACAGTCAGGTATGTATTACACATGTGGACAAATAGGACATATGGGCAGGAAATGTAAATTGGGACAGTATAAGAAGGGATATACAGACTTAGGTTATCTCAGGTACAAGGGAAAAATTCCCCTTTACATAAACAGGAACAAGGTAATTGGCCTAGAAGGGATAAAGGATTAGAAAGAGGCCCACCACATGGGAATTATTCAGAGAATACCCAAGTACCTGATGCTACATACCAGAGACAAGCACAAATGATAGCCACAAATGCTACACATGAGTATGTCAATAACTCTTAAAGTTTAGGTCATACCTGTTTGCTACAGCTGGTTAGATTGACAGAAAACCTCAAAGATGAACCTAGTGTGAAAATTAATGTTTCTGGTACTAATCAAACTTTATTGTAGATAGTGGGGTGACCAGATCCTTAATAACTTCTATATGTATCCATTTTTAGTCACATGGATGGTATTGTTATTATTATTTATTATTATTTTTTTCACTAACGCTAAAAAAATTGTTTCATCTCTTGCAAGCAGGACACAAGGTATAAGGATAAGCTACAGCCATATCAGTCAAAGGAAAATATTTGGGACATATCTGACCCAGGAGACACTTGACACCAGACAGGTTTTAGGAAAAACACAATATAAGGGCGTGATCTAATGTTATATGCACACTATACAGTATCTGCTCATTCTAAATTTGATACAAATGAACACAAGATGGAAGTTGTCCCTTATGGCATCATCAAATAATAACCATCAAAAGATGTAATATGTTAAATCCTGTAATTTATTTATCTTATGCATCTCATAAGATACAAAGGGTGGAGAGTGACGAGGATATAGCAGTTACACAGATATGCATGATTACATGGAACATTTATTTCAGTTGGATTTCATATAATATAAAATTGGGGTTCTATGACAGATAAGAATCATGTTGTATGCCTATGACAGCAGGAGGCACAACAGTTTCACATGCACAACATATACATAGGCTTTTGACAGCCATATAACTACCTGGAGAGGTTGCAGGCATTAAGTGTAAAGCACACACATATGACAGAGACCCAGTGTTATTTGGCAACAGTAGGGCAGATGAAGCCGCAAAGTGGGCAGCAGACCTTCCTATGAAGACAAATGTTACTAAGATAATGATGTTTGAAGTTTTGAGTGTACAGAAACTAATTGAAATACAAGATTTGTGTTCCCAGCAGGAAAAGGCCATCTGGAAGGCAAAGGAATGTGGTCAGTAGTCCTTGGGACTCTGGAAGGATGTACAAGGTAGGCCAGTAGCCCCCAAGACATATCTTCCAAGCCTAGTAGTGGCTGCACATGGTCTACTCATCTGAGTAATGAAGGTATGTGAAACCTTGTGGGTGCATATTGGTGTGCACCAGGATTCTATACACAGGCTATTAAGAGAGCAATGTTCTGTCTTACTTGCTTGAGAAAGAACACTGGGACAACAATACAGAACCATCCCATATTTCTCCTACAGACAGACCTTTTCAGGTAATGCAAAGTGACTTCATCCAACCATCACCCTGCAGGTATTTAAATTAAAATGTATTAGTTTAAATTGACATGTATTAGTTTGTATTGACATTTTCTCTAACTGGACAGAAGAATATTCAGCTGCCTCTAATACTGTTGTTTTTACTGATAAGAAAATTGTTCAGGAAAATGTGTGTAGTTTTGGTATTCCCAAAGTGATTGAGGTTCTCATTTTACTGGTGAAGTTTTCCAGAACATGTGTAAATGCAGGGGTATTGGTAGCAGGTTGCACACTCCCCCTAGGCCCAAGGTTAGTGGACAGGTTGGGAGAGAGTCAATGGGACTATTAAGCACAAACTGAGCAAGGTGATGGTTGAAACTGGTTTAGCATTACCAGAATCATTGCCACTAGTCTAGCTCACCATCAGGACCACTTCCAAAACCACCTCTTAACCTGTCACCTTTTGAGATACTTTTTGGTAAACAACCCCATGTGATGATAGAAGATAGAAGATAGAAGATTTAAAATGCAACAATGAAGTGACTGTTCAGTACCTCATATTAAAAAAATGAGTAATCACTTGAGGAAGCAACAAAAGAACTCAAAATTATTGTCTCCTGAGAGGCCAGAAGCAAAATGCCATGAGATTGAGCCTGGGGAATATGTTATGATCTGAAACTTCTTATGTTCAGGTTGTTTAGTAGACAGGTGGGAAGGACCGTACCAGATTTTGATGACCAGCACTACAGCCTTGTAGGTAGCCGAAAGAGTTACTTGGATACATGCCACCAACTGCAAGAAAGTCAGCAACAAAAACAGACAAAATCTCAGGTGTACAACTCCAAATTATTGATAATATATAAATGCAATAAAATTTGGCAATCAAAAGAGGTCTTTAGCATAATCTTGGCCAAGGTTATGGGCCTACCCACCATATCCAGGTAACCTCTTTAGGGTAGGTCCCTAACATACTAGGATTCAAATCCAGAGCACAGGACACACCTCCAAACTAGCCCAGCTAAGCTGCCCCAGGACACCGCCATAGTAAGAAAAGTGCAGTGTAAAAGAGATAGCTAAGAGCAGCCACAGCTGCATATAAAGAATGAAAATAAAAAAGTGAAGTACATGTATAATAAACAAACAGTGAACAAAGGGCCTGATTCAGAGCCGCTCGTAAGCGATGTTCGCACATCTGCGCATGTGTACGGTTTTTAATACGCACGCGCGAACCAGTCAGTGCGGCCAAAAATAGTTTGTTCGTTATATAGAGAATGCCTGCTATTTTGAGTGACAGAATGAGGCGTATGTGGGTGGTAACAGGGGAAGGTGCTTGAAAACGGGGAGTGGAGATCAGAACGCCGGCGTGCTTAAAGGTCAAAGCGGGCGTTTTACGGGTGTGCATAATTAATACAGCAGCGTCATTGTCCACGTCACTTGGTTGTTTTATAGCCAGAACTGCTCGCAATATAGTGGTAGGAAAAACCAACCACAAGAATAGCGAGCAGTTCATACGCTGTTCGATGTAATCTAATAAATAGCGGACATGACGTATGATGCGAGCGGCCAGGGGGCGTATTTTTCAAATAAACGTCCGCATGTTTGGTTCGCTCGTTCAGACATGGAGGCGGCAACAGACCGCAAGGAGTGAACGGTTCATTTGAATAGCCACCCCCTTTTTCTGAACGAGCGAGCGCTAATAGCGTCCGGCTCTGAATCAGGCCCAAAGTCAGCAATACTGAGAAGATTCCAGACCAAGCAGAGATTGAACCTGTTATACCATCAATCGAGAATCTATTCAGTGAGTCTTAGAGACAATTGCCATTAAACACCTGAAATTAAGATCCATCAAAAGATCTACTTCTACAGCATTGAAGACCACAGTTCTTTTGGAATTTTTGTCTCCTATTTTCTTTTTTCTCTCTCTCTCTTCCCAAATTTTGTTTTTTTCAACAGGACGATCTATTTTTGCAAAGGGAATCAAGTTTTGGAGACTAGGGCCCTCATTCAGAGCCGCTCGTTAGCAGCTGCTCGTTCGCACTGAGCGATGTTTGCACAACTGCGCATGCGTACTGATTATAATACGCATGCGCGAACCAGTCTGTGCGGCGGAAAATTGTTTGTTCGCTAGATAGTGAGTGCCTGCTATTTTGAGTGACAGAATGAGGCGTATGTGGGTGGTAACAGAGGAAGGTGCTTGAAAACGGGGAGTGGAGATCCGAACGCAGGCGTGCTTAAAGGTCAAAGCGGGCGTTTTATGGGTGTGCATAATTAAAATTGTCCACGTCACTTGGTTTTTTTTTACTCAGAAATGCTCGCAAAATAGCGGTTGAAAAAACCAACCACAAGAATAGCGAGCAGTTCATACGCTGAACGATGTACTCGATTAATCTAATAAATAGCGGACATGACGTATGGTGCGAGCGGCAAAGGGGCATTTTGGACAAAATTACAACCGCAAGTTTTGCTCGCTCGTTCAGACTTAGAGGCGTGAACAGACCGCAATGAGCGAACGGTTCATTTGAATAGCCACCCCTTGTTTTAGAACGAACGACCGCAAATAGCGAGCGGCTCTGAATGAGGGCCTAAGTTTGGTGGTGGTGCTGAAGGTGTGGAAATTGATATAAAAATTTGGTCCATCTTAACACATTGTTCAGTTTTGTATAGTAAATAGACCTGATGAAACTTTGGGATTTTGAAACACTATGGAGGGTTTGTAAATATTATGAGCCCATAATTGAAGAAAAAAAAAGGTTTATGTACGCTTAATAGTGATTTGAATATTCTTTAGAGGATTAGTATTTATTAGTGTAGGATAAAGATATGTATGCCTATTTTGAAATATTTATATTGGATCTATTAATAAAAAAAAAGTGATTAGGTTTAGCCATACATAATTATATGTATAGTGAATGTGACAACAGACATCATAGAAAATTTAGCTGTAATTCCCAAAGCATCCTTTATAGGTTAGATGAGTTACCACATCCTACCAATGGTCCCTAGGGATCCGCTGAGCACATATAAGGGTTGACTTACCCTTTTCTCTGGCACTCAATACTCAATTGAATGATTGATGTTTGATTTATGTTATACCGTGTGTGTGTGTGTATATATATATAGCTCAACATGTTATGTCTGGCTAAATGTCATAAGAAGAAGGTATGATTTTTTGTGAACTGTCAAAGGGTGGACTGTTAAAGATAGATACTTATATGGGTAAAAAATTACTGATTGGTCTATCTGATTGTATGAGATCTGATTGTATGTGCATTGTGATTCATAATATTGTGACATTCCTTGGGGTTGTTCTGTCCTGTATTCCAATAGGATAACTTTGGGGACCCTGCAGAAACTATCACACCATGCGGTTATGGAATATCATTAATATAAAGTTCTTATTTTAAATATACTTTAAGTATATTTATAATGTTACATAACTGTATATTGATGTTCAGTCTTATTTTAATCAGCATTTAATTTGTAGTGTGTTATAGGTAAATACTGCATCTCTGTTGTAAACATAAATTTAATATTATTGGTATAATGTTTTAGATCCTATTTATGTTCAGACAAGCAATGTAATGTGCTTAACCTGAAACTGAAAATTCCCACTCTCCCTGATACTGTAAAGACAAAGGAATCCCAGATTTGGGATAGTTTTGGTGGGGCTCTCTGGCTAATGAAGATCTGGTTGGTACACACAAAGAAGAGGTAACTGACCTATCTGACGTCGAGTATATACAGATCCCTGCTTGTATCCAATTATCTTATTCCCTAAGGACTATTTGAATGTGAACTTATAAATTGTACTGCAGTGACCATTGGAAGTCAATGCATTCAGAATTGAAGCCTTGTATTTTCCAATTGCGCATGCATAATGTAAGGGGTGGAACGCTATTTATTTCTGTTTGCAAATAAATCTGGACTGTGGAACTCCAAGTGAGCTGAGCAGACTTCACAATTATTTACCTTTGATAATACAATACAATGAAAACTGGATTATACCATAGTAGAATAACAATTGGTCTAGTTAACAATCACATGAATCATATAAAGAATCTAAATATTAAAGGTGTGTTCATTCCACAAGGTACACCACTGTTGTTGGTGTGGAATACATTCAATTAGATCTTTATGAAGGTACCAATGATGATAGTTTACAATACTTGTAAATATGGATATCCTCACAGCCTGATACAAATTGAATAGTAAATAGATAAGTCAATGATTTCAAAAGACCATATACAGCAGGGGTAGCCAACCTCGGTCCTCGTGAACTACCAACAGTTCACATTTTCCAGACCACCTAGCAGGTGCAGAGGAGTATTCATTACTAACACATTTGAGAAGATCCACAGGTGGAGCTAATTAAATCACTTGTGATTCTGTGAGGAGACCTGCAAAACATGCACCGTTGGTTGCTCTTGTGAACCAGGGTTGGCTACCACTGATATACAGTATATCAATTCATCAATATAAATATTAGATATGTTTATGATATTGGAAATATATGAATAGTACCACACATTTGTGTTCCCCAATGGAATCCATGTAGACCATAGTATGTCTTTTTAGAAAATGTCCATATATTCTGATGGCTGAGTAATAATGTATTTCACCTTACTTAAAGAAGATTTCATCAGAGGTCCCATTGATGAAATCTTCATTTAAGGTGAAATGCATTAGACAGTTGATAAACTAAGGACTTTTGGTCATTACATTCACTTAGATAACTTCATTTGTAGAAATCAAAGCGTTCTGAGTGTACTATTGTTTGTACTATCTTAACAGCTGCTACTGGATGCAGTGTATACACCTCACCTGTTACTAGTTCCCATCAATAGCATGCACATCCATATGCCCTATACTAGGGGGTATATTTATCTAAAGTGCAGGTTTTTAGAAGTGGAGATGTTACCCATGGCAACCAATCAGTTTCTATCTATTATCTTCTAGAAGGTGCTAGATAAATGTAAAATAGAATCTGATTGGTTGCTATGGGCAACATCTCCATTTCTAAAAATCCATCCTTTAGTAAATATACCCCTAGATGTAAAAGATGTACCTTAAAGAAGTTGTATTTTTGCTTAAATGTAGGCATTCATAGCCTACAAGAGCATAGAAATTATATTACAGAACTTTGCCTATGTTAGAATACTCCATTACAACCCAGTGCCTAGCTAAGCATATGGTGGGGAGCACAATATAGAACAATCATGAACCAGACTTTTTGTATGATATTGGCCATACTTCCATGGATGGTTGGCTTTGTTATTAGTCATAACAATAGAATATATTTCTATGGTTGCTTTGTTCAGGTGTACTCCATTATAGCATTGGGAGAAATGGAATGCTTGATGCTTGCCATAATGGTCTATGACAGACACTTGGCCATTTACAAGCCATTGCATTATAGAATGATCATGAACCAGACTTTTTGTATGATATTGGCCATACTTCCATGGATGGTTGGCTTTGTTATATCTTTTATCCTCACTACCGTCACAGCTTGATAGACATTCCATGACTAACATAATAAATCACTTTTTCTGTGACTTGGCTCCATTGCAGAGCTTGGCGAGTTCCAGCACCTATGTCAGTAATGTAGTAACTAGCACGGCTGCAGTCTTGGCCATTATTGCCATATTTATTATAATTGTTGGATCTACATCCATATATTAATATCTATCTCAAAGATTAATGTCAGCGAGAGTAGATCTAAAGCATTTTCTACATGTTCATCTCATCTAATTGTAGCCAGCCTATTTTATGGTACAGCTTTTATTGTGTATGTTAGACCCAATGGCAGCTACTATGATAAATTTCTTGCTCTTATGTATACTGTTATCATTCTGCTACTCAACCCTTTTATTTATACCTTGAGGAACAGGGATGTTAGGAGTAGTTTTAAAAAACTGTTATCATCTTTTAAATTATAGTAAATGCTACAGTAAATAATACAGAACCAATTGATTTAATACAATACAGAAGGACAATCCCCTCTGATGTATTTACCCCTCAAAGCTTTGTAACTACTGAAATAATCTGCTTTGTGCTGGCGATGTTAGAAGATCATATTGCACCATCGAGCATGTATACAGAATATCTGCTGTTTATATGTGTAAGTGCATGCAAACTTACTAACGAAAAAAATGAGGGTCTTTTAAAGATCACTTGCTATACTGTACATTGTTAATAAAGAAAATAAAGATTCATATTGTATAATTTATTCAATTCAAAACAAACCCTCAGAGTTTCTTTGTCATTTAAATTAGAGATGTGAGGGAATCAGTTCCTAGAGATCCGACAGCAATTAAATTTAAGGGTTAAAAGTTGAATCGAGTCCCAGCTTGGTTTCGCGGTCAGCTCGGAACTCGTTTTTAAAAACCAAACTTGGGTTTTGGATTACATGTAAAAAGGTCCAAATGATATGATTTTAGCTGTTTTTTTATTCTGTTTAAATACAGAATCAAAACACATGAGGGTAGTCAGCTGCTGTAACATACACACGGCCGCAGCTGGTGGCTGTATGTATGTCACTGTGTAGTGTGGCCACGCTCACCGCGGTCTACACTACACTAGTGGAGGGGACACTAGCAGCAGGTGCAGACAGCAGCTGCTAGTGGGGGCTCCTCTGTGTGTGGGGGCCCAGGGATGACCACCCCTGTCGCCCCCCCTTAATTTGGCCTTGAGTTCATCAAAGAAAACATTAATTTCTCAACCTGCCAAAGAGTCCCTGATATTTCCAGAGAGATATTGCCATATTGTGGCTACTAATGCTTAATTATTCCATACAAACTTCAAATCAAATGCACAGATGTGTTCTCATACACCGAGATGCCTACTGTGACTGAGCCACTATAATATTTTTATGTAAATTTTGTGTGTTATTTGCATCACAGATGCAGCAAAACACCACTTGAAATGTACCCGGCTGTGACTTTAACTGCACAGTAAAATACTTTTAAACACATACAAAGTCACAGATAAAGACAAACAGAACATGGCAAGAGAAAAAGCTGTGGCTACTGCATCAGAGCCCTTCATATACAGATGTACAAGTGTTGCAAAGAAAGTTGATCAGTGTTATCTAACAGAGTAGTTTGTCACTTCCAGTTGGTTTATTTATGCTATTAAGATCCACATTTTGAGCAAGAAAGACACTCAGTGCCCAGGACCTGGCGCTCCGAAAGGGGCTGTTTGGCATAACTGAAGCCACATTGTATGAGGACACATCTGTACAAAAATTGGGTTACTGACCTGACCTGGTGCCCTTTCTAAAGTGTAACATTCTGATGCATATTTGGCCGAACATATCAAAAACTTTGTGATACTGTAACTGCTATAAAGACAAATTATTGTATAGGAAAGTACTAATTTCCAGAGCATGGCCGAAACACAAGCTTCATGTAGGAGGAGAAATATGATATAGGCCTACTATCGCAGGATGAATTTTAAATTGGGTATCTGAGGAACCTCTAAAGACAAAGAGTCCACAGTGTAATTATGTAGTGTGCCTTTACTTGTTATTTCCACTATCAGAGAGTGATCTTTAACAGTCATTGTTGATAATGCAGCTTCAGTGGGGTCCATGGTCCTATTTGCATTGCTTTGCAAATAAGATGCATTAAAGTCACATGATAAGATGCTCTGCACTACCAAGTCTTGCCACAGCATGGCACAACTAGAAGGGCTGTTTAACATGCAAGGAAGTAAGACGTATTTGGACACAACTATATTCAATGGGAAAGTCACAGAAGCAAAGAAGTCATTAGAAAAAAAACACAAAGTCCACACACAGA
Organism: Taudactylus pleione; assembly: GCA_031769625.1. Classification (NCBI taxonomy): domain Eukaryota; kingdom Metazoa; phylum Chordata; class Amphibia; order Anura; family Myobatrachidae; genus Taudactylus; species Taudactylus pleione. The sequence continues at coordinate 3,099,676 of JAUIMM010000586.1, forward strand.
TGCATAAGGACCCTATAAAAAGAACCGAACATTTTTAGGTGACAATGAGGCTGAAAAAAAGAAGAAAAAAAATTTTGTAGCTAGCCACTATAAAATGAAAACCAACTCAAATAAGGGAAAAATTAGGTAAAGGAAGAAGTACAGGGTGGACTGAAGAATCTACAGCAAGAATGGTGAGTGAGGATTGAAGTGTGACATCCAAGGCTACCTGTTTTTTAATAGATAGAATTATGTAATTGTATATCTGATCTAGTAAACATGCCAGACTCTATTCAAAATTGTTTGCATGGATGGAGGTGATGTCTAAAACCAGCTAGCAAAAATTTTACATGTAGTCGCTGAATCAATATATGTATAAGGATTTGTTCTGCTGTTTGATGGCTGAAAGGATGTTGAGCAGCAGGAGAAGGATCTACACTATGTAGACAAAAGTGATTGGACACTGACAGCAAATAGATCAACTAGATATTATTGACATCAGTACTTTGTAGGCCCACTATGTGCATTGATTACTGCAGATGCCCTTCTTGGCAAACTGTACACAATTTCCTGGACAACAGCAGGAGGTATGTTTTGTCATTCCGCTTTAACTACAGTGACCAACTATGACACTGAAGAAGGTTGAGTCAGCCTAGAATGCAGCCATTGCTCCAATTCTTTTCAGAGGTTCTCAATGGGAGTAATATTTGGACTCGAAGCTGGCCAGTCCATCCGGGTTACCGAATATTCTGTATACCAGTCCAGCATCACCCTGGAAACACAACAGGTGGCATTGTCGTCGTGCTAAAAACATTTGTTGTTTCTTAAGAACTGCCACAATGTAGAGAGCAAAGAGTTATCAAGAAAATCTCTATACTTCTCATTTTATGCCTTCATGAACATGTGTCTGCTGTATGAGTGCACCAATTCACTTGCCAAGGGGTGTCCAGTCACTTTTGTCTACATAGTGTAGGTTTAAGAGTGTAGACAGTAGGTGGTTGATTAACCTCAATGGGACAATTTAGGATAGTGCCACCAGTATAGTTGAAAGAAATATTTCTCACACAAACTATTCAACATCCATCTGAACTGGTGGAGGAGATCTTATGCAAGTTAAACTACCAATGATAGAAGAGTTTCAAAGCATTTCCTGACACATATACAAGTAAAGGTGTTTTTTTTTCTAATCTTCTCCCTGTCTGCATTATCATCTAATGTCTCTCCTTTATCTCTTTCACTTGCCCCATGAAGGTCTCTGGCCTCAGAACTTCAAAATGTAACCCTGCTCTTGTACCATGAAAAAAGTTACGTTGACAGTACCATGGGGTCAAATTGACCCCATGGTAAAAAATTTATTATATCACCTGAATACAAACACTGTTTATTAGTTTTTCTCCAAATAATATTATACAACAAACTTTGTACTCAAATCTCGACAAACAGAGGTGTATTTGTCTTAGGAACTTTCAAATAGCCTACATACTGTATAAGCAGATACAGAAAATATATTACAAAATTTAAATAATATTGCACAACACTTCATGTGTGAGTTTCTGATTATTTTACATCTCTGTAGGCCTAACGTTTACTGCTGGCATTGGTTGCACAACCATTTGCTGTGCTCTTCGCACACAAACTTATTGCACTCATTACAGATTAATTTGGTTTTCTTGTCCTGTGATATGGGACAAATGTAACATCTCTTGTGCAGTCCTAAATGGCTCTGGGTGGTGCTTGGAGTTGATGAGGGTGCCACTGGTAAAATGCCAAAACTGGAAATGACCTGTTTGACATCTTGCAGTGTTTGCTGCACTTTCGATCTCTGATGTGTATGTGGAATGATCAAAGCAAGGGCCAGATCCTTCAACAATTTTTGTCGCTTGTCTTTCTTATGTTCTCCAAAGTTGGTCACATTTTCTGTGAAAACAACAAATGCGTTCAAAAAAGCAAAATATATTTATATCACATGGAAGGTACTATGGGGTCCAATTGACCCCAAACAGAAATAAACATGAATAAAAAATAAACAGAAAGACACGAAAACTAGCGAATGTGTACCACATTGTTAGGAAGGTCTTATGAAAAAATATGTGAAAGGCGAGGTCACTAATCATGATAGTTTAAAAAAACATGGGTCAAAGAGTGGGGTCACAGAGACCCCATGGTACCACACCAGGGTTAAGCTCATTAGTACAGTAGTTTAAGACATCAGGCCTTTGGAGGGGCATAGTCTAAAGAATATTATTCCAAAAGTGATGAGATGTGCAAAGTCTGGAGTTCAAAGAGGAATTTTGTGTCAAATTCATTGCTATCATAGTGTTTGTGTCAAATGTTTGTCAAACATGGCTAGATGCCAAAAATTAAAAAAGTGTTTAGTGGGTCTTTAAATAGTCTGAAGGTACTAGGTATGCAGGGAACCTCCAGTTAAAGGAGCTAGAAATTGGGGAATGTAACTGTGGGGGCATGATCAGAGATTATAATGTTGTCGACTTCAGAGTCTAAAACCACTTGGGCAATACAGAGGAAAACAGCCAATAGTTGATTCGGGTGGACGTTTTGTGTGGATGAGAGTAGAAAATGTATTCCCTTGCAGTTGGATGTTTCCACTTCCAGGGATCAATATGTTGTAGGGATGCTTTAAACAATGTTAGAAAAAAGGAAGGTGCACTGCCCGTCACCTGAGGACCCAGACGTATCCAAATGAGGAGAGAACGTGGTGATAAAGTCACCTCCATGAAAATTGTGCATCTGCCCAATCTTGTAGTAAAACATAGAGGTATGAAAAAACAAGTACAGTAGCGATAAAACCTGTAGGAACATAAATATTAACCAATGTGAACTTCTCACCAGCTATCATAAATGTTAAAAGAAAATAAAGTGTCTACCATTTGGGTTCCTGCAATCATTTCTGTTGTTTAAAGGGGATGTTCACACCCTCCACATTAAAACACACAAACTTTAAAAATAATTACACCCTCGTACTAGAGGAAGGATCAGTGGCCAAATTCACCAATACTTCATCTGAGAAAAGAAGTCTGAATAGTATGGAAAGGCCCCAACCTGTCCCTGCAAGAAGGGAAGACCTGATAATAATTAGAGGAGGAAACATGTTAAAGCCTATAACGGTATGGCACATACATCTTTTCAAGTGTATATTATTACTAGTACTGGCTGGTATACATGTTATAGTTGGAGTTTTAATTATTATTTTTTATATATTTTAATTTTGTATATTAAAATACCTTTTTACCAGCACTGTAATTTACGTTGTGCTTTCCTGCAAATTGAAGGGCTGAGTTTTCCTTTATTGACAGAAGCAGGTGAAATAGTTTACTATACCAATTATTTGGTCCTTAGCACCAGGTCTTTTCTTGTTTATACTATTATGGGCCTGGGAGAAAAAAGACAAAAAAGTAAAAGCTATACTGTGGAGTGCTGGGTGAATAACAAGCAGAAACTTTTCTATTGTTTTTAAAAACCAAAAATTGCAGCCAACAGGGCCACAGCAACACAAAGAGAAAATAAATTGAAACGAGAAGTTGAAGTTGCACAAGCGCTGACAGTGAGAGAGTCGAAACCGCAAGCAACATTTAAAACAAAAGAAATTAGATACTGTAGAGAGGAACCTGTGGAACTGAGAAAAAACTTGACAAAGTCTTAAAGGTGCAGTTCCAATGGCCACAGCAAATCAGTTGAGTACAGCAATGTTAATCCATTAAGGGTGAGGAGGGCAGATTTAGAGACTTCAGGTAATTGGCAGCAGCTATTGGAGAGTCAACATAGAAGGTTTTCTGTCATGTGTAATCCAGAGTTTTGCTGGATTGGGCAGAGAAAATCAGATGCCAGTATTGAATAAGTCCTTTCCACGTCTCTATATGGCAACTTGTAACGAGAAATCTTGATAGAGTAACAGTCTCTCACCATTGTAGGTCAGCCTGGAGTGTTTCCAATAGGCATCCAATAAAGCAACCTTGTCAGCATAATTAAGGATCCTCATCATGACTGTATGAGAGAGGCACTGATCAGATTGCAATCCTGAACAAGCTCTATGTAAATGTTCCACCACAATCAAGTCGGAGGGAGTCTCGATACCCAACTCTGAAGGCAGCCAAGAGGAGACTAATTGCATCAATTCTTGTTGCTTAACTGATTCTAGAAGTTCAAAAAGCCTCAGGTTAATGCAGTAGTTACAAATATCAAGGTCTTCCTTCCTGTCATGTAGAGAACCTATGGTGGAGACATGAGTATAAATAAGGGTCTGAACTTCCATTAACTCATATTCCACAGGAGAAACACACTGTTTAGCTTATGTAAGGTGCAATTCATGTTTGGAGAGTTGAGCATGAGTATATTTCACCACTTCCTGAGACCTGCCAGTTTTTTATGAAGGAGAGGTGATTTCATAAATCTCTTGAGTCTGTTGAATGGAGCTTGCACTGTCTTTAGAGGGGTCAACTACACCCTCAAGGACATCATAATTCTGTACAGGTGTAGAGGGAGAGGAATGGCTCAGGACAAAATCAGGTTTTTCCTTGGCTCTGGAGGAGTGACTTTTCTTTAAGTCCCTTTGATGTTTGCCCACAAATTTCTCCATTGCACAAAGTCAGCAGAATGATATGGAGTATGAGCTGCACTGACTTACAAATAATTCTGTGGGCAAGACCTGCATATAGTTAATGACACCTTAGCTAGGACTTAGTGGCAGGGGAGAAGGGGGAAAACAGTCTCTAAGCTACTATTGTGGACAATGGGAAAGGGTAGGGGTTGAGCTGCAGTACCTAATATGCCAGATGTCTTCTGGATGACTTGAGGGTCCACCTCCTGGAGGGTACAAGCAGCTACTGCAGTTCCAGCTAGTGCCACTGTCCAAGTGCAGCCTGCAACTCAAGGTAAGATTCTGGCACTAGTCCTTGCAAGTGGCAAGTGTATCAGTATGGACAGCTCCAGGGAACTCCTAGGCATCCACACCACAGCAGAACTGTCCACCAGTAGCTGTAAGAGCCAGTGTACATACTGACTTTCCAGTTGCGGCAGCAATATGAAGGCTGTGTTTCCTGCCTCAGAGTTCCAAGACTTGTGTTCCGGTGATATAAGTAGTAGGGAGCCAGGCCAATGGACCAATTTCAACATCTTACCCACCTAATATCCCTGCAGTGTCCAGCACCATACATGGCTCACATGTAGGGCTGTGTGTGGTTTTGAGCCCCGAAAACATGCAAAGCTTTAGGATCTCCTAAATAAAAATGACCAGTCAGATGGTTCACCCTCTGGAAGACAGGCAAGAATTATTTAACATTGTGAAAATCAGTTACCATAAGTTATTTGTGTGTTGGAATTTACATTGAATACAATAAATTGAATATACTTGAGTTTACTGAGTGTTTCTCATATTTTCCATTTATTTTGAGATTATTAATTTAATATAAATATAACATTATCTATATTTTATTATTTGCTCATTAAAACAAAATATTTAAACATTAGTGAATCCTCCAGGACAGGGGTACTCAACTCCAGTCCTCAAGTACTACCACCATGTCATGTTTTGTGGATTTTTTTTTTTACATTAGATTTTTATTGTTTCAAAAGTTTTTTGGGGGGAAGAATGGGGTACAGAAATAAAAAAAAAGGGTAGGAGGAGAAAAGGGGTGTTAGAGGTACAATGGTTGCGATATATATAGCAACTGAACATTAACATGGTTTAAAATACAGAGTAAGTACATACAGTAGCTACGATCCAAACTTTATCAGTTATATACATTATCCGATGTACAACATATATATATATACTGTGTATGTATGTGTGTATATATATATATATATATATATATAGTTTAAGCCTTCATTGATAGCATGAGACTAGATTTAAGCATCACAGCTACCCATAAAATCAAGTCAATTTATTTAGTCAAGAGGATCAACTCTTTCTATATCACCAAATGGTCAACATACTACCCGCTTTTTGTCAATAAGCTAAAGCTCACGTCTCATGGTTTGGGTTTTGAGGCCCAATAGTCTGACCAACCCAAACCAACCACCTAACTAGTGAATTTGAGACCAAGGAGGAATAAACTACCCCATCCGTCTCAAACTCACAATGATGCTGAACATTTTTCTCTATAGCCATCAACGTAGGTATTATAGGGGACCACCAGATTTGGGCAATCATTATCTCAGTGGCAATAAGGAAATGACCCATTATATACCGATCATTTTCTGACAAATTTCCTTTATATAAGTGGAAAATAGCCAGCACGGGGTGTGGTGCGATATAAATCCCTAGAATTGAAGAAATTAAGCTGGATACCATTTACCATAGCTTCGTAATATGACAACAAGACCAGAATATGTGAAATAGGGAGCCCACATATCCACAGTTATGCCAGCACAAATTGGATTGGGTATGTGAAATATTATGTAGTAATACAGGAGTAAAGTATAAACGACGGAGCAATCTGTGATATTGTTCCAACTGTGAAATACATTTATAACTGGTTTGAAAAATTGAATGGCAGTCTTCCTCTGAAAAAGAGCAAGAGAGGTCAGTCTCCCATTTTCGTAGTGCTATAAGTTTACTAAATTCTGCAGGAGTTGTTAGGTAGGCGTTCCACCAACTAATACCTCCCTTGCTATTTGTTTAACACAATTGATTGTGTAGGAAATGGGGGAGGCTATGAACAGTGTATGGAGCTGGGGTTATACTATTTAACCAGTGTCTGGTTTGTAGGTACTTATAAAACTCTCTAAAAGAAGTGTTGAACTACATGTTGATTTGAGAGTAGGGTAGAAGGACTCCTGATGCTGTAATCTCTTTAAAGGAGATTATGCCTTGTGTTTTCCATGCTACAAGAGTTAGATTAGGGATTAGGGTAGGTATTCCCTCTAGTGAAACGTTGGAGGAGGAGAGAGTAATATCTGATGTCAATTTTACCATTTATAGCCAGGCCTTGCGAGATGTAGATACTGCCGTGGATCTCTCAATCCATGGCAATTTAACATTTGAAGGTAGCCACAGACAGTCATTGAGCGGGAACGGGGAAACCATGTCATGCTCAAGTTAAACCCAAGGCATTACATTTTCTTTGGAAAACCAATGAGTCAATTGCGATAAAAGCGATGCTAACTGATAGTACTTTAAGTTTGGATACCCCAGACCTCCTTCCGTTTTTGGGAGAGACAGAGTTTTTCTAGCTAACCTTGATTTTTTGCTTTTCCATATATAATTGTTAAAGAGCTTTTGGAACTTAATGAGAGTGGATTTTTGTACAAAGATGGGTATTGTTCAGAAAAGATATATTAACTTCGGTAATATAACAATCTTTAAAGCAGAAATTCTACCCATCCATGAGATATTGTACATCATCCAGTCAGTCATTGTTAGAGAGAGTTTCCGCAATAGAGGTAAGTAATTAGTTGATATTAAGCTTTTAGTAGAGGTCGTTATATGAATTCCCAAATATTTAATGGAATTATCCTGCCAGGAATGAGAATAATTTGCTTTAAAGACTGTTAATAAACATTGAGGGCAGTTGATAGGGAGTGCCTCTGTTTTGGAATAATTTAGTTTATAATATGAAACTTCAGCATATTTTTCTAGGATAGCATGTAAGGCTGGTAGAGGTAAGATCTGTGATAGTTAAGAGTATGTCATCTGCAAATAAACTTGTTTTGTATATTCTATCAAATAGTATGGGGCCCGTAATGTTATGATCCCTTCTAATGACCTCAGCTAAGGGCTCTATAGCCAAGGCGAACACCAAAAGGGACAGAGGGCACCCTTGACAAGTGGCATTCGTGATCAGTATACCATTAATATAGACTCTGGCCAAAGGAGAGGAGTATAGAGCAAAAATTGATGATAGCAATCTATCCTTAAATCCAACTTTTTCTAAAAACAACTCTTAGGTATCTCCAGTTAAGTCTATTGAATGCCTTTTCAACATCTAATGATAGAAGAAGGAGGGGTTGGTCAAAATTTTAAAAAGCTTCTATAATATTAATCACTTTCCTCGTATTATCCGAGGCTTGGCGTCCTAATACAAATCCTACCTGGTCTCGATGAATTAGATTAGGGAGCAGTAAATTAATTCTATTCGCTACGAGATTAGCGTATATTTTTATATCGGTGTTCGGGAGAACAATTGGTCGAGAGTTAGCAATGGAGGTCAAATTCTTCCACGGTTTAGGGAATGCTACTATTCTCCTCTCTAGCATTTTCCCTGGCAATGAGCCCACTGATGAAGCTTCATTAAACATTTGTACTAAAATAGGGGACAATGTATCCTGGAAGCATTTGAAGAATGTATTAATATACCCATCTGGGCCAAGAGCTTTATACAGAGGGAGAGATTCTATTACCGCAGAGATTTCTTCCTCTGACCATGGGGTCATAAGAGAGGTGAGAGAGAGAGTCAGTGTCTAATGAGGGCAGATTAACCGTGCTAAAAAAATTATCTATCTGTGCTGTTGTAGGTTGGGGTACTTTGGGGTCGTCTTTCAAGTTATACAGAGTAAAACAATATTGTGCAAAAGATTCTGCTATGGCATAGGGGTCTGTAATTTTTGTACCTTTGAGATTAGAAATTGTTCTAATACTTTCTATTGCTCTTTTCCCCCTCAATTTCCATGCCAATAAATGCCCAGCCCTATCTCCTTGTACATAGTACTTTTGTTGCAGTTTAAACATCATTTGATGAACATTTCTGAGTGCTAATGTATTCCATTCTACTCGCACATTAAGCAAATCTCTGTAGACTTTATCATCGTTGGGGTTAAGTTTATACCTAGCATCTAAATCAGCTAGTCGACATTCTTTGTCCAGTAGGCATAAAACAGCTGCCTTACGTAGATGGGCCACAGCTTGGATTGCTGACCCCCTTACTGCAGTCTTTAGAGTGCACCCGAATGTAGATGGAGTGGGGTCTTCTGGTTTGTTAGTTTCTAATTAATTGGATAGAGAATTGGATATTATCTCCTTAGACTTCCGGGTTTACTAAAAGATGTTCTCCCAGTCACCAGAGGCCGGGGGGGTTCTTAGTCTGGAAATGTCCCAGTCAAGAGAGACTGCCGCATGGTTGGACCATGCTACCGTTAGAATCAGCGATCGTTTAATATTAGGTAAAGACCATTTGTCTGATAGGGCCAAATCTATGCAGGAGTATGATCTATGTACCTGAGAGTAAAAGGTATATTCCCTTTCATCGGGGTGTTCCACCCTCCATACATCATATAGCTCATATTCACTGAGAATTCGACGGAACCTATGAGAATGATTGGAAGTGGAGTGGGATCACATTCTAAAATTGGCTGGAGATGTATCAAAAGAGGGATCTAGGACCATACTAAAATCTCCCAGAATTAACAATATACTTTTCCTACACGCTTGAAGGGCTGTGCAGAATTTCCTAGTGAAGGGGACTTGTTTAGTGTTTGGGGCATAAATTGACGCTATTGTCACTGGGATATTGCCTATCTTACTGTACCGATAAGAATGAGGTACCTACCTTCCTTGTCTCTTATTTGTATATCTAGAACAAAGTTGCATGTATTAGAAAATAGTATCGCCACTCCTGCCTTCTTGTGATGACCATTGGAGGTATAGCAATGAAGGTATTTCAAATTGGAAAATTGGGGGAGGTAGGATTGTTGAAAGTGAGTTACTTGCAATGCTATTATATGGGCCTTACATTTGGTGAAATGTCTCAATGCAAGACTTCTTTTATTAGGGGAGTTGAGACCTTTTACATTTATAGAGAGTACCTTAACCAGTTGGAAGGAGAGACACGATGCTGGAGATTGGCTTATCTAAAAATGTTGCAACATGGACACAAACTGAGGGCCTGATTCAGAGCCGGACGCTCGCTCTGAATCAGGGCATTTTTTAATTTTTTTGGAGCGTCCTCCTGGCCGCTCGCATAGCTGTGGGTTACCACCCACAGCTATAGCGAGCGGCCATGATGATGGTCGCGATAGTTGTGACCATCGGGCTTGTGACCAGACCCTTGTGGTAGGGTCTCGTGGCCGCAAGCCCCAGAGAGCTTCTGGCTCAAATTGAGCCCCAAGCTCTCCCACTGACATCACTGGTGATGTCAGTGGGGCCGCCCCCAAATGGTTGGCGTTCTCATGTGAATGACTCCGTTTGGGCAGCCACCCCCCCGGACCACCCACCAAAATGGGCGAGCTGTCACTCAACATCCCCCCTTTGGTGCAAGACCCGTAGCGACGGAGTGCCCGTCGCTAGCCGGGTCTCGCACATGCGCATGATGGAGCCGGCTCCGTCGTACGCATGCGCTGTGGGCCACCATTGACTCGTTTTTGAGTGCTCAGTGCTTGCGACTGGGTCTGAATCATGCCCTGAGTACTATGCAGAACTAAAACTTGGAGAACTGTTGTACCATCAAAATAAAAATAGAGCTGGAAAAAAAATGGGAATATGGAAAAAATAGTGCCTAAAAGGGATTATCAAGGACCACCTCCATAGGTGGTACATTGGGGTAAGTGGCAAATAAACCCTGTTGCCCAAAAGCTATTACATAAATTTAATTTATCAGTGCTGATAGTAAAAAAAAAAAAGGATACATAATTCAAGCAACACACCTCACTTAGAAAGACAACATATGAAAACGTGAAAACATACCGGAGATAAATGCTACCTAACATTTATTCTACCCCTAAGTTGAATTTATGGTGACATACCAGATATCTTATCAACTAATATTCAGGGGTTCACACAAAAGAAACATCCTAAAACAGTAGAGATATCTATCCCAGGTTATAACAGGTATGAAATACTTTTAGAAAAGGATATCAATAGTTAGGAACTGATCAGCCCCAGTCTTGGTTAACATGAAGGTTGCTTGGGATCTTCTGAGAGAAGTCTTCAAAGTTCCATGATACCAACAGTTGGATACCATCAGCTGGATTCGAAATGACCTTGGTTGAGCCGTTTCTTGATATTATTAATTTAGTGGGGAAGCCCCACTGATAATTAATGGATGCTTTTTGAAGTGCTCTTGTTACCAGTAGAAATGATCTTCTCAGTGCCAAAGTTGCAGCTGACAGGTCTCCAAATATTTGGATTTTTCCCAAAACCATAGAATCTGCCACCCTTGCTGCATGAAGTATCTCTTCTTTAGTGTGGAAGTAGTGGAGTCGCATTAGAACATATCTGGAAGCATCCACAGGAGCGTTGCAGGCTTTGGGTAATCTATGGATACGGTCTATCAGAAAGTCAGAAATTTGCGTGGTAAGGAGGAGCTTAGTAAAGATTTCCGTTACATAGCCCTTCAACTCTGAGTTCTTATTTGTCTCTGAGATCCCATGTACCTGAAGGTTATTTTGCCTAGATCTATCTTTGAGAACCGCGACCTTATTTCTGAGAGATGTAAGCTCTGAGTGTAGATCATCATGGAGTGTGATCAGTTCATTGTGCAACTTAACCACCACCTCCAATTTGTTTTCCAGATGATCCATGCATGTCCCCAATTCATCTACTGAGTGTTGGCAGCACTGCAATGCTGATTTAAATTTGGTGGGAATATCATCTTTAAAGGATGCTAATAGCATTTTCATAGAACCCATTGTAAGGGGGGCATCATCTGGAAAGCCCTGTTGTCATGAAGAAGAGGAAGGCAGACCGTCGGGCAATCTGCTAAGAGACGAAAATGGGTTTACTGTCTCTATCTTGTGTCAGACCAGCTTTAACACTATGTGATGAAGGAGAAGCTTTGAAGAAAGTGACTGGCGGGACAGTCGATGAGGACTTTTGATGTTTGGGTTGCATAGATGCTGAGGGCTGAGGACACGTATTTAAACTGGAGGTGTGTATAATAGCAATGCAGTTTAATATCAGAGGTGGGCGATGGAGGTTAATAGTGAACTTAGTAGGAATGAACCATCCTCTTCTCAGCCATAGATAAGCTGCAATGTAAGGCCTATAGACTTGATACATAGATCCCTTGCTGACTTATAGGTACACTGGCCGATCACCAATATTCCCACTCCTAGATCACCAATATTCCCACCCCTATGTTGGTGGTGCATATAGGGTGGTATAGGTTGATTTATATGAGGTTTATGCGACAGTGTATTGTGATGGCTCTCCCAGCTGACAGTGTGGTGATCCAGGATAGAGTGGTTAGCTGAAATAACACTTGTATAAAAGCTGCCTCAGATCCAGAGGGAGCAATACAACAGGCTGGGTTAGCAGTGGAGAAGCAGTATCTCAGAGTGCAGCCACATGCACTGTGCTATGCTGAAGTACACAGGGCAGGATGGACCAGGAAGAGGAAAGCAGCCTGTTGTGAATGCCTGCACCGTAAAGCAGGCCACAGGGCAAAGTCTGAGGCAGTGCTGCAGGAATAGAGAGAAGCCAAAATGGCTTCCTCTTGCGAATCACAGTTCCGGTCAATGACCATTCCAGGTAATGTAGACTGCCTGTCTGAAGACCCCAGTCAGGTTAATAAGGGTCTGTATGAAGCTTGAAGGTCACGGTCATTTCCGGGGGTGATTGTGGCTGTTCTGATCCACGCATGAAAATCGAGGCCAGGGCTGCTGGATGTAGTGTAGAATGCAACGGCCCCAGAGCAGCACTTCACTCCCGGAGTCCAGATATGGGGTCAGTGGGACCTCATGTGGTCAGATGTGAGGGTAGGACCCTTAGAAATAGCAAGGGTCAGCAGGAACAGGCAATTTTTAGGGGTTATCTGGAGAGCTGTACAGAGGCATGTCTACTCAGCTTGCAAGTCAGTCCACACCCCCTGTGTTGTGGATGTTTTTAATCATGCACAAGTGAGTTAATCTGTTTTGCCTAGTCAGTAATTATCCCACCTGGGTGTGTTTAGTGTTACAAGTGATGGGTGCTAGTGTGGTGAATGGTGGTCTGGCTAGCAAGTGATGGGTACTGTACTGTACTGTAATTTTTACTTTAAACACACCTTGTGAATCCTGCTTCAAACCTAACAACCACAATGTAATACAGAGAGCTCAGTGATCTCTAAACTATACAGAGGGTATCATTGACTGCCATATAATACAGACAACATCACAGTGATCACTATCTATTACAGAGAGCATCAGTGACCTTGCCTTCACTATTACCACATCAATAAATAACCCCTCTTCAAAAACAATTTAAACTACTTAAGCATCATCATAAAACCCTATTAATTATAATGCAATTAACCCTTTCCATTTATTACCTTCATAGTCTCCATTATTATTTAGCCCCAACATCATCAAATAATGAAATTTATGTACATTAACCCCCCTAATTACCTCCCTCAGGGGTATAGTTATCAAGGTACAATTTTGGTCCATTTTGTGTTTTTGGTGATTTTGCATTCCATTTGCATTTGATTTTGAGCATTAGAGATTTACTAATGCTTGAAAACAGAATTTTGTTCATTAAAACTTCATTGTGATCCTTATAAAAGTGGACACAAGCATGTTCTACACTGTGGCTGAAGGTATAATGGCTAATCCAGGCAATGCAATGCTGGAAACTTTTCTGTGGTATGCAAATCACCACCTGACTCAGAGGACCCAGGAGCCTGAAGCAGAGGAACAACAGCAGTTTATTGAGGTACCACAGAGCCTATGCAGCCCTAGGTTCTTCTGTGGGTGGTTAAACTTCAATGCATTGTCTGCTGCTGAGGTCATAGAGATGTTCCACCTCACATGTTCCAACCTTATGATGCTGTATGACCTTGTCAAGACTCAGCATGAGCCAGACACTGCACAGTCACGTGCCATATCAGTCCTGCTCAAGCTGCTATGTGTTGTTCATTTTTTTGCCACTGGCTCCTTTCAGTCAATGTCTGGGAGAGTGTTAGGTATATCTAAGCCTTCCTTTAGCAGGCACCTGGCACAAGTTATGGCTGCACTGATCTCCCTCAGCACCACCTACATCTGCTTTATCAGCCAGAAATCACAGTGTCATGAAGTTAGGGTAGCCTTATATAGTCTCAAAGGCAAACCTAATCCTCAGTATTTCATCCCTCTCTGCAAAGTTCATGGTGGGACAAATGCCAGAGGGTTGGTTGCTGGGTACCTATTAACTGACCATCTAATTTAGCTTGTGAATCTGTTATTTTTTTTTATTTCTGGTAGGTTATTTAGGCTATGGCTATACCTCCTGGCTTCTGACTCCACTGTCATATCTGCATACTCCTGTTGAGCCTAAGTATAACGAGGCACATATAGCCACTCGATCCATGATAGTACACACCTTTGGGCTATTAAAAATTAAGTTCAGGTGTATTGAAAAATCGGTAGGCATATTCTTATATCATCAAGCAAAAGTCTCTAAAGTCTTCTAAAACATTTATACAGTTTTCTCTGGTAAGATATGTAAAATTTGTGTTCCTAATGCTGAACTATTTTGATTAAGCTCCAGAATAGCATTTGTGTGTGACTGGTGAATTTGACTAAAATTAGTGATCATTGCTTGTTGAGTTGAGAGGAAGCCACTCACTAGTGCCTGTTGGCATCTGCCGTTTGTGTATCAATGGCTGTAGCCATATGCTGCATATTGTTATTCATTTTGTCCAGTGGAGACCAGAGGCGTCACTAGGGTTGGTGTCACCCCGTGCTGTAACTCATGGTGACACCCCCCCAAAAAAAGAAAAAAATTTAAGACCAACTTCCACAGTACCAAGCTCCCCCCCCCCTTACCAGTCCAGTACTCCCAGAATGCCGGGCGCACCTGGCCCTGCATTCTGAGAAGAGAAGAGAGGAGGATGGTCTGATGGACTGGACCAAAATGCTGCTGCTGCCCACACCTCCTCACATGCAGGGGTGGTAGTGGAGAGTGAACTGGTGGTTGTGGGCAGGATTGTGGTGGTGGCAGCGAGTGTGTATGTGGGGGGGTGCAGGCACGCAGAGCTGCTAAGAGAACTCTTGGGCCCTGGTGCAGCAATCTTCCGGGGATCCCCTAGAGAGGGCCCTAGCATGTTGGGAGAATGGCCGCACCTTTTGGGGTAGTGTCTAGCATGTGAGAAGCACCCATTCATAGGAACATGACAGGTCAGCATTTTTTAAGAGCTGACCATATACTGCACACTAACTTTTAGGAAACAAAGATTTTTCAACAGTGCCGAGAAACTGCCCCACTTTTTTTTGGACACTGCAGCCCAGAAACTGCACCACTAACTGGCCACAGAGAAGGTCCAGTAACAAAACACATGGCCCCTGAAATGCAGAGAGAGGTTGCAAGAATCCCACTGTTCACTGGCATCTGTTCCTGCTGGCAACAAAGCTCCTTTCCTTTTACACATACTAACAGGGAAAAAAAGCACATTGCTCCCTATCAGAAAAAAAACATTATTCAGCACAAAGATAAATAACATTGCTCCCCACAGAGATAAATAACATTGCTCCCCACAGAGATAAATAACATTGCTCCCCACAGAGATAAATAACACTGCTCCCCACTGAAAATAGCATGTATCGCCAGCCAATCAGGTCCCTTTTTCTGTGTCCCCAGCCAGCCTGCTCCCCCTGTATCCCCAGCCAGCCAGGCCCCCTTCTGTGTCCCCTGACAGCTTGCCCCTCCTTATGTGTCCACTGCCAGCCCCTCCTTCTGTGTCCCCAGACAGCCAGCTCCCCCTTGTGTACCCAGACATCCAGCCCCCCCTTGTGCCCCCAGACTGCCAGCCACCCCCTCTTGTGTCCCCAGACTGCAAGCCATCCCCACTTCTATCCCCAGCCAGCCAGTCCCCCCTTGTGTCCCCAGGCAGCCTGTCACCACTTCTATGCTCCCCAATAGAAAAAATAACATTGCTCCCCCACAGAGATAAAAAACATTGCTCCCCCACAGAGATAAAAAACACTGCTCCCCACAGAGATAAACATTGCTGTATCCCCAGCCAATAGCATGTTTCCCCAGACAGCCTGCCCACCCTGCTGTGTCCCCAGACAGCCTGCCCACCCTGCTGTGTCTCCCACCACTTCTGTGTCCAGACTGCAGCCGCCCCCACTTCTGACCCCAGACAGCCAGCCCCCACTTCTGTCCCCAGACAATCTACCCCCACTTCTGTGTCCTCAGACAGCCAACCTCCCCCACTTCTGTGTCCCCAGACAGCCAGACCCCACTTCTGTAACCCCAGCTAACCAGCCACCCCCACTTCTGTCCCCAGCCAGCCATCCATTGTGTGCCCAGACAGCCAGGCCCCCCACTTCTGTCCCCAGCCAGCCAACCAACCAACCCACTTCATCCCCAGCCAGCCAACCACCCACCCACTTCAGTCCCCAGCCACCCACCCACTTCAGCCCCCAGCCACCCACTTCAGTCCCCAGCCAGCAAGCCCGAACTTCTAACTCCAGCCAGTCCTCGCTTCACTTACCTTTTTCTGGAGGGCTCCGCTCTTTCAGCAGCAGTGGTGGGTGGAGTAGAGGGCAAGCAGCGGGCTCCTCTCAATACTTTAAGCAGCGGCGGCGCAGTGTGATGCCATGACATCACGCGCCACGTGCTTCGTTTATAAAAGAAAAAAAAAAACTTTATTCACGGCGGCCCCGGAAGTGAGAGGGGGAGTGGGAGGGCAGCAGGCAGATCCGTTGCCCTGAACTTTGCAGTGGCTACTGGCATACTTTGCCCCCCTCTTGGTGGCCCTGTGGGCAGCTGTGGGATGGAGTGGAAGTGTGCGGGCAGCTGTGTGTAATGGCGGGGGAGTGTGCTGCTGTGTCACCCCCTTGGAGGGTGACACCCGGTACGGCCCGCACCCCCTTGTGATGCCGCTGGTGGAGGCTCCTACCTTTAGCAGTCTGGGGTGCTGTAGCTTAGGCCAGCGTTGGCTCATACTCCAGCATCTCTAGTAATGCGCAAGCGCAGAAGCTGTACTCTGTTAAGAACTAGAGGGAAATTTAGAAAAAACAAATGCTCATGCGCAGCTGGAATATGACGTCTCCTAGGGCTGCACGCTGTATCAGTCCTACCACATTCCATAACAGAAAGGCAGGGACAGTGTCTAGTTTTATGAAAAAATATAAATTAATACTTATATAAAATAATAAAAAATACATGAAATTAATTTGTAGCACCTTTCATTTGAGTATTTTATTAATTCATAATATTTTGAATGCCAACATTTTGTATCCATCGACATTTTGTACCTGTTGACATTGATTGTCGACATTTTGTTCCATATCAACATTTTGGTTGTCCATAATGTTAATAACTTATTTTTATTAAAATTATATCTACAGTAATAGACAATTACATACATTCATGTGGGACTGCAGCAAACAAAACAGACACACATGTCCTTTGTGCCAGAATTCCCATGATCATTGTATTCCTGTACTCTGTGTGGCAGGCATATATAGCTGGAAGATGTTCTAAGGTAATTACTGTGTAACAAGCTTATGCATCAATACTTCTTATATCTTCATCTAAAGCTACTAGAAAAATTATTATGATTTTTTAAATGTAATGCTTTTTTCCATAATTAAGTTCAGGGAAGAAATGAAAACTAATTTCCTGTGAAGGTGTAAGGAATTCATCAAGTACTGTAAGTCAGTTTACTCCTATTTGTTTCCGAAAAAAACTTTACAGTATATGTATTATTCCTTTTAATTTAATAGTATGTTCTTGGTTTTCCATTATTATACAGCTGTTATCACAAACTTTTCAAGAAAGTATATTGATACATGCTGTTCATGAAAGTATATTATGGCTCAGATTTATCAAACAGTGGTATTCTTGTTATCACTTGTAACTAATCTTAAATGGTGCTCTGACCAATCAACTCCTAACTGTCCTGTGTTTGAAATATGACAAGTAGGAGCTGATTGGATGGAGAACAATTTAAGATTAGTAACAAGTGATAAGAATATCACTAGTTGATAAAGCTGTACCATACGTGTGGGATGGATACAGGATGCCAGAGCTCGGGATCTCGGTGGTCAGAATCCTGATGCCAGCATGTCAACAGGATTAGGATACCAACACCTGTTGGTAGATATCCTAACCCTCCACCTCCCTTTACCCTAACCCTCCCTTCCTGATGCCTATACTTAACATCCCCCCTAGTGCCTAAGGGGTCTATTTACTAAGCAGTGTTATGAGACAGAGTGAAAAGTGATAAAGGTGCCGGCCAATCAACTCCTTACTGTCATTTTTCAAACACAGCCTGTGAGATGGCAGTTAGGAGCGGATTGGCTGGCACCTTATCACTTTTCACTCTGTCTCCTAACACTGCTTAGTAAATAGACCCCTAAATCTGTTTTCACTCTCCCTCTCCCCACACCATAAACCTAACCTTAACCCTTAGTTCTAACCTTATCCCTCCCCATAATCCCACTACTTACCGTTGGGATGCAGGTGCCGTGATTCTGACAGGTGTTGGGATTCCGGTGCTGGCATTCTGACCACCGGAATCCCATGTGCATCACCTCTTGCCTGCACTGACAGTGTTGTGGCAGACAGTACCCAGCAGTCACTGGTGGTCTGCCTGTAACCTTGCCCCTTCATGGTAGGGGGTAGAGCACTGAAATAAAGAGGCACACCAATGAATTCCCCAACACTCCAGCAGAACAGTCCAACACTGGCAACATGCAACAATTTGGCAGATCTTTCTGTAATAGAGTCAATCATAATATTGCAATTAAGATCTTGCACGCAGATATACCTCTTGCTAGGGATGGAAAGCTTTATACAAGCCTCCTACTGTTTAAAACACCATTTTTTCTCCTCACCGTGAGTCTGGAATTCTATACAACAGACTTAAAACTTCGGGCCACCCACAATTTAGCTGCGGGGGGATGCCAGTGGCATTTGTGGTGTAATAGCCTGAACTGGATTTGAGATCTGAACATTGCCTATGGGACTTCGGGGGTTTACTTGACAATTGTGAACTACTAAATGCATATGCACCAGACCCAAGGTAGGATCCAGTTGGTTAGTTTGGTAGCATGTGCCTCAGGCTGTATGACTCAGAAGGGGGCTATTGGACAAAATCACCCAGGACACAGAGATAGAAAAGTGGTGGAGGAAGATGATGACACAAGAGGTTACTCTCAAAATTTGCACCTAACGATTTTAATGGCATTGGTAATTGTTAGAATGTTAGCAATTAACCACAATTAATTTACACACCACTGTAGATTTGAGAAATGACAAGTTATTTTAAAATGACCATCTATCATATTAAAACTCATTAGTTGTAACATATAAACAACTATTGTTTATTGAAAGAACCTTTCTTAAGATGTCTCTACAGTATTTGATATTTAAAAAGTATCTATTAAAAAGTATATATTGTGGATAGGACAAACCTTATTTCAAAATGGTGTCCCATATAATTGGGGAAAGTGGATACCACACAAAGATTAATATCAAAGACCGTGTGAAAGTAACTGTAATTAAAAAGTAAAAATAAAAGAATAATTGAGATCCTATTAAATTATTAATGCTTAGTTTTGACTAAATCTCATTACATAGTGAAGTCATATTGAATTAGCAAAGGATCTTGTATTCCCACTTGCCAGAAATCCATAACTGAATATGCTATAAAAGGGACATTCAAACGTATTACATTCTTATTTGTATATTGCTTGAATAATTCTTAGCAATCAAATGATACATCAACAAACCTTTCAATGCTTTCAATGGAATTCTTAAAATATGTTATTGTATAAGCAGTTCAGACTGAAACAAACACCAAGTAAGTACAGTAAAATATAGTTTTTATTTGTTCATAAACACTTAAAGACTGAGGATAGAGGGGGCTAAAAATTCTCCATTACCAGAAAGAATTTTAAATATTGGAGTGTTCAAGGGGAATTACAGTTTCATTTTTACTTTATACAAAAATGTTATTTATATATATATATATATATATATATATATAATTTTCTCAGCGTTATAGGGCTTGCTTTTTGTGGCACATAAACATAAATATGTATAATTTATTGCATAGAATCAAATATAAATAGGCTAAAATATTAAAAAAAATTCCCATGTTTCTTACTAAAAGGGATTTTCTGTAATCATTGCAACTGCAGAAATCTACTTTAACGTTTATCTCTATTACACAGATGCCAATTTCTGTATGTGCATTTGTACAAGGTCTGATGCAGCTATGAGGCCCAGAGACAATGGTCTACATTTTGGGTTTAGAAGCTTTAGACTTGCTAATGACTGTGCTGCCTCTATACTGTATAGTGAATGATAAATTTGCGGTAATGACGCTAATGGGTATGTGCATGTTCCTGCAACCACTTGTAGATAAGATATATGCAAAGATACCAACTCAGCGCAGTTATTAGTACTTGTTTTGTGATTAAGAATTATTTATGATTTTATATGCCAAAGATTAAATAGTATGTCTAGATAGTCAATATAGGTGTATGTGTTTCATGTAATGTACTGTTTATATTATTACATATACAGTATGTGTTGCATTATGGAATTAATGTTTCTTATCAGTACAGAGGTCTATATATAATAGCATGTGATAACAGTGGTTTCAACCAAGATAATTAAAATGTATTGATACCCTAGGGTTAATAATAACATGAAGCATATATTAGTAAAACTTCAAAGACAAATGTGCAAATAGATAAATATTTCTTTTAACTTTCCTTAAAATCCATTTTAGAAAGGAAAAATAAAATCAATATTTACTTATTTGCACATATACAGTAGTCAATAGGTACCCAGTTATTGGAAAAAACTAGAGATGTGCGGATCAGTTTTCCAGAAATCTGAATACTCCCGAATTTAGTGAATCCGGGTAAATCCGGGTCACGGTTCTGATCTTTTTGCGGTTCGGAATTCAAATCCAAATTTTGGGTTTTGGATTGCATAAATTACATGATTTTAGCTGTTTTTAAAACTTTTTATCTTTTTTTTTTTTAATCCAGATCCAAAACCAAAACACTTGAGGGTGTTTGCAAAACCAAATACAGATCCAAAACCTTGTAGGAGATACAGATCCAAAACCAAAACATGGGGGTCGGCACACATCCCTAGAAAAAACTCAGAGGAGGTAGTCAGCCTGGCTCCAGCAGCTGCAGCACATCAGAACACCGCTGCCTGGTATAGTACAGTACTGTAAGAAAACAGCTGCCTGGTAGAGGGTGTACTGTACAGTACTGTAAGAAAACAGAGTTGTTAAACAGACTGTAGATAGGCATTCTCTGGTTGGGAAAGTGTTAATGTGAAATATTTAAGTTGTATTTATTACAGAAATTTTCAGGCACCAATCAAGCAACATGTGAATTTGTTGTGACCTGATTATGGGCCTCATTTAGACTGAGTTGTACACTACGTCGATGTTATTGCAAATGGAACAATTTTTTGCCACTGTGCATACATTTGAGTCGCACTGCGCATGCTTTATCATGCTTCTAGTCTTTGGGAGTGTGATTGGCAGGCAGGGAGCATTGGGGGTGGCAACGGAGAGTATTGGCAAAAAATGCAGGCGTGTTTCAACCGTTTCGGGAGAGTGTCACATCCTGCGCCTGTAATCACGTACGCAGTTAACATTGTTCCAACATCTTCATTATGGCGACCATTCTGAGTGACCATAGACTCACTCAATAAGTCGATGTTTGCCTGAGCTGTGTTTGATGTTGCGCCTCTGTACGAAGTTGCAGAAAGCTGTAATGGCTCAGGTGAGCATTTCAGAAACAAGTCCTGGCTGCTGTTGCATCATCATATTTTCGCACATCTACAGCTACGAAAATCGCAGTAGCATTAGCGCACAACTTGGAATCAGGCCCAATGTATATAGTACAGCTGTATAGAAGGGAATCGGTATGTAATCCCAGTGGCTGAATAGACCCAGGATCAAATACAGACAGTGGAAGACCAACAGATCAAAATTCAGACTGGGGATGGCAAGCACCCTAACCCTCCCTTAGTGGTGCCTTACCCTAACCTCCCCCTTTTGGTGCCTTACCCTAACCTCCGCCCTTGTGCCTAACGCTAACCTCCCCCATGGGTGCCTAACCCCCCTTCCCACACACTAAACCTTACCCTCCTAGAGGGGTGCCTAACCCTAATCTCTCCATAGTGGTGCCTAACCCAAACCCCCTTTCCCTAGCCTAACCCTAACTGTCCTGGGGGGTTGCCTAGCCCTATGTCCCCTTGGGGGATCCTAAGCCTAATCCCCCCCCTGTGACTACAACATAAAACACCCAGTTTACCTATGTTTGGTATGCTGGGCATCAGGATTTCGGCATTCGGCTAATAATAGGCATAGGGATTTTGCCACCTATCTTATTCCCATGTTGGGCTTTCAGTGTAGGGATAAAAGAAGAATACATATCAGTTAAAGGACAGAGAACAGTGTGAAAGGTACGATAATTATGCAAATGATGAATGAGACAAATATACTGTACTATAGCACAAATTGTTTTAACATCTGGCCTGTGTTTAAAGGTACAGTATGACCCATTGCTTTGTACTGTACTGTGCATTTTTTGTTTTTAAAAAATTCTGTTAATCACCTAAAATTAATTAATATTTTATTGTTGGTTATTGTCTGGCAAGTTTGACATAACATAATCTCTTGTAATATTACCTGTACAGTATTTGCATGGGGCTAATAATAGGCATAGTGATTTTGTTGCCTATCTTAGTCCCATGTCGTGCTTTCAGTGTAGGGATTCTGGCCACCATTAACCTGACCACATCCCGTAAAGAAGAATACATATCACTTAAAGGACAGAGAACAGTGTGAAAGATACGATAGATAGTTAGGCAAATGATGAATGAGACAAATATACTGTGCTGCAGCACAAATTGTTTTAACATCTGGCCTGTGTTTAAAGGTACAGTATGACCCATTTCTATGTACTGTACTGTGCATTTTTTGTTTATCACCTAAAATTATTTTTTATGCAAATTGGATTACTTCCCTTTATTTTATTGTTGGTTATTGTCTGAAAAGTTTTACATAACATCTCTTGCAATATTACCTGTACAATATCGTGAAACATAAAATAGGCAAAGTGTGGATTTCTCCTTTAAACCTGTTCCATTAAAAAAGCAGCACAGGGAATTACAGGTGCAAATTCTGCACCCATATATGACTGATCACTACAGATAAAGTAACACATTTATACATGAGCTGTAGTTTATTAAAACATACTTATAACGCATTGTGTACCATATGACTGCATTTATTTTTGCTGAATGTTTACATCTAATACAGTGAATGAGGTTAATATAGCATTGAAAGCAAGTCATTTTTGTGGATGGGTCTTGTGTCTTTCAATCGGTTTTTGCCCATATAAAAAATTGGTTTCCAGGATTTATTGACTTCCTGTTGAAAGTATTGAGCAAATAAAATAACAACTTCCATCTCTGTGGATGCCAAAAGTATGTCTACTATTGGTTCTAAAATTTGGATTTGGGAGGTCAATTTGATAGGTGCATCTACAGACAGCTTGTACTCAGCAAGGTTTGCTCCTCTTTGAATTTTGGAGTTCAGAGTCAAATCGCATCCCAGCTTGGATCACTTTTGGGTTTCCGAGTAGAACTGAGTCCCAGCTTGGATCACTTTGGGTTTCCGAGTAGAACCAAGTCCCAGCTTGGGTATTCCTGTAATTCAGAACCAAATCTCGGGTTTTGGATTAAATATAAACAGGTCCAAATTACATGATTTTAGCTGATTTTATCAATTTAAAAGGAAACCAAAACAGAAAAGAATCAAAATACTTGATGGTGTTTTTGCCAAAACCATAACATTTGAGGGTAGTTTTTGCCAAAACTAAACAAAAAAAGCACAGGAGTCCATTCACATCTCTTAGCTAGGAAAACAAGAGAATTTATGTAAAATTAGGACATGGACATTACAAAATAAGAAAAGCACTTTCTTATCTGTACCTACCAGTTTGCAAATTATCTCTAAATACTATGATCTTTGTTGAATATACCTCACATGTTCTGTAGCATGTTTTATGTTATTAGGGGCTCTATGTATCAATGGTGATGTATTAGGTGTAATATGTATCACTGCATATTTCAGTGATGTATAATATTGTCATGGCAGAATTTATCATGACTGGGCTCCTTCTGGAAACCCACCAAACCCCAATGAGAGGTTTTCTCACCCTCACCAGCAAAAAGGTAATGTGAAAAGCACCCTTGCATGCCAATGGGCTTTTTACCAGGAGGGGATCCAGCAAAGCATCCATATATTGCAAATTCAAGATGGCATTACCTAGAAGTGCTTGTTAAACTGGGCAGACACTGCTTCATAAATAGACCCACTTGGAGATATTTTTATGCTTATTTTTTTTAGTTGATTATGATAGAAATAAGTTTATGAAATTTCGGGTTTAAAAGCTAGTAATTAAATAATTGCACTTAATCATTTTTGTTGTAGGATCATTTCAGTCAAAAATGCAAGCTGTGAACAAATCTGCAGTGAGTGAATTTATTCTTCTGGGTTTCCCCAACATCCACAACTTACAGAATGTACTTTCTTGTGCCGTTCTATTGGCATATGTTGTATGCATCACTGGAAACATTACCATCAATTTTTTAATAATAACTGAGCCTTGTCTTCGTAGCCCTATGTACTTTTTCATTGGGTCATTTTCTGTTTTGGAGATAATGTTTGTCTCGGTAACTGTTCCGAAACTCTTAGATATCCTCATTCAGACCAAGAAGACCACATCAGTTTTCGAATGTTTTACACAGATGTACTCATTCAATGCACTGGGAGTAACTGAATGCTACCTTCTTACATTAATGGTCTTTGATCGTTATTTAGCTTTAAACAACCCATTGCATTATTCTCTTATTATGAACAATACATTTTGTTACAAATTGGCAGTACTTCCATGGTTGATTGGTTTTATTTTGGCTTTCATCCCTACAATTTTCACAATCTTTTTAGATTTTTGTGGCCCAAATGAGATCAATCACTTCTTCTGTGACCTGGCACCACTGCAGAATTTGGCATGTTCAGACCCATTTGTCAGTAATTTGGTCACAAGTTTGGTGGCTGTTTTTGCCACTGTTTTGCCTTTTTTTATGATAATAGGATTCTACTATCATATCATAAGAACTGTGTTAAAGATTAAAAGCAACGATGGTAAAAAGAAAGCTTTCTCCACTTGCTCGTCCCATCTCATTGTAGCCTCTCTGTTCTATGGCACAGCTATCACCGTGTATGTCAGACCTAAAGGTAGTAACAATGATAAGTACCTGGCTCTTGCATATACTGTTCTTATACCAGCGTTGAACCCCTTTATTTATACTTTACGGAATAGAGATGTAAAGAACGCTTTGAGAAAACTAGTCAGACAGCGTCACATGCAGTCTCAAAGTTAACTTGATACAAAGACTTATTTACATAAATGTATATTGCAGATAATGAGAAACATTACAATGAATGACTAGGACTTTATCTTAGTGAGGTGGAAAATATAATGTTAATTATCCTAATCCTTATATGCATTTTTTTTTCAATATTAACTTGGCTGCACCCCGTTATGGATATCTGAGTCCAGGGGGTAAATTTACTAAGAACCGAGTTTGGTCGAGTTTTGTTGTATTTAAACTGACTTTGTTTCACCAAAACTCGGGTGAGTTTTCCCTTTAACAACTTGCAAATTTACCCAAGAAGTGAGTTTAGCTGAAAGTGAGTTTTTCGATGGTGAAGCAGATCGAGTCTTTTCCTCCAAATTGCGAGTTTAGAGGAGAGTTTAAGGAGAGTTTAAGTGAGATTACTCACCTGAGATTGCAGTGTTTTCTCTCTTCCAAACTCACCCTAGCAAGCAGCCTGCACATATCAGTGAGATATGTGTAAGCTGCTTGTGTGTTAAGACCTGTAAAAAACGGGTTAAATAATTAAAAAAGAATGACATAGGGTCCCCCCCTAAAGTTTAACCAGCCCCAGACTAGCCAGCCTGTCCTGGTACCTAAAATTATGGGGAACAAAACAAGTAGGGTTCCACTGTAAATTAGGTACCAGCACCAGGCTGCAGGGCCAGTCTTGGTATTAATTATTGGGGTTAAAAATTTGTGTAGGGGTACCCCTATAATTAAAACCAGCACTGGACCCTTTCTAGCAGGGGGCTGATGCCATAGCCAGGGGAGCCCATTCACCGGGCCCCCAGCCACAGCATCAGCCCTGACCACTAGTCAGCCCAGGCCAAGGATCCATGGGGAGTTGGGGACCCCTCCAATAAAGGGGTCACCCTTTCCAGGGCACCCCTGGCCTAGGCTGATAGCCCGGGGCTATCCCCGCCACCCCTGGGTGGCGGGTTGACAGTGTAGGTGCAGTGTTAAAAATAGAATTAACAACATTGTCTTTACAGTACACTGCAGGTCCCAGCAAGCCTCCCCTGCATGGTGGTACTTGGAGAACCACAAGTAACAGCATGCGGAGCATTAAGGGACCATTGGTACCTGTAGTTTACCTGTATAGAAATGTTTAAAAAAACTCAAGACACACACCATGAAAATAAAAATTTTATTGCATCCATACGTACACACACATACTCACCTTCTCCCAGATGTTCACATCCTCTTCTCTACGTAAAGTATCCAATGGAAGTACCTGTAAAAAAAGATCCCATACTCACCTTTAGTCCCATGATGTTCTCCGCAGTAATCCAAATAGGACCTTGGACACACTGTAACAAGATGCTACAGCATATTGTTACAGTAACAATAATGACAGCTCTGGGCTTGAGCTATCATTCGTGCCTAGCGGCCATCCAATCAGCGGTGGCTTAACATTAGCATCCGCTCATTGGCTGGGACCACGTTGTAGAGCCCAGCTATTGATCGGGTGCCAATGGAAGCTGCCGCTGATTTGCTGGCTGCCCGGCACTATTGTTAGCTCATGCCCAGAGTTGTCATTGACATTACTGTAACAATATGCTGTAGCATCTTGTTTACAGTGTGTCCGAGGTCCTATTTGGATCACTGCGGAGAACATCGTAGGACAAAAGGTGAGTATTGGATCCTTTTTTACAGGTACTTCCATTGGATACTTTACGTTGAGAAGGGGTCATGAACATCTGGGAGAAGGTGAGTATGTGTATGTATGGATGTATTCAAAATTTATTTTCACAGTGTGTGTGTCTTGTGTTTTTTTACACATTTCTATACAGGTGAATTACAGGTATCAATGGCCCCTTAATGCCCCACATGCTGGTACTTGTGGTTATCCAAGTACCAGCATGCGGGGGAGGCTTGCTGGGACCTGCGGTTCTATTGTAAAGACAATGTTGTTGATTCTATGTTTAACACTACATCTACACTATCAACCCACCACACACCACCCAGGGGTGGCGGGGTTAGCCCCGGTCTATCATCCTAGGACAGGGGTGCCCTGGAGAGGGGGACCCCTTCATTGGAGGGATCCCCAACTCCCCAGGGATCACTGGCCTGGGCTGACTAGTGGTCAGGGCTGATGCTGTGGCTGGGGGGCCCAGTGAAAGGGCACCCCTGGCTGTGGCATCAGTCTCCCGCTAGAAAGGGTCTGGAGTTGGTTTTAAATATAGGGAGAACCTCATGCCATTTTTTATCTCCCTATATTTAAAACCAGCTCTGTCCCTGCTGCCTGGTGCTGGTTCTTAAATTACAATAGAACCCTACACATTTTTTTAACTGTAATTTTAAGAACCAGGACTGGCTGGCAAGTCCGGGGCTGGTTAGTCTTTTTTTAGGGTGGGGGACCTCACATCATTTAAAAAAAAACATACACAAATCACAATGATTTGTATATGTTTTAGCCAAACTCGCAGCTTAGGAGGTGAGTGTTTAAAACTTCTATTTCACAGTGGGTTTGCTACAATCTCTCATGAGATTGGAAATTCGAATCTTAGTAAATTTGCGAGTTGCATCTTTTTCATCTAAAGTACTTCCTAATTTGGCCGATGGTGAGTATTTTCGAGTTTGCAATCTCACATGAGTTTTAACAGTGAAAAAAGAGAACTCATTGCAAACTCACTTGAGTTTGTCTTTAGTAAGTTTGCAAGATGAAAAAAATGCTGACACTCTTTACAAACTCACACAAACTCGACCATTAGTAAATTTACCCCCAAGTCTCCTTATCCGGACACTCCAAACTTCCAGGTGGCTTCTCATCCCATCTATTGCCCATCTGCACAACCTGAGACTGTGATCTAAGGTTCAAACTCCTGGCATCACATCTGATATCCAGCACCTCCATTACTGATCCTTCCTTCAAACTTTCATGAATCAACTGCTCCACTTTCCCTGACCGGCTCAATGACCTCTTTACCTAATGCACCTCTTTCCGCTTTGACCTTCACCATTACTTAAAATGTTCCCCTTTTAATTCACCTAGATGCTTTCCTGATTCATTGGTACTTCTCAGATCGAAGTGCACCTTTCCTTTGGACCTTCACCTTTATTTGAATAGCTCCAGACTATATGGTATCTGCCTCTGTGGATCACTAGAACTCTTTAACCTGTCTGTTACCTTTAAGGCTTATGCCACTTTGAAACTAACACTATAATTGCACCATCACTAGCTCCATTGATTTCACCGCATTCTAATTGTCTACTCTTATCTGCTGTTTACCCTTTAGCTCTCTTTACCATCTGTAATCATTACTTATATGCAGGTTGTACCTTCTATTGATTTGCTTTATTAATTACTCATCAATTAACTATCTCACTCAATGCTTACTCTTACACGTCACACTTCATTTATTGTCCCACTACTACTCTCTAATATTATACTCATCATTTTACAACAGTCTTGCACACTTTGTTATTTTACAACTACACTGTACTGCTGCCATTGTCATTCTGCTAGTGTAACAAAACTTTTCTACCTTCCAATATAGATTTTAGAAAAATTCTAATGAAACAGTAGTAACACAGAGATGTATGTAAACCATGTGCAGACCCGGTACTGCGATGTCATGCTCAGTGCCCATAATGCCACAACATGATTGAAGTACTGCTGGCAGTTTGGGGGTGGCAATTGGATGGAAGAAGACAGCATTACAGAAAATGGGGCAGCTTACCCACAAGCAATGTTTATGATTTGCTTTAGGAACTTTACATATTTTATTTGAAAGGAACATGTTGTCCAAAGCACCAACTTGATGTGAGAGTTGGAAATAAACACATTGACCCCCAAAAAAGTACAAATATACATATACTGTTAAAGATAGATATTTTGGATGAAGGCATGTACTTATATAGGTTACAAATTACTGATCTGTGTATCTGCTTGTATGAGATCTGATTGTATGAGATCTGATTGTGTGCTATTGTGATTCATAATATTGCACCATTCCTTGGGCTTGTTCTGTTCTATATTCCAAAAGAAAACTGTGGTGACCCTGCAGAAACCATCACACCGTGCAGTTATGAAGTATCATTAATATAAAGTTTTTATTTTAAATATACTTTAGCTATATTTAAAATGTTACATAACTGTATATTGATGTTTAGTCTTATTTTCATCAGCATTTCATTTGTAGCGTATTATAGGTAAATACTTCATCTCTGTTGTAAACATAAATGTATTATTATTGGTATAATGTTTTAGATTCTGTTTATTTTCAGTTAAGCAATTTAATGTGCTTAATCTGAAACTAAAACTTCCCCCTCTCCCGTGATACTGTAAAGACAAAGGAATTCCAGATTTGGGATAGTTTTGGTGGGGTCCTCTGGCTAATGAAGATCACCTTGGCACACACAAAGAAGAGGGAACTGACCTATCCGACGTTGTGTATATACAGATCCCTGCTTGTATCCAATGATCTTCTTCCCTAAGGACTATTTGAATGTGAACTTATAAATAGTACTGCAGTGACCGTTGGAAGTCAGTGCATTCAGAATTGAAGCCTTGTATTGGTCCAGTTGTGCTTGCATATTGTAAGGGGCGGTATGCTATTTATTTCTGTTTGCAAATAAATCCTTTGAACTTTGGAACTCCAAGTGAGCTGAGCAGACTTCACAATTATTTACCTTTAATAAATGGGGGCTCACAGTGTACTCTCACTTCTCTATTCGTAGATGAGAATTTTGGGGTATCACCAGAGCTGGAAGATACAATTTGTTCTATATCTTACACCAGCTGTGGTGATATACCAAGTTCCTACTTTATGAATTGAGAGAATGCAGAGAGAGAATTCGGGAAAAGGTAAAACAAATTGCATAGTCTGTTTAGATATTTGCAGTATTTTAAAATAACTTTCTACCTCATAGTTACATTGCTATATAATTTAAAATTGTATACAGTAGCTCTGTGTTTCAGACTACACCATTTTATTGTTGCTGGTCAGACTTGCTAGACAAGTTAATTTAGCATATGAAAACATTGAGCCAGGACACAGACAATAGAATCTGTGGCCTTCTAACAAGACTGAAACTGGCTCATAGTTTAGTTTTATCTCAGTCAATATATGTTTTAAATAGAAATTATTTTAAATAAAAGGTACCGCCCCAGAATTCGTTTTTATCAGCACTAGGGTGGAAGCATCTTTAAGGTAAGAATGTAAATCGTTCTTTTTAATGTGCATCTGGTGCCAAATTCCTACAAAAGTCCTATTGCTATTTTCTTTTTTTTATTATGTAAAGAGATTGTGTACTTATATTGGTGGTTATGTTCAAGCGTATGCGACTGAGTCTTTAAGTTATGTATTTACTGCATTTATTGTTGGCCACTAAATTCAAACATTTATATTTGTTCCTACTATAGTATAGTATACTGAAGAATTGTTAGGAGTTTCTGGAAATAAGCTACCAGCAATAGGAACATTTCCTGTACAGGAAAAGAAGTGTATATGTGAATTGTGTGTTGGAAATATTGTTAAAAAGTTGAGGTCACTTCGCTTTGAGAAATGTGGGATACCCAGAGAGGTATAGAGCTGAATGCCCAGGTAAGAGGCAATCAGGTTTTTGAAATATACAAGATACTGTAGGGATTAGAAGTATTTTTGTTGTGTTGTGAGGTTAGGTTAGCTTAAAAGTATATTTCAGAAATGCAAGTGGTTAAAGCAAGAGTTTTTATCTGCTTGAGTTGTTTACAACAATCAACAAAGCTTGCGGTAAATAGTACCAACGAAAGCAGGTGATTGGCCCGGCACAGAGACAAGTCAATTGTAACTGAGTGACTGTATCAGTCTTTAATAGGGTGAGTTAGGGACCACGCTGCAAAACACCTTGAGGTTGGCTTGGTGTGAAGGCAACACTGTATTGTGATAAGTGGAGGAAACTGACTGCAAAATGTGAGAAACTATTTCCTAATGTTGGTAGCTTCGACCCAGAAATATTGAGCACTGTTAAAGATACGTTTTGTATGTTAAGATTGCTGAAGTGGTGACTTAAACATAATACGTGTTTGAATATGTGGTATAAACAATTGGTTACACAAGTCGCAAGCGCACCACCTCCGCCATATGCAGATGATGGTTTAAGTATCACTGATAAGAAAGTAAAATGTAATTTGTATCTAGGGTTGGAAAAAGAAAATATGAGGATTGTAATGAAGACAATGAACCTGCTTTAATTTCTGCTGTTTCTCATATCATCTAGTTACAGGAGGGTCCAATGGAGGGGAGGGGTAGTTTCTGCTTCAAGTGGCCATTATTGAGGATTATGAGGTGCTCTCAGATGTTAATAAGACCAGGGGCATTCATGCTATTGATACAATATTCTCTGCAATCATAATAAACAATAGTGAACATGCAGTACGCACAATAGCTGTTCCTAATAGTAAAACCTGATGAGGATAGTATGATCCCATTTAGAAATGTAGCTAAGCACTGTCCTTGGAGTAGATCTGATTTGAGGTCAATTATTACTTTATTCCCAGATCCTAGGAAAGATCTAACCAATTGTCAAAAATGTATTAAGGATTTGGGTAATACCCATGAACCCACAAATAAAAATTGGAGAACAGTATTAAGGGCATGTCAACATCCCACAATTGATGTGCAAAAGTTTATTAACGATAGTCAACTGGAGGAAGACAAACCTTTAACTGATGAGAATAATCAGGCGAACATTATAAACATTAACACCCAGTTAAAAATGTACTTCCCTGTAGTTGTTGAATGGCATAAGATTTTCTTCATAAAGACAAAAGATAATCCCATATAGCTTTGTTGAAAATGGCCAAGTATACATTAATATCTGACATAAAAGACAATGTGAACCACAGGAAGTAGCTGTTTCAGTTCTTATGGATGGTCTTAAGGAGAATTTGAAAACAAGAGTTCAGACCTCTATTCCAAATTGGAGAGGAATTATGGTAGATGCCCTTAGAGAATCCACTATTGACCATGATAAAAATTTAACCAAAAGAAAGGAAATGTAAAGTGAGAAATTAATGACTGTGAGTATACAGGCCCTACAGGAATAGCATCCACAGCAGCAAAGGTACAGTGGATGTGATGGTAAGGAAAGACAGCCACAGTCAGGTATGTATTACACATGTGGACAAATAGGACATATGGGCAGGAAATGTAAATTGGGACAGTATAAGAAGGGAAATACAGACTTAGGTTATCTCAGGTACATGGGAAAAATTCCCCTTTACATAAACAGGAACAGGGTAATTGGCCTAGAAGGGATCAAGGATTAGAAAGAGGCCCACCACATGGGAATTATTCAGAGAATACCCAAGTACCTGATGCTACATACCAGAGACAAGAACAAATGATAGCCACAAATGCTACACGTGAGTATGTCAATAACTCTTGAAGTTTAGGTCATACCTGTGTGCTACAGCTAGTTAGATTGACAGAAAACCTCATAGGTGAACCTAATGTGAAAATTAATGTTTCTGGTACTAATCAATCTTTATTGTAGATAGAGAGGTGACCAGATCCTTACTAACTTCTATGTGTATCCATTTTTAGTCATATGGATAAGTTATTGTTATGATTATTTATTATTATTTTTTTGTCTAATGCTAAAACAATTGTTTCATCTCTTGCAAGCAGGACACAAGGTATAAGGATAAGCTACAGCTATATCAGTCAAAGGACAAATATATGGGACATATCTGACCCAGGAGACACTTGACACCAGACAGAATTTAGAAAAAACACAATATAAGGGCGTGATCTAATGTTATATGCACACTATGCAGAATCTGCTCATTCTAAATTTGATACAAACAAACACAAGATGGAAGTTGTTTCTTATGGCATCATCAAATAATATCCATCAAAAGATGTAATATGTTAAATCCTGTAATTTATTTACCTTATGCATCTCATAAGATACAAAGGGTGGAGAGTGACAAGGATATAGCAGTTACACAGATATGCATGATTACATGGAACATTTATATCAGTTGGATTTCATATAACATAAAATTTGGGTCCTATGACAGATAAGAATAATGTTTTATGCCTATGACAGCAGGAGGCACACCAGTGGCACATGCACAACATATACAAAGGCTTTTGACAGCCATATAACTACCAGGAGAGGTTGCAGGCATTAAGTGTAAAGCACACACATATGACAGAGACCCAGTGTTACTTGGCAACAGTAGGGCAGATGAAGCCACAAAGTGGGCAGCAGACCTTCCTGTAAAGACAAATGTTACTAAGATAATGATGTTTGAAGTTTTGAGTCTACAGAAACTAATTGAAAAACAAGATTTGTGTTCCCAGCAGGAAAAGGCCATCTGGAAGGCGAAGGAATGTGGTCAGTAGTCCTTGGGACTCTGGAAGGATGGACAAGGTAGGCCAGTAGCCCCCAAGACATATCTTCCAAGCCTAGTAGAGGCTGCACATGGTCTGACTCATCTGAGTAAGGAAGGTATGTGTAACCTTGTGGGTGCATATCGGTGTGCACCAGGATTCTCTTCATAGGCTTTTAAGAGAGCAATGTTCTGTCTTACTTGCTTGAGAAAGAACACTGAGAAAACAATACAGAACCATCCCATATTTCTCCTACAAACAGACCTTTTCAGGTAATACAAATCGACTTCATCCAACCATCACCCTGCAGGCATTTAAATTAAAATGTGTTAGTTTAAATTGAAATGTATTAGTTTAAATTGACATGTAGTAGTTTGTATTGACATTTTCTCTAACTGGACAGAAGAATATTCAGCTGCCTCTAATACTGTTGTTTTTACTGATAAGAAAATTGTTCAGGAAAATGTGTGTAGTTTTGGTATTCCCAAAGTGATTGAGGTTCTCATTTTACTGGTGAAGTTTTCTAGAACATGTGTAAATGCAAGGGTATTGGTAGCAGGTTGCACACACCCCCTAGGCCCAAGGCTAGTGGACAAGTGGGGAGAGAGTCAATGGGACTATTAAGCACAAACTAAGCAAGGTGATGGTTTAAACTGGTTTAGCATGGCCAGAAGCATTGCCACTAGTCTTGCACACCATCAGGACCACTTCCAAAACCACCTCTTAACCTTTCACCTTTTGAGATACTTTTTGGTAAACAACCCCATGTGATGATAGATTCTCAAGAAGATTTAAAATGCAACAATGAAGTGACTGTTCAGTACCTCATATAAAAAAATTAGTAATCACTTGAGGAAGCAACAAAAGAACTCAAAATTATTGTCTCCTGAGAGGCCAGAAGCAAAATGCCATGAGATTGAGCCTGGGGAATATGTTATGATCTGAAACTTCTTATGCTCAGGTTGTTTAGTAGACAGGTGGGAAGGACCGTACCAGATATTGATGACCAGCACTACAGCCTTGTAGGTAGCCAAAAGAGTTACTTGGATACATGCCACCAACTGCAAGAAAGTCAGCAACAAAAACAGACAAAATCTCAGGTGCACAACTCCAAATTATTGATAATATATAAATGCAATAAAATTTCGCAATCAATAGAGGTTTTTAGCATAATCTTGGCCAAGGTTATGGGCCTACCCACCATATCCAGGTAACCTCTTTAGGGTAGGTCCCTAACATACTAGGATTCAAATCTAGAGCACAGGACACACCTACAAACTGGCCCAGCTAAGCAGCCCCAGGACACTGCCATAGTAAGAAAAGTGCAGTGTAAAAGAGATAGTTAAGAGCAGCCACAGCTGCATATAAAGAATGAAAATAAAAAAGTGAAGTACATGTATAATAAACAAACAGTGAACAAAGGGCCTGATTCAGACCCGGTCGCAAGCACTGAGCGCTTGCAACCGGGTCAATGGTGGCCCACTGGGCAGGCGGCCCACGGAGCCGGCTCCATCAGGTGCATGCGCGAGACCTGGATAGCGATGGGCACTCCGTCAATCTGGGTCTCGCAACAAAGGGGGTGAGCTGTTGATGGTGAGTGACAGCTCGCACCCTTTGGTAGGCGGGCCGGGGGTGTGGCCGGCCAAACGGATGTATTCCCGAAGAAACGCCTACCAATTGGGGACAGCCCCACTGACATCACAGTTCAATTTGAGCCGAAAGCTCTCTGGGGCTTGCAGCCATGAGACCCTACCCCAAGGGTCTCGTCGCAAGCCCGAT
Organism: Taudactylus pleione; assembly: GCA_031769625.1. NCBI lineage: Eukaryota > Metazoa > Chordata > Amphibia > Anura > Myobatrachidae > Taudactylus > Taudactylus pleione. Next base: position 3,135,046 of record JAUIMM010000586.1, read on the forward strand.
GGTCGCGATGGTCTTGACCATCGCAACCATCAACATGGCCGCTCGCTATAGCTCTGTCAGAGCATCCAGCTCTGAATCAGGGCCAAAGTCAGCAATACTGAGAAGATTCCAGACCAAGCAGAGATTGAACGTGTTACACCGTGAATCGAGAATCTATTCCATGAGACTTAGAGACAATTGCCATTAAACACCTGAAATTAAGATCCATCAAAAGATCTACTTCTACAGCATTGAAGACTACAGTTCTTTTGGAATTTTTGTCTCCTATTTTCTCTTTTCTCTCTCTCTCTTCCCAAAGTTAGTTTTTTTCCACAGGACTATCTATTTGTGCAAAGGGAATCAAGTGATGGAGACTAGGTTTGGTGGTGGTGCTGAAGGTGTGGAAATTGATATAAAAATTTGGTCCAGCTTCACATTGTTCAGTTTTGTATAGTAAATAGACCTGATGAAACTTTGGGATTTTGAAACACTATGGAGGGTTTGTAAATATTATGAGCCCATAATTGAAGAAAAAAAAAGGTTTATGTACGCTTAATAGTGATTTGAATATTCTTTAGAGGATTAGTATTTATTAGTGGAGGATAAAGATATGTATGCCTATTTTGAAATATTTATATTGGATCTATTAATAAAAAAAAAGTGATTAGGTTTAGCCATACATAATTATATGTATAGTGAATGTGACACCAGACATCATAGAAAATGTAGCTGTAATTCCCCAAGCATCCTTTATAGGTTAGATGAGTTCCCACATCCTACCAATGGTTCCTAGGGATCCGCTGAGCGCGTATAAGGGTTGTCTTACACTTTTCTCTGGCAATCAATACTCATTTGAATGATTGATGTTTGATTTGTGTTATACCGTTTGTGTATATACATTTAGTCAGACAAAACATGTTGAGATATATATATATATCTCAACATGTTTTGTCTGACTAAATGTCATAAGAAGAAGGTATGATAGTGTTTTGTGACCTACCAAAGGGTAGACTGTTAAAGATAGATACTTATATGGGTTATAAATTACTGATTGGTCTATCTGATTGTATGAGATCTGATTGTATGAGATCTGATTGTATGTGCATTGTGATTAATAATATTGTGCCATTCCTTGGGCTTGTTCTGTTCTGTATTCCAATAGGATAACTTTGGTGACCCTGCAGAAACCATCACACCATGTGGTTATGGAATATCATTAATATAAAGATCTTATTTTAAATATACTGTAAGTATATTTATAATGTTACCTAACTGTATGTTGATGTTTAGTCTTATTTTAATCAGCATTTAATTGGTAGTGTATTATAGGTAAATACTCCATCTCTGTTGTAAACATAAATTTTATATTATTGGTACTGTATAATGTTTTAGACCCTGTTTATGTTCAGATAAGCAATGTAATGTGCTTAACCTAAAACTGCAACTTCCCACTCTCCCTGATACTGTAAAGACAAAGGAATCCCAGATTTGGGATAGTTTCGGTGGGGCCCTCGGGCTAATGAAGATCTGGTTGGCACACACAAAGAAGAGATAACTGACCTATCCGACATCGAGTATATACAGATCCCTGCTTGTATCCAATTATCTTATTTCCTAAGGACTATTTGAATGTGAACTTATAAATTGTACTGCAGTGACCGTTGGAAGTCAATGCATTCAGAATTGAAGCCTTGTATTGGTCCAATTGCGCTTGCATATTGTAAGGGGTGGAACGCTATTTATTTCTGTTTGCAAATAAATCTGGACTTTGGAACTCCAAGTGAGCTGAGCAGCCTTCACAATTATTTACCTTTGATAATACAATACAATGAAAACTGGATTATACCATAGTAGAATAACAATTGGTCTAGTTAACAATCATATGAATCATATAAAGAATCTAAATATTAAAGGTGTGTTAGTTCCATAAGGTACACCACTGTTGTTGGTGTGGAATACATTCAATTAGATGATAGTTTACAATACTTGTAAATATGGATATCCTCACAGCCTGATACAAATTGAATAGTAAATAGATGAGTCAATGATTTCAAAAGACCATATACAGCAGGGGTAGCCAACCTCGGTCCTCGTTAGCTACCAACAGTTCACATTTTCCAGACCACCTAGCAGGTGTACAGATGTATTCACTACTAACACATTTGAGAAGATCCACAGGTGTAGCTAATTATATCACTTGTGATTCTGTGAGGAGACCTGCAAAACATGCACCGTTGGTAGCTCTTGTGAACCAGGGTTGGCTACCACTGATATAAAGTATATCAATTCATCAATATAAATATTAGATATGTTCTTGATATTGGAAATATATAAATAGTACCACACCTTTGTGTTCCCCAATGGAATCCATGTAGACCATGGTATGTCTTTTTAGAAAATGTCTATATATTTTGATGGCTGAGTAATAATGCATTTCATCTTACTTAAAGAAGATTTCATCAGAGGTCCCGCTGATGAAATCTTCATTTAAGATGAAATGCATTAGACAGTTGATGAACTAAGGACTTTTAGTCATTACATTCACTTAGATAACTTCATTTGTAGAAACCAAAGAGTTCTGAGTGTACTATTGTTTGTACTATCTTAACAGCTGCTACTGGATGCAGTGTATACACCTCATCTGTTACTAGTCACCAGCAATAGCATGCACATCCATATGCCCCATACTAGGGGGTATATTTTTCTAAAGTGCAGGTTTTTAGAAGTAGAGATGTTGCCCATGGCAACCAATCAGATTCTATCTATTATCTTCTAGAAGGTGCTAGATACATGTTAAGTAGAATCTGATTAGTTGCTATGGGCAACACCTCCACTTCTAAAAACCCATCCTTTAGTAAATATACCCCATGATGTAAAAGATGTACCTTAAAGAAGTTGTATTTTTGCTTAAATGTAGGCGTTCATAGCCTACAAGAGCATAAAAATCATATTACAGAACTTTGCCTATGTTAGAATACTCCATTACATCCCAATTCTGCCTCTTTTGGTGTAAAGGTGCGTACACACGAGAAGATTTGTTCCATGAATGAAATCATCCTGTGTGTCCCCGGGAGGGGTATGCTCAGTGTTTTTAACAACACTGAGCACAAACACTGAACAAAATCAAGAACAATTTCATTCAGTGTCGGGCTCCCTCCTTCATCCCCGTACATGTTCAACCTGACATTATCGTCCGGTTGGACGGGAGGTTCGGGTGATGAACGGCAACTACCAATGGGAGCTCGCATTCGTAGTTATCGTTCATCATTTTGGTGAGGAAACTGGACGATTTTTTGGACGACTGAATGATAACGTCGTTATCGTTCAGTCATCCAAAAAAATCGACCCATGTTTAAGCACCTTAAGTGTAGATGCATGACACTGTATTGCTCAGAGTTGTTATGGAAACCTAATTTTGGTCTGACTTGAGTTTGCCTAATTATAGCATGTAGGCTGGACTACGTCAATAATTTATTAGGAATTTTTAACATATTATGATCTTATGAGAATAATATGATAATACTATTATTATATAATTTATTTATATTATATAATTTATTTATATGGCGCCAAAACCTAATTTTGGTCTGACTTGAGTTTGCCTAATTATAGCATGTAGGCTGGACTACGTCAATAATTTATTAGGAATTTTTAACATATTATGATCTTATGAGAATAATATGATAATACTATTATTATATAATTTATTTATATGGCGCCAAAAGTGTTCTGCGGTGCCTTACAAAGTACATAAAAAAAAGATGACCAGTGATTTACAGTACAATACAATGCAAGACAAGGACATGGATAATATACATTGTTACATTAGTGATCATAACACCCACATAAGCAGCAGAGCATAACAACCAAGTGTTAGGTGCCCTAGTAGGGAGCAAGAAGTAGATGAAAGTAAAGTAGGGAGAAGCACAAGAGGGTAGAAGGCCCTGCTCATGAGAGCTTACATTCTAAATGGGAGGGGCAGACAAACTGGTGTGACACAGATGGGGCAGACAGGGAGGAAGGAACATGTAGTAGCAAGTTAGGATGACAGCTTGAATGCTTTTATGAAGTAGTGGGTCTTGAGAGCCCATGTGAATGATTGTCTGATGGGGAGAGGGAGAGAGCTCCAAAATAGGGGAGCAGCACGGGTAAAATCTTGGAGTTGGAGTGGTAGGAAGTAATTGGTTGGCATGAAAGGCGGCATGCATTAGTTGAGTGAAGTGGGATACACAGGAGAGTGAAGGGAGGTGAGATCAGAGATGTAAATGGCAGAAGATTGGGTGAGGGCTTTGTAAGCGAGTGTGAGAACCTTGAGTTGGGTTCTGAAAGGGAAGGGGAGCCAGTGGAGGGCTTGTAGGAGAGGGGAGGCAGGTTTAGATCATTTGGAGAGGAAGATGAGCCGAGCAGCAGCATTGAGGACAGACAGGAGATGGGATTTGGGGAGGCCAGATAGAGCTATAATAATATAAAGTGTGATGCTAGTATTAGATTTTAAAGATATATGTTATTTATTTTACTCCCTTTAAGTCATATTGTTATTTTTTTATATTACAAAATCTATCTCTAGACTACATCAACAAGTTTGTTTTGACCTAGATCATTTTATCAGATGAAATGACAAAGCCTGGGACAAATAAATTGCATAATATAACAACAACAATATGTAGCCGATTCACCGGATCAGATGACATATCATCTAGTGTGTACCTGGCTTAAGATACCTTGGTTATGTGCTGGTAGAATCAGAATCTGCTAAAACTGACCCAAGTTTACCAGGGGTCAGATACCTAGATGCTGCTTGAGGTGTGAATCCCATAGTTGAGAAACTTGCAGAAAGCATACAAGAAAGTTGGCTCTCCCAAGAATCAAGTACAAGGAAGAAAATCAAGTTTCACCATTTCCCTTCTAATTTTTTGGAAAGTACATTCCTAATTTCTCAAGAACTAGAAATGACCAAAGCTTTGCTTTCAGTACCTCAACTATAGCCAGTCACAGTTTTCCAAAGGGTGAAAATACCACAAGGTACGGTAACACCAAAATGTCTCTTGCAAGACAAAGGTGACTACATATATATATATATATATATATATATATATATATATATATTATTACAACGAAAAAGAAAGTTGAGGATCCAGCTATGAAAATCCCACTGCACAAGTGACCTCATCCTCTTAAACAGTGGATGTGTACTAGAAAAAACATTAGAGGAGTGAAAACACTAGACGATAAATTGGACGATAACAATATCATTATCGTTCATAGCGTTCAATATCGTCCAGTGTGTATGAATGATAACATTAATGATGCGTGATCCCGTGGATCGATAATGATGTCTTTCATCACCTGAACTTGCAGGGCAGCCTGACGATATCGTCAGGTTGTACATGTTCTGGGATGAGGGAGGGTAGGGTCACTGAATGATGTCGTTCCCGACATTGAACCCAGCAGTGCAGGGAAAACCCTTAACGATATCACTTATGGAGCATATCGTTAAGTGTGTATGAGCCCTAAGAGACTACAAATAGAATCCATGAATTTTTACCATGTACATGTTTGTTTTCACTATTTGACTATTTCTATTATTATTATTAGACCTATATGTAGGCTTACCATACTATCCCTTTAAACCGGGACACTCATGAATTACACAGGATTTGTGGCTCATTAAAACCAGGTGAAATCCAGGCTTGAAGTCAGCCAGCCACAGATCCTGTGTAATTCATGCGTCCCAGTTTAAAGGGATAGTTTGGTAAGCCTACCTATATGTGATTACATTATCATGTCATATTTCTAGGTCCCATTGTCTGCTTGGTCAATTATTTTCATATATAGACCAGAATTATTTGTGTGTTGGAGTTTACATGTGATTACACTATAACTGATTATCCTTGGGTTACCACTGTGGAACACTGAATGTCTTTCCGGTGCCTGCTACTCTATAGGTACAGACATAAATTATGACAGTAGTTCTGAAACTCGGTCCTCAGGATACCAAACAGGTCATGTTTTCCAGGTCACCTAGCAGGTGCACAGGTGCAGTCATTACTCACTGACACATTTTAAAAGATCCACAGGTGGAGCTAATAATTTCACTTTTGATTCTGTGAGGAGACCTGGAAAACATGCACTGTTTGGTGTCCTGAGGACCGAGTTAGAACCTGTGAATTATGATATTAAGGGGTCTATTTACTAAGCTGTGTTAGGCGATAAAGTGAATGGTGATAAGTTACCGGCAAATCAGCTTCTAACTGCAATTTTTGAAACACAGCCTGTGACATGGCAGTTAGGAGCTGATTGGCTGGTACCTTATCACCGTTCACTTTATCTCCTAACAGAGCTTAATAAATAGATCCCTTAGTGATAATATGGACACTTGTCTAGGGTACTCAGTTTTTTTCAGATTTTGTCATTTATTTGGGGGATTATTAATTTATAAATATATTATCTATGTTTGCTTGTTTGCTCATTAATACAAAGGGCCCAATGTTATAAGGTGAGCGTTTTCTCACATTTTTTAAACTCAACCAATGTAATAGAGTTCAAGAACATGCAAACTCACATGTATTTTAGACTAAACAAACTCATGATTTGAACTGTCATCCAGATATTTTCTCATTTTGAAGATACAACTTGACCAATGTATTAGTGTGAGCATTCACTGCTAAACTCTCACATTTTCTAAATTCTCAGCCTATTACATTTGGCCCCAAATATCTAAACATTAGTGTATCCTCTAGGATGGATTTTCAACTCCATTCCTCAAGTTCCACCAACAGATCATGTTTTGTGGATGTCTTTAATCATGCACAGGTGAGTTATTCTGCTGGGTCAGTAATTATCCTACCTGGGTGTGTCCTGGGTTGCAAATGATGGGCACTTGGCCCACTAGATATGGGTGTTAGTATGAGGAAGGGTGGTCTGGCTCGCAAGTGAAGGGTGCTAATCACAGTAAAGGTGGGTTAAGGGAGTTATGGTGGGTGTTAGGGTCACTTCTTCTATTACACTAAACAGCTGTGCAATGTGCTGCTTAATAACCTTAACTGTGGCTACATGAAACATTAGTTATTTCACTATATCAGGAAAGTGATGCCCCCTTCATACTGATGACCCAGGAAATACACCGGTTTACTTGCTCTGATAGCTGCCATCTAGTGATATATGCTTTGGTACATTGCTTCGTATTCAGCTAATCCATATCCAGTCTGGTCTGCATTATGCACTCACCTCAGCTACCAGCATCCACCTATAGAAGTAAGAATTGTGCTAAACGTACTTTGGGGTCTCTTGCTGGATACACTTAGGGGCTCTGCACCCATCTCAATCTTTGGAATAACCTGGACTCTGTTTGTACTGATATAATACTGTGACTTTCTGCCTGATTAAGAAGTTTATTCCTGCATCATGTTGGTACATTAATTTATCTACCTTATGATCTGCAAGTGATGTTCTGCATTTAATATTCTGCATATATATTATGTTCATTCCTACAGATATCTGAAGTTCCATTTTTCCATTTTCAATAAGGACATTCCCTATCTGTTTGTGCTACATTTATTATACCAATTAATATATTGTCATTTTTACTTTAAACACACCTTGTGATTCTTGTTCCAAACCTAACAAATGCCATATAATACAGAGAGCATCAATGATCTCTAAACTATACAGTGACCACCCTATAATACAGAGAGAATCTGTGACTGCCATGCAATACAGAGAGCAGAACAGGCCCTAGGCATAGGCAAACTAGGCAAATACCTAGGGAATTTGGAATGCCTAGGGGCATGCATTCCAAGCCTAAGGCCGAGCTCAACTTCACAGTGGGCAGTGGTGGGACCGGAACAGCTCTGCTCTGGCTGAACTACCGTGATTGGAGCTGTTAAGTCAGCTCTGGTCTGGCAGGAGCAATGACAGTGGGTGCAGCTGGCAGTAGCAAAAATGGCTGCTGAAGGAGGGCTGCTGCACATGCCCAGCCACAGCAGCTCCTCCTCCCATAGGCCTTTGCGGAGTCCAGCAGGCTTATCAGATTCTGATGTCCATCCCTAACCCACAGTGCCGAGCTAAGCATATGGTGGGGAGCACAATATAGAATGATCATGAACCAGACTTTTTGTATGATATTGGCCATACTTCCATGGATAGTTGGCTTTGTTATTAGTCATAACAATAGAATATATTTCTATGGTTGCTTTGTTCAGGTGTATTCCTTTATAGCTTTGGGAGAAATGGAATGCTTGATGCTTGCTATAATGGTCTATGACAGACACTTGGCCATTTACAAGCCATTGCATTATAGAATGATCATGAACCAGACTTTTTGTATGATATTGGCCATACTTCCATGGATGGTTGGCTTTGTTATATCTTTTATCCTCACTACCATCACAGCTTGTTAGACGTTCCGTGACTAACATAATAAATCACTTTTTCTGTGACTTGGCTCCATTGCAGAGCTTGGCGTGTTCCAGCACCTATGTCAGTAATGTAGTAACTAGCACGGCTGCAGTGTTGGCCATTATTGCCCCATTTATTTTAATTGTTGGACTCTACATCCATATATTAATATCTATCTCAAAGATTAATGTCAGCGAGAGTAGATCTAAAGCATTTTCTACATGTTCATCTCATCTAATTGTAGCCAGCCTATTTTATGGTACAGCTTTTATTGTGTATGTTAGACCCAATGGCAGCTACTATGATAAATTTCTTGCTCTTATGTATACTGATATCATTCTGCTACTCAACCCTTTTATTTATACCTTGAGGAACAGGGATGTTAGGAGTAGTTTTAAAAAACTGTTATCATCTTTTAAATTATAGTAAATGCTACAGTAAATAATACAGAACCAATTGATTTAATACAATACAGAAGGACACTCCCCTTTGATTTATTAACCCCGCAAAGCTTTGTAACTACTGAAATAATCTGCTTTGTGCTGGCGATTTTAGAAGATTATATTGCACCATCGAGCATGTATACGGAATATCTGCTGTTTATATGTGTAAGTGCATGCAAACTTACTAACGAAGAAAATTAGGGTCTTTTAAACATTATTTACTATAATGTACATTAATAAAAAAAATCAAGATTCATATTGTATACTTTATTCAATTCAAAACAAACCCTCAGAGTTTATTTGTAATTTAAATTAGAGATGTGAGGGAATCAGTTCCTAGAGATCCGACAGCAATTAAATTTAAGGGTTAAAAGTTGAATCGAGTCCCAGCTTGGTTTTGCAGTCAGCTCGGAACTTGGTTTTAAAAACCAACCTTGGGTTTTGGATTACATGTAAGAGGTCCAAATGATATGATTTTAGCTATTTTTTTATTCTTTTTAAATACAGAACCAAAACACATGAGGGTAGTTTTACAAAACCAAAACAGTAAGGTGAATCCAGACCCAAAACCAAAACACAGGGGTTTGCGCATATCTCTATTTTTAATGGTAACAAATCGGCTTTCTTTGCTTCAGTTCAAACAAGTAACTTAAAAACTCCAATGTTATCTACCCCTTTAAACTGTATTCTGTGGCACATTTAGGGGGCTGATTCTGATTTGCATACAGTGGTGTCCATGTGTGCAACTTTTGCCAGTCTTGCAAGTGTGACTTTATGCAAATTCCTTCCCCTGGTGATTACAGTTGAATTCCCTTTCAGGCAACCATATGCCTGAATTAAAAATATATACATTTTATTACTAAGGGCAATAAGATAATCCAGGGCCAGATTAAGGTCTGTGGGTGGGCAATAAACTTGTTGGGGCCCCTATATACCACTGTTTCTTGTCACCTTAGGATTTTTTTTTCTTTTTATTCACCTAATGCCCCCAGTAGTAATGCCCCTCTTGCAATGCCCAATGCAGAAGTGCCCCTTATGCAATGTCCCCAGTAGTAGTGCCCCTTATGCAGTGCCCCCAGTAATGGTCCCCCCTATGCAGTGCCCCCTGTAGTAGTGCCCCCAGTAGTGGTCCCCCCTATGCATTGCCCCTTATACAGTGGCCCCAGTAGTGGTCCCCCATATGCATTGCCCCCAGTAATTGTCCCACCTATGCATTGCCCCCAGTAATTGTCTCCCCTATGCAATGCCCCCAGTAATTGTCCCCCTTATGCATTGCCCCCTGTAGTAGTCCCCCTATGCATTGCACTCAGTAGTAGTCCCCCCTTTGCATTACCCCCAGTAGTAGTCCCCTCCCTAATAAGTGTCTCCAGTCCCCCCTATGCAGTGTCCTTTATATAGTGCCCCCAGTAGTAGTCCCCCCTATGCATTGCCCCCACTAGTAGTCCCCCCACAGAGCCTTAACTAGACATTTTGGTGCCCTGTGCCAGAAAGAGCATTGACGCCCCCTCATTTTTCAAAGGGACATAATGCACCCAAAAAAGGTCATGGCTTCATGGGGAAGGGCCAGGGAAGATATAGGAGAGGCCTGGAGATGCTGGGGATAAAAGAAGAGGAAGCTACAAGCAAGAATGATAATAAACAGAAATTTGACAGGCCCAAACAGCACCCCTGACCTGTGGTGCCCTGTGGGATTGCATCGGCCGCACTACCCTAGCTACGGCCCTGCCCCCCCATACAGTGCCCCCATGAAGTGACCCCCCTATACAGTGACACCTGTAGTGCCCCCCATGTAGTGACAGTACCCCCCTTATCTCACACACATAAAAAAAATTACCTGAATCCCCGGTCCTGATGCAACCGCCGCTGTACGCTCTGAGTTCCCGGCTCTTCTGCACTACAGTATGGGAGAGACGTCATGACGTCTATTCCATCACCCGCTGTGGGGGAGCCGGAAGGTGGAGCTCATGAGTGAGCTCCAGCCGGCTCCCTCAGTTGATGCAGCAGCCAATGAGAGTCTGTCTGACTCTCGTCAGCTGCTGTAACATACATACGGCCGCAGCTGGTGGCTGTATGTATGTCACTGGGATAAGGGAAAAATTAGGTAAAGGAAGAAGTACAGTGTGGACTGAAAAATCTATAGTAAGAATGGTGAGTGAGGTTGAAGTGTGACATCCAAGGCTACCTGTTTTTGAATAGATAGAATTATGTAATTGCATATCTGATCTAGTAAACATGCCAGACTCTATTCAAAATTGTTTGCATGGATGGAGGTGATGTCTAAAACCAGTTAGCAAAAATGTTACATGTAGTCGCTGAATCAATATGTATAAAGATTTGTTCTGCTGTTTGATGGCTGAAGGGATGTTGAGCAGCAAGAGAAGGATCTACACTATGTAGACAAAAGTGATTGGACACTGACAGCAAATAGATCAACTAGATATTATTAACATCAGTACTTTGTAGGCCCACCATGTGCAATGATTACTGCTGATGCCCTTCTTGGCAAACTGTACACAAGTTCCAGGACAACAGCAGGCGGTATGTTTTGTCATTCCGCTTTAACTACAATGACCAACTGTGACACTGAAGAAGGTTGAGTCAACCTAGAATGCAGCCGTTGCTCAAATTCTTTTCAGAGGTTCTCAATGGGAGTAATATTTGGACTCGAAGCTGGCCAGTCCATCCGGGTTACCGAATATTCTGTATACCAGTCCAGCATCACCCTGGAAACACAACAGGTGGCATTGTCGTCGTGATAAAAACATTTGTTGTTTCTGAAGAACTGCCACAATGTAGAGAGCAAAGAGTTATCAAGAAAATCTCTATACTTCTCATTGTATGCCTTCATGAACATGTGTCTGCTGTATGAGTGCACCACTTCACTTGCAAAGGGGTGTCCAGTCACTTTTGTCTACATAGTGTAGGTTTAAGAGTGTAGACAGTAGGTGGTTGATAAACCTCAATGGGACAATTTAGGATAGTGCCACCAGTATAGTTGAAAGAAATATTTGTCACACAAACTATTCAACATCCATCTGAACTGGTGGAGGAGATTTTATGCAAGTTAAACTACCAATGATAGAAGAGTTTCAAAGCATTTCCTGACACATATACAAGTAAAGGTGTTTTTTTTTCTAATCTTCTCCCTGTCTTCATTATCATCATTATCATCTAATGTCTCTCCTTTATCTCTTTCACTTGCCCCATGAAGGTCTCTGGCCTCAGAACTTCAAAATGTTACCCTGCTCTGGTACCATGAAAAAAGTTACGTTGACAGTACCATGGGGTCAAATTGACCCCATGGTAAAAAATGTATTATATCACCTGAATACAAACACTGTTTATTAGTTTTTCTCCAAATAATATTATACAACAAACTTTGTACTCAAATCTCGACAAACAGAGGTGTATTTGTCTTAGGAACTTTCAAATAGCCTACATACTGTATAAGCAGATACAGAAAATATATTACAAAATTGAAATAATATTGCACAACACTTCATGTGTGAGTTTCTGATTATTTTACATCTCTGTAGGCCTAACGTTTACTGCTGGCATTGGTTGCACAACCATTTGCTGTGCTCTTCGCACACAAACTTATTGCACTCATTACAGATGAATTTGGTTTTCTTGTCCTTTGATATGGGACAAATGTAACATCTCTTGTGCAGTCCTAAATGGCTCTGGGTGGTGCTTGGAGTTGATGAGGGTGCCACTGGTAAAATGCCAAAACTGGAAATGACCTGTTTGACATCTTACAGTGTTTGCTGCACTTTCGATCTCTGATGTGTATGTGGAATGATCAAAGCAAGGGCCAGATCCTTCAACAATTTTTGTCGCTTGTCTTTCTTATGTTCTCCAAAGTTGGTCACATTTTCTGTGAAAATAACAAATGCGTTCAAAAAAGCAAAATATATTTATATCACATGGAAGGTACTATGGGGTCCAATTGACCCCAAACAGAAATAAACATGAATAAAAAATAAACAGAAAGACACGAAAACTAGCGAATGTATACCACATTGTTAGGAAGGTCTTATGAAAAAATATGTGAAAGGCGAGGTCACTAATCATGATAGTTTAAAAAAAACATGGGTCAAAGAGGAGTGGGGTCACAGAGACCCCATGGTACCACACCAGGGTTATGCTCATTAGTACAGTAGTTTAAGACATCAGGCCTTTGGAGGGGCATTGTCTAAAGAATTTTATTCCAAAAGTGATGAGAGGTGCAAAGTCTGGAGTTCATAGAGGAATTTTGTGTCAAATTCTTTGCTACCATAGTGTTTGTGTCAAATGTTTGTCAAACATGGCCAGATGCCAAAAATTAAAAAAGTGTTTAGTGGGTCTTTAAATAGTCTGAAGGTACTAGGTATGCAGGGAACCTCCAGTTAAAGGAGCTAGAAATTGGGGTATGTAACTGTGGGGGCATGATCAGAGATTATAATGTTGTCGACTTCAGAGTCTAAAACCACTTGGGGAATACAGAGGAAAGCAGCCAAAAGTTGATTCGGGTGGACGTTTTGTGTGGATGAGAGTAGAAAATGTATTCCCTTGCAGTTGGATGTTTCCACTTCCAGGGATCAATATGTTGTAGGGATGCTTTAAACAATGTTAGAAAAAAGGAAGGTGCACTGCCCGTCACCTGAGGACCCAGACGTATCCAAATGAGGAGAGAACGTGGTGATAAAGTCACCTCCATGAAAATTGTGCATCTGCCCAATCTTGTAGTAAAACATAGAGGTATGAAAAAACAAGTACAGTAGCGATAAAACCTGTAGGAACATAAATATTAACCAATGTGAACTTCTCACCAGCTATCATAAATTTTAAAAGAAAATAAAGTATCTACCATTTGGGTTCCTGCAATCATTTCTGTTGTTTAAAGGGGATGTTCACACCCTCCACATTAAAACACACAAACTTTAAAAATAATTGCACCCTCGTACTAGAGGAAGGATCAGTGGCCAAATTCACCAATACTTCATCTGAGAAAAGAAGTCTGAATAGTATGGAAAGGCCCCAACCTGTCCCTGCAAGAAGGGAAGACCTGATAATAATTAGAGGAGGAAACATGTTAAAGCCTATAACGGTATGGCACATACATCTTTTCAAGTGTATATTATTACTAGTACTGGCTGGTATACATGTTATAGTTGGAGTTTTAATTATTGTTTTTTTATATATTTTAATTTTGTATATTAAAATACCTTTTTACCAGCACTGTAATTTACGTTGTGCTTTCCTGCAAATTGAAGGGCTGAGTTTTCCTTTATTGACAGAAGCAGGTGAAATAGTTTACTATACCAATTATTTGGTCCTTAGCACCAGGTCTTTTCTTGTGTATACTATTATGGGCCTGGGAGAAAAAAAGACAAAAAAGTAAAAGCTATACTGTGGAGTGCTGGGTGAATAACAAGCAGAAACTTTTCTATTGTTTTTGAAAACCAAAAATTGCAGCCAACAGGGCCACAGCAACACAAAGAGAAAATAAATTGAAACGAGAAGTTGAAGTTGCACATAGCTGACAGTGAGAGAGTCGAAACCGCAAGCAACATATAAAACAAAAGAAATTAGATACTGTAGAGAGGAACCTGTGGAACTGAGAAAAAACTTGACAAAGTCTTAAAGGTGCAGTTCCAATGGCCACAGCAAATCAGTTGAGTACAGCAATGTTAATCCATTGAGGGTGAGGAGGGCAGATTTAGAGACTTCAGGTAATTGGAAGCAGCTATTGGAGAGTCAACATAGAAGGTTTTCTGTCATGTGTAATCCAGAGTTTTGCTGGATTGGGCAGAGAAAATCAGATGCCAGTATTGAATAAGTCCTTTCCACGTCTCTATATGGCAACTTGTAATGAGAAGTCTTGATAGAGTAACAGTCTCTCACCATTGTAAGTCAGCCTGGAGTGTTTCCAATAGGCATCCAATAAAGCAACCTTGTCAGCATAATTAAGGATCCTCATCATGACTGTATGAGAGAGGCACTGATCAGATTGCCATCCTGAACAAGCTCTATGTAAATGTTCCACCACAAACAAGTCAGAGGGAGTCTCGATACCCAACTCTGAAGGCAGCCAAGAGGAGACTAATTGCATCAATTCTTGTTGCTTAACTGATTCAAGAAGTTCAAAAAGTCTCAGGTTAATGCAGTGGTTACAAATATCAAGGTCTTCCTTCCTGTCATGTAGAGAACCTATGGTGGAGACATGAGTATAAATAAGGGTCTGAACTTCCATTAACTCATATTCCACAGGAGAAACACACTGTTTAGCTTATGTAAGGTGCAATTCATGTTGGAGAGTTGAGCATGAGTATATTTCACCACTTCCTGAGACCTGCCAGTTTTTTATGAAGGAGAGGTGATTTCATAAATCTCTTGAGTCTGTTGAATGGAGCTTGCACTGTCTTTAGAGGGGTCAACTACACCCTCAAGGACATCATAATTCTGTACAGGTGTAGAGGGAGAGGAATGGCTCAGGACAAAAACAGGTTTTCCCTTGGCTCTGGAGGAGTGACCTTTCTTTAAGTCCCTTTGATGTTTGGCCACAAATTTCTCCATGGCACAAAGTCAGCAGAATGATATGGAGTAAGAGCTGCACTGACTTACAAATAATTCTGTGGGCAAGACCTGCATATAGTTAATGACACCTTAGCTAGGACTTAGTGGCAGGGGAGAAGGGGGAAAACAGTCTCTAAGCTACTATTGTGGTCAATGGGAAAGGGTAGGGGTTGAGCTGCAGTACCTAATATGCCAGATGTCTTCTGGATGACTTGAGAGTCCACCTCCTGCAGGGTACAAGCAGCTACTGCAGTTCCAGCTAGTGCCACTGTCCAAGTGCAGCCTGCAACTCAAGGTAGGATGCTGGCACTAGTCCTTGCAAGTGCCAAGTGTATCAGTATGGACAGCTCCAGGGAACTCCTAGGCATCTACACCACAACAGAACTGTCCACCAGTAGCTGTAAGAGCCAGTGTACATACTGACTTTCCAGTTGCGGCAGCAATATGAAGGCTGTGTTTCCTGCCTCAGAGTTCCAAGACTTGTGTTCCGGTGATATAAGTAGTAGGGAGCCAGGCCAATGGACCAATTTCAACATCTTACCCACCTAATATCCCAGCAGTGTCCAGCACCATACATGGCTCACATGTAGGGCTGTGTGTGGTTTTGAGCCCCGAAAACATGCAAAGCTTTAGGATCTCATAAATAAAAATGACCAGTCAGATGGTTCACCCTCTGGAAGACAGGCAAGAATTATTTAACATTGTGAAAATCAGTTACCATAAGTTATTTGTGTGTTGGAATTTACATTGATTACAATAAATTGAATATACTTGAGTTTACTGAGTGTTTCTCATATTTTCCATTTATTTTGAGATTATTAATTTAATATAAATATAACATTATCTATATTTTATTATTTGCTCAATAAAACAAAATATTTAAACATTAGTGAATCCTCCAGGACAGGGGTACTCAACTCCAGTCCTCAAGTACTACCACCATGTTATGTTTTGTGGATTTTTTTTTTTTTACATTAGATTTTTATTGTTTCAAAAGTTTTTTTGGGGGAAGAATGGGGTACAGAAATAAAAAAAGGGTAGGAGGAGAAAAGGGGAGTTAGAGGTACAATGGTTGCGATATATATAGCAACTGAACATTAACATGGTTTAAAATACAGAGTAAGTACATACAGTTGCTACGATCCAAACTTTATCAGTTATATACATTATCCGATGTACAACATATATATATATATATATATATATATGTGTATATATATATATATATATATATAGTTTAAGCCTTCATTGATAGCACAAGACTAGATTTAAGCATCATAGCTACCCATAAAATCAAGTCAATTTATTTAGTCAAGAGGATCAACTCTTTCTATATCACCAAATGGTCAACATACTACCCGCTTTTTGTCAATAAGCTAATGCTCACGTCTCATGGTTTGGGTTTTGAGGCCCAATAGTCTGACCAACCGAAACCAACCACCTAACTAGTGAATTTGAGACCAAGGAGGAATAAACTACCCCATCCGTCTCAAACTCACAATGATGCTGAACATTTTTCTCTATAGCCATCAATGTAGGTATTATAGGGGACCACCAGAATTGGGCAATCATTATCTCAGTGGCAATAAGGAAATGACCCATTATATACCAATCATTTTCTGACAAATTTCCTTTATATAAGTGGAAAATAGCCAGCACGGGCTGTGGTGCGATAGAAATCCCTAGAATTGAAGAAATTAAGCTGGATACCATTTACCATAGCTTCGTAATATGACAACAAGACCAGAATATGTGAAATAGGGAGCCCACATATCCACAGTTATGCCAGCACAAATTGGATTGGGTATGTGAAATATTATGTAGTAATACAGGAGTAAAGTATAAACGATGGAGCAATCTGTGATATTGTTCCAACTGTGAAATACATTTATAACTGGTTCAAAAAATTGAATGGCAGTCTTCCTCTGAAAAAGAGCAAGAGAGGTCAGTCTCCCATTTTCGTAGTGCTATAAGTTTACTAAATTCTGCAGGAGTTGTTAGGTAGGCGTTCCACCAACTAATACCTCCCTTGCTATTTGTTTAACACAATTGATTGTGTAGGAAATGGGGGAGGCTATGAACAGTGTATGGAGCTGGGGTTATACTATTTAACCAGTGTCTGGTTTGTAGGTACTTATAAAACTCTCTAAAAGAAGTGTTGAACTACATGTTGATTTGAGAGTAGGGTAGAAGGACTCCTGATGCTGTAATCTCTTTAAAGGAGATTATGCCTTGTGTTTTCCATGCTACAAGAGTTAGATTAGGGATTAGGGTAGGTATTCCCTCTAGTGAAACGTTGGAGGAGGAGAGAGTAATATCTGATGTCAACTTTACCATTTATAGCCAGGCCTTGCGAGATGTAGATACTGCCGTGGATTTCTCAATCCTTGGCAATTTAACATTTGAAGGTAGCCACAGACAGTCATTGAGCGGGAACGGGGAAACCATGTCATGCTCAAGTTAAACCCAAGGCATTACATTTTCTTTGGAAAACCAATGAGTCAATTGCGATAAAAGCGATGCTAACTGATAGTACTTTAAGTTTGGATACCCCAGACCTCCTTCCGTTTTTGGGAGAGACAGAGTTTTTCTAGCTAACCTTGATTTTTTGCTTTTCCATATATAATTGTTAAAGAGCTTTTGGAACTTAATGAGAGTGGATTTTTGTACAAAGATGGGTATTGTTCAGAAAAGATATATTAACTTCAGTAATATAACAATCTTTAAAGCAGAAATTCTACCCATCCATGAGATATTGTACATCATCCAGTCAGTCATTGTTAGAGAGAGTTTCCGCAATAGAGGTAAGTAATTAGTTGATATTAAGCTTTTAGTAGAGGTCGTTATATGAATTCCCAAATATTTAATGGAATTATCCTGCCAGGAATAAGAATAATTTGCTTTAAAGACTGTTAATAAACATTGAGGGCAGTTGATAGGGAGTGCCTCTGTTTTGGAATAATTTAGTTTATAATATGAAACTTCAGCATATTTTTCTAGGATAGCGTGTAAGGCTGGTAGAGGTAAGATCTGTGATAGTTAAGAGTATGTCATCTGCAAATAAACTTGTTTTGTATATTCTATCAAATAGTATGGGGCCCGTAATGTTATGATCCCTTCTAATGACCTCAGCTAAGGGCTCTATAGCCAAGGCGAACACCAAAAGGGACAGAGGGCACCCTTGACAAGTGCCATTCGTGATCAGTATACCATTAATATAGACTCTGGCCAAAGGAGAGGAGTATAGAGCAAAAATTGATGATAGCAATCTATCCTTAAATCCAACTTTTTCTAATAACAACTCTTAGGTATCTCCAGTTAAGTCTATTGAATGCTTTTTCAACATCTAATGATAGAAGAAGGAGGGGTTGGTAAAAATTTTAAAAAGCTTCTATAATATTAATCACTTTCCTCGTATTGTCCGAGGCTTGGCGTCCCAATACAAATCCTACCTGGTCTCGATGAATTAGATTAGGGAGCAGTAAATTAATTCTATTCGCTAGGAGATTAGCGTATATTTTTATATCGGTGTTCGGGAGAGCAATTGGTCGAGAGTTTGCCATGGAGGTCAAATTCTTCCACGGTTTAGGGAATGCTACTATTCTCCCCTCTAGCATTTCCCCTGGCAACGAGCCCACTGATGAAGCTTCATTAAACATTTGTAATAAAATAGGGGACAATGTATCCTGGAAGCATTTGAAGAATGTATTAATATACCCATCTGGGCCAGGAGCTTTATAAAGAGGGAGAGATTCTATTACCACTGAGATTTCTTCCTCTGACCATGGGGTCATAAGAGAGGTGAGAGAGAGAGTCTGTGTCTAAAGAGGGCAGATTATCCGTGCTCAAAAAATTATCTATCTGTGCTGTTGTAGGTTGGGGTACTTTGGGGTCGTCTTTCAAGTTATACAGAGTAAAACAATATTGCGCAAAAGATTGTGCTATAGCATAGGGGTCTGTAATTTTTGTACCTTTGAGATTAGAAATTGTTCTAATACTTTCTATTGCTCTTTTCCCCCTCAATTTCCATGCCAATAAACGCCCAGCCCTATCTCCTTGTACATAGTACTTTTGTTGCAGTTTAAACATCATTTGATGAACATTTCTGAGTGCTAATGTATTCCATTCTACTCGCACATTAAGCAAATCTCTGTAGACTTTAGCATCATTGGGGTTAAGTTTATGCCTAGCATCTAAATCAGCTAGTCGACATTCTATGTCCAGTAGGCATAAAACAGCTGCCTTACGTAGATGGGCCACAGCTTGGATTGCTGACCCCCTAACTGCAGTCTTTAGAGTGCACCCGAATGTAGATGGAGTGGTGTCTTCTGGTTTGTTAGTTTCTAATTAATTGGATAGAGCATTTGACATTATCTCCTTAGACTTCCGGGTTCACTAAAAGATGTTCTCCCAGTCACCAGAGGCCGGGGGGGGTTCTCAGTCTGGAAATGTCCCAGTCAAGAGAGACTGCCACATGGTTGGACCATGCTACCGTTAGAATCAGCGATCGTTTAATATTAGGTAAAGTCCATTTGTCTGATAGGGCCAAATCTATGCAGGAGTATGATCTATGTACCTGAGAGTAAAAGGTATATTCCCTTTCATCGGGGTGTTCCACCCTCCATACATCATATAGCTCATATTCACTGAGAATTTGACGGAGCCTATGAGAATGATTGGAAGTGGAGTGGGATCACATTCTAAAATTGGCTGGAGATGTATCAAAAGAGGGATCTAGGACCATACTAAAATCTCCCAGAATTAACAAATACTTTTCCTACACGCTTGAAGGGCTGTGCAGAATTTCCTAGTGAAGGGGACTTGTTTAGTGTTTGGGGCATAAATTGAAGCTATTGTCACTGGGATATTGCCTATCTTACTGTACCTATAAGAATGAGGTACCTACCTTCCTTGTCTCTTATTTGTTTATCTAGAACAAAGTTGCATGTATTAGAAAATAGTATCGCCACTCCTGCCTTCTTGTGATGACCATTGGAGGTATAGCAATGAAGGTATTTCAAATTGGAAAATTGGGGGAGGTAGGATTGTTGAAAGTGAGTTACTTGCAATGCTATTATATGGGCCTTACATTTGGTGAAATGTCTCAATGCAAGACTTCTTTTATTAGGGGAGTTGAGACCTTTTACATTTATAGAGAGTACCTTAACCAGTTGGAAGGAGAGACACGATGCTGGAGATTGGCTTATCTAAAAAATGTTGCAACATGGACACAAACTGAGGGCCTGATTCAGAGCCGGACGCTCGCTCTGAATCAGGGCGTTTTTTTTTTTTTTTTTTGGAGCGTCCTCCTGGCCGCTCGCATAGCTGTGCTATAGCGAGCGGCCAAGATGATGGTCGCGATAGTCGTGACCATCGGGCTTGTGACCAGACCCTTGTGGTAGGGTCTCGTGGCCGCAAGCCCCAGAGAGCTTCTGGCTCAAATTGAGCCCCATCAATTGAGCCCCATGGTTATGTCAGTGGGGCCGCCCCCAAACGGTAGGTGTTCTCATGTGAATGACTCTGTTTGGGCAGCCACCCCCCGGACCACCCACCAAAAGGGGCGAGCTGTCACTCAACATCCCCCCTTTGGTGCAAGACCCGTAGCGACGGAGTGCCCGTCGCTAGCCGGGTCTCGCACATGCGCATGATGGAGCCGGCTCCGTCGTACGCATGCGCTGTGGGCCACCATTGACTCGTTTTTGAGTGCTCAGTGCTTGCGACTGGGTCTGAATCATGCCCTGAGTACTTTGCAGAACTAAAACTTGGAGAACTGTTGTACCATCAAAATAAAAATAGAGCTGGAAAAAAAATGGGAATATGGAAAAAATAGTGCCTAAAAGGGATTATCAAGGACCACCTCCATAGGTGGTACATTGGGGTAAGTGGCAAATAAACCCTGTTGCCCAAAAGCTATTACATAAATTTAATTTATCAGTGCTGATAGTAAAAAAAAAAAAGGATACATAATTCAAGCAACACACCTCACTTAGAAAGACAACATATGAAAACGTGAAAACATACCGGAGATAAATGCTACCTAACATTTATTCTACCCCTAAGTTGAATTTATGGTGACATACCAGATATCTTATCAACTAATATTCAGGGGTTCACACAAAAGAAACATCCTAAAACAGTAGAGATATCTATCCCAGGTTATAACAGGTATGAAATACTTTTAGAAAAGGATATCAATAGTTAGGAACTGATCAGCCCCAGTCTTGGTTAACATGAAGGTTGCTTGGGATCTTCTGAGAGAAGTCTTCAAAGTTCCATGATACCAACAGTTGGATACCATCAGCTGGATTCGAAATGACCTTGGTTGAGCCGTTTCTTGATATTATTAATTTAGTGGGGAAGCCCCACTGATAATTAATGGACACTTTTTGAAGTGCTCTTGTTACCAGTAGAAATGATCTTCTCAGTGCCAAAGTTGCAGCTGACAGGTCTCTAAATATTTGGATTTTTCCCAAAACCATAGAATCTGCCACCCTTGCTGCATGAAGTATCTCTTCTTTAGTGTGGAAGTAGTGGAGTCGCATTAGAACATATCTGGAAGCATCCACAGGAGCGTTGCGGGCTTTGGGTAATCTATGGATACGGTCTATCAGAAAGTCAGAAATTTGCGTGGTAGGGAGGAGCTTAGTAAAGATTTCCGTTACATAGCCCTTCAACTCTGAGTTCTTAATTGTCTCTGATATCCCATGTACCTGAAGGTTATTTTGCCTAGATCTATCTTTGAGAACCGCGACCTTATTTCTGAGAGATGTAAACTCTGAGTGTAGATCATCATGGAGTGTGATCAGTTCATTGTGCAACTGAACCACCACCTCCAATTTGTTTTCCAGATGATCCCTGCATGTCCCTAATTCATCTACTGAGTGTTGGCAGCACTGCAATGCTGATTTAAATTTGGTGGGAATATCATCTTTAAAGGATGCTAATAGCATTTTCATAGAACCCATTGTAAGGGGGGCATCATCTGGAAAGCCCTGTTGTCATGAAGAAGAGGAAGGCAGACCATCGGGCAATGTGCTAAGAGCCGATAAAGGGAGTACTGCCTCTATCTTGTGTCAGACCAGCTTTAACACTATGTGATGAAGGAGAAGCTTTGAAGAAAGTGACTGGCGGGACAGTCGATGAGGACTTTTGATGTTTTGGTGCCATAGATGCTGAGGGCTGAGGACACGTATTTAAACTGGAGGTGTGTATAATAGCAATGCAGTTTAATATCAGAGGTGGGCGACGGAGGTTAATGGTGAACTTAGTATGAATGAACCATCATCTTCTCAGCCGTAGATAAGCTGCAATGTAAGGCCTATTGAATTGATACATAGATCCCTTGCTGGCTTATAGGGACACTGGCCGATCACCAATATTCCCACTCCTAGATCACCAATATTCCTACCCCTATGTTGGTGGTGCATATAGGGTGGTATAGGTTGATTTATATGAGGTTTATGCGACAGTGTATTGTGATGGCTCTCCCAGCTGACAGTGTGGTGATCCAGGATAGAGTGGTTAGCTGAAATAACACTTGTATAAAAGCTGCCACAGATCCAGAGGGAGCAATACAACAGGCTGGGTTAGCAGTGGAGAAGCAGTATCTCAGAGTGCAGCCACATGCACTGTGCTATGCTGAAGTACACAGGGCAGGATGAACCAGGAAGAGGAAAGCAGCCTGTTGTGACTGCCTGCACCGTAAAGCAGGCCACAGTTCAAGGTCTGAGGCAGTGCTGCAGGAATAGAGAGAAGCCAAAATGGCGTCCTCCCGCGAATCACAGTTCCGGTCATTGACCTTTCCAGGTAATATAGACTGCCTGTCTGAAGACCCCAGTCTGGTTAATAAAGGTCTGTATGAAGCTTGAAGGTCACGGTCATTTCCGGGGGTGATCGCGGCTGTTCTGATCCACGCACGAAAATCGAGGCCAGTGCTGCTGGATGTAGTGTAGAATGCGACGGCCCCAGAGCAGCACTTCACTCCCGGAGTCCAGATATGGGGTCAGTGGGACCTCATGTGGTCAGATGTGAGGGTAGGACCCTTAGAAATAGCAAGGGTCAGCAGGAACAGGCAATTTTTAGGGGTTATCTGGAGAGCTGTACAGAGGCATGTCTACTCAGCTTGCCAGTCAGTCCACACCCCCTGTGTTGTGGATGTTTTTAATCATGCACAAGTGAGTTAATCTGTTTTGCCTAGTCAGTAATTATCCCACCTGGGTGTGTTTAGTGTTACAAGTGATGGGTGCTAGTGTGTTGAATGGTGGTCTGGCTAGCAAGTGATGGGTGGTAGGGCCACTAGGGATGGTCTGGCTAGCAAGTGATGGGTAAGATGTTTATTCCTGCATCATATTGGGACATTCATTATCTACTTTATGCTCTGCAAGTGATGTTCTGTATTTAGTATTCTTCATATATATTCTGCTCATGCCTACCTACATCTGAAATTACATTTATCCATGTTCAATAATGACATTCCATATCTGTTTGTGCTACATTTATTATACCAATAAATATACTGTAATTTTTACTTTAAACATACATTGTGAATCCTGCTACAAACCTAACAACCACAATGTAATACAGAGAGCTCAGTGATCTCTAAACTATACAGAGGGTATCATTGACTGCCATATAATACAGACAACATCACAGTGATCACTATCTATTACAGAGAGCATCAGTGACCTTGCCTTCACTATTACCACATCAATAAATAACCCCTCTTCAAAAACAATTTAAACTACTTAAGCATCATCATAAAACCCTATTAATTATAATGCAATTAACCCTTTCCATTTATTACCTTCATAGTCTCCATTATTATTTAGCCCCAACATCATCAAATAATGAAATTTATGTACATTAACCCCCCTAATTACCTCCCTCAGGGGTATAGTTATCAAAGTACAATTTTGGTCCATTTTGTGTTTTTGGTGATTTTGCATTCCATTTGCATTTGATTTTGAGCATTAGAGATTTACTAATGCTTGAAAACAGAATTTTGTTCATTAAAACTTCATTGCGATCCTTATAAAAGTGGACACAAGCATGTTCTACACTGTGGCTGAAGGTATAATGGCTAATCCAGGCAATGCAATGCTGGAAACTTTTCTGTGGTATGCAAATCACCACCTGACTCAGAGGACCCAGGAGCCTGAAGCAGAGGAACAACAGCAGTTTATTGAGGTACCACAGAGCCTATGCAGCCCTAGGTTCTTCTGTGGGTGGTTAAACTTCAATGCATTGTCTGCTGCTGAGGTCATAGAGATGTTCCACCTCACATGTTCCAACCTTATGATGCTGTATGACCTTGTCAAGACTCAGCATGAGCCAGACACTGCACAGTCACGTGCCATATCAGTCCTGCACCAGCTGCTATGTGTTGTTCATTTTTTTGCCACTGGCTCCTTTCAGTCAATGTCTGGGAGAGTGTTAGGTATATCTAAGCCTTCCTTTAGCAGGCACCTGGCACAAGTTATGGCTGCACTGATCAGCACCACCTACATCTGCTTTATCAGCCAGAAATCACAGTGTCATGAAGTTAGGGTAGCCTTATATAGTCTCAAAAGCTAACCTAATCCTCAGTATTTCATCCCTCTCTGCAAAGTTTATGGTGGGACAAATGCCAGAGGGTTGGTTGCTGGGTACCTATTAACTGACCATCTAATTTAACTTGTGAATCTGTTATTTTTTTTAATTTCTGGTAGGTTATTTAGGCTATGGCTATACCTCCTGGCTTCTGACTCCACTGTCATATCTGCATACTCCTGTTGAGCCTAAGTATAACGAGGCACATATAGCCACTCGATCCATGATAGTACACACCTTTGGGCTATTAAAAATTAAGGCCCTCATTCAGAGCCGTACGCTCTGAGCAGAGCGCACGCTCTGAATGAGGGCCGGGCTCCATGAAAATGGAGCGTCCTCCTGGACGCTCATATAGCTGTGGGTCACCACCCACAGGCTATACGAGCGTGCATTTTGATGGCCGCGATGGTCGTGACCATCGCGACCATCGAAATTGTGAGCCGGAGCCTGCGGCTGAGGTTTTTTGAACCGCAAACTCCGGAGTGATTTTGGCTCTAACAGAGCCAAAATCACTCCCACTGACATCACTAGTGATGTCAGTGGGCCGGCTTTTGACGGGAGGCGTTCCCGTGGGAACGCCCCCGTCAGGGAGGCACGCCCCCGGAACGCCTACCAAAGCGGGCGTGCTGTCAATCAACATTGACAGCACGCCCCCTTTGATCGGACACAACGAGCGAAGGACTTTCCTTCGCTCGTCGCGTCTGGCGCATGCGCACGACGGAGCTCCCTCCGTCGTGCGCATGCTCAGTCCATAACATCGACCCACTTGCGAGCGGACAGCCGCTCGCGAGTGGGTCTGAATCAGGCCCTAAGTTCAGGTGTATTGATAAATCGGTAGGCATATTCTTATATCATCCAGCAAAAGTCTCTAAAGTCTCCTAAAACATTTATACATCTTTATATATCAACACCTTACTAGTTATTAGCATTTAGAATGTAACAATGAATACAGTATGTGAATACTTTGAGCCTTAGTAATTACACTAATTTTTTTTGCTGTATAAAGCAACAAATAGCCTTTTTATAGAATCATCTTCAGAATTCAATGTAAGCAAAATATTGTAGGTAAATATACTTTCACCACTCAAAAATAAAATACTAACAATTATTATCTTTTACATTTAGGATATTTTGCAGGGTGAGGAGGATCTACATTTCTGTGTTATTCCTCCATGGGTTCGTAACCCATGCCTTGGTGGTGTAGATGTTTCTATACTTGGTGCTCTGGTACTGCTACTGGAACTCAATCCAGTTTTCTCTGGTAAGATATGTAAAATTTGTGTTCCTAATGCTGAACTATTTTGATTAAGCTCCAGAATAGCATTTGTGTGTGACTGGTGAATTTGACTAAAATTAGTGATCATTGCTTGTTGAGTTGAGAGGAAGCCACTCACTAGTGCCTGTTGGCATCTGCCGTTTGTGTATCAATGGCTGTAGCCATATGCTGCATATTGTTATTCATTTTGTCCAGTGGAGGCCAGAGGCGTCACTAGGGTTGGTGTCACCCCGTGCTGTAACTCATGGTGACACCCCCCCCAAAAAAAGAAAAAAATGTAAGACCAACTTCCACAGCACCACGCTCTCCCCCCCCCTCTTACCAGTCCAGTACTCCCAGAATGCCGGGCACACCTTGCCCTGCATTCTGAGAAGAGAAGAGAGGAGGATGGTCTGATGGACTGGACCAAAATGCTGCTGCTGCCCACACCTCCTCACCTGCAGGGGTGGTAGTGGAGAGCAGACTGGTGGGTGTGGGCAGGATTGTGGTGGCGGCAGCGAATGTGTGTGTGGGGGGGTGCAGGCACGCAGAGCTGCTAAGAGAACTCTTGGGCCCTGGTGCACCAATCTTCCGGGGATCCCCTAGAGAGGGCCCTAGCATGTTGGGAGAATGGCCGCACCTTTTGGGGTAGTGTCTAGCATGTGAGAAGCACCCATTCATAGGAACATGACAGGTCAGCATTTTTTAAGAGCTGACCATATACTGCACACTAACTTTTAGGAAACAAAGATTTTTCAACAGTGCCCAGAAACTGTCCCACTTTTTTTTGGACACTGCAGCCCAGAAACTGCACCACTAACTGGCCACAGAGAAGGTCCAGTAACAAAACACATGGCCCCTGAAATGCAGAGAGAGGTTGCAAGAATCCCACTGTTCACTGGCATCTGTTCCTGCTGGCAACAAAGCTCCTTTCCTTTTACACATACTAACAGGGAAAAAAAGCACATTGCTCCCTATCAGAATAAAAACATTATTCAGCACAAAGATAAATAACATTGCTCCCCTCAGAGATAAATAACTTTGCTCCCCACAGAGATAAATAACATTGCTCCCCACAGAGATAAATAACATTTCTCCCCACAGAGATAAATAACATTGCTCCCCACAGAGATACATAACACTGCTCCCCACTGAAAATAGCATGTATCGCCAGCCAATCAGGTCCCTTTTTCTGTGTCCCCAGCCAGCCTGCTCCCCCTGTATCCCCTGACAGCTTGCCCCTCCTTATGTGTCCACTGCCAGCCCCTCCTTCTGTGTCCCCAGACAGCCAGCTCCCCCTTGTGTCCTCAGACAGCCAGCCCCCCCTTGTGTACCCAGACTGCCAGCCATCCCCACTTCTATCCCCAGACAGCCAGTCCCCCCTTGTGTCCCCAGGCAGCCTGTCACCACTTCTATGCTCCCAAATAGAAAAAATAACATTGATCCCCCACAGAGATAAAAAACATTGCTCCCCCACAGAGATAAAAAACACTGCTCCCCACAGAGATAAACATTGCTGTATCCCCAGCCAATAGCATGTTTCCCCAGACAGCCTGCCCACCCTGCTGTGTCCCCAGACAGCCTGCCCACCCTGCTGTGTGCCCCACCACTTCTGTGTCCCCAGACTGCAGCCACCCCCACTTCTGACCCCAGACAGCCAGCCCCCACTTCTGTCCCCAGACAGCCAGCCCCCACTTCTGTCCCCAGACAACCTACCCCCACTTCTGTGTCCTCAGACAGCCAACCTCCCCCCACTTCTGTGTCCCCAGACAGCCAATTACCCCCACTTCTGTGTGCCCAGACAGCCAGACCCCACTTCTGTAACCCCAGACAACCAGCCACCCCCACTTTTGTCCCCAGCCAGCCATACATTGTGTGCCCAGACAGCCAGGCCCCCCACTTCTGTCCCCAGCCAGCCAACCAACCAACCCACTTCAGTCCCCAGCCAGCCAACCACCCACCCACTTCAGTCCCCAGCCACCCACCCACTTCAGTCCCCAGCCACCCACCCACTTCAGCCCCCAGCCACCCACTTATGTCCCCAGCCAGCCAGCCCGAACTTCTAACTCCAGCCAGTCCTCGCTTCACTTACCTTTTTCTGGAGGGCTCTGCTCTTCCAGCAGCAGTGGCGGGTGGAGTAGAGGGCAAGCAGCGGGCTCCTCTCAATACTTTCAGCAGCGGCGGCGCAGTGTGATGCCATGACATCACACGCCACGTGCTTCATTTATAAAAGTAAAAAAAAAAACTTTATTCACGGCGGCCCCGGAAGTGAGAGTGGGAGGGCAGCAGGCAGATCCGTTGCCCTGAACTTTGCAGTGGCTACCGGCATACTTCGCCCCCCTCTCGGTGGCCCTGTGGGCAGCTGTGGGATGGAGTGGAAGTGTGCGGGCAGCTGTGTGTAATGGTGGGGGAGTGTGCTGCTGTGTCACCCCCTTGGAGGGTGACACCCGGTACGGCCCGCACCCCCTTGTGATGCCGCTGGTGGAGGCTCCTACCTTTAGCAGTCTGGGGTGCTGTAGCTTAGGCCAGCGTTGGCTCATACTCCAGCATCTCTAGTAATGCGCAAGCGCAGAAGCTGTACTCTGTTAAGAACTAGAGGGAAATTTAAAAAAAACAAATGCTCATGCGCAGCTGGAATATGACGTCTTCTAGGGCTGCACGCTGTATCAGTCCTACCACATTCCATAACAGAAAGGCAGGGACAGTGTCTAGTTTTTTAAAAAAATATAAATTAATACTTATATAAAATAATAAAAAATACATAAAATTAATTTGTAGCACCTTTCATTTGAGTACTTTATTAATTCATAATAAGATATTTTGAATGCCAACATTTGGTATCCACCGGCATTTTGTACCTGTTGACATTGATTGTCGACATTTTGTTCCATATCAACATTTTGGTTGTCCATAATGTTAATAACTTATTTTTATTAAAATTATATCTACAGTAATAGACAATTACATACATTCATGTGGGACTGCAGCAAACTAAACAGACACACATGTCCTTTGTGCCAGAATTCCCATGATCATTGTATTCCTGTACTCTGTGTTGCAGGCATATATAGCTGGAAGATGTTCTAAGGTAATTACTGTGTAACAAGCTTATGCATCAATACTTCTTATATCTTCATCTAAAGATACTAGAAAAATTATTATGATTTTTTAAATGTAATGCTTTTTTCCATAATTAAGTTCAGGGAAGAAATGAAAACTAATTTCCTGTGAAGGTGTAAGGAATTCATCAGGTACTGTAAGTCAGTTTACTCCTATTTGTTTCCGAAAAAAACTTTACAGTATATGTATTATTCCTTTTAATTTAATAGTATGTTCTAGGTTTTCCATTATTATACAGCTGTTATCACAAACTTTTCAAGAAAGTATATTGATACATGCTGTTCATGAAAGTATATTATGGCTCAGATTTATCAAACAGTGGTATTCTTGTTATCACTTGTAACTAATCTTAAATGGTGCTCTGACCAATCAACTCCTAACTGTCCTGTGTTTGAAATATGACAAGTAGGAGCTGATTGGTTGGAGAACAATTTAAGATTAGTAACAAGTGATAATGAGAATATCACTAGTTGATAAAGCTGTACCATACGTGTGGGATGGATACAGGATGCCAGAGCTCGGGATCTCGGTGGTCAGAATCCCGATGCCAGCATGCCAACAGGATTAGGATACCAACACTTGTTGGTAGATATCCTAACCCTCCACCTCCCTTTACCCTAACCCTCCCTTCCTGATGCCTATACTTAACATCCCCCCCTAGTACCTAAGGGGTCTATTTACTAAGAAGTGTTATGAGACAGAGTGAAAAGTGATAAAGGTGCCGGCCAATCAACTCCTAACTGTCATTTTTCAAACACAGCCTGTGAGATGGCAGTTAGGAGCGGATTGGCTGGCACCTTATCACTTTTCACTCTGTCTCCTAACACTGCTCAGTAAATAGACCCCTAAATCTGTTTTCACTCTCCCTCTCCCCACACCATAAATCTAACCCTTAGTTCTAAACTTATCCCTCCCCCTAATCCCACTACTTACCTTTGGGATTCCAGCGGTTGGGATGCAGGCGCCGTGATTCTGACAGGTGTTGGGATTCCGGTGCTGGCATTCTGATCACCGGAATCCCATGTGCTGGGATATTGTACCGTACGTATTCCATAAGTGTCATACAGTTCTGGTAAGATGGTCATAACACCAAGGATTGATTTACACAAATTGAAGACATGCAGTGTACACTTTATATAGTAAGAGTAATTATGCTGCCACTGATGGACAGTGGTAAGAGCAGGTAACTCATTTATTATTCAAACCAAGGATATCCTCTTCATACAACTTTAGTCATTATTCTTAGTACAGTATAACTTACTTCTTAGACTTAGGGTTATGTATTAAGTGTATTTTTGCTAAAATAGTTGTTTTATTGTGACAAATAATTTTCTATTTCTCTGCTCATAGTGAAGGCTATTTGCTAACAGAACTCAAAATTAGAGATGTGCAGGTTCGGTTTACTGAAATATGAACACATCCACACTTTGAGGTTCTGAATATTATCGAGTCCCAGTTCGGAATCACTTTGAGGTTGAGTGGAACAGAGTCTTGACTCACATCTTCTCATGATTCAGAACTCTGCTCTAAAAAATGGATCTTGCATGTTTTGGATGGCATTTAAGTCCTGCCCTTCTGATTTCCGGTGCTATGAGGTGGTCAACATTGACTGGAAATTAATGTTATTGATGTTAATAATACTATAGGAACAAAAACAGGTCCAAAAGAATGATTTTAGCTCTTTTTATACATATTTTTTTAAAAATCCTAAACCAAATCTGAACCAAAACACTTGAGGGTGGTTTTGATTTAGAACCAAAACCAAAAAAATAGGAGTCTGTGCACATCTCTACTCAAAAGTGCAAATTTCCACTGAAACCAAAGCTATAAATCAGGAATTTATTTCAGTTTGTCTCATTTAGACAGTAAAGAATGGCTGAACAGCACAAACATTTATTTGGTAACACTTATCTAGATTTCTGCCAAACTGAATAGTATTGCAGAGCAAAGTTTCTGGTGAGAGTGCACAATCTTTAATAAAATTAATTGGTATGTTTGTCTGTCCGGTTATGCATTTGGACACCCCTGCACCAATTGGAATGAAACCAATATGAGGTGGTCCAATTGTATCCTTGCCAGGTTTTAGGGGAGTTAGGGTCCCGGTCATACCTCTCATTGGTGTACACTTGCCAGATTTTTGACCAGAGGAGCCTGTTCTAAGCCTTCCACTGGATGCATTTGGACGAAAACTTCACATAGTGGTAACTTTGGATCCCAGAAGACATGCTAGGGCAGCGGTTCCCAACCACGGTCCTCAAGGCACACTAACAGTCCAGGTTTTAGGGATCGCCATACTTGAGCACAAGTGAATTAATTAGTGCCTCCGTTATTTTGATTTAACCCTCTGTTCACATTCATGGATATCACTAAAACCAGGACTGTTAGTGTCCCTTGAGGACCAAGGTTGGGAATGACTGTACTAGGGGGTTGAGGTCCCAATCGGACCTCACATTGGTGTACGCTGGGCAGAACTTTGACCTGGGGCGGCCTGTACTGGACATTACCCTGGATGGATTTGGATGAAAACTTTACAGAGGGGTGGAAAATGGTCTAGGATGTCTTATGGAGTGGTTGGGGTCCTGTATGGACCTCACAACACAGTGCACTGGGCAGAAATTTGACCCAGGGAGCCTGTTCTGGGCCTTCCACTGGATGGATTTGAATAATCACTGATAAAACGTAATAGCTCTAAGATTTAAATCCGGGCAACGCTGGGTACTTCAGCTAGTGTTTTATAGAGGCAATCATTTAAAATGCAGAAACCAACTGGTTTTGATTTTCAAATGATTGAAAACATTGGGCAGACTCACCAGAAACTCACCGTTTACATTTACCCTAAGATGGCACAACTTGGGAAGGAGCAGACATTTTCACCAGCCAATAGGAGGAAGGGAACAATACTGTAGTTTTGTAGAAATGTTGCTGCACAAGATTATTGAAATGTACTTTTGGATTGTTACTTACTGTTCAGGAGAGAACACTGACAATGGCCCCTCTGCACTCTTTAACAGGTTCAAATGCTAAAGATCACTTTATAAAAATTACTAATTCTTATGTCATCCTTACAGGTGAAATGGGAGAAGTTAACAAGACTTTAGTGACAGAGTTTATTCTTCTGGCCTTTGCTGAATTAAACAATCTCCAAATTGTACTTTTTACCATTGTGCTGCTTGCATACATTGTATGCCTTATCGGAAATCTGACCATCATTTTACTGGTGATAATCGACCTCTCGCTTCACACGCCCATGTATTTTTTCATTAGCTTATTTGCTGTTATAGAGATCCTATTTGTATCTGTCCCTATTCCGAAGCTGTTGACCAACCTCATTAGTCATAACAATAGAATATCTTTCTATGGTTGCTTTGTTCAGGTGTATTCTTTTATAGCATTGGGAGAAATGGAATGCTTGATGCTTGCCATAATGGTCTATGACAGACACTTGGCCATTTATAAGCCATTGCATTATAGAATGATCATGAACCAGACTTTTTGTACAATATTGGCCATACTTCCATGGATGGTTGGCTTTGTTATATCTTTTATCCTCACTACTGTCACAGCTTGTTTGAAGTTCTGTGATTCTAACAAGATGAATCACTTTTTCTGTGACTTGGCTCCATTGCAGAGCTTGGCGTGTTCCAGCACCTATGTCAGTAATGTAGTAACTAGCACGGCTGCAGTCTTGGCCATTATTGCCCCATTTATTATAATTGTTGGACTCTACATCCATATATTAATAACTATCTCAAAGATTAATGGCAGCGAGAGTAGATCTAAAGCATTTTCTACATGTTCATCTCATCTAATTGTAGCCAACCTATTTTATGGTACAGCTTTTATTGTGTATGTTAGACCCAATGGCAGCTACTATGATAAATATCTTGCTCTTATGTATACTGTTATCACTCCACTACTGAACCCTTTTATTTATACCTTAAGGAACAGGGATGTTAGGAGTTCCTTTAAAAAACTGTTATTACCTTTTTAAATTATAATACATGCTACAGTAAATAACACTGAACCAATTGATGTAATACAACACACAATGACACTCCCCTTTGCTTTGTTTACCCCACAAAGCTTGGCAACTACTGAAATAATCTGAATGTGCTGGCACAGTTAGAAGATTATATTGTACCATGGAGCAATATAATACCCTTCCTAGGTGTTATAATTTTACCTTCACATTTCCAAATGAAGATGCCCAAGCTTCTTTTCCGTTTCTGTTGTTTATATATGTAAGTGCATGCATATTTACTAACAAAGAGAAAGAGGGTCTATTAAAGAATATTTGCTATACTGTACATTGCCAATAAAGAGAAGAAAAGTGCAAACTGTAATGTATTCACATTAATACAAACTCTCGAGGATGTTTTGTTATTTAAATTATTTTAAATTAGAAATGTGTGTGTCCAGGTCTCATCGAACCAATAACCAAATTTTAACGGTTCTGAGTCGAACCGATTTTGATTTTGGAATCGCTTTGGGGTTCCTTGTTGGACCGAGCCCCAGCTTGGTTTTACGGTCATCTCGGAACTTGGTATTAAAAACCAAATTCGGGTTTTGGATTGAATGTAAACCAGTCCAAATTTTTTCAGGGAAAATGTAGATCCAAAACCAAAACACATGAGGGTGGTTTTGCAAAACCAAAACAATAGGTTAATTCCAGAACCAAAACACAAGGGTCCATGCACATCTCTAACTTAAATGGTTACAATTTAGCTTTCATTGCTTCAGTTCAAACAAGTAACTTAAAAATTCCAATGTTACCTACCCTTTTCAACTGTAAAGGTGCATACACACACAATGATTTTTTGAACGATTATCGATAATGATATCGTTCAATCGTTGGAAAAATCGTTCACTTTCTGAGTTAAAATGAAGAACAATTATCATTCATGCACGTTCACGTTTGTAGTTCAGTCAGACTGACCAACTCAACGATTTTCAGTAAGGGAATATGCAAAAATCGTTTGTAGTTCAAAAAAATTGTTCATTACATTTAGTAAATGAAGGATTTTGGTAAACGATTTTCGTTCATTTTTCCCTTGAAAGATTGAATGAAAATCGTTTACTAAAATCGTTAATTTACTAAATTGTTGTGTGTGTATGCAGCTTAAGGGGTACATTTACTAAAGTGAGAGTTTTTAGAAGTGGAGATGTTGCCCATAGCAATCAATCAGATTCTAGCTATTATCTTTTAGATGGTGCTAGTTAAATGTTAAGTAGAATCTGATTGGCTGCTATGGGCAACATCTCTACTTTTAAAACCTCTCACTTTAGTAAATATACCCCTAAGTATTTTGTAGCACATTACGGGTCAGATTTTGAGTTGCACACAGTGGTGTCCATGTGTGTGACTTTTGCCAGTTTTGCGTGTGCAACTTTATGCAAATCCCTTTCCTGGTGATTACAGTTGCATTCCCTTTTAGGCAACAATATACTTGAATTAAAAATAAATTTTATTACTAGGGGCAATAAGCTCATCAAAGAAAACATTCATTTCTCAACCTGCCAAAGAGTCCCTGAAATTTCCAGAAAGACCTTACTATACAGGTTGAGTCTCCCATATCCAAATATTCTGAAATATGGAATATTCCGAAATACGGAATATTTTTAGCATGACTGAGATAGTGAAATCTTTGCTTTTTCATGGTACAATGTACACAAACTTTGTTTAAGGCACAAAATTATTAAAACTATTGTATAAAATTACCTGCATGCTGTGTCTATAAGGTGTATATGAAACATAAATGCATTCTGTAATTATATTTGGGTCCCATTCCCAAGATATTTCATTATTTTGTGCATATATTCCAAAATACGGAATATTCCAATATCCAAAATACCCCTGGTCCCAAGCATTTTGGATATGGGAGACTCAACCTGGATTGTGGCTACCGATGCTTCATTATTCCATACAAACTTACTATCATCTATACACCATACGGCAAGAAACGCCCGGTGTGACTGAGCCACTACAAGAGGTATAGAATACTATTTTTTTTATTGTTTTGTTTTTTTAAATTGCATCTTATTTGCATTACAGATGCAGAAAAACACCACTCAAAGTGTACTGGGCTGTGAACTTAATATATAAGAAAATAATTTTATAAAATTTTAAACACATAAATTGTCACAGATGAAGCACAATGGAACTTGGCGTGAGAAAAAAACCACAGCCACTGAATCATAGCACTTTGTATTCAGATTTAGACTCATTGGCACACAGATGTACAAATGTCGCACAATGAATTGGTCAGTGTTATGTAGCAGAGTAGTTTTGTCACTTCCAGTTGTTTTATTTATGCTACTAAGC
This sequence comes from Taudactylus pleione, assembly GCA_031769625.1. Classification (NCBI taxonomy): domain Eukaryota; kingdom Metazoa; phylum Chordata; class Amphibia; order Anura; family Myobatrachidae; genus Taudactylus; species Taudactylus pleione. The sequence goes on from JAUIMM010000586.1 coordinate 3,170,708, forward strand.
TGCACATTTTGAGCGAGAAAGATGCTTGGTGCCCAGATCCAGGAGCTCAGAAAGGGGCTGTTTGGCGCAACTGTACAAAAATTGTATTACTGACCTGACCTGGTGCCCTTTCAAAAGTTTCACATACTGTACTGATGAATACTTGGCTGGACTTATCAAAAACTGTGTGATACTGTAACTGCTATGACAACAAATAATTGTATAGGTAAGTACTATTAATTTCCCATAAGAGTATCACCAAAAAAAAGCTTCACATGGGAGGAGGGATATGTAATAAGCCAACTTAACATACTCTGGGATGAATTTCACACTGGATATCTGAGGAACCTCTAAAGACCTGTATCTTCACTTCCATTATAAGAGAGTGATCTGTAATAATCAATGTTGATAATGCAACTTCAGTGGGGTCCATGGCCTAAAGAAACTGCTATGGTCACAATTTGTGGATTGATCACTGATCACCCGACAATAAATACTAAGTTGGCACACAGTTTAAAAGAAGAGACTCCCATCTCTGAAATGAGAGTACCTTTGATTCTTCATTTACTAGGGGTATATTTTAGAGATGAGCGGGTTCTGATCTCAGAGATCCAAACCCACTCTAATTTAGAGATCCGGTGCGAGAACCGAATGTGCGGAACTCAAACCGAGGCAAAACCTTTCAGAGACAAAATCTCACGGCTCGCAAACTTTCATCTCTGCGTCAGTGCCATTTAACTCCGGCTATGGAGAGTGAACAGGGAGGGTGGGTAGTGTAGGGCTGGTGCTTTCTGCTGTGTCCATCTGGGCGGTGCTTTCTGCTGTGTCCCGCTGGGCTGGTGCTTTCTGCTGTGTCCATCTGGGCTGGTGCTGTCTCCTGTGTCCATCTGGGCTGGTGCTGTCTGCTGTGACCATCTGTGTCATCAATCGCTGCTGCCTTGGTCAAGGGGTGCTCCAGACCCCAAGTTCTGGACAAAAAAAAAAATATATATATATATAATAAAAAGTGTATTTTTTTTCTGTGTGCGTTAGCAGCACTTATTATCATCAGACAGCAGCAACCTAGTGCTGCCTGTGTCATCAATCGCTGCTGCCTCAGTCAGGGGTGCTCTGGGCCCTAAGTTCTGGACAAAACAAAAATATATATATAACAAGTGTATTTTTTTTCTGTGTGTGTGTTAGCCGCACTTATTATCATCAGGCAACAGCAGCCTAGTGCTGCCTGTGTCGTCAATCACTGCTGCCTAGAACATGGGTTCTAGGGGACCTAAGTTCATAACAAAAAGTGTATTATTTTTTGTGCGTGTGCATTAGCCGCACTTATCAGACATAAACCTAGTGCTGCCTGTGTCGTCAATTGCTGCTGCCTCGGCTAGGGGTGCTCCAGGCCCTAAGTTCTGGACAAGAAATATATATATTATATTATATATGTTCACTTACCTTGACAAAGGGGCGCTGTGGCCCCGAAACGTTGGTCGATGTTCCTGACTTTGGAATAAAACGATGTCCTTTTTCTAACTGCTGCCAAGTCTCAGAGTGCCACTATTTTTCGTTTTGCGTATATATATATATATATATATATATATAAAAACAATAAGTGTATATTTTTTTCAGTGTGTGCATTAGCTGCACTTATTATCAGACAGCAACCTAGGGGTGCTCCGGGCCCTAAGTTCTGGACAAAAAAAAAATATATATATATATATATATATATATATATATTATATATATAACAAAAAGTGTATTTTTTTTCTGTGTGTGCATTATCCGCACTTATTATCATCAGGCAGCAGCAACCTAGTGCTGCCTTTGTCGTCAATCGGTGCTGCCTCGATCAGGGGTGCTCCGGGCCCTAAGTTCTGGACAAAAAATATATAACAAAAAGTGTATTTTTTTTGTGCATGTGCGTTAGCCGCACTTATTATCAGACAGCAACCTAGTGCTGCCTGTGTCGTCAATCGCTGCTGCCTCGGTTAGGGGTGCTCCAGGCCCTAAGTTCTGGACAAAAAAAAAAAATATATAACAAAAAGTGTATTTTTTTTGTGTGCGTGTGCATTAGCCACACTTATTATCACACAGCAGCCTAGTGCTGCCTCGGTCAGGGGTGCTCCGGGCCCTAAGTTCTGGACAAAAAAAAAATATAACAAAAAGAGTATTTTTTTTTTCTGTGTGTGCGTGTGCGTTAGCCGCAACTTGTCAAAACTATTGCTGCTTGCTTGGTGACTCTGCTACAAGACCGCAGTGAATATTGAGGGTAGTCATGTTGTAGCTGCCAGCAGCAGTCATGATGATGCAAGGCCATCAACGTCCTCGTCCTCTATGAAGGCCGCTGCCCCAGGGCTTAAATCAGGCCATGGACATGAAAAAGCGACTTCTTTTACTTTATTAAAGAAAAAAAAATCTAAAGCCAAGTTGGCAATATGCCATTCACTACATGAAGTGGCAAGGAAAGGATAAGGCCTTGGCCTTTATTTATGACTTGTGGTTCTAGTGATTATAGCCATTCTGCATGTTGTAGTAGTGGTAGTACTAAAAATGAAAGTTGTTAAGAAGAAGACGAGTAAGTCACCTCCGGAAGAACCAACTGTGTGCTCTGAGAAATCAAAATCACAAATCCCCAAGGAGAGTGCAAGTATGTCTGCGGTTGCCATGTGTGAGCCTGACAAATAGTGTACTTGAAGATCCTCCTTCCAACATTTGTGTGCCCTCTGTAAATGTGGGGAAGGGCAGTCAACATATTGCTGACGTAGTCATTGAGGATGCTTCTGTGGAATTGCACATGGAGGATGAGGAGGATATTTCGGTAGTTGCTGCTAAGGATGATGAGGATGTTGATGCCGAGGATGTCGTTTGTGTAAGTCAGGCAACAGTTGTTGCCAATGGTATGAAAAAGCCCATTGATGTTGTCATGCCGGGGTAAAAGACAAAAAAATTCACTTCTCACATATGGAATTATTTCCGCCCAAATCTGAACAACAGTTGTCAAGCCATCTGCAACCGATGCCAAGCAAGAGTGAGTAGAGCTAAGGACCTTAACCATCTAGGAACCTTCTCCTTGTTACGTCACTTGGAGCGCATTCATCAAATTCCAAAGTGTATGCCGGCAAGTTCCAAAACTAAAAATGTAACAATCAGTCCAGTGTCACCTACCTGCTCCCTCTCTGTGGGATCCAAGCGCCTTAGATCACCAACACCAACACCTGCATCATCAACATCCTCATTCATCATCGGAATTAGTCCTGCTGTATCCAATGTTATAAGCATGATTGACTCCTATCCTATCCGTGATTCCATAGAAGGATCCTTGATTACTACGCCTGTTGTTGCTGCTGCTGTCGAGGTGATCTTCATCCCAGAAGGGGACCAGGAGGAAGACTACTTGCAGTACTGTAACCAAACAATTAACTGTCAAACAATCCTTTGCAAGGGCAAACAAGTATGACAGCAGTCACCTAGTTGCACAGTGGATTACTGGCGCCATAACAGCTGTGCTGGTATTAGATGTATGTCCAGTATCTGCCATTAATGTAGTGGGTTTTTTCCCCTCTAGATTCCACTTCACTAGAACAGCAATTCCCAGTCTGTACAAGGACATTAAAAAAAACCTTATTAATGTCCTCCAAGATGCCATTGTACCCACTGTCCACTTGACCACTGATATGTGGACAAGTGGGACAGGGAAAACTAAATATTACATGACTGTGACAACCCACTGGGTAGATGTATTGCCTACAACAGGAGCAGCAGCATCTACCAAATCCAAGCTGATTCAGAAGCAGGCTGCTCTTGGTATAACTGGTTTCACTAAGAGGCATACCACTGATAACCTCAAGGAAAAACTCAGGGAAATCATTGCAAAATGGCTTACCCCACTTGGGCTCTCCTCAGGATTTGTGATTTCTGACAATGCCAGCAATATTGTGAGAGCATTACATCTGGGTGAATCCCAACATGTCCCATGTTTTGCTCACACAATTAATTTGGTGGTGCAACATTTTTTAAAAGATGACAGGGGCGTGCAGGAAATGCTGGCAGGTGGCCCAAAAAATTTCAGGACATTTTAAACATTCAGCAACCACTTGTCGAAGATTGCATGACCAGCAGATACTGTTGAATTTGAGCTGCCATCAGCTGAAGCAAGAGGCAGTAATTAGGTGGAATTCTTCCCTCTATATGCTTCAGCGGATGGTGGAGCAGTAAAAGGCCATCCAGAGCTACACAATGGCCTATGACATAGGCCATGGAGCGGGAATGCACCTTACTCAAGCACAGTGGGGAATAATTTCTGTGTTGTGCAAGGTTCTCAAACCCTTTGAACTTGCCACACATGAAGCTAGTTCAGACACTGACAGCTTGAACCAGGTCATTCCACTCATCAGACTTTTGCAAAAACAGCTGGAAAAACTGAAGGAGGAGCTGAAACGGAGTGAGTCTGCTAAGTATGTTGGACTGGTGGATCAAGCCCTTGATTAACTTTGCAAGGATCCAAGGGTCGTCAATCTCTTGACCATACTTGTTCCTAGGTTTTAGTCATACCTTGTGTCTTTTTTTCCAATGGACATAAATCTGAAAAGATGCAAAGAGCTGTTGGTAAAAAAATTCCTTCTACTCTAGTCCACTTTATATGCCCTAGCTTTTCTGGGCTTATTGAACATGATAAGATATAGCCTTTCTCTGTAGTCCGGGATATCTTTGGTATATTTATTTAGTCCTATCTTTTAGTCCTTTATGGGGTGGCATCTTTATGGTTTCTCACTGATTAAGGTGCACATTATTTTATATTATATTATATTATTATTATATTTTATTTTATTATTTAATATACTGTATATATTTTTTATTTTGGTTTTTACACTGGTTCGGTTATATATTAATAATAATATTATTATTATTATATTATGAGATATATATACTTTTCATTTATACATTTAAGATGTGTTCTTTTACATCACTAATGCTGGGCATACACTACCAGATAAAATGTCTGTCAGACCGACAGACATTTTATCTGGCCGGCTGCCAGCCACAGAAGTCGCCGGCATACACTGTGAGATTTCTCTCACAGTGTATTTGGCAAACATCCGCACTCTGCCCCCGGGGGAGGAGACATTTCCCTGTTCCTTCCGTAGGAAGGAACAGAGGAAATGTCTGTCTGTCAGCCGCGCTGGGCATACACTGCCCGATGCGGCCGGCAGTTTACTGGGAAATATCGCATCGGACGGGCATGCTTGACAATCCAGCATGCCCGACTGAGCAATATTTTACCCTCGGTCACCCCCCCACATGTTACAATTATCACGGTGATCTCAGCCGATATCGGGCAGATCGTCCCGATAATTGTAGCATGTATGGCCAGCATTACATGTCGTTCTGTCTATATTCATGATTTTTATATATAAATATTAGTAATATAATTTATATTAATTTATATAGATTTATATATATATATATATTTATATTTATATTTGATATGTATATTATGTTAGAGATTTGCTGAAAATAAGTAGGACCAATCGTTCGATGACTGGAGATTATCGATGGTCTATATTGTTTTCTGTGTATATGTAGATGTGTTATTCCCTCTTTCCTCTCTTGTATTAGCCCCAGTCATCCACCCAGATACCGTTAGAGTGGCCAACACTATATAGGGTGATGGTTTATTAGCCATTGATACTTTTTAAATTATTAAATTATTGTATATATATTTTTTGATGGTTCCATATTACTCTGTCATGTTTATGTTGGGACAGTAGGTTCAGACAGTTAAGTACATGCATATGCATGTGGGTGTATGTGGGTTGATTATGTGTGCATGTATGCTTATGCATATGTATGTTGACATTTGATTAATTTATTGATTTTATTTATACATTTATTATTTCATAATATGCATTTTATTTTAGTTGTTTATTGCATGTCTTGTGTTACACTATTAAATACATTTCTGTATATGTTACAAGAAGCAATGAGATCATAGTAGGAAATTATATTAATATACTCTTGCTGAAACAGATTGTCAAGGGTTAAAAATAAAAACAATCACCTAATTATCCAATGGTTTCCACCTTAATACTATATATATGATTCAACCACCAAGAGGGGGCATTCCAGCTTGAAAAAGGCTACAGTGGTAGCCAAAACGCGTTGCTGCTCTCTTTATCAGCTATTGGAGCTACTCCCCATTCAAGACCAGGCGTTGCTGACACACTGCTGCTGATACATTGACAGCCGGTCTGCACTATCCTTCTGTTAGACCTGTTCACAGCTGAGTCACTGCTGAGACAAAAGCAGGCTACCTCTGCCTACAGCATTCACCGGTGTCCACTCCAGATGGGGATCATTTCCACATGACTACTGGTCGGAGGTCCTGACAGATGTCAGTAAAGAGACAGATACTGATGCTGACTACGGAGGGACAGTGTGCTGCAGCACATCCAGCCTTGCCGGATACAAATATTCCTTGCTTATCCCGCTGAACCATGCTGAGCCAGTCTAAGCTCAGTCTCCTTTGACCATCAAGGGACGGCACAGTCATATCCACAGGTATCCACCTTTGGTTCCTTATCATCTAAGTACCCAGTAGAACATTGTGTGACTCCTAACCGCTCATAAGGGTACTCACTTGTATTTTATATACAGAACAATTTCTGGAACATATGTTCAGCCTCCATATTCGTATCCGAGACTTGTGACATTGCCTGAGTCTTTGATATTATTGGCCGGCATTATTTCAATGGGTTCATTAATATTGTTATATTGCTGGGGAGAGCTATCAATCAGCTATAGGCTACACTGTTGCCTTACATTATTGCATCTTGCTACAGTACCTTTTAGGGTTTATAGCCACCTTTATTTAGGGATATGGTGTAGCCACCATTTTTATCCTTTATTATAGGAGATTGTGTTACAGATTATTGGAGCCTGATCAACTCCCTAATTTGTATGGTTCATGTTTTCCTGCTTACCACGTCATACATGAGCTAATTAGCAGTGGTTACTGTCATTTACTTTCATGTGCATTTATGTGTGTTTTTGTTTATTCTTTTAAGGTATTAAACTTTATGTAATTACATATATGTGTTGTTCCTATGTTCCAACATTAATATCAGAGCGCAGTTTTTTCTTTCATTGTTGGTAAAAAAAATTGTCAGCTAAAGCAGCATGTGACACGCCATCATTTCCTCCTTCAGTTTCTTCGGCTGCTAGGAAAAAACTCAATTTTCCCCACAGAATCCCTGCTGGTCATGCAGATCAGTCACCAAAAAATGACATCTGGTCAGGCCTGAGAGAACTTCCTACTAATAGTGACATGTCTACCATGACTATGTCTGATATGGTCACCATTCACAGAATGGTTGATGACTATTCTAGGGATAACAGTCCCTTTCAGTACTGGCAGGAAAAAAAGGCAATTTGGAGACCAATACACAAACTGGCTTTGCATTACTTAAGTTGCCCACCCTCCAGTGTGTACTCTGAAAAAGTTTTCAGTGCAGCTAGCAACCTTGTCAGTGATCGCCATGGGAGGTTACTTCCTCAAAATGTGGAAAAGTTGATGTTCATTAAAATGAATTTCAAATTCCATGAGGAAGACCTCTACCAACAATTACATAAAAAATATATTTCTATTTATTACTTCTTATATTGGGGTTTAATATCCATATATTAGGACACTACTTTGTATTATTCACTGGTGCAGAAGCTTTCCCTTGATCCCCCTTTCCCTATTCTCATAAAAAAATACAGAGGTGCCTATGGTGGATTCCAGTGGGGATGAATTATAATTGTGTGAAGAAGAGGATGTACACACTGATGGGGATGACGAGGATGATGACATCTGATGTAATGTAAAGCCAGTTTATGTATGGGATAATTTCCATGTCCAATGCACATTGGCAGCTTGTTTTATGGGGGTACAAACAAACCAATAATTTCAGCCACAATTGGCAGTCCCTGTCACTGTGAATGTCTTGTTTCTTATACAACATAATGGTGGGTGGGAGGGCCCAAGGACTATTCCATCTTGCACCTCTTTTCTCTGCATTATGGGGCATTGCTACCTGACATTTTGAATTTGATTGTTTATGAAGGTCCAGAAATTGTAAAGGCAACTCTCAGCATCTCCTGTATGCCCCTTTCATTTTTTTTAAAAATGGCCACATGTTAGTGCTCCCCACTCCTGTCATATAATTTAATCAGCCAGCTAGCTGGATGCAACATTTTGGCCCTAAGCCTAAACTATAATCAATATTGTGAGCTGTGTGGTGGTCAGAATTGACTGCAAATGACTGGGAATAAATGTTATTAAGGTTAATAATATTATAGGAACAAAAACAGGCCCAAATTATGTGGTTTTACCTGTTTTTATAATTTTTTTAAAAAAGATCCAGATCCAAAAACAAAACCATAACACATGCAAGGGTGGTTTTGCAAAACCAGATCCAGATGCAAAACATGAAGGAGATACAGATCTAAAATAGAAAACAAAAACAAAACACGGGGGTCAGCGCACATCCCTTGTATATTTACTAAAGTGCGAGTTTTTAGAGGTGCAGTTGTTGGAACTCGTAGTAATCAATAAGATTCTACTAATCATTTATCTAGCACATTCTAGAAGATAATAGCTATAATTTGATTGTTTGCTATGGGCAACAACACCACTTCTAAAACCCACATAGTAAATATACCCCATAGAATAGAAGAGAGAGCTTTTTTTAATGACTTTATTTATTGAAGAGCTAGCATTATACATCATAGGTCACCGAAACAAAGAGGTACTCTAGAAAAAAAAAACAAGAAAGTCCACAAACAGTACTCTATATAATCAGCAGGGGCGGATTGGGAATTTAAAGTGTCCCTGGAAAAAACTCGGGAAGAAGCCCTATGTGCACATGCCGTAGACGCGCCCAAAAAAGTGGGCAGGGCCTAGTTGCAAGGGATGTGTTTAACTTCACAGCCTTGGGAGGGGACAGAGTGGAGAGTAGACAATTGGGGCTGGCAGGCATGGTGGCCCTCCCCTCCTCCTCCATGACTTACTTGCCGATGCTGATTACGGACCCACTCCTCCTCTGTGGTGCCTGTCTGGTGTATGATGAAGCAGAACCTTCCCTGGGTGGGTGGGGACTTAAAAGGAAAGCCTGGGTGCTTTACTAGCTGTGACAGGCAGCCGACGGGCTGTCTGTCATGCAAACACAGGGACAGTCAGTTACATGATTTGGGGGGCGGGGCCACAGATCACAAGTAGCCCCTCAGACCAATCGGGCCACCGGGATTTATCCCACTGAAGATAACGGCTAATCTGCCCCTGATAATGAGCCACTATAAAAATGCAAACCAACTCAAATAATGGAAAAATAAGGGAAAGGAAGAAAAGTACAGGGTGGGCTGAAGAATCTACAGGGAGAATGGTGAGTGAACATTGAAGTGACATCCAAGGCTACCTGTTTTTGAATAGTTATCCAAAATACTCATCATAATTCTATCAGATCTAGTAAACATGCCAGACTTTTCAAAATTGTTTGCATGGATGGAGGTGATGCCTAACACCAGTTAGTAGAAACAGAGGGATTTTGAGCAGCAGGAGAAGGATCTAGGTTAAAGAGAGTAGACAGTAGGGGGCTGACAATAGGGGTATTAATTTAGGATAGTGCCACCAATATAGCTGAAATAAATATTTGTCACACAACCTATTCAACATCCATCTGACATGTTGTAGGAAAATTTATGCAATTTAAAGTACCAACGATTGAAGAGTTTGAAAGCATTTTCTTTTATCCTGAATGGAAGGTGGTGGTTTTTTTCTAATTTTCTCTCTGTCCTTATCTCATATCTCTCCTTTATCTCTTTCCTTAGCCTCATATAAATGTCTCAGGCCTCAGCTTAAGCTCATTAGTATGGTATATTTAGAGGACAACAGGCCTTTTGGAGAAAGATTGTCTAAAGCACAGGTTCTCAAACTCGGTCCTCAGGACCTCAAACAGTGCATATTTTCCAGGTCTCCTCACAGAATCACAAGTGACATAATTAGCTACTCCTGTGGATCTTTTAAAATGTGTCAGTGAGTAATGAGTACACCTGTGCACCTGCTGGGTGACTGGCAAAACATGAACTGTGTGGGGTCCTGAGGACCGAGTTTGAGAACCACTGGGTCTAAAGCATAAGATTCTAAAAGTGGAGAGAGGTGCAATGTCTGGAGTTTATGGAGGAATTTTGTGTAAAATGGTGTAATACTAAAGTGTTTGAGCCAAAGGTTGAAAACACTCCAGGGGAACATGGGATTTGTGGGAGGGATGTAAGTCAGTGTGTTCAAACTTGCAATATATTTATTAAATTGAAATCCACATCAATGATCAGATTTTTTGCTGTGAGTTTAGACATTTTACATTACTTAAAAAAATCTTTAGAGCTAAAGAGGGAGCTTGGACAAATTAGGTTCCAGAATTAAAAAGCAAAGAGAATAGAAAGAGAAAGCAGTCTGCATATGTTGATAATCTTGTAGTTATATACCCAATCAAGGTTCTTATTTATGGAAAAAAAACAAATACCAATTAGATAAGGGTGCTATGAGGTGGAGATAAAACACTAATGTAGATTACATGGGGTCTGCATTTCAGGAAGGACAGTTGGTGCCCTAGAACATACTGTACTAGATATTATATTATGGGAGTGCTATAGATATTATATGATAAATATCAGATGGGATGTGGGAAGAGTAGAGGGTAAGAGTAAAAGAGAAAGGAAAGTGGGAATAGGATTAAAGGGGTGGAGGAAGAGAAAAAAGGGGAAAGGAGGGCTAGAGGGAAATTTTGAGGAAGGGGGGAAGAAAAGGGGAAAGAGAAAGTGGGGCTTGAAGGGTTGGGAATTAGGGACTATACAAAAGTTAGCTAAAATGTGAAACAGAATAACAGTGCAAATTAGAGTAAAGCTTCATTTCAGTAGTAGACTCTAATGTCCAATAGCTCCATTCACATACGTTTAGAAATAACAAAAAAGTAACATGGATCTGTAAATTTAGATGGCTACATAGGTATAAGATAAAACAATAAGAGCAAAGTTCTTATTGATGCATGTATCACCAATTGAAGAATCAGTATCAATTCTTTAAAACTAGTCTAATGACAAATTTGATTTGGGCCATTTCCTCTCAGTGAGAATTGATATATGTTATGTCTTAGTGCCATATAAGACCTATAAAAAAACAGTCAAACATTATTGAGCTCTATAGTGTCATTCAATCCTGCTGGACCTAAGGTGTTAAGTCTGAAGATCCAGAAGGCTTCTCTTTTGCAAAGGAGTTGGAATCTATCACCTTTGCATTTAGTGGGTTTAATCTGTTCAATCCCCATGATTTTTAAGTTGTCTAGTCCACTCTCAGAGCAGGAAGAAAAATGGCGTGGAACACTATGGTTGGTCAAACCTTTCAGAATTCCATGTCGATGTTCTAGAAAGCGAGTGTTGAGTGTATGTGTAGTCCGACCTACATATCGAATTCCGCAACTGCATTGTAACAGATATATCACATAGATTGATTTACAATTTAAGAAATTATCCAATATAAAAGACTCTCCATTTGAAAAGGAGGTGACGACCAAGCTCCAATGATTCTCATATTGGCATGTCAAACAGCAATTCAAGCCACACTTATAGAAACCCTTTGGTTTTGGTGGGAGCTATATCAATTCATTATTAAATTGAATGGTATTTATGATCTTGTTTTTGAGGGCACTTGGTGCTATTTTCTGTTTCAGTGTAGTGACTCATCTATATATAACCCTAGGGGCCTCAGAAATCATGGGAGCAAATAGTTTATCCATCCTCAACAAGGAAGAGTTTTTAGTTATAATTTTCTTAATTTCCTGTGCTGATTAAATTGAGTAATGAATGCCATGGGGCATTCCTCTTTATTGGAATTTGATGGGAGTGAGGTACCTAATGTAGACCCCTTATCATTTGAGAGTTAACAATGCATTTCTGTTCTGATGTTTGACCAAGTTAAGCATTCTATCCAATAGTGCACGTGGATAACCCTGATCAAGGATGGCATGATACATAGTGTGTGCCTGTTGATCAAACATTGTCTCATCAGAGCAATTCCTCCGCAGCTGGAGGAATTGCCCCTTTGGAATGTTCTTCTTCCAGCTCTGAAGGTGGCAACTGTTGAAGTTCAAATACTTATTACAATCTACTTCTTTTGTATATGTAGATGTACTCAACAAATTATCCTCAACCTTAATTGTAATGTCCAAATAATTGATAGTCATGGCATCAAATACACAAGTGAATTTCAAACCAAAATCATTATTATTAAGGTGTTCAACAAATTCTGTGACTGATTGTGCATCCCCATCCCAAATAAAAAACAAATCATCTATATATCTGCCATAGAGGACCAGGTTCCCCCCGAATCCACCACCCCAAATGTAGCGCTCCTCAAAGTGACCCATGTAGAGGTTGGCAAAACTCGGGGTGAACCTGGTCCCCATGGCAGTCCCACACACTTGAAGAAAAAATTTAGAATCAAACGTGAAATAATCGTGTTTCAAAATAAGTCCAATTGATGAAAGAATGAACTCATGTGTTGCCTCCAAAAGTGTCTCATCTAGGGAGAGATAATGTTTCACTGCTGTAATCCCCTGTTCATGAGGGATGTTAGTGTAAATTGATTCGACATCACATGTCACTAGTAGGTATTTATTATTCCTTTTGATATTACCCACTTTTTACAAAAAGCATCTCAAATCCCTGATGTGTGATCACAGAGACAACATGTGAGTTTGAAGGTTTGAATCAACAAACATAGATAAATTAGAAGTGAGGGACCCCACACCTGAAATAATAGGATGACCAGGAGGTGAGGTGATGGATTTGTGTATCTTAGGTAAGTGATAGTAATTTGGGACCACCGGATGTGTAGTGAATAAGAAATGCAAAACATCTTTGGACAATACATTATCCATAAGGGCTGAGTCTAAAAGACCCTTCAGGTCACATTGGAATGCCTCTGTCGGGGCATTGGTTAGTTGTATGTAGAAAGTGGTATTATCCAGCTGTCTTCTAGCTTCCTGCATATAATCTTGTAAATCCTGAATGACAAGGCCCCCTCCCTTATCTGGCTCCTTCATCACAATATAATGAGTCATCATGAGTAATTTAAGGGCCCTTCTTTCTTGTCCAGTGAGATTATCCCTATAATTTTTCTTTTTATCCATTTTCTGGCAAAGAGTTCTAAAATCCTCCATAGCAGTAGCATAAAAACTCTCCACAAAAGGGCCCCTATAATGTAAGGGGTAAAAATTTAAAGGTTTTTTAACATATGATTCATAGGTGAAATATTAAACAGTTTGATTGTTCCCAATTGTGAAGGAGACTCATTCTCCAGTAATAAAGATTCCAGTGTTTCCAATGTAACTAGATCATTGGAATGCAGAATTATCGGGGAACCATCAACTTCTTTCTTTTTAAGTGATTTGAGGGCAAAATATCTCTTACTACTCAATGTCCTAATGTACCTATTTAAGTCTATGAACAGATTGAAAAGACTTGGTTTCATTGAGGGTGCAAATTTAAGTCCTTTGCTTAATAATCTAGTATCATCTGGCATCAATTGTCTACTTGATAAATTAAAGATGCCCTTTGTGTTTATCTCCATCTGAGATTTTGTTTGGAATTCTTCTTGGTATGTCCCCCTCTGGATCCTCTCTTTCTTCTTCCCTGCCTCTTTTTCCCCCCCAATCGGTAGCTGGGCCCCTTGTTCTTGGTGCTTGTGGTGATTGTGGATGGTCTGTTCTTCTCTCCCTCCCTAAAAAAGAAGAGGGGGGAGGTCTGGAATTGCATGATCCACCTGGGAACTGGATGGTATCTCAAGAGTATCATCACAGTGCATTGAATTTGTTGGAATGTACCAAATTCCAGTCAACATCAAACCTCTCTCTACGAGGGGAATGTCTGTTAGATCTCTCAAAGCGTGGAGTTCTCTGTTTCCATGTATCTCTCCCTCTCATAAAATTATTACTATTTTTCCTAGACCGGAAGGGTGGTGGTGTTTTATTAAATTGTCTATGGGATTTGGGATTTTTATGGAGTGAAGGAGTTCTAAACCTTCTATTATATGTACATATTTTGTCATTGTCATAATCATTCTTATCCCTAAACAGTTTACGCTCTTTCCTAGGTATCAAAGATTTCTCAAAGTCCTCAATTTTCTGATTAATCTTAAGGTCACGATCTACATAACCAAGGTGTTCCTCAAACCCTTTTAAATCCACCTGGATAAGCTCTATCTCCTTCTGTGTTTCTAAAATCTTTTTTGTTCTATATTATATCAAAAGTTCCATTAAATCCCTGGAACATTTGTCCAGGGTTTTATTCCAAACCTCTGTGAATGATGGATCGTCCCTAAATGAAGATGATTTAAAAATCCTTAAGCCTCATGGAATCAGGTCCCTGTCTAGATATTTCTTCAGGGTAGCCAGATCCCACCAATGGCGAGTTTCAATCATACACAGTAACTCCATCTTATTGCACAATTTATGCATCTCCTGATCACTATTCGATATTCCCACCTCAGGTTCAAAGCCAATCTTGTTTAAATAAGTATCTCATCTTTGTAAATGTTCTGAAATACATTTCAAGTTGGACATTCTCAGTCGCTTCCTCCTACCAGCAAGGTATAGAATAACCAAAGGAAAAAGAGAAAAAAAGAGCTCCAAAAGTGTGGGTAACAAGAATAAATAAATATGTAATGGAGATAATAATAATATGGTTAAAAAGGGGAAAGGTCCTGTAGGACTGCTGTTTCTAAAGAGGTGCTGGACCTCACCAAGTGACCAATGGAGACAGAGGAAAGAAAGAAGTGCAGCAACTAACAGGATAAAGATAAATACATTTAATTCACAAATAAATAGATTTTCCCTAGTTGTCCACCAGACTCCAGTTCCCTGTAGGTAGTTGACCACTGGGTATTTTTTACCCATCCATTTACTTCCTTATTTCAGTTTTTACTTCCCTCTCCCATCTGCCTCCTTTGAGTTTCAGCCTTTATTAGTATTATCCCATTTACAGTAATAGGACCACTTAATTATTTGGGTTTTTCCCCTTCCCTGTCCATATCTTTATTATCCCATTAATTTATCTTCCTTCCTTTGGGTTATTATAATTATAATTTAAATTTATATATACCTTTTGATTAGTTGAAGGGTCTATTGATTTTGGTCTTTATGACATTTAACGTACTATGGATTATTTCCTTATCCTTATTTGATATTTATAGTTATTAACTTTACTATATCAGTCTCTGTGGTTAATTAGGATATTCACTATTGTTAAACTGGGTTTCTCTCTCTCTCTTTTCATTTTTCTTTCTTTTCTTCCTCTCTATTTATATGTATTTTCATGTGATTTAATTTAGATATAACCGGTGTACCTTTTATATGTATTTAGTTTTTTAAATATAATGGATTAACCAATTTATTAGTTTATATCTCTCCTTTTTTATTTATATATTATTTATATATATATATATATTTATCTTTATGAATGTTTTTTTATGATACTTTTGTCTGTCCATTAAGGATTTGGAAAAATATACCCATTGTTGTATCTATCCATTATACTTAGTGCTTTGGACTTCCTGTGGATACAGTTACCAGTGATGGTATCACTTTCAGTTCATGCATGAGACTATTTGATACTATGTATTCTACATCATCCATATATGTCATTTTATGCAGCTGCACTTTGTTTTTTGGTATATCCTGACCTCACATGTGTGTTCTATATTCATTTATCTATTTATATTTAATATGTTTTCTTAACCTGGCTCCTTTAGCTATCCATATCTATTTATTTGTGAATTAAATGTATTTATCTTTATCCTGTTAGTTGCACTGCGCTTCTTTCTTTCCTCTTTCTCCATTAGCTCCCTCTTCATTTTTCTCTCATTCACCTACAAAGTCCTCCTTACGTCACCTGATTTATTTCCACACACAAACTCAATCCCACCCACCTCATTCCGCCAATGACCCTAGCTTAACCTCAACCCTGATCATCACTTGCCAAGAATAAAAGGAAAAATAATATATTAGTTACATTTAACTTTGGTTATAGCTATACAGTGATTTGAAGGTTACTGTCAGATATTTTTGGTGTTATTTATAACCATTATTATTCAGTAGCATACAGTACTATCATAATATTCAGCTTTTATTGTGGTGGCAGAAAATTTGATGCCAAAAAAAGGCCTTGTTAAGACTGTTTTTTTAATTAAGTCCCAAACTGAGTCTATAATGAGAACTAATTCAAGTATCAATGGAAACAATTCTCCCCTGTGTAACATCTACTATTTACAAACAATATAATAAAAGGGTTTATAAGGATTTATTACATTATGTGGCTTTATCACTGCTAAAGCTGAATCTTTTTATGACATATCATTTTCCAACTCGTTCTTCTACAATATAAATTAAGAAAATGCACCACTAAGCCATATGAACTTCCATTTTCTTCTAGAATATTTTGGACTTGGACATTTTTTAAATAATAAATAAGTATATATGTAATGCTATAACGTTCTGTATGCACAAAACAAATAGAGTTTTCCTAAGGTAAACTCTTGCATTTATCTACTTCATTATTAATGTTATGTAACTGATTACTGAAAATCTAAATTCATTGTTTTCTTGCAGTTAGTAAGTTGTAGCCGATGAAAAAACAGTTTTTGATTTATTAATCATCAAAGTTTACAATTGTTTTTCTTCCAATAGAAGCAATATAATGTATTTAAGTTTTTACACACCAATTGTCTACCTATTTTTATAGCTAAAATAAAGATATAACTACAGTAAGACAAAAGATTGATGCAAGTAAAATGGAACATTTTTTAAAAAAGTTTGTTTTAAAGTTTACAGTTATAACTAGTTGAACTCCTTTAAATACATTTTATAAGAATGTTCTGTTTAAAAATAAATCCAGATTTGGGACTAAGGGCCTGATTTAGTACGGATCGCTATTGCGATTGCATCTGCGATTACTCACGCATTCTCACTGTGAAAATATGCTTATGACTGTGATCGCTATGCCTTCACAGCACAACATAAGGATGCCCTCTTCCCCTTACTCACATCTGTAATACATTACAAGTCTGCAAAAACATCAGTACCATCAAGTAACATCGGAGCCTCACGCACACTTGCACAAGGTCAGACCTTACTCAGAAATTGCTAACCTTCCGGTACGCAGTGAGCACTCAAGCAGCATATGCCATCGCAGTGTCTAATTTATGCACGCCCCTGTAACAGTGTTCAAACACACTGGCATGTCTGTGTTTTGCTGACCACTCCTCATCACCACCCCCAAATGCTCACTTTCTGTCAATCACTCTGCAATTTGTCTGCGTGATGTTTGCGATCATGTGCAGTGCGCAGCAATCGGCCGCTGTGTGCGTAATCGTGATCCTTTCTGAATCAGGCCCTAAATACAGTATTTGCAATATGTAAGACAGTCATATGGTTACTTTTGGGGTTAAGGTGGAACAGTTTGACAGTCAATATTTGCACATTCAGGGCTCATCTGCAAACAGGTTTTGGGAAAAGACGTAAAGATGAATGACAACTAACATGCACAATAGACACATTATAGTCAAAAGTTAAAGTTTTATAACAGAGCTGTGGGAGTAAGTTCATATACTAATGTGCTTTGCAGTCTTTAGTCAGCAGATAATGCAGTAAGTGTATTAACAGTGCATAGGTAAGTCCCCAATCTCCATTTCTACAATATATATACTGTATCTAGTCAGTGGCGTAAATTCATCCCAGATGCTCTGAAGCAAGTAATAATTTGGTACCCCCCCCCCCGTCTCAGCTGCTGACACTGTAATGTAGCAATTGGCATGTAGACAGGCTATAGATAGACAAAGGCAGCAGCTGGTGGTCTGACAAGGAGCTCTCCACTATGGTGTATGGTGGCTTCTCCGGTGCCAGGAAGAGATGCCATGTATTGGGTGCCCGTGACGGTCACTCCGGGTACATAATTACAGCCCTAAGTGGGGTGAATATGTTGTGGACAATGGAGGAGGTGCCCCTTCAGAGCCAGAGCCCGGTGGCAGGCACCTCCATTGTCTCCCATAGTTCTGCCCCTGTATCTAGTCTGTTTAAAGCTGTGTATACATTGCATGCATTGAGATTAAATTGTATGTAATTAACAATATCACATAGTTGCAGTTCTGATCTCCTGAGGAGGTCCAATAAATCCGAGTCGTGGTTCTGATTTTATATGCGGTTCGGAATTTGGATTTTAAATATGAGTTTTGGGTTTTTGATTGCATAAATTACTGTTTTTTTAGATATTTTTAAAACCTTTTTATCTATTATTTTTTATCAAAAATCCAGATCCAAAACCAAAAGCAAAATACTTGAGGGTGGTTTGCAAAATCAAAACCAAGACCAAAACACAGGAATCAGCACATAATTCTACTTCTAGGATATAAGGTATACAGTAGTATGTGATACGTCTCCTTTGCATGTTGACAGATAATACAGGTACATATAATGATAAATATTTAATAGTTATCCTTTACATACTAATTTTGGAATTTTACTGTCTTTCTCCCAGGAATCTTTTTGCCAGCACAATGATGGAAACTAACAAAACTGTGGTAAAATATTTTATTTTATTGTCTTTTGCTGATTTGCACCAATTTCAGAAATTACTTTTCTTTGTTTTCCTACTGACCTACATTATATGCATCATGGGGAACTTTACTATCATTGTACTTGTTAGAGTAGAACCTTCTCTTCATACAGTAATGTATTTTTTTATTAGTGTATTCTCTATTTTAGAAATTATGTTTGTGTCTGTCATTGTCCCAAAACTTTTATCCAATCTAATTGCAGCTAAAACTATAATTTATTTTAATGAATGTTTCACTGAAATGTATGTCTTTGTCTCCCTGGGTGTAACTGAATGCTATCTCCTTGTAGTAATGGTCTTTGACCGATACCTGGCTATTAACAATCCTTTACACTACTCAGCTATAATGACACCTACGTTTTGTATTGAATTGGCTCTTTTACCATGGATCATGGGATTTGGTATTATGTTAGTCCCTGTCATCATCACAGCACATTTGGAATACTGTGGTCCTAATATGATAGACCAATTTTTCTGTGATTTGGCTCCACTGCAGAACTTGGCATGTTCCGATCCTTTCATTAGCAACATATCTACAAGTGCAGCTGCAGTATTCAATATTGTTGTCCCTTTTATTGTAATCATAGGATTCTACATCCATATAATAATCACAGTGTACAAGATCAAGAGTGAGGAAGGAAAAAAGAAGGCATTTTCTACATGTTCATCTCATCTCATTGTAGCGGGTCTATTTTATGGCACAGCCTTCATTGTGTATGTCAATCCAAAAGAAAGCTATTATGACAAATATCTTGCTTTTATGTACACAGCATTTACACCTATGAGTAACCCTTTCATTTATACCTTTAGAAACAGGGAAGTGAGGAAAGTTTTAAGGAATTCAATAAACCATCTTATTAAAACAATTTCATTATAATACATATATTAAATAAACTATACACATTTTTTATAGATCGTTTCTTCCAGAGATTATTTTTTTATTTTTTTGTCAACTTTTTTTTCGTTTAATATCTACAGTGTGTAAAGAACAAAACACTTTTAACATATCTCAAATGTATATCAGTAATTAGACATATTATGTTTGTACAAATGTGTTTTGAGATTATCACATCATAATATTCCAATTATTTTCTTGTCCAGCAAAATTCAACTGTCACATTTTTTGTTTTCTGAAAGTCAGTTTCTTCTGTAATTAACTCAAATTTATATATAAAAAGATGTAATATAGGAAACAAACCATTAAAGATGTAACTAACAGTGATAGGGAGGATGAATGTGATTTTTATCAGACTCTGAGCATTCATTGATCATGCACAGAAAGTTAATATTCTGCTCTTGCTGCTTGTGCAGTTACAGAGATAATGTATTATTCTTTATAACCATTTTTTATATTATAATATCAACAGGGATATCTGATGACAATGGGGCTGCTTTTGCTGAAACACAAACTTAAGTGAATAAATATTAATTTGCTTTCATTAATGTTTCTGTCTGTTAATTTCTTGTGGTACATGATACAAACTAGAAACCAAAGAACAATACTTAATAGATCTGAATAATTGAATAAGTTTGAGGAAAGATAAGCACCCTATAATAATGTGTATTGATAAATACCTGCAGATCCACTGGAAAATAATATTGATAAAAAATAAATGAATAAATAAAGAATTAAAACAATTAAATAAATATGTTCAAAATGAAAATAAAAATGAAAAAAACAAATGAGAAATGAAATAATAAATGAAAAAATTATATATGACTATAAATAAAAATGGGTAAGGAAACAATATGAAAAAAATAAATTTTTTCATTTTCTTGTTGTTTTATATTTTATATATATTTTATTTTAATATTTATGAATATGCAAATTTCAGCAGAAGTTTTAAACAGCAAGCAGTAGTCCTGACTTGCCATTTTAAAGTATTTTCTAATAAAGATTAGCAATTAATCAATTAGTAGACACAGGTGCAACAATTAACTAGTGCAATTACCAGAGTATAAATGAGAGCAACTACCCACAGCCTGGCTTCCTTGACAAAGTCCGTCACGTGGACGAAATGCATTGGAGCCTTATGGTGCATACACACGATCAGATTTTTCCTTCAGATATGAACAATAATGATTTAAAAATCGTTCAGTCGTTCATATCTGAAGGAAAATCGTTCATATCTGACATGCCTGGATGATCAACGATGTGCGTTCCCATTTGTCAGATAACGATATCTGACATCTGATGGGTTTGCAGTCAGACTTGGACGATTCCATTCATTTTAATGCAGTCAAAAATCGTTCAATCATTCAAATCGTTCAAAACTTTGGTAAAATCGTTCAAATCGTTCAATCGTTCAGTCGTTCATCTGACAAATCTGACAAGTCTGACAAATCTGACCGTGTGTACGCTCCATTAACTACAGACAAGCCGCCGGCTCTTTCATTAATAGAGCTAACAGCCAGAGAGTTCGCTGGAGGCAAAGTGGAGATTGGAGTGGGCTGAGCCGCAACCCCTGCTTGCAGACCGGGAGTGAGCTGCAGCACAAATACCATCCCTGCACTAAAGACAGAGTGCACAGTCCATCCAGCTTTGAGTGCCGAATGTTCATCAGCATCATAGGACAACTCTGTCTCAGGGTAAGATAGGGACAGACACCCGCGTGCATTGCACCAAAGCAGCGGGCACCCATCATCCCCGCAAAAGAGTTTAAACATTTATTACATATTCATTCATTTTTTTTTCATATTGTTTCTTTACCCATTTTTATTTATTATCATATATAAATTTTTCATTTATTATTTCATTTCTCATTTGCTTTTGTTTTTTTCATTTTTTTAAATTTTGAACATATTTATTTATTTTATTGTTTTAATACTTTATTTATTATTTCATTTATTCATTTATTTTTTAGCAATATTATTTTCCAGTGGATCTGCAGGTATTTATCAATACACATTATTATAAGCACTTCTTATAGCATACAAAAAAATTTTCTTCCCTATTTTTTAATAGTGAATATAGAAGCAGCTATACAACTTCAGGTGCGCTATCATATTATTCATTTAAACCAAGATAAGCACCCTGTTTAGGATGAAAAATTGCTAGTTCACCAAGGGTTAAGGAGAAAAGGGGGTGTAGCCAGGATTGTGTCCATCAAAACAATAACCTATGGCAGCAATATAGAACAGGGCCCCTAGTATGCATTATAAATAGCCTGGAAGAGGAGACATCTTCCTCTTTTCCAGTTCTGGAATAGGCTGGGATGAGTATCACTAATTCTATTTAATTTGCTGTCTTGTTCTCCAACATATTGCTAGCTGTTCCCCACTTCCATCTTCAGCCTAAAGCCCCCTGTGCCCTTCTGACCCGCACCTCCAGCAAAAGCAGCACTTTCCGCCCCCCCACCATGATTTCAGCCCAGGCGCCCCAACTCCAGTATTCCCCGCACTGCTTCTTGCCCCCCTCCACCATGCTCTTTAATTTCACCTTACCCAGCAGCTGCGCCTCCCCCCAGGTGCATTCTGGTGGTCAGTCCACTTCACCCCACCTTCCTGCCCTTCCTCACGCATGCGCCAGGAGAGCCGGCATGGGCACTCTGATTGCCCCCTTCAAGCACAGCCTGGCTCACAGGGGGATTCGCAGGTGGTGGGCAGCCGCCGTGCCTTCCTCCACGCGTTCCGGGAGAGCCGGAGCTGGTGCTTTGATTGCCCCTTACATGCGCAGCCTGGCTCACGGGGGGCCCCACAGGCGGCTGGGTAACCCCCACCAGGCTATGCATATACACCCGGCCCAGGCCTCCCCGTGCTCCACGCTACCACCTGGCCTCGCCCACAACAACCCAGTGGCCATTTTAGCCCCGATCCAGCAGCAGGCCAAGGCCATGATAGCTTCTGTGGACCCCACCCCCACACTTTAAGCAGGGGGCACCCCCTTGGTGCATTAATTTGCTCCATTAATCGGCCCCAGGGGCCAGGGCCTGCTTTTTCCTTCTAAGCACTCCTTTCCCCCCAGTACACTTAACACACCCTGGGGCCTCAACACCCATCCCCTCTCACCGCTGGGCAGCCCCCCTGCACTAGTAACAATGTCAACATGGCCTGTACACCACCATGCATCTGCTCCAAGTCCCCACCCATTGTTGTACATTGGTCACCTCCCCCTATTTTGCAGCAACAGTCCCCCCCTTCTACCTACCACCCCCAACAACATTTTGCACCCCCAGGTATTTCCTGACTGCCCCATTTCACATTTTAGCCCCCAGTTCCACAGCAATTACAGCCTCCTGCATTCCAGTGGAGTCATAACCCCCACCACCACCCCCAGGCCCACTACCACCATTTCACCACCCACAGCTGAAGTAGGTCATGCCCCATGCTTCCACCTCATGTGTATTATATCAAGTCCTCAGGTTGCCATCTCAGAGTCTTCCAGGGTTCCACAGGAAAGGTCTTCGGCTGTCCAGGATGGTCAGAAGGCGACTCAAGTTGTGGTGGGCACACCCCACAGTGAGGGACAAGCGTTAGTGGGCAGTTGGTCAGGGCCGTGCCTTCATCCAGTGGATCATGTAAGCATGTTCTCTTTTTGTGCAACATATTTACTATTCTTTGCTGTGTATAGCGATTCTTCCTGGTACACCATAGGCCCTGTTCAGTTCAGGGGGTGTTTGCGCAAACAATTAAGGATAAGCATAAAAGCCCAAAGAGATTTAATACTATATTAGCAGATATGTTCCCGTTTGCAGTGGGGGATTGGGTCCATTGTACAAATGCAGCTCTACTTAGGTGTTTTGAGGTAAAGTTATGGCAGCACAGAAGGTGTAGTGGTTACCATTACTGCCTTTGAAGGCAGACTTTGAGGGTTAATTTCCATCCTTGGCCCCATCTGTGTGGAGTTTGTTTGCTCCCATTTACTCTGGTTTAGGTATTGAATTAGGAAAGGCAAGTTTGCAGGCATGTTTGCCAGTACAGCAGATGCTAAAAGGCATAAACGGGCAGCATGATTGGTGTGGTGGTTAGCATTCCTGCCTCACAGTACTGAGGACTTGGGTTTGAATCCCTACATGGTCCTATCTATGTGGAGTTTGTATGTTCTCTCAGCGTTTGTTTCAGGTGAAGGCCTCGTTGGCATTTTGGGGTTGGTTACCATCGTTCATACCTGATTTGGTTGACTGGCTTGTTCGTATTCGCAGTGAGTTTTACTGGGGAACCTGGCCGGGGAATACATGGAGGTGCTGAAGTACATGAAGTTTTTTCAGGAAAAAGTAGGAAGGTTAGGCAGTGTTTAGTTCGTGATTCAAAGACATGGAGTTTTTTGGTTGACGGTTACTCAGCAGTCCTGTATACCTATGGGCTCCATGATAGCCTGCAACACTGTCAAGCCTGTACAAGTACCACGAGTGCCGGGCGCAGTGAGGGCTGTGTGTTCAATAATGCCCAGTTCAGCAGGGAGTCAGGCATAGGTGCATGCTGCATGCTGCGTGGTGACAGATGGCCATCGGCCTGTAATATAGCCGCATTAGCAGTGCAGGAGCAGGTCGAGGGGATATTGAAATGAGCAGCGAAGGGGTATTACATAGTGTTAGAGGGTTTTTAATTTGGGTTTTCACTTGCTCTTAATGCACAATATATGCGTCGTATTCCAAACGGAACCTTCAGTCCATACACAATTACCTGGAAGTCGTTAGGAGTAAATGGGAAGCGGAGGTTAGATTAAGGCACATGTTTGGCTCTTTCTCATTTTTCCTTGGGAAGGGGTTTCGTACCGGTTTCTTGCGACTAAACTGAGGTCCCTGTTACACGATTCTCCTTTCTGGGGATAGATAGACACTTTGCTAGGTCTTTACCGATTGCCTTTGGTTAAAGTTAGTGAATTGGAGAATTATTGGGGAAGGTCACTAAAGCAATTGCAATCGCTTATAGGCTGTGAATTTTGATTGTAGAGTAGTACCCACTGGCAGGAAATTGTCGCTCAGACTGCTTCATAGCCAGGATTCAAGATCTTGCCATTTTCGCTTGCTCAGGACTGGTGGGAGGATCTGCAATTTTGGGTTGTTAAGGTTTCCAGATTTCAACGGAGTTAGAATTGTCTACCTGCTCAGGTGGACAATTACGAGTATCAGTTGTTTAAGGACGTGTCTAGTTCCATAGTTTTAGATGAGTTATTGAAGGACAGCTATACATGAGAACTTGGCCGGTTTCATGGATGCGGCAAGATCTGACTGACAGTATGCTGTTTTTTTTAGGGTTTTTTTCCAATCATGGTTGCAGCCGAAATCTGGGCTACTAGACTCGGCAGCAGGAGGATTATGTTATGCATTGATATTTTAGGTGTAGTTCTTGCTATCAATATTTGTGGAGTCCCCTTCAATTTTGAGTTTGCATAGGCATTTTTCACCTCTTTGTGTGTTTGTGCAGAAGCATAGATGTTAGGGCATGCCACGTTCCAAGAGTGGAGTACGGTATTGCAGATGTCCTTGTCTCATTGTCCATGGATTGGGTTTCAGGGGCTGGCCTCCTCCCATTTTTTGCTGAGATACCCTGGTCCTGTTAATATCAGCTGGCTGTCGCCCCGGAATTTAAGTAGTTTGATTTGATGTCATTGGCTTTGCGTACCCTAAGGATTTAGTTGACGGTTTGTGATATTTAGCAAAGTTTTCTTGGTTATGAGTGCAAGGGGAGGTTCGCCATTCTGTACATACCTGTTGGAATAATTGTAAATGGCATGAGCAAAGTCGTTCTGGAGCGTCCTTATCAGCATCTCGGTCTAGCGTTTTCTTCTTTCACAAAGTTTCCGGTTATGTTGGTCAGGAGTGGAGCACCCCATTCTAAGTGATTTCGCGAAGACCTATTGAGCTATCAAATTTAAAGGAGCCAATAGTTACACGTTTGGGTATCGCATCGGTAAATAAAGAGGCACAACTCTTTAATTTGGCATTTTGGTTAGCTTATTTAGGGATCCTTTTAAGTGGCGGGTTGTTATCAAATAAGATGAGTTGGACATCACCGAGTGGTTAGATTGAGAATTAAGTTTTCAGTATAACCTGTAATTGTGTTGTATTCATAGATTAATAAACTGATCAGCTTGCTAAAGGGCGATGGACCTCTATCCCAGCTCCAGCACACCCATTCACCATGCCTAGTCAGATTGGCCCCCAGGCAGGGCATACTGGCTCCTTCATGCCACTCAGACAACATTATCTAGGTTTACTTTACAAGGATCTTTCACAACTATTTAATTACTTTAGATTTGCTGCTAGATCAGTTTGGCACAAATTTTTCAGGATTGGGGCGGCAGTCTGCATGGTAGCTGCAGGTGCTTCCGTTGACGCCTTAAAACATTTAGGTCGATGGTAGTCATCAGCCTACAAGAATTAGTTGCTTGGTGATAAGTTGCATTAGATAGCTGCACTTCTTGCGAGATTGTTGAGAAACCCAGGGGCCTTATGCCTACTGCTGCTATGGATTTTGAAGGGCTTTTCCGGTTTGCCCTCAAAGAGGTTTGCTGTTTTTCACCTTCAGATGGGTCACCCAACTATTGTTTTCCTTCCCTGGCTAGGCTGTTTTTCTATAAAGTGTATTAGCCTATCCGGACGGGATTAACCCCTTTTTGCAGGTTATTAGAAATGTTAACTGTTGGGTGTGGTTCATGGGACATTCATGTATCTATTGGGCTAATGAACATCCTCTAGTAATTCAGGCCCTGCATTTATTAGGTACTAATAAGATTCAGTGGTTCGGTGTTAGGGGCATGCCCTGTGGTGGCCTTTATTTGAAGTTTATGGACCACAGAAGCTTAATTTGGGACCCCAATTTGTGGTACAGTTGGGGGGCAATGATCTGGGTATTTGCATTGCACTTATACTTGCTATTAGGAAGGACCTGCAAATAGTCTACTAGAGATGGCCAGCAGTAGGGTAGGCTGGCGGTAATACCTAGTCCTGTCACTAATGGGCGGGCTTGTTATATTGGCACCTTCATTTGCCTTACAAGGAGAAGAGTTTTATAGGCCCGATGAGGTACACCTCACGGGCACAGGTCTAGAGTGTTTTATTCAAACATTGCAGTCTTCCTTGGAGTGCGATTATTTCCTGATGGGTGGGGGACTCGGCTCTTTGAGCTGAACTTTTGGTGGGAAGCAGTGCTCCTAGGCGGCCTATTATGGCGTAGGATTGCCTGGGTAGCATTTGCCTTTTGACAGCGGCCAATTGGTCATTCCCCATAAGGGGGGAGGGGTGAATCAATGCTGTGCCAATTAAGGGAGAATGGTTCTGTCTCAGGCCAGTTTACGCCATGCAGGGATCCGCCTCTTATTATTTAGTCAAATATATTTGCCGGGCTGTGGCCTCGGAGCACTGCTTTTTTACTGCCACCATCTTTCTAATTACAAATTGATCAATACATTTCGGCTGTGTCCTCTTTTAATTCCACATAGGTGTCCGTGTGGTTATTTCTATTTAGTAGTTAAGTGAGTGAAGTAGCGTAATGTAAGATTCAAACAATGAGTGACTTAATGTGACCAATGGTAAAATTAATGGCACTGCAAGCAGTCCTAGTAGATATAGGGCATGAGTTGAGAGTAAAACAAAAAAAACTTTGCATCTGGAACAAATTATGTCATGTCGCAGGAGGTGCAAATACAATTTTTTTTGTATGCAAAGTACTGTAAGTACTGGCTGCATTTGCATGGAGATCACAAATGTTGGACAGTTTTATTTTTTAACACTGCAATTTAGATTTGAGTTTAGATACACCCCTCTCAAATCTAAATCTCTATGCACATTTTAAATATGACCCTTCTGCAGTGCAACAAGGCTTTGCAAAGGTGCAAAGCTACTTGCTCTTTTTTGCTTTACTCCCAGCTAAAAATCAGACTCATATTCTCATAATAAATGTACATTTATATGAGTGATGTTGGTTGTTGGTGTGCATGAACTGTTATATTAGGATTGATAACTTATTTGATATTAATCTGCTATTTACTTGCTAATTCAAAACCCCCAGGTGGGGAATTGGTGGCAAAAATGCAGACATGTCGCAGTCATGTTCGGAGTGTGTCGCTGTCTACATCTGCAATCTCGCTCACAGGAAAAATGGCTTTGCGCCTCATTGCCCTCTTCCATTCTGCAGGACCGTAGATTTAAGGTGCCTACACACTTGGCGATCTGCACATGATCCCACGATGTGTGCGATTTCCCTTGAAACTCCTTCCCGGCAGCTCTGCACATGATTTGGTGTTTAAAGTGTCCAATTTACAAATGATCTATCGTGCATCCAGACTTTTTCCAGTGCATTTGTGTCCTAGATTGGCAGATCTGCCCTACAGTACGGCTTCACAAAGGCGCATATGGGGTAAACTTGGTGCATAAACTTCTGTGATAGGATCATTGGTAAAGTGGTCTGTGGCAGGTACATTTGTCCCAGATTCCTGTCTTATGTGTTTTAAACCTCCAGGAGAAAGTCTGCAGTGTAGCAGGCTTGAGTCTTGGCTTTTTGAAATGCCGGTTTGGGACCTGGGGGTTGTGGGTGAGAGGAGAGGGAGGGCTCCACCCATGGCCACTCCAGGTTTTGGTTCTCTTAGCCTGGTAACAGGCTTGTTAGGGTTTCCACCTGAGAGTGGCCAATATAAGCCTAGTGTGTTGAGGGCTGATTGTCTCACCTGGGAGAGCAGACAGGGAGTTTGCTCAGAGACACTTGAAAACCTAACTGTAAGTGTTGTGCTGTGCCCTTGTTGCTGGTGAGGGCATTAGGCCCTGCCAGGTTCTGGTAGTGAGGGAACTACCTGTGAAGTTAGTGCCCCGACAGGGCTAGGAGTTATGTTTATGTTTTCTTTATGTTTGTTTCTGACATTGTACAATAAAGACTGGCGCCAACCAGCTTGTACTTGTATCTAGTCTGGCGTACTGTTTCCCAGCTGCTGTGTGTGAAAGGAAGGAGTCCTCTACCCAGGAGAGGGACCCCCTAACCTAAGTGTGTCACACTTCATAATGTTATCTTCAATGGCTTTCTCCTCTAAAACTCTTCTTGCTTTGCTGGCACAATACACTTGGTGGTTCAGACTTTACTAAAAATAAAGAGGTCTGTGCAGGAGATGCTCTCCGTGTCATATTTCGGGGCATTTTTGGCATTCTGCAATGGTCTGTAGAAAATTGCAACATCTGCAAAACAAATAAGACTTCCCAAATTATAAGTTAAAGCAAAATGTTATAACAAGAAGGAATTTCTCACTTTATATGCTTAAGTGACTGGAGGAACAGCAGCAAGCCATCAAGAGCTACACATTTGACCATGATATTCGGAGAGGGGGGACAGGTTACCTTACTGCAGCACACTGGATTATATTTTCACTTGTATTCTAACTTTTAAAGGCATTTGAATTTGTAACAAACTAAGTGAGTTTTGACACTGCCAGCCAGAGTCAAATCATACCCCTAATCAAACTACTTGAAGTGCAATTAGTGAACCTGAATGAGGATATGATGAAATTAAGCAATTTTACAAAGTATATTGTCCTAGTAGATCTTAAGACTTGTAAAGAGTTCATTGTAAAACAGTTGATGTACCAAGTATCTAGTGCCATATCCACTGCTTCATATTCTACCAGTGCTGTAGCAGTAATAATATTAATGATAGGAATAAACTTTTATAGTTTTTTTTACAGTGATTTACAGTAAATGAATGAACTCAGTTCAGAAGTCTAAAAGTTTGTTGTTACAACATCTGGGCATGCTTAAATAAAACCCTCAATTTTGACACTGACAACATTACCACATCCCATGGGGATGAGGTATCAATTTGTAGAATGGTGGAGGAATACTTTAATGCCAGTACAAAAATTAGCATCACACACGGTCCATTGGAATTTTGTTAGGAAAAGAGAAAATTTGGAGTAGCATGTTCACACTAGTTACAGATGTGTGCTCAAATACTGTGGCTTCACTCATACCAAATAGCCCCTTTTGTTGCGCCAGGCACTAGGCAACTCAGCTGTGCCGAGCATCTTTCTAGCTCAAATTTTTGTGTATCTGTATGTAACTGAATCTAGATCTTAGTACAAAGTGCTATGATGCAGCAGCCACAGCATTTTTCCATTGTGCTTCATGCGCAACTTTGTACATTATTTAAATTAATTTCTGTGTGGTTAAAGTTGCAGCCCAACATCTATAGTACATCTTGGGGTTTTAGAAGTGGAGGTGTTGCCCATAGCAACCAATCAGTTTCTACTTATGTATCTAGCACCTTCTAGATCAGTTGTGTCAAACTGGGGCCCTTCAGCTGCAGTGGAACTACACATCCCAGAATGCACTGCTAGAGTTTTCCTATTAGGGCATGCTAGAACTGTGGCAGTGCATGCTGGGATATGTAGTCCCACAGCAGCTGGAGGGCACGAGTTTGATACCACTGGTTTTTAGAAGTGGAGGTGTTGCCCATAGCAACCAATCAGCTTCTACTTATGTATCTAGCACCATCTAGATCAGTTGTGTCAAACTGGGGCCCTTCAGCTGCAGTGGAACTACACATCCCAGAATGCACTGCTAGAGTTTTCCTATTAGGGCATGCTAGAACTGTGGCAGTGCATGCTGGGATATGTAGTCCCACAGCAGCTGGAGGGCACGAGTTTGATACCACTGTATCTAGATGATAATAGCTAGAATTTGATTGGTTGCTATGGGCAACATCTCCACTTCTAAAAACCCACACTTTAGTAAATATAGTGGTGTTTTCCTGCATCTGCATCTCGGTGTCTTGCGCCATATGGCATATAGATGCAGTGTCGGACTGGAGCATGAAGGGCCCACCGGGTGAATTAAGTGGTTGGGGCCCATGCTTAAGCGGTGAGGCCATCCACCAGAAGGGGTGTGGCAAGCCACCACAGACACTTGGCTAATCAATCTTGGTGTAGTTTCTATAGAATGGAACCAAGCCCCCATGTTGATCAGTGCTCCTGTTCCACCAGGTAAATTACATCTAATAGAGTAAAAATTTATAATTTGAAGGCTGGAACTTGACACCTAGAAGTGGGGGTGGGCCCAGTGGCAGTGGGACCCATCGGCAGTGAGGCCCACCGGGGATT
The DNA here is from genome assembly GCA_031769625.1 of Taudactylus pleione. Lineage (NCBI taxonomy): Eukaryota > Metazoa > Chordata > Amphibia > Anura > Myobatrachidae > Taudactylus > Taudactylus pleione. The sequence continues at coordinate 3,201,393 of JAUIMM010000586.1, forward strand.
TCCCCTGTACGCCTGTGTGCCAGTCCAACCCTGGATAGATGCTAGGTGTATGAGGATCTATGTGGGGTAAGAAATGTTTAAAGAACACCATAATCATCCTTCAAAAAATAAGAAAGCAAGTCCTAGATTCCAGTGAGGATGAACTAATATTGTGGGAAGATGATGATTTTCTTGACAACAGCGATGAGGAGGATGATGCCTTAGACAATGATGTTGAAACTTTTAATGTCAACAATGATAAAGATGACCACTGAGCCTTAATCCAAAATAAATAAAATATATATTTTTTTATTTTCAAAACAACATTATTATAGGATATCGGCTAACTTTATATTTGTAGATCTTGCAACAGAGTACTAAAAAATGTCAAGATAAACTTATTTTATATTACTTTTGTGGGTGCTCCAAAAGAAAACAAATACTAAAAAATAGTGGTGTTAGATGTCACAAGAATGCATGCAGCTGGATGTAACTTACCATATGTCCTGCTGCTGTAGTCAATCTACAGTATTACAAAGCTATTCATAGTCAGGTATTGTGTATATATGCACTAAAGCCATTTATAATCTGTCGATACTCCTGTTATTTCACTGGGTTATAAGCAAGATGCCATACAATCACCGTTTTCTAACCTGTTGAATCTGGCAGACCTCAGCAAGATAAAGAGTCCTTTGCTCTTACTTGGCATCCTCAGGTCCTTGGTCAAGTAGCTACTGCCATGGATGTCCTTAGCATGTGGGATAGGAGCCGCGTGTTGGTAACTTCTAGTTTCCTGCCCAGCTTCTGGTTTTTGTGTTCCACCTGCATTCCACCTGTATATTTGATGGGGATGGTCTACTGATGAATTTCTTGCCTTCTCACCCAGCGGTTTCTTCAGAGTATGAATAGATCCACTCCCAATTCTACTATTTATACATTTTAACATTGTTTCAGTTACTTAATTGATGCCCACCTTGTTTCCATTACATCACAAAATATGTTTATTTCTTTTTTTTATAACTCTATAACACATTACCAGTACAAACAAAAACTCTCCAAATTAAAAATAATGTATTTTTAAAGAAAAAAAAAACAATCTAAACTGTGAAGTCCAGCATTAGAAACCTATACTCCCTTTAATTATACAAAACGTGTTTCAGTATTGTATATTGCATAACCTAAATTCAGGAGTGAAACACATATAGTAAGTAGCACATGTACAAAAAATAATGGCAGACTTTGTCTTGGGGAACCATGATGAAATCTCCTATATGAGATGAAACACATTAGGACTGATACTGTTCCCTGGACTTCCCCAATGGAAAGATAAACTCTATATGTTTTATGTGTGCTACCTACTATTTGTGTTTTACTGCTGAAATAAACCGTGTTTTATTACAAAAAGCTATTGAACTAAAGGATCAGTTTTTGGAACTAGTTTGTTCCTAAGTTTTCACAGTATATATTACCTTATGCCCAATCTGCAGTGTTTAAACAATACACACGATGTCACATTTCTTCTCTATTTTATCCTATATATCCTGATTCAATTGGTGGTCATACGACCAAAGACATTTGTGTAAGATAAGTTGCTGGATCTACTCATCTTAAATTCACTATGCACTGGATTTTCGCCTACATAAGAAATACAAATTATTAGGCACTTTTTTTGTGTAAAAACAAATGTCTTTGCACAGTGGTCAGTTATGTCAGATGGCTTCTTTACGCATCACAAATGTTGTTACAGCACACTTTCATACATGAGATGGCTTCCTGACACTAGCTATGCTCCATCAGCTCTATTCAGCTATTCAGCATTGAAAGCCCCTCTTATCCATCACACACTCCAGAGCAATCACACCCATGTGATGCAGCTGTGTATAAAACCTTACCTTTAGTAGACAGCAGGATTCTTAACTCTGTCTGCCCCTTGTCCTAGGGAGCAAGTCCTGTTCTGGACATCAGAACGTGGCAAAGTATTCTCTTTGCCGCAAAGTAGATTTATAAAATACATGCATACATGATTTGCCACACATATATGCATACACAAACATTACAAAAAGAATATATACCAGTATATATCTAAAACTAAATGTCAATAGGTGGCTGCAGGTTATTACATATAGATGTCTATCGTGTGTAAAGAAAGTTGGTCACTAATGAAAAGTATGAGTATTCCCTTATTTAAGATTATCTGCTAAATATTAAGTTCAATGAATTTATTAAGACTAAGAGGATTTAAGATTCTTAATTTAAAGAATTGAAACACTGTCTGTAAACCAAGAAAATTCCATCCCCTCTGCTGCAGCATAAGTGACAAATCTAATCCATATTATTGGTCAATTTATGAGTTTGCTTGTTGGAACATGGAGTGTGTTGGAACATGTGTATACAGTTTTCCAAATATCCATTGTCTATGCTGTTATACATTCATATTTCTTGTTGTTGTTGTGACTAATACATTTTTAAAATAAAATTAAAAAGAAATAATAAATATTAATAATTTAAAATTAAGGCTACATGGTGCTCATGTAATTCTCTCCAGAGCTATGGCTGGCAGAAGTCTGCCCCCCACCCCCTGCGAGGGCCCTGAGGTAACGGGGTGCTCCATGTGCTGACAGCCAAGACTCTGTAGAGCATTGCAAAAATCAGCAAGTAGCCTTCATTTTTAAGAAGAGGGCTGAGAGTTGGGACTGCTAGGTGAATGGATTCTTCTCACAAGCCTGCAACATTATCACTTCAGCAGCAAAGCCAAACATTCTTAATCCTTGCCAATGAAGACGCCCATAATGAAGACCTGGTCCTAACAATGGAAAGATAAGCAAACAGTACAAGAGTGTTCATCAAACTGAACAAAGACAATACATATACTATTACTGTGTACAGACAGTGCCCACAATATGATGATATTTTCAGTCAATTTGAAAGTACAAGTAATACTGGTAAATAAAAATGATCAATTGAAAATTGAATTTAAAAAGAATAAAAATGACCATAAATTCATGTTTTAATATTTTTTATTTACTAAAATAAATAAATAACATAAACGTCAATTACCATGGTGTTTCTTAACATCTTCTGTATGTGTTTTATCATCTTTCGCTTGAAGGTTTTTTGGTTCTTCACATTTAACATATATCATACACCCAATAAATAAGAAGGCTTCTGCTGGCATTAGCTCCTCTGGACCACCAATGGGTGCTCTTTATAGGATGTAAATGTCCAAAGTCCTATTACTGTCCATTATGCTAACATTTGGTTATTTTTTTTTTTTAGCATTGGGACCAGGAGGAGATATATGCCTTACAAGCTAGTTAATTGCAGACACTTCAATTCATGCTAAACTTACGATTAGGAGCTGGAAAGGGAATGGAATACAGACAAAAATAGCTTCTGACTCCAGCTGCCCTGCAATCTGGACCACCATTTAATTTTCTTTCTTGTCATCAATTAATTTTGTATATTTATTAATTGAAGAGGTGAATGGATAAAGCTGTTGTTACATTTAGAATAATCTGAGATATTTACATTTAAAGATAAATCTGACATTAGACATGATTTGGACATAGCACTTTATCCACAAAATAGATCAGTAAACAGACTAACAACATTTAAAATAACATTGATACTATGACTCCTAGATCATAACACCTTCATCCATTAAAAAAGTAATTTTTCAGAAATTTGTTACATAACACATTCATCCACTCACCTCTTCAATTGATATGTATTATTAAATATTTATATTCTCAAGATAATTTTTGATTATTCACTCCAGACCTTGAGGAGAAAAAAACAAACAGCCAAAAAATAGGAAGACTGCTACTGGCACCAGCCTGGAACTATCGGGTGCTGTTGAGAGAATTTAAAGAGTCCTAATTCCAATTTCTGCCCATTATGTTTAGATGTGGTGTCAGTTGCCTTTTGGATATGGATCTTCATCGCCTACAATATTTTAACTATAGACACTTTAATTCTTGTTAATCCAATGCTGTGGAGTGGATAAGGAAATGGAGTCATACAGCTGAAAAAAATGGAAGGCTGCTGCTGGTACTAGTTGGCCTGGAGTCTGCACCACCATTTTAATCTTCTTTTTTGTCATCAATGATGATTAAATTGTTTTATATTTATGAAATAATATACACTTATTATGCAGATAGTTTGTGGTAATTAACATCAGCCCTGGCCTATTAGTAGAAAAATATGCATACATACAGTACATCTAGTCAAAAAATAGGAAGGTTGCTGCTAGCATCAGCTTTGACCACCAATGGGTAGTCTTTAGAAAAAAAAATCATAATTCCAATTACTGACCATTGTGGCAAGGAGGTGCCAAGAGGTTAGGAGTGAGACTGGTATTAATTCACCTGCTGCAGACTGGCAACCCAAATAAGCCACAGATGTCAAGGTCTAATTGTAGTGATTATTCTACATTAATCAATTGCATTTGGTGTCATTATTGATTTGTAATAATTTTTTGATCATTTAGTATGTACAATAATAATTTCCAAGCATTTCATATTGCGATCTTATACTGTTTTATCAAGTGTCTTCTTTAGTTCAAATGACCCACAAGAGGCCATCAGATATATACATATATGGCAATATTAACCCCTTAGGAATGATCTATTATATTACTTTTCCATAATAAAAACATGTATATAATAAAGAAAAAAATCTACTCCCAAAATTAGAAATGAGGGTTTCTCTCCAGATCAGTTTCATCAAGGAAATTGATGGTCACTATCTTGGTATTAGAGATAGTTCTAGAGAATGAGACCATATACAGGTAGCTGTTCTTATTTATTACTCAGACAGAGCAGGAAAACTTAATTTGCCTTTAACAGTGACAGGTTGTTTTCTGATAAGAACAATTTAGTTCTGATGTCGGGACATTTTTACTAACACCCACTAATCAAGGCATTACTAATAATGAAACTTTCACAAAACGGCTGTTGGGAATATATTTAAGTGACAAATAGACACATCTACTATATATATATATATATATATATATATACCTATCAGTGGGTGTATTTCATCATCTTTTGTGTCTATTGACAATGACCAACAATTGGTCTGTGTAGATGTATTGTGATATTATCCCATTGATCTGCTCTTTTATTATTTACAGCTGGTTCCTTCTTAAGTGATTTTTTCTGTTTTATCTTATATGATTTTCTTACTATAGGCATATGTCACTTTCTATGTGGGGTTTTATTTTATATGTGAACCCACATGATTAAATAAATTGTGGTTATTATTTGGGGTCAGTGCTCCTATATATTAAGTTTTTACCAGTTTTCATGTTGGTAAGGATTAGTACCTCACACTAGGTAGCTGCAGTATGCATATAGTACCTAAGGAGATTTTATTATATTGTGTTTGAGGGATATTGGTTATACTCAGCACCTTGAGTGTGTGTTTTGTAACTAGTCAGAGAGAAACCTGCAACATTGTTGCTAAGGAAGATAAATACCAATTTAATCTAATACAGTCTAAAGGGGCATATGCATGACCCGACTTTGTGAACAATCCGACCAAAACCAGGAGGTTTTGGTCGCATTGTTCACAAAGTTGGGTAATGGATAGCCGGCAAGGACCAGCGATGCACGTGCACGCTGGGTCCTTGTCGTCCCCGACTGTCTACTGAACATGCCCGTCAATCTGATGACGCTCGTTAGGTTCGGCATGTTCAGGGATAGAAGGTTGCGCTCCTTCACTGAATGACGTTCAGTGAACGCCATTCAGTGTGGGCACCGCACATTGGCGACCTGAAGATCTGAATGCAAGATGTTCAGACTTTCAGGTCGCCTAATGGATAGGCACCTTAATAACAAGCTGTGAAATTTCTTCCTCTATATAAGGACAGAATATATTCAGAGTATAATATGAATGGCTACTTTGTATTGATTTATAAATAAATCTTCCATCAGCTTTTAGAATTGCAACCCAATATTACAGTATGAACAAGTGTATATTTATTTACTTATAGAAAGTCAGACGGTGATTCCGGACCACCTAAAATATTCTTATATATATTTTGGAATTAACACATTGGTAAGGATCTACATTTATTCTGGATAATATAACTATAGAATAAAAGGTACATCCATATAACATTCACAAATTACCCTATGAACTAGGAATAAGTGGATATAATTTACTTCTCCTCTTGGACTGTAAGTCAGAAATCTTAAATATAATATTATAAAGGTTAATACACACAGCATCTTGGATTTAATTGAAATTATATTATCTCATTTGTTATAATATCAATAAATAAGGAGGACACACAGTGGGAATAAAATAATTTTTATTGCACATTTTCCAATTCATCATACTTTACTATTTTTTAACTTCTATTTCTCTGGCCTTAGTCCTTAATAGGACATTTTAATGTATATTTAATAAAAGTTAAGTTTTATTGCAAAACAAAGATTTTTTCGTATGTGCCACATAAGAGACAAATCTTTTTTCTTCTGTTGCTTTTGTTAAAAATTATGTTTTAAAATATTTCTGTGCACCAATATGTGACGCCCTCCTTTTTCCTTCTTCTTGTTATTAATTTGTATTCTAGTTTGTAATTGCATTTCTAGTCATAGCTAGGACCCTTTCAGGACCTAGCCCACCATAATCCAAACAGTCTATACCCTAACACCAGCTAGATCATCCACAAACCAAGCTATAACACTGTTGGACAATGCTCTCCTTCTGCCCTGTACAGTGACTCCATCCTGGCATTCAAGTGAGGGTGACAGAACACCGCTGCAGAATATGTGTGCCCTATATCAATAACTGGTAGTAATAATAATATGAATCAGCCTACCATTCAATTGACTTTCCTACCTGCTACATGTATAGCTGGCCAGCACCCAGCCTGCCAGTACCTCCTCGGGACAATATCCGACCAAACCATTCATATGACAGTCAGATGAGTGTGTAACTCATTCAAATCTGCTTTCATGTCATTAACCAGACTTAAGTAACTCACTCTGCCTAGATAATTTCCACCAAGGTGGATTACCTCCGTACACAGGCAACCAAGCAACAGCCTTACTCAATTCTGCAGGTGACAGTGCCCAGAGCATACCCCACCATCCTATCCAATGATATAACTGCTGTCCTTATAACAAATTAAAACCCTCTCCCTATTCTATATGCAAGCCCAGAGAATAAATGAGTGACCCACAAACCACATGTCTCCGGCCTTACCTCCCACATCTGAAACAGGAGGAAGATGTCAGTAACATACATAAACCAGTAAAAAATAAATCCCCGCCCTAGCTAATCTCTATTCATGAATGCCCATGTGAGGTTCAGAACCCATTGAAGGGGTGAAAAACCTTGGATCTATTAGGTCATGTTAGAAGTATTAGCAAATTTATAGCAACCCATGTAAAAATAAAACCTATAGAGAAAGATGCCCCCAACTTACCTGAAACTATGATGAGTGTGAGTACTCATCTACCTACTTGCCTGGTCTAATGTAACTTTTGTAACCATTACTTATCCACCTCCCCCAGAGTGAGAGTCAAAGTTTTAACATTAAACCCAAAGTCAAAAATGCACATATTGAATACTACAAAAAACTGAAATTTGATCCGGGATGCACCACTGTCATGATACAACCAGGCAGACTCATGGGTTTGTTCTAGCAATAGGTATTTGGCAGGGCTGGCTGCAGGGGTTGGAGCATCCTTTACTGGCTCACCATGGTGTGCCCTGACATCGCGCATAGCTGAAAATGGGGGTGTGGTCTTACCATAGGCCACACCTCTACATTACATTATTTGGAGGCATGCCCACCTCCAAATAATGTCAGGCTGGTGAGGGAGCATCTCCCGTCACTGAATGGATGCCGCACGCATGTGTGCAGCATCCATTCATACTCCCGGGTCCGGCACAGCAGCATCAGTGGGGGACCCCAACCTCCCGACTTGAGCACCCGCGGGCCACTTTGGCTCACGGGTGGAACAGCGGGACAGTACTGTTCTGCTGAAATCAGGATGTTTGGGAGGAGGGCGCCCTCTATGGGTGGTGCCCCTGTTCGACCGCACTGGTCGAAAACCCCTAAATCCGGCCCTGGTAATTGGTTGCCAACTGAAGGGAGCAGATATCCTTATTCTCATGGGGTGAAAGGGAAATCCACTGACCTGTGCCCATCTTATCATTTGTGGACTAAATAATTTTGCATAGAACTCCTGACACCATGATCAGTATATTAGCACACAGAAAACCTGTGTCAGTTGAAGATCTAGAAGAAACCACCAGCTCCCCTATCTGAAAGCCCTGATGGAAGCAAAAGAAATAGGCACTGGAAAGGGCCACCCCAAAGGGACTGATAGTGACCCTACTGGTCACCACCATCAAATTCAACAACATCTTTAGATCAGTAGGCTTTCTTACATCTTCTCTGGTTTGGCATCTGCCCCACATTTCAGAGCCTTTGAGACAAGATACCCCTTAGTGACATCCTTCCTACCTTTTAACTTCAGGAAACAAGGAAATTCATGCTAGATAACCAGCCATGAATGCCCTGAACTGTCGCTCTCCCAGATGTGGTTTAATAGGGCCTGTATGCTGACTTTACCTGGCTTTGTCTCTAGAAACTTTAGAAATGCTTTCCAAACCATACTGTATGTGCAGTATGAGGAAGGAGCTAGGAAATTAGTTGCAACACCTTCAATCTGCCAAACATGAGATGGACATTCCTCACTGCTGAAATCTATCCCATTGATACATAGAGTAGAAAAAGTACCTGCAACTGAATTACTGTATTCAGGCACTTGTTGCACTGTAAAGATAATAATTGTTCCACAGACAAGCCAGCACTAGGTGCCTGACCAGTCACAATACTGTAGGTGAAGCAGTGCACTAGTTGTTAATCACATGAACCATCACCAAGTTGTCACACCAGAACATGTTACACAGTCTTTTGGCCCAGAGATCAACTGCAAAAACTATGATGATAAGCTCCAGCAACAATAGGTTCCTAGTTAAACCTTCTATCATCTATCCATGGGGTCAAGGTGTGGCACACAATTGGCCCGCAAAGAAGGCCACAAAACCTGTGCCTCCTGATACCTCAGTAAACATCTCTACCTCAGGAATCTCCATTTTATCCTTTTGCCATATCTGGATCTTATTGCAAAACCTGCCACATTGGCATGTCCTACCAAATATCCATGGAGAAGTGCACCAGATTATGTGGAAGCCTAGTGAACACTATGGCCCTCTCTAGATCCATCTTTGGTGAAGCTGCTTAATGAGTAGTTCTGAACCAAACTCAAGGAGGTAGAAATGTTAGCATTTGGAAAGTACCAGTATCTATGCATATGTATTTATTTAGTCAGTGCTTGCCACCAAACCTCATTGCCAAGGACCCTATGTGCTTTGTTGTGCCCAGGCATAGGCCACTGGTGATGTAAAGGGCAACAATAGGAAAACAAAAGGAGATATGGATGATAAACACATCCCAATGGCTTGAATAATCCTGGCCCATGCAGTCCAAGATTGCTAGAGGGAACAATAGCCTGTGAGTGTCTCAACTCCTGTGTTGATCCATGCATGTTTCCCTGATTTTCCTCCATCTCTTGTGTGCCTGGGTACACTGGTTGTTACAATCACCAGGGAGCTGCCGTGTAAGACCGCTGCAGTCATGCTGGTGAGACCTTCTGCCAATAACATCCCCTGTTGTTCCTTTAGAGCTGGAAATGCTCACTGGTACTTAGGTGCTGCCTGGTCTTAAATTCGGGACAGTAGGGTCTTACATGGTAATCCTGGTGATCACTGGATGTTACGCAGCTGATGTACAGGTCACAATAGTATTCACTTTAACTGGAAAGATGGCATTGGACTGGAAGGCTTTTAAAACATAGTGCACCAATAGTGTGCAAAACAGAAGATTAGCTAATAGCCAGCAGCTGAGACAGTGTCCATCATCTGGTGATCCAAGAAGTACATGCAGCTGCTCTGTGTTTTGATTTCCAGCAACAGCAGGTGGCATCCCAGTCTGTATTGTCTGGCAACAGAGGAGGCTGTCTGAAGCTGTAGTCAAAGACATGGCATCCCAGGGAGTGACAGCCGTGGCACGAGAAGGTAACAAGACGCTACTGGTAAAGGGCTAGGAGTAAGTTGCATGCACTTTTGAATGGGGCAGGATGAACCTCCATGTGTCCCATCACACTCTTTGATAATCCCAAATTAAATCACCACATTATACATATAAAGTGTGCTTGCTGTTTTGCATGGGCAAAAATGGGGATGCTGAATGTCTACTGTGCTCATGCGTTCTTTTCTGACCCCCCATTGTGTGCCTCTAACAGCCTCCTGCCAAGAAACTTGCTATATAGATCCCAGTAGGTGCAACCACCACCACCATCACCAACAAAATGTCAGCTTACCCTGCTCTGAATTTCCCTGTCCCACCCAAAATGGCCATTAAGGCCAGTGAAATCGGTACTGACCGAGCCATGATGGCTGCTGTGCCTTATTGTTTCCTTGCCTATCCCGAGATGGCTGCATTGACCAAGAGAGGCAGGGAACCCTGGCAACTTTGGATATATGTACACTTTTCTGGGAGTCATAGTGGAGGTCAGTAAACCTCCAGTGCAGCAACTCCCCTCTGCTGCTCAAGGTTCACAGGATCATGAACACCAAAGTCTGCAAAGTCACACTGTATCATGCCTAGTGAGCAGCTGGGATGCATTTGCCATCTGCCAGAGCACTGTAGCAAAGATTGATCCAGCACATGGAGCTGTCATGTTGGGAAGGAGAGAAGGTGTGCTACCACTAAGCAAGGAGAGCAGAAGCATTCACTGCTTCATGACCCCTCCTCCTGGCACTGCTGGGTATACAGCGACTGTCTGACATGCTGGTCTGTGTGGGGAAATGGAGAGGGAACAATAGAATGAAATTCTTGGATCTGTGGGGGATGCAGAGAGTGAGCTGCCACAAGGAAGGGAATAAATATAAGAACACACAATCTGGGATAATTTGAACTAAGCACTAGAATGAAAGCAATTTTACCTGTGGCACAAACATACACATTGGGCAGAAAGTAATCAGCAGAAAATACAAATACCCATTTAGCAGTAAAGAGACACACTGGGACAAAAAAGGAAGCATAGAAGTGGGGAGGAGGATAGAAACAGCAGAATGAGGTAAGGAAAACAATGACCCAAGAAAATAACAAGACACTGTTGCTTTTCCCATTCAGAGAAGATGTCCTATCCTGGAAAAAAATTTTTTATAGAGGTTGTGATCAGGAAGTCTAGGTTTCATCCATCCAAGGCCTCCACCCTCTCTCAGGTCATTGGACCTCCTTTCTTATGTACTGTAAATAACTATAACCTTGTGTAAGCCTGCAGTTACTGTCCCTTACACAACTTTCACTGTTGCACCCCCATGTATAATAAAGGTACCAAGAATAACTCCATAGAATAACACCACAGATATACAACAGCATTTATAATCATCAAAATAAAAATTACATTTTATATGGCAGATCCATTTCTTAAAAAATAAACTATAAACAAATGAATTAAGTCTATTTAATACATGTGATACCATCAAACTGGCTTTATAAAATGGTCATTGTCTATCTAATTACTATCTATCTATAGTCCGGAACCCCTGTAAATAACTATAACCTTGTGTAAGCCTGTAGTAACTGTCTCTTACACAATTTTCACAGTTGCACCCCCATGTACAATAAAAGGCACCAAGAATAACACCACAGATATATACAACAGCGCTTCTAAGCATCAAAATAAAATGGCATTTTGTATGGCACATTACTCTCTTAAAAAATAAACTATCTATAAAGAAATGACTGAAATTTATTTAATACAAGTGTTATAGTCAAATTGGCTTTCTAAGATGGTTTATTAAATTTCTTAAAACCTTCTTCACATCCCTGTTTCTAAATGTATAAATAAAAGGGTTAATCATAGGGGTTACTGCTGTGTACATAAAAGTGAGATATTTGTCATATTGGCTTTCCTTAGGCTTGGCATACACAATGATGGCTGTTCCATAAAACAGTCCAGCTACAATGAGATGAGATGAACATGTGGAAAACGCTTTCTGTTTTCCTTCCTGACTCTTGATCTTATAAACAGTCATTATTATATGGATGTAAAATCCTATGATTGTAATAAAAGGAAGAACAGCATTTACTAGACTGGCTAAGATTGTAGATATATTACTAATAAAGGGATCAGAACATGCCAAGTTCTGCAGCGGAGCCAAGTCACAGAAGAAGTGGTTGATCACATTAGGACCACAGAATTCCAAACATGCTGTGATGATGACAGGGACAAAACTAGTAGCAAATCCCATGATCCATGGTAAAAGAGCCAACTCAATACAAAACATAGGCTTCATTATATCTGAGTAGTGTAAAGGATTATTAATAGCTAGATGTCGGTCAAAGACCATAATCATGAGAAGATGACATTCAGTTGCACCCAAGGAGACGAAGATATACATTTGAGTAAAACATTCATTGAAAGAAATAATGTTATTAGCTGCAATTAAATTGGTTAAAAGTTTTGGGATAATGGCAGACACAAACATAATTTCTAAAATAGAAAATACACAAATAAAAAAATACATTGCAGTATGAAGAGAAGGTTCTACTCTAACAAGAAAAATTATAGCTGTGTTCCCTATGAGACATGTAATGTAGGTCAGTAGAAAAACAAAGGCAAGTAAATTCTGAAATTGGTGCACATCAGCAAAAGCCAACAAAATAAAATATTTTACAATAGTTTTGTTAGTTTCCTCCATTTTTTTTGAGATATAAAGATACCTAGGAGAAAAAAAGGTTAGGTTTCAAAATTAGTACCGTATGTAAAAAATAAATAATAGTATTTGTCATTCTATATACCTTTATTATATAACTAAATGTAAAGGGGTTGTAATGCATACTGAACCTTATATTACAGAATATTATTTTTATTGTAAAAAACAGAAAATATTACTACTAGCATTTTCATATAACACAATAATAATAATTATAATAATAACAATAATTATTATTAGTATAATTAGTATTAGTATAATTATCACCACATAGCATACATGATTTAATCCATAGAAAAAAATAAGCTCTCTTTACTTAGTTTAAGGTAAATTAATGGAAAGCAATAACTAAATTGAAATATGTTATATTTTTAAGATGTGCAATTGAACAGTATACAATAAAACTATATTATAGATATTCTGATTTTCTTTTGTTTTTGTGAATCTTTCAATTTGTTTCCACAGAGATGAGTAAGGCAGTGTCATGCCAATGGTCTGAACAATGATGTAATATATGAGAGGAGAGATTGGAACTAAAGTACATTGGTAATTGACAATAAACATAACTTAAAACATTTTTACAATGTTTTATAAGCCTAGAAGGGACTGGGAAAATATGTATTGTCATTGTATTGTTATACTTATTTTTTATTGTATAAATATAACCAATTCTAACAATTCTAAATGTATGACTTTCTGCTTATCAAAACAGTACAGCATTGCTTCGGGACATGTCAAATTGTTAGAATGGTCACACTGTTTAGTCTGTATATTAGTTAGGAAAACACATATACTAAAAGAGTGTAAATAAAACTTTTAGTTATCAGTTACAGATCATTAATTGTAAAGTATTTATCTACAAAAGGTTACCTTAAGGAAATTCTGAATAAGGTTTGTGCAAACACATGTCACAGTATTACGTATATAATCAAATTATTTTTTATACTAGTAATTTATTTGAAATGTAAAAATGTCCATCTTCAAATTATTCTAGAAGAAAATTTAAGTTAATATGCCTCCTGAGTTGCAGGTTCTGTCATTTGTACCTCAGAAGACAGGGCTGGAAGTTGCTTTGGCAGTTTTTAGATCCGATTTATAATATGAACAAGGCAACAATTTTGCACAAGGGAGAATTGTTAATTGAAACAGCCAAACCTTAATTAGCAGTCTTAACAAGGCCCTTATAGACTTCACATTTTCCCCTTCCACTGTAAAATTTGTTAAATATTTTGCTACAAATTACATGTTAAATATCTCACAGTAAAACTGAAAACATAGCATTGAACAGGGCAGTAAAACTAAAACTGATTATTTTTTTCCCTTTTTAGCTTTCAAATTAGATACATATTCAAAAATTTCAAATCAGGCAGAGGCATAAAAGGGTTGCATGTGATCACGCAGGACCAGTTCTGTACATTTGAATCTGCATTCAGCATTGCACTTGTGTGCAATGCTGAATTAGCCCCTAAATGTAGTACTAATAGTGTGACCAGTTTCACCTTCAAAACAGGCATACTGTGTCCATAACTGAAAATAATAACGACTGCATGTGTGTCTCAGACAAATCATATTTTCAAACAGTGCCACCATAAGGAATCATGGGGCCCAGTACAAGTGTATCATGCAGGGCCCCCCTTCTCCCAAAGCCCTGAGGGTGCAAAGGTGTATTGTAGACTGCTGAGTGATTCAATAAATGAGAATTGTATTTACATGGTATCCTTAGATTGCGGCGTTGAACATGGTTGTGCTTCCCCTTCATCATGCCTCTTCTGATTGCCAGCCAACTGCCATGGTTCTATGTAGAACATTCAGAAGATGAAGTGGTAGACGAAGGGGTAGAAAGTTGTGGCATAAGAGGAAAGTGAATAATGTGGACAGATAGCAGAAAAAGATTGGGGAACAGATGAGTTGGGGTGAAAGATGGCATAATGCAGTCCTGACCAACCTGTGACTTTACAGCTGTTGTGAAACTACAAGTTCCATTACCACATCTCATGTAGATGAGGTGTTGATTTGTAGCATGGTGGAGGAATACTTTAATGCCAATACACAAATTAACATCACACATGTTCCACTGGAATTTTGTTAGGAAAAGACAAACATTTGGAGTAGCATGTTCACACTAGTTACAGATGTGTGCTCAAATACTGTGGCTACAGTTACACCAAACAGGCCCTTTTGGTGCACTAGGTTCTGGGTGACTCAGCTGTCTTGCTAGCTAACATATAGGGTAATTCCCATGGCGTGTCTTACCATCTTGTGTAAGTGTTTTATCATCTTTTGATTGAAAGTTTTTTGTTCTTCACATCAGTTAAACATTTAAGATATATAATTCAGGCAAGAAAAAAAGAAGGCTTATGCTGGCACTAGCTCATCTGGACCACCAATGAGTGCTCTTTATAGGATGTAAGTGTCCAAATTCCTATTACTGGCCATTATGCTGACATGTGGTGTCATTTTTTTCTTTCGGCATTAGGACCAGGAGGAGCTACATGCCTTACAAGCTAGTTAATTGCAGACACTTTAATTCATACTAAACTAATGATGAGAAGCTGGAAAGGAAATGGAATACAGCCAAAAATAGAAGGTTGCTTCTGGCTCCAGCTGCCCTGCCATCTGGACCACCATTTTAATCTTCTTTCTTGTCATCAATGATGATTAATTTTTTATATGTATTAATTTAAGAGGCGAGTGGATGTAGCTGTTATGTTACTGAGATTTTTACAGTTAAAGATAAATTTGATATTTGACATGATTTGGATAGATATACACAAAATGTATCAGTAAATAGACTACCAACATTTAAAATAACATTGTTACTATGATTCTTAGGTCATAACACTTTCATCCATTAAAAAAGTAATTTTTCAGAAATGTGTTACATAACACATTCATCCACTCATCTCTTCAATTAATATGTACTAATAAATATTTATATTATGCAGATAATTTTTGATTATTCATATCAGACCCAGCCCTTGAGGAGAAAAAAAACCAGTAAAAAAATAGGAAGATTGCTACTGGCACCAGAACTCCATCGGGTCATGTTTAAAAGATTTAGAGTGTCCTAGTGCTGATATCTGCCCATTATGTTTAGATTTGATGTCAGCAGAACTGCCATCATAAATTATGGGGCCCGGTACTGACAAAAAAGGCAGTGCCCCCCTCACATGCCACAGGTGTGCTGGAGGGATTTCTATATCCAACCTTCAATTATATATACTGTGTTTGTATGTGTTTATACCACCTCAATGGACAGATAAGCTAATTTTTATCTTCACTCTTGTAAGTGTGCTACCTGCCAAATAAATATATTATGTTTTAAGCTAATGTGGAGTCTCCATATCTTTGGGACCTACGTGTTCCTAATCACTTTGAAATATTTATATGTGAATATTATTTACTCCACTGGACACATCTGTATGGTACACACTATGTGTGATTGTTATGCTTTTCTTGTACATATACACTGAATTTACTTGATGGTTAGGTGACTGAAGATCATTCCTTTTTCAAGATAAGTCTCTGGATCCTCTCATTTTTCTTATGCACTTTACTTGCCACTTTATAATTGTTTTTACACTAGTAGGCGCTCCTTTATCTTTATCTACTATTATTATTTTACTATTATTATTTACTAATTGTATGCATATTTATCTCACCTATACACATTTTATAGTAGAGCGCTTCCAAAGGTTAAATATGTTTGCTTATATTCTAGTGCCTTATTCTCTCACACTTTATATATATATATATATATATATATATATATATATATATAACAAACCCTCAATGCGCTAATTGTAATAACAATTGTCATACACAATTAGAAGTATAATTTGTAAAAGCTGCTCCTCTTGTACGATCCTTGCCAGAAAATAGATCTGAAATTGAGATACAAACAACAGGACAAGAAGGTGCTGATTGTGTAGTTTTTAAGACCCAATTTTGGATAAAGGTAAGTAACGTGTGTACATTTAATAAAAAGTGATCATGCTTATCTCAATATGACTCTGCTTGAAGATGTAATGGATCAGGACAAGTCCTTCATTGGATTCACTGACTTCTGAATAAAGCCCAGCATGTAGTGACCCTGCTGTATCACCTTCTGGATAGCACATTACATAGTAGTAGTGTATCTGGCCCTGTACTTTGCCTCAAGGCTCATGTGATCACCATCTGTATACGTCATCCACTTTTACAAGACAGTCTTTTAGGGAGTTTCCCAACTTTGATACTTTGGTCCCATCTTGGACATTGTGACACTCTGGTGTCCCTTGACACATTCTTTTGATTGCTCCACTTCCTGCTGCTAATGGACTTCACACTTTTGATGCAATTCAACAATGTTTTGCTCTAATACTTCATTCTTTGCTAGCAGCACATCATTCTCATACTTTATCATAGACTTTGATGCTTCAGCCTCCTCAAAGCGGTCAGACATAACCACTTATTTGAGGTCTCTTTAACCACTTAAATGACAATTTGTTTTCCTAAAAACCACTCCGAAATTGTCATTTTTTTTATGAGTGAATTAGGTGAGGAACCTCTATTTCAACTTATCCAAAATGATTTAATTAAATAAAAAAAATATATATTTTTTTAAGATTTGTAAAAAAAATAATTTTTTTCAAACATTGGAACATCTCGAACATCTCGACTTTCAGTTTGACACAAGTTTCAGACACCAGGTACTTTAAGGGGGTTAGGGGAGAGGCTAATTTACTTTTTCCCAGCAACTGCTAATCTTTGCAGCCGCTGGGTGGGGGGGTTCTGCTTTGCTGACCGATCAGCAGCACAGCAGACACAGGGAGAGAAGGTGCAGGCAAGCAGTGGGACTGGAAGGTCCCTCTGAGAGCAGCAGCTGTGGGAAGATTCTAATGTTTATCTGACTGGTCGACCTTTTGCGACCAGGGCAGATAAGGAACTGCCTGGTGTGGTCTGAAAATTGCAACCATACCAGGCAAGTGGTTAAGAGCTTTATGTTTTTTGATTTCTTCCTGCACAAATGCCATTTTCAAAGAGGACAATTCACTCTGTAACATCTTTTCAGTTTGCACATGAAAAAGCTTCTCTTTTGTAGACTTATCCTCTAAGTCACTTATACATAATATTGGTTTTATAGGAGTTACCTGCACCATGTAGACATATGTTTTATCTGCAACATACAGTAGTACTGATTCTTAGGGACAAAAACTGATCCTAAGTATGTAGCATATTTGTGCACTAAGACACAACATTGAGGGAAAAGTAGCAAAATTGAGTAAAAAAGTATATAGTATGGGAATCACACCAGGTGTCTAGCCACTTAGACCAATAGAAGGAAAATGAGAAAGAAAAGATGGGGGTGCGTACTTGGCATCTAACATCTAACATCAAAGTTAGATATGCCACTTTTCCTTGTGTGAATACAGCTATGGATCTTCCTCTTTGGAATGACTGCCGGTTTTTCTCAATCCAAGTTGTGGAATTTCATGTACAAAAAATTTGGAAGATAATAGCAATAGTGTATTATCCGCACACATTTATTTTTATATATTTATTAACAGTTTCTAATAGAGCGCTGCATTTCCTGTTGCTCTTTACTATTTGAAACAACATTAATAGAACAAGACTGGGTTGTAAAAGACAGACATAAAGGTAAGAGGGCTTTTCTCGCAAGCTTACAATCTATAGGGAATTAGGTGTTGATACACAAGGATAGGTGCTATATATTGCATTTTGGTCCAGCCAGATTTCAGAGGTTATGTGGGAGATTCTGAAATCTGATAAGCTTGTCTGAAGAGGTGAGTTTTCTGGGAACGCTTGAATGTTTGGAGACTAGCAGAAAATCTTATTGTGCATGGGAGGGCATTCCACAGGGTGGGTGCAGCCCAAAAAAAGTTGTGTAACTGTGAATGGGAGCAAGTAATGCGTGGGGATGAGAGATGCAGATCTTGCGCTGAACGGAGTTGGGAGATATTTTGAGATAAGTGAAGAGATGTATGTTGGTGTAGTTTGGTTAATAGCTTTATGTGTAAGTGTATGTATTTTATATTGAATATGGTAGAAGACCGGTAGCCAATGGAGGGACTGACAGAGTGGATCAGCAGACAATGAATGTTTAACAAGAAAGATCAGCATTGCAGCTGCATTCATAATGGATTGTAGCGGCAATAGTCTGTTTTTGGGAAGTCCAGTAAGGAGACTATTGAAATAGTGCATGGATTAGAGTTTTTGCAGTGTCTTTTGTAAGATATGATCAAATTTTGGCTATTTTTTTTAGATGCATGTAACAGGATTTTAAGACCGATTGAATGTGGGGAACAAAAGACAGTTCAGAGTCAAGGATGACACCAAGGCAACAAGCTTGTGGGGTGGGGTTGATTGTCAAGTTGTCAACAGAAATAGAGATATCAGGTTGGTAACTACTATTTGTCAGGGGAAATATAATTAATTCTGTTTTGGATATATTAAGTTTGAGGTGGTGAGATGCCATCCAAGTTGAAATGGCAGAGAGACATTGAGTGACACGGACCATCACAGATGGTGACAAATCTGGGAAAGATAGGTAGATTTGCAAATTTGTCCACATACAGATGATACAGAAAACAAAAAGAGCTGATTAGTTTGCAAAGAGAGGTGGTATAGATTGAGAAAAGCAGAGGACCTAAGACTGAGCCTTGTGGTACTCCAACTGACAGAGGTAGTGAAGTGGAGCTAGAATCAGAAAAGCAAACAGTGAAAGAGCAATTAGATAGGTAGGATGTTAACCAAGAAAGGGCTGTGTCTTGAAGACCTAGGGATTGTAGTGTTTTTATGAAAAGAGAGTGGTCAACAGTGTCAAAAGCAGCAGAGAGATCTAGAAAAATTAGAAGCGAGTAATGTCTTGGCAGTGACCAGATCATTTACTACCTTAGTCAGTGCTGTCTCTGTGGAATGTTGAGAATGAAATCCTGACTGAAGAGGGTCCATTAAGTTGTTGGTGTTAAGAAAGTGTGTGAGGCAAGTGTAGGCAAGTCTCTGTAGTAGCTTGGAGGGGCCAGGGAGTGTTAGGGTCAGAATTTTTTTTTTTTTTTCAAAATGGGAGTGATCACTGCATGCTTGAATAGTGATGGAAATATACCAGTAGAGAAGGAGAGATTACAGATTTTTAGTCAGGGTGGGATGAGCATAGGAGACAGAGCTTTACTGATTTGTGAGGATATAGGACCAAAAGGAGAGGAAGTAGAGTAGGAGCATGAGAAGAGTGTAGATACTTCATCTTCATTAGTGGGGTCAAATGAAGAGAATGTGTCAGCAGGTTCAGGTAGGGAAATAAGCAGGTCACTGGCTGAGGAAGAGCCCACCATTTAATTTTGGATATTATCAATCTTGTCCTTGAAATAGGAAACAAGATCTTGTGCACTGACAGTAGCAGGTGGTTTGGGTGAGGGAAGGGCAAGAAGTGATTTAAATGTATTAAAAAGTCGCTTTGGTTTAGCAGCTTGGGCTGAGATGACAGATTGAAAATATATTTGCTTGACAGTATCTAGTGCATTACGATAAGAGTGGTAGATAGTCTTATATGTGAGGAAGTCACTTGGAGTATGAGATTTACGACACTGACGTTCTACTTTACGTGAGAGTTTTTGTAGGTGTCTTGTCAACTTTGAATGCCACAGTTGATGTCTAAGTAAACATGAAGTGTGATGGGTAGCTGAAGCTACTTCCTCAAGGGCTAGTTCTATGGTTTGGTTCAGTTGTGATACAGCAGTCTCAGGAGAAGTGCTAAAAGTAATTGTTGCAGAAAGGTGGCTAGTTGTTCAAAATTAATAGCATTAATATCTCTGTGGATTTGAGGAGGCTTGGTTGATTTGATTGACATTGAGGTTGACGTAATGGAGGAGAAGTGTGCAGGTGATATGGTTATGATCTGAGAGAGGGGAAGGAGAATTCATGAAATCAGAAACTGAGCATAGTCTGGTGAATACTAGATCAAGGCAGTGGCCATCCTGATGAGTAACGGAGTCAGGGCCTGATTCAGAGCCGGACGCTCTGACCAGAGCGCTCGCTCTGAATCAGGGCCCTCCTACCTCAACTTGGAGTGGCCTCATGGACGCTCGCATAGCTGTGGGTTACCACCCACAGCTATAGCGAGCGTCCATGATGATGGTCGCGATGGTCAAGACCATCGTGACCATCGGGCTTGCGACGAGACCCTGTAGTAGGGTCTCGCTGCTGCAAGCCCTGGAGTGATTTTGGCTCTATCAGAACCAAAATCACTCCCACTGACTTCACTACTGATGTCAGTGGGGCCGGACTCAGACGGTAGGCGTTCCCATGGGAACACCTCCGTCTGGCAACCACACCCCCGGCACACCCACCAAAGGGGGCGTGCTGTCACTCACCATCGACAGCACACCCCCTTTGGTGCGAGACCCCAAGCGACGGAATCCCCATCGCTCGCCGGGTCTCGTGCATGCGCACGACGGAGCTCCCTCCATCAGGCGCATGCGCACTTAGACACAATCGACCCGCTTGCGAGCATACAGCACTCGCGAGTGGGTCAGAATCAGGCCCTCAGTCCACTGGGAGAGGCCAAGAGAGGAGATTAGAAAGAGAAGTTTGGAGGCATGAGGAAATTGTGGACTGTCAATCAGAATATTGAAATTACCCATGATGATGGTGGAGATGTCAAGGAAGTGAGGGAGCTAGGCAGAAATATGTTCCAGAAATTGAGAGGTTGGTCCAGGTGGGCAATAGATAGCAGCAATGCACAGAGAGAAGGGGGTGAAAGTCCTAATAGAATGTACTTCAAATTATGTAAATATGAGTGATGGTACCTGTGGGAGAACTGTGTATGTAAAAGATTGGGTCAGTAATATTCCTACTCCACCTCCTTTACCTGGTACCAGGCCTGGTGAAGTGTAGGCCACCATGTGAGAGTGCTGCTGAGGAGGCAGTGTCTGATTGTGTGAGCCATGTGTCTGTTATTGCCAGGAGTTTAAGGTTATTTGAAAAAAAGAGATCATGGATGGATATTAGTTTGTTGCAGACAGAACGTGTATTCCATAAGGCACATTTTTGTGTTTTGGGGGGTGATGGGAGGCATGTGATGTGTCAGAGGTTTGCTGGATTTATAATGCATTGTGAGTGGGGCATGTACAGTAGGTAGGGTCAGGATTTGGTGATACTGTATGTCATCAGCTAATAGAAGTAGAAGGAGAGAGATAAATATAGTTGTGGGTTTTGTCTGAAAGTTTTTTATGGTGACAGGTTGTGGATGTTATGGTCAATTTATAAAGATAAGTAAATAGCTCGTGTGTACACAAGAGGGGAGTAGATTATTGAGGCTGCAATATGTACATAAGGTTGAGCTTCAGGGAGATTGATGGATGTAATTGCTTTAGAGAAGATACCATGGAGTGAAATAAGAAACAATAATAATTGGTACATGGTGTTAGATTAAAAAGTGAAATTCTTAGAATACTACATAAATATAATTTTGATTTAGAAATGACCTGCTCTTAGTTGTTGTTCATTGTTTGTTCAACTGTTTTTTTATAGCTGCATACACACGTAATGATTTTTTTAATGATTATCACGATATCATTCAATCGTTGAAAAAATCGTTCACTTTCTGAGTTAAAATGATGAACGACTATCGTTCATGCGCGTTCACGTTTGTAGTTTGTAATTCAGTCAGACTGACCAACTGAACGATTTTCATTAAGGGAATATGCCAAAATCGTTTGTAGTTCAAAAAAATCGTTCATTACACTTTAAAAATCTGACAGATAATCTGACAGAAAACACTGCACAACAATGAAAATGTTTCCGATGTGAAAATAATTACTTCTAATTGATTTCAGCATGCAAAGAATGAATATGACATTTAAAACTCTGTTAGCTCTGAGTTCCGAGATATAGCCCATTTATGACGATGTAGGGGTATTCCTAGTGACATGGGCAGAATGGAGAGAATCTCACCAGCAATCTGCGTTCCGCGCAGAGGGGGCGGGGCCTAATGACCCAATTAAATGAATCAGTTATTTGTCCCCTCCCATATTGAAATATATGCGATTCACAGGATTACCCACACAAGATAACTGTGGTACACTGAGTGACAAGCATAGTGAGCGATTCCACCAAGACATTTCAGCAATGGAACAAAGATATCAGGGTAGGTGAATCGCTACTGTTGGACAGTAACAAGAGATGCCCCAAAAGCTGTGTACAAGCGACAAGCAAAGAGAAAGCACCCCCATGAATAGGCCACTATATTAGATAGTACTTTCCTATGCTGTATGTTTGTTTCGTATGCTTTATGTTTGTTTCGTTTTGTGTTCTTATTTGTGATTGATTGAATTAAAACAACTGTTATTTATTTCCTATCAAGAAAATATCAGATTATTTTAAAATAGCTTTCACTATGACTATATTACTAATGTACATACAGTATAGTGCAAGTAGTGTATCTAAAAAAATAGAGCTAGTAAAAACATATTTTATCTTTTCTTGACCTCAAATTAGTAATGTATGACTATTTTTAGAAAGGAAACAAATTAAAAGTATTAATTTGTTGTATAGTGTAATCTGATAGGAAATCATTCATAAAATCATTGGTAACAAAATCGTTGTGTGTGTATGCAGCTTTCCTGTTCAGTTGAATACTTTGTGTACAGAAGACTTTGTGAATGGAAACCACAGCTCATTTGAGCACAGCTCTTTTATGCTGGCCATACACAAGCTCGATTTCGGGCCGATTGCCCGATTCTAGATGCGTCGTACGATGAATTGTCAAAATTGTGTAGTATTTAGGTAGGTAATGATCCGATGTGCACTCCTGCCACTGTTATATCGTATTGTATAATCAGATGTGCACCCCATATTATCTATCATAATCGGATGCAGAACATGTGTGAAAAAAGCACCAAATTGTGTGGCCGGGGAATTCAAGGGAAAACGTATGATGAATTGCATTGTTCTGCATTGTATTAGTGTATGGCATTAGATCTGTCTATGAAGATATACTGTGGCTGATTAACACTGGCTACATCCGAGACATGTCCAGCTGACCTAAGGTGTTAAATTGCCCTGTGTTTGACTATGTAAACAACAGCCCAGTATGCCATCATAAACTATGCTTCACTGAAAACATCTCATAAACAGGTAATGACTATTGCAACAATTTAGGACATCACATACATTTAAATGAGTTGGATTGCATAAAGTTAAACATTTAAAATGACACATATGATATAATAATGTCAAACTTAGTGAAAGATGATAAATAGGATGTTGATCCCCTTTGGTCATATGCTTACATCAACAAGATATAACTCTGTTGATAATAATGCAGTCATTAGTAACATTACTTTCCAGACTGAGGACGGGATGTAATATATCACATACCTATTGTATTTGCCTACATACTGGCATTTTTGTCACCTGTAAGCAGGTAAATGTAACAGCTGGGAGAGCTCTTCTGATATAAAGCAGTTTATGACACACAAGTCCAAATGCACATGGGGAATGAAGAGGGATCCTTCAGATCTTTCTCCTGTGATTTTTTTTTTTAAAAGGCCATAGACCTGCACAGGAAACACTATCTGTTGATGTCATTTCCTATTGGTCAGAAGCATTTTCTGAAGTTTTACTGATCTTAACGTTTGACACATCCCTCTCTGAGTGAGAAAAACATTTAATAGACTATTAGTTTCCAGAGGTACAACTACTTATACAGTACATAACTTTTGGTTTATTGCAGAAAAAAAGTTTACTTACAGAAATCAATGACAGTT
The DNA here is from genome assembly GCA_031769625.1 of Taudactylus pleione. Lineage (NCBI taxonomy): Eukaryota > Metazoa > Chordata > Amphibia > Anura > Myobatrachidae > Taudactylus > Taudactylus pleione. Next base: position 3,225,947 of record JAUIMM010000586.1, read on the forward strand.
GTAGTACAACTATACAAAAGAACACCACTGAAATATTTTGTCAAAATGTTTTGTACTTTATATATTGAGTAAAAATGGCAAAAAGAAAAAAGTTTTAATTGACAAAATAGTCTCTAAAACCAAATTGTTTATAAAGAAATGTGCAAAGTCAATTCGATATATTTAATTTATTACAATTAAACAGAAACTGTTTTATTTTTAAGACGGTTTATTGAATTCCTTAAAATTTTCCTCACGTCCCTGTTTCTAAAGGTATAAATAAAAGGATTAATCATAGGTGTAAATGCTGTGTACATAATAGTAAGATATTTGTCATAATGGCTTCCCTTAGGCTTCGCATACACATTGGTGGCGGTGCCATATAACAGACCGGATACGATGAGATGAGATGAACATGGGGTAAATGCTTTCTGTTTTCCTTCCTGATGTAGAATCCTATGATTGTACTAGAAGACAAAGCAGCATTAAATACTGAGGCTGAGTGTGTAGATATAATGCTGATAAAGGGATCGGAACATGCCAAGTTCTGCAGTGGAGCCAAGTCACAGAAGAAGTGGTCTATCATATTAGGACCACAGAATTCCAGATGCGCTGTGATGATGATTGGTACTAAAATAATAGAAAATCCTATAACCCATGGTAAAAGAGCCAATTTAATACAAAACGAAGGTGTCATTATAGCTGGGTAGTGTAAAGGATTATTAATAGCTAGATGTTGGTCAAAGATCATTACTACAAGAAGGTAACATTCAGTTGCACCCAAAGAAATAAAGACAAAGATTTGAGTAAAACATTCCATAGGCAAATGCATGGGGAGTTTCCATCTGCCTGGAAACCCCCCTCCCCAGCACATACCATGACCACAGTAGAAATAGTAATATAATAGAATTTTACTAGTGCTACATGTTTTTCTCAGTGTTGCAGATGAAATAATTAGCACCACCTGTGGAGCTTTTAACATGTTTCAGACAGTAATAAATAACCTGTGCACCAACTAGGAGATCTTTAAAACATGCACTGTTATGGATGCACTGCTATAGAGCCCAATATGTACATATATGTCCAGGGAAGTGCTATATTCTCCTGCTGCTCTTCCAGGCTCCCAGACTTGCTCCAATGCTCTGGAATGGTGCTCACATCTAAAATGAAAACATTCAGCTCAGGCAGGATGGCTTACTGCCTCATCAAATGACTTACAATACTGTGATCCTGTATATACTGGAATTATGACACACAATACACATTGTATGATGCATATTAAAGCTGGATAAGTACTAATTCTGTCCTCTTCATAGACTGGCCACACTCGCTCTAAAATCAAGCATTTGGAAAGCCCCCTCTAGAAATTCTGCGTTTGCCACTGCATTCATTGAAATAAATAATATTATTAGCTGCAATTAGATTAACAAACAGTTTAGGGACAATGACAGATACAAACATTATTTCTAAAAAAGAGAATACACTAATAAAAAAATACATGACTGTATGAAGAGAAGGTTCTACTCTAACAAGTACAATGATAGCAACGTTCCCCATGACACCCGTAATATAGGTCAGTAGGAAAACAAAGACAAGTAGATTCTGGACTTGGTGTAAGTCAGCAAAAGCCAACAAAATAAAATATTTTACTATAGTTTTGTTTGATTCCATACTTTTGCTGACAAAAAGATCCCTCGTAGAAAAGAAATAACAGATTCCAATATTAGGTTTTTCAGAATAAATATTATTTGTAGAGATGAACGGGTTCAGATTTCAGAGATCCGAACCCACCCGAATTTTGAGATCTGGGGCGAGAACCGAATGTGCATTTGGTTCCCCCACTGGCCCCCAGATCTCAAACAGAGCCAAAACCATAGAGATGAAATCTCGCGGCTCGTAAGCTTTTGTCTCTATATATAAGGGACCATGCGGCGGCCACCATTTCACTCCAGCTGTGTATACTGTAGTGCAACTTTGGCTCATTTTGGGGTTTGGGTCCCCCTGGATTGCTTTGGTTTATCTGTTTTAGGGCACCGCATTATAACACATTTTTATTTTATAACACATTTTAACCCTTCACTGTTTGTTTATTATACATGTACTTCACTTTTTTATTTTCATTCTTTATATGCAGCTGTGGCTGCTCTTAACTATCTCTTTTACACTGCACTTTTCTTGCTATGGCGGTGCCCTGGGGCAGCATAGCTGGGCCAATTTGGGGGGGTCCTGCACTCTGGATTGGAACCCTGGTATGTTAGGGACCTACCCTAAAGAGGTTACCTGGATATGGTGAGTAGGCCCATAACCTTGGCCATGATTATGCTAAAAACCTCTATTGATTGCAAAATTTATTGCATTTATATATTATCAATAATTTGGAGTTGTGCACCTGAGATTTGTCTGTTTCTGTGCAAAAAATTGAAGGAAGTCAGCTGTTCTCTATTACCCAGAGGCATGCGAGAAAAGCATGGCTCATTCTGCAATTGAAAGTCATGATAATGAAGAGGACAACATGGACACTATCTACAGAGAGGCACACATGATAAGGAAAAGCATTGCAAACTTTACCAAAGCAGCCGAGGATGCAAACATTATACAGGTTGCCAGTGACATCCATAACGTTCCAGTGGAATGGTATACCATGATGCGCTTGGATCATGATATGACCTATTGAAAGCCTACAATCTCAAAGAAGGACCACAGCTGTTGAAAGAGCAGCACTCACAGTGAGTCAGAACATCACGTATGGATTCAAATCTAACCGACAGGTCAACTACATTCCAATAAAAGAATCAGCAACATTCCGGCCAACCCATGCCCCTGCTATGCCTGGACAAATCGAAGTTGATCCACCTCCTCAACAAGTTAGCAACAGCAGAAATTCCACAGGAAGATCAGCAGCCAGAAGATGGGATCGACACCACAGCAAATGCTACAAGCCGCAAGATAGCCCTTGTAGATGGAATGGTTATTCTGCAGAACATGGCCAAGAAACTTGCAACCATAGTGACAGTCAAAGATCTCAGTGAATGCTTCAATGACAGGCTGATGTCGCTCACATGAGATTATGATGAAATCATACATAGACAAAAATACAATACATGAAAGGATATGATCTACAAAACTTTAAATATGAAAACATTAATCACCAGCACAATGGTAATATTAACCCATACTAGATCCAGTAAAATTACGTACCCAATAACAAAAAGCCATAAACATACATTAATAGTAAAATCCTTGAGCCATGACAATTTAGAGTAAACAATGAAAACCCAAATGCTCATTTAGGCCCTTTGGTGCCAGAGTACCCAATCGATATATCCACCAGGTTTCAGCGCAAAAGTTTCAAGGATCTGTCCCCACCTCTGATAGACTCTGGGACATGGTCAATATTCATATCTCTGAGGGTGGACAGATTATGGCCAGGCTGTGCAAAGTGTCATGGTACAGGCTGGTCCAGTTTTATAGATCATATCATTTCATGTAGTGTATTGTATTTTTGTTTATGTATGGTATTTTGTTTTGTATATATGGGATACGAGCGGGGAGTACTGACGTCAGATGGCTGCATCAGGCCTCTGTCCCAGATGCCGCTAGTTTACATGTGGTATTGGGAAGGGTATAAGGTAAGCATTTTTGTATTGTCTGTTATTGCCCTGATGACGATGTAATAAATTCATCTAAACATTGGCATCAAACCTGCCTATTGTATTACACTTTTTTGTCCGAGTACCGCCGGTCTGTGGATTTATGTTGGAGCACCTAGCCGATGCTACCTACGGAAGGCATCGGGAAGCTTTATTGGCAGTATAACAACTACACCGCCCATCAAGATTACTATATATATATGTGTGTATATATATATATATATATATGTGTGTATATATATATATATATATATGTGTATATATATATATATGTATATATATATGTATATGTAGTCCGGCACTCTCAGTGTTGATAAGTTCAAGGTACTGGGGTGCTTTCGGGGAAACTTGTAGAGAAGTTCCCATAAACATCAGTTATACTTCTTAATGAACGAAAGAAAGCACTCTTCAGATTTTCAGCAAAATTAATCAGCTTTTTAATGGTAGACCAATATAATTTGCCAGCCAGCGTTTCAGTCCAACACGGACCTTTGTCAATGCATTAGGCTTCTAAACATCAATAGGTAACTGTGCGCTGGTCTGTTATGGAATGAGCTGGTACATATATATGTATTAAAGTGACATTCAAACAAATCACTTGCTTTAATAACTCAATAATTCAACAGTGCAAATAGGACCCCAAATGCATGTTTAAAATGTTAGCCTACACCAAGTAGCGGTGTGAAGTCACAACAATATGGAAGACATAAGGAAGGATAGACTTCCCAAATTAGATGATATATTTAAGCACAAGAAGTTGCTTAATGTCCAATATTGAAATGGCTAACCATCCTAAGTAACAAGCCACAGAGACAGAACATGGGCCCTCATTCAGAGCCGTTCGCTATTTGCGGTCGTTCGTTTAAAAACAAGGGGTGGCTATTCAAATGATCCGTACGCACATTGCAGTCTGTTCACACCTCTAAGTCTGAACGAACGAGCAAAACATACGCTCGTTTATTTGTTAAAAACGCCCCCTGGCCGCTCGCACCATACGTCATGTCCGCTATTTATTAGATTAATCGAGTACATCGACCAGCGTATGAACTGCTCGCTATTCTTGTGGTTGGTGTTTGCTACCACAAATTTGCGAGCAGTTCTGGCTATAAAATAACCCAGTGACGTGGACAATGACGCTGCTGTTTTAAATATACACACCCATAAAACGCCCGTTTTGACCTTTAAGCACGCCTGCGTTCGGATCTCCACTCCCCATTTTCAAGCACCTTCCCCTGTTACCACCCACATACGCCTCATTCTGTCACTCAAAATAGCAGGCACTCGCAATATAGCGTACAAACGATTTTCGGCCGCACTTACAGGTTCGCACATGCGTACTAAAAACCGTACGCATGCGCAGATGTGCAAACATCGCTCGGAACGAGCGTACTGCCGCTAACGAGCGGCTCTGAATGAGGGCCATGATTCCAAAGAATGTATGAACCATTTTTTAGATTTGGCTTAACATTCACCCACTAGGAATCCAAAAATCATTGTGTTAACAAAGTCCAGCTGGCACAAAATGAAACACAACACAGGAAGACTAAAGGCCCCCATACAGCAGAGATGGATTGCAGCAATCGTGCAATTTGCAATCGATTGTGTATAAAAATCTGCAATGTATGGGCTTTACAGATTGCAGATTGCAACCAAAAAGTGATTGGATTTGTTTAATCAGATTGTCCAACATGTTGGATTTCACAGATCGATTGGGGCTGTAGATTGCTAGTGTATGGACATGATGAGCAGATTTGCAGACCGTTTCTAGCAAAATGATGGGCCTTTCAAGATTGCCAGATCTGTGTTTGCTGCAATCGATCTGCAAATCACTGAAAAAGATCTGTAGTGTATAGGTGCAGATTGCTCGATTGGGAAATCCTAAGATCGGGCAATAAATCTTCAAATTGTTCAATTGTGGTTTTCAGATTGCTGATGTATGGGGGCCTTAAGACAATGAATAGGAGGAAATAAGAATAAAGTGTAAAAACAAAATACTGTACAAAAGATAAATGGAGCTTCAAATTCAGCAAACACCAGATACCACCATAGATAGAAAATTTCTCAATAAATGCTTAAAGTTTTCCCATAGTAGTAACAAAATTTAATCTTAACATGTTTATTGATGTACACGAGTATATTGGAAAACCTACCCAGATGTTATACTATTGTATATGCTCAAATAATCTGCAATGGAAAAATACCCTTCATGACAACACAAGACAACAAATCAAAGTTGCTTTTCAGTCACCTTAAGAGAACATACATTGAAATATTACAATATATGATAGAAGAGTATCTGGAGAAAATACAAAAAAGAAAATAATTCTACAATCTCACACAATATGAAAGCAAAGCACAATGATATCTGCAGGATAATAAAAGCATTGTGATAAAACAATAATCACGGGAGTAGTCATCAAGGAAAATGTTGAATATATAGCTGAATACATTAGCTCAAGCCCTGAAAACTACACCAAATGAGCATCAGACTTACAAAGAATGTTTTATGGTGAGTAACTCAGATAAGAAAAAAGATAAGAAGGATTTACAGTTATGCTGGGTACACATTCACAGAGATATCGCATTGGCTGTGCTGCACAGCCAATGGACAGATATGTCTGCAGACACGCCCCCTGCCCACTGGGAAATTCCCCCGACAACCCCCTGGCTGCCGAAACCCACAGCAGCATGCAGATGATGGTTGTTAAGTGTGTATGAATGACCATCATCTGCAGATCACTTGATCTGCAGATATATCACTTAGGTGTGTACCCACCATAACTCATACCACTACAAGAGAAACCTTACAAACAAACAAAACATAAATAGTAAAGAACAAAGGGAAGTAATCTTCATTATCCAATTCAAGGAACTGCAAAAAAATGTATGTATATCAGAAAGAAATATTATTCTGTTTGGCTGAAGGACAATTTGTTGTTCTTATGAAAAGACCAAGAAAAGTCTACACAAAAGCAGACAATCTACAAAACAATTGTTCAAAGTGTCCTAATATTGGATAAAAACAGAAAGGAACATGTAAAGTGGAGAAGAAAGCAGATTTCTTCCACTACTTTTATTGCACAACCTGCAAGACAACAGAAGCAAACAAAACCAAATAAAAAGAAATATCTAACACCACCAAAAAGAAATTTAAAATGTAAGAAAATTGCCTTCAACACCACAGGGGCAGTGAAGGAACACAATCTGGACCCTACAAAGCCTTTTTTCATAGACATCTGACCATGAGAGAGCATCATGACCATATAGCACAGATCTCCAAGGAAACGACCATGTGAATACATGGCCTACAAAATCTCCATCCTTCAGGTCTTGACTTTTATCTCAGCTACTTCATTAACATTTAAAAACATATTGAGGAAAACTCAACTCTCCCACATTTAACTGACATGTTTACAGGATGCAATGTATGCATTACTTCCATCAAGATGAACATAATGCATTTTAACTTTATAAAAACTGCAGAGCAAAATGCAGCAAAGCACCTTGGACTAGATGCAAGCACTGAGATTTAGTATAAGATTTCCATGGGAAATAGTTATATTACCGGCAGCTGGAATTCTGGCCGTCGGAATCCCGATGTTGGAAGCCCAACTCAGGACTACAGATAAGCATCGAAATCCTGAGCATTAGGGCTAGGCTATGGGGAGGGAGGGTTAGGGTTAGGTACCATCGGGGGGTTTAGGGTTAGGCACCCCCCTGGAAGGGTTAGGTTTAGGGTGCAGGAAGGGTAGGTTAGGTTTAGACATCTTCGGAGGGAGGTTAGGCACTAGGGGGAGGTTAGGCACCACTAAGGGAGGGTTAGGGTAAGGGGGGGAGAGGGGTATGGAGAGCATACTTACCACCCTTGTCAGGATCTTCATGCAACTTCATGCATTGAGATGCTGCTGTTGGGATTCATACCCAGCCTCATTTCCACAGATCAATGAGGAAAAATATTCTATCACTACATCAGAGCACCTTGGATACTGTGATCATATTAATCAGTTTCAAATATCAGAACTACAGGAGTTTTTACATAAAACAAGTGTGTTACCAAATGCTCCATTTACGATCTCTACTCCTTACTGTGCACTTTAAGTTAAAGCATTAGTACACTCATGTAGAACCACCCTGATATATAAATACATTACTGCATACACCTAATTCGCCTATATTTTGAGATATACTGTACATGTAACTGATTAAGCTTCTTTATAAACCCCTTCCACCAAATAACATTGCATGTGAATGTCATATTCTCCAGATTCCTCTGCAGTCACTCTTTTATAAGGGCCTCTGTTTAAGTCAAATTGCTCTCCAGATAAAGTGAGCTGCACCCTCTTCTATTGTAGGACATAACAGATTTCAATGTCAATAGAAAAGTGCCATCTGATTTTCTAGATTTATAAATGGAAGTCTGCAAGTACAGTGAGACTTTCACTGCTTGCTGATCTTGCTGATTAGATGTTACGGCCTTTCCACTTGCAGTTGTTTGGTGCTGTATGGCTGTTTTTACTAAAGGATTTACAACGGCAACAGAAAATAATTCTGGTCTAGAATTTATTACTGTTGCCATTTTAAAGCCACGTCTCACCAGGTAAGATTACTTCCCAATATGGGTCTTCAATTGAGTCATTGTTATCTTTATTAAAACTATTATACTTCAATTTCTATTACAGCAAAAGCTAGCTTTCAGACAACAATAAATATGACAAAAGAACATAGCTGGAATCTTATTGGTCAATTCACTTAGAAGCAAATTTGGGAAAGTGAACTTGCAGCTTAAAATTTGCATACATCATGGCAATGTGCACAACCACGAAATGCAATTAGAAATGGTGATTCATGGATATTGCATAATGTTGCACGATTTTTCTACACAAAGCAACCCTAGAGAAGTGCATGAAAAAGTTGGAAAATCATCATGAAGCCGCAAAAAGTGCCAACTAAGATAGCAGGACTATACAGAAGGCTGTTATTGGCCATAAGCAAAATATTGGAGGTTCTAAAAAGGTGTCAAATGGTTGAATTTTAAATTTTTATTAATGATGTAAAAATATTAGCCACCAAGTATTTTTCAGAAAATTTTAATATTTACAGTATTTTGTTGTATATTACAATGTGTTTATGGTGATTTTTTAAAATAATTTTTATGCAAATTTGTAAAATGTTAGAAAAACACTTTTAACTCCCGTCTGTAAATTCAAAAACTGATTTCCCATCAATACAACACATCAACATACCTGTTCCACATCATTTAACCTATTATTGAGTTTTTTCGAAAAAATAATCTGCAGAATGACATGGACAAATTTTACTATTTAAATCCCTCCAATATACAGAAAATAAAGATTTTGCCTACTTTTTCACCTGTTCAAATAGGTACACACAAAAAGCACAAAGTTGACTGGAATTTGAAATTGAATTTGAAATAAGAATCACAGTTTGAATTTGGCATGGGACGAGCTCATACCTGATTAAATTGACCCCTTAGTTTGGTTGTCTCAACATTTGTACAGAATTAAAAGTACTATTTGCTGCTATACATTAACAGATGTGTCCTCATACACTTATTCCTTTAGCGCCATATGGCGGAATTCCCATACTGCATACTTTTTACTTAATTTTGCTACTTTTTTCTCAACTTTGGTACATTTAACTTCATTGTGCTACCTTTTTCAATATTTTACATATATTTGGCCATTCACATCGGTCCCAGCCCCAGAGGAGCTTACAATCTGTATTCCCTATCACATGTACATACATACACATGAGGGTTAATTTGTGTTGGGAGCCAATTAGCCTACCTGTATATTTGTGGAGTGTGGGAGGAAACCGAAGTACCTGGAGGAAACCCACGCAAGCACAGGGAGAATATACAAACTCCACACAGTTAGGGCCATGGTGGGAATCAAATCCATGACCTCAGTGCTGTGAGGCAGTAATGCTAACCACTACACCATCTGTGCTGCTCTCATGTACCCAGGCTCCTACCTACGGCACCTGGAACCGCTTCTGCTGCTTGGTATCAGCTGGGTCCACCTGATCCCTCGTAATGGACCAGGCTCTGCACGGTAGCTGGCAGAGGGCTTGAGCTTTGGAGACGCATGGCTCAATCCAGAACAGCAGGAGAACGGAATAGCATTTTGAGCAATTCTGTTGGTAACAGGATGCAGATGCAGTCATAAGGCAAAGTTGCTTATTGCTCACATCTTGAAAAAGACTATTCCCTCAGCTTTAAGGGGTATAGCATACAGAAATCTTAACAGCAGAGCTCACATGTTCTTTTTATCCCATTCCTATAAACAATACCACAGGGGGTAAATCCACCCTGTGTTCCTTTTATCCAATCATGCTTTCTCACAAGATATAAATAATAAACACATCTTACATTTTAAAGGAATTAACTAAATTTCCTCGTTACCACCCAAAAATATTTGACTTTCCTAAAACACACAAACTTAGCATAGACTGTCTCTCAAATGGTAAATATAACATTTCACAGGAACTAATAAATAGCATTCCTTCTTTCAAATATTATGAACAATGTATAAATGTATAAAACCAGTTTGGCTTTCCCTATCTTAACACCTCCAGTTCTTAGGAAGTTCAATCCAATATGAGCTTCTTAAACACAAAGTGTTTTCCCCAAACTTGCTGGGTATATTACCCAGAGACACACCAGAGCCTTCCTAGCCCACTTTTCAAAGAAAAGGCTTGTCCAGTCAACACCAACCCTCCACTGCCAGATGAGGGCAATTACTATATCAATCCCTAGGTGAGGATGTCTCAAAAGCCATTTGATTCTAAATGTTACAGCCTTCTAAAACAAAATAACTTATACATACCTTATAAGTGCATAGGCTATACATTTAAAAGTACATTTCCACAACTGCGCACAGCACATTGAATATAACATGTTCAAACACATTGCATATACTGTATGTGGCGCACTGCACCTAAAGGTCCTTTTAAAAATGGTGCTTTGGCATGAGGGTTAATCCCTTAAATGCCGTAGCAGCCATTTTAATCACATGTGGTCGGGCTCTGGCCACACCTGGATTGTGTACTTTTCCTTAACTTTGCTTCATTTTCCTTCATTGTTCTACTTTTTACTCAATTTTGGATGTCAGTTGCAAATAGCATATTATGTATTTGGGTAAAACCAAAGAGCACATCTAGGTCACTATCTGTCTTTTTGGACTTGGGTAGGTGGAGAAAAATGCTTAGTACTGTGTTATATTTAGCCACAATTTATTGTAAAAGTATAATACAATTATATAAAATTGGGCATACAGGCATAAATCCATAAACAGTACACATGTACATAAACAAAAAATTACATCAATACATAATAATAAAGGACATCTAGTTAAAGCCATGGGTGGACACTTTGGTATAGATGTAGATGATAATAATCATAATAATATTAATAATAGTAACATTATGTATAAAACATGGTACAAGTCTAATATGTGCACTAAAAGTAGAGGGCTCTAAATGATAAAGTCTGGAATTGAAGGTCTTGGTGTTTAAAGGCAATAAGGTCTTTGAAGAGTCCCATCTGGTGAGTCAAATGGAAATGGAAATGAACTAACTTTTCAAAGTCTGGTGTTGCAATTACCTGTGCAGCCACACCGGCGTGTGTCTTTATCTGGCATTGAAGTGTAGTGTTTGAAGATGCAGTGATTCCACTGCCTTTTTGTCTGCCTGGGGTTGGATAATAGTGGTTCATCTGAAAATTGTGGGAGAGTGGTGGACCTGCCATGTTGTGCAAGCCCAATCCCACTAGTGGAGCTCCTTACCTGCAGGTGCAGGTGATTGCCATCTTCTGTGGGTATCTGTGGGCTGTTTTACTTCATCGTGAACAGGATTACTCTCAATTCTCTGGAGGTGTTTATATTCCTGGTTCATGAAGTTACTACAGTAGCTTTACTTCCAGGATACAATCCTGGTGCACCTGTGTGTGTGTGTGGTTGTCATGGTGACCATTGTTATGTTTACTTTGGTAGAATTTAGTGTGAGCTTAAATGTGTATATATCTACTGTATATAGACCCAGAATACACGGACAGCACTTTTGATTATTCACAAACTAGACCAAAAACAATAGGGGTTATATTCATTGCAAAGTCTGTGGAATGATAAATGGGGCTATCTGGCACAATAAAAGGATAGGTGTATGTTGAAGCATCTGTACAATATGTTTTTCTTTTTTATATAGTGTAGATGTCAACTGAATAAAAATGACAAAAATAAAAAAAAGTTTTATTTGGCAAATCATATTCTAGAAAAATAAACAATTTATAATGAAATGTCCAAAATCTATTTGAAATTTTGTATGCATTTCAGTATATGTATTACAATGCAGTTGGTTTTATAAAATGGTTTATTGAATTCCTTAACAAATTCTTCACATCCCTGTTTCTACAAAGTCAATTCAATATATGTAATTTATTACAAGTAAATGGAAACTGTTTTATTTTTAAGACGGTTTATTGAATTCCTTAAAATTTTTCTCACTTCCCTGTTTCTAAAGGTATAAATAAAAGGGTTAATCATAGGTGTTACTGCTGTGTACATAAAAGTTAGATATTTGTCATAATAACTTCCTTTTGGTTTGACATATACAATGGTGCCTGTACCATAAAATAGACCGCCTACGATGAGATGAGATGAACATGTGGAAAACGCTTTCTGTTTTCCTTCCTCACTCTTGATTTTTGAAACAGTCATTATTATATGGATGTAGAATCCTATGTTTGTAATGAAAGTCAGAGCACCATTGGATATAGCAACTGTGCTTGTTGATATACTGCTAATAAAGGGATCAGAACATGCCAAGTTCTGCAGAGGAGCCAAGTCACAGAAAAAGTGGTCGACCACATTAGGACCACAGAATTCCAAACTTGCTGTGATGATGACAGGTACAAAAATAGTAGCGAATCCCATGATCCATGGTAGAATAGCCAACTTAAAACAGAACGTAGGTGTCATTATAGCTGTATAGCGTAAAGGATTATTAATAGCTAGATGTCGGTCAAAGACCATTACTACAAGAAGATAACATTCAGTTGCACCCAAAGAAATGAACATATACATTTGAGTAAAACATTCATTGAAATAAATAATATTATTAGCTGAAATTAGATTGGCTAAAAGTTTCGGGACAATGACAGTCACAAGCATAATTTCTAAAACAGAGAATACACTAATAAAAAAATACATTACTGTATGAAGAGAAGGTTCTACTCTAGCGAGTACAATTATAGCAACGTTTCCCATGATACATATAATGTAGGTCAGTAAGAAAACAAAGACAAGTAGATTCTGAAACTGGTGCAAATCAGCAAAAGCCAACAAAATAAAATATGTAACCACAGTTTTGTTTGTTTCCATTATTTTTCATATAAAAAGATACCTAGGAGAAAAATTAAAAAAATGTAAATATTTGTCATTGTACAGTACTTTCTATGCCTAATATTTATTTTTTTTATTAAAATTGCATTTTTTACTATACCATATATTCCAAAAGTCATATTTTCTTTTTGTAAAGAACATGTAATTTTTCTACTAACACTTTCATATAATATTATTATTATTATTATTATTATTATTATCATCTAACATGCAAGATCTAATACATAAAGAAACACAAGCTATATTTAATTAGTTTGATTCACATTAAATGAAGGGAAAGCATTATGACTAAATTGCTTAAAGTTAGAAGAAAATTATGATGTACAATTGACAAGTATACAATAAAATTAACTGATAATTTTACTGATTTTTTTATGAGTCTAACAAACACTGTATATTATTTTTTAAATAAATAGTAAGGTGTGTGTCAATTAAAAATTAATGGCCTGATTTAGAGGTTGAGGCAGTTGCAGCCAACACTGCATATTTTGTGGATGCAAATGCTAGTTATTTATATGAACAATGCCTCCGTGGCTTGACCAAGTATTAGGGACCTTCAGTATCAGAGAAGCCGTGACGTGGTCTAGAGGCTTAGCCATATTTTTGCAAATATATGCAGCTGAGATCTCTGAATTATCTACCACCATGTAGTTTTTCAAATCTTATTGTTGATTTCATTCTGAGTGCTGGGGAAGTATATACTTTTATTTCTGAAATGGAGATTGATTCAGGGATGTATTAAGACTGTTGCAGAGCCCATTTGCAGATGTCCCTTTCCCCTGAAAAAATGGCACCAGCATATGAACAGTAAATCATAAACACTCTGGCACTGTGCAACTCACTCCCTGTACCCAGTATAGATATGCCACTGGATTAATTTCTTTATCACAGTGATGCTATAATAATAAATTTTTTATCTACTGGCTAATTTTTGAAATCCCATTCAAAAGTATAAACAATTTCATATGTGCTTGTTCCCACCATTAATTAACATTAATGGAACAACCATATAAAAGCTTGTGGAAAACATAATAAAGATGCACCAATGAAACTAAATACTGTAAACTGCACAATGGTTGTCATAGATTTTGTGAAATTCCCAGATCATGTTTGCAAATGACACCTCAATTTGGAAAATATTTACTTTGAAATGTATTATCCTAATCATATCATAACTATATTACGATCTTGCGTGTTTGCAAATATCTCTTATTATAAATATTAGGCCTAGAGATGTGTACTCACCCTCGTGTATCAGTTTTGGATCTGGATTCATCTTGTTTTGGTATTGCAAAACCCCCCTCAAATGTTTATCAAAAACGTTATCAAAGTTTTTAAAAACAGCTAAAATCAATGCAATTTTTGCAATCCAAAACCATAAATTCGGATTTAAGTCCGAATTCCAAACCACAAGAAGATTAGAACTGGGTGGATTCGGATTTTGGGAGAACCAAACTGCACATCTATAATTTAGACCCATACCTGTATTTCATTTTAAACCATTCTTTCTTACAATCTGTGCAGTATTCAAATGGATTCAACTCTGGTTATTGTACTGTTATACAAGATTTTTCAAGTACTGTATGTTCCATTCTACTTGTACTACTCAGCTGCAAAAAGTTTGTATTTTGGCATGAGGAACACATAGATATCATTGTCCAAAAATCAAATAAATGAACTTGTTTTATATCTGGCAGAAAACAAATCTACTTGTTGCTCAGCTTTAAGAAATAATAAATTTTTCTATCAGTTTGCAAATTGCAAACCACAAAATTAATGTTTTCCTAATTGCTTAACATTAATTGCAGAGTAATTATTTGCAAAAGTTTACCTTAAGGATTATCTGGATTTGTTTTGTGCAGATCCATGTTATAGTTTTGCAAATATAATATATAAAATGCACTTAAAACATAAAAATGTCCATGTCCAAAATATTTTAAAAGAAATCTGAAGTTAATGCCTTTGAGGTGCAGGTTATATAATGTATAGCTCACACGAGATGACTGTAAAAGAAATGTTTACAGATTTAGCTTTGGCAATGCTAGAGCCACGTAATACAGAATGACCTTATATACCTATTTATTATAATGTGTGCAAAGAAAAAATATTACACAGGGGAGAATTATTTCCATTGATACTTGAAATAGTTCTCATTATCCATTCATTTTAGTACTTAATTAAAAAAATAGTCCTAAAAAGGCCTTAATTGGCTTTACATTAATTTTCTCCCACTATTAAATTAGCTCAATATTATGGTAGTGCTGTAGGATAATGAATAAATGATTAGCTTTAACTCACACACTAAATATCTGATAATAAATTTTAAATCACTATTTTGATGTAACCAGTAAAACTGAACGGATACATTATTTTGCCTTTTTAAGATGAATATTCTTAATTTCAAAATGGTCATTATAATTAGGGGTGAGCGGGTTCGGATTTCTGAAATCCGAACCCCCCCGAGCCCCCCCGATCCGAGTCCGATCCGAGTCAGGCTCGACTTTTCCCGCCTGACTCGGATCTGACATCGAGGCAAAACGTCATCATCCCGCCTTCCGAGTCTCGCGGGTTTTGGATCCTATATAAGGTACCCGCGTCGGCGCCATTTTCTCACTCGGCTGTGGACAGTGAAGAGGGAGGGTGGGAGTTAGTGCTGTGTAGTGTAGTGTAGTGTAGTGCTGCTGTTGTCCACTACTTCAAAGTCCATAGGGGCTGGCTGTGTTGTGCTGTGCTGCTGTTGTTAATAGGGGCTGTGTCCACTACTTCAAAGTCCATAGGGGCTGGCTGGACTGTGTTGTGCAGTCAGTTCCAAAGTCCTGTGCAGTGTCCCAGTCCTAAAGGGGTGCTGTAGTGTTGTCCAGGGGGTGCTCTGTCCATCAGGGGTGCTCCCCCCAAGTGCTAAAAAAATAATATATTTTCTGTGTTTGTGAATTGTGTGCGCAGTAGCCGCACGTGCATCAACAAAGTAGTGCCAAGCGTGCGCCTGTGTCATAAGTAAAGGGCCGGCTGGCTTGACCGTTAAGGGTGCTGTAACCCCCGAAAGTACACTCCAGTCCAAACCAAAAAAAAAATTATTTTCTGTGTTTGTGAATTGTGTGCGCAGTAGCCGCACGTGCATCAACAAAGTAGTGCCAAGCGTGCGCCTGTGTCATAAGTAAAGGGCCGGCTGGCTTGACCGTTAAGGGTGCTGTAACCCCCGAAAGTACACTCCAGTCCAAACCTAAAAAAAAATTATTTTCTGTGTTTGTGAATTGTGTGCGCAGTAGCCGCACGTGCATCAACAAAGTAGTGCCAAGCGTGCGCCTGTGTCATAAGTAAAGGGCCGGCTGGCTTGACCGTTAAAGGGTGCTGTAACCCCCGAAAGTACACTCCAGTCCAAACCAAAAAAAAATTATTTTCTGTGTTTGTGAATTGTGTGCGCAGTAGCCGCACGTGCATCAACAAAGTAGTGCCAAGCGTGCGCCTGTGTCATAAGTAAAGGGCCGGCTGGCTTGACCATTAAGGGTGCTGTAACCCCCGAAAGTACACTCCAGTCCAAACCTAAAAAAAAATTATTTTCTGTGTTTGTGAATTGTGTGCGCAGTAGCCGCACGTGCATCAACAAAGTAGTGCCAAGAGTGCCCCTGTGTCATAAGTAAAGGGCCGGCTGGCTTGACCGTTAAAGGGTGCTGTAACCCCCGAAAGTACACTCCAGTCCAAACCAAAAAAAAATTATTTTCTGTGTTTGTGAATTGTGTGCGCAGTAGCCGCACGTGCATCAACAAAGTAGTGCCAAGCGTGCGCCTGTGTCATAAGTAAAGGGCCGGCTGGCTTGACCGTTAAAGGGTGCTGTAACCCCTGAAAGTACACTCCAGTCCAAACCAAAAAAAAATTATTTTCTGTGTTTGTGAATTGTGTGCGCAGTAGCCGCACGTGCATCAACAAAGTAGTGTCAAGCGTTCGCCTGTGTCATAAGTAAAGGGCCGGCTGGCTTGACCGTTAAGGGTGCTGTAACCCCCGAAAGTACACTCCAGTCCAAACCAAAAAAAAAATTATTTTCTGTGTTTGTGAATTGTGTGCGCAGTAGCCGCACGTGCATCAACAAAGTAGTGGCAAGCGTGCGCCTGTGTCATAAGTAAAGGGCCGGCTGGCTTGACCGTTAAAGGGTGCTGTAACCCCTGAAAGTACACTCCAGTCCAAACCAAAAAAAAATTATTTTCTGTGTTTGTGAATTGTGTGCGCAGTAGCCGCACGTGCATCAACAAAGTAGTGCCAAGCGTGCGCCTGTGTCATAAGTAAAGGGCCGGCTGGCTTGACCGTTAAGGGTGCTGTAACCCCCGAAAGTACACTCCAGTCCAAACCTAAAAAAAAATTATTTTCTGTGTTTGTGAATTGTGTGCGCAGTAGCCGCACGTGCATCAACAAAGTAGTGCCAAGCGTGCGCCTGTGTCATAAGTAAAGGGCCGGCTGGCTTGACCGTTAAAGGGTGCTGTAACCCCCGAAAGTACACTCCAGTCCAAACCAAAAAAAAATTATTTTCTGTGTTTGTGAATTGTGTGCGCAGTAGCCGCACGTGCATCAACAAAGTAGTGCCAAGCGTGCGCCTGTGTCATAAGTAAAGGGCCGGCTGGCTTGACCGTTAAAGGGTGCTGTAACCCCCGAAAGTACACTCCAGTCCAAACCAAAAAAAAATTATTTTCTGTGTTTGTGAATTGTGTGCGCAGTAGCCGCACGTGCATCAACAAAGTAGTGCCAAGCGTGCGCCTGTGTCATAAGTAAAGGGCCGGCTGGCTTGACCGTTAAGGGTGCTGTAACCCCCGAAAGTACACTCCAGTCCAAACCTAAAAAAAAATTATTTTCTGTGTTTGTGAATTGTGTGCGCAGTAGCCGCACGTGCATCAACAAAGTAGTGCCAAGAGTGCCCCTGTGTCATAAGTAAAGGGCCGGCTGGCTTGACCGTTAAAGGGTGCTGTAACCCCCGAAAGTACACTCCAGTCCAAACCAAAAAAAAATTATTTTCTGTGTTTGTGAATTGTGTGCGCAGTAGCCGCACGTGCATCAACAAAGTAGTGCCAAGCGTGCGCCTGTGTCATAAGTAAAGGGCCAGCTGGCTTGACCGTTAAAGGGTGCTGTAACCCCTGAAAGTACACTCCAGTCCAAACCAAAAAAAAATTATTTTCTGTGTTTGTGAATTGTGTGCGCAGTAGCCGCACGTGCATCAACAAAGTAGTGTCAAGCGTTCGCCTGTGTCATAAGTAAAGGGCCGGCTGGCTTGACCGTTAAGGGTGCTGTAACCCCCGAAAGTACACTCCAGTCCAAACCAAAAAAAAAATTATTTTCTGTGTTTGTGAATTGTGTGCGCAGTAGCCGCACGTGCATCAACAAAGTAGTGGCAAGCGTGCGCCTGTGTCATAAGTAAAGGGCCGGCTGGCTTGACCGTTAAAGGGTGCTGTAACCCCTGAAAGTACACTCCAGTCCAAACCAAAAAAAAATTATTTTCTGTGTTTGTGAATTGTGTGCGCAGTAGCCGCACGTGCATCAACAAAGTAGTGCCAAGCGTGCGCCTGTGTCATAAGTAAAGGGCCGGCTGGCTTGACCGTTAAGGGTGCTGTAACCCCCGAAAGTACACTCCAGTCCAAACCTAAAAAAAAATTATTTTCTGTGTTTGTGAATTGTGTGCGCAGTAGCCGCACGTGCATCAACAAAGTAGTGCCAAGCGTGCGCCTGTGTCATAAGTAAAGGGCCGGCTGGCTTGACCGTTAAAGGGTGCTGTAACCCCCGAAAGTACACTCCAGTCCAAACCAAAAAAAAATTATTTTCTGTGTTTGTGAATTGTGTGCGCAGTAGCCGCACGTGCATCAACAAAGTAGTGCCAAGCGTGCGCCTGTGTCATAAGTAAAGGGCCGGCTGGCTTGACCGTTAAAGGGTGCTGTAACCCCCAAAGTACACTCCAGTCCAAACCAAAAAAAAATTATTTTCTGTGTTTGTGAATTGTGTGCGCAGTAGCCGCACGTGCATCAACAAAGTAGTGCCAAGAGTGCGCCTGTGTCATAAGTAAAGGGCCGGCTGGCTTGACCGTTAAAGGGTGCTGTAACCCACAAAGTACACTCCAGTCCGAACCAAAAAAAAATTTATTTTCTGTGTTTAGCCGCACGTATATATCAAATCGATATAACATAAATGGAGGACCAAACTTTCTCCGATAAAAATAAAATAGAGAAAGATCAAGAACCACTTCCTCCTAGTGCTGAAGCTGCTGCCACTAGTCATGACATAGACGATAACATGCCATCAACGTCGTCTGCCAAGGCCGATGCCCAATGTCATAGTAGAGGGCACATACAATCCCAAATGGCAAAGTTCAGGAAAATGACCTTGAAAAAGACATTTAAATCAGCTGAAGAGAAACGTAAACTTGCCAATATGCCATTTACGACACGGAGTGGCAAGGAACGGCTAAGGTCGATCCCTAGTATGTTCATGACTAGTGGTTCAGCTTCACATGACGATGGAAGCACTCCTCCCACTAAAAAAATCAAAAGAGTTAAGCTGGCAAAAGCACAGCGAAGAACTGTGCTTTCTAAGAAGATATCACAAATCCCCAAAGAGAGTCCAAGTGTGGTGGTGGTTGCGATGCCTGACCTTCCCAGCACTGGACGGGAAGAGGTGGCTCTTTCCACCATTTGCACGCCCCCTGCAAGTGCTGAAAGGAGCACCCACAGTCCACTTGCTGATATGCAAATTGAAGATGTCACTGTTGAAGTACAACAGGATGAGGATACTGGTGTAGCTGGCGCTGAGGAGGAAGTTGGCGAGGAGGATTCTGATGGTGATGTGGTTTGTTTAAATCAGGCTCCGGGGGAGACAGTTGTTGTCCGTGGGATGAAAAAGCCCATCACGGTCATGCCTGGGCAGAAGACCAAACATTCCACCTCTTTGGTCTGGCAATATTTCTATCCAAATCCGGACAACAACTGTCTTGCCATATGTACCATATGTAAAGGTGAAATAAGTAGGGGTAGGGACGTCAACCACCTAGGAACATCCTCCCTTATACGGCACCTGCAGCGCGTTCATAAAAAGTTACTGTCAATTTCAGAAACTTTGGCTCAGACCGTAAGCAGTCCAGGGACACCTAAATCCCGTTGTCCTGTTGTATCCAAGCGCCTGCAAACCACACCGTCAACTCCCTCCTCATCAATTTCCTCCTTAGTCAGGATCGGAAGTAGTCCTGCAGGCCATATCACTGGCATGACTGACTCTCCTATCCGGGATTCCTCCGGAGGATCCTGCATTGCTACGCCTACTGCTGCCGCTGCTGCTGTTGCTGCTGCTGCTGGGAGTCGTTCATCATCCCAGAGAGGAAGTAGGAACACCACTACTTTTACTAAACAATTGACCCTCCAACAGTCCTTAGCGAGGAGGATGAAGTACGACAGCAGTCATCCTGAAGCAAAACGTATAACTGAGGCCTTGACTGCTATGTTGGTGTTAGACGTGCGTCCGGTATCCGCCATTAGTGCAGTGGGATTTAGACAATTGATGGAGGTAGTGTGTCCCCGGTTCCAAATCCCGTCTAGATTCCACTTCACTAGGCAGGCGATACCGAGACTGTACAGAAACGTCAGAAAAAGTGTCCTCAGTGTCCTGAAAAATGCCGTTGTACACAATGTCCACTTAACCACGGACATGTGGACAAGTGGAACAGGGCAGACTAAGGACTATATGACTGTGACAGCCCACTGGGTAGATGTATCACCTTACGCAGCAACAGCAGCAGCGTCACCAGTAGCAGCATCTCAGAAACGCCAGCTCATTACAAGGCAGGCTACGCTGTGTATCACCGGTTTCAGTAAGAGGCACACCGCCGACAACCTCTTAGAGAAACTGAGGGAAATCATCGCCCAGTGGCTTACCCCACTTAGACTCTCCTGGGGATTTGTGATATCTGACAACGCCACCAATATTGTGCGGGCATTACATCTGGGCAAATTCCAGCACGTCCCATGTTTTGCTCACACAATAAACTTGGTGGTGCAGAATTTTCTGAAAAGCGACAGGGGCGTGCAGGAGACGCTTTGGGTGGCCCGAAAAATTTCTGGCCACTTTCGCCATTCAGCGACTGCGTGCCGAAGACTGGAGCGCCAGCAAACACTCTTGAACCTGCCCCGCCATCACCTGAAGCAAGAGGTTGTGACGCGGTGGAACTCAACCCTCTATATGCTTCAGAGGATGGAGGAGCAGCAAAAGGCCATACAAGCCTATACATCCACCTATGACATAGGCAAAGGAGGGGGTATGCACCTGACTCAAGCGCAGTGGAGAATGATTTCCGTGTTGTGCAAGGTTCTTCAGCCCTTCGAACTTGCCACACGTGAAGTCAGTTCAGACACTGCCAGCTTGAGTCAGGTCATTCCCCTCATCAGGCTTTTGCAGAAGCAGCTGGAGAAAGTGAAGGAGGAGCTAAGACGGAGCGATTCCGCTCGGCATGTGGGACTTGTGGATGAAGCCCTTCATTCGCTTTGCCAGGATTCCAGGGTGGTCAATCTGTTGAAATCAGACCACTACATTTTGGCCACCGTGCTCGATCCTAGGTTTAAAGCCTATGTGGTGTCTCTCTTTCCGGCCGACACAAGCCTGCAGAGGTGCAAAGACCTGCTGGTGAACACACTGTCAGCTGAAGCGGAACGTGACACGTCAACGGCTCCTTCTTCATTTTCTCCCGCAACTGGGGCTGCCAGGAAAAAACTTAGGTATCCTAAGCAACCCGCTGGCGGTGATGCAGGGCAGGCAGGACCAAGTTTGGACATCTGGTCCGGACTGAAGGACCTGGCAACAATTTCTGACATGTCTACTGTCACTGCATATGATACTGTCACCATTGACAGAATGGTGGAGGATTACATCGGTGACAGCATCCAAGTAGGCATGTCAGACAGTCCATACCTGTACTGGCAGGAAAAAGAGGCAATTTGGAGGCCCCTGTACAAACTGGCTCTATTTTACCTGAGTTGCCCCCCCTCCAGTGTGTACTCCGAAAGAGTGTTTAGTGCAGCCGGGAACCTTGTCAGCGAAAGGCGTAGGAGGTTGCTTCCACAGAATGTGGAGAAGATGATGTTCATCAAAATGAATTATCAGCTCTTCCAGGGAGACCAGCCTCCAGAAGGTACAGAGGGACCTGTGGTGGTGGATTCAAGTGGGGACGAGTTAATACTTTGTGAGGATGAGGATGTACACACTGAAGAGGGTGAGGAATCGGTGGATGAGGAGGATGAGGATGACATCTTGCCTCCGTAGAGCCAGTTTGTGCAGGGACACATTAATTGCCAGCTTGTTTTGTGGGGGCCCAAACGAACCAATCATTTCAGCCACAGTTGTGTGGCAGACCCTGGCGCTGAAATGATTGATTTGTTAAAGTGTGCATGTCCTGTTTATACAACATAAGGGTGGGTGGGAGGGCCCAAGGACAATTCCATCTTGCACCTCTTTTTTTCTTTGCATTATGTACAGTTTGGGGCCTAGTTTTTCTAACTGCCATCCTGCCTGCCACTGCAGTGTCACTCCTAGATGGGTCACGTGTTTGTGCCGCCCACTCGTGTCGCTTAGCATAGTCATCCAGCTACCTCGGTGCAACCTTTTGGACATAAAAACACTATTGTGAGGTGTGAGGTGTTCAGAATAGACTGGAAATGAGTGGAAATTAAGGTTATTGAGGTTAATAATAGCATAGGAGCAGAAAAACCTACAAATTCTGTGATTTTAGCTGTTTTTATGCTTTTTTTCAAAAAAATACAGATCCAAAACACAAAACCCAGAACCCAAAACACGGAAGGGTGGTTTTGGCAAAACCAATCCAGATCCAAAACACGAAGAAAGATCCAGATCCAAAACCAAAACACAAAACACGAAAAGTGGCCGGTGCACACCCCTAATTATAATGGTAAAGATTAACATTACAATACCTTAAATAATTAGGCATTATTATTATTCAAACAACTGATTTGGAGACATAAGTGTTTTTTTTAACCTACTGTGTTTATTTTCACCCTATTTTGGCACATTGTAGGCTGGTGATATTCCAACATCAATGGTAGTCATTTTTCTGTGCCCATATCCATCAATTTTTTTGCGGATTTTGCATATCCCAAAGTTTACTTTGCTTTTTTATAAAAACAGAATTACCAAAACTCTGTTTTTTACCAACTAATTTGCAAATATGTGAGCTACGTACATTGCAAACTCCTCCAAAAAAAACTTATTAGATTTCAGTCTAATTTTACAAAATAGCAAAATCAAGATTGCACTTTAGTCTTCATTTTAAAATCAGCACTTGAAAATGATAAGGCAAACTTTGATTTATTTAGCAGTATCTTATATATTATGCAAAAAATAATTGGATACAAATACTGTAACTAAACATTTTAGTGCCCTGAGTAAGAATCAACCGCCCCTTCAACACACACATTTGGTGGTGGTGGTGATCATATACATCGTGGCCAGTAACATTTGTCACACCACCTTAGCTATGGCGGTGCTTGTATGAAGTTCAATTTACTATCAACAAACTGTAAGATATCATGGCAGAAATTGATCCTTGCTGTTGTCTTCTCAGTCGCATGCTTTTGTGATGCAAGGGCCAGCTGATGATCCTCCCTCTGGAAGACCAGAGAAAAGCAGACTGTGCCAGATAGGATTCAGTAACCAAAATAAAACCAAAGACATCTGCCCCAAATATAAAACATATGTTTGCGACACGTGCCAAAGTAAATTTTGAAAAAAATGTGAAGATGTATGCAAGTTAAAAAAAAACTCACCTGAAAGTGCTTTGCGTACTTCTTTATCATTCATGAGTATACATGTGTATACCCCATCATGGGGGCTTTGAGGCCAAGAGACATTTTTTAATCAAGGAAAACATGAGATGCATTGATTTGGACCTTTTTCTTAGCTTTCTGGAACTGATGTTAACTAGAAATTATTTTCTGTTTGACAGCAATTTCTATCTCCAACTAAATGGATGTGCAATAGGGAGTAATGTAGCCCCATCCTACATGTACATCTACATGTTCCAAGAAGAATAAAATATGATCTACCAGGATCCTGACATTGTGAAGGACATATTACTTTTCACACGCTACATTGACAATTTATTTATACTGTGAGACAAAATGTATTTAGTTCATGACTAACATCAACTCAAGAGTCTCCCCCATTAAATTCACTTTCCAGATGAGTAGGCAGAGCTTGAATTACCTTGATGTTCAGGTCACCTTCAGTGAAGGCATCATACACATGGGAGTGTACTCTAAGCACACAGATAAAAATACTCTGCTAAGAGCCAACAGCCACCACCCACATGCTCTGAAAAATGGGCTACCAAAATCCCAGATAATTTGTGTGGCACATATTACAAGTGACCATAGTACACTCAGCTCTGAATTGGATAAAGTGGTACAAAAGTTCTTCTGTAGGGGCTATGGTTTTAAACTCTTGTTGAGACAAAAGTGAGAGGTATTGTCTATCCCCTGAAGTCAACTACTTACACCAAGAGTAAAGGAGTTCAAACAGGTGATTCTATTGGTCAGCATATTCAATACATATAGGCCAGTACTGCCCAGGCATCAAGAGTCCTTTGGCCACTGGTTACTACAGACAAGAGCTACAATGCTTCAGGAACAAGTGACCCATGCCATTCTTTACTCGTGGCAGAAACATTAAGGACTTAGTAGTTCACATCAACATTACTAATTTCTCCACTCTGTCCTCTGTACCATCAAATTTTTTTATCCAAAGCAACCGGGTGCTACAAAAGTCTATGTTGAACCACTTGTCATAATATGGAAACTGGCTCCAATTTCTAACACCCACACATGGATCGCCATTATAAATTAAAACATGTTCTATCATGTACTTCATCCTATATGGTCTACTTGATTATCTGCCCATACAGGCTCTATTAAGTTGGCAAAACCAAAAGGACTATGAGAGAGAGAATGGCTCTCCAATGTTCAACCATTAAAGTTGTGATCACTGGCAAAACATCTGTCCAACTGGTGGCGGGGCACTTTGCAGAATGTGGACACAATTTATCCAATGTGAAACACATGGTCATTGACCATGTCCCCATGTCATTGAGAAGAGGAGAGCGGGCCAATAAGCTGCTCCAAGTAGAGGCAAGATGAATGTATACCCCTACTACCATCAACCTCAACAGTTGGAATGAAAAAATAGTCTGGAGCATCTTTATTTAATTTGTGATGTGTTGCACTCACAGACTGCATTGTATTTTGATTCTCTATCCAACTCTGACTTTCCAGTTTCGTCTTTAGGATATTGTCCTTGATTGGTAACATGGGCACTGACATAGTAGAGCTGGTTTTTATGCCTTCAATCAGTACATGTTATGTGATCTTTTTCTTTGTCTAATTTATTTAATTCAAAATTACGAAGGTTTACAGTCCCTAACGGGATTAATATTGGTGCTGTTTTCCAATAGTAGTAGTAAAGGCATAAAAATTAGTCTCCTCAGAGTAGCCTCTAATTTCTACCTAACAAGAAGTGCCAGCCTAGCATTATAAACATGAACTGATGTAATTTGCTGTGTCCACACAGGCTTTCATGTTTATCTAACTGTGAAATTTCTATGCATCTCTTGCTCTTTACTGCTGTTCCCTTATAGGTTCTTTTAGTTGTGTTTTTAACTTTATAACACTGAGGCTTTCTCTTTTTTTCCACATAGTGACAGTCTCCAGCGCCGTCAGACGTCTCCGGTCACTATACTTACTGGGTAGCTGCCACCGCAGCGACGTCAACACTAGAGGACTACTTGGGTGTGTTGGCTTCTCTCCCTGTGCACGCGTTTGCAGGCTGTTTTACCTATTTTAGGTAAGCTTGTGTTAATTGTGTTTGTTCTATACACCTTGACAAAGGGGTGGTGGAACCTTGATATGTCGATCCTTGCTTGTTATGGATTGAATAAATTTTACATGCTTTAAAAGACTCCCAGAATGTGTGTGTGTATATATATATATATATATATATATATATATGTAACATAAGAAAAGATTCCTGCCCTCACATCCAATCCAATTGTTTAGTAATACAAGGCTGGGGTGCTCCTCTTGGACATCTCTATCCATGAAAATATAAAGTTGATACCACACATAAAAGTAGGCACTCACCACATGTTCAAATCCAACATATTGTAAGCTACATGGACATGTGAGTACATAGATCACAAACTCCAGCTGACGATGCAACTGATAGTGGATTTTAATGTCTTTCCCCATATGGGGATGAGGAAAAGTGGGTCCTGTCATAAGGCTCTACACGTTAGACAACTTCTACAACTCACACATCCAGGTTTTTGTTGAAGTAACCAATCGGTACCTTTGGTGACATTTGGTGAGGACATAGGTCGTAACAATAATTGTTTCAATTTCGGTTTCCTCTGAAATGCAAGCATAGGGGGTGGTAAATGCTTCATTTTAAGGTCATTATCCGTGGAAAGAATCAGCCATCTCTTATTGAGAGATTTACGAATAATTTGTGATCTATCACTGAAACAGGTGGAAAAAATCATTCTAGAGTTTTTATTGGTGGTCACAGTCTGTACCAGCTGGGTATCAGCATAAGTTTCTTTAGCTTGTGCAAGATTCAAATCCAATAGGTGCTCATCATATCCACGTCTGTAGAATCTTTCCCGCATATCGGTTAATTGTTGGTCAACAGTGTTCGCATCGCTGGTATTTCGGAAAACACAAACAAATTGTGTATCGGATGCTGGGGTAAGTGGCATACATTCTTATTGGCTTGATGTGCAATAATGGTAATTGAGGGGTGTATTTAGCGGGGGACCCAGGAAACTGTACTTTGTATCTATTGTATGGCTGTTAGGATGTTTGTTGCTATCAGTTCCTGCGTGATCCCAGTTGTCTCTGATGACTATTGGATTGCATTGCCTTGATAATGGCCTATATACAGACCGAAACATTGGTGACTGTTCTGCAACCTATTTTCATCTGACTGCATCAATAAACACATTGTTGGATTTGAACATATGGTGAGTGCCCTTACATACCTACTTTTATGTGTGGTATCAACTTTATATATATATATATATATATATATATATATATATATACAGTATGTGTGTGTGTGTATATATATATATATATATAAAACGTATAAGGCGGCACTCAGAGATCGTATATAGATGTCAAAAAAGAGCAATCTGGTTTATTGCTTCAAAATCATCATCGACGTTTCGGGGCAACATGCTCCTTCATCAGGATGTCAAGAACAACATGAACAAACAAACACATACATTTAAATACCTTACCCCACCGGACGTGTCTGCTCTCTCCATGTCGCACGCGGTGATCCTGGGCCGGAACACATGCTGAGACGTCATCAAGCAGTGTCAGCTTAGAGCGGCGCATGCGTGACGTCAACAGCCCCGCATGATCCATGGAAGGGGCAGGAACGTGATCAGTAGCCATGGCAACCGCCCTAGAAACAGAAATGTGTTGCAATGTGAAAACAATACACAATATTAAAAATAACAATAAAAATGAATACAAGAGTGTGAACAAATGAAACACAATATATGCTAAAGGAGATACATATAAAAAAGTGCACTGCAAAAAAATCATGTGTACATAGCCATATGGCTAATAGAGTAAACGTGAGTAACACCACATGAAAAAAACTGTGCAACACCCCGTCTGTTGTCTGTAAAAGGCTCCATCGAACAGAAAATAATTGTTAGCCAATGTAAATTCCAACAGTGTTAATAAAAACTTGACATCGGGGCCAACATAATTAGGGTTATGCACTATTAACCTTTCCACCGCCCTTATTCCTGCTTCATGTGGAATACACGTGTACAAACTGGTCACATCAAGCGTGACCAGAACTACATTCTTAGGTAAGCAATCAAGCTCTGACAAATGATGAAGTAGAGTGGTAGTATCTTTCAAATAAGTAAAGGTGCCCTGGATACAGGGCTGAAGATACATATCAATATAAACTGCAATGGATTCACACAGAGAACCCCTGGCTGAGATGATGGGTCGGCCAGGGGGTCTCTGGGGATCCTTGTGCATTTTGGGGATGATGTAAAAGATAGGTACTAACGGAAATTCGATGGACAATTTAGCATACTTTGTCAGTTATCACATTTTCCACTACCGCCCTCTGCAACAATAAATCAAGGTGTTCCTTGTACTCAAAAGTAGGATCCTTAGATGACTTACAATATGTCTCAGTATCATCAAATAATCTAAGACAATCATCCCTATAAAAAGAGGTGTCCATGATAACGATTTAGCCTCCCTTATCGGCACCCCTAATGACAATATCTTGTCGCTGACTTAAAGAAGTAAGTTCCTCCTTTGATAGATTAGACTGAATATACGGAGTATTAATATCTTCTGGGAGAGACTCAACCATCCTGTGGAATGTCTTGATGGCTGGAGATGGGATCGAAGGAAGATTTAGGTACTATTTTCTGCAAGCCTTGGGGCATTGGCTGACTGATACTAGTATATTAGTATATTAGTTGTCAAAATGGCACTTGAAAGGTTGAAAATTAAGTCCTCCTCCCTCGGGGGGGTCTTCCTACGTTTCTGCCTCCACGTCTGACCCCTCTACTGGTGGTTTTTTTCGGCGATGCTATCTCAATATAAGAGTAGTTGGCCGATATTTTAAGTACAGCACATGCATCCGAGACACACTGTATGTGCGTCCCAATTGTTACTGCACTGAGGTGCAGAACAAATTTGGATGCAATGAGTGTGGATTTTTATGGGCAGTCACGGGAGGTACCAGGGAGGATGTTAGGCAGACGCAAGCATGTCGTGGGCATGTATCTGACTGGCTACACAACTGTTCACACAGTACTCCATACTCAGATGGAGAAACTGCTCTTGCCATAGTTCTGCTGCAAACTTTGATGCATCCGATGGTTTACCGAGATGGATTTCTACAGGTGCAAGGTACTGAATGTGAGCATTTCAGTTTTAAGGAAATCAGCTGCGGCATTTGCATAAAGATGCAGATGCAGCTGCATCAAAAGATGCAGCCTTCTTCTGTGTGTGACTCAGAATCAAGTCCAGAGTATCTTATTGACCACCATACAATATAGACAACATGCCAATGTCACAGTGCTCTGGATCCTGGAATCTACTTACCGAGTCTAGCGGCACTGGTGTCCAGCAAGGCAGAGGGTCCCTGGTGCCTGCTTCTTCACAATCCAGTCAGCTCTCCCTCTCTGCAGCCGCTCAGGGCATGCTGTGGTGCGGTCCCGGCGGCTTGTCTCTTCACTTCCTGACTGCAGCTGCTGCTCCCATAGGGCTGCGCAGGCCGCTTAGCAGTAGTTTTTAAATGGCCAGGTGCACCATGGGTGACGTCACATGGGTGCCTAATTCAAGTATCTTCCCATATAAATAGGTTCCCAGGGACACTTCTGTGCCAGAGTATAGGCTTCTAAACCTTACTTCAGTATTCTCACCTGTAAGTGTACAGCTCATTCTTGACCTTGGTTTTGTTTGTGACCTGATTACCTGATTTCATCTCCTCCCTGGTAATGCATTTGGTGTTCCGGTTTTTGACCCTTCCCTATCCTCCATGACATGCTTCCTGGTACAGTCTAGTTGTCACAATCCTGGCTAGTTTTTACCTTTTGTGACTTACCTCTGCCAGCTGCTCCATGGATCTGTGTTTATAATTCTCCTGGGACATCTGCTCTGGCTGAATCATGCTGGCTGTGACATCTCTGTGTGTGCAGACTGCTCTCCTTCCCACACTGATTAACCACCTGGACCCTGCTCTGTCTGTGAGCATTGCTAGTCTTAATTGGAATCACAGGTGTGGTCCTGATTCTCAAGGGCTGCAGAGATGATTACTCCCTCTGCATGTTGTGCCTTGCTCCACTCAGAATGCCACTACCAGACCACCTGTCTGTATCCACCAATCACTGCCAGACTCTAGGTATATAGATCCTCCTCTAATAGCACTCAGTGCTTGAACATCTCGTTACGTCCTGTGGTGTACAACTTGTGCTATAGCTGTACCTCTGAGTACCAGTGTGTCCCAGGCTCCTGCTGGTTCCTAGACCAGTGCTATCTGTAAACCTGCTGTGTTCAGCTATCCATGCTACCAGCCTCTCACCTACGGCTCCCAGGCTGCTCCAAGAAGCTTCCATGCTACCAGCTTCTCCACACGGCTCCCAGGCCGCCCCAAGTAGCTTCCACGCTACCATCTCTCACCTACGGCTCCCAGGCCACTCCAAGTAGCTTCCACGCTACCATCTCTCACCTATGGCTCCCAGGCCACTCCAAGTAGCTTCCACGCTACCAGCTTCTCCACATGGCTCCCAGGCCGCACCAAGTAGCTTCCACGCTACCATCTCTCACCTACAGCTCCCAAGCTGCTCCAAGTAGCTTCCACACTACCAGCTTCTTCCACAGCTATCCAGCCACTCCACGTAGCCATCCAGCTACCAGCATCCACCCACGGCTATCCAGCCGCTCCACGTAGCCACCCAGCTACCAGCATCTACCCACGGCTATCCAGCCGCTCCATGTAGCCACCCAGCTACCAGCGTCTACCCACGGCTATCCAGCCACTCCACATAGCCACCCAGCTACCAGCGTCTACCCATGGCTATCCAGCCACTCCACGTAGCTACCCAGCTACCAGCATCTACCCACGGCTATCTAGCCGCTCCACGTAGCCACCCAGCTACCAACGTCTGCCCATGGCTTCCCAAGCCACAACAAGTAGCTTCCACGCTACCATCTGTCTGTAAGCCCATCTACTAGTAACCCGACCAGCTCAGTCAGCCTTCCTGCTGGTCCCAGTCCGGTTCCTCCAAGTCCACTCACCTCACGGCTCATTAGCTGCACCAAGTAGCTTCCGTGCTACCATCCATCTGCAAGCTCATCTACTGGTACCCCGACCAGCTCAGTCAGCCTACCTGCTGGTCCCAGTCCAGTCCCTCCAAGTTCCTTCTGGTTCTCACTCCAACGTTTCAAGTTTCCAGTTCCAGTCACTCATCACCAAAGGCAGTTCTCACTGCTACCCACTTCTTATATTAAAAGAGCTATTCATGTTACCCATGGTTCCAGTCCAGCTGGCCTCCAGTGATTCCAGTTCATCACCTGAGACAGGTAACTCACTAGCACCAACTGTGACACTAGTCCATTTGGTTCTGACCTGGCTTGTCAACAATGTTGTACTTCTGCATCGTACTCCACTCCAATTCAGAGCATACTAGTACCCATTTTAGGGAACCAAGTCTGAGGGCCAAAACCTGCGTGTCGGATGCAGCTAAGCCCAAACCTCTCTGGGGTTTCCCTGGTGAATACTGCCTGCAGGTTAGACTCCGCTCCTCAGTACTAGGTCTCACCAATCCCGACCGGTTAGTATCCAATATCTATCTTGTGACAGCCAGGTAATAAATTAAATGAATTCCAGTGCTCATCATATAATGCAGTATTCTAGTTACCACCATACAATATAATCCTCTCATCATTAATTACAGTAATCATTACTGAAATATTATTAACACTACTAGAATTATCAAATCAACCCATTCAAAATTAAAATTAACCCCTTTAAAATGACTAGCACCCTCAATATTAATTAATCCCCACCTCATCCATTAACCATACATGTTTATTAATTCCATGATTACCTCACTCAATCTCATCAAAAGAACTCCTTCATCTTAATTAACCATGTGATGAGCTGATGCCATTATATTGTTTGTTCACATACCTTTAGTCTAGCCCATGTCCCTTATATTATTAGTACAATTTAAAAGACTGATTGGTGATAAGGTTAAACTGTTTTGTCCATTATTGAGTTATTTTGGATATAGAAATGTGATGTCATACATCAATGCAATAGGACATTTCTTAGCCATGTGGCTCCACTCACAAGCCACTGCATCATGTAATCTGAAGATACACCAGCAAGCCAAGACTCCACCCTTGCAATAGACTCAGATATGCAGTATCTACTCTCTGAAAGGGAGTGTCAGCCCTGGTGTTAAGCCAAGCCCCGTAGTCAATCTGATAAATTAGTCATTGCTCCAAGAGAAGATTTTGGAATGCAGTGGCACCATATCCCTGGGGGAGAGAGTATGTTATCATCCATAACAACCATAATCATTCAGTCCATTTATTTGAAAAATCCTATTGTTACCCTTTTGCCTGCATCTCATTGTAGAGGCAGTCAGTCCCACACATCCTTGGCAGTTATAGTTTATACTTCAGTGTGTTTAGTTGGTCCTGATCCTGTCACTCTGTGTCCTGGAATACTTCTACTAGCCTGTGCTGGGTTTGTCGATAGCCTAGTCTTTGTGGCTATTCATTATAGCTATTCAGGCTCTGAGCAACTGTTACTCTGTTTGCCCCTGCTGCATTTACCATCTGCAGGCTACTTCACCAATAGCCCTGCTCAGCAACTGTATTTGTCCAGATATGATTGTCTGGTTGCTTCTGTCCAGCTCTGTGATTTACCTTTTCTGGCCCTGATTCCATGGTTTACTATTGAGGCCCCATAGCAATTGCACTACCTGCACCCACTATATCCATAGGCAAGCTAATAGTATAAGAGTAACTGAAGTGGAGAAAGAGACAAGGCAAAGGAGTATGGTTTAAATGGATTGTGGTAGGAAGGAGCAAAATGATGGAGAGGTTTGCCCAAGAGAGCTCCTGATAATTGTCCCTACTGTACAGAGGGTTAAGACATGGTGGCATCCTAAGTACCTACTCTAAGGGAACAATGGGCAGTTGTTATAGGCAGAAGCCCTTCGTAGTGTGAATCTAGGGGTTTTATACAAATTCAGGAGTATCATAACTTTATAACTGGCCACACATCACTGGAAGCAGATTCCAGCTGATGGTTACAACCGTGCAAAACCCTGCTAAAATACTGGTGAATCAGATCTAGACCTTGGGAAAATTTACTAAGTGGCAGGTTCTAAACCCCGACAGTTTGGTGGCGGTTTCTAAAGGACACCCAAACCACTAACTAGTAACTTTAGCCCTGTTCTATTTCTAAAATGTGTTTTGATGGTGGCTTTGCAGTTTTGGCCTTTTAAATCTGTGGATAGCAAAACCACCACCAAACTGCTGGGGTTTAGAACCTGCCTCTTAGTATATTTTGTCCCCTGTCTCAAGTTGTTCAAAACTTGTCTATACAGTTAAAAGCACATTGTTATTGGTTGTGAAAATTACAATCAGTTGACAATGTATGTGTGACACCAGCCAAGAAGCCCCCAAGTATAGGTTGTATCTATCCTTGTCATGCCTGTGAAGTGCACCCTATGCCATCCCAGGGCATAGCATGACAAAGTCCATCCAGATAAAGGGGATCTACAGTAGCAACTACCCTCTTGGCTATTGCTATTGATAGTATCTTGTGCCTCAGTGGCACCCATAGTATGTTGAGCACATAACAGAAAAGAAATATGCCTGCGCTCGGTTTTACCCATATCATACATGGTACCAGCAGCATGGCAATATTAATACCATATATGTATACAAAACAGAAAAACTTTTGCTATCGACGCTAACAATAATATACTGCAAATTTGTGTGTGTGCAGCAAATAAAACAAAGGGGATTTTGTCATGATTTGATCAAAGCACTTAACCCTGCAGCCCAGCATCAAGGGACCCCATTTTTCTGCAGTATATTATTGTTAGCGCCGATAGCAAAAGTTTTTCTGGTATGTTGAGCACATGCTGGAGGTGATTACATATCTCAGAACAGTTTACAGCTGCACTTCAGTTCTTTGTCATGTCCCATTATAAGACATAGCTCTAAAGGCAGACTGCTTATTAAGCATGCTACACCCAGCATTGTCCTGCGAGCTGCACACTAATCCTGGGCACGTGTTGTGATTACTGCATGTCCTTTGTACAACAGATTCTTCCTTGATACCTTGATTTCTTTATGTTTGGAGCTCTCATTGTGTGTAGAGAGCATTACCATTTAGGAATCTGTCCATTTTCCCAGCATTTCCCTGCAGTTGCATTAGTTCAGATTTTGGAACTAGCTAAAGACAATTAACTCATTATCTAAACCATCTATTGAAGCAACCAAGACAGAGATGAAATGCGGGGAAGGGGGGTGATGACGCTGATATGTGAGGATGTGAAGATGATGACACTTGGGGATGTTAATACATGGAAAAAAAGATGTCATATGGGCAGCATTAGGCATTCTCCCACCTGTAAAGCAATGTGGAAGAAGTCTCACTAGATGCATTGGGGGCCCCCAAAATGTTGCTGTGGGGCCCACTAAGATCTAATTACACCTCTGAGCTCATCCATATACTGAGTACTGAATCATCTCCCACCAGCGACTCATCACTGCATGCTACATCAAGCTTCAATGAGTTTCCTCACCTATGCCCCTGTTATTACTATTACCCAGTCATGTGTTACACTATAGTAATGTTAGCTGATATGTACTGTACTGATACTGTTATAGGGAAATATTTCTATGTTTACCCTGTATAGTGCCATGGACACTTTGTGACACCTTATAAATTAATAATAATAATATTAGTAAATAAATGAAAAAATCATTACCTATGTATACTCTAAGGGGTCAATCCAATTAGGTGTGAATTGCGAGTAGCAAGTTTGTTTCAGTGAAACTCGATGCCATTGCACAAAAGCGTGTACCTGAGAATTTTCTAATCCAAATAAAAATGCCTATTTGTGGTAGTCGCAGCGGAGGTTTGCAAATTGACTGCCAAATGAGATGTGAGAGAAGTGCATAAAAAAGTGGGGAGACCATCCTGGACCCCCCAAAATTGATAATTTTATTATCAGGACAGTATAGAAGGCTGTTTGTAGGTATTAGCAAAGTACTGAATGTTTTTTAATGGTATCAAATGGCTGATTTGTGCCTTTTTCAAAAAAGGCAAAACATTTTTTTAAAAATATTTTTTTGTTTAATCTCAAACAAATTAAATGAAAAATGCAAAATAAACTAGGAAAAAAGGTGATTTGGGCTACTTTGACGGCACTTTGAAAAATAATAATATTTTTATGTTTTTTCAATTTTTTAATTAAAAAATATTGTAATTAAATTTGGGGTGCCTACTTTGAGGGCACTTTAAAAATTGTAAAAAAGTAATAAAAAAAAATATTTTTTAATTAAAAAATACTATCATTAAATTTGGGATGCCTACTTTAAGGACACTTTAAAAAATTGTAAAATATTATTAAACAAATATTTTTCAAATAAAAACATACTGTGATTAAATTTGGGGTGCCTAAACTAACAATAAAGTTGATTGGGGTAATTTGAGGCCATTTTTTTAACACCAAAACATGACTAATTAAGCTAATTGTTAACTTCCACTTGCCTAATTAGTCATTAGCGGTGGTGTCCAAGGGGTTCAACATGGTGTCCCGACATTTTAACCTTAAAATAAAGATTTTCCTTTCTATCTCTCTCCCTCAGGGAGATGAAATGGAAAAATGTGAACTCACTCTTCAGTGCGAGTTGCTAATTGCATTGTGAATTCGAAGAGAAAACTGCAATTTGCACCTAATTGAATTGACCCCTGAATTTAATTTCATACAAAATGAAATTGATATGCATCTGACAAGCCATGTATTGACATATGTTCTGTTGAAAGTTTACAAGGACTGCAGGATTATACTTGTTATTGCAAAGATCGTGCAGTCACCATTGGTTGTGCAAATTTACTACTACTGATAGAAGTAATGCATTGTCCTTCTGCAGGGGAATCTTCATTAAAATTTTGGAAATTCTACACTTTGCTACAGCAGACATCTGTTGCTCTAAATAGTTAGCTGCATTGGTTTCTTGCTAGAGTGCATATATAGTGGACAATTCTTATTTATTTAATTATTTTACATTTATTGCCCTTGATGCTTAAAAAGCTTAGGGATCTAAAAGCATCCCACTTTGGCATGTAGCAATTCCCAGATTATATTTATTGCAAAATGAAATTGCTTCTAAGAACCCACTATGATTTCCAGAATGGATGACCAAAATTCACTTGTCAATGTCACCCTTAAGTGCTTATTTTTGCTCATAGACCAACCACACATACTTGAGGGACCTGATCCAGTGAAAGAACACAACAGCTACTGAGGTAATTCCTTTCATACAGTTTTTACAATGATGAAACACTGCCCCTTACTGAAGTTTGGATTTTTTCAACTTGATGCATCTGGGTGTAAGATCACAATGGTATGCAGATTGTTGTTACCCGTAACATTCATGAACTAATTGCTAAGTGAAAAAATAAAGATTTTCATTCCCCAAATAATGTTACCTCTTAATAATTTATTGCAAATAATGGTCAATGTATAATAAAAAGTGGTTTGTGTTTTAATTGCAGTTCTATGTTTTCAGTGCAAACCAGGGGCTTATCTATAATGGGTGTAGGGTGTGTGGTATACACAGGCCCCTGGGTCCAGGGGGGGCCAACACCGCACACCCTGCACCCATTTATTAAATACTTACCTCTGCGGAGTCCTGCATTGGTGGTACCATACCTCTACAAATTGCCTGGAAAATGCCCGCCTTGGCCATTTTCCCGGTGTTCTGTGAACAGTGAGGTGATCTGCGCATGTGCAGTAGACTCTGGCATAGCACTAGAGTCTACTCTAGTGCCCAAAGTCTGCGGCACTCAGTGTGCTGCTGGCAGCCAGGTGGAGAGGAGGGGCCCCCAGATGGAGACTGCACACGGGCCCCCTCCTCTCCTAATACACTCCTGGTGCAAACTGTACTTGCCTAATTTTCTTTTTTATCCCCTACAGTAGAAACCCAGAGAGGAGATGCAGTTGACAGCTGAAGGGTTTGGGCCAGGTGCCTCTGTCATTAGACCTCATCCTTCATGGCATAATACCAGGAATTGTGGGTCTATTAGCAGGGGGCAGAGCAAAAAGCAGGTAATTCTTATATAATTGTATCATATTGACCCTGCCCCCTCCATATAGACCTGAGAATTGCAGCATTATACTTCCCATCCTGCCCAGTTTACAAGGAAGTGGGTGGGATGCATGTGGACCACACGCTCTTTTTCATGAACATTTGGGAGTCTCCCAGATGTTCTGGGAGACTAAGTATGGTTCAGTAACAACAATCCCTTGTAATGTTTGCAGTGCATATAGACCTACAGTAGGGGCTGTATTCACTAAAATTCAGGTTTTTAGAAGTGGAGCTGTTGACCATAGCAACCAATCAGATTTAACTTTTCATTTATTTACACCTTCTAGAAGATAATAGCTAGAATCTGATTGGTTGCTATGGACAACATCTCCACTTCTAAAAACCCACACTTTAGTAACTATACCCCTTAGAGAGAGCTATGTGAGTGGCTGACTGCAATTCCCCTTAATGTTTACAATGTCTATAGTCCTTGTAATATAATGTGTATATCCATACTGCATATGAAACTGCCATAGTGTCAGGGTAGTTTGTGGTCAATTGTATTTGCTTTTTAACAATTATATTGATAGAAATGTTGAAATATATCAAGGGTTTTAACAAGGTACAGGAGGGAAACATTCTTCAAAGGAAGAGTAGCATTAGAACACGAGGACATTCAGTGACACTGGGTTCAGGGGAAAATTAGGAAAAAATTACTTCATAGAAATAGTAGTGGATAAGTGGAGTAGCCACCAATCAGTGTTGGTAGAGGCTAATACAGTAGAGCAATATTTAAACATGCTTGGGATAGACATAAAAATATCCTTACAAAAACAATAACATGCCCCCTTCCTCCCACAGACAACCCTTAGGCTTTGGGTTTCGAGGAAATAGTTATTATTATTATTATTGTTAGACTTTATCAGGCACCACAGGTGGACCGCAGTACTGTACAGAGGGGAAACAAAAAAAAAGTACAATACAGTAAACCGTACAATATATTGACAATACTTCCCGGTATGAGTCAGAAACTTCTTCTATAGAGTCATTGTTTTCTTTATCACAAATATTTATACATAAATTTAGATCAATAACTTACAGAGAACAACAAATATGTTAGTTGTAGTACAGCTAGACAAAAGAACATGGCTGGAATCTTAGTGTGATAATCTCAATATATACTGTAATTGTACTGAAATAAAATTACTATTTACTGAGATATATTTACAATGTGGTAACATCAACTGAATAAATACATAAAACATTAAAATGACTGAATATTATGTGACAATCTTATATAAAAAATTAATTGATCTGTTTGTTTGTCTGTCCGGTTATGCATTTGGAAACCCCTGCACCTATTGGGGTGAAACCAATGCAAGGTGGTCCAGTTGGATATTGGCTGGGTTGTAGTGGGGTTAGGGTCCTGGTTGGACTCCTGTTGGTGTATGCTGGGCAGAACTTTGACCCGGGGAGTCTGTTCTGAGCCTTCCACTGGATGGATTTGGACAAAAACTTCACAGAGTGGTAATATTGAATCCCAGAAGACATACAAGGGTTTTGAGGTCCTGGATGGACCTCCCATTGGTGTACACTGGGCAGAACTTTGACCCGGGGAGCCTGTTCTGGGACTTCCACTGGATGGATTTAAATGAAAACTTCACAGAAGGGTGGCAATTTGTCTGAGATGCCTGGCAATTGGTCTAGGATCTATCTTAATAAATTGAAGATTAGTTCACAGTCGGACCTCCCATTGGTGTTCGCTGGGCAGAACTTTGACCCAGGGAGCCTGTTCTGTGCCTTCTACTGGATGGTTTTGGATGAAAACTTCACAGAGGGGTGGCAATTGGGCAGGAATGCCTAACTTATTCATTTAAAGAATTAAACCCAAGCAACGCCGGGTACTTCAGCAAATATTTAATATATGTATTATATGTATTACAATGAAACCATTTTTATTAGACGGTTTATTAATTTCCTAAAAGCTTTTTTTACATCCCTGTTTCTAAAGGTATAAATAAAAGGGTTAATCATAGGTGTAAATGCTGTGTACATAAAAGCAAGATATTTGTCATAATGGTTTCCTTTTGGTTTGACATATACAATGGTGCCTGTTCCATAAAATAGGCCAGCTACGATGAGATGAGTTGAACAAGTGGAAAGTGCTTTCTGTTTTCCTTCCTCACTCTTTATCTTATAAACAGTCATTATTATGTGGATGTAAAGTCCTATGATTGTAATAAAAGTCAAAGCACCATTTAATATAGCAACTGCACTTGTAGATATAGTGCTAATAAAGGGATCAGAACAAGCCAAGTTCTGCAGTGGAGCCAAGTCACAGAAGAAGTGGTCGATCACATTAGGACCACAGAATTCCAGCTGTGCTGTGATAACGACAGGGACAAAAATAGTAGCAAATCCAATTATCCATGGTAAAAGAGCCAACTTTAAACAAAAAGTAGGTGTCATTATAGCTAAGTAGTGTAAGGGATTATTAATAGCCAGATGTCGGTCAAAGACCATTACTACAAGAAGGTAACATTCAGTTGCACCCAAGGAAAGGAATACATATATTTGAGTGAAGCATTCATTAAAATAAATAATATTATTAGCTGCAAATAAATTGGCTAAAAGTTTTGGGACAATGATAGACACAAGCATAATTTATAAAATAGAGAATACACAAATAAAAAAATAAATGACAGTATGAAGAGAAGGTTCTACTCTAACGAGGACAATGACAGTAACATTACCCATTATACATGTAATGTAGGTCAGTAGAAAAACAAAGACAAGTAGATTCTCAAATTGGTGCAATTCATTAAAAGCCAATAAAATAAAATATTTGACCACAGTTTTGTTAGTTTCCAACATGTTTCTGATAAGAAAAAGTACCTGGGTGAAAAAGGTCAGGTTCCACAATTAATATGTAAAGAATGAATATTAAATATTTGTCATTTGTATGCC
This sequence comes from Taudactylus pleione, assembly GCA_031769625.1. NCBI lineage: Eukaryota > Metazoa > Chordata > Amphibia > Anura > Myobatrachidae > Taudactylus > Taudactylus pleione. The sequence continues at coordinate 3,265,877 of JAUIMM010000586.1, forward strand.
TTTATTCCAATATTTAACTAAATACAAAGCAGTTATATTTTATACTATACTGTACCTTATATTCCAGAAGTCAACTTTTAGTTTTGCAACCAACATGTAATTTTACTACTAATGTTTTTTATGTAATGTTATCATAATGATTATTATTATTATTATTATTATTACTATCATAGTCATCATCATTAACAGTATACATTATATAATTCATATAAAACAACAGAAATTGCATTTAACCCCTATGTTGAGACCATTTCTTGATGTTTGCTCTCACCACAGACCAACATCAATATCAGTATTTTTTTTCCAGAAGACATTGCATTGTTTTGGTTCTTCTAACATGGCAATTAAAATTTTACCAAAATTGGTAAACATATTTTTTTTTAATTGAAATTACAAGTAAGTGAACTAAAAGTAGATGTGTTTTATTTTTTTTATAAACCTCACGGAGAGGGGCTATAATGTGCCCTCACCCATCTGTGGAATTTTTTTTCCATAGCATAGGGTGGTATTGGTAGGTGATCATCTGTGGAAATCTCAGATTTTTCATTAGAACAAAGTTTTATTGTTTGGTGACCTCAGGTTATTACTTGACAATAGTTGCTAAGGGGACACATAATTGGAAAGAGGGAACTCCACTCTGTAAAATATAGGTGTCCTAAGTTTATAGGAGCAATTATGGGGGTAAAAGGTCACATCTATAAATGGAAAATGTATATTTTCTGTAGAGCAAGGTAATATCATCAGTTAAACCCAGGTTATAATCATAACATAGCTGGAAGGGGGACACATCATTTCAAAGAGGGGATGTACAATGTGTGCAGATTGTATTATGGGGGTGATAGGACATGTATGTTTTCTGTAGTGTAGGGTGATGTTGTATAGTGGTGGATGCTGCTGCATCTCCTCTTGCACCTGTTGCCAGAGTCGCTTCTCAGATAATATGCAAATGCTGATATCAGCCTTGCCCTAGTTCAGTAACCTGTGCCCGAATGTGCAAGCACCAAGATGCCCACTTTCAGTGCATGATGTAACATCACCAGTGATTCTTGACAAGCCACCATTGGCACAAAATCGCTTGCACCATATAAACTTGCACCAGCTCTGCATCTGACTATGGCCTCTGTGGCTGAGGCTGACAATGCAGCTGCTTTCACTTCTATTGTGTTCAATTCAGGACACCTACTAGGCCCGCCCAGAAATGACCACCACTTTACTGCTCCTGATACCATCTGTCTTGATTGTAACATTGTCTTTGTGTGCACACTCTGTGTAATGCATGCATCATAGGCATTTACTGAACAATTCCTGCATGCGTGGTGGCAACTATGTGAGCATCATCATTGCGTTCTAATAGCATGCACCTCTGAATCAGGCACAAAAAGTTCTAAGTGATGCCATCATTTGAAATAGTGCAGTATAAGGGTTATTATCTGGTGATTACACTGATCGACAGGCAATGACTTTTAGTTTAAAATTGGGGACTCCCCTCTTTCAAACAATGGTGCTCCCACCTTTCTAGGGTCCAGATCTTGGGGAACAGAGCATATATGGTTTTACATTATCTAACTGCATTATAAAGCATATTCTTTTTCACTAATCTCATGTACAGTAATCATACATGCAAGTCAGCATCGCTACATAGAGCCCACAACTCTTCATCACTGATCACTATCGGCTTGGGGTAAGTACATTTTGCTTTATTAATATTGGGTCCTTCGCTACATTTGATGAGTGGGATTCCTGGGGGTCTATTCATTATGTTAATTATAGGACCCCGATAATAAACATGCTAACCCGCCACAACTGCCGAATCAATTAATCCAGAAATAAGCTGTCTCCCCAAATCGCTTCCCTGCTCCTTTCAGAGCAGTGAGACAAGTGCGCATACATGACCTACAAGTCAAGCATGTGCACAAGAGCCCTGACGTCCATTAGAAGGAGCCGGACAGGGGCGGTGGGATTCGAAAGGATCCCTCTTCGCAACCCGGGACTCCTTCCCATAGGAAAGGATGGGGAATGCTCCTGCAGTAAAGCTCAGAAAATATTGTATTTTTGGAGCATGATTAACTGTCCCCCGTACTTGTGTATGGGGACAGCGAGCCATTCCCATAAGCAGGAAATATCTGTGATACTAGTGTATGGGGACAGCGGGCCATTCCGGTAAGCAGGAGAAATCTGTGATACTAGTGTATGGGGACAGCGGGCCATTCTGGTAAGCAGGAGATATCTGTGATACTAGTGTATAGGGACAGCGGGCCATTCTGGTAAGCAGGAGATATCTGTGATACTAGTGTATGGGGACAGCGGGCCATTCTGGTAAGCAGGAGATATCTGTGATACTAGTGTATGGGGACAGCGGGCCATTCTGGTAAGCAGGAGATATCTGTGATACTAGTTTATGGGGACAGCGGGCCATTCTGGTAAGCAGGAGATATCTGTGATACTAGTGTATGGGGACAGCGGGCCATTCCGGTAAGCAGGAGATATCTGTGATATCTCCTGCTTTACCCTTTTGATGAATGGCCCAAAAACTTACTTTCTACACTTGCAGGTGAAAATGTTAATTTTCAACTGCTGTTGAAGACATTAAGTGATGATGAATAGACCACTAGGTCTGCAATGTTACATCATATGTGGATGACACTTTCCTCTTATCTGCAGCAAAGGGGTTACTTAGTTTAGTTCAAGGTAAATAAATAGTAAGAAAAATAACTAAATTGAAATAAGTTGCAATAATTTTAGAAGACAATTGACAATTATACTTTTGTAACTCAAATATACTGTATATATTATTTTTAAACAACAATGACTATGATGTGAGTAGTAGTCAGGAGAGTCGTTACACACAATGCTTGCAACTTCCTTGAGAACTGACATTTAGAAACACTACAAACAATAGAAAGTGATGTATATTCACTTTATTATGATACTTATTGTCATATTATAAATATGGGTTGGGTACGGGATGCCTGTGCTTGGGATCCCAGAGGTCAGAATCCCGATGCTGGTATCCCGACAGGGTTAGAATACTGACACCTGTCGGGAAGTATCCTACCCCTAAATCTAACCCACAGTCTAACCCTACCCCTCCCCTGCCTAATCTGAACCTTCCCTCCACCTGCAGCCTAAACCTAACCTCCCTCCCCACAGCCTAACCCTCCCCCTAGTGCCCAACCCTAACCCCCATACTTACAGTTGGGATGTTGCCAGTCGTGCTGCTGGCATCAGGATTCTGATTATTGTCAGGATTCTGGCACCAGCATTCTCAGTTCCTGCATCCCGACCCTCAGGATTTAAACTACATCCCTGTAAACATACCGAGATCTTACACAGTGCTTATCAAAACTGTGCAAACTGTACAGCATTACTTTAGGACATTTTGTATCTTATTTGACTTGTTATAACGGTCAGTCATACTGGAGAAATAACTGTATTTAGAGATAAGTGTGTGGAGGGGGAAAGCACATAAGGCACATAATGTGTTTTTGTTTAAATAATTACATCCAGTTTAATTTAAATACAAACAAATGTGTGCACTGCTTTAAGTAGACATAAACTAGGTACGATTCTTGTAGATATTGAGCACTGGTTCATACCTACTGTATGTGAGGTTAGTCATCATCTCATCTGCTAAATAAGTGTAAAAAGAACGATATAAAAGTTATCTTCAGCACGCCCTATTTCTCTCATGTTAATGCACATTAACAGAATAACTGTATTTAAAACTTGTGGAAAACGTATTAAAGACACATCACTACAAGTGCCTCAAGCTGTCATACATTTTTATGCAAAAACAAATTTAGGATTGAGCCCTAAAGGTGGAAAAAAAACATAGATCTGAATGTGGAATTTTTTTTTTTTTAAATGTTTCACCTTAACCACTTAGTAACAATATGACTGACCTGCATATCTGAAAATATTTAAACCCAAAATGATTTAAACTCTTCTTCCTTACAACATACAGTATGCTGCTTTTAAGGGAAATCCTATATCATGACTTTGGCTGTTTTTAGCAAATTAAAGAAAACCGAATCCGAACCAAAACACTTGAGGGTGGTTTTTCCAAATCCAAAACTATAACATTTGATGGTGCTTTTGCCAAAACTGAAATCAAAACAGGGGGGTCCATGCACATCTCTAGTTATTGTATTTTATACAATTATTGAAGTCTGTTCATGCTTATTTGCATCACAGTTGTGACGTTAGATGTGACAAGTAGTCTGTGCTTTAGCTAGAATGACACGTAAGCTGGGTACACACTACACAATGTAACATATGATGCCATGGTCATCCCAATTTCACTAAATCGCAGAACACATGATATAGTGTGTACACCCTCGGCGGTCTTCCAAATGACGACACAATGTATTCTATCGGGGGATTATATCTAAGTAATCATTTCTCCTGTACACACTATGGGGTATATTTACTAAAGTGAGAGTTTATAGAAATGGAGATGTTGCCCATAGCAACCAATCAGATTCTAGCTATTATATTTTAGAAGGTGCTAGTTAAATGTTAAGTAGAATATGATTGGTTGCTATGGGCAACATCTCCATTTCTAAAAACTCTCACTTTAGTAAATATACCCCCATGTGTAGTGCTATGTACATACTACATGATGTGTGCCACAGTACATTGCATCATCCCATCTCACGTGCAGCACAGCAGATGAGACGATGCGATGAATGATGGCCGGGAACGATGGATTGTGCATACACACTGTATGATATATTGTACTGATCCACTTAGAGACAATATATTGGAGGATAGATCATATAGTGTGTACCCAGCTTTAGGCTAGTTGTGTATTTAAAATCAAATAAATGACATTGGTTTCTATTTAGCAGAAAACTTAACACTACCTGTTGCTCATTCATAAAATAATGCATTTTTCCATCTGCTACATGGTGCTATAACTGCAAGTAAACCACAAAATAATATTTTTTAAGTAGCTAGTTACTTAGCATTAATTGTAAAGTTATTGTATGGAAAAGTTTACCTTAAGAGCAAACTGAATTTGTTGTATGCATACCTATGTTACAGTGTTATATAATCAAATTAATTATACTTGCAATTTATTGCAAATAAAAAAAATCCTTGTTCATATTAGTCCAAACATTGAAGTTAATATGCCTGAGGTGCAGGTTCTGTTATTTATACCTTAGAAGAGACAATTGGTAAAGGATTTAAAAAAAAATTATTCTGTTGTAGATTCAGCAGCGATAGAGCCATGTAATGTAACTGAACCTTATATACCCATTATTATAATGTGTGCAAAGGCAATATTTTACACAAGGGAGAATTGTTCTCATTGACACCTGAAATAGCTCTCATTATACATTAAATATGGTATTTAATTATGAACCAGTCTTAATAAGGCCCTTATTGGATTTACATTTTTCTCTACCACAGTAAAATTTGTTGAATATTATGGTAGTACTGTGATCTATGAATAATTTAATTGCACTAAATCAAACACTAACAATACATTTGATTACACAAGCATTGTTGTATCCAGTCAAACTGAACCTAGAAATTAATTTACCTTTTATTCTTACCTCATAGAAATACATCTTCATAAATTCCAAACTGGTTAAAATAATGGTACAATTTTTTTTTTACCTTAAATAGTAATATAGTAAGTGAATAGTAGAGATTTTTTTAACCCTCTCGTTTTTGAGTTTTGTTTTCCACAGTGCCACATAATAGAGTGAATATACAGTATATGTGTGTATATATATATATATATATGTATATATATATAATCCAGAACGGGTGGCACTCACATGTAATGTAGACAAATGTTAGGTGCCCTCCGGTGAAGCTCCTCAGCAGGGGCTCCAATATATATACGGTCCGGCGGCACTCAATGCAAATAAAACTCAGACAGCAGATGTTTAGATCAACGTTTCGATGTTACACCATCGTCATCAGGATTAAAAGACATACAAACAATACACTTACTTATACCCCCACCTGTCAGCGTGCATGAAGACAGCTTCCGGGTCCGTCCCGGTGGCGCCCACCAATGACGTCACCCACGTGACCCGTTGCCATAACTATAGTGCAAACATTCAAACAAAATTACATTTACGGACAAGAAAAAATGGTTACAAGGTAACACATAATAATACCATTATAAACATCGTCCTGTAGATACAACAAAACAACGTACATAATCCACAAAAATGTTGCACTAAGGCTGTCATAAATAAACGTCATATTGTACCTCTAATAATCATCGTATCTACAACACAAATGGACTGCACATATATGATTGAACACTAGTGTAGACAGTATTAGCCTAAATCACTCACAAACATATAACAGAGACAGAACAGCATATATCATACACCTTAAACGATTTAGTAAAGAACGCCTATATACCTATCGCAGTTCCTCTAGCAATGGCATGTAACTAACTCTGCAACCAGTTTGGATATTATACCCATAACAGACAAGTCAAAGCCAACCAGTATTACCAGTAAGGAGAGTATGTCAAAATATTAAGGATGAAAATTGGCAAAAAGTCAGAGACTTCCAAATCAATGCCATTCCTTAAAGCTGTGATGAATACAGTGTAGTACTCCAAATGTCCCTTCACAAAAAACAATGCAAACCAAGATTATCATTTAACCCTTTAGGGTGTAAAGTACCTAGCCTAAAAATCCACTGGGATTCACACTGCAACAGCCTTGTAGACCGGTCTCCACCCCGAACATGTGGTGGGATATGGTCAATGAGAATATAGCGTAATACTGATAAGTTGTGTCCTGCTTGTAAAAAGTGTCTAGCGACCGGCTGGTCACTAGACCCAGTGTTAATCGCAGCCCGAATGGCAGATCGATGAAGCGCCATACGTTCGCGTAAAGTCCTGTCAGTCTTGCCGACATATCCTAATCCACAGGGGCAAGTGATTAAATAAATCACATACCTAGTCGTACAACTCAGCCTATGTCTTATATTATAACGCTTGCCACTGTGGGGGTTTACAAAAGAATCGCCTGTGGTCAAAAACCTACACGTTAGACAATTAAGGCATTTAAAGCATCCATTCTTTGGCCTCATGAAATTACGTTCCTCATTTTGATTTTTATTTATATTTAGGCCACTGCTCACATCGGTCTTGACTACCCAATCCCGAATATTCTTGCCTCGTGTATAACAGGACATAATCATGGTGTCAATGAGATTGAGGTCCGGATCATTTTGTACAATAGGCCAAAGCCGTTTCGATAGTGTGTTAATCATAGGGCTAAAGGAATTATAGTGGTTAACCCACGGCATGCGCTTACATTGATTAGAGGTTGTTCTAGAGCACAATAATTGATCTCGTGGAATATTCATGGCCCTATCCTTGGCCACTAACAGAGAATCCTTATGGTATCCCCGAGACAAAAATCTGTTAGTCATTTCATCCATCTTAGCACTAGCTATCTCAGCATCATTGCAGATGCGCTTAGCACGTAAGAATTGTGAATATGGTAAGCCGTATTTAAGGGGCTTGGGATGAAAGCTATCAGCATGGAGCAGCGAATTTCTATCGGTGGGTTTACTGTAAAGGGAAGTACCCACAACACCATTCCGATTACACACCTCCACATCCAAAAAAGTGACGCAATCTGCTCTGAGGTTGTATGTGAACTTAATGGGGCTCGTACTATTATTGTGGCCTTCCATGAACTCTATGAATTCATTACGTGTACCCGTCCAAATTATAAATATGTCATCTATGTAACGAGCGTATAAATGTATACGCTCAGATACAAAAGATGAAGAAAAAAAGATATTACGTTCCTCCATGAACATATACGCATTGGCGTACGATGGGGCCACATTCGACCCCATCGCACAGCCAATGCATTGCAAATACAACTTCCCCGCATACATAAAGTAGTTACATGTGAGTATCATGTTCAATAGTTGGACCACTAACTCCACATCCGGACCCTTGTATAATGGATTACCTTCTATCAATCTACGTACTCCCTCAATACCAGACTCATTAGGTATAATCGTATACAAATTAGAGATGTCTACACTACATAATAGACTGTCTGGCGGAATATTACCAATAGTCAAAAGCTTATTCAAAAAAGCGGTAGTATCCATCACAAAATCAGGATGGCCAGTTACACAGGGTTGCAACAAAGAATCCAGGTACACAGAGACACATTGAAACAATGATCCCCGTGCCGAGATAATCGGTCGGCCGGGGGGATTGTCCAAGTTCTTGTGCACCTTGGGCAGCGTGTACATTATAGGAATGATAGGGAATTTAGGCACAAGGTAGTCACAGAGTTCCTGAGGAATGGTACCCAAACCCACAGCATGTTGCAAGCACGATAACAAATCAGCCTTATAACGTGTAGTAATGTGTCTCTGTGTACCTGGATTCTTTGTTGCAACCCTGTGTAACTGGCCATCCTGATTTTGTGATGGATACTACCGCTTTTTTGAATAAGCTTTTGGCTATTGGTAATATTCTGCCAGACAGTCTATTATGTAGTGTAGACATCTCTAATTTGTATACGATTATACCTAATGAGTCTGGTATTGAGGGAGTACGTAGATTGATAGAAGGTAATCCATTATACAAGGGTCCGGATGTGGAGTTAGTGGTCCAACTATTGAACATGATACTCACATGTAACTACTTTATGTATGCGGGGAAGTTGTATTTGCAACGCATTGGCTGTGCGATGGGGTCGAATGTGGCCCCATCGTACGCCAATGCGTATATGTTCATGGAGGAACGTAATATCTTTTTTTCTTCATCTTTTGTATCTGAGCGTATACATTTATACGCTCGTTACATAGATGACATATTTATAATTTGGACGGGTACACGTAATGAATTCATAGAGTTCATGGAAGGCCACAATAATAGTACGAGCCCCATTAAGTTCACATACAACCTCAGAGCAGATTGCGTCACTTTTTTGGATGTGGAGGTGTGTAATCAGAATGGTGTTGTGGGTACTTCCCTTTACAGTAAACCCACCGATAGAAATTCGCTGCTCCATGCTGATAGCTTTCATCCCAAGCCCCTTAAATACGGCTTACCATATTCACAATTCTTACGTGCTAAGCGCATCTGCAATGATGCTGAGATAGCTAGTGCTAAGATGGATGAAATGACTAACAGATTTTTGTCTCGGGGATACCATAAGGATTCTCTGTTAGTGGCCAAGGATAGGGCCATGAATATTCCACGAGATCAATTATTGTGCTCTAGAACAACCTCTAATCAATGTAAGCGCATGCCGTGGGTTAACCACTACAATTCCTTTAGCCCTATGATTAACACACTATCGAAACGGCTTTGGCCTATTGTACAAAATGATCCGGACCTCAATCTCATTGACACCATGATTATGTCCTGTTATACACGAGACAAGAATATTCGGGATTGGGTAGTCAAGACCGATGTGAGCAGTGGCCTAAATATAAATAAAAATCAAAATGAGGAACGTAATTTCATGAGGCCAAAGAATGGATGCTTTAAATGCCTTAATTGTCTAACGTGTAGGTATTTGACCACAGGCGATTCTTTTGTAAACCCCCACAGTGGCAAGCATTATAATATAAGACATAGGCTGAGTTGTACGACTAGGTATGTGATTTATTTAATCACTTGCCCCTGTGGATTAGGATATGTCGGCAAGACTGACAGGACTTTACGCGAATGTATGGCGCTTCATCGATCTGCCATTCGGGCTGCGATTAACACTGGGTCTAGTGACCAGCCGGTCGCTAGACACTTTTTACAAGCAGGACACAACTTATCAGTATTACGCTATATTCTCATTGACCATATCCCACCACATGTTCGGGGTGGAGACCGCTCTACAAGGCTGTTGCAGTGTGAATCCCAGTGGATTTTTAGGCTAGGTACTTTACACCCTAAAGGGTTAAATGATAATCTTGGTTTGCATTGTTTTTTGTGAAGGGACATTTGGAGTACTACACTTTATTCATCACAGCTTTAAGGAATGGCATTGATTTGGAAGTCTCTGACTTTTTGCCAATTTTCATCCTTAATATTTTGACATACTCTCCTTACTGGTAATACTGGTTGGCTTTGACTTGTCTGTTATGGGTATAATATCCAAACTGGTTGCAGAGTTAGTTACATGCCATTGCTAGAGGAACTGCGATAGGTATATAGGCGTTCTTTACTAAATCATTTAAGGTGTATGATATATGCTGTTCTGTCTCTGTTATATGTTTGTGAGTGATTTAGGCTAATACTGTCTACACTAGTGTTCAATCATATATGTGCAGTCCATTTGTGTTGTAGATACGATGATTATTAGAGGTACAATATGACGTTTATTTATGACAGCCTTAGTGCAACATTTTTGTGGATTATGTACGTTGTTTTGTTGTATCTACAGGACGATGTTTATAATGGTATTATTATGTGTTACCTTGTAACCATTTTTTCTTGTCCGTAAATGTAATTTTGTTTGTATGTTTGCACTATAGTTATGGCAACGGGTCACGTGGGTGACGTCATTGGTGGGCGCCACCGGGACGGACCCGGAAGCTGTCTTCATGCACGCTGACAGGTGGGGGTATAAGTAAGTGTATTGTTTGTATGTCTTTTAATCCTGATGACGATGGTGTAACATCGAAACGTTGATCTAAACATCTGCTGTCTGAGTTTTATTTGCATTGAGTGCTGCCGGACCGTATATATATATATATTTATATATATATATACACACACACAGTCAGGTCCATAAATATTGGGACATTGACAGAATTTTCATATTTTGGCCTCTATTCACCACCACAATGGCTTTGAGATGAAACAAACAAGATGTGCTTTAACTGCAGACTTTCAGATTTAATTTGAGGGTAATTACATCCAAATCAGGTGACTGGTGTAGGAATTACAATGGTTTCTATATGTGCCTCCCACTTTTTAAGGGGCCAAAAGTAATGGGACTATCAACTCAAAAGCTATTTCATGGACATGTGTGGGCTATTCCCTCATTATTTCATTATCAATTAAGCAGGTAAAAGGTCTGGAGTTGATTCTATGTGTGACATTTGCATTTAGAATCAGTTGCTGTTGATTCTCAATATGAGATCCAAAGAGCTGTCACTATCAGTGAAGCAAGCCATCATTAGGCTGAAAAATCAAAATAAACCTATCAGAGAGATAGCAAAAACATTAGGTGTGGCCAAATCAACTGTTTGGAACATTTTTAAAAAGAAAGAAGGCACCGGAGAGCTCAGCAACACCAAAAGACCCAGAAGACCACAGAAAACAACTGTGGTGGATGACAGAAGAATTATTTCCCTGGTGAAGAAAAACCCCATTCACAACAGTTGGCCAAATCAAGAACACTGTCCAGGAGGTAGGTGTATATGTGTCAAAGTCAACAATCAAGAGAAGACTTCACAAGAGTGAATATAGAGGGTTCACCACAAGATGTAAACCATTGGTGAGCCACAAAAACAGGAAGACCAGATTAGAGTTTGCCAAACAACATCTAAAAAAGTCATTACAGTTCTAGAACAACATCCTATGGACAGATGAGACAAAGATCAACTTGTACCAGAGTGATGGGAAGAGAAGAGTATGGAGAAGGAATGGAACTGCTCATGATCCAAAACATACCACCTCATCAGTGAAGCATGGTGGTGGTAATGTCATGGCGTGGGCATGTATGGCTGCCAATGGAACTGGTTCCCTTGTATTTATTGATGATGTGACTGCTGACAAAAGCAGCAGAATGAATTCTGAAGTGTTTCTGGCAATATTATATGCTCATAATCAGTAAAATGCTTCAGAACTCATTGGACGGCGCTTCACAGTGCAGATGGACAATGACCCATAGCATACTGCAAAAGCAACCAAAGAGTTTTTTAAGGCTAAAAAGTGGAATGTTATGCAATGGCCAAGTCAATCCCCTGACCTGAATCCGATTGAGCATGCATTTCACTTGATGAAGACAAAACTGAAGGGAAAATGCCCCAAGAACAAGCAGGAACTAAAGACATTTGCAGTAGAGGCCTGGCAGAGCATCACCAGGGATGAAACCCAGCATCTGGTGATGTCTATGCGTTCCAGACTTCAGGCTGTAATTGCCTGCAAAGGTTTTGCAACAAAGTATTAAAAAGTGAAAGTTAGATTCAGGATTGTTTAGTTTGTCCCATTACTTTAGGCCCCTTAAAAAGTGGGAGGCACATATAGAAACCATTGTAATTCCTACACCATTCACCTGATTTGGATGTAATTACCCTCAAATTAAATCTGAAAGTCTGCAGTTAAAGCACATCTTGTTTGTTTCATTTCAAATCCATTGTGGTGGTGAATAGAGGCCAAAATATGAAAATTCTGTCAATGTCCCAATATTTATGGACCTGACTGTATATAGAGAGAGAGAGTCCATAAGGTCCAGCACTCTCAAAACAAGGTGAATGCTCTGGTACACATCCCCATGGAAGATAGATAAACCATAGAATATGCAGGACGGCACTCAGTTAGACTCCATCAACATTTAACATATCACAGCATAACTTTGCTCCTTGTCAATGTTTCAGTGCTTGGGCATTTTTATCAAGACATACAGAACATACAAAAGAACGTACCTTAAATACACTTCACCCTGTGCTCCTTCACCATACTGCTCCATCCTGACGGGGGTCTGATGACATCACAGAAAGTGCCGCAGTGCCGGCATCACTGTCATCCCATGGGGCGTGCTCACCCAATTGTGTATCCATCACCAAGGCAACCTGAATCACAAAACCAGACTAGAACTGAAATTACAGTATAACTCACATTGCTGTGCTAAATCTACTGGAATGGCAGTATCAGTGTACCACATAAAAAAGGCTACTGTAACTAAATGAAGACCACCCTAAATGAGGAAACTCAATGGTAAAAATAAATGATTCATTAAAAATGTTATCTTTATGTCAGGACCTACAATTAGTAGGGTCCGCAAGTTTAAAGATGAGACTGTAAATTTATAGAAAGCAAGAGAAGGAATTAATTTCATTTTAACCCAAAGGTATAAAAGTCCGTATGTTGTGTATCCATCTTGCCTCATGTTGGAGCAAGATTCATCCTCTATCACCCTCTCTATTGCTAGGTGGTATCCAATCTATCATCTTGCAGCACGACATTGCCAGTCCATGCTTGAGGTCCTGAAAATGCTTCGCCACCAGTTGGTCCACCGATTTTCCATCAATAGCTGCCCTAATGCTTGATTGATGGAGGGCCATGCGCTCCTTGAATTGATGTGTTGTTTAACTTATATTCAGGAGTCCACAAGGACACCTGATATAGTAAACAACAAAACGACTTGAACGGGTCAGAGGATATTTAATGTAGAGTTTCTTTCCTGAATAAGGATGTACGAATGTGTTGCCAGTCTCTAAATGACTGCAAGTAATGCAGCCCGTTCACCTGTAATTGCCCAGCTTTTTTGTCAGGAAGTGTGTAGGAACCTGTTGTGAACTACAAGATCCTTTATGTTGCGAACCCTTTTGAAATCTGGTACTATCCTGGTGTCCTTAAGCATCTTCAGTGTACGGTCATGAGACAATTGGCCAAATTTGTTTAGCTTTCTTCACTATGTCACCCGATCTGTGAGAAAATTCCTATGTCCATGATATTTTGTTATCAGACACATTATTATGTGTTGGATTAAGAGCTGCCAGTCTCTAAACCTTTAAACTCTTGCCTTTAGCCATTTTGAGGACCTTAGAATTATATCCTCTAGTTAGAAATGTTAGAATCATGTTGTCAATCTGTTGACAGGCATCCTGTAGGTCCTGAAGTAAAGATAACATTTTTAATTAATCATTTCTTTTTGCCATTGAGTTTCCTCATTTTAGGGTGGTCTTCATTCAGTTACAGTAGCCTTGTTTTATGTAGTACACTGATACTGCCACTTTAGTAGATTTAGCACAGCAATGTAAGTTATTCTGTAATTTCAGCTCGAGTCTGGTATTGTGATTCAGGTTGCCTTGGTGATGAAAACACAATTGGGTGAACACGCCCCCTGGGATGACAGTGATGCCGGCGCTGCAGCACTTTTTGTGATGTCATCGGACCCCCGTCAGGACGGAGCAGCATGGTCAAGGAGCAAAGGGTGAAGTGTATTTAAGGTACATTCTTTTGCATGTACTGTATGCCTTTATAAAAGACACTGAAACATTGACAATGAGCAAAGTTGTGCTGTGATTTGCTACATATATATATATATATATATATAAAATGTGTGTGGATGTCTAAGAATAGAGAGAGCAATGGGAGAATAATGTGGTGGTTCTTGGCAGTACAAATCTTAAAATTTTCAGTTGAGCACAGGCCAGAAAGCCTGCTGGCTAATGCACTGGTAAAGTGCTAATCGGCAAATATATTTGCCAAAGGTTTCTGACCTATGTATTTTAAACCCCCAGGAATGTCTGTGTCTACTTGAGGAGAATTTGGGCATTTAGTAAAAGCCAGATAATGGGTCCTGTGGGTGTGGATGTGAGAGAGAAGGGAGGGCTCCATCCAAAAAGCCTAGCTCGGGTGTTCCGGCCTTCAGCCTGAGAGAAGGCTATTTAAGTGATGGCACCTGTCAGAGACTGATATAAGCTGTGTCAAGGTTTGGCTCAGGGTCTCATAACCTGGGGAAATCAGGCAGTCAGGCTTGTTCAGAGACACTCTGATATGCTAATTGTAAGTACTGTGCATATGCCTATGTTTGTGGTGAGGGCAGTAGATCCTACCACTTTGAGGGAATCTATTGTTTAGTTAATGCCCAGATGAGCTTGCTTGCTCAAAAACCCTGGCTGCTGTAGGTTAGGAGGGGTGCATTTACCCCAGGTGAGGGACCTCCTACCCCGATCTTATTACAATATATATATAATATAATAGCAACTACCAGGTTTCCATAAGTATGACAGATTGGGAAGGAATTGGGTAGGACAGATTTCTGCATAGAAATGGGTTCCTGTGATGTGGGCTGCAGGCTTAAATGCATTGATCGATCCATGAACCAAACCCCATTATTTATGTATTATGGTGAGTGATTTAACAATGGTGAGTGCTGAGTTTCTATTTTAATATAAATATATATATATATATATATATATATATATAGAAGCACTGGAAAAGTTGTGGATGGCATATATGTGTGTCCCAGATTTCTCACATATGTCTTTTAAACCCCCGGGACAGGTCTGTTCTGCCGAACAAATTGGAATGTTGGCTTTGGTGAAAAAACGGAATGGGTCCTGGGGGTGTGGATGAGAGGTGAGGGTGGGCTCCATCCACAGGCCACTCCGGGTGTTGGGTCTTTCAGCCTGGCAGCAGGCTCATTAGGGCTTGCGCCTGGAAATGGCTGTTATAAGCTGGATTTAGTTCTGGCTGAGTGTCTCACACCTGGGAGGGCAGGCCCGCAGGCTAGCTTGCTCTGAGACATTGTTTTGATACAGACCTGTGGATTAGAACTTGTTTATAGTGTTCTGATAGTGAGGGAACCTACTGTCTAGTTAAAGCCCAGATGGGCTAGGATTTTGTTTGTGTTTTATTTATGGTACAATAAAGACTGGCTCTGACCAGCTTGAATGAGAACCCCAGAATTGTGTCCTGTTTCTCTGGCTGTGGAGTGTGTAAAGATGGAGTCCATGTACCCCAGGAGAGGGACCCCTATCCCAACTGTGTCACAATTGGTGGAGAATGCAGGCATTCACACACTGAAATTGCAAAAATTTTCCTTTAAAATTTAAAGGAACAGACACATAATTGTGGAATCCATGAAGGTGGCATCAGCAGATGCTTAGAGAAGCCAGATTCAGCTTCTAAACTGCACCTAATGACAACATGGAGGACATTGTTAAGGCCTTGCTCCAAGTTATGGCAGCTCAGCAGGAAATGAACAAACTTCAGCAGGAAGCTACCAGAGCTCAGCAGGAATCCACCATTGTGCAAATTTTGGCCTTGGAGACAGCCCAGAGGCAACAACAAGTCACTATCGAGGAAACCCGCCTGGCCTTAAAAGAGGTGGTACAACACCTAGTAGTCCGGTCTGGAGATGCATCCACTGACCATCCAACCCACACTTGCTCCATATGCGCCTGTCATTTTTTACAGAAGATGACTCCAAGTGATGATGTGGAGGTGTATCTCACGGCATTTGAGAGAACCACAGAAAGGGAGAGTTGGCCCAAGGAAAAGTGGACAAGTCTTGTGGCACACTTCCTGTCTGGAGAACCACAAAAGGCCTACTATGATTTGTGCCTGGCTGATGCAAAGGACTATGAAAAGCTAAAACAGGAGATCTGGTGTGCTCTGGTGTGTGGTGGTATCCTTTGATATTCGGGTGTTACCAGTACAAGAAGTGGTCAGAACTTATTGTCTAATGTCCTGTTTGTGTAAGTGTATCTAAAGACCGGTACACAATAGACGATGTCTAGTTTGTATGACCTCATTAGTGATAGGACCTGGCGGAGGTGTTGGCATCTGCAAGTGCATCCACACTTGCTGATGCTATCAGCGATGGAATGATGAAGACATATCATCTAGTGTGTACCTGGCATAAGCCCCAGACAGGAAGTGGGCACAATGTAACAAAAGCCAACATCTTTATGTTTAGACTAAGTTATGTGTGTGAGATGGCAATGTCTGTTCATATACTAATGGACCAATGAAACTGGTTTCTAGCCAGTGAATGATCAGTAAAAAATAAGGAATATATATAAAATTAAAAATAGGGAAATACTGTAACAGCTTCGTAGATACAGTTTATCATGCACATGAAATTAGTGCTTTTCTTGCAATGGAATATGTATAAAGTCACAGATTAAGCATAATGCTATAATGTGCAAGGTATGGCGTGGTCGCTTGTATCGGAACTCTGTCTTTTGCCTTTTTTACCAAGATCAGCTACTGAGTCACACACAGAAGTATATAGAATGCCAGCAGTCCGTGTACCCTTGCATTCTGCTTTTGTCACATTAGTGATGCGAAAATAAGACATATTTTGAGAAAAAAATATATGCGGAATCCTCAGCATGGCTAAGCCGCAAAGTCTGTGCTGAACCAAATGAAGCTATTTTGTGAGATTGGAGCAAAGATGTATGTGGACACATCTGTATGAAGAAGGAAAAAGGGAAATACTAAAAGAGGAGAGAAGAGTGGAAGATACAAGTAATGAGAACAGTAAGGGAAAATAGGTATTACAGTGGCAATTTGCAAGGGCAGAAAGAAAATAAATGGCAAATCACATGAACAGCAAAGGGTCTGATTCTGGGATGGACAAAGAGCCGGCCATAGGCATAGGCATTCTAAGCAAATTCCAAGGGCATCTGGAATGCCTAGGGGCATCCACGGCTCTGCATAACCCTCCATGTGCTGCTACTGTAATCAGAGCTGAGCTCTGATTGGGCATAGCAGCAGTCAGCCCGGCCAGTCAGGTGACTGTGGAGACAGTCATTGACAGTGGCCAGGTCAGAATGGGTGTGCATAAATTACCACGTTGCCTCCATATTAGCCACTGTCGTGTCCCGGGACCCGGCCAGCAGGCAGGCACAAGGCACCATAAAGTGTATATACGTAGCTGAGAGTCAGTCACAGCTGTGTAAGCAAGATCCATGGCAGGTAAGGACTGGAGCCAGAAAAGTAGCCTCTTAGCAGGGGCTGGGCAGGAGTCACCTCATTACGTATCCTCTTGTACCTGCTCGAGATATGAGATTTTATATTATGTACGTGTCTCTATAGAATCCTCTACATATGTAATATAGATCCTATTCAGAAACTGATTTCTGTTTTATCCTTTGACTCTCCATCATAAACTGTCTATGTCCACTTTGTCTTCCCGGTGCCCTGTCCACACATTACTTCATCTTTGTCGCCAGTTGCCTTTTGCCAACCAAGAGGTAACCTCAGCTTCCCCCAGGGCTCCACCACTTGGACACGTTGTTATCCGCTTATTAAAGAGCTCATGTCATTGAGACTTTGCAGAGCTGCAACTGACCTTCCCAATTTGATAAATACAATTTAGCTTAGTGAAAATGACAAGGATATTAGAAGTCACCAAGCTGTCTTAGGTTAATTTAAAGTCCAGATCGGACACAAGACTATTGCGACTGCTAATATCATTGCAATATACTGTATTATGTATAATACACAAATGTTTCAGTTTGAATACGGTTAACATCAAACCTCACTCTTCATATACACACTTAAGAAATATAAAGATGAATGCAGCCCTTCTGGTGTACATTTGTTTAGTTTGGCCATGGAACATATCTATAACTTATTATATCTTTACGTTTCACAATAGGGGGTACATTATTCCATGAGCCTTGTTACTCCACATTGTTCTTTCTGGAGATAATGGCAGTAGTAATCCTACAGGGCCAGGGGTTGTAAAGATACTTCTGTAGAATGATGACACAATAGGCCTAATTCTGTAATATGACACAATTCCAGATGCCTACAGCGATCACAACTCCTATGCAAGTATCTGCTCATATTGTGAGTCATACGCAGCTATATGTTAGCACCTTCCCCGGTCCTCCGCCCATAAGATAAGCCATCATCACTAATAATGGCAGTTACACCTATGGCATGCTACTGTAGGTGCAGCAGATGTGACTAAAGTGTTGGGAGCTGTGCAGAAGCGAACCTAGAATAGGTCCACTACCTCCCATAATGCCCATTCAGCCATCGGTGAGAAAAGACTGGGACACACAAGACTCAGAGTAACTCTAATTTCGCCCACATTTGGTACGTCTCAGTTTCAGGCCCAATGTGATTTGTGAAGAAAAATCATAAACATTCTTATTATCTGCTTCAAATATTTTGTTGATGTAATTTCATTTTAGAACTGACCAACATTACATAGCAGACAACAGTTCTCTATATATTGGCAGTTTAAGTTGGTAATGGATCTACATAGGCATCAATCTCTGGGCCTGATTCAGCTTGGATTGCTGTGCAATAGTCGATGCAGATCAGTTGATGGTACGTATTGAGTATGTGCGCGTGGGTGAGGTAGCTTTGCGGTCATACTGTGATCACCTACGCAGATACATAGCCATCGCAGAGTGAGTGATGTCAGGTAGGCATTTGGGGGTTGTGATGGGGGAGTGGTAGGAGAAACGCAGGCGTGTCTGTCCGTTTGGACACCGTTACATGGGTGTGCATAAATTAGCAACTGCGACAGCATACGCAGCTTGTGTAATCACTGTGTGTGATGAGGTTAGTAATTTCTGAGTAAGGTCAGACCTGGTGTAATTGTGCGTGAGAAGTTGATGTTCCCGATGTATACGCAGGACAGCAAGGTATTACAGATGTGAGATAGCGCTAGTGGGAGGTAGTGGGCATCTCTATGCTGCCTGTGCCATGGCATTGCGATTGCATTCATTAGCATATTTTCACAGCAGATCTGCATGCATAATTGCAGCTGTGATCGCAATAGCGATACGTGCTGAATCAGACCCTCTGTGCACTTGTAGGAAGCGCAGGATCACTCTTGGTTTACCATCATGACACACCAGTAGTCTACAGCAAATCTACCTTATTCCTTTTTGATCAATTTACAAAGTATCTCTACATCACACACAGTTATTCCCTCTCCTGGCACTGGAGACTGACTGCTCCTAGAGCAATGAGCTAGAACCTTATACTCCTGCAAATGGCCTGGATGGGCACATCATATTGCCGTTCCCTTCTGTTATATACAGTATTGGATTGTTTTGCACTGGTTTTGTTATGTGATGCTTAACTGTTTATTGACGGCTTCAATTTTCATAGGATGTACTATCCTTATGTAAAAGTGTCTGTCCGACTGATACATTTTGTATAACTTTATATTGTATACTATATGTACATATTACTTTAGAATATAAGTTCTCACCAGCAGGGCCCTCTTCCCTCATGTGCTTCTGCTTCGCTTACTCATATGATTGTATACTCCAAACGCCCCACAAGGGCACCTAACACTTGGTTGCTGCTTTTTTGAGCATTATGATCGCTATAGCAGCAATGTTTATAAACCATGTCCTTGTCCTGCATTGTTTTGTTCAAAATTATATGAGAGAGAGAGAAAGAGATTTATATATATATATATATATATATATATATATTAGGGGTTAGCGGGTTCGGTGTATATATATATATATATATATATATTTATATATTATTTGCTAGGGGGCACCAGCCAAAATCTTGCCTAGGGCACCAAATTGGCTAGGGCCGGCTCTGGTTGGACATATCAGCACTAGCATATTCCATAGCCTTCTATGCTAATGTAGGAATCGCCTTTGCTTTCTAATAGTCAAAAAAAATTCACCGCAATTTCCCATAAAAGGAGAAAATTATTTTTATTTTGGAGAATGCTGTCTATTTTGCTAATATAATAATAATAATAATAATAATAATAATAATAATAATAATAATATTCTGGAGAACCAGAAAAGACACCCAGGAGATCAGTATAATAATCAAAAACAATAGTAAAAACTATAAATGTATTAAAACGTACAATATAACTTAGTAACACTTTATAAAAATAATCAATCATAGACATGAAAACCTTACACAAACAAAAGGAGTGTATCACAGTGACCTTAAATAAAGTTCCTGTAGGAGAGCAATTGTCAAAAAGAAATAAACAAAACTATTAATGAACCTGTTGAAAACAAATAATAAAGGTCCCAATTCCATATTGATTCTGGTAATAAACATGAAATAAATTGATAAAACCAAAGGGACAAACACAGTCTCAATCTATTACGGTAGTTGTGGCATTTACAAGTCCGTAGCAATATAATTCCGTGATTTTAGGTTCCAAATTTCATAGGTTCCACAAGTACTCACATATCATCTGCTGGCAACAGATTGCTATGTGAGTGACCACCCTTGTAGGATTCAAATCCAGATTTCATCCAGTTAATGTAATCTATCAGCACAATAATCTCACATGGATGGTGCACAGTGATACAAACTGCCTGGACTCAGGTCTCTATGTTCGATAAACTGCTTTCATTGCAATATCAAAACTTTATCAAAGTTAATGACAGTGTGTGTTTCTCTTCCTTTATAAGCACCTTCTGGGTGGAGCAATTACATTCATGAATAAGGAGAGATCCGTGAATAACAATGGGTTCTATTATTATTACTAAGCATTGATATAGAAGTAAAACATATAAATTTAAACATTTTCTTAAATACTGTATAATAATAAGGAAAACATCATAATATACTGTATATATACAATTTCCTATTATAAACCTAGTTGTTAAGATTAAGATGGTACAGATTGGAACAAATTTCACAATAATCACAGTTCCAAATCTTGTGACAATAACGTTGAAAGATCGACAATGACTAGTTCGACAGTCAATAGGTCGATACTAGTTGGCCAACAGGGACAAATGGTTGACAGGTACAAAAGGTCGACTGATAAAAGTTTGACAGTGCAAAAAGTCAACAGGTTCATATGGTCAACACAAAAATGTTTTTTCAGGGTTTTTTTCAACATTTTTAGGGTTAGGGTTTAGGGTGAGGGTTAGAGTTAGGCACCTGAGGGTTAGAGTTAGGCACCTGAGGGGGAGTTAGTCAGGCTGCTAGAGGATACGGTTAGTGTAGGATTAGGTTTAGGCATTAGGGGGAGAATTAGGGTTAGGCAGCAGGAGGAGGGTTAGTGTTAGCATTAGGGATAAATTACAAAAAAATGTTTTCCATTTGAACCTGTTGACCTTTTAACTCTGTTGATCTTTTGGGCTATGATCCTTTTCTCAGTCGATCTTTATACCTGTCAACCTTTTATACCTGTCGACCTTTTGTCCATGTCAACATATTGCATATAGCAAATCGACCATCAGCTGTACTTAACAATTGCCAAAAGAATATTGAATTGAATGTTGAGTAGCTTTTAATTTTAGTGATAGAAGCCAGTAGTAGAATTCCTGCATTAATGAAACAGTTGAATTATAACAAAGCAAAGGAGCATAACTGAAAGTTTAGTGTGGTAATCTCAATACACTTTTGAAAAAAACTAAAATTTCAATTCACTTATATATGTTTCTCACATGTGATAAAATGTTTTGTTTCTAAATAAAAATATCAAGTAAATAAAATTATAAAAAAAATAATATTTTTATGATGAATTAGTCTTTAAAAATAAACTATTTCTAAAAAAATGTAAAGTCAATTTAATAAATGTTTAAGATGTATTATGATGACACTGATTTTATTAGTCGGTTTATTGAATTCCTTAAAGTCTTCTTCACTTCCCTGTTTCTAAAGGTATAAATAAAAGGGTTAATCATTGGTGTGATTACTGTGTACATAAAAGTAAGATATTTGTCATAATGGGTTCCTTTTGGTTTGACATACACAATGCAAGCGGTGCCATAATATAGGCCAGTTACCATGAGATGAGATGAACATGTGGAAAACACTTTCTGTTTTCCCTCCTCACTTTTGATTTTTAAGACTGTGATTATTATATGGATATAGAATCCTATGATTGTAATAAAAGACACAACGATATTAACCACTGCTCCTGTGCTTGTAGATATAATGCTAATAAAGGGATCAGAACATGCCAAATTTAGTAGCGGAGCTATGTCACAAAAGAAGTGGTCAATCACATTAGGACCACAGAATTCCAGCTGTGATGTCATGATGACAAGGCCTAAAGTGATAGAAAATCCTATGATCCATGGTAAAAGAGCCAACTCAGTGGAAAACGTAGGTGTCATTATAGCTGGGTAGTGTAAGGGATTATTAATAGCTAGATGTCGGTCAAAGGCCAATACTACAAGAAGATAACATTCAGTAACACCCAAGGAATCAAAGATATACATTTGAGTGAAGCATTCATTGAAAGAAATAATCTTATTAGCTGCATTCAGATTGGCTAAAAGTTTTGGGACAATGACAGAGACAAGCAAAATTTCTAAAACAGAGAATACACTAATAAAAAAATACATTGTAGTATGAAGAGAGGGTTCTACTCTAACAAGAACAATGATAGCAATGTTCCCCAAGACACATGTAATGTAGGTTAGTAGAAAAATAAAGAAAAGTACATTTTGAAACTCGTATAAATCCTCAAAAGCCAACAAAATAAAATATTTTACCACAGTCTTGTTAGTTTCCACCATTCTGCTGATGAACAGATATTTTGCCTGGGAGAAAAAGGTCAGGTTACAAAATGAGTATAAATAATTAATTTTAGTTATGTGTCAATGGAATATGTATATTCCTTTGTTATCTAAATTCAAAGGGGTTTGTATTATATACTATATATAATATTTTATAAGCAGATTTATCTGTTTATACATAGAATGGAATTATACTACAATAGTAATAATAATAATAATAATAATAGCAATTTATTATTATTATTATTATTACATGGCATGCATGATGCGAACCATGGCAATGAGAATACCTACTTTTAATTAGTTTAGTTCAAGTTAAAGAAATTTGACTAAGTTGATATACTTTAATTTATAACATTTTTATGATGCAATTGACAAAAGTGCAGGAACACTAAATAATAATTACGGTATACTGTATTGTTTTAGTGAAATGAACAAATGTTTTTTTTTTAAATAATGAGTATGGCAGTTTCATGATAATAGTGTGGGCATAGGATATATAAAGTATTGGAGATATATAGGATAGATATAGGAGATTAATCAGGAGAATTAGTACACAAAATGTTTGGAACTACAGGAGATACAGACAATAAAAAAACAGTATAACTAGCTTTAGATTTTTATGAGCCTTGCGGGAACAGGGAAAACACCTCCAAATTGAAAACAGTGATTGATTGTCTTTTTGCGATATCCTGCTTGTTTAAATATTCTTTACTACGTGTCTTATGCAATATTTAACACTACAATAGATGACGACTCCAGAAAATGTAGATTCACTTCACTTTTTATAATGGTAACTCATATGTAGTAGATTGATTTTTATTTTAAGCAACCCTAAAGAAGTATTTCATAGTTAAGTATAAATAATGAGTTAGTCATATTACACCATAGTCTACTCCATTTAAATGTTGTTTCAATAATGTGTTTAGCTTTGAAAATATAGGTTAATTAACATTTTATTATATTACTACATTATATTATATTACTGTATATTCTATCACTACAGTGTATAATAAATTATGTTGCGGAAAAAAAAAAATATATATATTATATGAATATATTATGTGCACTCTTTAAAGGGTGTTTTTATGGTAGATAAGGCATAAAATGTGTAATTATTCAAAAACAGTAGTTTTATACAATTTAATTTTGATGCAAACTAATTGCATACCAAATACACAAGAAAACATACTGTACTGTACAGTAAATAAATTTCTTATGGAAACTGATAATGAGTGCTTGCTCACTACTGACTAAAATCGAAAAAGTCCTCCAAAAGAAGTTCAAATAGCTTATTACCAGCTCGTTCCTCCCACTGTGTTTTAACATTTTTGAAAGCAGAAATTCCTATTCCTTATGTGTTTAGGTTAGGGATGTGCAGGCTCGGTTCTACTCGGTTCCGTTCGGTTTTTTTTACCGAATCTTATTAGCTATCCAAAACTCGTGACAGTTGAAACCCAATAAGATTCGGGAAAAAAAAACGAACGAAACCGAGTAGAACCGAGCCTGCACATCCCTAGTTTAGGTGCTCAAATATATCAACCATATAAAAAGCTTGTGGAAAACACAAGAAGCATCACTGACTTGTTCTAAATATTTTCCAAAAACATTTGTGAATAAGCCCAAATAAGCCCAAAATGTATAAAATTTTAACTTTCAAACTTCACTTTAACCACATTGCAACTATAATATATGGATGGGTATTTGCAAATATTTAGTCACAAATCCGGATTTATTTTTACACCAGACTTTCTTATTATAAAAAACTGCATTTAAAAAAAATGCAACTGTTATTAATTATTTTCATAAAAAACTTATTTCAAGTCTGTTCCTTTTTTACTTGCATCACAGCTGTGTCTTTATATATGTCAAATGCAAGCAGTCTGTGTTTTAGCTATAACAATACTTGAATATTGGTGTCTGGAAATCAAATATGTTACATTGGTTTCTATGACGCAGAAAACACATCTACATGTTGCTCATCCATAAAAATAATGCATTTTCCCATTAATTGCAAGTTGCAAACTGCAAGTAGATCATGAATTTACAATTTTAGTAATTAGTTACTTAAGATTAATTATATAGTAATTATATGCAAAAGTTTACCTAAATTTGTTTTGTGCATATGATTTACAGTATCATTATAATTTATTGCAAATGTAATTTTTTTCTTGTCCCAAATATTGTAGAAGGAAATTGAAGTTAATATGATTTTGAGGTGAAGGTTCTGTTATACTGCAGAGGAGAGGACTGGAAAATTACTTATCAATAGAATATTCTGTTGCCGATTAGAGGTACATAACGTAGCTTAGCCTTATATATCCCTTTATTATTAGCCTTCTATATCCCTTTATTATAATATGTGCAAAGAGCAGATTTTACACAGGGGAAAATTGTTTCCATTGATACCTGAAATAGCTCTCATTATACATTCAAGTTGATACCTAATTAAAAAGCAATCATAACACAGCTCTTTTCTGCTTCAAAAATAGCTGAAAAAGTTGTTAGTACTGAAATCTGGTAAATACATTAATTACTATAAATCAAACACTAAAA
This sequence comes from Taudactylus pleione, assembly GCA_031769625.1. NCBI lineage: Eukaryota > Metazoa > Chordata > Amphibia > Anura > Myobatrachidae > Taudactylus > Taudactylus pleione. The sequence goes on from JAUIMM010000586.1 coordinate 3,291,572, forward strand.
ACTTGACAAAAACTTATAGTGGCACCCAGTTTTCTAAGGGGGTCTATGTGATAAAGCATTGGAGGGAGCTAAAGTGCCAACCAATCAGCTCCTTACTGTCACGTACAGGCTACAGGTCCTTAAGTGGAGGGAGTCTTATTTGTAGTGCATGGTATGTGGTCAAGGGGGTGTGTGAATATGGTACTGTATGTAATATGTGACACGGTAGTAATACAATTACAATACAATGGCAAGAAATTAAACAGATTTTGAGAGTTTGTTAATCAGGTAGATCTCTAAAAATCCAATTCTTGTAGCTACAGTACAAATATATCAAGACAACCACACACCCTGAAGTAGTTGCTTTTATGATGAGTGATGAATTGCATTGGTCTTAATTGCACACTTCACACCCCATTGGACCTAGAGCATGATCCCATGCTCACAATCATCCCACCAGTCACGGTGTAAAGAACTATTTATTTAACCATTGATACTCAGCTTTTCTTATAAAACAATACAGGTTGAGTCTCCCATATCGGAATATTCCGAAATACGGAATATTTTCAGCATAACTAAAATAGTGAAACCTTTGATTTTTGATGGTTCAATGTACACAAACTATGTTTAAGGCACAAAATTATTAAAAATAAAGTATAAAATGACCTATAGGCTTTGTGTATAATGTGTATATGAAACATAAATTAATTTCATGTATGTATGTATGTATGATACCTATTTAAAACCTCTATGGAATCCTGCCTATAACCTCTATGGAATCCTGCCTATAACCTCTAAATCTTATATGATGCTAATTAGTGGTTTGAATAGTCGCAGACAGCAATAAACACTTTCAGACTTTGGTTGTGCTTCCGAAGCACAAAAAGTTATTATTCAGCATAAAAAATAGGTACTTAAACGCACATGATCTAGACAATATGTGCAAAGGTTACATTCAATATAGGTACAGTCGATATACATACGCCAGCGCACTGGTCCCAGTTACAGTCATCAATCCAGAAGCCTGCGGTCATCCAAGAAGAAGAATGGCTACTAACTGGGGCTGGGACATAGGCTATATACCTTACAGATCATGATAACAACAATGTAGGCAGACAAACATAATTCCATTGATTCTTGCTTGTAGGTGATCTTCTTATTGGGCAGTTCTAGGGGTATGTCCAATCTTCTCCAGATTGCATTGTCTTTCTTTAATTGATTTAAATTAACCACAAGCTCAGCATACAGAGTTTCATATTTCAACCAGTAATTCACTATGGTCCATAACTCCCCAATGCATGATCCGATTCCCTTGCCGATATAACCGGAGATCTGCAAATAAACAGCGGATCAGAATGGCGCCAAACATGGTCTGCTTATCATGTACTAAACCATAGATATCATGTAACATGCACTTCACAACATTGCTGACATAAATAAAACCTTGAATATTGACCTACAATACTGCGGAACCTTTTAATGTAATTGTGTGTATGTTTATATCTGAAATAGCAACTATATATATATATATATATATATATTCTTTCAGCGTTCTCTCTGAGCTGCACTGTCTGCCTGGCCAGAAGATGCAATGATGTCACTTCCGGTGTGGTGCGTTTTGTGCAGATGCTCTTTGCCAAGGATACAGATGGATCTCTTCAGTCCATATTTTAAATAAAAATCTTTCAATAACTTTGTTTGTCTGTTAAAAACGGATGTCATCAGCCGGATCTCTACTTACAGAGGCGGCAAGCACGTTTCTGTGGCTCTGTTTTCTTTTAGCATTGCATATGTCAGTATGTGTATATTAAATGGGTTATAAAAGTGTATATAATGATGAATAAAAACCACTAAAATGGAAGCAATTTATTAAAAAAAAAAGTATATATGTACAAATGGGCAATTTTATAAAAAAGTCAAATTTATAAAACAAGCTGTTTTTTAATATAAGAAAGGTAATTTTAAAAGAAAAGTAACTTTAAAAAAGTAATTTTAAAAAAGGTGGGCGGTCTAGAAGAAAGCATTAAGTTCAATGTCTATATAAAGACCCTTTGGTGTCAATGTCTTGAGTTCATAAATCCGCTTCGTTTCCACTTTTTTAAATCAGTCACTATGACACCTGCTCTCCAATGCAGGGATATTTTTTGAATAACTATAGCATTAATGAATTTAAGACATTGACACCAAAGGGTCTTAATATATACATTGAACTTAGGGCTTGATTCAGACCCGCTCGCTCGATGCATATGCAAATTTGGGAAGGCAGGCGATCACACGTCAAGGTATTAGCACGCCCACTATGTCTTGGCGTGCGATTGCTTTGTGTATGCAGATGCCCACCAGCCTGTCTTAAGTTGCCCACTTGCGCATGTGATCTCCAGGAAGTCTATGCAACCATCGGTACCATGAGGTAACAGCAGACCCATACACAGCACTTGTGGCTGACCATACCCTACCGCAAGCACTGCGATCACTTCAGTGTAATATTCAATAAAGCGATGAGTACTATGACACTTCCTCTTAATTATGCACACCAACGAAATGTCGTTGAGACGCTCAGGCATGCCTGCGTTTGCACCTCCACTCCCCCGTTTTTAATGCCCAGCCCCTGTTACCACCCACAAACGGCTTCTCCTGTCACTCATTCAGCCGGGCTGTCTATGCGTGGCGCTCGGACTGGTTTGCACACGTGCACTGTGAAGAATGCAAAAGTCATCTGGCAGCGTGCAAACGCTTCCTAGCGAGTGGGTCTGAATTCGGCCATTAATGCTTTCTTATAGACTGACCCCATTTTTTTTAAATTACTTTTCTTGAATACTAATAATATGTATGAATATATGTGTGTGTGTGTGTATGAGGGTGTGTGTGCACCGAGCAGCCATCAAGGGGGGGACGGACTCTCAGGTCTGGAGTCCCGGGCCTGGCCAGAGAGAGGGGAGTGCTCAGGAATGGACTTAAAGGCAATGCAACAGGGGGCCCAGCGCATAATGGATCATGACTGAAAATCCACAGCACCGGGCAGCTGTCACTAAAAGCTGTCAGGGTTGCAGATAGTTCTCTTCATTAGCTTGTTTTCTGAGAGCTATACTTTCTGGTGCCTGGCCCCTCCCCTGGACCAGCCACCTTACCATGAGATCAGAGCATCCAGATTGGCATATGCCCATACTTCCGGGAGGGAGCTGAATGTCTGCTTACAGCAGGGGGCATGACCGGATGATAGTGATGTTTTGGGGACAGAACCTAGGGCGTGACTGAGTGATCACGTCATCGTGGCGCCGCCCCCTCTTCACAATGCCAGAATAAATGGCATTGTAAAGCAAGGGGGCGGGGCCATAATTATGCGATTCAGCGTGAATCGCGTCACCAGGCCCCCCCACTGCAGGAGTTTCTCTATGTACTCTGTCTGACAGGGAGTCGGGAGGGATGGCGGCCAACCAGAAGGCTTGCCTGCCTTTCTGGGGGGCCAGGAGTGGCACCCGATATTCAGGAGGCTCCCGGCCAAATTAGGAGGGTAGGCAAGCCTGCATATGCCTCAGCTGTGACCAGCACACTCTGCTACTCTGACTCCTCCCAGGTCCTCCCAACTGCAACAGGCAGCAGTAAGGGCTCCCAAGCCACTGAGATAGAGGTAATGGGGGGGCAGAGAAGGGGAGTGTGTGTATGGGAGAGTTCACTAGCAGGCAGAGGGGTGTTAGTGTGTGTGTGAAAGGGAGGGGGTCACCGGTAGGCAGAAGGGAGTGTGTGTATGTTGGGGGGTCACTGGCAGGCAGAGGGGAGTTGGGGTTCACTAACAGGCATAGGGGAGTGTGTGTGGGAGGAGGGGTCAATGGCAGGCAGAGGGGAATGTCTGTATGTATGGTGGAGGTAACTAGCATGCAGAAAGGAGTTTGTGTGTGGGGGGGTTACTTACAGGCAGAGGGGAGCATGTGTGTGTGTGTGGGTCACTGACAGGCAGAGGGGAATGTGATTGTGCCTGTGTGTTGGTATTACTGTGAAATGGAATATAGGGGCGATCACTGAGAGAGAAATGTGGGGGGATTGCGGCCGCCTGCTACAGTAAAGTTTTTTTTTTTTTTATTGAGACAAGGCATATGTGACATTATGACATCATGGGTGCCGCACAACTGACAGATGAACCAGTCACAACATGAAGAGGAGTAGCCAGAAGACACAGAAGAAGGTGTCTGTAGGCTGTAAGGGGCTGAATGCAGGGGCTGGCTGGAGAGACAGAAGGGGGGCTGTCTAGAGTTGCAGAAACACAGTAAGGGGGTCCCTACCTATTTTGTCAGTTCCGGGCCCCACAATTTCTGATGGCAGGCCTATGTGTGTGTGCATGCATGCACAGGTGCATATACAGATGATGAAAAAGGCTATAGCAAGCAGAATTGTGTTCTATGATGTTCCTAATATTTTTTTTTGTAAATAAAACAATACTGTACAAATGATATACAAATGGTAGACATTTTTTTTTATTTTTCCAACAGTACTATGCTCTTCTTATAAGAGAATGTGAATCCCCAAAGTTACAGTATATTGATCTAAACCAAGAACATAAATATAGAAAATATATTATAAAAAAAATGATAAACAAAAATATCCAGAAGGTCATCAACATGTAATACAGTAAGTGAACTTTTATTGATATCCAACATTATAAACTTTTAAAAGAAATGTATAGTCTTATCCATATAGTGTTGGTGGTATAATGTAGTCCACGAGTAGTGTCCATTTTTTCCAGAACTGATGTTACCACCAGTACACATCCATGCACAATTGCAGCACAAAAGCAAGAGGCCAACCTACTGTATGGTTTTCGTTAATTGATGTTTAACAGGGGTTGGGTATGATATTCCTACACTTAGGATTCTGGCTTTAAATATACTGACAGCGGTTTCCAGGTGCTTTCAATCCCGAAAGGTGATTGGTAAGCAATTTTCCCCTGTCCTATTTACCCTCTAACCCTACCCTTTTTTCCTGCAACCTGATACTAACTCTCCCTACCCTGCACCCTAACCCTCCCCCCTTAGTGCCTAAACCTAACCCTCCCCCTGAGTGCCTAAATCTAACCCCCCCTGAGTGCCTAAATCTAACCCCCCTTCGTGCCTAACCCTAACCCTCTGAAGCCTAACCCTAACCTCGACCCTCCTGCAGCCTAACCCTAACTTTCCCCAGGGTGCCTAAACCTAACCCTCCCCCCCACGGGTAACATCCCTGCCGGCCCCGCTATACTCACTTTGGGGTGCCGGCTGTCAGGATCACGGCGTCGGCATCTTCAGCCATGTCGGGATTCTGTCACCGGTCTTTCTATGCTGATTGGGATTCCGGTGTTCCCAGCTGTCGGATCGGAGTTATGGCTTCCCATACATATGATTTTTCAATAGTGTTATTTGTGCAAAGAAATAAAGGTCTACTTTCTAGGGAAAGCAATAACAGGTATATGCTCACAACCGTACAATCTATAGGGAATAGGAGTTTCATACAGAAGTATAAGTGCTACATATTGCAATTTGTATTTTCTAGATTGCAAACTTGGTGGCATACAGTATATCAGCAATGTTGGCCTGGGGTCAGTGGGTTGTGTGAGTGCAGAAAGAGAATTTATGTAAAGTTATATGTGGCCGGTGTAAATGGGAAACGATTGGGTAGAACAGCTTATGGAGGTTATTTGTGTGGTTCTGGCATTTCATAAGCTTGTCTGAAAAGATCCATTTTAAATGAGCACTTAATGGCTTGGAGTCTAAAGAAAATATTTTTAGTGTGAGAGAGGATATTCCACAGAGGAGGGGGGCAGCTAAATAAGTCATATGACCACAGTGGTCGACTGGAGCATGAAGGGACCATAGGGGAACACAATAATAGAGGCCCACAAAGGGGTGTGGCCAGTCAGTGGAAGGGGTGTGTCTATCTATACATATAAATCTGTCCTTAGTCAGGAACTCCCAATAACAATGTTTAACTGCTGCCGGTACCCTCACAAAAATAAAAAAAGTGCAAAGGTGTGACATTGATGGCATCTTAGAATGAAAACTCAAAGATAGGCTAGTGCAGAGTGGTAGTAGTGAGTATGGAGGGGTCTGAGAGGTAGTGCAGAGAGATGGTATTTGGTAAGGAGGGGTCAGAGGGTAGTGCAGATAGGTAGTAGGTAGTGCAGATAGGGATAGGTAGTGGTGAGTATGGAGGGGTCAGGGAGGTAGTGCAGATAGGGATAGGTAGTGGTGAGTATGGAGGGGTCAGGGAGGTAGTGCAGAGAGATGGTATTTGGTAAGGAGGGGTCAGAGGGTAGTGCAGATAGGTAGTAGGTAGTGCAGGGAGGTAGTGCAGATAGGGATAGGTAGTGGTGAGTATGGTGGGGTCAGGGAGGTAGTGCAGATAGGGATAGGTAGTGGTGATTATGGAGGGGTCAGGAAGGTAGTGCAGATAGGGATAGGTAGTGGTGATTATGGAGGGGTCAGGAAGGTAGTGGTAACCTTTGCAATGCTGGTCAGTTGTGGGTAAATGAGATCACTACACATGTACTAACATTATGCTACACTATAGTGCCGCCCATATTATGCCAGTGTAGAGCATCTCCATGATACCACCTATAGAGCCCACACATTATGCCACACTGTAGTGCCCCCACATTATGCCACACTAAAGTGTCCAAACATTATTCTACACTGTAGTGCCTACACATTATGCTACCTGTAGTGCTCACACATTATGCAACACTAAAGTGTTCAAACATTTTTCCACACTGTAGTGCCCACACATTATACCATCTGTAGTCTCCACACATTATACCATCTGTAGTCTCCACACATTATACTACCTGTAGTGCCCAGACATTATACATTATACCATCTGTAGTCCCCACACATTATACCATCTGTAGTCCCCACACATTATACCACCTGTAGAGCCCATACATTAAACCACCTCTAGTGACCACACATTATGCCACTTGTAGTGACCACACATTATACCACCTGTAATCCACACACATTATGCCACCTGTAGCACCCATACATTAAGCCACCTCTAGCACCGACACAATATGCCACCTGTAGTCCCCACACATTCTACCATCTGTGGTTTCCACATATTATGCCACCTGTAGTGACCACACATTATGCCACCTTTTGTGCCCACACATTATTCCACCTCTAGTTCTGACACATTATGCCACCTGTAGTGTTCACACATTATGCCACCTGTAGTGTTCACACATTATGCTACCTGTAGAGCCCTTACATTAAACAACCTCTAGTGCCCACACATTATGCCACCTGTAGTGCCAACACAGTGTACTCACCAGTAGCATCCTCAGGCAGCCAGCAGAGCAGCAGTCACAGTCTCACAATGAGTCACACTCATGAGGCTGCGCTGCTACTAAACTCCAGGTCAGATGTGCATGTAATGGGCTCCTCCAATCAGAGCTCATCACATGCTCTTCTGACCCCACTGTAGAGACTACTGGGAGTTATTACCAGTGCACTGCAGTGCTGATTCTGTTTGGTCCTCTCTGCGTGTAGCTGCCAGTAGGGTCAGTCACAGCCTTGATGACTGCCCAGCAAGCAGCTGCACTGCAGCCTGGCATACATTTACAAATGGTGCCATAGGCCACGCCCTCCCTCAATAGGGGTCATGGCTACAAATCAGTGGGACACGATTTCACTGAATCCCCTGCAGCCCAGTCCAAGCCTGTATGACCATGAATGTGACCAGATTATTAATGAGGATGACAAATGCAGATCTTACACAGAGGAGAGTGGTCAGAATGGCAGATGTTTTGAGATAAGCAAAGAAACATATGTTGGTGTAGTTTGATGAATAGCCTTATATGTTAGAAGACATATTTTATATTGAATACTGTAAAATACAGATAATCAATGGAGGGACTGACAGAGCGGAGCAGCAGAAGATGAACATTTTGCAAAGAAGTTCAGTCTAGCTGCTGCATTCAAATAGATTGTAGAGATGAAAGTCTATTTAGGAGAAGACCAGTATGGAGACTATTGCAACAATCAATGTTGGAGATAATGAGAGCATGAATTAGAGTTTGAGCATTGTCTTGTGTGAGATATGTGTAATGTGATTTGGATAAAGATAGATTGCGGAAGCAAAATAGTTCAGAGTCACTCACCTAGAAAGTGTTTATGAGGGTTGGGGTTTATTCCTGTGCTGTCAACAGAAAGAGGAATGTTAGGTTTGTAACTTCTAATGTGTGGTGGAAATATTATTGTTTCTGTTTTTGAAAGACTGAGATTGAGGTGGTGAAAGCACATGCTGCAAGATGAAATGGCAAAGAGACCATCTGTGATGTCAGCCAACACAGCTGGTGAGACATCTAAAGAGGAGTACTAACTTTGAGTATCATCCACATATAGATGATACTGAAATCCCCCAAAAATTAGTTTGCCAAGAGATGAGGTAAAGATAGAGAGAAGCAGTAGACCTAGGGCTGAGCCGTGAGAAGCAAACATTAAAAAATAGATTATATAAATTGGATGAGAACTGAGATAGAGCTTTGTCCTAAAGACCTAGGGATTGAAGTATTGTTATCAGAAGAGAGTGGTCAGCAGTGGTAAATGCAGCAGAAAGATCCAGAAGAATTAGAGAGAATAATGGCCTTTAGATTTAGCAGTGATTAAATCATTGAACACCTTAGTGCAGTCTTTGTGAACAGTTGGGAATGCTGGCCAGATTGACGAAGTTACAATAGGTTGTGTGTGTCAATAAAGTGTGTGAGATGGGTGTAGGCAATTGTCTTAAGCCATTGGAGGGGCATGGGAGCTAAGAGATGGGATGGTAATTAGACAGAGCGTTTGAGTCAGAATTGTGTTCTTTCAGAATAGGAATAATCACTTCATGCTTAAATAACGATGGAAAGATATCATTAGAGAGAGAGAGAGATTACAGATTTTATTTAAGTTTGGAATGAGCACAGACAGAGCTTGACTGATTAGTGAGAGTATAGGACCAAGAAGAGAGGTAGCAGAGTAAAAAGTTAAGAACAGTGAATAACCTTCATTATTATTGGTGGGATAAGATACAGGGAAGGTGAGGGGTCAGGGAGATAATTGAGTAGGTTGCTGGCTGAGGTAGATAATACCATTTTATGTAGGATTGAAGAAGGAAGCAAGATCTTGGTTATTGATAGTAGCAAGTGAGTATGGTGTGGCAGGGATAGATTGTTGGAGGGGCCTGGCGGAAGCCCGGGTCCAATACTGCCCCCCCCCACCTCTTGCCGGTCAGCAGCCCAGCACATGCTGCTGTGTGCTGGGCTGCAGTGGGACCAGGGAAATTGGACCTCATTCAGAGTCGGTCGTTGCGGCCGCTCGGTCGTAGGGGAAAGGGGCCGGATATGCAAATGAAGCGATCACAAGTTGCATCCTAAAATGAGATTGTTAGCTGAACGACCGAGGGTAAGAAGCGGTCCTAAGACTAAATCACGCCCCCTTCTCGATCACAACACACGTCATCTCCTGGGAAATAAGGATTAATCGCGACCATCGGGAACCATCGGAGCTGGTCGTAGAGCTTAAGGTTGACCATACCCTCTCTTAAGCACTATGATCAAGTCAGTGTACAAACCTATGTCACATGTGCCATGACACTACTTTGTTAATTATGCACTCCCATTAAACGCCGTTCGCATAATTAGGCACGCCTGCGTTCGGATCTCCACTCCCCCGTTTTCAAGCACCTTCCCCTGTTACCACCCACAAACGGTTCATTCTGTCACTCAAACTAACGACCTGGCTGTGTTTAAGGAGAGAGAAATTTCTAATCATAACAGCTAGTTGCGCACGCGCATTGCGAACTTTACGCATGCGCAGTTTAGCGAACATCGGTGGCGTACGACCGTGCGGCCACAACGACCGACTCTGAATGAGGTCCATAGTCTTTTCCTCTCACACTGATCATGCCCCCCTGGATTTGTGCCTGGCTGAGGAGCTTACAGTGCCCCCCTCCTCAGTGCTCACTTATGTAGGGAGGAGGTGTGGCTGTGGTCCAGGGATGTCCTAGTAAGCGCAGAATAGCAACTCCCTCTCCCAGGATTGGTGAAGGGAGCCCACAGTACTGATGCAAAACTGCTTCCTAATCACAAGCTGTTGTGCTGTGCTTTTGACTAAGAAGTAGTTCAGAGGAGGGATCAGCAGCTTCTCTCACTGTAATGTCACTGATGTGAGCTGGGTGCATGGGAAGGAGGGCCCCACTGCAACTGTACCCTCTGCACCCATTGTAGCTATACCCCTTAAAAAAACAATTGCAACATCCATGCAGTGGGAAATATGGCAGCAACACATGGAGTCACTGTAAACTCAATGTTATTTATTTTACTAACATTTACCAATATAGCACCAGTATATTTTGTGGCACTATACAATTGTTCAAGAAGTATTAAATTGAATATTGAACTTATTTAAATTTTAGGGATGGAAGCCAGAAGTGGAATCCCTGCATTAATATGATTATTGAATTATAACATTTATAACAGGACCAAGGAACATAACTGAAAATTTATTGAGATTTCTGTACAGATTTCTAAAAACATACAAATACTATTCACTAACTGTACATATGTTTCACATGCAGTAAAATATTTTGTTCTACTTTACCTACTGTAAATGTGAACTGAATAAGAGTGGCTAAAAAAAAATCTTAAATGTACAAAGTCTGTTTACTAAATATTTACAAATAATTATGATGACACTGGTTTTATTAGACGGGTTATTAAATTCCTTAAAACTTTCCTCACATCCCTGTTTCTAAATGTATAAATAAAAGGGTTACTTATAGGTGTGATTGTTGGGTATATAAAAGCGATATACTTATTATAATAACTTGACTTAGGCTTGACATACACAGTGAAGGCTGTTCCATAAAATAGACCAGTAACGATGAGATGAGATGAACATGTAGAAAATGCTTTCTGTTTTCCGTCCTTACTCTTAATCTTTGACACAGTCATAATTATATGAACATAGAATCCTATGATTGTACTAGTAGACAAAACAGCACTGAATACTGATGCAGCGCTTGTAGATATAAAGCTGATTAAGGGATCGGAACATGACAAGTTCTGCACCGGAGCCAAATCACAGTAAAAGTGATCGATTTTATTAGGACCACAGAATTCTAAATTTGCTGTGATGATGACAGGGACTGAAGTAATAGAAAATCCCATGATCCATGGTAAAAGTGCTAACTTAATACATAAAGCAGGTGTCATTATACCTGGGTAGTGTAAAGGATTATTAATAGCCGCGTGTCGGTCAAAGGCCATTACTGCGAGAAGACAACATTCGGTTAAACCCAAGGAAATGAAGACATACATTTGAGCAAAGCATCCATTGAAAGAAATAATATTATTAGCTGCAATGAGATTGGCTAAAAGTTTTGGCAAAATGACAGAGACAAACACAATTTCTAAAAAAGAAAATACACTAATAAAAAAATACATTGTTGTTTGAAGAGAAGGTTCTATTCTTACAAGAATAATAATAGCAATGTTTCCTATGACACATGTAATGTAGGTCGGTAGAAAAATAAAGGAAAGTAAATTCCGAAATTGGTGCAAATCAGCGAAAGCAAACAAAACAAAATCTGTTACCACAGTCTTGTTTGATTTCATCATTTTGCTGACAAGTAGATACCTGGGAGATAAAAAGTCAGGTTCTAAAATTTAATTTTTAAATAATAAATATTAAATATTTGTCATTGTTTATGCCTATATTATGTACTGTAACTAAATGCAAAGGATTTTTTTTTATATACTTTAGATCAGGTCTGGCCAACCTGTGGCTCTCCAGCTTTTGTGAAACTACAAGTCCTAGCATGCCTTGCCACAGTTTTGCTATTAGGGAATGCTAACACTCTGGCAAGGCATGCTGGGACTTGTAGTTTCACAACAGCTGGACAGCCACAGGTTGGCCAGGCCTGCTTTAGATTTTATTCCATAAATAGGGTTTTGAGTTTGTCAAGAACATGTCATTTTACTAGTATTGCTGTCATAAAAAAAATAAATTAAGAATTAACATATTATTATTATTATTATTATTATTATTATTATTATTATTACTATTCTTAATAATATCTACCATTCATTATTTTAGTTCAAGTTAAAGCAAAAAGACTAAGGGCTTGATTCAGACCCACTCGCGAGTGGCTGTCCGCTCGCAAGTGGGTCGATGGTGTGCACTGCGCATGCGCACAACGGAGGGAGCTCCGTCGTGCGCATGCGCGAGATGCGACGAGCGAAGGACTTTCCTTTGCTCGTTGTGTCTGATCAAAGGGGGCGTGCTGTCGATGTTGATTGACAGCACGCCCCCTTTGTTGGGCGTGCCGGGGGCCTGCCTGCCAGACGGAGGCGTTCCCAAGGGAACACCTACCATCAGAAGCCGGCCCCACTGACATCACTAGTGATGCCAGTGGGAGTGATTTTGGCTCTGATAGAGCCAAAATCACTCCTGGGCCTTGAGGTTGAGAAACTCAACCGCAGGCTTCTGCTCGCACTGGCGATGGTCAAGACCATCGCGACCATCATCCCGCACGCTCGTATAGGCTGTGGGTGGTGACCCACAGCTATACGAGCATCCAGGAGGACGCTCCATATTAATGGAGGTGGGCCCTGATTCAGAGCGAGCGCTCTGGTCAGAGCGTCCGGCTCTGAATCAGAGCCCAAGTTGCTGTACTGTTAGCTACAACATTTTTATGATTCAATTAAAAAATGTGCACTACAGCTATATGGTAATTATATAGCATTGTTTTAGTGAATCTAACAAATATATTTTTTTCCTAAACAATGATAATACTGTTGGCAGTGTCATGAAAATAGTGTGAGCACTGAGGTAATATATAGGAGATTAGTTAGAAAATTATTACACTCAATGCTTGGACCTACTTGGGTACATAACAATAGCAATCACTTTAAACAGCTTAACATGTACATGAGCTTAGCGTGAATAGGGAAAACATTTCCAAATTGATAAAAGTGATGAATTGTCATTTTATTAGGCATGTCATTTCCATTTGTCTAAGTATACTTTTTATTTATTATATGTGTTACAGCCCCTGGCTGAAGAATTGATAATTGGTGGTGCAGCCACTGACTGAAGAATTTATAGTTGATTGTTGATGTAGCCTCTGGGCTGAGTAGTAGTGGAATACAGAGCTATGATTAGGAAGGAAACAGTCCTGCAACAGCCTTGATGCCTGGAACTCTTGGCAAGCTGCGGCCATTATAGCCTTGAGGGCTGGTGAGGAGAGACGACAGGTGGCCTTTTGGCCGTGAAGCAGGATGTGGCCTTTGGGCTGTGTACCCTTGCCTGAATGTCACTGTTGTGTCAACCAAATGGCGCAAGTCGCACAACAAGCAGCAATTGGTTCAGAATTTCTTAAAAAAAAGAAAGGGGCATGCAGGAGATGCTGTCTGTGGCCATTCCAATTTCTGGACATTCATAAACCATAACATTAAAAATGTGATGCAGCAATGTCCCAACCAGCACATACTGGAAACAAAAGAGGTGCAAGATGGACTTGTCCTTGGCCCCTCCAACCCACCCTTATGTTGTATATGAAACAGGACATTCACAGTTTAACAAACCAATCACTTCAGTGACAGGGACTGCCACTTGCTGCTAAAATTATTGGTTTGTTTGGACCTTCCACAAAACAAGCTGACAATGCACAGTGGACATTGGTGGCAATGATCCTATACACAAACTGGCTTTATAGTACATTAGATGTCATCATCATCATCCTCATCAGTGTGTGCATCCTTCTCTTCTTCACACAATATGAATTTGTCCCTGTGGGAATCCACCACTACAGAGTCAGAAATGTCTGTATTTTTTGGACTTAAGTGTGGGTAAAGGCCTCCCTCGTGGAATTTGTAATTAATTTTTATGAACATCATATTTTCCACATTTTGGGGAAGTAACCTCCTATGCCGATCACGGACAAGGTTCCCGGCTGCGCTGAAAACTCTTTCAGAGTACACACTGGAGGGTGGGCAACTTAAGTACAGCAAAGCCAGTTTGTGTAAAGGACTCCAAATTGCCTCTTTTTCCTTCCAGCAGTGAAACAGACTGTCTGACATGCCTATTTGGATGCTATCCCTAAAATAGTTATCCACCATTCTCTGAATGGTGACCGTATGAGACAAAGTCACGGTAGACATGTCACTCATTGTAGGCAGTTCTTTCAGACCCAACCAGATGTCATTAGATTTTGCTGTCTGATCTGCATCACCACCAGCAGTGGGTCTCTTAGGAAAATTTAGTTTTTTCCTGGCAGCTGTAGAAACTGAAGGAGGAGATGTTGCTGTGTCACATTCCGCTTCAGCTGACAATTTTTTCACCACCAGCTCTTTGCATCTTTTCAGAATTATGTCAATCGGAAAGAAAAACACAAGATATGACTTAAACTTAGGATCAAGTATGGTTGCCAAAATATAGTGATCTGATTGCAAGAGATTGACAACCCTTGGATCCTGTTGAAGCGAATGAAGGGCTTGATCTACAAGTCCCACATACTTAGCAGAATCACTCTGTTTCAGCTCCTCCTTCAGTTTCTCCAGCTGATTTTGCAAAAGTATGATTAGGTGAATGACCTGACTGAAGCTGGCAGTGTCTGAACTAACTTCACGTGTGGCAAGTTCAAAGGGTTTGAGAACCTTGCACAACATGGAAATTATTATCCACTGCACCTGATTAAGGTGCATTCCCGCTCCTCTCCCTATATCATATGCCATAGTGTAGCCTTGAATGGCCTTATTCTGCTCCTCCATCCACTGAAGCATATAGAGGGTAGAATTCCACCTAGTTACTACCTCTTGCTTCCGCTGATGGCAGGGCAAATTTAACAGTTCTTGCTGGTGCTGCAATCTTCGACACGCAGTAGCTGAAGGTCAAAAATGTCCAGAAATCTTATGTGCCACCGAGAGCATCTCCTGCATGCCCCTGTCATTTTTTTAAAGATGTTGCACCACCAGATTAATTGTGTGAGCAAAACATGGGATGTGATCAAATTTGCCCACATGTAATGCTTGCACAATATTGCTGGCATTGTCAGAAATCCCAAATCCCAAGGAGAGTCCAAGTGGGGTAAGCCATTTTGCAATGATTTCCCTGAGTTTTTCTAAGAGATTCTCAGCGGTATACCTCTTACTGAATCCGGTGATACACAGAGTAGCCTGCCTCTGAATGAGCTGGCATTTGTTAGATGCTGCTGCTGCTGTTTGCACAGTTGGAGGCAATACACCTACCCAGTGGGCTGTCACAGTCATGTAATCTTTAGTTTGCCCTGTCCCACTTGTCCACATATCTGTGGTTAAGTGGACAGTGGGCACAATGGCAATTCATAGGACATTAATAAGATTTTTTTTAATGCCCTTGTACAGATTGGGAATTGCTATTCTAGAGAAGTGGAATCTAGAAGGAACATTGTAGCAGGGACACAGGACCTCCATTAACTGGGTAAAACCCACTGCATTAATGGTGGACACTGGACGCACATCTAATACCAGCAAAGCTGTTATGGCGTCAGTAATCCGCTGTGCAGCTGGGTGTTTGCTGTCATACTTGTTGCCAATGCAAGGGACTGTGTGATAGTCAATTGTTTTGTTGAACTTCCTGAACTACTAAAAGTAGTCTTCTTCCTGGTCCCCTTCTGGGATGAAGATCCACTTATAGCGACAGCATCAGGCGTAACACTCAAGGGTCCTTCTGAGGAACAATGGATAGGAGAGGAGTCAGTCCTTATGATATTGGATGCAGGACTACTTCTGATCACGAATGAGGATGTTGATGATGATGCAGGTGTTGGTGGTGGATATTGCAGGCGCCTGGATCCAGATAGATGGGAGCAGCTTGGTGACACTGGACTGATTGTTGTTTTTTTTTTTTGTCCCCAAAGTTTCTGTACCCTTCCGATTTGATGAATGCACTTCAAGTGACGTAACAGGGAGGATGTTCCCAGATGGTTATAGTCCTTACCTCTACTCACTGTTACTTGGCAACAGTTACAAATAGCTTGGCAAAGGTTGTCCGGATTTGGGTGGAAATAATTCCACACATGAGAAGTGGATTTTTTGGTCCTTTGCCCAGGCATGGCAAAAATGGGATTTTTCCCACCATGGGCAACAACTGTTGCCTGATTTACTGTTTTTACACAAACATCCTCGCCATCAACATCCGCATCATCATCAACATCTTCATCATCCTTGTTGTTATCACAAACTACATAAATATCCTCGTCATCCTCCTCGTTCAATTCCATAGAAGCATCCTCAATTTCTACTTCAGAAGGTACACAAATGGTGGAAGGAGGTTCCTCTTCAAATACAGTATTAGAAAGGTCAGGCTCACACATGGCAACTGCAGACACACTTGGACTCTCCTCTGGGATTTCTGATTTTTCCAAGCACACAGTTGGTTCCGGTGTCTTACTCATCTTAACAATTGTAATTTATTTTGTACCTCTCCTACAAGCAGAGGGGGCTTAAATTATCAGTAGAACCATCAGTCATATATACAAGCCAATGCCTTATCCTTTCCTTGCCACTTCATGTAGTGAATGGCATACTGCCAATATTTGGTTTCTCTAAAGCTGACTTAACTTTAAATTTGTTTTGCTTTTACAGGGTAAAAGTTTATTTTTTTAGCCTGACTTTTTGGTCTGACTTAAGCCCTGGTACATCAGCCTTCATAGACAACGTTGACGGCCTTGCATCGTCATCATGACTGCTGCCGGCAGCTACAAGACTGGTATGTGGATCCTGTTCTCCGGTCATGTGACTGTCCTCCATACACAACCACACATAAAAAATTGTTGGTTTTATTTATATTACTTTGGACAGAATCCCCCGACAGACAGGAGCACAGAACCCCTGCACAGCTATGCCGATGACAGAGACAGCCAGATGTGGCTGACACGCACACCAAAAAATTGTTTATTATTTTGGGCAGCAGCCCCTCGATACACAGGAGCACAGCACCCCTGCACACCTACGCCAATGACAGTGACAGCCAGGTGTGACTGACACACACAAAAAAAGTTTTTTTATTTTTGGCCAGCAGCCCCTCGACAGACAGCAGCACAGCACCCCTGCACACCTACGATGATAACAGGTGTGGCTAACATGCCACACAAAAAATTGGTTTATTTGATTTTTTTTAACACTGGGGTGAAACCCTGAAAAGAGGCAGCAGCCCCTTAACAGACAGCAGCACAGCACCCCTGCACTGATGAGTGTTGCTAAGCTAACACTAATTTTTTTTATTTTTTTCACACTGGGGGTGGGTGAAGACTAGAGCACCCCCTGGACAACACAGCACTACAGCCAGCCAGCCCCTATGGACAGGACAACAACAGCCAGCCAGCCCCTATGGACAGGACAATGACAACCAGCCAGCCCCTCTATAGACAACAGCCAGCCAGTAACAAGTATTGACAATATAACAACAGCACAGCTCCCAGCTCCCTCTCTCTTCACTCTCCACAGCCGGAATGAAAAATGGCGGCGAATCATGGGACCTTTATAGAATCCAAAACCCGCGAGAATCCGACAGTGGGATGATGACATTTTCCCTCGTTTTCAGATCTGAGTCAGTACGGAAAACCCGAGCTGACTCGTATCTGCCTCGGATCCCCGAAGTGTGGGTGGGTCCGGTTCTCAGGAAACCAGACCCGCTCATCTCTAGTGTTAATGTGCACGAATATAACAACCATACAAAAAGGTTGTTGTAAACAAAAGAAGCATCGCTGACATGTCTAAAATGAACCTTACTTGTCATATATTTTTATATGGTTTCCCAATATATATTTAGAAATCAGTCATAAATGTGAAAAATATTGAACTTCAATCTATCACTTAAGATATTCATATATATATTTAATAGGTGTTTTAACTATTTGTAAATATTTAGAGGCTTAAGTATTAATAATTGCGGAACTGCCACTATTAATAAGTATCCGTTTTAGGTGGATATTTTTATTTTTAATGAAAATATCTCCACTGTATTGAGTGTATTCTAAAGGAAACTCACAGTGTTGGCAGGGGTGTGGATCTTTAGGTCTACATTGTCTAGATAGACAATGTTTGGGTAGACAGTAGAAGATAGACAGGCAATAGATAGACATGGACTGAAGGACAACACACTAAAGGTCGACTGGTAACAAGGTCGACAGGTTCTGAAGGTCAACAGGCAATAGGTCGACAGGGACTGAAGGTTGACAGGGTCAGAAGGTCGACACTAAAGGTTGACTGGTAACAAGGTCGACAGGTATGAATGTCAACAGGCAGTAGGTCGACAAGGGACTGAAAGTCGACACACTAAAGGTCGACTAGTAACAAGGACAACAAGATGAAGGTAGACACTTGGCCAGGAAATAGTCTGGATTTAAATCCAATAGAAAATCTTTGATCAAGGCTTGAAGTGATGGTATCATGAAAAAAGAAACAAGAGAGTGCTGATTGAAGCCATAATCCCGGCTTGGTACCATATGATTTCACCTGAAGATCTGGGACTTCTGGTTCACTTGATGCCTTCCACGAATCAAAGCTGTTCTTAAAAACAGAGGATATCCAACGAAATATTAATTTTGTGTATTGCTGAAATTGCATATTTTTTTCCATAATAAAAGCATACCTGTAAAACTGTGGTTTTACTGAATTTTTCACTGGAAATTTGACAAATGACAACTTAAAAAGAAATAGTAATGATTATACTCACATATACTTCGATTGGAATATAAATTAGAAGTGATTATAATGTAAAAATAATGATTAAATGCAAAATTTTAAAAATTTGTTAAAAGTGTCTAGAATTAATTCCACTAGTGTAGACCTAATGACCAGATACCAGCCAGCTAGATCCTGAGGGAGAGAGTTCTGAAGATTTCTCTCCTGCTCGTAAACCTCCATAGGCTTAATCGGTTTACACCATCTAAAGATGATGTAAACTACCAGCGTTAAACTCTGAAAAGCTTCGCTTTTTGGAGTTTGGCACATGCATAGGGGTCAGATTGTAGTCCCAATTTATAATAATGGGGACTGCTGATCTACAGTGCTAATTCGTTTTCTGTGAAATCTCCAGCATTGTGCTATTAGTACATAGCAACAGTTCATCAAATTAAGCAGAAACTGCAGTTTCTACATATTTTTGTGAAGAATAAAAAAAGCTTGATAAATTGGCCCATTAGTCCCTAATCTGAATTTATTTTTCTTTTGTATAAAAACCAGCAGTAATTATGTGAATTCAACGCCTGGTGTTATAATTTTACACATCAGTTCCTTTCTGCTTCTGTCATACAGTCGCTGTGTCTTATTTATCTGGTTGCTCATGTCCTGCTGCTTGTGTTTTGCAGCTGAGTTTATAACCTTGTCCTTGTCCTGCATTGTTTTGTATTACTATTAACTGTTTTTCTTGTGTGCTCATTTATGTACTGTGTAAGGCGCTGCGGAACCTTTGTGGCGCCATATAAATAAAGGATAATAATAATAATAATAATTTATGTCAGCTGCAAGTAGTCTGCATTTTAGCCATAAAAACATTTAAGCTATTGGTGTCTAGAAATCAAATACATTACATTGGTTTCTATGAAGCAGGAAACACAAATCTACTTTTTGCTAGTTCATAACTTTTTGCATTTTCTCATCAATTGCAAGTTGTACACTGCAGGCATACCATGAATTTGCAATTTTAGTAATTTGTTACTTAAAATTAATCATAAAATAATTATATGCAGGAGTTTACCTTAGGGAAAAAACCGAGTTGGTTTTAACATACACACATCAAAGTCTTACATATTTGATCAAATTATTTATAATTGCAATTATTGCAAATGTAAATATCTCATTGTCCAAAATATTGTAGAAGAAAATTGAAGTTAATATGACTTTAAGGTGCAGGATCTGTTATTTATATTTTAGAAGAGAGAACTGGAAAATGAGTTATCAATAAAGTTTTCTGCTGCAGATTCAGCAACGTTAGAGCCACGTAATGCAGCATAACCTTATATATGTATACCCTTCATTATAATGTGCTCTAAAAACAGATTTTACACAGGGGAGCATTGTTCCCATTGATACTTGAAATAGTTCTCATTATCCATTTAATTTCTTACTTAATTAAGAACAGTCCTAACACAACTGTTTTCTGCTCCAAAAATAGCTGTCAATTATGTTAGTGCTGTTATATAGTAAATACACTAATTGCTATAAATCAGACAAGAATTATCTCACAGGAAATTTAAAAACACTGTATTGAGTAAAATGTATCTGATAACTTATTTTGCCTTATATATATATATATATATATATATATATATATATATATATATATTCTAGTATCCCAAACTGGTTAATATAATGGTACATATTTAAATCAAAATGCATATTTTATACAGGTATGTATTGATGTAGATATAGCTTATTTGGGCAAAAGTTGTAGAGGGTTTATTTTCTCCCAGTGCTTAGCCTATTTTCGGATATTGTCACCTGGTCGCATTCCAGTATCAGTTTTTCATGAAATCTTGCAAATTCAAAAAACATGATTGGCTTCCTTATAAAACTAGAATGGCCATAAAGTGTTTTTTTTTTTGCATAAAATTTCAAGACAGTGCTGGAACAATAATGCCTCCACCCCGGGTCATGATCTTAAAGCTTTTGACCATTGGATCAGGCACACTATAAAATTAATCCAGGCCCTCCCACCGTTTGCCACATTTTCAGAGTTCTCCATCATATGGGATAGATTTGGCATTTCCTCTAAATGTATTTACCAATACCTAATACTTTTTGTCTGTCTTATATACAGTGCATCCGGAAAGTATTCACAGTGCTTCACTTTCTGGTTGTGATGACTCCTCAGCACTAACCTGTCATTTCCCACTGATTCCCCACATGTGTCACTGTGTAATGTCAGTGGGAAGATGATGATGTGGGGTATAGGGCAGAGAGCTGATGTGCCACATGGCCATCACCAATTGCCGCCCGCATGCCACATTCACATGTACACAGCATTCTTCATGGTCATCCTGGTGAGGTGCCCACTGCATGGGCCGGGTATAAAGCCCCAGCACATGGCCAGGTCACTGGCATTTCTTCAGTTGGCAGTTACTGGCACTAGAGAAAGGGCTCAAAAGAGACAACTGGTTTGTACATGAGTGTATACTACCAGCAAGTTATCGCTGACCGGAGCTGAGCGCACAATCCCATCTGTGCTGTGTTATTATTTGTACATCTCCCTCTTACCTCACTTTACCCATCATCACCTGCTGCCATGAGCCGGAGGGAGTTGGCCCAGCTCATTGGAAATGAGGCTAAGTATAATGCTAGCTCAGTCAATGAGATCTAAGACCAGTTTCTCAGTCTTTAGCAGCTGTATTAGGAAGTGGGAGGAATGATGATGGAGGTGTTAGGTCAGAGTACTGTGTTACTGGGGGCACCTCCCATGCTGTTACTCAGTTACTGATCAGGAAACGCTCAGTCCTCAGATTGTTTTCTAATACAAAAGGGGGATTATGGGTAATATGTTAGGTGAGTTCACAGTAAATCTACGTTCAGCAAATATGAGGGGAGAGTGGTGACTGCTCCATTGTCTGACAGGAGGCTGAGCCCTAGGTTATTACACTGATTACCACTCCTAGATAGGCTCTGGAGATGACCTGTGTCCTGCTTCCCCATGTTATAGCCTGATGAGCTCTCACAGCTTAAATATAATGTTTTGGCTGCATTTCTCTTCTTTATAGATTTATATTATATGTTTGATAAAACACAAATATCATACTAAAAGGATCTCTCTGTTACCATTCCAGCTGGCAGCCTCTTTTCTATAAATAACTATATCAATATATTTCCAGTTGTGCTTAGAGCAGTGGCGTATCTATAATGGGTGCAGTGTGTGCAAGGCAAACGGGCCCCCGGGTCCAGGGGGGCCCCACACCGCACATCCTGCACCCATATTAGTTTAAACTTACCTGTCCATGCCAGTGGTATAAGTAGGGTATTTGGAGCCCAGGGCAAATGTCAAAATGGAGCCCCCCCACACCTCTGCTATGTGCGCGCCGAAGGTGAAAAATGGGCGTGGTCACTTAAAAATAGGGCGTGGTCACTTAAAAATGGGGCATGTCAACATGACACACCCCTTTATCGTCACTCTGAACATTCCTTTCCATATGCACCTTAACCCCAGTAGTGCCCCTTATGCAGGACAAACAGTATGCAATGTCCCCAGTTGTGTTCCCTCTTATGCAGGCCCATAGTTGTGCCCCTTATACAGTACCCCCAGTAGTGGTCCACCTTAAGCAGCCTCCCATTAGTTCCCCTTATACAGTACCCCCAGTAGTGGTCCCCCCATCCAGTGCCCCTTATACAGTGCCCTCTGTAGAGGTCCTCCCTATTTAGTGCCCCCAGTAGTAAGCCCCTTATATAGTGCCCCAAGCATTATTCCCCCCATGCAGTACCCCCAGTAGTGATCCCGCCTATCCAGTACTCTTATACTGTGCCCCCTGTAGTGGTCCTCCCTATTTAGTGCCCCCAGTAGTGGTCACCTAGTTGTAAGCCCCATATATAGTGCCCCCAGCAGTAGTCCCCCATCCCTCCCATGGAGTGCCATCAGTAGTGGTCCCCTTAATGCAGGCCCCCAGTAGTGATCCACCCCCCATGCAGTGCCCTTATACAGTGCCCCCTGTAGGGGTCCTCCCTATTTAGTGCCCCCAGCAGTGGTCCCCTAGTAGTAAGCCCCATATATAGTGCCCCCAGTAGTGGTCCCCCTTATGCAGGCCCCCAGCAGTGATTCCTCCCCCTATCCAGTGTCCCCTATACAGGGCCCCCTGTAGTGGTCCTCTCTATTTAGTGCCAATGTAGTGGTCCCCTAGTAGTAAGACCCTTAAATAGTGCCCCCTTTGGTAGTTCCCCCCTCCAGTAGTAGTCCCCAGTAGAGGTTCCCCCTCCCGATGCATTGCCCCCAGTAGTAGCTCACCCCCAGTAATGCTTTCCCAGTAGTAGTAGCTCCCCCCCAATAATGCTGTCCCCAGTAGTAGTAGCTCCCCCCCAAGTAATGCTGTCCCCAGTAGAAGTAGCCCCCCCAGTAATGCTGTCCCCATCTATAGTATCCCCCTCCCAGTAATGCTGTCCCCAGTAGTAGTAGTCCCCCTCCCAGTAATGCTGTCCCCAGTAGTAGTAGCTCCCCCCCAAGTAATGCTATCCCCAGTAGAAGTAGCCCCCCCAGTAATGCTGTCCCCATCAATAGTAGCCCCCCTCCCAGTAATGCTGTCCCCAGTAGTAGTAGTCCCCCTCCCAGTAATGCTGTCCCTAGTAGTAGTAGCCCCCCAGTAATGCTGTCCCCAGTAGTAGCCCCCCAGTAATGCTGACCCCAGTAGTAGCCCCCCCAGTAATGGTGTCCCCAGTTGTAGTAGCACCCCCCCAGTAATGCTGTCCCCAGTAGTAGTAGACCCCCAGTAATGGTGTTCCCAGTAGTAGCCACCACCCCCCGTAGTGCAGACACATAAGTTACAAAAAAATAAAAACATACACTTACCTGAATCCACGCTCCGGTCACTGCTCCCGCCGCATGTCAGTCCTCCAGGGCTGGCGCGCTCTGCATTATGGGAGAGACATTCATCATGACATCTCTCCCATTACCCACTGCAAGAGCCAGAAGGCGGAGCTCATGAGTGAGCTCCAGCCCGGCTCTTGCAGTGGGCAGTGCTGATTCACACACACATCGCTGCCGCTCGGCAGCGATGTGTGTGCAGCAGCCAATGAGCGTCTGTCTGACGCTCATTGGCTGCTGTTTCACACACACATCATTGCCGCGCTGGCGGCGATGTGTGTGTAATGCTGCACAGCCTGAGCCCTCCTCCTGGTGCTATTGGGTAAGCATTCAGGGGGAGGGAATCAACTCAGCTTGTGCAGCACAGGACCGGCGCTGGAAGCTTAGTGCCGGTCCTGTGTAAATGTGTAGCACTGACCACACACACTGCGGTCGGCGCTACACTGCCTAACAAGGAGGGGTCGGACCATGGTCGGCGGCACCACCATGGTCGGTGGTTACGCATACTACTGCAACATGTTTAAGTTAGAAGTATATTAAAATAATCTATAAATTGTTTTATTTCTGTAACTCATATTGTCTACCAACAATATTTGATTTTTATATGTTGCCTACGGCTATCTGTTATATCTGCAATATATGAAATATTTTTCCAGCTGGAGAAAACAAAATCACTGGGACATGGCTAAGATCAGGGCGCCTGAGGCCATCAGCTGGAAGGATGCCTTCAGAAAGGATACCATCATGAGCACCATACTCAGGGCGACCATCCCCAGGAGTACTATCATCAGGAAGTGCAGGAGATGGACCAAGTGGAAGCCATTATGCAGCAATCGCACAAAGAGTAGAGATCATTGCACTGAACACCATGCCAAGAGGCGTTCTTCCTCTCCTGCCAACCTACAGAAGACAAACTGTTGGGGAAGGAAAAGCAGGAGACTCCTGTACCATCTGTCTCTTGCAGTTTCAAATTGGAGAGGACGTTGCCATGTCATCCTGCCGCCACATCTTCCATTTACCATGCTTGAGAGAATGGCTTCAGATTAACAACGTTTGCCCCCTGTGCGGCACACTGTGCTTCGACTTCAACAGCTTCACCCAGCGTAATCTGGAAGAGGAAGTGAAAGAGACAAATCAGCAATCCATATAGCTAATGCTTTACAACCACGGCAGCATGAAGACAACATCACCTGGTGACAGCGAGGAACAAGACAGATAGATCTCTTTTAGGTGATTCCTTCTGAGATCGTTGGACAGGGAATCGCTTTTCAATATCATTTGAATATTAGCGTGGTTTTCTTCTCTCTTTTTTTTCCTTACTTCTTCTCTACCCTCTTCAATTTTTTTTGTCCTGTTTTGTCTATGCCCTCTTGGTCTTTCCCCTCCTTTCTTGTTTTTAGCTCTCAATTTTTCTTAAGTTGTGTTTTTTGTGATTATTTCCCACCCCAGGTGCTTTGCTGGGTTGCCAACCAGGTATCTGACCTACATGAGGGTTCCCCCAGTCTAGGGCACACCCTTATGTGGCCGCCTGATGCTGAGGTAATTGGTCTTGGGCCACTCTGGCTCTCAGCTCTGTGTGTGCCTCAGGAATCCCACTGCCAGAGGCCAGGATGTGGATGCACACTGTAGTCATGGGTATGTGCGGCGGTGACAACCAGTGGCCCAACTATGTTGGGAAAGGGACCTATTTTTCTAAGAGTCCTTATGGTGTTTTGATGCCCAAGAAGAGAGGTCTGTAGAGGAGATGTTTCTGGGTGTTCTGCGCCTCTTGTGCCCGGGGATAGGGGTCTGGCTACCCAGTGTTTTTGGGTGTTGCATTGGTGCACATAAGGGGATGTTGTGGCAGACCCCCTAGTCACTACTATGGTGGTGGCTTTAAATAGCTTGATGGCAAATGCTGCCTCTGGGGAGATATTGTAAGCTGTCAACCAGGACAGGGCTATTTGGCGGTTCCACTTCTCTGCCCTCTCCTGCACCGGATCTTGAGATGGTGTTGCTGCTGTGTGTGTCACTGGTGTTGCATCTGGCCCTACTTTTAACCCATGGTCCAGGTGGCAGGGTTAAGGTTCAAGATTGGCATCAATATTAGCTCCAGCTGAGGACTGAGATTGCCAAGATGCTCTGTCGATGGAAGAATTACCAAGGCCTTCTGGTGAGTCCAGTGCTGATCAAGGCTAGGGCATTAGCATGGCATCACCTTTTAGTGGTCTTGCGGGATGCAGCATGACCTAGTAATAGGAGGTCATGATCAGTAGAAGCATAGCAGTAGTGTCTCTTCAGGTATAGGGCAGGGTGATGTGGTGCATTGTAAGACGCACAAGGCATTATCTGTGTCAAAGAAAATGAGGGGCATGGGCAAGGATTATTATAATTTTGCAATAGAGGTAGCTTGATTTTTGTGCCAGATACAGCATTCCAAGACCAACTGGTTAGACAAAGGTTATTGAGTTTATCTACATAGCTGCAATGATAATTGGATTTCTCCAGTTTAGTTTGTCCGGTTTAGCTTGCAGAGGCCTAAAATGGCTGGGGCTGTGTTGATGCATCAGGACGCATCTCCAATTATTAGATATTAGTTGTGTGGGTCTTGAAATGGGATGTAGTTATCAGACCGGTGTACGCTATGCCACCGGTCTGAATCCTGAGGCTGAAAGTCCAACACGGGACTTAAGATAGGCGGTGAAAAACATCTAACTTAATCCCGATGCTGGACCCAGAACGATGCCAGCCTGAGCGAGGTAAGTGCGGGGCACCATTAGCCACGCAGGGAGGGGGGGGTGTTAGGTTTATGCAGCATGCTGGGGTTAGGTTTTGGGGAGGAGGTAAGATTTAGGCACTTCTAGGGGGGAGGGTGAGGGTTAGGCACCACTGGGGTGAGGGGGTTAGGGTTAGGCACTAAGGGGGATGGGTTAGGCTTAGGCATGAAGTGGGGAGACTTAGGTTTAGGCACTAATGGGGAGGGATAGGGTGTGGGGTGGGGTGGGTTAAGGTTAGGCTACAAGAAGGGAGGGTTATGGGGAGAAGGGGAAAGAGTAAGTATACTTGCCCAACCCTTGTCAGGATACCAACCATTGGGATGCCGCTGTCAGTATTTTGACAGGAGTCATCCCGACAGCTGGCATTACATACCAAATTCCCTTGAATCACTGTACTGTATCTTTTCCCTTCAATAATCCACTTCTAAATTCAGAATGTACTCGTACCGCAATGGAGCATGATGGGCCATTCTTTCCTTTCCCCCTTTTCTTAATAATAAATAAAGCTGACCCTTTTCCCCTCCAATATGTCTCTGAGTCATTATTTTACATTATTATTGTTTTACTTGTGTATAAATGTGTGCTATGTAATAAGTTGAGACTTTGTCAGCACTGTGTTCCTACCTTCTATCATAGAAAATGGGTCGTAATTGAGTAAAGACAAAGAATCAGGTTTATAAGATTATATAAATGGACAGTTTATTGTTTTCAACAATAGATATATAACACTGTATAACATATATACATATAGGCATATAAGCAGACAAGGTATACACTCAGAAAGATATACTTAGCTAAGGTTTATATTCAATGCATCGATACCTGGGGAACCCCCTTTGTCTCAATAAGACACCCAGATTGAAGAATGTGGATACTAGACATCATCCATCCATACTGGCTCCAGTCACAAAGGTCTAACATGTGTCTCATGAATATTCCTTTTATCCCCTTGAAATTAGGGGAGGTGTCTTCCCAGAACACATACATTAATACCCCACTTTAATTAGCAATAGGGGGCAGTACTGCCTCAATCATAAATAATAAATATTAATTGAGGTGTGTACCTTACTGAACTAGGCCAAAGCTATGGTGTCTTGTGAACCACCTGACTGAAGTTTATACCCCAAAATAACCCTTATCTGCGCATGTCACTAAATGCCCTACATAGGTTTGAACGACAACGTCTTAGAGCAAGATCGCCTTGTTCTAGCAACAGACGCATCTGCAAAGCTTACATCACCAGATGCATGTGGGACAAGGGTCACAAAACAACTTTGATCAACCCTACTGGTTACAGGCTGACAGCAGCCCATAGAGAGTTTAACATAAACATTGTATCAGCAGCCCCTATCGATTATAGATCTCCAAAATATTAATAATGGAACCTGACATTGATCATTCTCAATTATTATTATTAATAATAATAATAATAATAATAATAATACATCATTACCCACTGAGAGTTCCTGTTCCTCCTCTCCCCTGATATATAGCCATTACTGGTGGTCAATGACAAGGTGAATATCTCACCACCACCGATCCATAGCAGCCACTGACACAGTAAGAATGCCAAACTGCATATGTCCATGGCCTGATGATAATATACCATAGAAGATCAGGCCTGTGATACATTATTCATGATTTAGGTGTGTATGATTGGTCCACACTGCACATGTGACCACAGGTCTTTGTTTATGCAGCTCACCAGGTCTCAAACCTTCTAAAGAGGACAAATGGTGGCATTGCCCATAGCAACCAATCAGCTACTAGCAGAGCTCTAATTTACGAGGAGTCTAAAACCTGATAGCTGCAATCTGATTGGTTGCTATGGGCAACACGTCCATACACTCTCCCTAAGTGAATTATGTCAGTAGTGCATAATTTGGGGCCAATGTATCAATTACCAGCAACGAGCCCCAATAACCTTCATATGTTTATCGCCACTTATTGCGTCAGGAAATAAAATTTAATCATGTACTAAAGCTGTATAGCCAGGAAAAGCTCTTCTGGAAAGAAAAGGCTGCGCCGGTGAGGAAGCCGCTGAGAAGAGCGTCAGCTTTTTGTGATAATCTCTTTCCATGCAAAGTAATGTGCGCAGGCATCGGACCAGGCTCAGGCAATGCACAAGCAGCCATCTTACATGTGTCCACTTGCAAAGAAGCTGCCATAGCTACATCCTGGATACTTCTGGATGTCATTTAAAAATGGATATTATATAGATAGATAGATTTATAGAGATATATATATATCTATATTTATAGTACATGCACAGGACTGCTAACAGGTGGTACAGGCAGTACTGATGTAGAGGGCCTGAAGTGACAAGGGGGCTTGCTGCTGCCACCGCCGATTAGCCTGCTTGCAGCATGTCTGCCTGTGAATAAGCAGTTAATGGCTAAGATCTTCAGGTCAGGCAGCAGCAGGCCCAATCATCAGCACTGGCAGCAGCAGGCGCCCATCACCAGTTTCCTGGGCCTATTTTTGCTCTATGATCTAGTAAGTGCACCACGAACAACATTGTTCTTCCTTCCTAGATTTCTGTTTGTGTGGTGGCTTCTCAGGTGACCCATTTAAAAAAATTACAAGATCAGTATCAAATAATATAATATAATATAATGAATTTCCTAACAACTGGTGCTGGATCACCACCGAGTAGTTAGAACACATACATATTCCTTTGAGCAAGCGGTGCATGCTGTGGATGGAGAACTTGAAGCAGCTAAGTGTCTGATAGGTTACACCCGGTTCGCTGCTCCATCTACCCCCGCTGATGCGGCAACACTGGTGTAAGGTGGTTACGGCAGCTGCTGATGCCAGAGCCACGTGGCGGTCCATCCTCCGGTGGTGGAAACTGGCCAGGGGGACACTGTAGTGAGAAGCCAGGTAGACTGCCTCCCACACTAGACCACCGAGACTTGATGGATACCTGACAGCCGAGGGGCCAGTGGCGATGGCCATGTCAGTGAGCTGGGTGGATCCATATAGCATAGGGGAGGTTTGCTCTCCCCCAGCAGCCCCTCCCCCAACCCTCACTTTGGCCCTTCTAGATTCCCACATCTGGGTTGCTCCTCTCAGCCTCCCTCTATACGAGTCGTCCAGAGACCCCTCTCAGGTGCTCTCTGTGGCTGTGCACTCAGGAGGATGGGTCAGTCTCCCTGTATGCCTCCCTGGTGACTGATCATACAGAGCTCTTTATCCTACTAGGCCTGAGGCTGTTCATAGTGAACTAAGCGCTTAATATATCCTCTTATATGAATATATGCATCTTATCATTGCATGTGACTTTGAAAGCTGCTGTGTGTGGTACTGCCTTTTTATGTCTATACAACTGTCAGTCTGTTAACCCATCATCACTGTTGTTTCTCCTCATATCCCTCTACTACAGGTGTGTGGGAAATTTGGGTGGATAACGTGTGCTCAGAACTTTGCATAATTGTAAAAATTATTGTTATGCCCAAAGAATCTGAAAGACAGGTGGCTGAAGCCCCTGTGCTGGCATCATGTATGGCCTGCAAAGCAGGGTTATCCCCACAGGATTTTCATACAATAATCCATATTGTATGAAAATCACTGTGTTAAGGAGTCCCCATATCAGGCAAACCTACCAGCTTCTGGACAGGAACTCCCTGGGGTTTCCTTGTTCCCAGATCATGGACCAATATACCGCTGCTTGGGTGGCCAGATTATACAGAGCTCAATATCCTACTAAGCTGGTGTGCTTTGTAGTTGATTAACCTATGGCAAATATATTGCTTAAATGCATTAAGTGTTGCTGGGTTATGCTGCCTTTTTTTTTTCTGGGAAAACTGTCAGTTATAATTCACATTTACTAAATATTTGTTAAGGTGCTGCAATTGGACAACCCACAGTAGGGGCTAAATGGTTATTCACATGTACTGGTGAAAACTGGGCTGCCCATCCCCCTCTCTCCTAATTAGGAAAGCTCAGCTGCAGTTGAGTACTGGCTGGGGGGGAAGAAGGTTGGCTTATCCCTGAGTATGCCTTGTTACTAGGAAGTAGGGATGTGCAGGCTCGGATAGGTTCGAGTTTGCACGTTGAGTTCGGATTTTTCCCTCCAAAAAAACGGAACTCAGAAAGAGGCAAAACGTCATCTCGCATGGATGAACCTCATCATTCCTGGACTTATGTGCACTGATCAGTTATATAGTAGAGGGAAATGGGTGTAATTATGTAAGTAATTCAGCAATGATATTGTACCACTGCCTTGTCTGACACCTTGGTTGATGTATCACATAAAGATCTGAACACAGACCTATAACTAAAGATACACACAAATCGGATGCCACAGATAATGATCCAGGGGACTATAGCTACGGTAAGGAAAAAAATCACAAACTATTTTTGCTAATTATGTGTCCGTGTATGAAGCTACCTTTCTCCCCTTATTTTCCTGGAAACCACACATCAATGTGACACCAGGAAAGTGGGTACTGCCATGTCACATGATGGGGTATAAGTTCCCAGTTCTGTGATGTCACCGAGGTGGCTGTGGTCTGTGTTTCATGACTCTGCAGATAATAAACTGAAACCAATGGAAAATGAATACCTTCCCTTTTGCATATTATATGCAAATACTGTACATGAAATACAGATGTTACTAGCACTTTTGAAATAAAACCCTTTCTTCAATCCAAAGAACTACGATCTCAGACAACATTGTCTTCCAATTAATTTAATTTATTTTTAGTACCATTAGATACAGCAACTGATCTGCAATGTAGATGAAATTGGGGATGTAGTCTGGATCCGACCGTCAGAATGCTGACGGTCACACTACCAACAGCGGCAACCCGACGGTCACAATTCAGACGGATCGTAATTTTAAGTGTTAGGCACTAGGAGGAGGGTTGCTGTACTATAGGAACAAAAACAGGTCTTGGTTGTATGAGTCTACTTTAGCTGTTTTTATCAATTTGGAAAGAAAACCAAAACACAGGGGTCTGTGCACATCTCTAATTATAAGGCTTCCGATTTCTGTACATAACATGAGACATTAGTTATGCTACTGTAGGTCACTGCTATCACAGTAAACCTTGATCTGTGCCCTACTGTTCTGTTGGTTCAGTTGAGCTAGAGAATCAGAGATGGATGATGTTTTCAAGAGGTTCCCACACAAGTATTCACTACTTTTCATATTTGAGCATGAGAATACTAACTGTAACCCTCCCCTTAGAGTCTAAACCCTAATCATAATACTTACAATTGGAATGTGTCGGGATGGTGCTGTCTGTATCCTGACTAAATCCCCTCTACCTATAATGGGATCTGTCCCACTAATGTCTACAAGCAGACCTGACTGTGTGACAATTCCCAATCCCCCATAAGACTGAGTATGAAACCTGTGTATAGACGTCATTTCTCCGGAGCCATTTATAGGAGATGTGTCGAAGCTGGATAATTGGCTGAGACCAGATCAGTTTAAAATTGAATCACAGCGACGCCATCTTGTGACTGGCCGCAAGACTCCATTTTGCGAATGGCCACCTAAGCGCCATTTTAGATAAACTTACACTTTAGTACATGTGGCGATATTACTATTAGCAACATGCGATTGCATCTTTCACCATTTCTCATACACACATTAATACGCACAATTGCGCTGTTAACTAGTCGCATATTAGCGAATGCATAGGACTTTGTATGAAACTGCTGTTTTATTAGCGTTATGCGCACGCATCTGCCCCAAGTTAACTAGTGTCCTTATATCAAACCCTGCATACTCACACATTACATATTCACACATAAGGTTTAATAAGCTTTAAAGTATAAGATTTAAGTTGGTTCAGTTAGTATAAATGCTGTGAAATATAGATATTTGATAACTAAGGTTTTATACATGCTAAGAAAGTAGTGTTTGGTTTCATACTGATGCATACTCTTTCAACAGAATTCCGGTACTATCGGTGTGGAGATCGCATCATGCATTCTCAACTTATGGACAGCAGAGACTTCAAGCAACAAAATGTATAACTGTTAGGATTTTGCATGGGGGCGGGAGGGCAGAGACCCCCAGTTGTTGGAGGCTGGGTGAGTCTATTTGAACCAGCCTGTTAAACTCTCTGTAACAGATGCTTCCTCCCTGGGAACCAATGACATCAGCAACAAACTTCTCTATTGTCCGGTCTATTCTGGGGGGTTATAAATATGTGTGCTCAAACACTGGGTTTTTAGTCTTCGTGCTGAATGACGACGGGGTTTCTTGCTGATGCCTATCATCTGGTCCGGAAGCGCTGCGTATGTATACTGTACTTGGGGTCTGTATAATTCCTTTGCGTCTAATTGTGTCTGCATCAATAGCGTGTAACTGACTGTACTTTTACTTGAATAATACTTTGTGCTTCGGAACCACACGTTCCAAGTCTGGAGTCTTTTTTTATTTACTGTATGACTGCGTACGCAAATTAGCATTATCTTTAGAGGTTTATAGTTAGGATTTTAGAAGGTACAGGCAGGGGTATATAGAGGTTCATTTCAGTATCGTTCGATGAGTTACCGGTTGATGTACAATAGACACTTATTAACTTTCCTCTTCCCATCGTCTGATAACTTACCCTGCCCCCATGTGAAATACAACTTTGTTGCAGCTATTTAATGCAGGTCTTTACAGTATTGTGTCAGTGTACTGTGTCTGCTATGTGTTATATGACCGTAGATGGCAGCAATGATCACACTGTGTTTCTTCTGTCTCTGTTATTAACTCCCACAGAGAGCCACACTGATGAAGACATCTGTTATTGCTATATTGATATCAAAGGGCAACAAGGTAAGTGTGTTGTGCTGGCGCTGTAGTACATGCTCCAATCACTGATTTTGCAGGGAAAATCCACCTTGAAAACGATCTTTTAGGCAGGTTTGTTTGTGGATAAGACAATAGATAAATCCAGCAGGTCTGGTCCGTGTCATTATTCAGGTATAATTTCAGGTTATTTAGATAATCCTGACTGGGTACATTGAAACTATAGATTTTTACTCCCAAATTCTGCTCCTAGGTGTGAATACATTTTAACAGAGCGAGATACCATGCAATGTTTTACAGACAGGAATTCTGGTGTACATAGGAAAAATATTGAGCCCACCCCTGGGAAGACCCATCATGTCCATCTTATGATCAGCTGCATCTTCTGCAGAGAGATACTGGGCATGATTCGGACCAACGCAGGATGCTCGCAAACGGGTCGATGGTGCCCGAATGCGCATGCGCGAGACCCAGCGAGCGACAAGGAATCCGTCGCTTGGGGTCTCGCACCAAAGGGGGCATGCTGTTGATGGTGAGTGACAGCACGCCTCCTTTTGGTGGGCGTGCCGGGGGCATGGCTGCCAGACAGAGGCGTTCCCATGGGAACGCTTGCCATCTGAGTCCGGCCCCACTGACAAGTGAAGTCGGTGGGAGTGATTTTGGCTCTGATAGAGCCAAAATCACTCCAGGGCTTCCGGCAGCGAGACCCTACTGCAGGGTCTCGTCGCAAGCCTGATGGTCATCATCAGGACGCTCGCTATAGCTACAGCTATGTGAACGTCCATGAGGCCACTCCAAGAACAGGTAGGAGGGCCTTGATTCAGAGCGAGTGCTCTGGTCAGAGCGTTCGGCTCTGAATTAAGCCCATTGTGCAATGGTCTATAGACAGGAAGTCAGGAGTACATAGGGAATATACCTCCCTCCTTGATCGCACCTTTTACCAAAATAATAATTAAGCCACAAATGCACTTTTTGGAAAGTGAATTTACCACATAATCCGCTCCAACAAAGTTGCCAGTGAAACAATCTGAAGGAAGAATGTTCTGACTACAATAGTTCTGCTGTGATTATAGGGGTTTTCTCTTATACAGCTTATAATGTCCTATTATTATAAAGGAGTTCCTCTTTCCAGCAGTCTTATTGTTACTAATATAAACCGGTTCTTGTGTGTGAGGACGATCCATAAATACCATGAGTAGAAAGGGAACCCTTTCTCGTCAAACTTAATTTGACACGTACCACGCCCCTGACCCACCCACTTTTTCTCCCCTTTTGATGGTGTTTTATATAAATTCATACAAATTTTATATTAATTTATATGGATTTATATAAAGCGATAGGGTTTTATATAAAATGTTACATAAAAGTGGTTAGATGTTTGTGTTTAACCAGGGAATGAAAAGCATGCTGTGTGTAATGAACACTGGCCCTGATTCAGAGCCGCTCGTTAGTGGCAGTACGCTCGTTCCGAGCGATGTTCGCACATCTGCGCATGCATACGGTTTTTAGTACGCATGTGCGAGCCAGTCAGTGCGGCCGAAAATCGTTTGTACGCTATATAGCGAGTGCCTGCTATTTTGAGTGACAGAATGAGGCGTATGTGGGTGGTAACAGGGGAAGGTGCTTGAAAACGGGGGAGTGGAATTAGAACGCAGGCATGCTTAAAGGTCAAAACGGGCGTTTTAAGGGAGTGCATAATTAATACAGCAGCGTCATTGACCACGTCACTTGTTTTTTTTAACTCAGAACTGCTCGCAAAATAGCGGTTGAAAAAACCAACCACAAGAATAGCGAGCAGTTCATACGCTGTTCGATGTACTCGATTAATCTAATAAATAGCGGACATGACGTATGGTGCGTGCGGCCAGGATGCGTTTTTATCAAATAAACAAGCGTATGTTTTGCCCGCTCGTTCAGACTTAGAGGTGTGAACAGACTACAATGTGCGAACGGATCATTTGAATAGCCACCCCTTGTTTTTGAACGAACGACCGCAAATAGCGAACGGCTCTGAATGAGGGCCACTGTTAGATGAAGCAATATTAGTAAGATGCTGCGGTCTCTAGGCTCACAAACTTTGAATATTGATATCTATAAGTGTGGCAAACTATAAAAGTAAATAAATCTTTATCTAGCAGACTGCTATGCATACGAACAAAAGATCTGGTGCATCACGATGTGCTGCTAACCAAAAAAAATGGATACATTTTAACCCTTCGACAAACAGGTCATTGAAAAAATTATGTCACAGGATTGCTTACGATCTACTGTATTTCCCTATCATACACACACGCACATGTCTGATTATTGATCAGTAAGAGTTTGTAGTTGTAAGCATAATAGTTTTACTTCCGAAAAACATTTGAGTAGATTTGTGTACCAAAACAGCAATAATGACTTGAAAGTAGTTGGTCAGGATGAATATAACAATGGCTTTAAGTATATATTAACCATTATTGATATTTTCAGTAAGAGAATGTAGCTGTAAGCATAATTACAACTGTGCGATTGCTTCAGAAAACACATTTCAGTAATTGAAAGTAGATGGGCAGGATGCAGTTATGGGAGTACTGTCAAAGCTTCTAGTGCTTTCCAAATATCAGGGTGAGCACTTAAGTCTGTTATAACACATGTGGCATCGTTCTGAACAAGACAGGCTGGTGGTACGATTGTTTATTAAAGGTCCATGTATTATAGAACATAAATGAGCATGGCAAAAGGTCATGCAGTGATGTCACAAGGTAATGAGAATACATGTGTGCATACTTAAAATACTGACCAGATGGTACGTGAGATGGAGAAATGTTTATCCAGTTCTATGTCCTGTTGAGAAGCATGAAATTGCAGCATATATTTCACACCTGACAATAGAGTAATCAGAAGGATGCATTCCAGAGTATGGGGGCAGACATGAACGGACATGTATTTCACAATTTATCTCACAATAAGCTTTGATTTTATCTCACATCAGGCTTTGATACATATGCCCCTTAATTTCAAATGTTTGTTATAAAATACATGCAGCTCACAATAGATTTTAATATCGTGCGCATACAGATTGGTTTTTTTCATTAGAGATAAAATATTAAAATCAACTTCATTTGCGCTTGTAAAAATGTATTGATAAAAATACAGCATGTTTTCTTTTAAATTGTAGACAAGTCTTTGCCTAATATATTGAATTTAAAATATATACACATACTGTGCCTGGCCAAGGCTCCAGGAGAGCATGGGAGATTCTGCGAGCGAGGCATCCCTGCCCGGGCTCCAGGAGAGCATGGAAGATTCTGCGAGCGAGGCATCCCTGCTCGGGCTCCAGGAGAGCATGGGAGATTGTGCGAGCAAGGCGTCCCTGTTTGAGCTCCAGTAGAGCATGGCAGATTCTGCGAGTGAGGCATCCTTGCCCGGGCTCCAGGAGAGCATGGGAGATTGTGCGAGTGAGGCATCCCTGCCCGGGCTCCAGGAGAGCATGGGAGATTGTGCGAGCGAGACATCCCTGCCCGGACTCAAGGAGAGCATGGGAGATTCTGCGAGCAATGCAGCCTGGCCAAGGCTCCAGGAGAGCATGTTGAAACCTGTGAGTGGGGCTTCATTGGATGACAGTTTGAACCCTGCGGGTAACAGTTTAAGTACCTCTGAAGAGGCTAACCCTATTATGGATGAAATCCGGGCGTTGGAGGAGGAGCCTGAATGTGGCTCAAGCAGAGAAGTTCAGGAGGAAGCTGAGAGATTATTCTCGATTTCTTCTGGAATTGGTGTGGATCAACCAGTTCCTTCTGCAGAAAATCAAAGGGTAGCAGTTAAAAAACTTACTGCTGCTGAAAAAGCAGTTAAATCATGGCAGAAGCATGCAGCAAAAGAGGCTAGGAAGGAAAAGTCATTGCCTAGCAGGGATGGTTTGCATGCTGTTGCATTGATAGACAAATTAAATAGGAGCATCAGGCAAGCAGCTGTTAATAGGAAAACTGCTTGCGAGTCTGATAATGTTGCCCCAGGGCAAACGAATGGCATTGGGGATGCCCCCCATGTGGTGGATCTGCCTCCTGTGCGTCCGGGGGGTGTGTCTTATGCTCGGGTGTTGGCAGGTGGGGCGGGAGTTGGAAGTAGAGCCCCTGATGGTGGGGATGCAGTCTGCCAAAAGAAAGAATGCCGTCCAGTTGAAATGGCAGGGCAGTGATCCCCTCCTTCTAGGGAGGTTTTTTTGAAGTCCTATTTTAGTTTGGGATTCGTTGCTACCGATTTGTATGCTTGCATACATCCTGTGAATTCTCCCGAATATGATGTCAGCTTTGTATCATACAATGGGCTACAGGCTTTTTGGTCAGTATGGGGATCTGCAAAATCCCAGGACATCTGGGTTAAGTTTAGGGCATTAGCGATCACATGCAAGGAGACAGTGAGGGTGAGTGTTTTAGTTCGCAATGAGTCTCTGGACCCAGCAGATATTTCTTTCTGGTTATAGAGATTTGTGCACTCGCTCAGTACACCATTGGTTAAGGCTCCAGGGACACTGAGGGGTATGGACGGCAGTGGTAAAATATAAGCAGGATACTCATATCCTGTCTGCTGCCTATATTGGTGCAGACAGGATTCAATGTTTTTACTCTGGCCAACCACGCATGTGTCACAAGTGCGGGAATTTCTGCCATGTGAGCAGGAATTGTCCTATAACTAAGTGCACTCATTGTGATACGGAGGGGCACATTGCATGCAAGTGTAACTCCTTTAAGTGCAACCTATGTGGAGTAGAAGGCCATCCTTACTTCAGGTGTCAGGAGGCTTTCCATAACAAGCAGTCTGATGTGGAGATGAGTCTAGTGGCGGCCAGGGTGGAAAGAAAGGTCCTGGGTGAAGGGGCATCCGAGATAGTTCCTCTGGGGTCTGACAATCTCCCATGCTTTCCCGGAGCCTTGGCCAGGCTGCTTTGCTCGCACAATGTCGAAAGTGGGTATAAGGGTCGGAGACCTGGGTTGGTGGAGGCTCGGGCACCTGTGCACTGGGAGGTCACTCAGACAGAGGGGGTTCAGGGAACCCTCTCTGGTTGGGGAGACCTGCTGGCTAACATTTTGCCAGATCCCGGGGTGAGAGTGGCCGATTCCGCCTCTGTCCCGGTTCAAAATTTGGGCCCTCCATCAGGGGTGGCTTCTTTGGAGGTCTCTGTGCCAGTGGTGACCTCAATCCCTCCTGTGTTAGGGGATGGGAGTATTTGTCTAGTTTCTTCTCCAGGCCTTCCTATGTTGGAGGTTGGTGGTCCTGGGGTGGGGTTTGTTGTGACTGGTGATGGTGAAGGGGTGTGCTTAGAAGTAAGGAGCACATAACTGAGTGTTTGGAACAGTAACAAGGTGCCTACTAGAGCCCTGAAGGATGGCTCCCCAGCCCATCAAGGGTGCCACCATTAATGTGGCCTCCATTTTGTCTGTATGTGCAATTTACTTAGCCTTTGATTTTTTTCGACACGCTTGATGTTGATTTTTTATTTTTGCAAGAGACCAGGGTAGGTAGGCTTGCTGATCTTCACAAGGCTAAGGCGGAGTGGAGATGCGGCCCCTCCTATTGGTCTCTTGTGGCCGAGCCATATGGTGGGCTGGTGGTCCTTTTTACCGGCATGGTAACCGTCCAGTGGGTTATTGATGTCCGTGTAGGCAGGTGTATGATTCTAGATGTCAATTTGAGGGGGCACGACCTACGCTTAATTAACATCTATGGTCCCCAGTCCAAGTGGGACAGGAAGTGCCTTCTCAATGAGATTAAACCCTATCTATTTACAGCCCGGCAGGTCATCTTTGGAGGTGATTTTAACACCATCACTAGACCAAAGGACAGGGGAGGCTCAAAGACGACCCTGGGCTATGATTCAGTTTTTCTGAATAGCATAGTTAGACAGGCAGGGATGGTGGATGTGCATATTAAACATTCACCAGACCTCACGGGTTTCACTTTTTATAGAGGTAGATGTAGGAGTAGGATAGGTTTTTTGTTAAGGAGAGTTTGAAAACCTCGGCACC
Organism: Taudactylus pleione; assembly: GCA_031769625.1. Taxonomy (NCBI): domain Eukaryota; kingdom Metazoa; phylum Chordata; class Amphibia; order Anura; family Myobatrachidae; genus Taudactylus; species Taudactylus pleione. The sequence goes on from JAUIMM010000586.1 coordinate 3,330,615, forward strand.
TGTGTTGAGGCCAGTAGAATTCTCTGATCACGTTTGTCTGTGTGTTTCCTTGAATGCTTCAGAGTCCCTCCAGAAAGGGCGGGGCCTGTGGCGCTTGAATTCTCAGCTCATGGAGGAGGAGGGAGTAAGACAGTCTTTTAGAGACTTCTTTTGAATGTCAGGAGTTGCTGTTGGAGGCAGGCTGGAGTAGGTCTGAGTGGTGGGAGATATGTAAGAAAAGGACCCAGGTCTTTTTCCGCAATCTCGTAGCTAGGCGTAACTTGGTAAATCAGCGTACCTACCAGGCCTTGAGACAGAAATTGGATTTCCTAATTTCTGGGCAGAGAGATGGTGGGGAAATCTCCCGGGTGAAAGCAAGGATGAAGGAGTTACAATACAGCCGGTATGATTCCTTGGTTCTGGAGAGAGATTACGGGAAGTACCACTCACCGGATCCTTTCCAGAATTGTAGGAACTCGGTTGTTGCTAAGGAGGTTGGGGGACTGTATGATGTTCAGGGTGTCCTCCATGAAGCTCAGGGTGGCATTCTGGGGGTTGTGCAGTCTTTCTACTCCTGCCTTTTGTCTGAGCAGCCACTTTCCAGTGAGATGATGGACTCCTTTCTGAGGGAGACTCCGGGACTGGTAAGCCTTGGTGACCAGCTTGATTCTCTGGGCAGTGATATTAGTGTGGAAGAGGTGAGGGTGGCCATTGATAGTCTAGCCTCCAAAAAATTGCCGGGTCCGGATGGCTTGACCTCCGAATTTTATAAAGTTTTTTTCGGATATCTTGGCTCCTCGACTGATGGAAGTATTCAATGCATGCCTGGCTGAGGGGTTACTCCCTCCTTCCATGAGACTCTCTGCTTTGATATTGTTGTCTAAGGGGAAAGATCCATCCCATATTGAGAATTGGCGCCCCATCGCACTTCTCAATACGGATCGTAAGATTCTGGCAAAGGTCATATTCAATAGACTAATGGAATTTTCTAGGTTGTTACTTTCCTCATCTCAGCATTGTACCGTGAAAGGCCGTAGCACCTTTAGTGCTGTCCTTGGCATCTGGGAGGCTCTGGAGCGGTGCCGTGCTGATAAGGATGGAAAGTATTTGCTGGCTTTGGATCAGGCTAAGGCTTTTGATAGGGTCAATCATAAGTACCTTTGGGCTCTCCTAGAGTGGTATGGCCTCCCAGTGAGGGTTGTGAATTGTTTAAGAGTCCTGTACAGGCAAGCCGAGAGCTTCCCTCTTGTCATTGGTTGGGTAGGTCCATCTTTTTCGGTTGATTCGGGTGTCAGGCAGGGATGTCCCCTGAGCCCCCTCTTATACATGTTCTCCATTGATCCTTTTGTAAGGAGGCTTGATGGTGGCGCAGTTGGAGGTGTGTACCTGGGCCTGGGTTGTCCATTAAAAGTAGTGGCCTATGCGGATGATGTCACACTTGTCTTGTCTTCCCCCAGGGAGGTTGACAATGTGGTGGCCATCATTCAGGAGTATTCTGTGTCATCTGGCTCCAAGGTTAATCAGGAAAAGAGTGAAGTTTTCTGGATGGGGGAGGAAGGTCTGGAGTTTGACCTTCCAGATGGCCTCCCCCGGGCATGCCAGGAGATTAAAGTTTTAGGTATTAGATTTGGCCCTGGTGATTACGCCGCAAAAAACTGGGATCTTAGGCTGGTTGAGGCTGCTGCGAAGGTTGAGAGCTGGAAGAGGTGGAGGATCTCTCTCAGGGAAAAGGTTGATTTGATAAAGACTTACACTGCCAACATACAGAAAAATAGGAATCAAGTAAGTCTTTTGCTAGAATCTAGGTGGACAAAGATTCAGGCTTTGTTTTTCTAGCTCCTCTGGGGGAACAGGCTGAATTTAATCAAGCGGGTCGTAACCTACAGACCGAGGAGGGAGGGAGGCCTTGGAATGGTCAATCCAGAGCTATTCTTTAGCCTGACCTTTCTTTATTTACATCTGAAGAGTCTCATGTTGGAGACTCCTCCTCGGTGGGTAGGTGGCTTTAAGGTCTGGGTGGATCCCTTCCTTAATGCTTGGAAAGGGGGGAGGTGCGGTAAAGAGTCTTCATGTCAGGCATGGATATCTTCCAACTTACGTGGCCCTGATCTTGAAAGAAACAAGGCATTGGGGCTTGTTAGCAGAGGATTTCAGAACATCTTCTAGAAGGGTGTTGGAGAAGAAAGTTCTGGAGGCTCACTTTCGAGAACCAATGTCCTTGAAAGACTGCCCAGGCACCGTCCGTTCGGAGGGATTGTCTCGGGTTAATGATCCGAGGATACCTCTGAAATTTGAGGACATAGCTTGGCTCTCCTTTCATGGGAGGCTCTATGTGAGGGGAAATCTGAAGTACAAAAAAGCCGATGATCGTGGCTGCCCACATGAGGAATGTGTAGGGGAGGAGGAGACCATGGACCATTTCTTGCTTCGGTGTCCTTTCAATATAGGGGTTTATAATAGAGTCTCCAGAGCCTTGGGTGTCCCATGCCTTTCCCGTCTGTGTTACGCTGGTTGGGCCTATGGGGCATTCACAGGGTATGAGGGTTATGATTTCTCTACACTTTTTAGTTAGTGTAGTGGTTAGGTACTTCACGTAGAATGCATGGTGTCAGGTATCTATTAGACAGAAAGTTCTTCCCCTGGATGTGGTGGTAGGTGACATTCTCCATGAGGTGTGGAAGATTCGGAGGTTAGAGAAGGGGCGAATGGATGCTGTCAGGTGGTCCAGATTGTGGCACCATCTGAAGCCTCCGTGAGGAGGTGGTGGAAATTGGCTTCTTCTCTACTCGGCTTTGGTGGACTGTCTTATCTTGGTCTTTCCTTTACACTCCTGTAGGTTTTCAGTTTCTCTTGGTTTTTAGGTATGGTTTGCATATGTCTAAAGCTCTGTTGCTGTTCCAAACAGTTGTTGGCTGTTTTTTGAGATGCATAGTAATACTACATTTTCTGTTTGTGATATGATGATTCGTTGGGACTTTATGTTATGAATCATGGACTCATGTGCTCTTTTAAAAGCTTTATTTATTGAAGGTTTTTCTTGTGCTGGATCAGGAGTCCTTCTCCAGATGTATATAGGTAAATAAGTGGTTTTAGGTCTGAGCACTTGGGTTTGGTGATGGTTGAGAGTGTTATGTTCTTGATGTGTCATTTGTTTATCCTTATTGCAAGTTCTAAAATAAAAAATATTTCCAGCTCCAATAGCATATATTAAAGTTGCTGCAGTTAAAAAGATCATCGTTGGATCTCGGGATTGAGCTGGCGGTCCGCCGCGAGGGGAGCTACTGCCTGTCCCAGCCCCTACCTCTCGGCGCCTCCCCGATGCTCTTGACTGAGTGTCTCGGGGGCCCGAAGCGTTTACTTTGAAAAAATTAGTGTGTTCAAAGCAGGCCCGGTCGCCTGGATACTTCAGCTAGGAATAATGGAATTGGACTCCCGTCTCCTATTTTGTTGGTTTTCGGAACTGGGGCCATGATTGAGAGGGCCGGCCGGGGGCATCCGTATTGTGCAGCTAGAGGTGAAATTCTTGGACCGGCGCAAGACGAACCAGAGCGAAAGCATTTGCCAAGAATGTTTTCATTAATCAAGAACGAAAGTCGGAGGTTCGAGGACGATCAGATACCATTGCAGTTCCGACCATAAACGATGCCAACCGGCGGCGTTATTCCCATGACCCGCCGAGCAGCTTCCGGGAAACTAAAGTCTTTGGGTTCTGGGGGGAGTATGGTTGCAAAGCTGAAACTTATAGGAAAATTACGGAAGGGCACCACCAGGAGTGGAGCCTGCGGCTTAATTTGACTCAACACGAGAAAACCTCACCCGGCCCAGACATGGAAAGGATTGACAGATCGATAGCTCTTTCTCGATTCTGTGGGTGGTGGTGCATGGCCGTTCTTAGTTTTGTGAGCAATTTGTCTGGTTAATTCCGATAACGAACGAGACTCCCACATGCTAACTAGCTATGCGACACCCGGCGGTCCGCGTCCAGCTTCTTAGACGGACAAGTGGTGTTCAGCCACACGAGATCAAGCAATAACAGGTCTGTGATGCCCTTAGATGTCTGGGACTGCACGCGCACTACACTGAATGGACCACAACTACAGATTGGATGGTTTAGTGAGGTAATCAGATCGGCCTCGCCGGGGTTGGAAACGGCTCTGGCGGAGCGCCGAGAAGATGATCAAACTTGACTATCTAGAGGAAGTAAAAGTCGTAACAAGGTTTCTGTAGGTGAACCTGCGGAAGGATCATTAATGGTCAGGCCCAGGACTGTGGGGTCCGTTGGCCCGAAGCAGCACCGAGAGAGAGGGGGTTCCCGGTAGGGCTAGAGGAGAGGTTGGCGGGCGATGGGCTCCGGCCCACGTCCCATCAGGCGACCCCCTACCCCGGTCCCGTGGCTGGGCCCAGAGATCCAAAAAGATGAGGCCGCACAGAGTGACGGGAGCGGGCCGAAGGGGTGCTGCTGTCCTGGACCCGCCGTGGCCTCCGTTGCATGGAGGGGACAGCCACGGCTGGGGGCGATGGGGACCCCGGATGGCCGCCCCAGAGTAGGCCCAGCACCTGCGTTCCCCAGATGCTCCCGACGGACGGGGGCCTCCGCGCCCCTCCCCACGACCCAAGTGGCCGGGCGGGCGGAGAAGCGCCTGGAAGGAGGCCATGGCGGATGGTGGGGGAACAGCCGCGGGGCCCATCCTCCCCTCTGCACCGGCCTCCAAGGCCTGTGGCCACCCCGCCGCTGGCCCTGCCAGCGGGCGATCCGATTTCCCAGAAGCACAGGTCCCCACCAGGCCAATCTGGGTACCACTCACCTCCTCGCCCGCCCCGGAGAGGGGGGAGGAGGCGGTAGGTTGAGAAGATCTGAGACAATGCGCTTCCCGCCGGCAGGAGCCACGGGGGCCGGACGCGGGCGAGGGACGGGTTCTGCGGCCCGTCCACTCGACCCTTGCACCGGACCCGGATGCGGCGGCGGCGGCTGGGTGCCCGGACACCAGGGCCCCAGGGCGTTGTTTTATTTTTCCCCCACCGGAATGCAGAGTTACCCTGCCGACCGAGAAAGAGAGAGAGAAAAAGCCACGACTCTCAGCGGTGGATCACTCGGCTTGCGTGTCAATGAAGAACGCAGCTAGCTGGGAGAATTAGTGTGAATTGCAGGCCACATTGATCATCGACACTTTGAACGCACCTTGTGGCCCCGGGTTCCTCCAGGGGCTACGCCTGTCTGAGGATCGCTCCCCCATCTATCATCCGACCGCGCCCAGTTGTTTGGGAATGCAGCCCAAAGCGGGTGGTAAACTCCATCTATGGCTAAATACCGGCACGAGACCAATAGCGGACAAGTACCATAAGGGAAAGTTGAAAAGAACTTTGAAGAGATAGTTCAAGAGGGCGTGAATCTGTTGAGAGGTAAACAGGTGGTGTCCGTGCGGTCCGTCCAGAGGACTCAATCCGGCGGGCTGACGCGCTGGCTGCCCAGGTTCGTCGGACCCCCCTTGCCTGCTCTGTCCATCCCCCTTGTGGGGTTGGGCAGCCGGGGGCAGGGGGGATGCGGCCCGGGTGGTCCCTGCACTAGCAGGGCGCATTTCCTCCACGGCGGTGCACCGCGACCGGCTCCGGGCCGGTTGGGAAGGCCCAGGGGGTGGGAAGGTGGCCGGGAGGCCGCAGGCATGCTCCCCTCACAGGGCAGCCGCGTGCTGCGCCGCCCGGCGTTACAGCCCCCTCCCGGCAAGAGCCGTCGCCAGGGGCCGAGGGAGATGACTGCCTCTGTGCTCTCCCCTCATTGAAATGTCCTGCCCCTGCTTCTCCCCCGGGGATGGCAGGAAGCGGGGAGGGGCGACAGGGCCCCCCGCTCCTGGCGCGGCTTTCCACCAGGACGGACTCTCCTCAGTGCATCCCTGACCGCGCCGCCAAGCTAGGAGGGCCCATGACCACGTGATGTTGGTGGCCCACCCGACCCATCTTGGAACATGGACCAAGGAGTCTAACTCATGCGCGAGTCAGAGGGCTCACAGCGAAACCCCACAGCGCAATGAAGGTGAGGGCCGGGGCGACCCCGGCTGAGGTGAGATCCCACTGCCGACCATGCCGGCGGGTGCACCACTGGCCCATCTCGCCCGCTCCATCGTGGAGGTGGAGCATGAGCCCGTGCGATAGGACCCGAAAGATGGTGAACTATGCCTGGGCAAGGCGAAACCAGAGGAAACTCTGGTGGAGGTCTGCAGCGGTCCTGACATGCAAATCGGTCATCCGACCTGGGTATAGGGGCGAAAGACGAATCGAACCATCTAGTAGCTGGTTCCCTCCGAAGTTTCCCTCAGGATAGCTGGCGCTCCGTGCAGGCATGAACCCCTACGCAGTTTTATCCGGTAAAGTGAATGATTAGAGGTCTTGGGGCCGAAACGATCTCAACCTATTCTCAAACTTTAAATGGGTAAGAAGCCTGGCTCGCTGGCCTGGAGCCGGGCATGGAATGCGAGCGCCCAGTGGGCCACTTTTGGTAAGCAGAACTGGTGCTGTGGGATGAACCAAACGCCGGGTTAAGGCGCCCGATGCTGACGCTCATCAGACCCCAGAAAAGGTGTTGGTTGATATAGACAGCAGGACGGTGGCCATGGAAGTCGGAACCCGCTAAGGAGTGTGTAACAACTCACCTGCCGAATCAACTAGCCCTGAAAATGGATGGCGCTGGAGCGTCGGGCCCATACACGGCCATCGCTGGCACTGGCGGGCCTGCGGGGGCTAGGCTGCGACGAGTAGGAGGGCTGCTGCGGTGAGTGCGGAAGCCCAGGGTGAGGGCTCGGGCATAGCTGTCGCGGGTGCAGATCTTGGTGGTAGTAGCAAATATTCAAACGAGAACTTTGAAGGCCGAAGTGGAGAAGGGTTCTATGTGAACAGCAGTTGAACATGGGTCAGTCGGTCCTAAGAGATGGGCGAGTGCCATTCGGAAGGGACGGGTGATGGCCTCCATCACCCTCAGCCGATCGAAAGGGAGTCAGGTTCAGATCCTCGAACCCGGAACGGCGGAGATGGGCGCCCCCACAGTGTCCTGTGCGGTGACGCGACCGATCCTGGAGCAGCCAGCGGGAACCCCGGGGAGAGTTCTCTTTTCTTTGTAAAAGGCAGGGCACCCTGGAATGGGTTTGCCCCGAGAGAGGGGCCCGGGCCTTGGAATGCGTCGCGGTTCCAGTGGCGTCTGGTGAGCTCTCGCTGGCCTTTGAATATCTGGGGGAGAGGGTGTAAATCTCGTGCCAGGTCGTACCCATATCCGCAGCAGGTCTCCAAGGTGAACAGCCTCTGGCATGCTAGGACAATGTAGGTAAGGGAAGTCAGCAAGTCAGATCCGTAACTTCGGGATAAGCATTGGCTCTAAGGGCTGGGTTCTGTCGGGCTGGGTCTTGAAGCGGTTCTGGGCGCGCGCCGTGGCTGGACGAGGTGCCCCCTACCAGCCCCCCATGCTCCGACCAACCCCTCCCCACACCCTTCACTGGGGGCGGCCGGAGTGTGGCGAGTGGCTGTGGGGGCTCCCAGGTGGGTTGGCTCCCCTTACTCTGGACACATGCTGGGCCCTTCCCGTGGATCGCCCCAGCTGCGGTGGGTGCCTCTCCCCCCAGTCTGTCCACTCTCCCTCTCCTATATTCCCCCTTCCTGGGGGGCGGTGGGCTGGCAGGGGGGCCGGCGTCTAGCAGCTGACTTAGAACTGGTGTGGACCAGGGGTATCCGACTGTTTAATTAAAGCAAAGCATCACGAGGGCCCGAAGCGGGTGTTGATGCAATGTGATTTCTGCCCAGTTCTCTGAATGTCAAATTGAAGAAATTCAATGAAGCGCGGGTAAACGGCGGGAGTAACTATGACTCTCTTAAGGTAGCCAAATGCCTCATCATCTAATTAGGGATGCACATGAATGGATGAACGAGATTCCCACTGTCCCTACCTACTATCTAGCGAAACCACAGCCAAGGGAATGGGGTTGGCGGAATCAACAGGGAAAGAAGACCCTGTTGAGCTTGACTCTAGTCTGCAACTGTGAAGAGACATGAGAGGTGTAGGATAAGTGGGAGACCCCCAGTCCCCTTCCGTGGGGCCATGGGGCGCCGTCTGTGAAATACCACTACTCTTATAGTTTTTTCACTTACCCGGTGAGGTGGGGGGGTGAGCCCCGAGTGGGCTCTCGCTTCTGGCTCCAAGCACCTGGCCGGCACGTGACCCGCTCCGGGGACAGTGGCAGGTGGGGAGTTTGACTGGGGTGGTACACCTGTCAAACCATAATGCAGGTGTCCTAAGGCGAACTCAGGGAGGACAGAAATCTCCCGTGGAGCAAAAGGGCAAAAGCTCTCTTGATCTTGATTTTCAGTATGAATACAGACCATGAAAGAGGGGCCTCACGATCCTTCTGACTTTTTGGGTTTTAAGCAGGAGGTGTCAGAAAAGTTATCCACAGGGATAACTGGCTTGTGACGGCAAACGTTCTTAGTGATGTCGCTTTTTGATCCTTTGATGTCGGCTCTTCCTAACATTGTGAAGCAGAATTCACCAAGTGTTGGATTGTTCACCCACTAATAGGGAATGTGAGCTGGGTTTAGACCGTCATGAGACAGGTTACTTTTACCCTACTGATGAGGTGTTGTTGCCATAGTAATCCTGCTCAGTATGAGAGGAACCGCAGGATCAGACATTTGGAGTATGTGCTTGGCTGAGGAGCCAATGGGGTGAAGCTACCATCTGTGGGATTATGACGGAATACCTCTAAGTCAGAATCCCCACTAAGCGCAACAATACCGCAGTGCCATCGAGCCACAGTTGGCCTGGGATAGCCGGGCTTGTCCCCCCCGGGGCACAGGCCCTGGCGTGTAGGGCCACTTGCCACGGGACTGGAGCGTAGACGGAAGTGGGCCGCCTCTCTCCCGCAGCGCATCGCATTTTTGCTGGGCACCTGGTGCTAAATCATTCGTAGACGACCTGATTCTGGGTCAGGGTTTTGTGCGTAGCAGAGCAGCTCCCTTGCTGCGATCTATTGAAAGTCATCCCTCGAGCCGCGCACCCAACGACTCCTGCCCTGGCCAGCCCGACTTGGTCCAGGGAGAAGGGGTAGATGGCCTGGGCCCTTTCCCTGCACGGGCTCCAGGAGAGCATGGGAGATTATGCGAGCAATGCAGCCTGGCCAGGGCTCCAGGAGAGCATGAGAGATTCGGTGAGTGAGGCTTCCCTGCCCAGGCTCCAGGAGAGCATGGGAGATTCTGCGAGCGAGGCATCCCTGCCCGGGCTCCAGGAGAGCATGGGAGATTCTGCGAGCGAGGCAGCCTGACCAGTGCTCCAGGAGAGCATGGGAGTTTATGCGAGCAGAGCAGCCTGGCCAAGGCTCCAGGAGAGCATGGGAGATTATGCAAGTGAGGCATCCCTGCCTGGGCTCCAGGAAAGCATGGGAGATTGTGCGAGCGAGGCATCCCTGCCCGGGAATATTGTAATAATGTATAAATATTGTGTGACAATGTCAATGGTTGTTATTCCTGCATTATAAACCTGGGAGAATATGTCCCAGTTAAAAGGGCTTGATCTAATTATTTAACTAATTAATAAAATGACAAATTCTTAAGTATACTGGTTTGGAGAATATTACTTATTATGGAACAACACCTGTTAAAGGTAACATAAACAATATATATCTATCTATATATATATATATATATATATATATATATATATATATATATATTTTATTTTTTATATACTTGTATATTTTTTTCAGTTATAACACATACTACATGCAATGCACTTTTTATTAATTTCTATAAGTCAACAACACAGGAAAAGACGGCATCAGTAACAAACAAGATGCATTGTGGACAAGATAATTTGCATATATGCAAATTACCTTGCGAACAGAGCCTTGTGATTGATGTGGCACTCTTTTTCTGCATGATTGACATATGGGAATCAGTGAGTGGTGATTGGTATTGTGGGGGAAGAGAAATATTTGGTGAAAGTAAAAAAAAAAATTAGTCTCTCTAATTTTAAATGTTTATGATATAAAGGGACATATAAGAAGCCTGATAAACATTAACAGTCAATGGAGGACACTGGTAACACTGGAGCGGATGGAAAAATTTGCTAATGACAGCTGACTGCGGGACACTGGTAAGAGAAAACAGCGAGACCAGAGATCATGTACTAATGAAAGCAGTCGGCAACAGCACCCCCGGCGAGGACCATCTAGGCCAATAGGAAGATACGTCCAGAGGGTGGGCTGAACCCTTTACCACGAGGTAGATACTATGACTGGCCGTGAGACCAAAAGGGCTCCAGAAGAGCATGGGAGATTCTGCGAGTGAGGTATTCTGGCCAGACAGGGGAACTGCAACCTCTGGAAGTCCCGATGAGGTTTTGAAAATGGGCCCGATCCCGGGACGCAGTTCCAGGAGACCGGGTAAAATCCGCCGGTGCCCCTGCATAAGGTGGCGTGCAGCAGCAAAGCCGTGACGTCTGGGGGAATTCCTCGGGCGGATTCACAGGTGGTGAAGAGGTGAGAGAGAGAGCCAGGAACAGATCCGTGGGGGCGAGGTGTAAACATGGGAGCCAGGGCTCCAGGTAAGCATGGGAGATTCTGAGAGTGAGGCATCCCTGCCTGGGTTCCAGGAGAGCATGGGAGATTCTGCGAGTGAGGCATCCCTGCCCGGGCTCCAGGAGAGTATGGGAGATTCTGTGAGCGAGGCATCCCTGCCCGTTCTCCAGGAGAGCATGGGAGATTGTGCGAGAGATCTGTCCCTACCCGAGCTCCAGGAAAGCATGGGAGATTCTGCGAGTGAGGCATCCCTGCCTGGGCTCCAGGAGAGCATGGGAGATTCTGGGAGCGAGGCGTCCCTGCCCGAGCTCCAGGAAAGCTTGGGAGATTCTGTGAGCGAGGCATAACTTGCCCTTGCTCCAGGAGAGCAAGGGAGATTCTGCGAGGGAGTCATCCCTGCCTTGGCTCCAGGAGAGCATAGGAGATCCTGTGAGCAACACAGCCTGGCCAGGGCTCCAGGAGAATATGGTAGATTCTGCGAGTGATGCATCCCTACCCGAGCTCCAGGAGAGCATGGGAGATTCTGCGAGCGAGGCATCCCTATTTAAGCTCCAGGAAAGCATGGGAGATTCTGAGAGCAAGGCATTCATGCCCGGGCTTCTGGAGAGAATGGTAGATACTGCAAACAACGCAGCCTGGCCAGGGCTACAGGAGATCATGGGAGATTCTGAGAGCGAGGCATACACTGCCCAGGCTCCAGGAGAGCATGGTAGATTCTGCGAGTGAGGTATTCTGGCAAGACAGGGGAACTGCAACCTCCGGAAGTCCCGATGAGGTTTTGAAAATGGTCCCGATGCCTGGACCCAGTTCCAGGAGGCCAGGTAAAATCCGCCGGTGCCCCCGCAAAAGGTGGCTTGCAGCAGCGATGCTGTGACATCTGGGGGAATTCCACGGGTGGATTCACAGGTGAGAGAACAAGCCAGGAAGAGATCCGTGGGGGTGAGGTGTGAGCATGGGAGCCAGGGCTCCAGGTAAGCATGGGAGATTCTGCGAGTGAGGCATCCCTGCCTGGGCTCCAGGAGAGAATGGAAGATTGTGCGAGAGAGGCGTCCCTGCCCGGGCTCCAGGAGAGCATGGGAGATTGTGCAAGTGAGGTATCCCTGCCCGGGCTCCAGGAGAGCATGGGAGATTCTTGGAGCGAGTCATCCCAACCCGAGCTCCAGGAGAGAATGGGAGATTCTGGGAGCGAGGCATCCCTGCCTGGGCTCCAGGAGAGCATGGGAGATTGTGTGCGAGGCATCCCTGGCCAGGGCTCCAGGAGAGCATGCTAGATTCAGTGAGGGAGGCATCCCTGCCCGGACTCCAGGAGAGCATGGGAGATTCTGCGAGCGAGGCATCCCTGCCCCGAGCTCCAGGAGAGCATGGGAGATTCTGCAAACAATGCAGCCTGACCAGTGCTCCAGGAGAGCATGGGAGTTTATGCAAGCAAAGCAGCCTGGCCAAGGCTCCAGGAGTGCATGGGAGATTGTGCGAGCAAAGCGTCCCTGCCCGTGCTCCGGGAAAGCATGGGAGATTGTGCGAGCGAGGCATACCTGCCCGGGCTCCATGAGAGCATGGGAGAATGTGTGAGCGAGGCATCCCTGCCCGGCCTCCAGGAGAGCATGGGAGATTCTGTGAGGGAGGCATCCCTGTTTAAGCTAAAGGAGAGCATGGGAGATTATACAAACAGAGCAGCCTGGCCAGGGCTCCAGGAGAGCATGGGAGATTCTGCGAGCAAAGCAGCCTGGTCAGGGCTCCAGAAGAGCATGGGAGATTCTGCAAGCAAGGCCTCCCTGCCCGAGCTCCAGGAGAGCATGGGAGATTCTGCGAGAGAGGCATCCCTGCCTGGTCTCCATGATAGCATGGGAGATTGTGCGAGCGAGGCATCTCTGCCAGAGATCCAGTAGAGCATGGGAGATTCTGCAAACAAAGCAGCCTGGTCAGGGCTCCAGAAGAGCATGGGAGATTCTGCAAGCGAGGCCTCCCTGCCCGAGCTCCAGAAGAGCATGGGAGATTCTGCAAGCGAGGCATCCCTGCCTGGGCTCCAGGAGAGCATGGGAGATTCTGCGAGTGAGGCGTCTCTGCCAGAGATCCAGTAGAGCATGGGAGATTCTGCAAACAAAGCAGCCTGGCCAGGGCTCCAGGAGAGCATGGGAGATTCTGCAAGCAAAGCAGCCTGGTCAGGGCTCTAGGAGAGAATGGGAGATTCTGTGAGAGAGGCATCCCTGCCTGGTCTCCAGGAGAGCATGGGAGATTGTGCGAGCGAGTCGTCCCTGCCCGGGCTCCAGGAGAGCATGGGAGATTCTGGGAGTGAGGCGTCCCTGCCCAAGATCAATGAGAGCATGGGAGATTCTGCAATCAAAGCAGCCTGGCCAAGGCTCCAGGAGAGCATGGGTGATTCTGCGAGCAAAGCAGCCTGGTCAGGTCTCCAGGAGAGCATGAGAGATTCTGCAAGCGAGGCATCCCTGTTTGAGTTCCAGGAGAGCATGGGAAAATCTGCGAGCGACGCGTCCCTACCTGAGCTCCAGGAAAAATTTGGGAAATTCTGTGAGTGACGTGTCCATGCCTGGGCTTCAGGAGAGCATGGTAGATTCTGCGAGCAACGCAGCCTGGCCAGGGCTCCAGGAGTGCATGGGAGATTCTGCGAGCGAGGTATTCCGGCCAGACAGGGGAACTGCAACCTCCGGAAGTCCCGATGAGGTTTTTAAAAAGGGCCCGATGCCAGGACGCAGTTCCAGGAGGTCGGGTGAAATCCGCCGGTGCCCCAGCAAAAAAGTGGCGCGCAGCAGCAAAGCCATGACGTCTGGGGGAATTCCTCGGGCGGATTCACAAATGGCAAAGAGGTGAGAGAGAGATCCAGGAAGAGATCCGTGGGGGCGAGGTGTCCCAGCCAGGGCTCCAGGAAAGCATGCGAGATTCCGCGAGCAACACAGCCTGGCCAGGGCTTCAGGAGAGCATGGGAGATTCTGTGAGCGAGGCATCCCTGTTTAAGCTCCAGGAGAGCATGGGAGATTCTGTGAGCGAGGCTTCCCTGCCCGGGCTCCAGGAGAGCATGGGAGATTGTGCGAGCGAGGCATCCCTGCCCGGGCTCCAGGAGAGCATGGGAGATTCTGCGAGTGAGGCATCCCTGTTTAAGCTCCAGGAGAGCATGGAAGATTCTGCGAGGTAGGCATCCCTGCCCGGGCTCCAGGAGAGCATGGGAGATTGTGCGAGTGAGGCATCCCTGCCCGGGCTCCAGGAGAGCATGGGAGATTGTGCGAGCAAGGCGTCTCTGTTTGAGCTCCAGGAGAGAATGGGAGATTCTGCGAGTGAGGCATCCCTGCCTGGACTCCAGGAGAGCATGGGAGATTGTGCGAGGGAGTCGTCCCTGCCTGGGCTCCAGGAGAGCATGGGAGATTCTGCGAGTGAGGTATCCCTGCCAGGGCTCCAAGAGAGCATGGGAGATTCTGCGAGAGATCTGTCCCTTCCCAAGCTCCAAAAGAGCATGGGAGATTCTACGAGCAATGCAACCTGGCCAGGGCTCCAGGAGAGAATGCGAGATTCAGCAAGCAATGCTTCCTGGCCAGGGCTCCAGGAGAGCATGGGAGATTGTGCAACGAGGCACACCTGCCCGGGCTCCAGGAGAGCATGGGAGATTCTGCAAGCAAAGCAGCCTGGCCAGGGCTCCAGGAGAGCATGGGAGATTCTGCAAGCAACACTACCTTGCCAGGGCTCCAGGAAAGCATGGGAAATTCTGCGAGCGAGGCGTCCCTGCCTGGGCTCCAGTTAAGCATGGGAAATTTTGAGAACAACGCAAACTGGCCAGGGCTCCTGGAGAGCATGAGATATTCTGTGAGAAATGCAACCTGGCCAGGGCTCCAGGAGAGCATGAGAGATTCTGCGAGTGAGGCATCCCTGCCCAAGCTCCAGGAGAGCATGGGAGATTCTGCGAACGAGGCGTCCCTGCCCGGGGTCCAGGAGTGCCTTGGAGATTCTGCAAGCGAGGCATCCCTGCCTGGGCTCCAGGTGAGCATGGGAGAGTGTGCGAGTGAGGCGTCCCTGCCCGGGCTCCAGGAGAGCATGGGAGATTCTGAGAGTGAGGCATCCCTGCCCGGGCTCAAGGAGAGCATGTTAGATTCTGCGAGTGATGCGTCCCTACCCGAGCTCCAGGAAAGCATGGGAGATTTTGTGAGCGAGGTGTCCATGCCCGGGCTTCAGGAGAGCATGGGAGATTCTGCGAGCTACGCAGCCTGGCCAGGGCTCCAGGAGAGCATGGGAGATTCTGTGAGCGAGGTATCCCTGCCCGCGCTCCAGGAGAGCATGGGAGATTCTTCGAGCAATGCAGCGTGGCCATTGCTCCAGGAGAGCATGGGAGATTCTGCGAGCGAGGCATCCCTGTCTGGGCTCCAGGAAAGAATGGGAGATTCTTCAACGAGGCATCCCTGCCTGATGCATTGTGGACAAGATAATTTGCATATATGCAAATTACCTTGCGAACAGTGCCTTGTGATTTATGTGGCACTCTTTTCCTGCATGATTGACATATGGGAATCAGTGAGTGGTGATTGGTATTGTGGGGGAAGAGATATATTAGGTGAAAGTAAAAAAAAATTAGTCTCTCTAATTTTAAATGTTTCTGATATAAAGGGACATATAAGAAGCCTTATAAACATAAACAGTCAATGGAGGACACTGGTAAGACTGGAGCGGATGGAATAATTTGCTAATGACAGCTGACTGCGGAACACTGGTAAGAGAAAACAGCAAGACCAGAGATCATGTACTAATGACAGTAGTCGGCAACAGCGCCCCCGGCGAGGACCATCTCGGCCAATAGGAAGATACGTCCCTACCAGAGGGTGGGCTGAACCCTTTACTACGAGGGAGATACTATGACTGGCCGTGAGACCAACAGGGCTCCAGAAATGCATGGGAGATTCTGCGAGCGAGGTATTCCGGCCAGACAGGGGAACTGCTACCTCTGGAAGTCCCGATGAGGTTTTGAAAATGGGCCCGATGCCGGGACCCAGTTCCAGAAGGCTGGGTAAAATCCGCCGGTGCCCCCGCAAAAGGTGGCGCGCAGCAGCAAAGCCGTGACGTCCGGGGGAATTCCTCGGGCAGATTCACAGGTGGTGAAGAGGTGAGAGAGAGAGCCAGGAACAGATCCGTGGGGGCGAGGTGTAAGCATGGGAGCCAGGGCTCCAGGTAAGCATGGGAGATTCTGCGAGCGAGGCATCCCTGCCTGGGCTCCAGGAGAGCATGGGAGATTGTGCAAGAGATCTGTCCCTACCCGAGCTCCAGGAAAGCATGGGAGATTCTGCAAGCGAGGCGTCCCTGCCTGGGCTCCAGGAGAGCATGGGAGATTCTGCTAGTGATGCGTCCCTGCCTGAGCTCCAGGAGAGCATGGGAGATTGTGTGAGAGTGGCGTCCCTGCCCAGGCTCCAGGAGAGCATGTTAGATTCTGGGAGCGAGGCGTCCCTACCCGAGCTCCAGGAAAGCATGGGAGATTCTGCGAGCGAGGCATCCCTGCCTGGGCTCCAGGAGAGCATGGGAGATTGTGCAAGAGATCTGTCCCTACCCGAGCTCCAGGAAAGCATGGGAGATTCTGCAAGCGAGGCGTCCCTGCCTGGGCTCCAGGAGAGCATGGGAGATTGTGTGAGAGTGGCGTCCCTGCCCAGGCTCCAGGAGAGCATGTTAGATTCTGGGAGCGAGGCGTCCCTACCCGAGCTCCAGGAAAGCATGGGAGATACTGTGAGCGACGTGTCCATGCCCAGGCTTCAGAAGAGCATGGTAGATTCTGCGAGCAATGCAGCCTGGCAAGGGCTCCAGGAGTGCATGGGAGATTCTTGCAGCGAGGTATTCCGGCCAGACAGGGGAACTGCAACCTCCGGAAGTCCCTATAAGGTTTTGAAAATGGGCCCGATGGCGGGACGCACTTCCAGGAGGTCGGGTAAAATCCGCCATTGCCCCATCAAAAAGTGCCGTGCAGCAGCAATGCCGTGACGTCTGGGGGAATTCCTCGGGCGGATTCACAGCTGGCAAAGAGGTGAGAGAGAGAGCGAGGAAGAGATCCGTGGGGGCGAGGAGTCCCAGCAAGGGCTCCAGGAAAGCATGCGAAATTCTGCGAGCAACACAGCCTGGCCAGGGCTCCAGGAAAGCATGGGAGATTCTGCGAGTGAGGCATCCCTGTTTAAGCTCCAGGAGAGGAGCGAGGCATCCCTGCCCGGGCTCCAGGGAGTATGGGAGATTGTGCAAGTGAGGCGTCCCCGTTTGATCTCCAGGAGAGCATGACAGATTCTGCGAGTGAGGCATCCTTGCCTGAGCTCCAGGAGAGCATGGGAGATTGTGCGAGCGAGGCGTCCCTGCCCGGGATCCAGGAGACCTTGGGAGATTGTGCAAGCGAGGCATCCCTGTTTGAGCTCCAGGAGAGCATGGAAGATTCTGCGAGCGAGGCGTCCCTGCCTGGGATCCTGGAGAACATGGGAGATTGTGTGAGCGAGGCATCCCTGCCCAGGCTCCAGGAGAACATGGGAGATTCTGCAACTGAGGCATCCCTGTTTAAGCTCCAGGAGAGCATGGAAGATTCTGCGAGCGAGGCGTCCCTGTTTGAGCTCCAGGAGAGCATGGAAGATTCTGCGAGCTATGCAGCCTTGCCAAGGCTCCAGGAGAGCATGGAAAAAAATCTCCGAGCGAGGCATCCCTGCCCGGAATCAGGGAGAGCATGGGAGATTCTACGAGCGAGGCATCCCTGTTTAAGCTCCAAGAGAGCATGGCAGATTCTGCAAGTGAGGCATCCTTGCCCGGGCCCCAGGAGAGCATGGGAGATTGTGTGAGCGAGGCATCCCTGCCCAGGCTCCAGGAGAGCATGGGAGATTCTGCAAGCGAGGCATCCCTGTTTAAGTTCCAGGAGAGCATGGAAGATTCTGCGAGCGAGGCGTCCCTGCCCGGGATCCAGGAAAGCATCTGAGATTCTGCGAGCGAGGCATCCCTGTTTAAGCTGCAGGGGAGCATGGAAGATTCTGTGAGCGAGGCATGCCTGCACGGGATCCAGGAGAGCATGGGAGATTCTGCGAGCGAGGCATCCCTGTTTAAGCTCCAGGAGAGCATGTGAGATTGTGCGAGTGAGGCATCCCTGCCCGGGTTCCAGGAGAGCAAAGGAGATTCTGCGAGCAACACAGCCTGGCCAGGGCTTCAGGAGTGCATGTGAGATTCTGCTAGCGAGGTATTCCGGCCAGACAGGGGAACTGCAACCTCCGGAAGTCCCGATGAGGTTTTGAAATTGGGCCAGATGCCGGGACGCAGTTCCAGGAGGTCGGGTAAAATCCACCGTTGCCCCCGCAAAAAGTGGCGCGCAGCAGCAATGCCGTGACGTTTGGGGGAATTCCTCGGGCGGATTCACAAATGGCAAAGAGGTGAGAGAGAGAGCCAGGAAGAGATCCTTGTGGACTAGGTGTCCCAGCCAGGGCTCCAGGACAGGCATGCAAGATTCTGCGAGCAACACAGCCTGGCCAGGGCTCCAGGAGAGCATGGGAGATTCTGCGAGCGAGGCATCCCTGTTTAAGCTCCAGGAGAGGAGCGAGGCATCCCTGCCCGGGCTCCAGGAGAGCATGGGAGATTGTGCAAGCGAGGCGTCCCTGTTTGAGCTCCAGGAGAGCATGATAGATTCTGCGAGTGAGGCATCCTTGCCCGGGCTCCAGGAGAGCATGGGAGATTGTGCGAGCGAGGCATCCCTGCCCGGGCTCCAGGAGAGCATGGGAGATTCTGCAAGCAATGCAGCCTGGCCAAGGCTCCAGGAGGGCATGGGAGATTCTGCGAGAGAGGCATCCCTGTTTATGCTCCAGGAGAGCATGGTAGATCCTGCGAGCAATGCAGCCTGACCAAGGCTCCAGGAGAGCATGGAAGATTGTGCAAGTGAGGCGTCCCTGCCCGGGCTCCAGGAGAGCATGAAAGATTCTGCAAGTGAGGCATCCCTGTTTAAGCTCCAGGAGAGCATGGAAGATTCTGCGAGCGAGGCATCCCTGCCCGGGCTCCAGGAGAGCATGGGAGATTCTGCGAGCGAGGCATCCCTGTTTAAGCTCCAAGAGAGCATGGGAGATTCTGCGAGCGAGGCATCCCTGTTTAAGCTCCAGGAGAGGAGCGAGGTATCCCTGCCCGGGCTCCAGGAGAGTATGCGAGATTGTGCAAGTGAGGCGTCCACGTTTTAGCTACAGGAGAGCATGACAGATTCTGCTAGTGAGGCATCCTTGCCCGAGCTCCAGGAGAGCATGGGAGATTGTGCGAGCGAGGCGTCCCTGCCCGCGATCCAGGAGACCTTGGGAGATTGTGCAAGCGAGGCATCCCTGTTTGAGCTCCAGGAGAGCATGGAAGATTCTGCGAGTGAGGCATCTCTGTTTAAGCTCCAAGAGAGCATGGCAGATTCTGTGAGTGAGGCATCCTTGCCCGGGCCCCAGGAGAGCATGGGAGATTGTGCGAGCGAGTCATCCCTGCTCGGGCTCCAGGAGAGAATGGGAGATTCTGCAAGCGAGGCATCCCTGTTTAAGCTCCAGGAGAGCATGGAAGATTCTGCGAGCGAGGCGTCCCTGCCCGGGATCCTGGAGAACATGGGAGATTGTGTGAGCGAGGCATCCCTGCCCAGGCTCCAGGAGAACATGGGAGATTCTGCAAGTGAGGCATCCCTGTTTAAGCTCCAGGAGAGCATGGTAGATTCTGCGAGCAATGCAGCCTGGCCAAGGCTCCAGGAGAGCATGGAAGATTGTGCAAGTGAGGCTTCCCTGCCCGGGTTCCAGGAGAGCATGGGAGATTGTGCGAGCGAGGCATCCCTGCCTTGGCTCCAGGAGAGCATGGGAGATTCAGCAAGTGAGGCATCCCTGTTTAAGCTCCAGGAGAGCATGGCAGATTCTGCGAGTGACGCATCTCTGCCCGGGATCCTGGAGAACATGGGAGATTGTGTGAGCGAGGCATCCCTGTTCAAAGCTCCAGGAGAGCATGGAAGATACTGCGAGCGAGGCATCCCTGTTTAAGCTACAGGAGAGCATGGTAGATTGTGTGAGCGAGTCATCCCTGCCCAGGCTCCAGGAGAGCATGGGAGAATCTGCGAGCGAGGCGTCCCTGCCCGGGCTCCAGGAGAGCATGGGATACTGTGCGAGCAAGGCATCCCTACCTGGGCTCCAGGAGAGCATGGAGATTCTGTGAGCGAGGCATCCCTGTTTAAGCTCCAGGAGAGGAGCGAGGCATCCCTTCCCGGGCTCCAGGAGAGCATGGAGATTGTGCGAGCAAGGCATCCCTGTTTGAGCTCCAGGAGAGTATGACAGATTCTGCGAGTGAGGCATCCTTGCCCGGGCTCCAGGAGAGCATGGTATATTGTGCAAGCGAGGCATCCCTACCCGAGCTCCAGGAAAGCATGGGAGATTTTGTGAGCGAGGTGTCCATGCCCGGGCTTCAGGAGAGCATGGGAGATTCTGCAAGCTACGCAGCCTGGCCAGGGCTCCAGGAGAGCATGGGAGATTCTGTGAGCGAGGTATCCCTGCCCGCGCTCCAGGAGAGCATGGGAGATTCTTCGAGCAATGCAGCATGGCCATTGCTCCAGGAGAGCATGGGAGATTCTGCGAGCGAGGCATCCCTGTCTGGGCTCCAGGAAAGAATGGGAGATTTTTCAACGAGGCATCCCTGCCTGATGCATTGTGGACAAGATAATTTGCATATATGCAAATTACCTTGCGAACAGTGTCTTGTGATTTATGTGGCACTCTTTTCCTGCATGATTGACATATGGGAATCAGTGAGTGGTGATTGGTATTGTGGGGGAAGAGATATATTAGGTGAAAGTAAAAAAAAATTAGTCTCTCTAATTTTAAATGTTTCTGATATAAAGGGACATATAAGAAGCCTTATAAACATAAACAGTCAATGGAGGACACTGGTAAGACTGGAGCGGATGGAATAATTTGCTAATGACAGCTGACTGCGGAACACTGGTAAGAGAAAACAGCGAGACCAGAGATCATGTACTAATGACAGCAGTCGGCAACAGCGCCCCCGGCGAGGACCATCTCGGCCAATAGGAAGATACGTCCCTACCAGAGGGTGGGCTGAACCCTTTACCACGAGGGAGATACTATGACTGGCCGTGAGACCAACAGGGCTCCAGAAATGCATGGGAGATTCTGCGAGCGAGGTATTCCGGCCAGACAGGGGAACTGCTACCTCTGGAAGTCCCGATGAGGTTTTGAAAATGGGCCCGATGCCGGGACCAAGTTCCAGAAGGCTGGGTAAAATCCGCCGGTGCCCCCGCAAAAGGTGGCGCGCAGCAGCAAAGCCGTGACGTCCGGGGGAATTCCTCGGGCAGATTCACAGGTGGTGAAGAGGTGAGAGAGAGAGCCAGGAACAGATCCGTGGGGGCGAGGTGTAAGCATGGGAGCCAGGGCTCCAGGTAAGCATGGGAGATTCTGCGAGCGAGGCACTGGGCTCCAGGAGAGCATGGGAGATTGTGCAAGAGATCTGTCCCTACCCGAGCTCCAGGAAAGCATGGGAGATTCTGCAAGCGAGGCGTCCCTGCCTGGGCTCCAGGAGAGCATGGGAGATTCTGCTAGTGATGCGTCCCTGCCTGAGCTCCAGGAGAGCATGGGAGATTGTGTGAGAGTGGCGTCCCTGCCCAGGCTCCAGGAGAGCATGGGAGATACTGTGAGCGACGTGTCCATGCCCAGGCTTCAGAAGAGCATGGTAGATTCTGCGAGCAATGCAGCCTGGCAAGGGCTCCAGGAGTGCATGGGAGATTCTTGCAGCGAGGTATTCCGGCCAGACAGGGGAACTGCAACCTCCGGAAGTCCCGATGAGGTTTTGAAAATGGGCCTATGGTGGGATGCACTTCCAGGAGGTCGGGTAAAATCCGCCATTGCCCCATCAAAAAGTGCCGTGCAGCAGCAATGCCGTGACGTCTGGGGGAATTCCTCGGGTGGATTCACAGCTGGCAAAGAGGTGAGAGAGAGAGCCAGGAAGAGATCCGTGGGGGCGAGGAATCCCAGCCAGGGCTCCAGGAAAGCATGCGAAATTCTGTGAGCAACACAGCCTGGTCAGAGCTCTAGGAGAGCATGGGAGATTCTGCTAGTGATGCGTCCCTGCCTGAGCTCCAGGAGAGCATGGAAGATTCTGCGAGCGAGGCATCCCTGTTTGAGCTCCAGGAGAGCATGGGAGAATCAGCGAGTGAGGCGTCCCTGCCCGGGCTCCAGGAGAGCATGAGAGATTGTGCGAGCGAGGCATCCCTGCCCGGGCTCCAGGAGAGCATGGGAGATTCTGCGAGCGAGGCATCCCTGTTTAAGCTCCAGGAGAGGAGCGAGGCATCCCTGCCCGGGCTCCAGGAGAGCATGGGAGATTGTGCAAGCGAGGCATCCCTGTTTGAGCTCCAGGAGAGCATGACAGATTCTGCGAGTGAGGCATCCTTGCCCGGGCTCCAGGAGAGCATGGGAGATTGTGCGAGCGAGGCATCCCTGCCCGGGCTCCAGGAGAGCATGGGAGATTCTGCAAGCAATGCAGCCTGGCCAAGGCTCCAGGAGGGCATGGGAGATTCTGCGAGCGAGGCATCCCTGTTTAAGCTCCAGGAGAGCATGGTAGATCCTGCGAGCAATGCAGCCTGACCAAGGCTCCAGGAGAGCATGGAAGATTGTGCAAGTGAGGCGTCCCTGCCCGGGCTCCAGGAGAGCATGGGAGATTCTGCGAGCAATGCAGCCTGGCCAAGGCTCCAGGAGAGCATGGGAGAATCTGCGAGCAATGCAGCCTGGCCAAGGCTCCAGGAGGGCATGGGAGATTCTGCGAGCGAGGTATCCCTGTTTAAGCTCCAGGAGAGCATGGTAGATCCTGTGAGCAATGCAGCCTGACCAAGGCTCCAGGAGAGCATGGGAGATTGTGCGAGCGAGGCGTTCCTGCCCGGGATCCAGGAGAGCATATGAGGTTCTGTGAGCGAGGCATCCCTGTTTAAGCTGCAGGAGAGCATGGAAGATTCTGCGAGTGAAGCATCCCTGTTTAAGCTCCAGGAGAGCATGGAAGATTCTGCGAGCGAGGCATCCCTGCCCGGGCTCCAGGAGAGCATGGGAGATTCTGCGAGCGAGGCATCCCTGTTTAAGCTCCAAGAGAGCATGGAAGATTCTGCGAGCGAGGCATCCATGTTTAAGCTCCAAGAGAGCATGGAAGATTCTGCGAGCGAGGCATCCCTGTTTGAGCTCCAGGAGAGCATGGAAGATTCTGCGAGCGAGGCATCCCTGCCCGGGATCCAGGAGACCATGGGAGATTGTGCGAGCGAGGCATCCCTGCCCGGGCTCCAGGAGACCATGGAAGATTGTGCAAGTGAGGCATCCCTGCCTTGGCTCCAGGAGAGCAAATGGAGATTGTGCGAGTGAGGCTTCCCTGCCCGGGTTCCAGGAGACCATGGGAGATTGAGCGAGCGAGGCATCCCTGTCTGGGCTCCAGGAGAGCATGGGAGATTCTGCAAGCGAGGCATCCCTGTCTGGGCTCCAGGAGAGCATGGGAGATTCTGCAAGCGAGGCATCCCTGTTTAAGCTCCAAGAGAGCATGGAAGATTCTGCGAGTGAGGCATCCTTGCCCGGGCTCAAGGAGAGCATGGGAGATTCTACGAGCAATGCAGCCTGGCCAAGGCTCCAGGAGAGCATGGAAGATTGTGCAAGTGAGGCATCCTTGCCTTGGCTCCTGGAGAGCAATGTAGATTCTGCGAGAGAGGCGCCCCTGTTTGAGCTCCAGGAGAGCATGGAAGATAATGCGAGTGAGGCATCCCTGCCCGGGATCCAGGAGACCATGGGAGATTCTGCGAGCGAGGCATCCCTGCCGGGCTCCAGGAGAGCATGGGAGATTCTGCGAGCGAGGCATCCCTGTTTGAGCTCCAAGAGAGCATGGAAGATTCTGCGAGCGAGGCATCCATGTTTAAGCTCCTGGAGAGCATGGGAGATTCTGCGAGCGAGGCATCCCTGTTTGAGCTCCAGGAGACCATGGAAGATTCTGCGAGCGAGGCGTCCCTGCCCGGGATCCAGGAGACCATGGGAGATTGTGCGAGCGAGGCATCCCTGCCCGGGCTCCAGGAGAACATGGGAGATTCTGCAAGTGAGGCATCCCTGTTTAAGCTATAGGAGAGCATGGTAGATTCTGCGAGCAATGCAGCCTGGCCAAGGCTCTAGTAGAGCATGGAAGATTGTGCAAGTGAGGCATCCCTGCCTTGGCTCCAGGAGAGCATGGGAGATTGTGCGAGTGAGGCTTCCCTGCCCAGGTTCCAGGAGAGCATGGGAGATTGTGCGAGCGAGGCATCCCTGTCTGGGCTCCAGGAGAGCATGGGAGATTCTGCAAGCGAGGCATCCCTGTTTAAGCTCCAGGAGAGCATGGAAGATTCTGCGAGCGAGGCATCCATGTTTAAGCTCCAGGAGAGCAATGAAGATTCTGCGAGTGAGGCATCCCTGTTTGAGCTCCAGGAGAGCATGGAAGATAATGCGAGCGAGGCATCCCTGCCCGGGATCCAGGAGACCATGTGAGATTCTGCAATCGAGGCATCCCTGCCCGGGCTCCAGGAGAGCATGGGAGATTCTGCAAGCGAGGCATCCCTGTTTAAGCTCCAGGAGAGCATGGAAGATTCTGCGAGTGAGGCGTCCCTGCCCGGGATCCAGGAGACCATGGGAGATTCTGCAAGTGAGGCATCCCTGTTTAAGCTCCAGGAGAGCATGGTAGATTCTGCGAGCAATGCAGCCTGGCCAAGGCTCCAGGAGAGCATGGAAGATTGTGCGAGTGAGGCTTCCCTGCCTGGGTTCCAGGAGAGCATGGGAGATTGTGCGAGTGAGGCTTCCCTGCCCGGGTTCCAGGAGAGCATGGGAGATTGTGCGAGCGAGGCATCACTGTTTGAGCTCCAGGAGAGCATGGCAGATTCTGTGAGTGAGGCATCCCTGCCCGGGCTCCAGGAGAGCATGGGAGATTGTGCGAGTGAGGCTTCCCTGCCCGGGTTCCAGGAGAGCATGGGAGATTGTGCGAGCGAGGCATCTCTGCCCGGGCTCCAGGAGAGCATGGGAGATTCTGCGAGTGAGGCATCCCTGTTTGAGCTCCAGGAGAGCATGGAAGATAATGCGAGCGAGGCATCCCTGCCCGGGATCCAGGAGACCATAGGAGATTCTGCAATCGAGGCATCCCTGCCAGGGCTCCAGGAGAGCATGGGAGATTCTGCGAGTGAGGCATCCCTGTTTGAGCTCCAGGAGAGCATGGAAGATAATGCGAGCGAGGCATCCCTGCCCGGGATCCAGGAGACCATAGGAGATTCTGCAATCGAGGCATCCCTGCCAGGGCTCCAGGAGAGCATGGGAGATTCTGCAAGCGAGGCATCCCTGTTTAAGCTCCAAGAGAGCATGGAAGATTCTGCGAGTGAGGCATCCCTGTTTAAGCTCCAGGACAGCATGGAAGATTCTGCAATCGAGGCATCCCTGCCCGGGCTCCAGGAGAGCATGGGAGATTCTGCGAGCGAGGCATCCCTGTTTAAGCTCCAAGAGAGCATGGAAGATTCTGCGAGTGAGGCATCCCTGTTTGAGCTCCAGGAGAGCATGGAAGATTCTGCGAGCGAGGCGTCCCTGCCCGGGATCCAGGAGACCATGGGAGATTGTGCGAGCGAGGCATCCCTGCCCGGGCTCCAGGAGAACATGGGAGATTCTGCAAGTGAGGCATCCCTGTTTAAGCTCCAGGAGAGCATGGTAGATTCTGCGAGCAATGCAGCCTGGCCAAGGCTCTAGTAGAGCATAAAAGATTGTGCAAGTGAGGCATCCCTGCCTTGGCTCCTGGAGAGCAAATGGAGATTGTGCGAGTGAGGCTTCCCTGCCCGGGTTCCAGGAGAGCATGGGAGATTGAGCGAGCGAGGCATCCCTGTCTGGGCTCCAGGAGAGCATGGGAGATTCTGCAAGCGAGGCATCCCTTTCTGTGCTCCAGGAGAGCATGGGAGATTCTGCAAGCGAGGCATCCCTGTTTAAGCTCCAAGAGAGCATGGAAGATTCTGCAAGCGAGGCATCCATGTTTAAGCTCCAGGAGAGCAATGAAGATTCTGCGAGCGAGGCATCCCTGTCTGGGCTCCAGGAGAGTATGGGAGATTCTGCCAGCGAGGCATCCCTGTTTAAGCTCCAGGAGAGCATGGGAGATTGTGCGAGCAAGGCATCCCTGCCAAGGCTCCATGAGAGCATGCGAGATTGTGCAAGCGAGGCATCCCTGCCCGGGCTCCAGGAGAGCATGTGAAATTCTGCGAGCGAGGCATCCCTGTTTAAGCTCCAAGAGAGCATGGAAGATTCTGCGAGCGAGGCATCCCTGTTTAAGCTCCAGGAGAGCATGGTAGATTCTGCGAGCAATGCAGCCTGGCCAAGGCTCCAGGAGAGCATGGAAGATTGTGCGAGTGAGGCTTCCCTGCCTGGGTTCCAGGAGAGCATGGGAGATTGTGCGAGTGAGGCTTCCCTGCCCGGGTTCCAGGAGAGCATGGGAGATTGTGCGAGCGAGGCATCACTGTTTGAGCTCCAGGAGAGCATGGCAGATTCTGTGAGTGAGGCATCCCTGCCCGGGCTCCAGGAGAGCATGGGAGATTGTGCGAGTGAGGCTTCCCTGCCCGGGTTCCAGGAGAGCATGGGAGATTGTGCGAGCGAGGCATCTCTGCCCGGGCTCCAGGAGAGCATGGGAGATTCTGCGAGTGAGGCATCCCTGTTTGAGCTCCAGGAGAGCATGGAAGATAATGCGAGCGAGGCATCCCTGCCCGGGATCCAGGAGACCATAGGAGATTCTGCAATCGAGGCATCCCTGCCCGGGCTCCAGGAGAGCATGGGAGATTCTGCAAGCGAGGCATCCCTGTTTAAGCTCCAAGAGAGCATGGAAGATTCTGCGAGTGAGGCATCCCTGTTTAAGCTCCAGGACAGCATGGAAGATTCTGCAATCGAGGCATCCCTGCCCGGGCTCCAGGAGAGCATGGGAGATTCTGCGAGCGAGGCATCCCTGTTTAAGCTCCAAGAGAGCATGGAAGATTCTGCGAGTGAGGCATCCCTGTTTGAGCTCCAGGAGAGCATGGAAGATTCTGCGAGCGAGGCGTCCCTGCCCGGGATCCAGGAGACCATGGGAGATTGTGCGAGCGAGGCATCCCTGCCCGGGCTCCAGGAGAACATGGGAGATTCTGCAAGTGAGGCATCCCTGTTTAAGCTCCAGGAGAGCATGGTAGATTCTGCGAGCAATGCAGCCTGGCCAAGGCTCTAGTAGAGCATAAAAGATTGTGCAAGTGAGGCATCCCTGCCTTGGCTCCTGGAGAGCAAATGGAGATTGTGCGAGTGAGGCTTCCCTGCCCGGGTTCCAGGAGAGCATGGGAGATTGAGCGAGCGAGGCATCCCTGTCTGGGCTCCAGGAGAGCATGGGAGATTCTGCAAGCGAGGCATCCCTTTCTGTGCTCCAGGAGAGCATGGGAGATTCTGCAAGCGAGGCATCCCTGTTTAAGCTCCAAGAGAGCATGGAAGATTCTGCAAGCGAGGCATCCATGTTTAAGCTCCAGGAGAGCAATGAAGATTCTGCGAGCGAGGCATCCCTGTCTGGGCTCCAGGAGAGTATGGGAGATTCTGCAAGCGAGGCATCCCTGTTTAAGCTCCAGGAGAGCATGGGAGATTGTGCGAGCAAGGCATCCCTGCCAAGGCTCCATGAGAGCATGCGAGATTGTGCAAGCGAGGCATCCCTGCCCGGGCTCCAGGAGAGCATGTGAAATTCTGCGAGCGAGGCATCCCTGTTTAAGCTCCAAGAGAGCATGGAAGATTCTGCGAGCGAGGCATCCCTGTTTGAGCTCCAGGAGAGCGTGGAAGATTCTGCGAGCGAGGCATCCCTGCCCGGGATCCAGGAGACCATGGGAGATTGTGCGAGCGAGGCATCCCTGCCCGGGCTCCAGGAGACCATGGAAGATTGTGCAAGTGAGGCATCCCTGCCTTGGCTCCAGGAGAGCAAATGGAGATTGTGCGAGTGAGGCTTCCCTGCCCGGGTTCCAGGAGAGCATGGGAGATTGAGCGAGCGAGGCATCCCTGTCTGGGCTCCAGGAGAGCATGGGAGATTCTGCAAGCGAGGCATCCCTGTCTGGGCTCCAGGAGAGCATGGGAGATTCTGCAAGCGAGGCATCCCTGTTTAAGCTCCAAGAGAGCATGGAAGATTCTGCGAGTGAGGCATCCTTGCCCGGGCTCAAGGAGAGCATGGGAGATTCTGCGAGCAATGCAGCCTGGCCAAGGCTCCAGGAGAGCATGGAAGATTGTGCAAGTGAGGCATCCTTGCCTTGGCTCCTGGAGAGCAATGTAGATTCTGCGAGCGAGGCGCCCCTGTTTGAGCTCCAGGAGAGCATGGAAGATAATGCGAGTGAGGCATCCCTGCCCGGGATCCAGGAGACCATGGGAGATTCTGCGAGCGAGGCATCCCTGCCGGGCTCCAGGAGAGCATGGTAGATTCTGCGAGCGAGGCATCCCTGTTTGAGCTCCAAGAGAGCATGGAAGATTCTGCGAGCGAGGCATCCATGTTTAAGCTCCTGGAGAGCATGGGAGATTCTGCGAGCGAGGCATCCCTGTTTGAGCTCCAGGAGACCATGGAAGATTCTGCGAGCGAGGCGTCCCTGCCCGGGATCCAGGAGACCATGGGAGATTGTGCGAGCGAGGCATCCCTGCCCGGGCTCCAGGAGAACATGGGAGATTCTGCAAGCGAGGCATCCCTTTCTGTGCTCCAGGAGAGCATGGGAGATTCTGCAAGCGAGGCATCCCTGTTTAAGCTCCAAGAGAGCATGGAAGATTCTGCAAGCGAGGCATCCATGTTTAAGCTCCAGGAGAGCAATGAAGATTCTGCGAGCGAGGCATCCCTGTCTGGGCTCCAGGAGAGTATGGGAGATTCTGCAAGCGAGGCATCCCTGTTTAAGCTCCAGGAGAGCATGGGAGATTGTGCGAGCAAGGCATCCCTGCCAAGGCTCCATGAGAGCATGCGAGATTGTGCAAGCGAGGCATCCCTGCCCGGGCTCCAGGAGAGCATGTGAAATTCTGCGAGCGAGGCATCCCTGTTTAAGCTCCAAGAGAGCATGGAAGATTCTGCGAGCGAGGCATCCCTGTTTAAGCTCCAGGAGAGCATGGTAGATTCTGCGAGCAATGCAGCCTGGCCAAGGCTCCAGGAGAGCATGGAAGATTGTGCGAGTGAGGCTTCCCTGCCTGGGTTCCAGGAGAGCATGGGAGATTGTGCGAGTGAGGCTTCCCTGCCCGGGTTCCAGGAGAGCATGGGAGATTGTGCGAGCGAGGCATCACTGTTTGAGCTCCAGGAGAGCATGGCAGATTCTGTGAGTGAGGCATCCCTGCCCGGGCTCCAGGAGAGCATGGGAGATTGTGCGAGTGAGGCTTCCCTGCCCGGGTTCCAGGAGAGCATGGGAGATTGTGCGAGCGAGGCATCTCTGCCCGGGCTCCAGGAGAGCATGGGAGATTCTGCGAGTGAGGCATCCCTGTTTGAGCTCCAGGAGAGCATGGAAGATAATGCGAGCGAGGCATCCCTGCCCGGGATCCAGGAGACCATAGGAGATTCTGCAATCGAGGCATCCCTGCCCGGGCTCCAGGAGAGCATGGGAGATTCTGCAAGCGAGGCATCCCTGTTTAAGCTCCAAGAGAGCATGGAAGATTCTGCGAGTGAGGCATCCCTGTTTAAGCTCCAGGACAGCATGGAAGATTCTGCAATCGAGGCATCCCTGCCCGGGCTCCAGGAGAGCATGGGAGATTCTGCGAGCGAGGCATCCCTGTTTAAGCTCCAAGAGAGCATGGAAGATTCTGCGAGTGAGGCATCCCTGTTTGAGCTCCAGGAGAGCATGGAAGATTCTGCGAGCGAGGCATCCCTGCCCGGGATCCAGGAGACCATGGGAGATTGTGCGAGCGAGGCATCCCTGCCCGGGCTCCAGGAGAACATGGGAGATTCTGCAAGTGAGGCATCCCTGTTTAAGCTCCAGGAGAGCATGGTAGATTCTGCGAGCAATGCAGCCTGGCCAAGGCTCTAGTAGAGCATAAAAGATTGTGCAAGTGAGGCATCCCTGCCTTGGCTCCTGGAGAGCAAATGGAGATTGTGCGAGTGAGGCTTCCCTGCCCGGGTTCCAGGAGAGCATGGGAGATTGAGCGAGCGAGGCATCCCTGTCTGGGCTCCAGGAGAGCATGGGAGATTCTGCAAGCGAGGCATCCCTTTCTGTGCTCCAGGAGAGCATGGGAGATTCTGCAAGCGAGGCATCCCTGTTTAAGCTCCAAGAGAGCATGGAAGATTCTGCAAGCGAGGCATCCATGTTTAAGCTCCAGGAGAGCAATGAAGATTCTGCGAGCGAGGCATCCCTGTCTGGGCTCCAGGAGAGTATGGGAGATTCTGCAAGCGAGGCATCCCTGTTTAAGCTCCAGGAGAGCATGGGAGATTGTGCGAGCAAGGCATCCCTGCCAAGGCTCCATGAGAGCATGCGAGATTGTGCAAGCGAGGCATCCCTGCCCGGGCTCCAGGAGAGCATGTGAAATTCTGCGAGCGAGGCATCCCTGTTTAAGCTCCAAGAGAGCATGGAAGATTCTGCGAGCGAGGCATCCCTGTTTGAGCTCCAGGAGAGCATGGAAGATTCTGCGAGCGAGGCATCCCTGCCCGGGATCCAGGAGACCATGGGAGATTGTGCGAGCGAGGCATCCCTGCCCGGGCTCCAGGAGACCATGGAAGATTGTGCAAGTGAGGCATCCCTGCCTTGGCTCCAGGAGAGCAAATGGAGATTGTGCGAGTGAGGCTTCCCTGCCCGGGTTCCAGGAGAGCATGGGAGATTGAGCGAGCGAGGCATCCCTGTCTGGGCTCCAGGAGAGCATGGGAGATTCTGCAAGCGAGGCATCCCTGTCTGGGCTCCAGGAGAGCATGGGAGATTCTGCAAGCGAGGCATCCCTGTTTAAGCTCCAAGAGAGCATGGAAGATTCTGCAAGTGAGGCATCCTTGCCCGGGCTCAAGGAGAGCATGGGAGATTCTGCGAGCAATGCAGCCTGGCCAAGGCTCCAGGAGAGCATGGAAGATTGTGCAAGTGAGGCATCCTTGCCTTGGCTCCTGGAGAGCAATGTAGATTCTGCGAGCGAGGCGCCCCTGTTTGAGCTCCAGGAGAGCATGGAAGATAATGCGAGTGAGGCATCCCTGCCCGGGATCCAGGAGACCATGGGAGATTCTGCGAGCGAGGCATCCCTGCCGGGCTCCAGGAGAGCATGGTAGATTCTGCGAGCGAGGCATCCCTGTTTGAGCTCCAAGAGAGCATGGAAGATTCTGCGAGCGAGGCATCCATGTTTAAGCTCCTGGAGAGCATGGGAGATTCTGCGAGCGAGGCATCCCTGTTTGAGCTCCAGGAGACCATGGAAGATTCTGCGAGCGAGGCGTCCCTGCCCGGGATCCAGGAGACCATGGGAGATTGTGCGAGCGAGGCATCCCTGCCCGGGCTCCAGGAGAACATGGGAGATTCTGCAAGTGAGGCATCCCTGTTTAAGCTATAGGAGAGCATGGTAGATTCTGCGAGCAATGCAGCCTGGCCAAGGCTCTAGTAGAGCATGGAAGATTGTGCAAGTGAGGCATCCCTGCCTTGGCTCCAGGAGAGCATGGGAGATTGTGCGAGTGAGGCTTCCCTGCCCAGGTTCCAGGAGAGCATGGGAGATTGTGCGAGCGAGGCATCCCTGTCTGGGCTCCAGGAGAGCATGGGAGATTCTGCAAGCGAGGCATCCCTGTTTAAGCTCCAGGAGAGCATGGAAGATTCTGCGAGCGAGGCATCCATGTTTAAGCTCCAGGAGAGCAATGAAGATTCTGCGAGTGAGGCATCCCTGTTTGAGCTCCAGGAGAGCATGGAAGATAATGCGAGCGAGGCATCCCTGCCCGGGATCCAGGAGACCATGTGAGATTCTGCAATCGAGGCATCCCTGCCCGGGCTCCAGGAGAGCATGGGAGATTCTGCAAGCGAGGCATCCCTGTTTAAGCTCCAGGAGAGCATGGAAGATTCTGCGAGTGAGGCGTCCCTGCCCGGGATCCAGGAGACCATGGGAGATTCTGCAAGTGAGGCATCCCTGTTTAAGCTCCAGGAGAGCATGGTAGATTCTGCGAGCAATGCAGCCTGGCCAAGGCTCCAGGAGAGCATGGAAGATTGTGCGAGTGAGGCTTCCCTGCCTGGGTTCCAGGAGAGCATGGGAGATTGTGCGAGTGAGGCTTCCCTGCCCGGGTTCCAGGAGAGCATGGGAGATTGTGCGAGCGAGGCATCACTGTTTGAGCTCCAGGAGAGCATGGCAGATTCTGTGAGTGAGGCATCCCTGCCCGGGCTCCAGGAGAGCATGGGAGATTGTGCGAGTGAGGCTTCCCTGCCCGGGTTCCAGGAGAGCATGGGAGATTGTGCGAGCGAGGCATCTCTGCCCGGGCTCCAGGAGAGCATGGGAGATTGTGCGAGTGAGGCATCCCTGTTTGAGCTCCAGGAGAGCATGGAAGATAATGCGAGCGAGGCATCCCTGCCCGGGATCCAGGAGACCATAGGAGATTCTGCAATCGAGGCATCCCTGCCCGGGCTCCAGGAGAGCATGGAAGATTCTGCAAGCGAGGCATCCCTGTTTAAGCTCCAAGAGAGCATGGAAGATTCTGCGAGCGAGGCATCCATGCCCGGGCTCCAGGAGAGCATGGGAGATTCTGCGAGCGAGGCATCCCTGTTTAAGCTCCAAGAGAGCATGGAAGATTCTGCGAGCGAGGCATCCATGTTTAAGCTCCAGGAGAGCAATGAAGATTCTGCGAGTGAGGCATCCCTGTTTGAGCTCCAGGAGAGCATGGAAGATAATGCGAGCGAGGCATCCCTGCCCAGGATCCAGGAGACCATGGGAGATTCTGTAATCGAGGCATCCCTGCCCGGGCTCCAGGAGAGCATGGGAGATTCTGCAAGCGAGGCATCCCTGTTTAAGCTCCAGGACAGCATGGAAGATTCTGCGAGCAATGCAGCCTGGCCAAGGCTCCAGGAGGGCATGGGAGATTCTGCGAGCGAGGCACCCCTGTTTAAGCTCCAGGACAGCATGGTAGATCCTGCGAGCAATGCAGCCTGACCAAGGCTCCAGGAGATCATGGAAGATTGTGCAAGCGAGGCATCCCTGTTTAAGCTCCAGGAGAGCATGGCAGATTCTGCGAGTGAGGCATCCCTGCCCTGGCTCCAGGAGGGCATGGGAGATTCTGTGAGCGAGGCATCCCTGTTTAAGCTCCAGGAGAGCATGGTAGATCCTGCGAGCAATGCAGCCTGACCAAGGCTCCAGGAGATCATGGATGATTGTGCAAGTGAGGCTTCCCTGCCCGGGCTCCAGTAGAACATGGGAGATTCTGCGAGCGAGGCATCCCTGTTTAAGCTCCTGGAGAGCATGGAAGATTCTGCGAGCGAGGCATCCCTGTTTGAGCTCCAAGAGAGCATGGAAGATTATGCGAGCGAGGCATCCATGTTTAAGCTCCTGGAGAGCAATGTAGATTCTGCGAGCGAGGCATCCCTGTTTGAGCTCCAGGAGAGCATGGAAGATAATGCAAGCGAGGCATCCCTGCCCGGGATCCAGGAGACCATGGGAGATTGTGCGAGCGAGGCATCCCTGCCCGGGCTCCAGGAGAACATGGGAGATTCTGCAAGTGAGGCATCCCTGTTTAAGCTCCAGGAGAGCATGGTAGATTCTGCGAGCAATGCAGCCTGGCCAAGGCTCTAGTAGAGCATGGAAGATTGTGCAAGTGAGGCATCCCTGCCTTGGCTCCTGGAGAGCAAATGGAGATTGTGCGAGTGAGGCTTCCCTGCCCGGGTTCCAGGAGAGCATGGGAGATTGAGCGAGCGAGGCATCCCTGTCTGGGCTCAAGGAGAGCATGGGAGATTCTGCAAGCGAGGCATCCCTGTCTGGGCTCCAGGAGAGCATGGGAGATTCTGCAAGCGAGGCATCCCTGTTTAAGCTCCAGGAGAGCATGGAAGATTCTGCGAGCGAGGCATCCCTGCCCGGGCTCCAGGAGAGCATGGGAGATTCTGCGAGCGAGGCATCCCTGTTTGAGCTCCAGGAGAGCATGGAAGATAATGCGAGCGAGGCATCCCTGTCTGGGCTCAAGGAGAGCATGGGAGATTCTGCAAGCGAGGCATCCCTGTCTGGGCTCCAGGAGAGCATGGGAGATTCTGCAAGCGAGGCATCCCTGTTTAAGCTCCAGGAGAGCATGGAAGATTCTGCGAGCGAGGCATCCCTGCCCGGGCTCCAGGAGAGCATGGGAGATTCTGCGAGCGAGGCATCCCTGTTTGAGCTCCAGGAGAGCATGGAAGATAATGCGAGCGAGGCATCCCTGCCCAGGCTCCAGGATAGCATGGGAGATTCTGCAAGCGAGGCATCCCTGTTTAAGCTCCAGGACAGCATGGAAGATTCTGCAAGTGAGGCATCCCTGCCCGGGCTCCAGGAGAGCATGGGAGATTCTGCGAGCGAGGCATCCATGTTTAAGCTCCTGGAGAGCATGGAAGATTCTGCGAGTGAGGCATCCATGTTTAAGCTCCTGGAGAGCATGGAAGATTCTGCGAGCGAGGCATCCCTGTTTGAGCTCCAGGAGAGCATGGAAGATAATGCGAGCGAGGCTTCCCTGCCTGGGATCCAGGAGACCATGGGAGATTGTGCGAGCGAGGCATCCCTGCCCGGGCTCCAGGAGAACATGGGAGATTCTGCAAATGAGGCATCCCTGCCCAGGCTCCAGGAGAGCATGGGAGATTCTGCAAGCGAGGCATCCCTGTTTAAGCTCCAGGAGAGCATGGAAGATTCTGCGAGCGAGGCATCCCTGCCTGGGCTCCAGGAGAGCATGGGAGATTCTGCGAGCGAGGCATCCCTGTTTAAGCTCCAAGAGAGCATGGAAAATTCTGCGAGTGAGGCATCCATGTTTAAGCTCCTGGAGAGCATGGAAGATTCTGTGAGCGAGGCATCCCTGTTTGAGCTCCAGGAGAGCATGGAAGATTCTGCGAGCAATGCAGCCTGGCCAAGGCTCCAGGAGAGCATGGAAGATTGTGCAAGTGAGGCATCCCTGCCTTGGCTCTAGGAGAGCATGGGAGATTGTGCGAGTGAGGCTTCCCTGCCCAGGTTCCAGGAGAGCATGGGAGATTGTGCGAGCAAGGCATCCCTGCCAAAGCTCCAAGAGAGCATGGAAGGTTCTGCGAGCGAGGCATTCATGTTTAAGCTCCAGGAGAGCAATGAAGATTCTGCGAGCGAGGCGTCCCTGTTTGAGCTCCAGGAGAGCATGGAAGATTCTGTGAGTGAGGCATCCCTGCACGGGGTCCAGGAGAGCATGGGAGATTCTGCGAGTGAGGCATCCCTGCCTGGGCTCAAGGAGAGCATGGAAGATAGTGCAAGTGAGGCATCCCTGCCTTGGCTCCAGGAGAGCATGGGAGATTGTGCGAGTGAGGCTTCCCTGCCCGGGTTCCAGGAGAGCATGGGAGATTGTGCAAATGAGGCGTCCCTGCCCAGGATCCAGGAGACCATGGGAGATTGTGCGAGCGAGGCATCCCTGTTTAAGCTCCAGGAGAGCATGGTAGATTCTGCGAGCAATGCAGCCTGGCCAAGGCTCCAGGAGAGCATGGAATATTGTGCAAGTGAGGCATCCCTGCCTTGGCTCCAGGAGAGCATGGGAGATTGTGCGAGTGAGGCTTCCCTGCCCAGGTTCCAGGAGAGCATGGGAGATTGTGCGAGCAAGGCATCCCTGCCCGGGCTCCAGGAGAGCATGGGAGATTCGGCAAGCGAGGCATCCCTGTTTAAGCTCCAGGAGAGCATGGAAGATTCTGCGGTGAGGCATCCCTGTTTAAGCTCCAGGAGAGCATGGGAGATTGTGCGAGCGAGGCATCCCTGATTGAGCTCCAGGAGAGCATAGCAGATTCTGTGAGTGAGGCATCCCTGCCCGGGCTCCAGGAGAGCATGGGAGATTGTGCGAGCGAGGCGTTCCTGCCCGGGATCCAGGAGAGCATATGAAGTTCTGTGAGCGAGGCATCCATGTTTAAGCTGCAGGAGAGCATGGAAGATTCTGCGAGTGAAGCATCCCTGTTTAAGCTCCAGGAGAGCATGGAAGATTCTGCGAGCGAGGCATCCCTGCCCGGGCTCCAGGAGAGCATGGGAGATTCTGCGAGCAAGGCATCCCTGTTTAAGCTCCAAAAGAGCATGGAAGATTCTGCGAGCGAGGCATCCATGTTTAAGCTCCAGGAGAGCATGGAAGATTCTGCGAGCGAGTCATCCCTGTTTAAGCTCCAGGAGAGGAGCGAGGCATCCCTGCCTGGGCTCCAGGAGAGCATGGGAGATTGTGCGAGCGAGGCATCCCTGTTTGAGCTCCAGGAGAGCATGACAGATTCTGCGAGTGAGGCATCCTTGCCCGGGCACCAGGAGAGCATGGGAGATTCTGCGAGCAATGCAGCCTGGCCAAGGCTCCAGGAGGGCATGGGAGATTCTGCGAGTGAGGCATCCCTGTTTAAGCTCCAGGAGAGCATGGTAGATTCTGCGAGCAATGCAGCCTGGCCAAGGCTCTAGTAGAGCATGGAAGATTGTGCAAGTGAGGCATCCCTGCCTTGGCTCCAGGAGAGCAAATGGAAATTGTGCGAGTGAGGCTTCCCTGCCCGGGTTCCAGGAGAGCATGGGAGATTGAGCGAGCGAGGCATCCCTGTCTGGGCTCCAGGAGAGCATGGGAGATTCTGCAAGCGAGGCATCCCTGTCTGGGCTCCAGGAGAGCATGGGAGATTCTGCAAGTGAGGCATCCCTGTTTAAGCTCCAGGAGAGCATGGGAGATTGTGCGAGCGAGGCATCCCTGATTGAGCTCCAGGAGAGCATAGCAGATTCTGTGAGTGAGGCATCCCTGCCCGGGATCCAGGAGACCATGGGAGATTCTGCAATCGAGGCATCCCTGCCCGGGCTCCAGGAGAGCATGGGAGATTCTGCAAGCGAGGCATCCCTGTTTAAGCTCCAGGACAGCATGGAAGATTCTGCAAGTGAGGCATCCCTGCCCGGTCTCCAGGAGAGCATGGGAGATTCTGCGAGCGAGGCGTCCCTGCCCGGGATCCAGGAGACCATGGGAGATTGTGCGAGCGAGGCATCCCTGTTTAAGCTCCAAGAGAGCATGGAAGATTCTGCGAGTGAGGCATCCCTGTTTGAGCTCCAGGAGAGCATGGAAGATTCTGCGAGCGAGGCGTCCCTGCCCGGGATCCAGGAGACCATGGGAGATTGTGCGAGCGAGGCATCCCTGCCCGGGCTCCAGGAGAACATGGGAGATTCTGCAAGTGAGGCATCCATGTTTAAGCTCCAGGAGAGCAATGAAGATTCTACGAGCGAGGCATCCCTGTTTAAGCTCCAGGACAGCATGGAAGATTCTGCAATCGAGGCATCCCTGACCGGGCTCCAGGAGAGCATGGGAGATTCTGCGAGCGAGGCATCCCTGTTTAAGCTCCAAGAGAGCATGGAAGATTCTGCGAGTGAGGCATCCCTGTTTGAGCTCCAGGAGAGCATGGAAGATTCTGCGAGCGAGGCGTCCCTGCCCGGGATCCAGGAGACCATGGGAGATTGTGCGAGCGAGGCATCCCTGCCCGGGCTCCAGGAGAACATGGGAGATTCTGCAAGTGAGGCATCCCTGTTTAAGCTCCAGGAGAGCATGGTAGATTCTGCGAGCAATGCAGCCTGGCCAAGGCTCTAGTAGAGCATAAAAGATTGTGCAAGTGAGGCATCCCTGCCTTGGCTCCTGGAGAGCAAATGGAGATTGTGCGAGTGAGGCTTCCCTGCCCGGGTTCCAGGAGAGCATGGGAGATTGAGCGAGCGAGGCGTCCCTGTTTGAGCTCCAGGAGAGCATGGAAGATTCTGCGAGCGAGGCATCCCTGCCCGGGATCCAGGAGACCATGGTAGATTGTGCGAGCGAGGCATCCCTGCCCGGGCTCCAGGAGAGCATGGGAGATTCTGCAAGTGAGGCATCCCTGTTTAAGCTCCAGGAGAGCATGGAAGATTCTGCGAGCGAGGCATCCCTGCCCGGGCTCCAGGAGAGCATGGGAGATTCTGCGAGCGAGGCATCCCTGTTTAAGCTCCAAGAGAGCATGGAAGATTCTGCGAGTGAGGCATCCCTGCACGGGATCCAGGAGAGCATGGGAGATTCTGCGAGCGAGGCATCCCTGTTTAAGCTCCAGGAGAGCATGTGAGATTGTGCGAGCGAGGCATCCCTGCCCCCGGGCTCCAGGAGAGCATGGGATATTCTGCGAGCAACACAGCCTGGCCAGGGCTCCAGGAGTGCATGTGAGATTCTGCTAGCGAGGTATTCCGGCCAGACAGGGGAACTGCAACCTCCGGAAGTCCCGATGAGGTTTTGAAAATGGGCCCAATGCCGGGACGCAGTTCCAGGAGGTCAAGTAAAATCTGCCGTTGCCCCCGCAAAAAGTGGCGCGCAGCAGCAATGCCGTGACGTCTGGGGGAATTCCTCGGGCAGATTCACAAATGGCAAAGAGGTGAGAGAGAGAGCCAGGAAGAGATCCGTGTGGACTAGGTGTCCCAGCCAGGGCTCCAGGACAGGCATGCAAGATTCAGCGAGCAACACAGCCTGGCCAGGGCTCCAGGAGAGCATGGGAGATTCTGCGAGCGAGTCATCCCTGTTTAAGCTCCAGGAGAGGAGCGAGGCATCCCTGCCTGGGCTCCAGGAGAGCATGGGAGATTGTGCGAGCGAGGCATCCCTGTTTGAGCTCCAGGAGAGCATGACAGATTCTGCGAGTGAGGCATCCTTGCCCGGGCACCAGGAGAGCATGAGAGATTCTGCAAGCAATGCAGCCTGGCCAAGGCTCCAGGAGGGCATGGGAGATTCTGCAAGCGAGGCATCCCTGTTTAAGCTCCAGTAGAGCATGGAAGATTCTGCGAGCGAGGCATCCCTGCCCGGGCTCCAGGAGAGCTTGGGAGATTCTGCGAGCGAGGCATCCCTGTTTAAGCTCCAAGAGAGCATGGAAGATTCTGCGAGCGAGGCATCCCTGCCCGGGCTCCAGGAGAGCTTGGGAGATTCTGCGAGCGAGGCATCCCTGTTTAAGCTCCAAGAGAGCATGGAAGATTCTGCGAGCGAGGCATCCATGTTTAAGCTCCAGGAGAGCAATGAAGATTCTGCGAGCGAGGCATCCCTGCCTGGGCTCCAGGAGAGCATGGGAGATTCTGCGAGCGAGGCATCCCTGTTTAAGCTCCAAGAGAGCATGGAAGATTCTGCGAGCAATGCAGCCTGGCCAAGGCTCCAGGAGAGCATGGAAGATTGTGCAAGTGAGGCATCCCTGCCTTGGCTCCAGGAGAGCATGGGAGATTGTGCGAGTGAGGCTTCCCTGCCCGGGTAACAGGAGAGCATGGGAGATTGTGCGAGCGAGGCATCCCTGTCTGGGCTCCAGGAGAGCATGGGAGATTCTGCAAGTGAGGCATCCCTGTTTAAGCTCCAGGAGAGCATGGGAGATTGTGCGAGCAAGGCATCCCTGCCCGGGCTCCTGGAGAGCATGGAAGATTGTGCAAGTGGGGCGTCCCTGCCCGGGCTCCAGGAGAGCATGGGAGATTCTGCAAGCGAGGCATCCCTGTTTAAGCTCCAGGAGAGCATGGTAGATCCTGCGAGCAATGCAGCCTGACCAAGGCTCCTGGAGAGCATGGAAGATTGTGCAAGTGAGGCGTCCCTGCCCGGGCTCCAGGAGAGCATGGGAGATTCTGCAAGCGAGGCATCCCTGTTTAAGCTCCAGGAGAGCATGGAAGATTCTGCGAGCGAGGCATCCCTGCCCGGGCTCCAGGAGTGCATGGGAGATTCTGTGAGCAAGGCATCCCTGTTTATGCTCCAAGAGAGCATGGAAGATTCTGCGAGTGAGGCATCGCTGTTTAAGCTCCAGGAGAGCATGGCAGATTCTGCGAGCGAGGCAGCATCCCTGCACGGGATCCAGGAGAGAATGGGAGATTCTGCGAGCGAGGCATCCCTGTTTAAGCTCCAGGAGAGCATGTGAGATTGTGCGAGCGAGGCATCCCTGTTTATGCTCCAAGAGAGCATGGAAGATTCTGCGAGTGAGGCGTCCCCGTTTGAGCTCCAGGAGAGCATGACAGATTCTGCGAGTGAGGCATCCTTGCCCGGGCTCCAGGAGAGCATGGGAGATTCTGCGAGCAATGCAGCCTGGCCAAGGCTCCAGGAGAGCATGGAAGATTGTGCAAGTGAGGCATCCCTGCCTTGGCTCCTGGAGAGCATGGGAGATTGTGCGAGTGAGGCATCCCTGTTTAAGCTCCAGGAGAGCATGGGAGATTGTGCGAGCAAGGCGTCCCTGCCCGGGATCCAGGAGAGCATCTGAGGTTCTGTGAGCGAGGCATCCCTGTTTGAGCTCCAAGAGAGCATGGAAGATTCTGCGAGCGAGGCATCCATGTTTAAGCTCCTGGAGAGCAATGTAGATTCTGCGAGTGAGGCGCCCCTGTTTGAGCTCCAGGAGAGCATGGAAGATAATGCGAGTGAGGCATCCCTGCCCGGGATCCAGGAGAGCATGGGAGATTCTGCAAGTGAGGCATCCCTGTTTAAGCTCCAGGAGAGCATGGTAGATTCTGCGAGCAATGCAGCCTGGCCAAGGCTCTAGTAGAGCATGGAAGATTGTGCAAGTGAGGCATCCCTGCCTTGGCTCCTGGAGAGCAAATGGAGATTGTGCGAGTGAGGCTTCCCTGCCCGGGTTCCAGGAGAGCATGGGAGATTGAGCGAGCGAGGCATCCCTGTTTGAGCTCCAGGAGAGCATGGAAGATAATGCGAGTGAGGCTTCCCTGCCCGGGATCCAGGAGACCATGGGAGATTGTGCGAGCAAGGCATCCCTGCCAAGGCTCCAGGAGAGCATGGGAGATTCTACGAGCGAGGCATCCCTGTTTAAGCTCCAAGAGAGCATGGAAGATTCTGCGAGCGAGGCATCCCTGCCTGGGCTCCAGGAGAGCATGGGAGATTCTGCGAGCGAGGCATCCCTGTTTAAGCTCCAAGAGAGCATGGAAGATTCTGTGAGTGAGGCATCCCTGCACGGGATCCAGGAGAGCATGGGAGATTCTGCGAGTGAGGCATCCCTGCCTGGGCTCAAGGAGAGCATGGAAGATAGTGCAAGTGAGGCATCCCTGCCTTGGCTCCAGGAGAGCATGGGAGATTGTGCGAGTGAGGCTTCCCTGCCCGGGTTCCAGGAGAGCATGGGAGATTGTGCAAATGAGGCGTCCCTGCCCAGGATCCAGGAGACCATGGGAGATTGTGCGAGCGAGGCATCCCTGTTTAAGCTCCAGGAGAGCATGGTAGATTCTGCGAGCAATGCAGCCTGGCCAAGGCTCCAGGAGAGCATGGAATATTGTGCAAGTGAGGCATCCCTGCCTTGGCTCCAGGAGAGCATTGGAGATTGTGCGAGTGAGGCTTCCCTGCCCAGGTTCCAGGAGAGCATGGGAGATTGTGCGAGCAAGGCATCCCTGCCCGGGCTCCAGGAGAGCATGGGAGATTCGGCAAGCGAGGCATCCCTGTTTAAGCTCCAGGAGATCATGGAAGATTCTGCGGTGAGGCATCCCTGTTTAAGCTCCAGGAGAGCATGGGAGATTGTGCGAGCGAGGCATCCCTGATTGAGCTCCAGGAGAGCATAGCAGATTCTGTGAGTGAGGCATCCCTGCCCGGGCTCCAGGAGAGCATGGGAGATTGTGCGAGCGAGGCGTTCCTGCCCGGGATCCAGGAGAGCATATGAGGTTCTGTGAGCGAGGCATCCATGTTTAAGCTGCAGGAGAGCATGGAAGATTCTGCGAGTGAAGCATCCCTGTTTAAGCTCCAGGAGAGCATGGAAGATTCTGCGAGCGAGGCATCCCTGCCCGGGCTCCAGGAGAGCATGGGAGATTCTGCGAGCGAGGCATCCCTGTTTAAGCTCCAAGAGAGCATGGAAGATTCTGCGAGCGAGGCATCCATGTTTAAGCTCCAGGAGAGCATGGAAGATTCTGCGAGCGAGTCATCCCTGTTTAAGCTCCAGGAGAGGAGCGAGGCATCCCTGCCTGGGATCCAGGAGAGCATGGGAGATTGTGCGAGCGAGGCATCCCTGTTTGAGCTCCAGGAGAGCATGACAGATTCTGCGAGTGAGGCATCCTTGCCCGGGCACCAGGAGAGCATGGGAGATTCTGCGAGCAATGCAGCCTGGCCAAGGCTCCAGGAGGGCATGGGAGATTCTGCGAGTGAGGCATCCCTGTTTAAGCTCCAGGAGAGCATGGTAGATTCTGCGAGCAATGCAGCCTGGCCAAGGCTCTAGTAGAGCATGGAAGATTGTGCAAGTGAGGCATCCCTGCCTTGGCTCCAGGAGAGCAAATGGAAATTGTGCGAGTGAGGCTTCCCTGCCCGGGTTCCAGGAGAGCATGGGAGATTGAGCGAGCGAGGCATCCCTGTCTGGGCTCCAGGAGAGCATGGGAGATTCTGCAAGCGAGGCATCCCTGTCTGGGCTCCAGGAGAGCATGGGAGATTCTGCAAGTGAGGCATCCCTGTTTAAGCTCCAGGAGAGCATGGGAGATTGTGCGAGCGAGGCATCCCTGATTGAGCTCCAGGAGAGCATAGCAGATTCTGTGAGTGAGGCATCCCTGCCCGGGATCCAGGAGACCATGGGAGATTCTGCAATCGAGGCATCCCTGCCCGGGCTCCAGGAGAGCATGGGAGATTCTGCAAGCGAGGCATCCCTGTTTAAGCTCCAGGACAGCATGGAAGATTCTGCAAGTGAGGCATCCCTGCCCGGTCTCCAGGAGAGCATGGGAGATTCTGCGAGCGAGGCGTCCCTGCCCGGGATCCAGGAGACCATGGGAGATTGTGCGAGCGAGGCATCCCTGTTTAAGCTCCAAGAGAGCATGGAAGATTCTGCGAGTGAGGCATCCATGTTTAAGCTCCAGGAGAGCAATGAAGATTCTACGAGCGAGGCATCCCTGTTTAAG
Source organism: Taudactylus pleione (assembly GCA_031769625.1). Taxonomy (NCBI): domain Eukaryota; kingdom Metazoa; phylum Chordata; class Amphibia; order Anura; family Myobatrachidae; genus Taudactylus; species Taudactylus pleione. The sequence continues at coordinate 3,373,045 of JAUIMM010000586.1, forward strand.
CTCCAGGACAGCATGGAAGATTCTGCAATCGAGGCATCCCTGACCAGGCTCCAGGAGAGCATGGGAGATTCTGCGAGCGAGGCATCCCTGTTTAAGCTCCAAGAGAGCATGGAAGATTCTGCGAGTGAGGCATCCCTGTTTGAGCTCCAGGAGAGCATGGAAGATTCTGCGAGCGAGGCGTCCCTGCCCGGGATCCAGGAGACCATGGGAGATTGTGCGAGCGAGGCATCCCTGCCCGGGCTCCAGGAGAACATGGGAGATTCTGCAAGTGAGGCATCCCTGTTTAAGCTCCAGGAGAGCATGGTAGATTCTGCGAGCAATGCAGCCTGGCCAAGGCTCTAGTAGAGCATAAAAGATTGTGCAAGTGAGGCATCCCTGCCTTGGCTCCTGGAGAGCAAATGGAGATTGTGCGAGTGAGGCTTCCCTGCCCGGGTTCCAGGAGAGCATGGGAGATTGAGCGAGCGAGGCGTCCCTGTTTGAGCTCCAGGAGAGCATGGAAGATTCTGCGAGCGAGGCATCCCTGCCCGGGATCCAGGAGACCATGGTAGATTGTGCGAGCGAGGCATCCCTGCCCGGGCTCCAGGAGAGCATGGGAGATTCTGCAAGTGAGGCATCCCTGTTTAAGCTCCAGGAGAGCATGGAAGATTCTGCGAGCGAGGCATCCCTGCCCGGGCTCCAGGAGAGCATGGGAGATTCTGCGAGCGAGGCATCCCTGTTTAAGCTCCAAGAGAGCATGGAAGATTCTGCGAGTGAGGCATCCCTGCACGGGATCCAGGAGAGCATGGGAGATTCTGCGAGCGAGGCATCCCTGTTTAAGCTCCAGGAGAGCATGTGAGATTGTGCGAGCGAGGCATCCCTGCCCCCGGGCTCCAGGAGAGCATGGGATATTCTGCGAGCAACACAGCCTGGCCAGGGCTCCAGGAGTGCATGTGAGATTCTGCTAGCGAGGTATTCCGGCCAGACAGGGGAACTGCAACCTCCGGAAGTCCCGATGAGGTTTTGAAAATGGGCCCAATGCCGGGACGCAGTTCCAGGAGGTCAGGTAAAATCTGCCGTTGCCCCCGCAAAAAGTGGCGCGCAGCAGCAATGCCGTGACGTCTGGGGGAATTCCTCGGGCAGATTCACAAATGGCAAAGAGGTGAGAGAGAGAGCCAGGAAGAGATCCGTGTGGACTAGGTGTCCCAGCCAGGGCTCCAGGACAGGCATGCAAGATTCAGCGAGCAACACAGCCTGGCCAGGGCTCCAGGAGAGCATGGGAGATTCTGCGAGCGAGTCATCCCTGTTTAAGCTCCAGGAGAGGAGCGAGGCATCCCTGCCTGGGCTCCAGGAGAGCATGGGAGATTGTGCGAGCGAGGCATCCCTGTTTGAGCTCCAGGAGAGCATGACAGATTCTGCGAGTGAGGCATCCTTGCCCGGGCACCAGGAGAGCATGGGAGATTCTGCAAGCAATGCAGCCTGGCCAAGGCTCCAGGAGGGCATGGGAGATTCTGCGAGCGAGGCATCCCTGTTTAAGCTCCAGGAGAGCATGGTAGATTCTGCGAGCAATGCAGCATGGCCAAGGCTCTAGTAGAGCATGGAAGATTGTGCAAGTGAGGCATCCCTGCCTTGGCTCCAGGAGAGCATGGGAGATTGTGCGAGTGAGGATTCCCTGCCCGGGTTCCAGGAGAGCATGGGAGATTGTGCGAGCGAGGCATCCCTCTTTAAGCTCCAAGAGAGCATGGAAGATTCTGCGAGCGAGGCATCCATGTTTAAGCTCCAGGAGAGCAATGAAGATTCTGCGAGCGAGGCGTCCCTGTTTGAGCTCCAGGAGAGCATGGAAGATTCTGCGAGCGAGGCATCCCTGCCCGGGATCCAGGAGACCATGGGAGATTGTGTGAGCGAGGCATCCCTGCCCGGGCTCCAGGAGAGCATGGGAGATTCTGCAAGCGAGGCATCCCTGTTTAAGCTCCAGGAGAGCATGGAAGATTCTGCGAGCGAGGCATCCCTGCCCGGGCTCCAGGAGTGCATGGGAGATTCTGTGAGCAAGGCATCCCTGTTTATGCTCCAAGAGAGCATGGAAGATTCTGCGAGTGAGGCATCCCTGTTTAAGCTCCAGGAGAGAATGGGAGATTCTGCGAGCGAGGCATCCCTGTTTAATCTCCAAGAGAGCATGGAAGATTCTGCGAGCGAGGCATCCCTGTTTGTGCTCCAGGAGAGCATGGAAGATTGTGCGGGCGTAGCATCCCTGCCCGGGCTCCAGGAGAACATTGGAGATTCTGCAAGTGAGGCATCCCTGTTTAAGCTCCAGGAGAGCATGGTAGATTCTGCAAGCAATGCAGCCTGGCCAAGGCTCCAGGAGAGCATGGGAGATTGGGCGAGCGAGGCATCACTGTTTGAGCTCCAGGAGAGCATGGGAGATTGTGCGAGCGAGGCATCCCTGTTTGAGCTCCAGGAGAGCATGGCAGATTCTGCGAGTGAGGCATCCCTGCCCTGGCTCCAGGAGGGCATGGGAGATTCTGTGAGTGAGGCATCACTGTTTGAGCTCCAGGAGAGCATGGAAGATTCTGCGAGCGAGGCGTCCCTGCCCGGGATCCAGGAGACCATGGGAGATTGTGCGAGCGAGGCATCCCTGCCCGGGCTCCAGGAGAACATGGGAGATTCTGCAAGTGAGGCATCCCTGTTTAAGCTCCAGGAGAGCATGGGAGATTGTGCGAGCGAGGCATCCCTGATTGAGCTCCAGGAGAGCATAGCAGATTCTGTGAGTGAGGCATCCCTGCACGGGATCCAGGAGAGCATGGGAGATTGTGCGAGCGAGGCATCCCTGTTTAAGCTCCATGAGAGCATGGAAGATTCTGCGAGTGAGGCATCCCTGCACGGGATCCAGGAGAGCATGGGAGATTCTGCAATCGAGGCATCCCTGCCCGGGCTCCAGGAGAGCATGGGAGATTCTGCAAGTGAGGCATCCCTGTTTAAGCTCCAGGACAGCATGGAAGATTCTGCAAGTGAGGCATCCCTGCCCGGGCTCCAGGAGAGCATGGGAGATTCTGCGAGCGAGGCATCCCTGTTTGAGCTCCATGAGAGCATGGAAGATTCTGCGAGCGAGGCATCCCTGCCCGGGCTCCAGGAGAACATGGGAGATTCTGCAAGTGAGGCATCCCTGTTTAAGCTCCAAGAGAGCATGGAAGATTCTGCGAGTGAGGCATCCATGTTTAAGCTCCAGGAGAGCAATGAAGATTCTACGAGCGAGGCATCCCTGTTTGAGCTCCAGGAGAGCATGGAAGATAATGCGAGCGAGGCATCCCTGCCCGGGATCCAGGAGACCATGGGAGATTATGCGAGCGAGGCATCCCTGCCCGGGTTCCAGGAGAACATGGGAGATTCTGCGAGTGAGGCATCCCTGTTTAAGCTCCAAGAGAGCATGGAAGATTCTGCGAGCGAGGCATCCATGTTTAAGCTCCAGGAGAGCATGTGAGATTGTGCGAGCGAGGCATCCCTGCCCGGGCTCCAGGAGAGCATGGGAGATTCTGCGAGCAACACAGCCTGGCCAGGGCTCCAGGAGTGCATGTGAGATTCTGCTAGCGAGGTATTCCGGCCAGACAGGGGAACTGCAACCTCCGGAAGTCCCGATGAGGTTTTGAAAATGGGCCCGATGCCGGGACGCAGTTCCAGGAGGTCGGGTAAAATCCGCCGTTGCCCCCGCAAAAAGTGGCGCGCAGCAGCAATGCCGTGACGTCTGGGGGAATTCCTCGGGCGGATTCACAAATGGCAAAGAGGTGAGAGAGAGAGCCAGGAAGAGATCCGTGTGGACTAGGTGTCCCAGCCAGGGCTCCAGGACAGGCATGCAAGATTCAGCGAGCAACACAGCCTGGCCAGGGCTCCAGGAGAGCATGGGAGATTCTGCGAGCGAGTCATCCCTGTTTAAGCTCCAGGAGAGGAGCGAGGCATCCCTGCCTGGGCTCCAGGAGAGCATGGGAGATTGTGCGAGCGAGGCATCCCTGTTTGAGCTCCAGGAGAGCATGACAGATTCTGCGAGTGAGGCATCCTTGCCCGGGCACCAGGAGAGCATGAGAGATTCTGCAAGCAATGCAGCCTGGCCAAGGCTCCAGGAGGGCATGGGAGATTCTGCAAGCGAGGCATCCCTGTTTAAGCTCCAGTAGAGCATGGAAGATTCTGCGAGCGAGGCATCCCTGCCCGGGCTCCAGGAGAGCTTGGGAGATTCTGCGAGCGAGGCATCCCTGTTTAAGCTCCAAGAGAGCATGGAAGATTCTGCGAGCGAGGCATCCCTGCCCGGGTTCCAGGAGAGCTTGGGAGATTCTGCGAGCGAGGCATCCCTGTTTAAGCTCCAAGAGAGCATGGAAGATTCTGCGAGCGAGGCATCCATGTTTAAGCTCCAGGAGAGCAATGAAGATTCTGCGAGCGAGGCATCCCTGCCTGGGCTCCAGGAGAGCATTGGAGATTCTGCGAGTGAGGCATCCCTGCCTGGGCTCCAGGAGAGCATGGAAGATTCTGCGAGCAAGGCATCCCTGCCCGGGCTCCAGGAGAGCATGGGAGATTCTGCGAGCGAGGCATCCCTGTTTAAGCTCCAAGAGAGCATGGAAGATTCTGCGAGCAATGCAGCCTGGCCAAGGCTCCAGGAGAGCATGGAAGATTGTGCAAGTGAGGCATCCCTGCCTTGGCTCCAGGAGAGCATGGGAGATTGTGCGAGTGAGGCTTCCCTGCCCGGGTAACAGGAGAGCATGGGAGATTGTGCGAGCGAGGCATCCCTGTCTGGGCTCCAGGAGAGCATGGGAGATTCTGCAAGTGAGGCATCCCTGTTTAAGCTCCAGGAGAGCATGGGAGATTGTGCGAGCAAGGCATCCCTGCCCGGGCTCCAGGAGAGCATGGGAGATTCTGCGAGCGAGGCATCCCTGTTTAAGCTCCAAGAGAGCATGGAAGATTCTGCGAGCGAGGCATCCATGTTTAAGCTCCAGGAGAGCATGGAAGATTTTGCGAGCGAGGCATCCATGTTTAAGCTCCCGGAGAGCAATGAAGATTCTGCGAGCGAGGCATCCCTGTTTGAGCTCCAGGAGAGCATGGAAGATTCTGCGAGCGAGGCGTCCCTGCCCGGGATCCAGGAGACCATGGGAGATTGTGCGAGCGAGGAATCCCTGCATTGGCTCCAGGAGAGCATGGGAGATTGTGCGAGCGAGGCGTCCCTGCCCGGGATCCAGGAGACCATGGGAGATTGTGCGAGCGAGGAATCCCTGCCTTGGCTCCAGGAGAACATGGGAGATTCTGCAAGTGAGGCATCCCTGTTTAAGCTATAGGAGAGCATGGTAGATTCTGCGAGCAATGCAGCATGGCCAAGGCTCTAGTAGAGCATGGAAGATTGTGCAAGTGAGGCATCCCTGCCTTGGCTCCAGGAGAGCATGGGAGATTGTGCGAGTGAGGCTTCCCTGCCCGGGTAACAGGAGAGCATGGGAGATTGTGCGAGCGAGGCATCCCTGTCTGGGCTCCAGGAGAGCATGGGAGATTCTGCAAGTGAGGCATCCCTGTTTAAGCTCCAGGAGACCATGGGAGATTGTGCGAGCGAGGCATCCCTGTTTAAGCTCCAAGAGAGCATGGAAGATTCTGCGAGTGAGGCTCCATGTTTAAGCTCCAGGAGAGCAATGAAGATTCTACGAGCGAGGCATCCCTGTTTAAGCTCCAGGACAGCATGGAAGATTCTGCAATCGAGGCATCCCTGACCGGGCTCCAGGAGAGCATGGGAGATTCTGCGAGCGAGGCATCCCTGTTTAAGCTCCAAGAGAGCATGGAAGATTCTGCGAGTGAGGCATCCCTGTTTGAGCTCCAGGAGAGCATGGAAGATTCTGCGAGCGAGGCGTCCCTGCCCGGGATCCAGGAGACCATGGGAGATTGTGCGAGCGAGGCATCCCTGCCCGGGCTCCAGGAGAACATGGGAGATTCTGCAAGTGAGGCATCCCTGTTTAAGCTCCAGGAGAGCATGGTAGATTCTGCGAGCAATGCAGCCTGGCCAAGGCTCTAGTAGAGCATAAAAGATTGTGCAAGTGAGGCATCCCTGCCTTGGCTCCTGGAGAGCAAATGGAGATTGTGCGAGTGAGGCTTCCCTGCCCGGGTTCCAGGAGAGCATGGGAGATTGAGCGAGCGAGGCGTCCCTGTTTGAGCTCCAGGAGAGCATGGAAGATTCTGCGAGCGAGGCATCCCTGCCCGGGATCCAGGAGACCATGGTAGATTGTGCGAGCGAGGCATCCCTGCCCGGGCTCCAGGAGAGCATGGGAGATTCTGCAAGTGAGGCATCCCTGTTTAAGCTCCAGGAGAGCATGGAAGATTCTGCGAGCGAGGCATCCCTGCCCGGGCTCCAGGAGAGCATGGGAGATTCTGCGAGCGAGGCATCCCTGTTTAAGCTCCAAGAGAGCATGGAAGATTCTGCGAGTGAGGCATCCCTGCACGGGATCCAGGAGAGCATGGGAGATCCTGCGAGCGAGGCATCCCTGTTTAAGCTCCAGGAGAGCATGTGAGATTGTGCGAGCGAGGCATCCCTGCCCCCGGGCTCCAGGAGAGCATGGGATATTCTGCGAGCAACACAGCCTGGCCAGGGCTCCAGGAGTGCATGTGAGATTCTGCTAGCGAGGTATTCCGGCCAGACAGGGGAACTGCAACCTCCGGAAGTCCCGATGAGGTTTTGAAAATGGGCCCAATGCCGGGACGCAGTTCCAGGAGGTCAGGTAAAATCTGCCGTTGCCCCCGCAAAAAGTGGCGCGCAGCAGCAATGCCGTGACGTCTGGGGGAATTCCTCGGGCAGATTCACAAATGGCAAAGAGGTGAGAGAGAGAGCCAGGAAGAGATCCGTGTGGACTAGGTGTCCCAGCCAGGGCTCCAGGACAGGCATGCAAGATTCAGCGAGCAACACAGCCTGGCCAGGGCTCCAGGAGAGCATGGGAGATTCTGCGAGCGAGTCATCCCTGTTTAAGCTCCAGGAGAGGAGCGAGGCATCCCTGCCTGGGCTCCAGGAGAGCATGGGAGATTGTGCGAGCGAGGCATCCCTGTTTGAGCTCCAGGAGAGCATGACAGATTCTGCGAGTGAGGCATCCTTGCCCGGGCACCAGGAGAGCATGGGAGATTCTGCAAGCAATGCAGCCTGGCCAAGGCTCCAGGAGGGCATGGGAGATTCTGCGAGCGAGGCATCCCTGTTTAAGCTCCAGGAGAGCATGGTAGATTCTGCGAGCAATGCAGCATGGCCAAGGCTCTAGTAGAGCATGGAAGATTGTGCAAGTGAGGCATCCCTGCCTTGGCTCCAGGAGAGCATGGGAGATTGTGCGAGTGAGGATTCCCTGCCCGGGTTCCAGGAGAGCATGGGAGATTGTGCGAGCGAGGCATCCCTCTTTAAGCTCCAAGAGAGCATGGAAGATTCTGCGAGCGAGGCATCCATGTTTAAGCTCCAGGAGAGCAATGAAGATTCTGCGAGCGAGGCGTCCCTGTTTGAGCTCCAGGAGAGCATGGAAGATTCTGCGAGCGAGGCATCCCTGCCCGGGATCCAGGAGACCATGGGAGATTGTGTGAGCGAGGCATCCCTGCCCGGGCTCCAGGAGAGCATGGGAGATTCTGCAAGCGAGGCATCCCTGTTTAAGCTCCAGGAGAGCATGGAAGATTCTGCGAGCGAGGCATCCCTGCCCGGGCTCCAGGAGTGCATGGGAGATTCTGTGAGCAAGGCATCCCTGTTTATGCTCCAAGAGAGCATGGAAGATTCTGCGAGTGAGGCATCCCTGTTTAAGCTCCAGGAGAGAATGGGAGATTCTGCGAGCGAGGCATCCCTGTTTAATCTCCAAGAGAGCATGGAAGATTCTGCGAGCGAGGCATCCCTGTTTGTGCTCCAGGAGAGCATGGAAGATTGTGCGGGCGTAGCATCCCTGCCCGGGCTCCAGGAGAACATTGGAGATTCTGCAAGTGAGGCATCCCTGTTTAAGCTCCAGGAGAGCATGGTAGATTCTGCAAGCAATGCAGCCTGGCCAAGGCTCCAGGAGAGCATGGGAGATTGGGCGAGCGAGGCATCACTGTTTGAGCTCCAGGAGAGCATGGGAGATTGTGCGAGCGAGGCATCCCTGTTTGAGCTCCAGGAGAGCATGGCAGATTCTGCGAGTGAGGCATCCCTGCCCTGGCTCCAGGAGGGCATGGGAGATTCTGTGAGTGAGGCATCACTGTTTGAGCTCCAGGAGAGCATGGAAGATTCTGCGAGCGAGGCGTCCCTGCCCGGGATCCAGGAGACCATGGGAGATTGTGCGAGCGAGGCATCCCTGCCCGGGCTCCAGGAGAACATGGGAGATTCTGCAAGTGAGGCATCCCTGTTTAAGCTCCAGGAGAGCATGGGAGATTGTGCGAGCGAGGCATCCCTGATTGAGCTCCAGGAGAGCATAGCAGATTCTGTGAGTGAGGCATCCCTGCACGGGATCCAGGAGAGCATGGGAGATTGTGCGAGCGAGGCATCCCTGTTTAAGCTCCATGAGAGCATGGAAGATTCTGCGAGTGAGGCATCCCTGCACGGGATCCAGGAGAGCATGGGAGATTCTGCAATCGAGGCATCCCTGCCCGGGCTCCAGGAGAGCATGGGAGATTCTGCAAGTGAGGCATCCCTGTTTAAGCTCCAGGACAGCATGGAAGATTCTGCAAGTGAGGCATCCCTGCCCGGGCTCCAGGAGAGCATGGGAGATTCTGCGAGCGAGGCATCCCTGTTTGAGCTCCATGAGAGCATGGAAGATTCTGCGAGCGAGGCATCCCTGCCCGGGCTCCAGGAGAACATGGGAGATTCTGCAAGTGAGGCATCCCTGTTTAAGCTCCAAGAGAGCATGGAAGATTCTGCGAGTGAGGCATCCATGTTTAAGCTCCAGGAGAGCAATGAAGATTCTACGAGCGAGGCATCCCTGTTTGAGCTCCAGGAGAGCATGGAAGATAATGCGAGCGAGGCATCCCTGCCCGGGATCCAGGAGACCATGGGAGATTATGCGAGCGAGGCATCCCTGCCCGGGTTCCAGGAGAACATGGGAGATTCTGCGAGTGAGGCATCCCTGTTTAAGCTCCAAGAGAGCATGGAAGATTCTGCGAGCGAGGCATCCATGTTTAAGCTCCAGGAGAGCATGTGAGATTGTGCGAGCGAGGCATCCCTGCCCGGGCTCCAGGAGAGCATGGGAGATTCTGCGAGCAACACAGCCTGGCCAGGGCTCCAGGAGTGCATGTGAGATTCTGCTAGCGAGGTATTCCGGCCAGACAGGGGAACTGCAACCTCCGGAAGTCCCGATGAGGTTTTGAAAATGGGCCCGATGCCGGGACGCAGTTCCAGGAGGTCGGGTAAAATCCGCCGTTGCCCCCGCAAAAAGTGGCGCGCAGCAGCAATGCCGTGACGTCTGGGGGAATTCCTCGGGCGGATTCACAAATGGCAAAGAGGTGAGAGAGAGAGCCAGGAAGAGATCCGTGTGGACTAGGTGTCCCAGCCAGGGCTCCAGGACAGGCATGCAAGATTCAGCGAGCAACACAGCCTGGCCAGGGCTCCAGGAGAGCATGGGAGATTCTGCGAGCGAGTCATCCCTGTTTAAGCTCCAGGAGAGGAGCGAGGCATCCCTGCCTGGGCTCCAGGAGAGCATGGGAGATTGTGCGAGCGAGGCATCCCTGTTTGAGCTCCAGGAGAGCATGACAGATTCTGCGAGTGAGGCATCCTTGCCCGGGCACCAGGAGAGCATGAGAGATTCTGCAAGCAATGCAGCCTGGCCAAGGCTCCAGGAGGGCATGGGAGATTCTGCAAGCGAGGCATCCCTGTTTAAGCTCCAGTAGAGCATGGAAGATTCTGCGAGCGAGGCATCCCTGCCCGGGCTCCAGGAGAGCTTGGGAGATTCTGCGAGCGAGGCATCCCTGTTTAAGCTCCAAGAGAGCATGGAAGATTCTGCGAGCGAGGCATCCCTGCCCGGGTTCCAGGAGAGCTTGGGAGATTCTGCGAGCGAGGCATCCCTGTTTAAGCTCCAAGAGAGCATGGAAGATTCTGCGAGCGAGGCATCCATGTTTAAGCTCCAGGAGAGCAATGAAGATTCTGCGAGCGAGGCATCCCTGCCTGGGCTCCAGGAGAGCATTGGAGATTCTGCGAGTGAGGCATCCCTGCCTGGGCTCCAGGAGAGCATGGAAGATTCTGCGAGCAAGGCATCCCTGCCCGGGCTCCAGGAGAGCATGGGAGATTCTGCGAGCGAGGCATCCCTGTTTAAGCTCCAAGAGAGCATGGAAGATTCTGCGAGCAATGCAGCCTGGCCAAGGCTCCAGGAGAGCATGGAAGATTGTGCAAGTGAGGCATCCCTGCCTTGGCTCCAGGAGAGCATGGGAGATTGTGCGAGTGAGGCTTCCCTGCCCGGGTAACAGGAGAGCATGGGAGATTGTGCGAGCGAGGCATCCCTGTCTGGGCTCCAGGAGAGCATGGGAGATTCTGCAAGTGAGGCATCCCTGTTTAAGCTCCAGGAGAGCATGGGAGATTGTGCGAGCAAGGCATCCCTGCCCGGGCTCCAGGAGAGCATGGGAGATTCTGCGAGCGAGGCATCCCTGTTTAAGCTCCAAGAGAGCATGGAAGATTCTGCGAGCGAGGCATCCATGTTTAAGCTCCAGGAGAGCATGGAAGATTTTGCGAGCGAGGCATCCATGTTTAAGCTCCCGGAGAGCAATGAAGATTCTGCGAGCGAGGCATCCCTGTTTGAGCTCCAGGAGAGCATGGAAGATTCTGCGAGCGAGGCGTCCCTGCCCGGGATCCAGGAGACCATGGGAGATTGTGCGAGCGAGGAATCCCTGCCTTGGCTCCAGGAGAGCATGGGAGATTGTGCGAGCGAGGCGTCCCTGCCCGGGATCCAGGAGACCATGGGAGATTGTGCGAGCGAGGAATCCCTGCCTTGGCTCCAGGAGAACATGGGAGATTCTGCAAGTGAGGCATCCCTGTTTAAGCTATAGGAGAGCATGGTAGATTCTGCGAGCAATGCAGCATGGCCAAGGCTCTAGTAGAGCATGGAAGATTGTGCAAGTGAGGCATCCCTGCCTTGGCTCCAGGAGAGCATGGGAGATTGTGCGAGTGAGGCTTCCCTGCCCGGGTTCCAGGAGAGCATGGGAGATTGTGCGAGCGAGGCATCCCTCTTTAAGCTCCAAGAGAGCATGGAAGATTCTGCGAGCGAGGCATCCATGTTTAAGCTCCAGGAGAGCAATGAAGATTCTGCGAGCGAGGCGTCCCTGTTTGAGCTCCAGGAGAGCATGGAAGATTCTGCGAGCGAGGCATCCCTGCCCGGGATCCAGGAGACCATGGGAGATTGTGTGAGCGAGGCATCCCTGCCCGGGCTCCAGGAGAGCATGGGAGATTCTGCAAGCGAGGCATCCCTGTTTAAGCTCCAGGAGAGCATGGTAGATCCTGCGAGCAATGCAGCCTGACCAAGGCTCCTGGAGAGCATGGAAGATTGTGCAAGTGGGGCGTCCCTGCCCGGGCTCCAGGAGAGCATGGGAGATTCTGCAAGCGAGGCATCCCTGTTTAAGCTCCAGGAGAGCATGGTAGATCCTGCGAGCAATGCAGCCTGACCAAGGCTCCTGGAGAGCATGGAAGATTGTGCAAGTGGGGCGTCCCTGCCCGGGCTCCAGGAGAGCATGGGAGATTCTGCAAGCGAGGCATCCCTGTTTAAGCTCCAGGAGAGCATGGTAGATCCTGCGAGCAATGCAGCCTGACCAAGGCTCCTGGAGAGCATGGAAGATTGTGCAAGTGAGGCGTCCCTGCCCGGGCTCCAGGAGAGCATGGGAGATTCTGCAAGCGAGGCATCCCTGTTTAAGCTCCAGGAGAGCATGGAAGATTCTGCGAGCGAGGCATCCCTGCCCGGGCTCCAGGAGTGCATGGGAGATTCTGTGAGCAAGGCATCCCTGTTTATGCTCCAAGAGAGCATGGAAGATTCTGCGAGTGAGGCATCCCTGTTTAAGCTCCAGGAGAGCATGGCAGATTCTGCGAGCGAGGCAGCATCCCTGCACGGGATCCAGGAGAGAATGGGAGATTCTGCGAGCGAGGCATCCCTGTTTAAGCTCCAGGAGAGCATGTGAGATTGTGCGAGCGAGGCATCCCTGCCCGGGCTCCAGGAGAGCATGGGAGATTGTGCGAGTGAGGCGTCCCCGTTTGAGCTCCAGGAGAGCATGACAGATTCTGCGAGTGAGGCATCCTTGCCCGGGCTCCAGGAGAGCATGGGAGATTCTGCGAGCAATGCAGCCTGGCCAAGGCTCCAGGAGAGCATGGAAGATTGTGCAAGTGAGGCATCCCTGCCTTGGCTCCTGGAGAGCATGGGAGATTGTGCGAGTGAGGCATCCCTGTTTAAGCTCCAGGAGAGCATGGGAGATTGTGCGAGCAAGGCGTCCCTGCCCGGGATCCAGGAGAGCATCTGAGGTTCTGTGAGCGAGGCATCCCTGTTTGAGCTCCAAGAGAGCATGGAAGATTCTGCGAGCGAGGCATCCATGTTTAAGCTCCTGGAGAGCAATGTAGATTCTGCGAGCGAGGCGCCCCTGTTTGAGCTCCAGGAGAGCATGGAAGATAATGCGAGTGAGGCATCCCTGCCCGGGATCCAGGAGAGCATGGGAGATTCTGCAAGTGAGGCATCCCTGTTTAAGCTCCAGGAGAGCATGGTAGATTCTGCGAGCAATGCAGCCTGGCCAAGGCTCTAGTAGAGCATGGAAGATTGTGCAAGTGAGGCATCCCTGCCTTGGCTCCTGGAGAGCAAATGGAGATTGTGCGAGTGAGGCTTCCCTGCCCGGGTTCCAGGAGAGCATGGGAGATTGAGCGAGCGAGGCATCCCTGTTTGAGCTCCAGGAGAGCATGGAAGATAATGCGAGTGAGGCTTCCCTGCCCGGGATCCAGGAGACCATGGGAGATTGTGCGAGCAAGGCATCCCTGCCAAGGCTCCAGGAGAGCATGGGAGATTCTGCGAGCGAGGCATCCCTGTTTAAGCTCCAAGAGAGCATGGAAGATTCTGCGAGCGAGGCATCCCTGCCTGGGCTCCAGGAGAGCATGGGAGATTCTGCGAGCGAGGCATCCCTGTTTAAGCTCCAAGAGAGCATGGAAGATTCTGTGAGTGAGGCATCCCTGCACGGGATCCAGGAGAGCATGGGAGATTCTGCGAGTGAGGCATCCCTGCCTGGGCTCAAGGAGAGCATGGAAGATAGTGCAAGTGAGGCATCCCTGCCTTGGCTCCAGGAGAGCATGGGAGATTGTGCGAGTGAGGCTTCCCTGCCCGGGTTCCAGGAGAGCATGGGAGATTGTGCAAATGAGGCGTCCCTGCCCAGGATCCAGGAGACCATGGGAGATTGTGCGAGCGAGGCATCCCTGTTTAAGCTCCAGGAGAGCATGGTAGATTCTGCGAGCAATGCAGCCTGGCCAAGGCTCCAGGAGAGCATGGAATATTGTGCAAGTGAGGCATCCCTGCCTTGGCTCCAGGAGAGCATGGGAGATTGTGCGAGTGAGGCTTCCCTGCCCAGGTTCCAGGAGAGCATGGGAGATTGTGCGAGCAAGGCATCCCTGCCCGGGCTCCAGGAGAGCATGGGAGATTCGGCAAGCGAGGCATCCCTGTTTAAGCTCCAGGAGAGCATGGAAGATTCTGCGGTGAGGCATCCCTGTTTAAGCTCCAGGAGAGCATGGGAGATTGTGCGAGCGAGGCATCCCTGACTGAGCTCCAGGAGAGCATAGCAGATTCTGTGAGTGAGGCATCCCTGCCCGGGCTCCAGGAGAGCATGGGAGATTGTGCGAGCGAGGCGTTCCTGCCCGGGATCCAGGAGAGCATATGAGGTTCTGTGAGCGAGGCATCCATGTTTAAGCTGCAGGAGAGCATGGAAGATTCTGCGAGTGAAGCATCCCTGTTTAAGCTCCAGGAGAGCATGGAAGATTCTGCGAGCGAGGCATCCCTGCCCGGGCTCCAGGAGAGCATGGGAGATTCTGCGAGCGAGGCATCCCTGTTTAAGCTCCAAGAGAGCATGGAAGATTCTGCGAGCGAGGCATCCATGTTTAAGCTCCAGGAGAGAATGGAAGATTCTGCGAGCGAGTCATCCCTGTTTAAGCTCCAGGAGAGGAGCGAGGCATCCCTGCCTGGGCTCCAGGAGAGCATGGGAGATTGTGCGAGCGAGGCATCCCTGTTTGAGCTCCAGGAGAGCATGACAGATTCTGCGAGTGAGGCATCCTTGCCCGGGCACCAGGAGAGCATGGGAGATTCTGCGAGCAATGCAGCCTGGCCAAGGCTCCAGGAGGGCATGGGAGATTCTGCGAGTGAGGCATCCCTGTTTAAGCTCCAGGAGAGCATGGTAGATTCTGCGAGCAATGCAGCCTGGCCAAGGCTCTAGTAGAGCATGGAAGATTGTGCAAGTGAGGCATCCCTGCCTTGGCTCCAGGAGAGCAAATGGAAATTGTGCGAGTGAGGCTTCCCTGCCCGGGTTCCAGGAGAGCATGGGAGATTGAGCGAGCGAGGCATCCCTGTCTGGGCTCCAGGAGAGCATGGGAGATTCTGCAAGCGAGGCATCCCTTTCTGGGCTCCAGGAGAGCATGGGAGATTCTGCAAGTGAGGCATCCCTGTTTAAGCTCCAGGAGAGCATGGGAGATTGTGCGAGCGAGGCATCCCTGATTGAGCTCCAGGAGAGCATAGCAGATTCTGTGAGTGAGGCATCCCTGCCCGGGATCCAGGAGACCATGGGAGATTCTGCAATCGAGGCATCCCTGCCCGGGCTCCAGGAGAGCATGGGAGATTCTGCAAGCGAGGCATCCCTGTTTAAGCTCCAGGACAGCATGGAAGATTCTGCAAGTGAGGCATCCCTGCCCGGTCTCCAGGAGAGCATGGGAGATTCTGCGAGCGAGGCGTCCCTGCCCGGGATCCAGGAGACCATGGGAGATTGTGCGAGCGAGGCATCCCTGTTTAAGCTCCAAGAGAGCATGGAAGATTCTGCGAGTGAGGCATCCATGTTTAAGCTCCAGGAGAGCAATGAAGATTCTACGAGCGAGGCATCCCTGTTTAAGCTCCAGGACAGCATGGAAGATTCTGCAATCGAGGCATCCCTGACCGGGCTCCAGGAGAGCATGGGAGATTCTGCGAGCGAGGCATCCCTGTTTAAGCTCCAAGAGAGCATGGAAGATTCTGCGAGTGAGGCATCCCTGTTTGAGCTCCAGGAGAGCATGGAAGATTCTGCGAGCGAGGCGTCCCTGCCCGGGATCCAGGAGACCATGGGAGATTGTGCGAGCGAGGCATCCCTGCCCGGGCTCCAGGAGAACATGGGAGATTCTGCAAGTGAGGCATCCCTGTTTAAGCTCCAGGAGAGCATGGTAGATTCTGCGAGCAATGCAGCCTGGCCAAGGCTCCAGGAGAGCATGGAATATTGTGCAAGTGAGGCATCCCTGCCTTGGCTCCAGGAGAGCATGGGAGATTGTGCGAGTGAGGCTTCCCTGCCCAGGTTCCAGGAGAGCATGGGAGATTGTGCGAGCAAGGCATCCCTGCCCGGGCTCCAGGAGAGCATGGGAGATTCGGCAAGCGAGGCATCCCTGTTTAAGCTCCAGGAGAGCATGGAAGATTCTGCGGTGAGGCATCCCTGTTTAAGCTCCAGGAGAGCATGGGAGATTGTGCGAGCGAGGCATCCCTGATTGAGCTCCAGGAGAGCATAGCAGATTCTGTGAGTGAGGCATCCCTGCCCGGGCTCCAGGAGAGCATGGGAGATTGTGCGAGCGAGGCGTTGCTGCCCGGGATCCAGGAGAGCATATGAGGTTCTGTGAGCGAGGCATCCATGTTTAAGCTGCAGGAGAGCATGGAAGATTCTGCGAGTGAAGCATCCCTGTTTAAGCTCCAGGAGAGCATGGAAGATTCTGCGAGTGAGGCATCCCTGCCCGGGCTCCAGGAGAGCATGGGAGATTCTGCGAGCGAGGCATCCCTGTTTAAGCTCCAAGAGAGCATGGAAGATTCTGCGAGCGAGGCATCCATGTTTAAGCTCCAGGAGAGCATGGAAGATTCTGCGAGCGAGTCATCCCTGTTTAAGCTCCAGGAGAGGAGCGAGGCATCCCTGCCTGGGCTCCAGGAGAGCATGGGAGATTGTGCGAGCGAGGCATCCCTGTTTGAGCTCCAGGAGAGCATGACAGATTCTGCGAGTGAGGCATCCTTGCCTGGGCACCAGGAGAGCATGGGAGATTCTGCGAGCAATGCAGCCTGGCCAAGGCTCCAGGAGGGCATGGGAGATTCTGCGAGTGAGGCATCCCTGTTTAAGCTCCAGGAGAGCATGGTAGATTCTGCGAGCAATGCAGCCTGGCCAAGGCTCTAGTAGAGCATGGAAGATTGTGCAAGTGAGGCATCCCTGCCTTGGCTCCAGGAGAGCAAATGGAAATTGTGCGAGTGAGGCTTCCCTGCCCGGGTTCCAGGAGAGCATGGGAGATTGAGCGAGCGAGGTATCCCTGTCTGGGCTCCAGGAGAGCATGGGAGATTCTGCAAGCGAGGCATCCCTGTCTGGGCTCCAGGAGAGCATGGGAGATTCTGCAAGTGAGGCATCCCTGTTTAAGCTCCAGGAGAGCATGGGAGATTGTGCGAGCGAGGCATCCCTGATTGAGCTCCAGGAGAGCATAGCAGATTCTGTGAGTGAGGCATCCCTGCCCGGGATCCAGGAGACCATGGGAGATTCTGCAATCGAGGCATCCCTGCCCGGGCTCCAGGAGAGCATGGGAGATTCTGCAAGCGAGGCATCCCTGTTTAAGCTCCAGGACAGCATGGAAGATTCTGCAAGTGAGGCATCCCTGCCCGGTCTCCAGGAGAGCATGGGAGATTCTGCGAGCGAGGCGTCCCTGCCCGGGATCCAGGAGACCATGGGAGATTGTGCGAGCGAGGCATCCCTGTTTAAGCTCCAAGAGAGCATGGAAGATTCTGCGAGTGAGGCATCCATGTTTAAGCTCCAGGAGAGCAATGAAGATTCTACGAGCGAGGCATCCCTGTTTAAGCTCCAGGACAGCATGGAAGATTCTGCAATCGAGGCATCCCTGACCGGGCTCCAGGAGAGCATGGGAGATTCTGCGAGCGAGGCATCCCTGTTTAAGCTCCAAGAGAGCATGGAAGATTCTGCGAGTGAGGCATCCCTGTTTGAGCTCCAGGAGAGCATGGAAGATTCTGCGAGCGAGGCGTCCCTGCCCGGGATCCAGGAGACCATGGGAGATTGTGCGAGCGAGGCATCCCTGCCCGGGCTCCAGGAGAACATGGGAGATTCTGCAAGTGAGGCATCCCTGTTTAAGCTCCAGGAGAGCATGGTAGATTCTGCGAGCAATGCAGCCTGGCCAAGGCTCTAGTAGAGCATAAAAGATTGTGCAAGTGAGGCATCCCTGCCTTGGCTCCTGGAGAGCAAATGGAGATTGTGCGAGTGAGGCTTCCCTGCCCGGGTTCCAGGAGAGCATGGGAGATTGAGCGAGCGAGGCGTCCCTGTTTGAGCTCCAGGAGAGCATGGAAGATTCTGCGAGCGAGGCATCCCTGCCCGGGATCCAGGAGACCATGGTAGATTGTGCGAGCGAGGCATCCCTGCCCGGGCTCCAGGAGAGCATGGGAGATTCTGCAAGTGAGGCATCCCTGTTTAAGCTCCAGGAGAGCATGGAAGATTCTGCGAGCGAGGCATCCCTGCCCGGGCTCCAGGAGAGCATGGGAGATTCTGCGAGCGAGGCATCCCTGTTTAAGCTCCAAGAGAGCATGGAAGATTCTGCGAGTGAGGCATCCCTGCACGGGATCCAGGAGAGCATGGGAGATTCTGCGAGCGAGGCATCCCTGTTTAAGCTCCAGGAGAGCATGTGAGATTGTGCGAGCGAGGCATCCCTGCCCCCGGGCTCCAGGAGAGCATGGGATATTCTGCGAGCAACACAGCCTGGCCAGGGCTCCAGGAGTGCATGTGAGATTCTGCTAGCGAGGTATTCCGGCCAGACAGGGGAACTGCAACCTCCGGAAGTCCCGATGAGGTTTTGAAAATGGGCCCAATGCCGGGACGCAGTTCCAGGAGGTCAGGTAAAATCTGCCGTTGCCCCCGCAAAAAGTGGCGCGCAGCAGCAATGCCGTGACGTCTGGGGGAATTCCTCGGGCAGATTCACAAATGGCAAAGAGGTGAGAGAGAGAGCCAGGAAGAGATCCGTGTGGACTAGGTGTCCCAGCCAGGGCTCCAGGACAGGCATGCAAGATTCAGCGAGCAACACAGCCTGGCCAGGGCTCCAGGAGAGCATGGGAGATTCTGCGAGCGAGTCATCCCTGTTTAAGCTCCAGGAGAGGAGCGAGGCATCCCTGCCTGGGCTCCAGGAGAGCATGGGAGATTGTGCGAGCGAGGCATCCCTGTTTGAGCTCCAGGAGAGCATGACAGATTCTGCGAGTGAGGCATCCTTGCCCGGGCACCAGGAGAGCATGGGAGATTCTGCAAGCAATGCAGCCTGGCCAAGGCTCCAGGAGGGCATGGGAGATTCTGCGAGCGAGGCATCCCTGTTTAAGCTCCAGGAGAGCATGGTAGATTCTGCGAGCAATGCAGCATGGCCAAGGCTCTAGTAGAGCATGGAAGATTGTGCAAGTGAGGCATCCCTGCCTTGGCTCCAGGAGAGCATGGGAGATTGTGCGAGTGAGGATTCCCTGCCCGGGTTCCAGGAGAGCATGGGAGATTGTGCGAGCGAGGCATCCCTCTTTAAGCTCCAAGAGAGCATGGAAGATTCTGCGAGCGAGGCATCCATGTTTAAGCTCCAGGAGAGCAATGAAGATTCTGCGAGCGAGGCGTCCCTGTTTGAGCTCCAGGAGAGCATGGAAGATTCTGCGAGCGAGGCATCCCTGCCCGGGATCCAGGAGACCATGGGAGATTGTGTGAGCGAGGCATCCCTGCCCGGGCTCCAGGAGAGCATGGGAGATTCTGCAAGCGAGGCATCCCTGTTTAAGCTCCAGGAGAGCATGGAAGATTCTGCGAGCGAGGCATCCCTGCCCGGGCTCCAGGAGTGCATGGGAGATTCTGTGAGCAAGGCATCCCTGTTTATGCTCCAAGAGAGCATGGAAGATTCTGCGAGTGAGGCATCCCTGTTTAAGCTCCAGGAGAGAATGGGAGATTCTGCGAGCGAGGCATCCCTGTTTAATCTCCAAGAGAGCATGGAAGATTCTGCGAGCGAGGCATCCCTGTTTGTGCTCCAGGAGAGCATGGAAGATTGTGCGGGCGTAGCATCCCTGCCCGGGCTCCAGGAGAACATTGGAGATTCTGCAAGTGAGGCATCCCTGTTTAAGCTCCAGGAGAGCATGGTAGATTCTGCAAGCAATGCAGCCTGGCCAAGGCTCCAGGAGAGCATGGGAGATTGGGCGAGTGAGGCATCACTGTTTGAGCTCCAGGAGAGCATGGGAGATTGTGCGAGCGAGGCATCCCTGTTTGAGCTCCAGGAGAGCATGGCAGATTCTGCGAGTGAGGCATCCCTGCCCTGGCTCCAGGAGGGCATGGGAGATTCTGTGAGTGAGGCATCACTGTTTGAGCTCCAGGAGAGCATGGAAGATTCTGCGAGCGAGGCGTCCCTGCCCGGGATCCAGGAGACCATGGGAGATTGTGCGAGCGAGGCATCCCTGCCCGGGCTCCAGGAGAACATGGGAGATTCTGCAAGTGAGGCATCCCTGTTTAAGCTCCAGGAGAGCATGGGAGATTGTGCGAGCGAGGCATCCCTGATTGAGCTCCAGGAGAGCATAGCAGATTCTGTGAGTGAGGCATCCCTGCACGGGATCCAGGAGAGCATGGGAGATTGTGCGAGCGAGGCATCCCTGTTTAAGCTCCATGAGAGCATGGAAGATTCTGCGAGTGAGGCATCCCTGCACGGGATCCAGGAGAGCATGGGAGATTCTGCAATCGAGGCATCCCTGCCCGGGCTCCAGGAGAGCATGGGAGATTCTGCAAGTGAGGCATCCCTGTTTAAGCTCCAGGACAGCATGGAAGATTCTGCAAGTGAGGCATCCCTGCCCGGGCTCCAGGAGAGCATGGGAGATTCTGCGAGCGAGGCATCCCTGTTTGAGCTCCATGAGAGCATGGAAGATTCTGCGAGCGAGGCATCCCTGCCCGGGCTCCAGGAGAACATGGGAGATTCTGCAAGTGAGGCATCCCTGTTTAAGCTCCAAGAGAGCATGGAAGATTCTGCGAGTGAGGCATCCATGTTTAAGCTCCAGGAGAGCAATGAAGATTCTACGAGCGAGGCATCCCTGTTTGAGCTCCAGGAGAGCATGGAAGATAATGCGAGCGAGGCATCCCTGCCCGGGATCCAGGAGACCATGGGAGATTATGCGAGCGAGGCATCCCTGCCCGGGTTCCAGGAGAACATGGGAGATTCTGCGAGTGAGGCATCCCTGTTTAAGCTCCAAGAGAGCATGGAAGATTCTGCGAGCGAGGCATCCATGTTTAAGCTCCAGGAGAGCATGTGAGATTGTGCGAGCGAGGCATCCCTGCCCGGGCTCCAGGAGAGCATGGGAGATTCTGCGAGCAACACAGCCTGGCCAGGGCTCCAGGAGTGCATGTGAGATTCTGCTAGCGAGGTATTCCGGCCAGACAGGGGAACTGCAACCTCCGGAAGTCCCGATGAGGTTTTGAAAATGGGCCCGATGCCGGGACGCAGTTCCAGGAGGTCGGGTAAAATCCGCCGTTGCCCCCGCAAAAAGTGGCGCGCAGCAGCAATGCCGTGACGTCTGGGGGAATTCCTCGGGCGGATTCACAAATGGCAAAGAGGTGAGAGAGAGAGCCAGGAAGAGATCCGTGTGGACTAGGTGTCCCAGCCAGGGCTCCAGGACAGGCATGCAAGATTCAGCGAGCAACACAGCCTGGCCAGGGCTCCAGGAGAGCATGGGAGATTCTGCGAGCGAGTCATCCCTGTTTAAGCTCCAGGAGAGGAGCGAGGCATCCCTGCCTGGGCTCCAGGAGAGCATGGGAGATTGTGCGAGCGAGGCATCCCTGTTTGAGCTCCAGGAGAGCATGACAGATTCTGCGAGTGAGGCATCCTTGCCCGGGCACCAGGAGAGCATGAGAGATTCTGCAAGCAATGCAGCCTGGCCAAGGCTCCAGGAGGGCATGGGAGATTCTGCAAGCGAGGCATCCCTGTTTAAGCTCCAGTAGAGCATGGAAGATTCTGCGAGCGAGGCATCCCTGCCCGGGCTCCAGGAGAGCTTGGGAGATTCTGCGAGCGAGGCATCCCTGTTTAAGCTCCAAGAGAGCATGGAAGATTCTGCGAGCGAGGCATCCCTGCCCGGGCTCCAGGAGAGCTTGGGAGATTCTGCGAGCGAGGCATCCCTGTTTAAGCTCCAAGAGAGCATGGAAGATTCTGCGAGCGAGGCATCCATGTTTAAGCTCCAGGAGAGCAATGAAGATTCTGCGAGCGAGGCATCCCTGCCTGGGCTCCAGGAGAGCATTGGAGATTCTGCGAGTGAGGCATCCCTGCCTGGGCTCCAGGAGAGCATGGAAGATTCTGCGAGCAAGGCATCCCTGCCCGGGCTCCAGGAGAGCATGGGAGATTGTGCGAGCGAGGCGTCCCTGCCCGGGATCCAGGAGACCATGGGAGATTGTGCGAGCGAGGAATCCCTGCCTTGGCTCCAGGAGAACATGGGAGATTCTGCAAGTGAGGCATCCCTGTTTAAGCTATAGGAGAGCATGGTAGATTCTGCGAGCAATGCAGCATGGCCAAGGCTCTAGTAGAGCATGGAAGATTGTGCAAGTGAGGCATCCCTGCCTTGGCTCCAGGAGAGCATGGGAGATTGTGCGAGTGAGGCTTCCCTGCCCGGGTTCCAGGAGAGCATGGGAGATTGTGCGAGCGAGGCATCCCTCTTTAAGCTCCAAGAGAGCATGGAAGATTCTGCGAGCGAGGCATCCATGTTTAAGCTCCAGGAGAGCAATGAAGATTCTGCGAGCGAGGCGTCCCTGTTTGAGCTCCAGGAGAGCATGGAAGATTCTGCGAGCGAGGCATCCCTGCCCGGGATCCAGGAGACCATGGGAGATTGTGTGAGCGAGGCATCCCTGCCCGGGCTCCAGGAGAGCATGGGAGATTCTGCAAGCGAGGCATCCCTGTTTAAGCTCCAGGAGAGCATGGTAGATCCTGCGAGCAATGCAGCCTGACCAAGGCTCCTGGAGAGCATGGAAGATTGTGCAAGTGGGGCGTCCCTGCCCGGGCTCCAGGAGAGCATGGGAGATTCTGCAAGCGAGGCATCCCTGTTTAAGCTCCAGGAGAGCATGGTAGATCCTGCGAGCAATGCAGCCTGACCAAGGCTCCTGGAGAGCATGGAAGATTGTGCAAGTGGGGCGTCCCTGCCCGGGCTCCAGGAGAGCATGGGAGATTCTGCAAGCGAGGCATCCCTGTTTAAGCTCCAGGAGAGCATGGTAGATCCTGCGAGCAATGCAGCCTGACCAAGGCTCCTGGAGAGCATGGAAGATTGTGCAAGTGAGGCGTCCCTGCCCGGGCTCCAGGAGAGCATGGGAGATTCTGCAAGCGAGGCATCCCTGTTTAAGCTCCAGGAGAGCATGGAAGATTCTGCGAGCGAGGCATCCCTGCCCGGGCTCCAGGAGTGCATGGGAGATTCTGTGAGCAAGGCATCCCTGTTTATGCTCCAAGAGAGCATGGAAGATTCTGCGAGTGAGGCATCCCTGTTTAAGCTCCAGGAGAGCATGGCAGATTCTGCGAGCGAGGCAGCATCCCTGCACGGGATCCAGGAGAGAATGGGAGATTCTGCGAGCGAGGCATCCCTGTTTAAGCTCCAGGAGAGCATGTGAGATTGTGCGAGCGAGGCATCCCTGCCCGGGCTCCAGGAGAGCATGGGAGATTGTGCGAGTGAGGCGTCCCCGTTTGAGCTCCAGGAGAGCATGACAGATTCTGCGAGTGAGGCATCCTTGCCCGGGCTCCAGGAGAGCATGGGAGATTCTGCGAGCAATGCAGCCTGGCCAAGGCTCCAGGAGAGCATGGAAGATTGTGCAAGTGAGGCATCCCTGCCTTGGCTCCTGGAGAGCATGGGAGATTGTGCGAGTGAGGCATCCCTGTTTAAGCTCCAGGAGAGCATGGGAGATTGTGCGAGCAAGGCGTCCCTGCCCGGGATCCAGGAGAGCATCTGAGGTTCTGTGAGCGAGGCATCCCTGTTTGAGCTCCAAGAGAGCATGGAAGATTCTGCGAGCGAGGCATCCATGTTTAAGCTCCTGGAGAGCAATGTAGATTCTGCGAGCGAGGCGCCCCTGTTTGAGCTCCAGGAGAGCATGGAAGATAATGCGAGTGAGGCATCCCTGCCCGGGATCCAGGAGAGCATGGGAGATTCTGCAAGTGAGGCATCCCTGTTTAAGCTCCAGGAGAGCATGGTAGATTCTGCGAGCAATGCAGCCTGGCCAAGGCTCTAGTAGAGCATGGAAGATTGTGCAAGTGAGGTATCCCTGCCTTGGCTCCTGGAGAGCAAATGGAGATTGTGCGAGTGAGGCTTCCCTGCCCGGGTTCCAGGAGAGCATGGGAGATTGAGCGAGTGAGGCATCCCTGTTTGAGCTCCAGGAGAGCATGGAAGATAATGCGAGTGAGGCTTCCCTGCCCGGGATCCAGGAGACCATGGGAGATTGTGCGAGCAAGGCATCCCTGCCAAGGCTCCAGGAGAGCATGGGAGATTCTGCGAGCGAGGCATCCCTGTTTAAGCTCCAAGAGAGCATGGAAGATTCTGCGAGCGAGGCATCCCTGCCTGGGCTCCAGGAGAGCATGGGAGATTCTGCGAGCGAGGCATCCCTGTTTAAGCTCCAAGAGAGCATGGAAGATTCTGTGAGTGAGGCATCCCTGCACGGGATCCAGGAGAGCATGGGAGATTCTGCGAGTGAGGCATCCCTGCCTGGGCTCAAGGAGAGCATGGAAGATAGTGCAAGTGAGGCATCCCTGCCTTGGCTCCAGGAGAGCATGGGAGATTGTGCGAGTGAGGCTTCCCTGCCCGGGTTCCAGGAGAGCATGGGAGATTGTGCAAATGAGGCGTCCCTGCCCAGGATCCAGGAGACCATGGGAGATTGTGCGAGCGAGGCATCCCTGTTTAAGCTCCAGGAGAGCATGGTAGATTCTGCGAGCAATGCAGCCTGGCCAAGGCTCCAGGAGAGCATGGAATATTGTGCAAGTGAGGCATCCCTGCCTTGGCTCCAGGAGAGCATGGGAGATTGTGCGAGTGAGGCTTCCCTGCCCAGGTTCCAGGAGAGCATGGGAGATTGTGCGAGCAAGGCATCCCTGCCCGGGCTCCAGGAGAGCATGGGAGATTCGGCAAGCGAGGCATCCCTGTTTAAGCTCCAGGAGAGCATGGAAGATTCTGCGGTGAGGCATCCCTGTTTAAGCTCCAGGAGAGCATGGGAGATTGTGCGAGCGAGGCATCCCTGATTGAGCTCCAGGAGAGCATAGCAGATTCTGTGAGTGAGGCATCCCTGCCCGGGCTCCAGGAGAGCATGGGAGATTGTGCGAGCGAGGCGTTCCTGCCCGGGATCCAGGAGAGCATATGAGGTTCTGTGAGCGAGGCATCCATGTTTAAGCTGCAGGAGAGCATGGAAGATTCTGCGAGTGAAGCATCCCTGTTTAAGCTCCAGGAGAGCATGGAAGATTCTGCGAGCGAGGCATCCCTGCCCGGGCTCCAGGAGAGCATGGGAGATTCTGCGAGCGAGGCATCCCTGTTTAAGCTCCAAGAGAGCATGGAAGATTCTGCGAGCGAGGCATCCATGTTTAAGCTCCAGGAGAGCATGGAAGATTCTGCGAGCGAGTCATCCCTGTTTAAGCTCCAGGAGAGGAGCGAGGCATCCCTGCCTGGGCTCCAGGAGAGCATGGGAGATTGTGCGAGCGAGGCATCCCTGTTTGAGCTCCAGGAGAGCATGACAGATTCTGCGAGTGAGGCATCCTTGCCCGGGCACCAGGAGAGCATGGGAGATTCTGCGAGCAATGCAGCCTGGCCAAGGCTCCAGGAGGGCATGGGAGATTCTGCGAGTGAGGCATCCCTGTTTAAGCTCCAGGAGAGCATGGTAGATTCTGCGAGCAATGCAGCCTGGCCAAGGCTCTAGTAGAGCATGGAAGATTGTGCAAGTGAGGCATCCCTGCCTTGGCTCCAGGAGAGCAAATGGAAATTGTGCGAGTGAAGCTTCCCTGCCCGGGTTCCAGGAGAGCATGGGAGAATGAGCGAGCGAGGCATCCCTGTCTGGGCTCCAGGAGAGCATGGGAGATTCTGCAAGCGAGGCATCCCTGTCTGGGCTCCAGGAGAGCATGGGAGATTCTGCAAGTGAGGCATCCCTGTTTAAGCTCCAGGAGAGCATGGGAGATTGTGCGAGCGAGGCATCCCTGATTGAGCTCCAGGAGAGCATAGCAGATTCTGTGAGTGAGGCATCCCTGCCCGGGATCCAGGAGACCATGGGAGATTCTGCAATCGAGGCATCCCTGCCCGGGCTCCAGGAGAGCATGGGAGATTCTGCAAGCGAGGCATCCCTGTTTAAGCTCCAGGACAGCATGGAAGATTCTGCAAGTGAGGCATCCCTGCCCGGTCTCCAGGAGAGCATGGGAGATTCTGCGAGCGAGGCGTCCCTGCCCGGGATCCAGGAGACCATGGGAGATTGTGCGAGCGAGGCATCCCTGTTTAAGCTCCAAGAGAGCATGGAAGATTCTGCGAGTGAGGCATCCATGTTTAAGCTCCAGGAGAGCAATGAAGATTCTACGAGCGAGGCATCCCTGTTTAAGCTCCAGGACAGCATGGAAGATTCTGCAATCGAGGCATCCCTGACCGGGCTCCAGGAGAGCATGGGAGATTCTGCGAGCGAGGCATCCCTGTTTAAGCTCCAAGAGAGCATGGAAGATTCTGCGAGTGAGGCATCCCTGTTTGAGCTCCAGGAGAGCATGGAAGATTCTGCGAGCGAGGCGTCCCTGCCCGGGATCCAGGAGACCATGGGAGATTGTGCGAGCGAGGCATCCCTGCCCGGGCTCCAGGAGAACATGGGAGATTCTGCAAGTGAGGCATCCCTGTTTAAGCTCCAGGAGAGCATGGTAGATTCTGCGAGCAATGCAGCCTGGCCAAGGCTCTAGTAGAGCATAAAAGATTGTGCAAGTGAGGCATCCCTGCCTTGGCTCCTGGAGAGCAAATGGAGATTGTGCGAGTGAGGCTTCCCTGCCCGGGTTCCAGGAGAGCATGGGAGATTGAGCGAGCGAGGCGTCCCTGTTTGAGCTCCAGGAGAGCATGGAAGATTCTGCGAGCGAGGCATCCCTGCCCGGGATCCAGGAGACCATGGTAGATTGTGCGAGCGAGGCATCCCTGCCCAGGCTCCAGGAGAGCATGGGAGATTCTGCAAGTGAGGCATCCCTGTTTAAGCTCCAGGAGAGCATGGAAGATTCTGCGAGCGAGGCATCCCTGCCCGGGCTCCAGGAGAGCATGGGAGATTCTGCGAGCGAGGCATCCCTGTTTAAGCTCCAAGAGAGCATGGAAGATTCTGCGAGTGAGGCATCCCTGCACGGGATCCAGGAGAGCATGGGAGATTCTGCGAGCGAGGCATCCCTGTTTAAGCTCCAGGAGAGCATGTGAGATTGTGCGAGCGAGGCATCCCTGCCCCCGGGCTCCAGGAGAGCATGGGATATTCTGCGAGCAACACAGCCTGGCCAGGGCTCCAGGAGTGCATGTGAGATTCTGCTAGCGAGGTATTCCGGCCAGACAGGGGAACTGCAACCTCCGGAAGTCCCGATGAGGTTTTGAAAATGGGCCCAATGCCGGGACGCAGTTCCAGGAGGTCAAGTAAAATCTGCCGTTGCCCCCGCAAAAAGTGGCGCGCAGCAGCAATGCCGTGACGTCTGGGGGAATTCCTCGGGCAGATTCACAAATGGCAAAGAGGTGAGAGAGAGAGCCAGGAAGAGATCCGTGTGGACTAGGTGTCCCAGCCAGGGCTCCAGGACAGGCATGCAAGATTCAGCGAGCAACACAGCCTGGCCAGGGCTCCAGGAGAGCATGGGAGATTCTGTGAGCGAGTCATCCCTGTTTAAGCTCCAGGAGAGGAGCGAGGCATCCCTGCCTGGGCTCCAGGAGAGCATGGGAGATTGTGCGAGCGAGGCATCCCTGTTTGAGCTCCTGGAGAGCATGACAGATTCTGCGAGTGAGGCATCCTTGCCCGGGCACCAGGAGAGCATGAGAGATTCTGCAAGCAATGCAGCCTGGCCAAGGCTCCAGGAGGGCATGGGAGATTCTGCAAGCGAGGCATCCCTGTTTAAGCTCCAGTAGAGCATGGAAGATTCTGCGAGCGAGGCATCCCTGCCCGGGCTCCAGGAGAGCTTGGGAGATTCTGCGAGCGAGGCATCCCTGTTTAAGCTCCAAGAGAGCATGGAAGATTCTGCGAGCGAGGCATCCCTGCCCGGGCTCCAGGAGAGCTTGGGAGATTCTGCGAGCGAGGCATCCCTGTTTAAGCTCCAAGAGAGCATGGAAGATTCTGCGAGCGAGGCATCCATGTTTAAGCTCCAGGAGAGCAATGAAGATTCTGCGAGCGAGGCATCCCTGCCTGGGCTCCAGGAGAGCATTGGAGATTCTGCGAGTGAGGCATCCCTGCCTGGGCTCCAGGAGAGCATGGAAGATTCTGCGAGCAAGGCATCCCTGCCCGGGCTCCAGGAGAGCATGGGAGATTCTGCGAGCGAGGCATCCCTGTTTAAGCTCCAAGAGAGCATGGAAGATTCTGCGAGCAATGCAGCCTGGCCAAGGCTCCAGGAGAGCATGGAAGATTGTGCAAGTGAGGCATCCCTGCCTTGGCTCCAGGAGAGCATGGGAGATTGTGCGAGTGAGGCTTCCCTGCCCGGGTAACAGGAGAGCATGGGAGATTGTGCGAGCGAGGCATCCCTGTCTGGGCTCCAGGAGAGCATGGGAGATTCTGCAAGTGAGGCATCCCTGTTTAAGCTCCAGGAGAGCATGGGAGATTGTGCGAGCAAGGCATCCCTGCCCGGGCTCCAGGAGAGCATGGGAGATTCTGCGAGCGAGGCATCCCTGTTTAAGCTCCAAGAGAGCATGGAAGATTCTGCGAGCGAGGCATCCATGTTTAAGCTCCAGGAGAGCATGGAAGATTTTGCGAGCGAGGCATCCATGTTTAAGCTCCAGGAGAGCAATGAAGATTCTGCGAGCGAGGCATCCCTGTTTGAGCTCCAGGAGAGCATGGAAGATTCTGCGAGCGAGGCGTCCCTGCCCGGGATCCAGGAGACCATGGGAGATTGTGCGAGCGAGGAATCCCTGCCTTGGCTCCAGGAGAGCATGGGAGATTGTGCGAGCGAGGCTTCCCTGCCCGGGATCCAGGAGACCATGGGAGATTGTGCGAGCGAGGAATCCCTGCCTTGGCTCCAGGAGAACATGGGAGATTCTGCAAGTGAGGCATCCCTGTTTAAGCTATAGGAGAGCATGGTAGATTCTGCGAGCAATGCAGCATGGCCAAGGCTCTAGTAGAGCATGGAAGATTGTGCAAGTGAGGCATCCCTGCCTTGGCTCCAGGAGAGCATGGGAGATTGTGCGAGTGAGGCTTCCCTGCCCGGGTTCCAGGAGAGCATGGGAGATTGTGCGAGCGAGGCATCCCTCTTTAAGCTCCAAGAGAGCATGGAAGATTCTGCGAGCGAGGCATCCATGTTTAAGCTCCAGGAGAGCAATGAAGATTCTGCGAGCGAGGCGTCCCTGTTTGAGCTCCAGGAGAGCATGGAAGATTCTGCGAGCGAGGCATCCCTGCCCGGGATCCAGGAGACCATGGGAGATTGTGTGAGCGAGGCATCCCTGCCCGGGCTCCAGGAGAGCATGGGAGATTCTGCAAGCGAGGCATCCCTGTTTAAGCTCCAGGAGAGCATGGTAGATCCTGCGAGCAATGCAGCCTGACCAAGGCTCCTGGAGAGCATGGAAGATTGTGCAAGTGGGGCGTCCCTGCCCGGGCTCCAGGAGAGCATGGGAGATTCTGCAAGCGAGGCATCCCTGTTAAAGCTCCAGGAGAGCATGGTAGATCCTGCGAGCAATGCAGCCTGACCAAGGCTCCTGGAGAGCATGGAAGATTGTGCAAGTGGGGCGTCCCTGCCCGGGCTCCAGGAGAGCATGGGAGATTCTGCAAGCGAGGCATCCCTGTTTAAGCTCCAGGAGAGCATGGTAGATCCTGCGAGCAATGCAGCCTGACCAAGGCTCCTGGAGAGCATGGAAGATTGTGCAAGTGAGGCGTCCCTGCCCGGGCTCCAGGAGAGCATGGGAGATTCTGCAAGCGAGGCATCCCTGTTTAAGCTCCAGGAGAGCATGGAAGATTCTGCGAGCGAGGCATCCCTGCCCGGGCTCCAGGAGTGCATGGGAGATTCTGTGAGCAAGGCATCCCTGTTTATGCTCCAAGAGAGCATGGAAGATTCTGCGAGTGAGGCATCCCTGTTTAAGCTCCAGGAGAGCATGGCAGATTCTGCGAGCGAGGCAGCATCCCTGCACGGGATCCAGGAGAGAATGGGAGATTCTGCGAGCGAGGCATCCCTGTTTAAGCTCCAGGAGAGCATGTGAGATTGTGCGAGCGAGGCATCCCTGCCCGGGCTCCAGGAGAGCATGGGAGATTGTGCGAGTGAGGCGTCCCCGTTTGAGCTCCAGGAGAGCATGACAGATTCTGCGAGTGAGGCATCCTTGCCCGGGCTCCAGGAGAGCATGGGAGATTCTGCGAGCAATGCAGCCTGGCCAAGGCTCCAGGAGAGCATGGAAGATTGTGCAAGTGAGGCATCCCTGCCTTGGCTCCTGGAGAGCATGGGAGATTGTGCGAGTGAGGCATCCCTGTTTAAGCTCCAGGAGAGCATGGGAGATTGTGCGAGCAAGGCGTCCCTGCCCGGGATCCAGGAGAGCATCTGAGGTTCTGTGAGCGAGGCATCCCTGTTTGAGCTCCAAGAGAGCATGGAAGATTCTGCGAGCGAGGCATCCATGTTTAAGCTCCTGGAGAGCAATGTAGATTCTGCGAGCGAGGCGCCCCTGTTTGAGCTCCAGGAGAGCATGGAAGATAATGCGAGTGAGGCATCCCTGCCCGGGATCCAGGAGAGCATGGGAGATTCTGCAAGTGAGGCATCCCTGTTTAAGCTCCAGGAGAGCATGGTAGATTCTGCGAGCAATGCAGCCTGGCCAAGGCTCTAGTAGAGCATGGAAGATTGTGCAAGTGAGGCATCCCTGCCTTGGCTCCTGGAGAGCAAATGGAGATTGTGCGAGTGAGGCTTCCCTGCCCGGGTTCCAGGAGAGCATGGGAGATTGAGCGAGCGAGGCATCCCTGTTTGAGCTCCAGGAGAGCATGGAAGATAATGCGAGTGAGGCTTCCCTGCCCGGGATCCAGGAGACCATGGGAGATTGTGCGAGCAAGGCATCCCTGCCAAGGCTCCAGGAGAGCATGGGAGATTCTGTGAGCGAGGCATCCCTGTTTAAGCTCCAAGAGAGCATGGAAGATTCTGCGAGTGAGGCATCCCTGCCTGGGCTCCAGGAGAGCATAGGAGATTCTGCGAGCGAGGCATCCCTGTTTAAGCTCCAAGAGAGCATGGAAGATTCTGCGAGTGAGGCATCCATGTTTAAGCTCCAGGAGAGCAATGAAGATTCTACGAGCGAGGCATCCCTGTTTAAGCTCCAGGACAGCATGGAAGATTCTGCAATCGAGGCATCCCTGACCGGGCTCCAGGAGAGCATGGGAGATTCTGCGAGCGAGGCATCCCTGTTTAAGCTCCAAGAGAGCATGGAAGATTCTGCGAGTGAGGCATCCCTGTTTGAGCTCCAGGAGAGCATGGAAGATTCTGCGAGCGAGGCGTCCCTGCCCGGGATCCAGGAGACCATGGGAGATTGTGCGAGCGAGGCATCCCTGCCCGGGCTCCAGGAGAACATGGGAGATTCTGCAAGTGAGGCATCCCTGTTTAAGCTCCAGGAGAGCATGGTAGATTCTGCGAGCAATGCAGCCTGGCCAAGGCTCTAGTAGAGCATAAAAGATTGTGCAAGTGAGGCATCCCTGCCTTGGCTCCTGGAGAGCAAATGGAGATTGTGCGAGTGAGGCTTCCCTGCCCGGGTTCCAGGAGAGCATGGGAGATTGAGCGAGCGAGGCGTCCCTGTTTGAGCTCCAGGAGAGCATGGAAGATTCTGCGAGCGAGGCATCCCTGCCCGGGATCCAGGAGACCATGGTAGATTGTGCGAGCGAGGCATCCCTGCCCGGGCTCCAGGAGAGCATGGGAGATTCTGCAAGTGAGGCATCCCTGTTTAAGCTCCAGGAGAGCATGGAAGATTCTGCGAGCGAGGCATCCCTGCCCGGGCTCCAGGAGAGCATGGGAGATTCTGCGAGCGAGGCATCCCTGTTTAAGCTCCAAGAGAGCATGGAAGATTCTGCGAGTGAGGCATCCCTGCCCGGGCTCCAGGAGAGCATGGGAGATTCTGCGAGCGAGGCATCCCTGTTTAAGCTCCAAGAGAGCATGGAAGATTCTGCAAGTGAGGCATCCCTGTTTAAGCTCCAGGAGAGCATGTGAGATTGTGCGAGCGAGGCATCCCTGCCCCCGGGCTCCAGGAGAGCATGGGATATTCTGCGAGCAACACAGCCTGGCCAGGGCTCCAGGAGTGCATGTGAGATTCTGCTAGCGAGGTATTCCGGCCAGACAGGGGAACTGCAACCTCCGGAAGTCCCGATGAGGTTTTGAAAATGGGCCCAATGCCGGGACGCAGTTCCAGGAGGTCAAGTAAAATCTGCCGTTGCCCCCGCAAAAAGTGGCGCGCAGCAGCAATGCCGTGACGTCTGGGGGAATTCCTCGGGCAGATTCACAAATGGCAAAGAGGTGAGAGAGAGAGCCAGGAAGAGATCCGTGTGGACTAGGTGTCCCAGCCAGGGCTCCAGGACAGGCATGCAAGATTCAGCGAGCAACACAGCCTGGCCAGGGCTCCAGGAGAGCATGGGAGATTCTGCGAGCGAGTCATCCCTGTTTAAGCTCCAGGAGAGGAGCGAGGCATCCCTGCCTGGGCTCCAGGAGAGCATGGGAGATTGTGCGAGCGAGGCATCCCTGTTTGAGCTCCAGGAGAGCATGACAGATTCTGCGAGTGAGGCATCCTTGCCCGGGCACCAGGAGAGCATGAGAGATTCTGCAAGCAATGCAGCCTGGCCAAGGCTCCAGGAGGGCATGGGAGATTCTGCAAGCGAGGCATCCCTGTTTAAGCTCCAGTAGAGCATGGAAGATTCTGCGAGCGAGGCATCCCTGCCCGGGCTCCAGGAGAGCTTGGGAGATTCTGCGAGCGAGGCATCCCTGTTTAAGCTCCAAGAGAGCATGGAAGATTCTGCGAGCGAGGCATCCCTGCCCGGGCTCCAGGAGAGCTTGGGAGATTCTGCGAGCGAGGCATCCCTGTTTAAGCTCCAAGAGAGCATGGAAGATTCTGCGAGCGAGGCATCCATGTTTAAGCTCCAGGAGAGCAATGAAGATTCTGCGAGCGAGGCATCCCTGCCTGGGCTCCAGGAGAGCATTGGAGATTCTGCGAGTGAGGCATCCCTGCCTGGGCTCCAGGAGAGCATGGAAGATTCTGCGAGCAAGGCATCCCTGCCCGGGCTCCAGGAGAGCATGGGAGATTCTGCGAGCGAGGCATCCCTGTTTAAGCTCCAAGAGAGCATGGAAGATTCTGCGAGCAATGCAGCCTGGCCAAGGCTCCAGGAGAGCATGGAAGATTGTGCAAGTGAGGCATCCCTGCCTTGGCTCCAGGAGAGCATGGGAGATTGTGCGAGTGAGGCTTCCCTGCCCGGGTAACAGGAGAGCATGGGAGATTGTGCGAGCGAGGCATCCCTGTCTGGGCTCCAGGAGAGCATGGGAGATTCTGCAAGTGAGGCATCCCTGTTTAAGCTCCAGGAGAGCATGGGAGATTGTGCGAGCAAGGCATCCCTGCCCGGGCTCCAGGAGAGCATGGGAGATTCTGCGAGCGAGGCATCCCTGTTTAAGCTCCAAGAGAGCATGGAAGATTCTGCGAGCGAGGCATCCATGTTTAAGCTCCAGGAGAGCATGGAAGATTTTGCGAGCGAGGCATCCATGTTTAAGCTCCAGGAGAGCAATGAAGATTCTGCGAGCGAGGCATCCCTGTTTGAGCTCCAGGAGAGCATGGAAGATTCTGCGAGCGAGGCGTCCCTGCCCGGGATCCAGGAGACCATGGGAGATTGTGCGAGCGAGGAATCCCTGCCTTGGCTCCAGGAGAGCATGGGAGATTGTGCGAGCGAGGCGTCCCTGCCCGGGATCCAGGAGACCATGGGAGATTGTGCGAGCGAGGAATCCCTGCCTTGGCTCCAGGAGAACATGGGAGATTCTGCAAGTGAGGCATCCCTGTTTAAGCTATAGGAGAGCATGGTAGATTCTGCGAGCAATGCAGCATGGCCAAGGCTCTAGTAGAGCATGGAAGATTGTGCAAGTGAGGCATCCCTGCCTTGGCTCCAGGAGAGCATGGGAGATTGTGCGAGTGAGGCTTCCCTGCCCGGGTTCCAGGAGAGCATGGGAGATTGTGCGAGCGAGGCATCCCTCTTTAAGCTCCAAGAGAGCATGGAAGATTCTGCGAGCGAGGCATCCATGTTTAAGCTCCAGGAGAGCAATGAAGATTCTGCGAGCGAGGCGTCCCTGTTTGAGCTCCAGGAGAGCATGGAAGATTCTGCGAGCGAGGCATCCCTGCCCGGGATCCAGGAGACCATGGGAGATTGTGTGAGCGAGGCATCCCTGCCCGGGCTCCAGGAGAGCATGGGAGATTCTGCAAGCGAGGCATCCCTGTTTAAGCTCCAGGAGAGCATGGTAGATCCTGCGAGCAATGCAGCCTGACCAAGGCTCCTGGAGAGCATGGAAGATTGTGCAAGTGGGGCGTCCCTGCCCGGGCTGCAGGAGAGCATGGGAGATTCTGCAAGCGAGGCATCCCTGTTTAAGCTCCAGGAGAGCATGGTAGATCCTGCGAGCAATGCAGCCTGACCAAGGCTCCTGGAGAGCATGGAAGATTGTGCAAGTGGGGCGTCCCTGCCCGGGCTCCAGGAGAGCATGGGAGATTCTGCAAGCGAGGCATCCCTGTTTAAGCTCCAGGAGAGCATGGTAGATCCTGCGAGCAATGCAGCCTGACCAAGGCTCCTGGAGAGCATGGAAGATTGTGCAAGTGAGGCGTCCCTGCCCGGGCTCCAGGAGAGCATGGGAGATTCTGCAAGCGAGGCATCCCTGTTTAAGCTCCAGGAGAGCATGGAAGATTCTGCGAGCGAGGCATCCCTGCCCGGGCTCCAGGAGTGCATGGGAGATTCTGTGAGCAAGGCATCCCTGTTTATGCTCCAAGAGAGCATGGAAGATTCTGCGAGTGAGGCATCCCTGTTTAAGCTCCAGGAGAGCATGGCAGATTCTGCGAGCGAGGCAGCATCCCTGCACGGGATCCAGGAGAGAATGGGAGATTCTGCGAGTGAGGCATCCCTGTTTAAGCTCCAGGAGAGCATGTGAGATTGTGCGAGCGAGGCATCCCTGCCCGGGCTCCAGGAGAGCATGGGAGATTGTGCGAGTGAGGCGTCCCCGTTTGAGCTCCAGGAGAGCATGACAGATTCTGCGAGTGAGGCATCCTTGCCCGGGCTCCAGGAGAGCATGGGAGATTCTGCGAGCAATGCAGCCTGGCCAAGGCTCCAGGAGAGCATGGAAGATTGTGCAAGTGAGGCATCCCTGCCTTGGCTCCTGGAGAGCATGGGAGATTGTGCGAGTGAGGCATCCCTGTTTAAGCTCCAGGAGAGCATGGGAGATTGTGCGAGCAAGGCGTCCCTGCCCGGGATCCAGGAGAGCATCTGAGGTTCTGTGAGCGAGGCATCCCTGTTTGAGCTCCAAGAGAGCATGGAAGATTCTGCGAGCGAGGCATCCATGTTTAAGCTCCTGGAGAGCAATGTAGATTCTGCGAGCGAGGCGCCCCTGTTTGAGCTCCAGGAGAGCATGGAAGATAATGCGAGTGAGGCATCCCTGCCCGGGATCCAGGAGAGCATGGGAGATTCTGCAAGTGAGGCATCCCTGTTTAAGCTCCAGGAGAGCATGGTAGATTCTGCGAGCAATGCAGCCTGGCCAAGGCTCTAGTAGAGCATGGAAGATTGTGCAAGTGAGGCATCCCTGCCTTGGCTCCTGGAGAGCAAATGGAGATTGTGCGAGTGAGGCTTCCCTGCCCGGGTTCCAGGAGAGCATGGGAGATTGAGCGAGCGAGGCATCCCTGTTTGAGCTCCAGGAGAGCATGGAAGATAATGCGAGTGAGGCTTCCCTGCCCGGGATCCAGGAGACCATGGGAGATTGTGCGAGCAAGGCATCCCTGCCAAGGCTCCAGGAGAGCATGGGAGATTCTGCGAGCGAGGCATCCCTGTTTAAGCTCCAAGAGAGCATGGAAGATTCTGCGAGCGAGGCATCCCTGCCTGGGCTCCAGGAGAGCATGGGAGATTCTGCGAGCGAGGCATCCCTGTTTAAGCTCCAAGAGAGCATGGAAGATTCTGTGAGTGAGGCATCCCTGCACGGGATCCAGGAGAGCATGGGAGATTCTGCGAGTGAGGCATCCCTGCCTGGGCTCAAGGAGAGCATGGAAGATAGTGCAAGTGAGGCATCCCTGCCTTGGCTCCAGGAGAGCATGGGAGATTGTGCGAGTGAGGCTTCCCTGCCCGGGTTCCAGGAGAGCATGGGAGATTGTGCAAATGAGGCGTCCCTGCCCAGGATCCAGGAGACCATGGGAGATTGTGCGAGCGAGGCATCCCTGTTTAAGCTCCAGGAGAGCATGGTAGATTCTGCGAGCAATGCAGCCTGGCCAAGGCTCCAGGAGAGCATGGAATATTGTGCAAGTGAGGCATCCCTGCCTTGGCTCCAGGAGAGCATGGGAGATTGTGCGAGTGAGGCTTCCCTGCCCAGGTTCCAGGAGAGCATGGGAGATTGTGCGAGCAAGGCATCCCTGCCCGGGCTCCAGGAGAGCATGGGAGATTCGGCAAGCGAGGCATCCCTGTTTAAGCTCCAGGAGAGCATGGAAGATTCTGCGGTGAGGCATCCCTGTTTAAGCTCCAGGAGAGCATGGGAGATTGTGCGAGCGAGGCATCCCTGATTGAGCTCCAGGAGAGCATAGCAGATTCTGTGAGTGAGGCATCCCTGCCCGGGCTCCAGGAGAGCATGGGAGATTGTGCGAGCGAGGCGTTCCTGCCCGGGATCCAGGAGAGCATATGAGGTTCTGTGAGCGAGGCATCCATGTTTAAGCTGCAGGAGAGCATGGAAGATTCTGCGAGTGAAGCATCCCTGTTTAAGCTCCAGGAGAGCATGGAAGATTCTGCGAGCGAGGCATCCCTGCCCGGGCTCCAGGAGAGCATGGGAGATTCTGCGAGCGAGGCATCCCTGTTTAAGCTCCAAGAGAGCATGGAAGATTCTGCGAGCGAGGCATCCATGTTTAAGCTCCAGGAGAGCATGGAAGATTCTGCGAGCGAGTCATCCCTGTTTAAGCTCCAGGAGAGGAGCGAGGCATCCCTGCCTGGGCTCCAGGAGAGCATGGGAGATTGTGCGAGCGAGGCATCCCTGTTTGAGCTCCAGGAGAGCATGACAGATTCTGCGAGTGAGGCATCCTTGCCCGGGCACCAGGAGAGCATGGGAGATTCTGCGAGCAATGCAGCCTGGCCAAGGCTCCAGGAGGGCATGGGAGATTCTGCGAGTGAGGCATCCCTGTTTAAGCTCCAGGAGAGCATGGTAGATTCTGCGAGCAATGCAGCCTGGCCAAGGCTCTAGTAGAGCATGGAAGATTGTGCAAGTGAGGCATCCCTGCCTTGGCTCCAGGAGAGCAAATGGAAATTGTGCGAGTGAGGCTTCCCTGCCCGGGTTCCAGGAGAGCATGGGAGATTGAGCGAGCGAGGCATCCCTGTCTGGGCTCCAGGAGAGCATGGGAGATTCTGCAAGCGAGGCATCCCTGTCTGGGCTCCAGGAGAGCATGGGAGATTCTGCAAGTGAGGCATCCCTGTTTAAGCTCCAGGAGAGCATGGGAGATTGTGCGAGCGAGGCATCCCTGATTGAGCTCCAGGAGAGCATAGCAGATTCTGTGAGTGAGGCATCCCTGCCCGGGATCCAGGAGACCATGGGAGATTCTGCAATCGAGGCATCCCTGCCCAGGCTCCAGGAGAGCATGGGAGCTTCTGCAAGCGAGGCATCCCTGTTTAAGCTCCAGGACAGCATGGAAGATTCTGCAAGTGAGGCATCCCTGCCCGGTCTCCAGGAGAGCATGGGAGATTCTGCGAGCGAGGCGTCCCTGCCCGGGATCCAGGAGACCATGGGAGATTGTGCGAGCGAGGCATCCCTGTTTAAGCTCCAAGAGAGCATGGAAGATTCTGCGAGTGAGGCATCCATGTTTAAGCTCCAGGAGAGCAATGAAGATTCTACGAGCGAGGCATCCCTGTTTAAGCTCCAGGACAGCATGGAAGATTCTGCAATCGAGGCATCCCTGACCGGGCTCCAGGAGAGCATGGGAGATTCTGCGAGCGAGGCATCCCTGTTTAAGCTCCAAGAGAGCATGGAAGATTCTGCGAGTGAGGCATCCCTGTTTGAGCTCCAGGAGAGCATGGAAGATTCTGCGAGCGAGGCGTCCCTGCCCGGGATCCAGGAGACCATGGGAGATTGTGCGAGCGAGGCATCCCTGCCCGGGCTCCAGGAGAACATGGGAGATTCTGCAAGTGAGGCATCCCTGTTTAAGCTCCAGGAGAGCATGGTAGATTCTGCGAGCAATGCAGCCTGGCCAAGGCTCTAGTAGAGCATAAAAGATTGTGCAAGTGAGGCATCCCTGCCTTGGCTCCTGGAGAGCAAATGGAGATTGTGCGAGTGAGGCTTCCCTGCCCGGGTTCCAGGAGAGCATGGGAGATTGAGCGAGCGAGGCGTCCCTGTTTGAGCTCCAGGAGAGCATGGAAGATTCTGCGAGCGAGGCATCCCTGCCCGGGATCCAGGAGACCATGGTAGATTGTGCGAGCGAGGCATCCCTGCCCGGGCTCCAGGAGAGCATGGGAGATTCTGCAAGTGAGGCATCCCTGTTTAAGCTCCAGGAGAGCATGGAAGATTCTGCGAGCGAGGCATCCCTGCCCGGGCTCCAGGAGAGCATGGGAGATTCTGCGAGCGAGGCATCCCTGTTTAAGCTCCAAGAGAGCATGGAAGATTCTGCGAGTGAGGCATCCCTGCACGGGATCCAGGAGAGCATGGGAGATTCTGCGAGCGAGGCATCCCTGTTTAAGCTCCAGGAGAGCATGTGAGATTGTGCAAGCGAGGCATCCCTGCCCCCGGGCTCCAGGAGAGCATGGGATATTCTGCGAGCAACACAGCCTGGCCAGGGCTCCAGGAGTGCATGTGAGATTCTGCTAGCGAGGTATTCCGGCCAGACAGGGGAACTGCAACCTCCGGAAGTCCCGATGAGGTTTTGAAAATGGGCCCAATGCCGGGACGCAGTTCCAGGAGGTCAGGTAAAATCTGCCGTTGCCCCCGCAAAAAGTGGCGCGCAGCAGCAATGCCGTGACGTCTGGGGGAATTCCTCAGGCAGATTCACAAATGGCAAAGAGGTGAGAGAGAGAGCCAGGAAGAGATCCGTGTGGACTAGGTGTCCCAGCCAGGGCTCCAGGACAGGCATGCAAGATTCAGCGAGCAACACAGCCTGGCCAGGGCTCCAGGAGAGCATGGGAGATTCTGCGAGCGAGTCATCCCTGTTTAAGCTCCAGGAGAGGAGCGAGGCATCCCTGCCTGGGCTCCAGGAGAGCATGGGAGATTGTGCGAGCGAGGCATCCCTGTTTGAGCTCCAGGAGAGCATGACAGATTCTGCGAGTGAGGCATCCTTGCCCGGGCACCAGGAGAGCATGGGAGATTCTGCAAGCAATGCAGCCTGGCCAAGGCTCCAGGAGGGCATGGGAGATTCTGCGAGCGAGGCATCCCTGTTTAAGCTCCAGGAGAGCATGGTAGATTCTGCGAGCAATGCAGCATGGCCAAGGCTCTAGTAGAGCATGGAAGATTGTGCAAGTGAGGCATCCCTGCCTTGGCTCCAGGAGAGCATGGGAGATTGTGCGAGTGAGGATTCCCTGCCCGGGTTCCAGGAGAGCATGGGAGATTGTGCGAGCGAGGCATCCCTCTTTAAGCTCCAAGAGAGCATGGAAGATTCTGCGAGCGAGGCATCCATGTTTAAGCTCCAGGAGAGCAATGAAGATTCTGCGAGCGAGGCGTCCCTGTTTGAGCTCCAGGAGAGCATGGAAGATTCTGCGAGCGAGGCATCCCTGCCCGGGATCCAGGAGACCATGGGAGATTGTGTGAGCGAGGCATCCCTGCCCGGGCTCCAGGAGAGCATGGGAGATTCTGCAAGCGAGGCATCCCTGTTTAAGCTCCAGGAGAGCATGGAAGATTCTGCGAGCGAGGCATCCCTGCCCGGGCTCCAGGAGTGCATGGGAGATTCTGTGAGCAAGGCATCCCTGTTTATGCTCCAAGAGAGCATGGAAGATTCTGCGAGTGAGGCATCCCTGTTTAAGCTCCAGGAGAGAATGGGAGATTCTGCGAGCGAGGCATCCCTGTTTAATCTCCAAGAGAGCATGGAAGATTCTGCGAGCGAGGCATCCCTGTTTGTGCTCCAGGAGAGCATGGAAGATTGTGCGGGCGTAGCATCCCTGCCCGGGCTCCAGGAGAACATTGGAGATTCTGCAAGTGAGGCATCCCTGTTTAAGCTCCAGGAGAGCATGGTAGATTCTGCAAGCAATGCAGCCTGGCCAAGGCTCCAGGAGAGCATGGGAGATTGGGCGAGCGAGGCATCACTGTTTGAGCTCCAGGAGAGCATGGGAGATTGTGCGAGCGAGGCATCCCTGTTTGAGCTCCAGGAGAGCATGGCAGATTCTGCGAGTGAGGCATCCCTGCCCTGGCTCCAGGAGGGCATGGGAGATTCTGTGAGTGAGGCATCACTGTTTGAGCTCCAGGAGAGCATGGAAGATTCTGCGAGCGAGGCGTCCCTGCCCGGGATCCAGGAGACCATGGGAGATTGTGCGAGCGAGGCATCCCTGCCCGGGCTCCAGGAGAACATGGGAGATTCTGCAAGTGAGGCATCCCTGTTTAAGCTCCAGGAGAGCATGGGAGATTGTGCGAGCGAGGCATCCCTGATTGAGCTCCAGGAGAGCATAGCAGATTCTGTGAGTGAGGCATCCCTGCACGGGATCCAGGAGAGCATGGGAGATTGTGCGAGCGAGGCATCCCTGTTTAAGCTCCATGAGAGCATGGAAGATTCTGCGAGTGAGGCATCCCTGCACGGGATCCAGGAGAGCATGGGAGATTCTGCAATCGAGGCATCCCTGCCCGGGCTCCAGGAGAGCATGGGAGATTCTGCAAGTGAGGCATCCCTGTTTAAGCTCCAGGACAGCATGGAAGATTCTGCAAGTGAGGCATCCCTGCCCGGGCTCCAGGAGAGCATGGGAGATTCTGCGAGCGAGGCATCCCTGTTTGAGCTCCATGAGAGCATGGAAGATTCTGCGAGCGAGGCATCCCTGCCCGGGCTCCAGGAGAACATGGGAGATTCTGCAAGTGAGGCATCCCTGTTTAAGCTCCAAGAGAGCATGGAAGATTCTGCGAGTGAGGCATCCATGTTTAAGCTCCAGGAGAGCAATGAAGATTCTACGAGCGAGGCATCCCTGTTTGAGCTCCAGGAGAGCATGGAAGATAATGCGAGCGAGGCATCCCTGCCCGGGATCCAGGAGACCATGGGAGATTATGCGAGCGAGGCATCCCTGCCCGGGTTCCAGGAGAACATGGGAGATTCTGCGAGTGAGGCATCCCTGTTTAAGCTCCAAGAGAGCATGGAAGATTCTGCGAGCGAGGCATCCATGTTTAAGCTCCAGGAGAGCATGTGAGATTGTGCGAGCGAGGCATCCCTGCCCGGGCTCCAGGAGAGCATGGGAGATTCTGCGAGCAACACAGCCTGGCCAGGGCTCCAGGAGTGCATGTGAGATTCTGCTAGCGAGGTATTCCGGCCAGACAGGGGAACTGCAACCTCCGGAAGTCCCGATGAGGTTTTGAAAATGGGCCCAATGCCGGGACGCAGTTCCAGGAGGTCAGGTAAAATCTGCCGTTGCCCCCGCAAAAAGTGGCGCGCAGCAGCAATGCCGTGACGTCTGGGGGAATTCCTCAGGCAGATTCACAAATGGCAAAGAGGTGAGAGAGAGAGCCAGGAAGAGATCCGTGTGGACTAGGTGTCCCAGCCAGGGCTCCAGGACAGGCATGCAAGATTCAGCGAGCAACACAGCCTGGCCAGGGCTCCAGGAGAGCATGGGAGATTCTGCGAGCGAGTCATCCCTGTTTAAGCTCCAGGAGAGGAGCGAGGCATCCCTGCCTGGGCTCCAGGAGAGCATGGGAGATTGTGCGAGCGAGGCATCCCTGTTTGAGCTCCAGGAGAGCATGACAGATTCTGCGAGTGAGGCATCCTTGCCCGGGCACCAGGAGAGCATGGGAGATTCTGCAAGCAATGCAGCCTGGCCAAGGCTCCAGGAGGGCATGGGAGATTCTGCGAGCGAGGCATCCCTGTTTAAGCTCCAGGAGAGCATGGTAGATTCTGCGAGCAATGCAGCATGGCCAAGGCTCTAGTAGAGCATGGAAGATTGTGCAAGTGAGGCATCCCTGCCTTGGCTCCAGGAGAGCATGGGAGATTGTGCGAGTGAGGATTCCCTGCCCGGGTTCCAGGAGAGCATGGGAGATTGTGCGAGCGAGGCATCCCTCTTTAAGCTCCAAGAGAGCATGGAAGATTCTGCGAGCGAGGCATCCATGTTTAAGCTCCAGGAGAGCAATGAAGATTCTGCGAGCGAGGCGTCCCTGTTTGAGCTCCAGGAGAGCATGGAAGATTCTGCGAGCGAGGCATCCCTGCCCGGGATCCAGGAGACCATGGGAGATTGTGTGAGCGAGGCATCCCTGCCCGGGCTCCAGGAGAGCATGGGAGATTCTGCAAGCGAGGCATCCCTGTTTAAGCTCCAGGAGAGCATGGAAGATTCTGCGAGCGAGGCATCCCTGCCCGGGCTCCAGGAGTGCATGGGAGATTCTGTGAGCAAGGCATCCCTGTTTATGCTCCAAGAGAGCATGGAAGATTCTGCGAGTGAGGCATCCCTGTTTAAGCTCCAGGAGAGAATGGGAGATTCTGCGAGCGAGGCATCCCTGTTTAATCTCCAAGAGAGCATGGAAGATTCTGCGAGCGAGGCATCCCTGTTTGTGCTCCAGGAGAGCATGGAAGATTGTGCGGGCGTAGCATCCCTGCCCGGGCTCCAGGAGAACATTGGAGATTCTGCAAGTGAGGCATCCCTGTTTAAGCTCCAGGAGAGCATGGTAGATTCTGCAAGCAATGCAGCCTGGCCAAGGCTCCAGGAGAGCATGGGAGATTGGGCGAGCGAGGCATCACTGTTTGAGCTCCAGGAGAGCATGGGAGATTGTGCGAGCGAGGCATCCCTGTTTGAGCTCCAGGAGAGCATGGCAGATTCTGCGAGTGAGGCATCCCTGCCCTGGCTCCAGGAGGGCATGGGAGATTCTGTGAGTGAGGCATCACTGTTTGAGCTCCAGGAGAGCATGGAAGATTCTGCGAGCGAGGCGTCCCTGCCCGGGATCCAGGAGACCATGGGAGATTGTGCGAGCGAGGCATCCCTGCCCGGGCTCCAGGAGAACATGGGAGATTCTGCAAGTGAGGCATCCCTGTTTAAGCTCCAGGAGAGCATGGGAGATTGTGCGAGCGAGGCATCCCTGATTGAGCTCCAGGAGAGCATAGCAGATTCTGTGAGTGAGGCATCCCTGCACGGGATCCAGGAGAGCATGGGAGATTGTGCGAGCGAGGCATCCCTGTTTAAGCTCCATGAGAGCATGGAAGATTCTGCGAGTGAGGCATCCCTGCACGGGATCCAGGAGAGCATGGGAGATTCTGCAATCGAGGCATCCCTGCCCGGGCTCCAGGAGAGCATGGGAGATTCTGCAAGTGAGGCATCCCTGTTTAAGCTCCAGGACAGCATGGAAGATTCTGCAAGTGAGGCATCCCTGCCCGGGCTCCAGGAGAGCATGGTAGATTCTGCGAGCGAGGCATCCCTGTTTGAGCTCCATGAGAGCATGGAAGATTCTGCGAGCGAGGCATCCCTGCCCGGGCTCCAGGAGAACATGGGAGATTCTGCAAGTGAGGCATCCCTGTTTAAGCTCCAAGAGAGCATGGAAGATTCTGCGAGTGAGGCATCCATGTTTAAGCTCCAGGAGAGCAATGAAGATTCTACGAGCGAGGCATCCCTGTTTGAGCTCCAGGAGAGCATGGAAGATAATGCGAGCGAGGCATCCCTGCCCGGGATCCAGGAGACCATGGGAGATTATGCGAGCGAGGCATCCCTGCCCGGGTTCCAGGAGAACATGGGAGATTCTGCGAGTGAGGCATCCCTGTTTAAGCTCCAAGAGAGCATGGAAGATTCTGCGAGCGAGGCATCCATGTTTAAGCTCCAGGAGAGCATGTGAGATTGTGCGAGCGAGGCATCCCTGCCCGGGCTCCAGGAGAGCATGGGAGATTCTGCGAGCAACACAGCCTGGCCAGGGCTCCAGGAGTGCATGTGAGATTCTGCTAGCGAGGTATTCCGGCCAGACAGGGGAACTGCAACCTCCGGAAGTCCCGATGAGGTTTTGAAAATGGGCCCGATGCCGGGACGCAGTTCCAGGAGGTCGGGTAAAATCCGCCGTTGCCCCTGCAAAAAGTGGCGCGCAGCAGCAATGCCGTGACGTCTGGGGGAATTCCTCGGGCGGATTCACAAATGGCAAAGAGGTGAGAGAGAGAGCCAGGAAGAGATCCGTGTGGACTAGGTGTCCCAGCCAGGGCTCCAGGACAGGCATGCAAGATTCAGCGAGCAACACAGCCTGGCCAGGGCTCCAGGAGAGCATGGGAGATTCTGCAAGCGATGCATCCCTGTTTAAGCTCCAGAAGAGCATGGAAGATTCTGCGAATGAGACATGCCTGCCCGGGCTCCAGGAGACCATGGGAGATTGTGCGAGCGAGGAATCCCTGCCTTGGCTCCAGGAGAGCATGGGAGATTGTGCGAGCGAGGCGTCCCTGCCCGGGATCCAGGAGACCATGGGAGATTGTGCGAGCGAGGAATCCCTGCCTTGGCTCCAGGAGAACATGGGAGATTCTGCAAGTGAGGCATCCCTGTTTAAGCTATAGGAGAGCATGGTAGATTCTGCGAGCAATGCAGCATGGCCAAGGCTCTAGTAGAGCATGGAAGATTGTGCAAGTGAGGCATCCCTGCCTTGGCTCCAGGAGAGCATGGGAGATTGTGCGAGTGAGGCTTCCCTGCCCGGGTTCCAGGAGAGCATGGGAGATTGTGCGAGCGAGGCATCCCTCTTTAAGCTCCAAGAGAGCATGGAAGATTCTGCGAGCGAGGCATCCATGTTTAAGCTCCAGGAGAGCAATGAAGATTCTGCGAGCGAGGCGTCCCTGTTTGAGC
The DNA here is from genome assembly GCA_031769625.1 of Taudactylus pleione. Taxonomy (NCBI): domain Eukaryota; kingdom Metazoa; phylum Chordata; class Amphibia; order Anura; family Myobatrachidae; genus Taudactylus; species Taudactylus pleione. Next base: position 3,417,436 of record JAUIMM010000586.1, read on the forward strand.
TCCAGGAGAGCATGGAAGATTCTGCGAGCGAGGCATCCCTGCCCGGGCTCCAGGAGAGCATGGGAGATTCTGCAAGCGAGGCATCCCTGTTTAAGCTCCAGGAGAGCATGGAAGATTCTGCGAGCGAGGCATCCCTGCCCGGGCTCCAGGAGTGCATGGGAGATTCTGCGAGCGAGGCATCCCTGTTTAAGCTCCAGGAGAGCATGTGAGATTGTGCGAGCGAGGCATCCCTGCCCAGGCTCCAGGAGAGCATGGGAGATTGTGCGAGTGAGGCGTCCCCGTTTGAGCTCCAGGAGAGCATGACAGATTCTGCGAGTGAGGCATCCTTGCCCGGGCTCCAGGAGAGCATGGGAGATTCTGCGAGCAATGCAGCCTGGCCAAGGCTCCAGGAGAGCATGGAAGATTGTGCAAGTGAGGCATCCCTGCCTTGGCTCCTGGAGAGCATGGGAGATTGTGCGAGTGAGGCATCCCTGTTTAAGCTCCAGGAGAGCATGGGAGATTGTGCGAGCAAGGCGTCCCTGCCCGGGATCCAGGAGAGCATCTGAGGTTCTGTGAGCGAGGCATCACTGTTTGAGCTCCAAGAGAGCATGGAAGATTCTGCGAGCGAGGCATCCATGTTTAAGCTCCTGGAGAGAAATGTAGATTCTGCGAGCGAGGCGCCCCTGTTTGAGCTCCAGGAGAGCATGGAAGATTCTGCGAGCAATGCAGCCTGGCCAAGGCTCTAGTAGAGCATGGAAGATTGTGCAAGTGAGGCATCCCTGCCTTGGCTCCTGGAGAGCAATTGGAGATTGTGCGAGTGAGGCTTCCCTGCCCGGGTTCCAGGAGAGCATGGGAGATTCTGCAAGCGAGGCATCCCTGTCTGGGCTCCAGGAGAGCATGGGAGATTCTGCAAGTGAGGCATCCCTGTTTAAGCTCCAGGAGAGCATGGAAGATTCTGCGAGCGAGGCATCCCTGCCCGGGCTCCAGGAGAGCATGGGAGATTCTGCGAGCGAGGCATCCCTGTTTAAGCTCCAAGAGAGCATGGAAGATTCTGCGAGTGAGGCATCCCTGTTTGAGCTCCAGGAGAGCATGGAAGATAATGCGAGCGAGGCTTCCCTGCCCGGGATCCAGGAGACCATGGGAGATTGTGCGAGCAAGGCATCCCTGCCAAGGCTCCAGGAGAGCATGGGAGATTCTGCGAGCGAGGCATCCCTGTTTAAGCTCCAAGAGAGCATGGAAGATTCTGCGAGCGAGGCATCCCTGCCCGGGCTCCAGGAGAGCATGGGAGATTCTGCGAGCGAGGCATCCCTGTTTAAGCTCCAAGAGAGCATGGAAGATTCTGCGAGTGAGGCATCCCTGCACGGGATCCAGGAGAGCATGGGAGATTCTGCGAGTGAGGCATCCCTGTTTGAGCTCCAGGAGAGCATGGAAGATTCTGCGAGTGAGGCATCCCTGTTTGAGCTCCAGGAGAGCATGGAAGATTCTGCGAGCGAGGCGTCCCTGCCCGGGATCCAGGAGACCATGGGAGATTGTGCGAGCGAGGCATCCCTGCCCGGGCTCCAGGAGAACATGGGAGATTCTGCAAGTGAGGCATCCCTGTTTAAGCTCCAGGAGAGCATGGTAGATTCTGCGAGCAATGCAGCCTGGCCAAGGCTCTAGTAGAGCATAAAAGATTGTGCAAGTGAGGCATCCCTGCCTTGGCTCCTGGAGAGCAAATGGAGATTGTGCGAGTGAGGCTTCCCTGCCCGGGTTCCAGGAGAGCATGGGAGATTGAGCGAGCGAGGCGTCCCTGTTTGAGCTCCAGGAGAGCATGGAAGATTCTGCGAGCGAGGCATCCCTGCCCGGGATCCAGGAGACCATGGTAGATTGTGCGAGCGAGGCATCCCTGCCCGGGCTCCAGGAGAGCATGGGAGATTCTGCAAGTGAGGCATCCCTGTTTAAGCTCCAGGAGAGCATGGAAGATTCTGCGAGCGAGGCATCCCTGCCCGGGCTCCAGGAGAGCATGGGAGATTCTGCGAGCGAGGCATCCCTGTTTAAGCTCCAAGAGAGCATGGAAGATTCTGCGAGTGAGGCATCCCTGCACGGGATCCAGGAGAGCATGGGAGATTCTGCGAGCGAGGCATCCCTGTTTAAGCTCCAGGAGAGCATGTGAGATTGTGCGAGCGAGGCATCCCTGCCCCCGGGCTCCAGGAGAGCATGGGATATTCTGCGAGCAACACAGCCTGGCCAGGGCTCCAGGAGTGCATGTGAGATTCTGCTAGCGAGGTATTCCGGCCAGACAGGGGAACTGCAACCTCCGGAAGTCCCGATGAGGTTTTGAAAATGGGCCCAATGCCGGGACGCAGTTCCAGGAGGTCAGGTAAAATCTGCCGTTGCCCCCGCAAAAAGTGGCGCGCAGCAGCAATGCCGTGACGTCTGGGGGAATTCCTCGGGCAGATTCACAAATGGCAAAGAGGTGAGAGAGAGAGCCAGGAAGAGATCCGTGTGGACTAGGTGTCCCAGCCAGGGCTCCAGGACAGGCATGCAAGATTCAGCGAGCAACACAGCCTGGCCAGGGCTCCAGGAGAGCATGGGAGATTCTGCGAGCGAGTCATCCCTGTTTAAGCTCCAGGAGAGGAGCGAGGCATCCCTGCCTGGGCTCCAGGAGAGCATGGGAGATTGTGCGAGCGAGGCATCCCTGTTTGAGCTCCAGGAGAGCATGACAGATTCTGCGAGTGAGGCATCCTTGCCCGGGCACCAGGAGAGCATGGGAGATTCTGCAAGCAATGCAGCCTGGCCAAGGCTCCAGGAGGGCATGGGAGATTCTGCGAGCGAGGCATCCCTGTTTAAGCTCCAGGAGAGCATGGTAGATTCTGCGAGCAATGCAGCATGGCCAAGGCTCTAGTAGAGCATGGAAGATTGTGCAAGTGAGGCATCCCTGCCTTGGCTCCAGGAGAGCATGGGAGATTGTGCGAGTGAGGATTCCCTGCCCGGGTTCCAGGAGAGCATGGGAGATTGTGCGAGCGAGGCATCCCTCTTTAAGCTCCAAGAGAGCATGGAAGATTCTGCGAGCGAGGCATCCATGTTTAAGCTCCAGGAGAGCAATGAAGATTCTGCGAGCGAGGCGTCCCTGTTTGAGCTCCAGGAGAGCATGGAAGATTCTGCGAGCGAGGCATCCCTGCCCAGGATCCAGGAGACCATGGGAGATTGTGTGAGCGAGGCATCCCTGCCCGGGCTCCAGGAGAGCATGGGAGATTCTGCAAGCGAGGCATCCCTGTTTAAGCTCCAGGAGAGCATGGAAGATTCTGCGAGCGAGGCATCCCTGCCCGGGCTCCAGGAGAGCATGGGAGATTCTGTGAGCAAGGCATCCCTGTTTATGCTCCAAGAGAGCATGGAAGATTCTGCGAGTGAGGCATCCCTGTTTAAGCTCCAGGAGAGAATGGGAGATTCTGCGAGCGAGGCATCCCTGTTTAATCTCCAAGAGAGCATGGAAGATTCTGCGAGCGAGGCATCCCTGTTTGTGCTCCAGGAGAGCATGGAAGATTGTGCGGGCGTAGCATCCCTGCCCGGGCTCCAGGAGAACATTGGAGATTCTGCAAGTGAGGCATCCCTGTTTAAGCTCCAGGAGAGCATGGTAGATTCTGCAAGCAATGCAGCCTGGCCAAGGCTCCAGGAGAGCATGGGAGATTGGGCGAGCGAGGCATCACTGTTTGAGCTCCAGGAGAGCATGGGAGATTGTGCGAGCGAGGCATCCCTGTTTGAGCTCCAGGAGAGCATGGCAGATTCTGCGAGTGAGGCATCCCTGCCCTGGCTCCAGGAGGGCATGGGAGATTCTGTGAGTGAGGCATCACTGTTTGAGCTCCAGGAGAGCATGGAAGATTCTGCGAGCGAGGCGTCCCTGCCCGGGATCCAGGAGACCATGGGAGATTGTGCGAGCGAGGCATCCCTGCCCGGGCTCCAGGAGAACATGGGAGATTCTGCAAGTGAGGCATCCCTGTTTAAGCTCCAGGAGAGCATGGGAGATTGTGCGAGCGAGGCATCCCTGATTGAGCTCCAGGAGAGCATAGCAGATTCTGTGAGTGAGGCATCCCTGCACGGGATCCAGGAGAGCATGGGAGATTGTGCGAGCGAGGCATCCCTGTTTAAGCTCCATGAGAGCATGGAAGATTCTGCGAGTGAGGCATCCCTGCACGGGATCCAGGAGAGCATGGGAGATTCTGCAATCGAGGCATCCCTGCCCGGGCTCCAGGAGAGCATGGGAGATTCTGCAAGTGAGGCATCCCTGTTTAAGCTCCAGGACAGCATGGAAGATTCTGCAAGTGAGGCATCCCTGCCCGGGCTCCAGGAGAGCATGGGAGATTCTGCGAGCGAGGCATCCCTGTTTGAGCTCCATGAGAGCATGGAAGATTCTGCGAGCGAGGCATCCCTGCCCGGGCTCCAGGAGAACATGGGAGATTCTGCAAGTGAGGCATCCCTGTTTAAGCTCCAAGAGAGCATGGAAGATTCTGCGAGTGAGGCATCCATGTTTAAGCTCCAGGAGAGCAATGAAGATTCTACGAGCGAGGCATCCCTGTTTGAGCTCCAGGAGAGCATGGAAGATAATGCGAGCGAGGCATCCCTGCCCGGGATCCAGGAGACCATGGGAGATTATGCGAGCGAGGCATCCCTGCCCGGGTTCCAGGAGAACATGGGAGATTCTGCGAGTGAGGCATCCCTGTTTAAGCTCCAAGAGAGCATGGAAGATTCTGCGAGCGAGGCATCCATGTTTAAGCTCCAGGAGAGCATGTGAGATTGTGCGAGCGAGGCATCCCTGCCCGGGCTCCAGGAGAGCATGGGAGATTCTGCGAGCAACACAGCCTGGCCAGGGCTCCAGGAGTGCATGTGAGATTCTGCTAGCGAGGTATTCCGGCCAGACAGGGGAACTGCAACCTCCGGAAGTCCCGATGAGGTTTTGAAAATGGGCCCGATGCCGGGACGCAGTTCCAGGAGGTCGGGTAAAATCCGCCGTTGCCCCTGCAAAAAGTGGCGCGCAGCAGCAATGCCGTGACGTCTGGGGGAATTCCTCGGGCGGATTCACAAATGGCAAAGAGGTGAGAGAGAGAGCCAGGAAGAGATCCGTGTGGACTAGGTGTCCCAGCCAGGGCTCCAGGACAGGCATGCAAGATTCAGCGAGCAACACAGCCTGGCCAGGGCTCCAGGAGAGCATGGGAGATTCTGCAAGCGATGCATCCCTGTTTAAGCTCCAGAAGAGCATGGAAGATTCTGCGAATGAGGCATGCCTGCCCGGGCTCCAGGAGACCATGGGAGATTGTGCGAGCGAGGAATCCCTGCCTTGGCTCCAGGAGAGCATGGGAGATTGTGCGAGCGAGGCGTCCCTGCCCGGGATCCAGGAGACCATGGGAGATTGTGCGAGCGAGGAATCCCTGCCTTGGCTCCAGGAGAACATGGGAGATTCTGCAAGTGAGGCATCCCTGTTTAAGCTATAGGAGAGCATGGTAGATTCTGCGAGCAATGCAGCATGGCCAAGGCTCTAGTAGAGCATGGAAGATTGTGCAAGTGAGGCATCCCTGCCTTGGCTCCAGGAGAGCATGGGAGATTGTGCGAGTGAGGCTTCCCTGCCCGGGTTCCAGGAGAGCATGGGAGATTGTGCGAGCGAGGCATCCCTCTTTAAGCTCCAAGAGAGCATGGAAGATTCTGCGAGCGAGGCATCCATGTTTAAGCTCCAGGAGAGCAATGAAGATTCTGCGAGCGAGGCGTCCCTGTTTGAGCTCCAGGAGAGCATGGAAGATTCTGCGAGCGAGGCATCCCTGCCCGGGCTCCAGGAGAGCATGGGAGATTCTGCAAGCGAGGCATCCCTGTTTAAGCTCCAGGAGAGCATGGAAGATTCTGCGAGCGAGGCATCCCTGCCCGGGCTCCAGGAGTGCATGGGAGATTCTGCGAGCGAGGCATCCCTGTTTAAGCTCCAGGAGAGCATGTGAGATTGTGCGAGCGAGGCATCCCTGCCCGGGCTCCAGGAGAGCATGGGAGATTGTGCGAGTGAGGCGTCCCCGTTTGAGCTCCAGGAGAGCATGACAGATTCTGCGAGTGAGGCATCCTTGCCCGGGCTCCAGGAGAGCATGGGAGATTCTGCGAGCAATGCAGCCTGGCCAAGGCTCCAGGAGAGCATGGAAGATTGTGCAAGTGAGGCATCCCTGCCTTGGCTCCTGGAGAGCATGGGAGATTGTGCGAGTGAGGCATCCCTGTTTAAGCTCCAGGAGAGCATGGGAGATTGTGCGAGCAAGGCGTCCCTGCCCGGGATCCAGGAGAGCATCTGAGGTTCTGTGAGCGAGGCATCCCTGTTTGAGCTCCAAGAGAGCATGGAAGATTCTGCAAGCGAGGCATCCATGTTTAAGCTCCTGGAGAGAAATGTAGATTCTGCGAGCGAGGCGCCCCTGTTTGAGCTCCAGGAGAGCATGGAAGATTCTGCGAGCAATGCAGCCTGGCCAAGGCTCTAGTAGAGCATGGAAGATTGTGCAAGTGAGGCATCCCTGCCTTGGCTCCTGGAGAGCAATTGGAGATTGTGCGAGTGAGGCTTCCCTGCCCGGGTTCCAGGAGAGCATGGGAGATTGAGCGAGCGAGGCATCCCTGTCTGGGCTCCAGGAGAGCATGGGAGATTCTGCAAGCGAGGCATCCCTGTCTGGGCTCCAGGAGAGCATGGTAGATTCTGCAAGTGAGGCATCCCTGTTTAAGCTCCTGGAGAGCATGGAAGATTCTGCGAGCGAGGCATCCCTGCCCGGGCTCCAGGAGAGCATGGGAGATTCTGCGAGCGAGGCATCCCTGTTTAAGCTCCAAGAGAGCATGGAAGATTCTGCGAGTGAGGCATCCATGTTTAAGCTCCAGGAGAGCAATGAAGATTCTGCGAGCGAGGCATCCCTGTTTGAGCTCCAGGAGAGCATGGAAGATAATGCGAGCGAGGCTTCCCTGCCCGGGATCCAGGAGACCATGGGAGATTGTGCGAGCAAGGCATCCCTGCCAAGGCTCCAGGAGAGCATGGGAGATTCTGCGAGCGAGGCATCCCTGTTTAAGCTCCAAGAGAGCATGGAAGATTCTGCGAGCGAGGCATCCCTGCCCGGGCTCCAGGAGAGCATGGGAGATTCTGCGAGCGAGGCATCCCTGTTTAAGCTCCAAGAGAGCATGGAAGATTATGCGAGTGAGGCATCATTGCACGGGATCCAGGAGAGCATGGGAGATTCTGCGAGTGAGGCATCCCTGCCTGGGCTCAAGGAGAGCATGGAAGATAGTGCAAGTGAGGCATCCCTGCCTTGGCTCCAGGAGAGCATGGGAGATTGTGCGAGTGAGGCTTCCCTGCCCGGGTTCCAGGAGAGCATGGGAGATTGTGCGAGCGAGGCATCCCTGTTTAAGCTCCTAGAGAGCATGGAAGATTCTGCGAGCGAGGCATGCATGTTTAAGCTCCAGGAGAGCAATGAAGATTCTGCGAGCGAGGCATCCCTGTTTGAGCTCCAGGAGATCATGGAAGATAATGCGAGCGAGGCTTCCCTGCCTGGGATCCAGGAGACCATGGGAGATTGTGCGAATGAAGCATCCCTGCCCGGGCTCCAGGAGAACATGGGAGATTCTGCAAATGAGGCGTCCCTGCCCGGGATCCAGGAGAGCATGGGAGATTCTGCAAGCGAGGCATCCCTGTTTAAGCTCCAGGAGAGCATGGAAGATTCTGCGAGCGAGGCATCCCTGCCTGGGCTCCAGGAGAGCATGGGAGATTCTGCGAGCGAGGCATCCCTGTTTAAGCTCCAAGAGAGCATGGAAGATTCTGCGAGTGAGGCATCCCTGCCCGGGCTCCAGGAGAACATGGGAGATTCTGCAAGTGAGGCATCCCTGTTTAAGCTCCAGGAGAGCATGGTAGATTCTGCGAGCAATGCAGTATGGCCAAGGCTCCAGGAGAGCATGGAAGATTGTGCAAGTGAGGCATCCCTGCATTGGCTCCAGGAGAGCATGGGAGATTCTGCGAGCGAGGCGTCCCTGTTTGAGCTCCAGGAGAGCATGGAAGATTCTGCGAGCGAGGCATCCCTGCCCGGGATCCAGGAGACCATGGGAGATTGTGCGAGCGAGGCATCCCTGCCCGGGCTCCAGGAGAGCATGGGAGATTCTGCAAGCGAGGCATCCCTGTTTAAGCTCCAGGAGAGCATGGAAGATTCTGCGAGCGAGGCATCCCTGCCCGGGCTCCAGGAGAGCATGGGAGATTCTGCAAGTGAGGCATCCCTGTTTAAGCTCCAAGAGAGCATGGAAGATTCTGCGAGTGAGGCATCCCTGCACGGGATCCAGGAGAGCATGGGAGATTCTGCGAGCGAGGCATCCCTGTTTAAGCTCCAGTTGAGCATGTGAGATTGTGCGAGCGAGGCATCCCTGCCCGGGCTCCAGGAGAGCATGGGATATTCTGCGAGCAACACAGCCTGGCCAGGGCTCCAGGAGTGCATGTGAGATTCTGCTAGCGAGGTATTCTGGCCAGACAGGGGAACTGCAACCTCCGGAAGTCCCGATGAGGTTTTGAAAATGGGCCCAATGCCGGGACGCAGTTCCAGGAGGTCAGGTAAAATCTGCCGTTGCCCCCGCAAAAAGTGGCGCGCAGCAGCAATGCCGTGACGTCTGGGGGAATTCCTCGGGCAGATTCACAAATGGCAAAGAGGTGAGAGAGAGAGCCAGGAAGAGATCCGTGTGGACTAGGTGTCCCAGCCAGGGCTCCAGGACAGGCATGCAAGATTCAGCGAGCAACACAGCCTGGCCAGGGCTCCAGGAGAGCATGGGAGATTCTGCGAGCGAGTCTTCCCTGTTTAAGCTCCAGGAGAGGAGCGAGGCATCCCTGCCTGGGCTCCAGGAGAGCATGACAGATTCTGCGAGTGAGGCATCCTTGCCCGGGCTCCAGGAGAGCATGGGAGATTCTGCGAGCAATGCAGCCTGGCCAAGGCTCCAGGAGAGCATGGGAGAATCTGCGAGCAATGCAGCCTGGCCAAGGCTCCAGGAGGGCATGGGAGATTCTGCGAGCGAGGTATCCCTGTTTAAGCTCCAGGAGAGCATGGTAGATCCTGTGAGCAATGCAGCCTGACCAAGGCTCCAGGAGAGCATGGAAGATTGTGCAAGTGAGGCGTCCCTGCCCGGGCTCCAGGAGAGCATGGGAGATTGTGCGAGCGAGGCGTTCCTGCCCGGGATCCAGGAGAGCATATGAGGTTCTGTGAGCGAGGCATCCATGTTTAAGCTGCAGGAGAGCATGGAAGATTCTGCGAGTGAAGCATCCCTGTTTAAGCTCCAGGAGAGCATGGAAGATTCTGCGAGCGAGGCATCCCTGCCCGGGCTCCAGGAGAGCATGGGAGATTCTGCGAGCGAGGCATCCCTGTTTAAGCTCCAAGAGAGCATGGAAGATTCTGCGAGCGAGGCATCCATGTTTAAGCTCCAGGAGAGCATGGAAGATTCTGCGAGCGAGTCATCCCTGTTTAAGCTCCAGGAGAGGAGCGAGGCATCCCTGCCTGGGCTCCAGGAGAGCATGGGAGATTGTGCGAGCGAGGCATCCCTGTTTGAGCTCCAGGAGAGCATGACAGTTTCTGCGAGTGAGGCATCCTTGCCCGGGCACCAGGAGAGCATGGGAGATTCTGCGAGCAATGCAGCCTGGACAAGGCTCCAGGAGGGCATGGGAGATTCTGCGAGTGAGGCATCCCTGTTTAAGCTCCAGGAGAGCATGGTAGATTCTGCGAGCAATGCAGCCTGGCCAAGGCTCTAGTAGAGGATGGAAGATTGTGCAAGTGAGGCATCCCTGCCTTGGCTCCAGGAGAGCAAATGGAAATTGTGCGAGTGAGGCTTCCCTGCCCGGGTTCCAGGAGAGCATGGGAGATTGAGCGAGCGAGGCATCCCTGTCTGGGCTCCAGGAGAGCATGGGAGATTCTGCAAGCGAGGCATCCCTGCCCTGGCTCCAGGAGGGCATGGGAGATTCTGTGAGTGAGGCATCACTGTTTGAGCTCCAGGAGAGCATGGAAGATTCTGCGGCGAGGCATCCCTGTTTGAGCTTCAGGAGAGCATGGAAGATTCTGCGAGCGAGGCGTCCCTGCCCGGGATCCAGGAGACCATGGGAGATTGTGCGAGCGAGGCATCCCTGCCCGGGCTCCAGGAGAACATGGGAGATTCTGCAAGTGAGGCATCCCTGTTTAAGCTCCAGGAGAGCATGGGAGATTGTGCGAGCGAGGCATCCCTGATTGAGCTCCAGGAGAGCATAGCAGATTCTGTGAGTGAGGCATCCCTGCCCGGGATCCAGGAGACCATGGGAGATTCTGCAATCGAGGCATCCCTGCCCGGGCTCCAGGAGAGCATGGGAGATTCTGCAAGCGAGGCATCCCTGTTTAAGCTCCAGGACAGCATGGAAGATTCTGCAAGTGAGGCATCCCTGCCCGGTCTCCAGGAGAGCATGGGAGATTCTGCGAGCGAGGCGTCCCTGCCCGGGATCCAGGAGACCATGGGAGATTGTGCAAGCGAGGCATCCCTGACCGGGCTCCAGGAGAGCATGGGAGATTCTGCGAGCGAGGCATCCCTGTTTAAGCTCCAAGAGAGCATGGAAGATTCTGCGAGTGAGGCATCCCTGTTTGAGCTCCAGGAGAGCATGGAAGATTCTGCGAGCGAGGCGTCCCTGCCCGGGATCCAGGAGACCATGGGAGATTGTGCGAGCGAGGCATCCCTGCCCGGGCTCCAGGAGAACATGGGAGATTCTGCAAGTGAGCTTCCCTGTTTAAGCTCCAGGAGAGCATGGTAGATTCTGCGAGCAATGCAGCCTGGCCAAGGCTCTAGTAGAGCATAAAAGATTGTGCAAGTGAGGCATCCCTGCCTTGGCTCCTGGAGAGCAAATGGAGATTGTGCGAGTGAGGCTTCCCTGCCCGGGTTCCAGGAGACCATGGGAGATTGTGCGAGCGAGGCATCCCTGCCCGGGCTCCAGGAGAGCATGGGAGATTCTGCAAGTGAGGCATCCCTGTTTAAGCTCCAGGAGAGCATGGAAGATTCTGCGAGCGAGGCATCCCTGCCCGGGCTCCAGGAGAGCATGGGAGATTCTGCGAGCGAGGCATCCCTGTTTAAGCTCCAAGAGAGCATGGAAGATTCTGCGAGTGAGGCATCCCTGCACGGGATCCAGGAGAGCATGGGAGATTCTGCGAGCGAGGCATCCCTGTTTAAGCTCCAGGAGAGCATGTGAGATTGTGCGAGCGAGGCATCCCTGCCCCCGGGCTCCAGGAGAGCATGGGATATTCTGCGAGCAACACAGCCTGGCCAGGGCTCCAGGAGTGCATGTGAGATTCTGCTAGCGAGGTATTCCGGCCAGACAGGGGAACTGCAACCTCCGGAAGTCCCGATGAGGTTTTGAAAATGGGCCCAATGCCGGGACGCAGTTCCAGGAGGTCAGGTAAAATCTGCCGTTGCCCCCGCAAAAAGTGGCGCGCAGCAGCAATGCCGTGACGTCTGGGGGAATTCCTCGGGCAGATTCACAAATGGCAAAGAGGTGAGAGAGAGAGCCAGGAAGAGATCCGTGTGGACTAGGTGTCCCAGCCAGGGCTCCAGGACAGGCATGCAAGATTCAGCGAGCAACACAGCCTGGCCAGGGCTCCAGGAGAGCATGGGAGATTCTGCGAGCGAGTCATCCCTGTTTAAGCTCCAGGAGAGGAGCGAGGCATCCCTGCCTGGGCTCCAGGAGAGCATGGGAGATTGTGCGAGCGAGGCATCCCTGTTTGAGCTCCAGGAGAGCATGACAGATTCTGCGAGTGAGGCATCCTTGCCCGGGCACCAGGAGAGCATGGGAGATTCTGCGAGCAATGCAGCCTGGCCAAGGCTCCAGGAGGGCATGGGAGATTCTGCGAGCGAGGCATCCCTGTTTAAGCTCCAGGAGAGCATGGTAGATTCTGCGAGCAATGCAGCCTGGCCAAGGCTCTAGTAGAGCATGGAAGATTGTGCAAGTGAGGCATCCCTGCCTTGGCTCCAGGAGAGCAAATGGAAATTGTGCGAGTGAGGCTTCCCTGCCCGGGTTCCAGGAGAGCATGGGAGATTGAGCGAGCGAGGCATCCCTGTCTGGGCTCCAGGAGAGCATGGGAGATTCTGCAAGCGAGGCATCCCTGTCTGGGCTCCAGGAGAGCATGGGAGATTCTGCAAGCGAGGCATCCCTGTTTAAGCTCCAAGAGAGCATGGAAGATTCTGCGAGCGAGGCATCCCTGCCCGGGCTCCAGGAGAGCATGGAAGATTCTGCGAGCGAGGCATCCCTGTTTGTGCTCCAGGAGAGCATGGAAGATTGTGCGGGCGTAGCATCCCTGCCCGGGCTCCAGGAGAACATTGGAGATTCTGCAAGTGAGGCATCCCTGTTTAAGCTCCAGGAGAGCATGGTAGATTCTGCAAGCAATGCAGCCTGGCCAAGGCTCCAGGAGAGCATGGGAGATTGGGCGAGCGAGGCATCACTGTTTGAGCTCCAGGAGAGCATGGGAGATTGTGCGAGTGAGGCTTCCCTGCCCGGGTTCCAGGAGAGCATGGGAGATTGTGCGAGCGAGGCATCCCTGTTTGAGCTCCAGGAGAGCATGGCAGATTCTGCGAGTGAGGCATCCTTCCCCTGGCTCCAGGAGGGCATGGGAGATTCTGTGAGTGAGGCATCACTGTTTGAGCTCCAGGAGAGCATGGAAGATTCTGCGAGCGAGGCGTCCCTGCCCGGGATCCAGGAGACCATGGGAGATTGTGCGAGCGAGGCATCCCTGCCCGGGCTCCAGGAGAACATGGGAGATTCTGCAAGTGAGGCATCCCTGTTTAAGCTCCAGGAGAGCATGGGAGATTGTGCGAGCGAGGCATCCCTGATTGAGCTCCAGGAGAGCATAGCAGATTCTGTGAGTGAGGCATCCCTGCACGGGATCCAGGAGAGCATGGGAGATTGTGCGAGCGAGGCATCCCTGTTTAAGCTCCATGAGAGCATGGAAGATTCTGCGAGTGAGGCATCCCTGCACGGGATCCAGGAGAGCATGGGAGATTCTGCAATCGAGGCATCCCTGCCCGGGCTCCAGGAGAGCATGGGAGATTCTGCAAGCGAGGCATCCCTGTTTAAGCTCCAGGACAGCATGGAAGATTCTGCAAGTGAGGCATCCCTGCCCGGGCTCCAGGAGAGCATGGGAGATTCTGCGAGCGAGGCATCCCTGTTTGAGCTCCATGAGAGCATGGAAGATTCTGCGAGCGAGGCATCCCTGCCCGGGCTCCAGGAGAACATGGGAGATTCTGCAAGTGAGGCATCCCTGTTTAAGCTCCAGGAGAGCAATGAAGATTCTACGAGCGAGGCATCCCTGTTTGAGCTCCAGGAGAGCATGGAAGATAATGCGAGCGAGGCATCCCTGCCCGGGATCCAGGAGACCATGGGAGATTATGCGAGCGAGGCATCCCTGCCCGGGTTCCAGGAGAACATGGGAGATTCAGCGAGTGAGGCATCCCTGTTTAAGCTCCAAGAGAGCATGGAAGATTCTGCGAGCGAGGCATCCATGTTTAAGCTCCAGGAGAGCATGTGAGATTGTGCGAGCGAGGCATCCCTGCCCGGGCTCCAGGAGAGCATGGGAGATTCTGCGAGCAACACAGCCTGGCCAGGGCTCCAGGAGTGCATGTGAGATTCTGCTAGCGAGGTATTCCGGCCAGACAGGGGAACTGCAACCTCCGGAAGTCCCGATGAGGTTTTGAAAATGGGCCCGATGCCGGGACGCAGTTCCAGGAGGTCGGGTAAAATCCGCCGTTGCCCCCGCAAAAAGTGGCGCGCAGCATCAATGCAGTGACGTCTGGGGGAATTCCTCGGGCGGATTCACAAATGGCAAAGAGGTGAGAGAGAGAGCCAGGAAGAGATCCGTGTGGACTAGGTGTCCCAGCCAGGGCTCCAGGACAGGCATGCAAGATTCAGCGAGCAACACAGCCTGGCCAGGGCTCCAGGAGAGCATGGGAGATTCTGCAAGCGATGCATCCCTGTTTAAGCTCCAGAAGAGCATGGAAGATTCTGCGAATGAGGCATGCCTGCCCGGGCTCCAGGAGAACATGGGAGATTCTGCAAGTGAGGCATCCCTGTTTAAGCTCCAGGAGAGCAATGAAGATTCTGCGAGCGAGGCATCCCTGTTTGAGCTCCAGGAGAGCATGGAAGATTCTGCGAGCGAGGCGTCCCTGGCCGGGATCCAGGAGACCATGGGAGATTGTGCGAGCGAGGAATCCCTGCCTTGGCTCCAGGAGAGCATGGGAGATTGTGCGAGCGAGGCGTCCCTGCCCGGGATCCAGGAGACCATGGGAGATTGTGCGAGCGAGGAATCCCTGCCTTGGCTCCAGGAGAACATGGGAGATTCTGCAAGTGAGGCATCCCTGTTTAAGCTATAGGAGAGCATGGTAGATTCTGCGAGCAATGCAGCATGGCCAAGGCTCTAGTAGAGCATGGAAGATTGTGCAAGTGAGGCATCCCTGCCTTGGCTCCAGGAGAGCATGGGAGATTGTGCGAGTGAGGATTCCCTGCCCGGGTTCCAGGAGAGCATGGGAGATTGTGCGAGCGAGGCATCCCTCTTTAAGCTCCAAGAGAGCATGGAAGATTCTGCGAGCGAGGCATCCATGTTTAAGCTCCAGGAGAGCAATGAAGATTCTGCGAGCGAGGCGTCCCTGTTTGAGCTCCAGGAGAGCATGGAAGATTCTGCGAGCGAGGCATCCCTGCCCGGGATCCAGGAGACCATGGGAGATTGTGTGAGCGAGGCATCCCTGCCCGGGCTCCAGGAGAGCATGGGAGATTCTGCAAGCGAGGCATCCCTGTTTAAGCTCCAGGAGAGCATGGAAGATTCTGCGAGTGAGGCATCCCTGCCCGGGCTCCAGGAGTGCATGGGAGATTCTGTGAGCAAGGCATCCCTGTTTATGCTCCAAGAGAGCATGGAAGATTCTGCGAGTGAGGCATCCCTGTTTAAGCTCCAGGAGAGAATGGGAGATTCTGCGAGCGAGGCATCCCTGTTTAATCTCCAAGAGAGCATGGAAGATTCTGCGAGCGAGGCATCCCTGTTTGTGCTCCAGGAGAGCATGGAAGATTGTGCGGGCGTAGCATCCCTGCCCGGGCTCCAGGAGAACATTGGAGATTCTGCAAGTGAGGCATCCCTGTTTAAGCTCCAGGAGAGCATGGTAGATTCTGCAAGCAATGCAGCCTGGCCAAGGCTCCAGGAGAGCATGGGAGATTGGGCGAGCGAGGCATCACTGTTTGAGCTCCAGGAGAGCATGGGAGATTGTGCGAGTGAGGCTTCCCTGCCCGGGTTCCAGGAGAGCATGGGAGATTGTGCGAGCGAGGCATCCCTGTTTGAGCTCCAGGAGAGCATGGCAGATTCTGCGAGTGAGGCATCCCTGCCCTGGCTCCAGGAGGGCATGGGAGATTCTGTGAGTGAGGCATCACTGTTTGAGCTCCAGGAGAGCATGGAAGATTCTGCGAGCGAGGCGTCCCTGCCCGGGATCCAGGAGACCATGGGAGATTGTGCGAGCGAGGCATCCCTGCCCGGGCTCCAGGAGAACATGGGAGATTCTGCAAGTGAGGCATCCCTGTTTAAGCTCCAGGAGAGCATGGGAGATTGTGCGAGCGAGGCATCCCTGATTGAGCTCCAGGAGAGCATAGCAGATTCTGTGAGTGAGGCATCCCTGCACGGGATCCAGGAGAGCATGGGAGATTGTGCGAGCGAGGCATCCCTGTTTAAGCTCCATGAGAGCATGGAAGATTCTGCGAGTGAGGCATCCCTGCACGGGATCCAGGAGAGCATGGGAGATTCTGCAATCGAGGCATCCCTGCCCGGGCTCCAGGAGAGCATGGGAGATTCTGCAAGCGAGGCATCCCTGTTTAAGCTCCAGGACAGCATGGAAGATTCTGCAAGTGAGGCATCCCTGCCCGGGCTCCAGGAGAGCATGGGAGATTCTGCGAGTGAGGCATCCCTGTTTGAGCTCCATGAGAGCATGGAAGATTCTGCGAGCAAAGCATCCCTGCCCGGGCTCCAGGAGAACATGGGAGATTCTGCAAGTGAGGCATCCCTGTTTAAGCTCCAAGAGAGCATGGAAGATTCTGCGAGTGAGGCATCCATGTTTAAGCTCCAGGAGAGCAATGAAGATTCTACGAGCGAGGCATCCCTGTTTGAGCTCCAGGAGAGCATGGAAGATAATGCGAGCGAGGCATCCCTGCCCGGGATCCAGGAGACCATGGGAGATTATGCGAGCGAGGCATCCCTGCCCGGGTTCCAGGAGAACATGGGAGATTCTGCGAGTGAGGCATCCCTGTTTAAGCTCCAAGAGAGCATGGAAGATTCTGCGAGCGAGGCATCCATGTTTAAGCTCCAGGAGAGCATGTGAGATTGTGCGAGCGAGGCATCCCTGCCCGGGCTCCAGGAGAGCATGGGAGATTCTGCGAGCAACACAGCCTGGCCAGGGCTCCAGGAGTGCATGTGAGATTCTGCTAGCGAGGTATTCCGGCCAGACAGGGGAACTGCAACCTCCGGAAGTCCCGATGAGGTTTTGAAAATGGGCCCGATGCCGGGACGCAGTTCCAGGAGGTCGGGTAAAATCCGCCGTTGCCCCCGCAAAAAGTGGCGCGCAGCAGCAATGCCGTGACGTCTGGGGGAATTCCTCGGGCGGATTCACAAATGGCAAAGAGGTGAGAGAGAGAGCCAGGAAGAGATCCGTGTGGACTAGGTGTCCCAGCCAGGGCTCCAGGACAGGCATGCAAGATTCAGCGAGCAACACAGCCTGGCCAGGGCTCCAGGAGAGCATGGGAGATTCTGCAAGCGATGCATCCCTGTTTAAGCTCCAGAAGAGCATGGAAGATTCTGCGAATGAGGCATGCCTGCCCGGGCTCCAGGAGACCATGGGAGATTGTGCGAGCGAGGAATCCCTGCCTTGGCTCCAGGAGAGCATGGGAGATTGTGCGAGCGAGGCGTCCCTGCCCGGGATCCAGGAGACCATGGGAGATTGTGCGAGCGAGGAATCCCTGCCTTGGCTCCAGGAGAACATGGGAGATTCTGCAAGTGAGGCATCCCTGTTTAAGCTATAGGAGAGCATGGTAGATTCTGCGAGCAATGCAGCATGGCCAAGGCTCTAGTAGAGCATGGAAGATTGTGCAAGTGAGGCATCCCTGCCTTGGCTCCAGGAGAGCATGGGAGATTGTGCGAGTGAGGCTTCCCTGCCCGGGTTCCAGGAGAGCATGGGAGATTGTGCGAGCGAGGCATCCCTCTTTAAGCTCCAAGAGAGCATGGAAGATTCTGCGAGCGAGGCATCCATGTTTAAGCTCCAGGAGAGCAATGAAGATTCTGCGAGCGAGGCGTCCCTGTTTGAGCTCCAGGAGAGCATGGAAGATTCTGCGAGCGAGGCATCCCTGCCCGGGATCCAGGAGACCATGGGAGATTGTGTGAGCGAGGCATCCCTGCCCGGGCTCCAGGAGAGCATGGGAGATTCTGCGAGCGAGGCATCCCTGTTTAAGCTCCAGGAGAGCATGTGAGATTGTGCGAGCGAGGCATCCCTGCCCGGGCTCCAGGAGAGCATGGGAGATTGTGCGAGTGAGGCGTCCCCGTTTGAGCTCCAGGAGAGTATGACAGATTCTGCGAGTGAGGCATCCTTGCCCGGGCTCCAGGAGAGCATGGGAGATTCTGCGAGCAATGCAGCCTGGCCAAGGCTCCAGGAGAGCATGGAAGATTGTGTGAGCGTGGCATCCCTGCCCGGGCTCCAGGAGAGCATGGGAGATTCTGCAAGCGAGGCATCCCTGTTTAAGCTCCAGGAGAGCATGGTAGATCCTGCGAGCAATGCAGCCTGACCAAGGCTCCTGGAGAGCATGGAAGATTGTGCAAGTGAGGCGTCCCTGCCCGGGCTCCAGGAGAGCATGGGAGATTCTGCAAGCGAGGCATCCCTGTTTAAGCTCCAGGAGAGCATGGAAGATTCTGCGAGCGAGGCATCCCTGCCCGGGCTCCAGGAGTGCATGGGAGATTCTGTGAGCAAGGCATCCCTGTTTATGCTCCAAGAGAGCATGGAAGATTCTGCGAGTGAGGCATCCCTGCACGGGATCCAGGAGAGAATGGGAGATTCTGCGAGCGAGGCATCCCTGTTTAAGCTCCAGGAGAGCATGTGAGATTGTGCGAGCGAGGCATCCCTGCCCGGGCTCCAGGAGAGCATGGGAGATTGTGCGAGTGAGGCGTCCCCGTTTGAGCTCCAGGAGAGCATGACAGATTCTGCGAGTGAGGCATCCTTGCCCGGGCTCCAGGAGAGCATGGGAGATTCTGCGAGCAATGCAGCCTGGCCAAGGCTCCAGGAGAGCATGGAAGATTGTGCAAGTGAGGCATCCCTGTTTAAGCTCCAGGAGAGCATGGGAGATTGTGCGAGCAAGGCGTCCCTGCCCGGGATCCAGGAGAGCATCTGAGGTTCTGTGAGCGAGGCATCCCTGTTTGAGCTCCAAGAGAGCATGGAAGATTCTGCGAGCGAGGCATCCATGTTTAAGCTCCTGGAGAGCAATGTAGATTCTGCGAGCGAGGCGCCCCTTTTTGAGCTCCAGGAGAGCATGGAAGATAATGCGAGTGAGGCATCCCTGCCCGGGATCCAGGAGACCATGGGAGATTCTGCAAGCGAGGCATCCCTGCCCGGGATCCAGGAGAGCATGGGAGATTCTGCGAGCGAGGCATCCCTGTTTAAGCTCCAAGAGAGCATGGAAGATTCTGCGAGCGAGGCATCCCTGCCCGGGCTCCAGGAGAGCATGGGAGATTCTGCGAGCGAGGCATCCCTGTTTAAGCTCCAAGAGAGCATGGAAGATTCTGTGAGTGAGGCATCCCTGCACGGGATCCAGGAGAGCATGGGAGATTCTGCGAGTGAGGCATCCCTGCCTGGGCTCAAGGAGAGCATGGAAGATAGTGCAAGTGAGGCATCCCTGCCTTGGCTCCAGGAGAGCATGGGAGATTGTGCAAGTGAGGCGTCCCTGTTTAAGCTATAGGAGAGCATGGTAGATTCTGCGAGCAATGCAGCATGGCCAAGGCTCTAGTAGAGCATGGAAGATTGTGCAAGTGAGGCATCCCTGCCTTGGCTCCAGGAGAGCATGGGAGATTGTGCCAGTGAGGCTTCCCTGCCCGGGCTCCAGGAGAGCATGGGAGATTCTGCGAGCGAGGCATCCCTGTTTAAGCTCCAAGAGAGCATGGAAGATTCTGCGAGCGAGGCATCCCTGTTTGAGCTCCAGGAGAGCATGGGAGATTGTGCGAGTGAGGCTTCCCTGCCCGGGTTCCAGGAGAGCATGGGAGATTGTGCGAGCGAGGCATCCCTGTTTGAGCTCCAGGAGAGCATGGCAGATTCTGCGAGTGAGGCATCCCTGCCCGGGTTCCAGGAGAGCATGGGAGATTGAGCGAGCGAGGCATCCCTGTCTGGGCTCCAGGAGAGCATGGGAGATTCTGCAAGCGAGGCATCCCTTTCTGTGCTCCAGGAGAGCATGGGAGATTCTGCAAGCGAGGCATCCCTGTCTGGGCTCCAGGAGAGCATGGGAGATTCTGCAAGCGAGGCATCCCTGTTTAAGCTCCAGGAGAGCATGGAAGATTCTGCGAGCGAGGCATCCCTGCCCGGGCTCCAGGAGAGCATGGGAGATTCTGCGAGCGAGGCATCCCTGTTTAAGCTCCAAGAGAGCATGGAAGATTCTGCGAGTGAGGCATCCATGTTTAAGCTCCAGGAGAGCAATGAAGATTCTGCGAGCGAGGCATCCCTGTTTGAGCTCCAGGAGAGCATGGAAGATAATGCGAGCGAGGCTTCCCTGCCCGGGATCCAGGAGACCATGGGAGATTGTGCGAGCAAGGCATCCCTGCCAAGGCTCCAGGAGAGCATGGGAGATTCTGCGAGCGAGGCATCCCTGTTTAAGCTCCAGGAGAGCAATGAAGATTCTGCGAGCGAGGCATCCCTGTTTGAGCTCCAGGAGAGCATGGAAGATTCTGCGAGCGAGGCGTCCCTGGCCGGGATCCAGGAGACCATGGGAGATTGTGCGAGCGAGGAATCTCTGCCTTGGCTCCAGGAGAGCATGGGAGATTGTGCGAGCGAGGCGTCCCTGCCCGGGATCCAGGAGACCATGGGAGATTGTGCGAGCGAGGAATCCCTGCCTTGGCTCCAGGAGAACATGGGAGATTCTGCAAGTGAGGCATCCCTGTTTAAGCTATAGGAGAGCATGGTAGATTCTGCGAGCAAATGCAGCATGGCCAAGGCTCTAGTAGAGCATGGAAGATTGTGCAAGTGAGGCATCCCTGCCTTGGCTCCAGGAGAGCATGGGAGATTGTGCGAGTGAGGATTCCCTGCCCGGGTTCCAGGAGAGCATGGGAGATTGTGCGAGCGAGGCATCCCTCTTTAAGCTCCAAGAGAGCATGGAAGATTCTGCGAGCGAGGCATCCATGTTTAAGCTCCAGGAGAGCAATGAAGATTCTGCGAGCGAGGCGTCCCTGTTTGAGCTCCAGGAGAGCATGGAAGATTCTGCGAGCGAGGCATCCCTGCCCGGGATCCAGGAGACCATGGGAGATTGTGTGAGCGAGGCATCCCTGCCCGGGCTCCAGGAGAGCATGGGAGATTCTGCAAGCGAGGCATCCCTGTTTAAGCTCCAGGAGAGCATGGAAGATTCTG
Source organism: Taudactylus pleione (assembly GCA_031769625.1). Lineage (NCBI taxonomy): Eukaryota > Metazoa > Chordata > Amphibia > Anura > Myobatrachidae > Taudactylus > Taudactylus pleione. The sequence goes on from JAUIMM010000586.1 coordinate 3,438,031, forward strand.
CGAGCGAGGCATCCCTGCCCGGGCTCCAGGAGTGCATGGGAGATTCTGTGAGCAAGGCATCCCTGTTTATGCTCCAAGAGAGCATGGAAGATTCTGCGAGTGAGGCATCCCTGTTTAAGCTCCAGGAGAGAATGGGAGATTCTGCGAGCGAGGCATCCCTGTTTAATCTCCAAGAGAGCATGGAAGATTCTGCGAGCGAGGCATCCCTGTTTGTGCTCCAGGAGAGCATGGAAGATTGTGCGGGCGTAGCATCCCTGCCCGGGCTCCAGGAGAACATTGGAGATTCTGCAAGTGAGGCATCCCTGTTTAAGCTCCAGGAGAGCATGGTAGATTCTGCAAGCAATGCAGCCTGGCCAAGGCTCCAGGAGAGCATGGGAGATTGGGCGAGCGAGGCATCACTGTTTGAGCTCCAGGAGAGCATGGGAGATTGTGCGAGTGAGGCTTCCCTGCCCGGGTTCCAGGAGAGCATGGGAGATTGTGCGAGCGAGGCATCCCTGTTTGAGCTCCAGGAGAGCATGGCAGATTCTGCGAGTGAGGCATCCCTGCTCTGGCTCCAGGAGGGCATGGGAGATTCTGTGAGTGAGGCATCACTGTTTGAGCTCCAGGAGAGCATGGAAGATTCTGCGAGCGAGGCGTCCCTGCCCGGGATCCAGGAGACCATGGGAGATTGTGCGAGCGAGGCATCCCTGCCCGGGCTCCAGGAGAACATGGGAGATTCTGCAAGTGAGGCATCCCTGTTTAAGCTCCAGGAGAGCATGGGAGATTGTGCGAGCGAGGCATCCCTGATTGAGCTCCAGGAGAGCATAGCAGATTCTGTGAGTGAGGCATCCCTGCACGGGATCCAGGAGAGCATGGGAGATTGTGCGAGCGAGGCATCCCTGTTTAAGCTCCATGAGAGCATGGAAGATTCTGCGAGTGAGGCATCCCTGCACGGGATCCAGGAGAGCATGGGAGATTCTGCAATCGAGGCATCCCTGCCCGGGCTCCAGGAGAGCATGGGAGATTCTGCAAGCGAGGCATCCCTGTTTAAGCTCCAGGACAGCATGGAAGATTCTGCAAGTGAGGCATCCCTGCCCGGGCTCCAGGAGAGCATGGGAGATTCTGCGAGTGAGGCATCCCTGTTTGAGCTCCATGAGAGCATGGAAGATTCTGCGAGCAAAGCATCCCTGCCCGGGCTCCAGGAGAACATGGGAGATTCTGCAAGTGAGGCATCCCTGTTTAAGCTCCAAGAGAGCATGGAAGATTCTGCGAGTGAGGCATCCATGTTTAAGCTCCAGGAGAGCAATTTAGATTCTACGAGCGAGGCATCCCTGTTTGAGCTCCAGGAGAGCATGGAAGATAATGCGAGCGAGGCATCCCTGCCCGGGATCCAGGAGACCATGGGAGATTATGCGAGCGAGGCATCCCTGCCCGGATTCCAGGAGAACATGGGAGATTCTGCGAGTGAGGCATCCCTGTTTAAGCTCCAAGAGAGCATGGAAGATTCTGCGAGCGAGGCATCCATGTTTAAGCTCCAGGAGAGCATGTGAGATTGTGCGAGCGAGGCATCCCTGCCCGGGCTCCAGGAGAGCATGGGAGATTCTGCGAGCAACACAGCCTGGCCAGGGCTCCAGGAGTGCATGTGAGATTCTGCTAGCGAGGTATTCCGGCCAGACAGGGGAACTGCAACCTCCGGAAGTCCCGATGAGGTTTTGAAAATGGGCCCGATGCCGGGACGCAGTTCCAGGAGGTCGGGTAAAATCCGCCGTTGCCCCCGCAAAAAGTGGCGCGCAGCAGCAATGCCGTGACGTCTGGGGGAATTCCTCGGGCGGATTCACAAATGGCAAAGAGGTGAGAGAGAGAGCCAGGAAGAGATCCGTGTGGACTAGGTGTCCCAGCCAGGGCTCCAGGACAGGCATGCAAGATTCAGCGAGCAACACAGCCTGGCCAGGGCTCCAGGAGAGCATGGGAGATTCTGCAAGCGATGCATCCCTGTTTAAGCTCCAGAAGAGCATGGAAGATTCTGCGAATGAGGCATGCCTGCCCGGGCTCCAGGAGACCATGGGAGATTGTGCGAGCGAGGAATCCCTGCCTTGGCTCCAGGAGAGCATGGGAGATTGTGCGAGCGAGGCGTCCCTGCCCGGGATCCAGGAGACCATGGGAGATTGTGCGAGCGAGGAATCCCTGCCTTGGCTCCAGGAGAACATGGGAGATTCTGCAAGTGAGGCATCCCTGTTTAAGCTATAGGAGAGCATGGTAGATTCTGCGAGCAATGCAGCATGGCCAAGGCTCTAGTAGAGCATGGAAGATTGTGCAAGTGAGGCATCCCTGCCTTGGCTCCAGGAGAGCATGGGAGATTGTGCGAGTGAGGCTTCCCTGCCCGGGTTCCAGGAGAGCATGGGAGATTGTGCGAGCGAGGCATCCCTCTTTAAGCTCCAAGAGAGCATGGAAGATTCTGCGAGCGAGGCATCCATGTTTAAGCTCCAGGAGAGCAATGAAGATTCTGCGAGCGAGGCGTCCCTGTTTGAGCTCCAGGAGAGCATGGAAGATTCTGCGAGCGAGGCATCCCTGCCCGGGATCCAGGAGACCATGGGAGATTGTGTGAGCGAGGCATCCCTGCCCGGGCTCCAGGAGAGCATGGGAGATTCTGCGAGCGAGGCATCCCTGTTTAAGCTCCAGGAGAGCATGTGAGATTGTGCGAGCGAGGCATCCCTGCCCGGGCTCCAGGAGAGCATGGGAGATTGTGCGAGTGAGGCGTCCCCGTTTGAGCTCCAGGAGAGCATGACAGATTCTGCGAGTGAGGCATCCTTGCCCGGGCTCCAGGAGAGCATGGGAGATTCTGCGAGCAATGCAGCCTGGCCAAGGCTCCAGGAGAGCATGGAAGATTGTGTGAGCGTGGCATCCCTGCCCGGGCTCCAGGAGAGCATGGGAGATTCTGCAAGCGAGGCATCCCTGTTTAAGCTCCAGGAGAGCATGGTAGATCCTGCGAGCAATGCAGCCTGACCAAGGCTCCTGGAGAGCATGGAAGATTGTGCAAGTGAGGCGTCCCTGCCCGGGCTCCAGGAGAGCATGGGAGATTCTGCAAGCGAGGCATCCCTGTTTAAGCTCCAGGAGAGCATGGAAGATTCTGCGAGCGAGGCATCCCTGCCCGGGCTCCAGGAGTGCATGGGAGATTCTGTGAGCAAGGCATCCCTGTTTATGCTCCAAGAGAGCATGGAAGATTCTGCGAGTGAGGCATCCCTGCACGGGATCCAGGAGAGAATGGGAGATTCTGCGAGCGAGGCATCCCTGTTTAAGCTCCAGGAGAGCATGTGAGATTGTGCGAGCGAGGCATCCCTGCCCGGGCTCCAGGAGAGCATGGGAGATTGTGCGAGTGAGGCGTCCCCGTTTGAGCTCCAGGAGAGCATGACAGATTCTGCGAGTGAGGCATCCTTGCACGGGCTCCAGGAGAGCATGGGAGATTCTGCGAGCAATGCAGCCTGGCCAAGGCTCCAGGAGAGCATGGAAGATTGTGCAAGTGAGGCATCCCTGTTTAAGCTCCAGGAGAGCATGGGAGATTGTGCGAGCAAGGCGTCCCTGCCCGGGATCCAGGAGAGCATCTGAGGTTCTGTGAGCGAGGCATCCCTGTTTGAGCTCCAAGAGAGCATGGAAGATTCTGCGAGCGAGGCATCCATGTTTAAGCTCCTGGAGAGCAATGTAGATTCTGCGAGCGAGGCGCCCCTTTTTGAGCTCCAGGAGAGCATGGAAGATAATGCGAGTGAGGCATCCCTGCCCGGGATCCAGGAGACCATGGGAGATTCTGCAAGCGAGGCATCCCTGCCCGGGATCCAGGAGAGCATGGGAGATTCTGCGAGCGAGGCATCCCTGTTTAAGCTCCAAGAGAGCATGGAAGATTCTGCGAGCGAGGCATCCCTGCCCGGGCTCCAGGAGAGCATGGGAGATTCTGCGAGCGAGGCATCCCTGTTTAAGCTCCAAGAGAGCATGGAAGATTCTGTGAGTGAGGCATCCCTGCACGGGATCCAGGAGAGCATGGGAGATTCTGCGAGTGAGGCATCCCTGCCTGGGCTCAAGGAGAGCATGGAAGATAGTGCAAGTGAGGCATCCCTGCCTTGGCTCCAGGAGAGCATGGGAGATTGTGCAAGTGAGGCGTCCCTGTTTAAGCTATAGGAGAGCATGGTAGATTCTGCGAGCAATGCAGCATGGCCAAGGCTCTAGTAGAGCATGGAAGATTGTGCAAGTGAGGCATCCCTGCCTTGGCTCCAGGAGAGCATGGGAGATTGTGCCAGTGAGGCTTCCCTGCCCGGGCTCCAGGAGAGCATGGGAGATTCTGCGAGCGAGGCATCCCTGTTTAAGCTCCAAGAGAGCATGGAAGATTCTGCGAGCGAGGCATCCCTGTTTGAGCTCCAGGAGAGCATGGGAGATTGTGCGAGTGAGGCTTCCCTGCCCGGGTTCCAGGAGAGCATGGGAGATTGTGCGAGCGAGGCATCCCTGTTTGAGCTCCAGGAGAGCATGGCAGATTCTGCGAGTGAGGCATCCCTGCCCGGGTTCCAGGAGAGCATGGGAGATTGAGCGAGCGAGGCATCCCTGTCTGGGCTCCAGGAGAGCATGGGAGATTCTGCAAGCGAGGCATCCCTTTCTGTGCTCCAGGAGAGCATGGGAGATTCTGCAAGCGAGGCATCCCTGTCTGGGCTCCAGGAGAGCATGGGAGATTCTGCAAGCGAGGCATCCCTGTTTAAGCTCCAGGAGAGCATGGAAGATTCTGCGAGCGAGGCATCCCTGCCCGGGCTCCAGGAGAGCATGGGAGATTCTGCGAGCGAGGCATCCCTGTTTAAGCTCCAAGAGAGCATGGAAGATTCTGCGAGTGAGGCATCCATGTTTAAGCTCCAGGAGAGCAATGAAGATTCTGCGAGCGAGGCATCCCTGTTTGAGCTCCAGGAGAGCATGGAAGATAATGCGAGCGAGGCTTCCCTGCCCGGGATCCAGGAGACCATGGGAGATTGTGCGAGCAAGGCATCCCTGCCAAGGCTCCAGGAGAGCATGGGAGATTCTGCGAGCGAGGCATCCCTGTTTAAGCTCCAGGAGAGCAATGAAGATTCTGCGAGCGAGGCATCCCTGTTTGAGCTCCAGGAGAGCATGGAAGATTCTGCGAGCGAGGCGTCCCTGGCCGGGATCCAGGAGACCATGGGAGATTGTGCGAGCGAGGAATCTCTGCCTTGGCTCCAGGAGAGCATGGGAGATTGTGCGAGCGAGGCGTCCCTGCCCGGGATCCAGGAGACCATGGGAGATTGTGCGAGCGAGGAATCCCTGCCTTGGCTCCAGGAGAACATGGGAGATTCTGCAAGTGAGGCATCCCTGTTTAAGCTATAGGAGAGCATGGTAGATTCTGCGAGCAATGCAGCATGGCCAAGGCTCTAGTAGAGCATGGAAGATTGTGCAAGTGAGGCATCCCTGCCTTGGCTCCAGGAGAGCATGGGAGATTGTGCGAGTGAGGATTCCCTGCCCGGGTTCCAGGAGAGCATGGGAGATTGTGCGAGCGAGGCATCCCTCTTTAAGCTCCAAGAGAGCATGGAAGATTCTGCGAGCGAGGCATCCATGTTTAAGCTCCAGGAGAGCAATGAAGATTCTGCGAGCGAGGCGTCCCTGTTTGAGCTCCAGGAGAGCATGGAAGATTCTGCGAGCGAGGCATCCCTGCCCGGGATCCAGGAGACCATGGGAGATTGTGTGAGCGAGGCATCCCTGCCCGGGCTCCAGGAGAGCATGGGAGATTCTGCAAGCGAGGCATCCCTGTTTAAGCTCCAGGAGAGCATGGAAGATTCTGCGAGCGAGGCATCCCTGCCCGGGCTCCAGGAGTGCATGGGAGATTCTGTGAGCAAGGCATCCCTGTTTATGCTCCAAGAGAGCATGGAAGATTCTGCGAGTGAGGCATCCCTGTTTAAGCTCCAGGAGAGAATGGGAGATTCTGCGAGCGAGGCATCCCTGTTTAATCTCCAAGAGAGCATGGAAGATTCTGCGAGCGAGGCATCCCTGTTTGTGCTCCAGGAGAGCATGGAAGATTGTGCGGGCGTAGCATCCCTGCCCGGGCTCCAGGAGAACATTGGAGATTCTGCAAGTGAGGCATCCCTGTTTAAGCTCCAGGAGAGCATGGTAGATTCTGCAAGCAATGCAGCCTGGCCAAGGCTCCAGGAGAGCATGGGAGATTGGGCGAGCGAGGCATCACTGTTTGAGCTCCAGGAGAGCATGGGAGATTGTGCGAGTGAGGCTTCCCTGCCCGGGTTCCAGGAGAGCATGGGAGATTGTGCGAGCGAGGCATCCCTGTTTGAGCTCCAGGAGAGCATGGCAGATTCTGCGAGTGAGGCATCCCTGCCCTGGCTCCAGGAGGGCATGGGAGATTCTGTGAGTGAGGCATCACTGTTTGAGCTCCAGGAGAGCATGGAAGATTCTGCGAGCGAGGCGTCCCTGCCCGGGATCCAGGAGACCATGGGAGATTGTGCGAGCGAGGCATCCCTGCCCGGGCTCCAGGAGAACATGGGAGATTCTGCAAGTGAGGCATCCCTGTTTAAGCTCCAGGAGAGCATGGGAGATTGTGCGAGCGAGGCATCCCTGATTGAGCTCCAGGAGAGCATAGCAGATTCTGTGAGTGAGGCATCCCTGCACGGGATCCAGGAGAGCATGGGAGATTGTGCGAGCGAGGCATCCCTGTTTAAGCTCCATGAGAGCATGGAAGATTCTGCGAGTGAGGCATCCCTGCACGGGATCCAGGAGAGCATGGGAGATTCTGCAATCGAGGCATCCCTGCCCGGGCTCCAGGAGAGCATGGGAGATTCTGCAAGCGAGGCATCCCTGTTTAAGCTCCAGGACAGCATGGAAGATTCTGCAAGTGAGGCATCCCTGCCCGGGCTCCAGGAGAGCATGGGAGATTCTGCGAGTGAGGCATCCCTGTTTGAGCTCCATGAGAGCATGGAAGATTCTGCGAGCAAAGCATCCCTGCCCGGGCTCCAGGAGAACATGGGAGATTCTGCAAGTGAGGCATCCCTGTTTAAGCTCCAAGAGAGCATGGAAGATTCTGCGAGTGAGGCATCCATGTTTAAGCTCCAGGAGAGCAATTTAGATTCTACGAGCGAGGCATCCCTGTTTGAGCTCCAGGAGAGCATGGAAGATAATGCGAGCGAGGCATCCCTGCCCGGGATCCAGGAGACCATGGGAGATTATGCGAGCGAGGCATCCCTGCCCGGATTCCAGGAGAACATGGGAGATTCTGCGAGTGAGGCATCCCTGTTTAAGCTCCAAGAGAGCATGGAAGATTCTGCGAGCGAGGCATCCATGTTTAAGCTCCAGGAGAGCATGTGAGATTGTGCGAGCGAGGCATCCCTGCCCGGGCTCCAGGAGAGCATGGGAGATTCTGCGAGCAACACAGCCTGGCCAGGGCTCCAGGAGTGCATGTGAGATTCTGCTAGCGAGGTATTCCGGCCAGACAGGGGAACTGCAACCTCCGGAAGTCCCGATGAGGTTTTGAAAATGGGCCCGATGCCGGGACGCAGTTCCAGGAGGTCGGGTAAAATCCGCCGTTGCCCCCGCAAAAAGTGGCGCGCAGCAGCAATGCCGTGACGTCTGGGGGAATTCCTCGGGCGGATTCACAAATGGCAAAGAGGTGAGAGAGAGAGCCAGGAAGAGATCCGTGTGGACTAGGTGTCCCAGCCAGGGCTCCAGGACAGGCATGCAAGATTCAGCGAGCAACACAGCCTGGCCAGGGCTCCAGGAGAGCATGGGAGATTCTGCAAGCGATGCATCCCTGTTTAAGCTCCAGAAGAGCATGGAAGATTCTGCGAATGAGGCATGCCTGCCCGGGCTCCAGGAGACCATGGGAGATTGTGCGAGCGAGGCGTCCCTGCCCGGGATCCAGGAGACCATGGGAGATTGTGCGAGCGAGGAATCCCTGCCTTGGCTCCAGGAGAACATGGGAGATTCTGCAAGTGAGGCATCCCTGTTTAAGCTATAGGAGAGCATGGTAGATTCTGCGAGCAATGCAGCATGGCCAAGGCTCTAGTAGAGCATGGAAGATTGTGCAAGTGAGGCATCCCTGCCTTGGCTCCAGGAGAGCATGGGAGATTGTGCGAGTGAGGCTTCCCTGCCCGGGTTCCAGGAGAGCATGGGAGATTGTGCGAGCGAGGCATCCCTCTTTAAGCTCCAAGAGAGCATGGAAGATTCTGCGAGCGAGGCATCCATGTTTAAGCTCCAGGAGAGCAATGAAGATTCTGCGAGCGAGGCGTCCCTGTTTGAGCTCCAGGAGAGCATGGAAGATTCTGCGAGCGAGGCATCCCTGCCCGGGATCCAGGAGACCATGGGAGATTGTGTGAGCGAGGCATCCCTGCCCGGGCTCCAGGAGAGCATGGGAGATTCTGCGAGCGAGGCATCCCTGTTTAAGCTCCAGGAGAGCATGTGAGATTGTGCGAGCGAGGCATCCCTGCCCGGGCTCCAGGAGAGCATGGGAGATTGTGCGAGTGAGGCGTCCCCGTTTGAGCTCCAGGAGAGCATGACAGATTCTGCGAGTGAGGCATCCTTGCCCGGGCTCCAGGAGAGCATGGGAGATTCTGCGAGCAATGCAGCCTGGCCAAGGCTCCAGGAGAGCATGGAAGATTGTGTGAGCGTGGCATCCCTGCCCGGGCTCCAGGAGAGCATGGGAGATTCTGCAAGCGAGGCATCCCTGTTTAAGCTCCAGGAGAGCATGGTAGATCCTGCGAGCAATGCAGCCTGACCAAGGCTCCTGGAGAGCATGGAAGATTGTGCAAGTGAGGCGTCCCTGCCCGGGCTCCAGGAGAGCATGGGAGATTCTGCAAGCGAGGCATCCCTGTTTAAGCTCCAGGAGAGCATGGAAGATTCTGCGAGCGAGGCATCCCTGCCCGGGCTCCAGGAGTGCATGGGAGATTCTGTGAGCAAGGCATCCCTGTTTATGCTCCAAGAGAGCATGGAAGATTCTGCGAGTGAGGCATCCCTGCACGGGATCCAGGAGAGAATGGGAGATTCTGCGAGCGAGGCATCCCTGTTTAAGCTCCAGGAGAGCATGTGAGATTGTGCGAGCGAGGCATCCCTGCCCGGGCTCCAGGAGAGCATGGGAGATTGTGCGAGTGAGGCGTCCCCGTTTGAGCTCCAGGAGAGCATGACAGATTCTGCGAGTGAGGCATCCTTGCACGGGCTCCAGGAGAGCATGGGAGATTCTGCGAGCAATGCAGCCTGGCCAAGGCTCCAGGAGAGCATGGAAGATTGTGCAAGTGAGGCATCCCTGTTTAAGCTCCAGGAGAGCATGGGAGATTGTGCGAGCAAGGCGTCCCTGCCCGGGATCCAGGAGAGCATCTGAGGTTCTGTGAGCGAGGCATCCCTGTTTGAGCTCCAAGAGAGCATGGAAGATTCTGCGAGCGAGGCATCCATGTTTAAGCTCCTGGAGAGCAATGTAGATTCTGCGAGCGAGGCGCCCCTTTTTGAGCTCCAGGAGAGCATGGAAGATAATGCGAGTGAGGCATCCCTGCCCGGGATCCAGGAGAGCATGGGAGATTCTGCGAGCGAGGCATCCCTGTTTAAGCTCCAAGAGAGCATGGAAGATTCTGTGAGTGAGGCATCCCTGCACGGGATCCAGGAGAGCATGGGAGATTCTGCGAGTGAGGCATCCCTGCCTGGGCTCAAGGAGAGCATGGAAGATAGTGCAAGTGAGGCATCCCTGCCTTGGCTCCAGGAGAGCATGGGAGATTGTGCGAGTGAGGCTTCCCTGCCCGGGTTCCAGGAGAGCATGGGAGATTGTGCGAACGAGGCATCCCTGCCTGGGCTCCAGGAGAGCATGGGAGATTGTGCGAGTGAGGCTTCCCTGCCCGGGTTCCAGGAGAGCATGGGAGATTGTGCGAGCGAGGCATCCCTGTTTGAGCTCCAGGAGAGCATGGCAGATTCTGCGAGTGAGGCATCCCTGCCCGGGTTCCAGGAGAGCATGGGAGATTGAGCGAGCGAGGCATCCCTGTCTGGGCTCCAGGAGAGCATGGGAGATTCTGCAAGCGAGGCATCCCTTTCTGTGCTCCAGGAGAGCATGGGAGATTCTGCAAGCGAGGCATCCCTGTCTGGGCTCCAGGAGAGCATGGGAGATTCTGCAAGCGAGGCATCCCTGTTTAAGCTCCAGGAGAGCATGGAAGATTCTGCGAGCGAGGCATCCCTGCCCGGGCTCCAGGAGAGCATGGGAGATTCTGCGAGCGAGGCATCCCTGTTTAAGCTCCAAGAGAGCATGGAAGATTCTGCGAGTGAGGCATCCATGTTTAAGCTCCAGGAGAGCAATGAAGATTCTGCGAGCGAGGCATCCCTGTTTGAGCTCCAGGAGAGCATGGAAGATAATGCGAGCGAGGCTTCCCTGCCCGGGATCCAGGAGACCATGGGAGATTGTGCGAGCAAGGCATCCCTGCCAAGGCTCCAGGAGAGCATGGGAGATTCTGCGAGCGAGGCATCCCTGTTTAAGCTCCAGGAGAGCAATGAAGATTCTGCGAGCGAGGCATCCCTGTTTGAGCTCCAGGAGAGCATGGAAGATTCTGCGAGCGAGGCGTCCCTGGCCGGGATCCAGGAGACCATGGGAGATTGTGCGAGCGAGGAATCCCTGCCTTGGCTCCAGGAGAGCATGGGAGATTGTGCGAGCGAGGCATCCCTGCCCGGGATCCAGGAGACCATGGGAGATTGTGCGAGCGAGGAATCCCTGCCTTGGCTCCAGGAGAGCATGGGAGATTGTGCGAGCGAGGCATCCCTGTTTAAGCTCCATGAGAGCATGGAAGATTCTGCGAGTGAGGCATCCCTGCACGGGATCCAGGAGAGCATGGGAGATTCTGCAATCGAGGCATCCCTGCCCGGGCTCCAGGAGAGCATGGGAGATTCTGCAAGCGAGGCATCCCTGTTTAAGCTCCAGGACAGCATGGAAGATTCTGCAAGTGAGGCATCCCTGCCCGGGCTCCAGGAGAGCATGGGAGATTCTGCGAGTGAGGCATCCCTGTTTGAGCTCCATGAGAGCATGGAAGATTCTGCGAGCAAAGCATCCCTGCCCGGGCTCCAGGAGAACATGGGAGATTCTGCAAGTGAGGCATCCCTGTTTAAGCTCCAAGAGAGCATGGAAGATTCTGCGAGTGAGGCATCCATGTTTAAGCTCCAGGAGAGCAATGAAGATTCTATGAGCGAGGCATCCCTGTTTGAGCTCCAGGAGAGCATGGAAGATAATGCGAGCGAGGCATCCCTGCCCGGGATCCAGGAGACCATGAGAGATTATGCGAGCGAGGCATCCCTGCCCGGATTCCAGGAGAACATGGGAGATTCTGCGAGTGAGGCATCCCTGTTTAAGCTCCAAGAGAGCATGGAAGATTCTGCGAGCGAGGCATCCATGTTTAAGCTCCAGGAGAGCATGTGAGATTGTGCGAGCGAGGCATCCCTGCCCGGGCTCCAGGAGAGCATGGGAGATTCTGCGAGCAACACAGCCTGGCCAGGGCTCCAGGAGTGCATGTGAGATTCTGCTAGCGAGGTATTCCGGCCAGACAGGGGAACTGCAACCTCCGGAAGTCCCGATGAGGTTTTGAAAATGGGCCCGATGCCGGGACGCAGTTCCAGGAGGTCGGGTAAAATCCGCCGTTGCCCCCGCAAAAAGTGGCGCGCAGCAGCAATGCCGTGACGTCTGGGGGAATTCCTCGGGCGGATTCACAAATGGCAAAGAGGTGAGAGAGAGAGCCAGGAAGAGATCCGTGTGGACTAGGTGTCCCAGCCAGGGCTCCAGGACAGGCATGCAAGATTCAGCGAGCAACACAGCCTGGCCAGGGCTCCAGGAGAGCATGGGAGATTCTGCAAGCGATGCATCCCTGTTTAAGCTCCAGAAGAGCATGGAAGATTCTGCGAATGAGGCATGCCTGCCCGGGCTCCAGGAGACCATGGGAGATTGTGCGAGCGAGGAATCCCTGCCTTGGCTCCAGGAGAGCATGGGAGATTGTGCGAGCGAGGCGTCCCTGCCCGGGATCCAGGAGACCATGGGAGATTGTGCGAGCGAGGAATCCCTGCCTTGGCTCCAGGAGAACATGGGAGATTCTGCAAGTGAGGCATCCCTGTTTAAGCTATAGGAGAGCATGGTAGATTCTGCGAGCAATGCAGCATGGCCAAGGCTCTAGTAGAGCATGGAAGATTGTGCAAGTGAGGCATCCCTGCCTTGGCTCCAGGAGAGCATGGGAGATTGTGCGAGTGAGGCTTCCCTGCCCGGGTTCCAGGAGAGCATGGGAGATTGTGCGAGCGAGGCATCCCTCTTTAAGCTCCAAGAGAGCATGGAAGATTCTGCGAGCGAGGCATCCATGTTTAAGCTCCAGGAGAGCAATGAAGATTCTGCGAGCGAGGCGTCCCTGTTTGAGCTCCAGGAGAGCATGGAAGATTCTGCGAGCGAGGCATCCCTGCCCGGGATCCAGGAGACCATGGGAGATTGTGCGAGTGAGGCATCCCCGTTTGAGCTCCAGGAGAGCATGACAGATTCTGCGAGTGAGGCATCCTTGCCCGGGCTCCAGGAGAGCATGGGAGATTCTGCGAGCAATGCAGCCTGGCCAAGGCTCCAGGAGAGCATGGAAGATTGTGTGAGCGTGGCATCCCTGCCCGGGCTCCAGGAGAGCATGGGAGATTCTGCAAGCGAGGCATCCCTGTTTAAGCTCCAGGAGAGCATGGTAGATCCTGCGAGCAATGCAGCCTGACCAAGGCTCCTGGAGAGCATGGAAGATTGTGCAAGTGAGGCGTCCCTGCCCGGGCTCCAGGAGAGCATGGGAGATTCTGCAAGCGAGGCATCCCTGTTTAAGCTCCAGGAGAGCATGGAAGATTCTGCGAGCGAGGCATCCCTGCCCGGGCTCCAGGAGTGCATGGGAGATTCTGTGAGCAAGGCATCCCTGTTTATGCTCCAAGAGAGCATGGAAGATTCTGCGAGTGAGGCATCCCTGCACGGGATCCAGGAGAGAATGGGAGATTCTGCGAGCGAGGCATCCCTGTTTAAGCTCCAGGAGAGCATGTGAGATTGTGCGAGCGAGGCATCCCTGCCCGGGCTCCAGGAGAGCATGGGAGATTGTGCGAGTGAGGCGTCCCCGTTTGAGCTCCAGGAGAGCATGACAGATTCTGCGAGTGAGGCATCCTTGCCCGGGCTCCAGGAGAGCATGGGAGATTCTGCGAGCAATGCAGCCTGGCCAAGGCTCCAGGAGAGCATGGAAGATTGTGCAAGTGAGGCATCCCTGTTTAAGCTCCAGGAGAGCATGGGAGATTGTGCGAGCAAGGCGTCCCTGCCCGGGATCCAGGAGAGCATCTGAGGTTCTGTGAGCGAGGCATCCCTGTTTGAGCTCCAAGAGAGCATGGAAGATTCTGCGAGCGAGGCATCCATGTTTAAGCTCCTGGAGAGCAATGTAGATTCTGCGAGCGAGGCGCCCCTTTTTGAGCTCCAGGAGAGCATGGAAGATAATGCGAGTGAGGCATCCCTGCCCGGGATCCAGGAGACCATGGGAGATTCTGCAAGCGAGGCATCCCTGCCCGGGATCCAGGAGAGCATGGGAGATTCTGCGAGCGAGGCATCCCTGTTTAAGCTCCAAGAGAGCATGGAAGATTCTGCGAGCGAGGCATCCCTGCCCGGGCTCCAGGAGAGCATGGGAGATTCTGCGAGCGAGGCATCCCTGTTTAAGCTCCAAGAGAGCATGGAAGATTCTGTGAGTGAGGCATCCCTGCACGGGATCCAGGAGAGCATGGGAGATTCTGCGAGTGAGGCATCCCTGCCTGGGCTCAAGGAGAGCATGGAAGATAGTGCAAGTGAGGCATCCCTGCCTTGGCTCCAGGAGAGCATGGGAGATTGTGCGAGTGAGGCTTCCCTGCCCGGGTTCCAGGAGAGCATGGGAGATTGTGCGAGCGAGGCATCCCTGCCTGGGCTCCAGGAGAGCATGGGAGATTGTGCGAGTGAGGCTTCCCTGCCCGGGTTCCAGGAGAGCATGGGAGATTGTGCGAGCGAGGCATCCCTGTTTGAGCTCCAGGAGAGCATGGCAGATTCTGCGAGTGAGGCATCCCTGCCCGGGTTCCAGGAGAGCATGGGAGATTGAGCGAGCGAGGCATCCCTGTCTGGGCTCCAGGAGAGCATGGGAGATTCTGCAAGCGAGGCATCCCTTTCTGTGCTCCAGGAGAGCATGGGAGATTCTGCAAGCGAGGCATCCCTGTCTGGGCTCCAGGAGAGCATGGGAGATTCTGCAAGCGAGGCATCCCTGTTTAAGCTCCAGGAGAGCATGGAAGATTCTGCGAGCGAGGCATCCCTGCCCGGGCTCCAGGAGAGCATGGGAGATTCTGCGAGCGAGGCATCCCTGTTTAAGCTCCAAGAGAGCATGGAAGATTCTGCGAGTGAGGCATCCATGTTTAAGCTCCAGGAGAGCAATGAAGATTCTGCGAGCGAGGCATCCCTGTTTGAGCTCCAGGAGAGCATGGAAGATAATGCGAGCGAGGCTTCCCTGCCCGGGATCCAGGAGACCATGGGAGATTGTGCGAGCAAGGCATCCCTGCCAAGGCTCCAGGAGAGCATGGGAGATTCTGCGAGCGAGGCATCCCTGTTTAAGCTCCAGGAGAGCAATGAAGATTCTGCGAGCGAGGCATCCCTGTTTGAGCTCCAGGAGAGCATGGAAGATTCTGCGAGCGAGGCGTCCCGGGCCGGGATCCAGGAGACCATGGGAGATTGTGCGAGCGAGGAATCCCTGCCTTGGCTCCAGGAGAGCATGGGAGATTGTGCGAGCGAGGCGTCCCTGCCCGGGATCCAGGAGACCATGGGAGATTGTGCGAGCGAGGAATCCCTGCCTTGGCTCCAGGAGAACATGGGAGATTCTGCAAGTGAGGCATCCCTGTTTAAGCTATAGGAGAGCATGGTAGATTCTGCGAGCAATGCAGCATGGCCAAGGCTCTAGTAGAGCATGGAAGATTGTGCAAGTGAGGCATCCCTGCCTTGGCTCCAGGAGAGCATGGGAGATTGTGCGAGTGAGGATTCCCTGCCCGGGTTCCAGGAGAGCATGGGAGATTGTGCGAGCGAGGCATCCCTCTTTAAGCTCCAAGAGAGCATGGAAGATTCTGCGAGCGAGGCATCCATGTTTAAGCTCAAGGAGAGCAATGAAGATTCTGCGAGCGAGGCGTCCCTGTTTGAGCTCCAGGAGAGCATGGAAGATTCTGCGAGCGAGGCATCCCTGCCCGGGATCCAGGAGACCATGGGAGATTGTGTGAGCGAGGCATCCCTGCCCGGGCTCCAGGAGAGCATGGGAGATTCTGCAAGCGAGGCATCCCTGTTTAAGCTCCAGGAGAGCATGGAAGATTCTGCGAGCGAGGCATCCCTGCCCGGGCTCCAGGAGTGCATGGGAGATTCTGTGAGCAAGGCATCCCTGTTTATGCTCCAAGAGAGCATGGAAGATTCTGCGAGTGAGGCATCCCTGTTTAAGCTCCAGGAGAGAATGGGAGATTCTGCGAGCGAGGCATCCCTGTTTAATCTCCAAGAGAGCATGGAAGATTCTGCGAGCGAGGCATCCCTGTTTGTGCTCCAGGAGAGCATGGAAGATTGTGCGGGCGTAGCATCCCTGCCCGAGCTCCAGGAGAACTTTGGAGATTCTGCAAGTGAGGCATCCCTGTTTAAGCTCCAGGAGAGCATGGTAGATTCTGCAAGCAATGCAGCCTGGCCAAGGCTCCAGGAGAGCATGGGAGATTGGGCGAGCGAGGCATCACTGTTTGAGCTCCAGGAGAGCATGGGAGATTGTGCGAGTGAGGCTTCCCTGCCCGGGCTCCAGGAGAGCATTGGAGATTCTGCGAGCGAGGCATCCCTGTTTAAGCTCCAAGAGAGCATGGAAGATTCTGCGAGCGAGGCATCCATGTTTAAGCTCCAGGAGAGCATGGAAGATTCTGCGAGCGAGTCATCCCTGTTTAAGCTCCAGGAGAGGAGCGAGGCATCCCTGCCTGGGCTCCAGGAGAGCATGGGAGATTGTGCGACCGAGGCATCCCTGTTTGAGCTCCAGGAGAGCATGACAGATTCTGCGAGTGAGGCATCCTTGCCCGGGCACCAGGAGAGCATGGGAGATTCTGCGAGCAATGCAGCCTGGCCAAGGCTCCAGGAGGGCATGGGAGATTCTGCGAGTGAGGCATCCCTGTTTAAGCTCCAGGAGAGCATGGTAGATTCTGCGAGCAATGCAGCCTGGCCAAGGCTCTAGTAGAGCATGGAAGATTGTGCAAGTGAGGCATCCCTGCCTTGGCTCCAGGAGAGCAAATGGAAATTGTGCGAGTGAGGCTTCCCTGCCCGGGTTCCAGGAGAGCATGGGAGATTGAGCGAGCGAGGCATCCCTGTCTGGGCTCCAGGAGAGCATGGGAGATTCTGCAAGCGAGGCATCCCTGCCCTGGCTCCAGGAGGGCATGGGAGATTCTGTGAGTGAGGCATCACTGTTTGAGCTCCAGGAGAGCATGGAAGATTCTGCGGCGAGGCATCCCTGTTTGAGCTTCAGGAGAGCATGGAAGATTCTGCGAGCGAGGCGTCCCTGCCCGGGATCCAGGAGACCATGGGAGATTGTGCGAGCGAGGCATCCCTGCCCGGGCTCCAGGAGAACATGGGAGATTCTGCAAGTGAGGCATCCCTGTTTAAGCTCCAGGAGAGCATGGGAGATTGTGCGAGCGAGGCATCCCTGATTGAGCTCCAGGAGAGCATAGCAGATTCTGTGAGTGAGGCATCCCTGCCCGGGATCCAGGAGACCATGGGAGATTCTGCAATCGAGGCATCCCTGCCCGGGCTCCAGGAGAGCATGGGAGATTCTGCAAGCGAGGCATCCCTGTTTAAGCTCCAGGACAGCATGGAAGATTCTGCAAGTGAGGCATCCCTGCCCGGTCTCCAGGAGAGCATGGGAGATTCTGCGAGCGAGGCGTCCCTGCCCGGGATCCAGGAGACCATGGGAGATTGTGCAAGCGAGGCATCCCTGCCCGGGCTCCAGGAGAACATGGGAGATTCTGCAAGTGAGGCATCCCTGTTTAAGCTCCAAGAGAGCATGGAAGATTCTGCGAGTGAGGCATCCATGTTTAAGCTCCAGGAGAGCAATGAAGATTCTACGAGCGAGGCATCCCTGTTTAAGCTCCCTGACAGCATGGAAGATTCTGCAATCGAGGCATCCCTGACCGGGCTCCAGGAGAGCATGGGAGATTCTGCGAGCGAGGCATCCCTGTTTAAGCTCCAAGAGAGCATGGAAGATTCTGCGAGTGAGGCATCCCTGTTTGAGCTCCAGGAGAGCATGGAAGATTCTGCGAGCGAGGCGTCCCTGCCCGGGATCCAGGAGACCATGGGAGATTGTGCGAGCGAGGCATCCCTGCCCGGGCTCCAGGAGAACATGGGAGATTCTGCAAGTGAGGCATCCCTGTTTAAGCTCCAGGAGAGCATGGTAGATTCTGCGAGCAATGCAGCCTGGCCAAGGCTCTAGTAGAGCATAAAAGATTGTGCAAGTGAGGCATCCCTGCCTTGGCTCCTGGAGAGCAAATGGAGATTGTGCGAGTGAGGCTTCCCTGCCCGGGTTCCAGGAGACCATGGGAGATTGTGCGAGCGAGGCATCCCTGCCCGGGCTCCAGGAGAGCATGGGAGATTCTGCAAGTGAGGCATCCCTGTTTAAGCTCCAGGAGAGCATGGAAGATTCTGCGAGCGAGGCATCCCTGCCCGGGCTCCAGGAGAGCATGGGAGATTCTGCGAGCGAGGCATCCCTGTTTAAGCTCCAAGAGAGCATGGAAGATTCTGCGAGTGAGGCATCCCTGCACGGGATCCAGGAGAGCATGGGAGATTCTGCGAGCGAGGCATCCCTGTTTAAGCTCCAGGAGAGCATGTGAGATTGTGCGAGCGAGGCATCCCTGCCCCCGGGCTCCAGGAGAGCATGGGA
Organism: Taudactylus pleione; assembly: GCA_031769625.1. Classification (NCBI taxonomy): domain Eukaryota; kingdom Metazoa; phylum Chordata; class Amphibia; order Anura; family Myobatrachidae; genus Taudactylus; species Taudactylus pleione. The sequence continues at coordinate 3,455,931 of JAUIMM010000586.1, forward strand.
TATTCTGCGAGCAACACAGCCTGGCCAGGGCTCCAGGAGTGCATGTGAGATTCTGCTAGCGAGGTATTCCGGCCAGACAGGGGAACTGCAACCTCCGGAAGTCCCGATGAGGTTTTGAAAATGGGCCCAATGCCGGGACGCAGTTCCAGGAGGTCAGGTAAAATCTGCCGTTGCCCCCGCAAAAAGTGGCGCGCAGCAGCAATGCCGTGACGTCTGGGGGAATTCCTCGGGCAGATTCACAAATGGCAAAGAGGTGAGAGAGAGAGCCAGGAAGAGATCCGTGTGGACTAGGTGTCCCAGCCAGGGCTCCAGGACAGGCATGCAAGATTCAGCGAGCAACACAGCCTGGCCAGGGCTCCAGGAGAGCATGGGAGATTCTGCGAGCGAGTCATCCCTGTTTAAGCTCCAGGAGAGGAGCGAGGCATCCCTGCCTGGGCTCCAGGAGAGCATGGGAGATTGTGCGAGCGAGGCATCCCTGTTTGAGCTCCAGGAGAGCATGACAGATTCTGCGAGTGAGGCATCCTTGCCCGGGCACCAGGAGAGCATGGGAGATTCTGCGAGCAATGCAGCCTGGCCAAGGCTCCAGGAGGGCATGGGAGATTCTGCGAGCGAGGCATCCCTGTTTAAGCTCCAGGAGAGCATGGTAGATTCTGCGAGCAATGCAGCCTGGCCAAGGCTCTAGTAGAGCATGGAAGATTGTGCAAGTGAGGCATCCCTGCCTTGGCTCCAGGAGAGCAAATGGAAATTGTGCGAGTGAGGCTTCCCTGCCCGGGTTCCAGGAGAGCATGGGAGATTGAGCGAGCGAGGCATCCCTGTCTGGGCTCCAGGAGAGCATGGGAGATTCTGCAAGCGAGGCATCCCTGTCTGGGCTCCAGGAGAGCATGGGAGATTCTGCAAGCGAGGCATCCCTGTTTAAGCTCCAAGAGAGCATGGAAGATTCTGCGAGCGAGGCATCCCTGCCCGGGCTCCAGGAGAGCTTGGGAGATTCTGCGAGCGAGGCATCCCTGTTTAATCTCCAAGAGAGCATGGAAGATTCTGCGAGCGAGGCATCCCTGTTTGTGCTCCAGGAGAGCATGGAAGATTGTGCGGGCGTAGCATCCCTGCCCGGGCTCCAGGAGAACATTGGAGATTCTGCAAGTGAGGCATCCCTGTTTAAGCTCCAGGAGAGCATGGTAGATTCTGCGAGCAATGCAGCCTGGCCAAGGCTCCAGGAGAGCATGGAAGATTGTGCAAGTGAGGCATCCCTGTTTAAGCTCCAGGAGAGCATGGGAGATTGTGCGAGCAAGGCGTCCCTGCCCGGGATCCAGGAGAGCATCTGAGGTTCTGTGAGCGAGGCATCCCTGTTTGAGCTCCAAGAGAGCATGGAAGATTCTGCGAGCGAGGCATCCATGTTTAAGCTCCTGGAGAGCAATGTAGATTCTGCGAGGGAGGCGCCCCTTTTTGAGCTCCAGGAGAGCATGGAAGATAATGCGATTGAGGCATCCCTGCCCGGGATCCAGGAGACCATGGGAGATTCTGCAAGCGAGGCATCCCTGCCCGGGATCCAGGAGAGCATGGGAGATTCTGCGAGCGAGGCATCCCTGTTTAAGCTCCAAGAGAGCATGGAAGATTCTGCGAGCGAGGCATCCCTGCCCGGGCTCCAGGAGAGCATGGGAGATTCTGCGAGCGAGGCATCCCTGTTTAAGCTCCAAGAGAGCATGGAAGATTCTGTGAGTGAGGCATCCCTGCACGGGATCCAGGAGAGCATGGGAGATTCTGCAAGTGAGGCATCCCTGCCTGGGCTCAAGGAGAGCATGGAAGATAGTGCAAGTGAGGCATCCCTGCCTTGGCTCCAGGAGAGCATGGGAGATTGTGCGAGTGAGGCTTCCCTGCCCGGGTTCCAGGAGAGCATGGGAGATTGTGCGAGCGAGGCATCCCTGCCTGGGCTCCAGGAGAGCATGGGAGATTGTGCGAGTGAGGCTTCCCTGCCCGGGTTCCAGGAGAGCATGGGAGATTGTGCGAGCGAGGCATCCCTGTTTGAGCTCCAGGAGAGCATGGCAGATTCTGCGAGTGAGGCATCCCTGCCCGGGTTCCAGGAGAGCATGGGAGATTGAGCGAGCGAGGCATCCCTGTCTGGGCTCCAGGAGAGCATGGGAGATTCTGCAAGCGAGGCATCCCTTTCTGTGCTCCAGGAGAGCATGGGAGATTCTGCAAGCGAGGCATCCCTGTCTGGGCTCCAGGAGAGCATGGGAGATTCTGCAAGCGAGGCATCCCTGTTTAAGCTCCAGGAGAGCATGGAAGATTCTGCGAGCGAGGCATCCCTGCCCGGGCTCCAGGAGAGCATGGGAGATTCTGCGAGCGAGGCATCCCTGTTTAAGCTCCAAGAGAGCATGGAAGATTCTGTGAGTGAGGCATCCATGTTTAAGCTCCAGGAGAGCAATGAAGATTCTGCGAGCGAGGCATCCCTGTTTGAGCTCCAGGAGAGCATGGAAGATAATGCGAGCGAGGCTTCCCTGCCCGGGATCCAGGAGACCATGGGAGATTGTGCGAGCAAGGCATCCCTGCCAAGGCTCCAGGAGAGCATGGGAGATTCTGCGAGCGAGGCATCCCTGTTTAAGCTCCAGGAGAGCAATGAAGATTCTGCGAGCGAGGCATCCCTGTTTGAGCTCCAGGAGAGCATGGAAGATTCTGCGAGCGAGGCGTCCCTGGCCGGGATCCAGGAGACCATGGGAGATTGTGCGAGCGAGGAATCCCTGCCTTGGCTCCAGGAGAGCATGGGAGATTGTGCGAGTGAGGCGTCCCCGTTTGAGCTCCAGGAGAGCATGACAGATTCTGCGAGTGAGGCATCCTTGCCCGGGCTCCAGGAGAGCATGGGAGATTCTGCGAGCAATGCAGCCTGGCCAAGGCTCCAGGAGAGCATGGAAGATTGTGCAAGTGAGGCATCCCTGTTTAAGCTCCAGGAGAGCATGGGAGATTGTGCGAGCAAGGCGTCCCTGCCCGGGATCCAGGAGAGCATCTGAGGTTCTGTGAGCGAGGCATCCCTGTTTGAGCTCCAAGAGAGCATGGAAGATTCTGCGAGCGAGGCATCCATGTTTAAGCTCCTGGAGAGCAATGTAGATTCTGCGAGCGAGGCGCCCCTTTTTGAGCTCCAGGAGAGCATGGAAGATAATGCGAGTGAGGCATCCCTGCCCGGGATCCAGGAGACCATGGGAGATTCTGCAAGCGAGGCATCCCTGCCCGGGATCCAGGAGAGCATGGGAGATTCTGCGAGCGAGGCATCCCTGTTTAAGCTCCAAGAGAGCATGGAAGATTCTGCGAGCGAGGCATCCCTGCCCGGGCTCCAGGAGAGCATGGGAGATTCTGCGAGCGAGGCATCCCTGTTTAAGCTCCAAGAGAGCATGGAAGATTCTGTGAGTGAGGCATCCCTGCACGGGATCCAGGAGAGCATGGGAGATTCTGCGAGTGAGGCATCCCTGCCTGGGCTCAAGGAGAGCATGGAAGATAGTGCAAGTGAGGCATCCCTGCCTTCGCTCCAGGAGAGCATGGGAGATTGTGCGAGTGAGGCTTCCCTGCCCGGGTTCCAGGAGAGCATGGGAGATTGTGCGAGCGAGGCATCCCTGCCTGGGCTCCAGGAGAGCATGGGAGATTGTGCGAGTGAGGCTTCCCTGCCCGGGTTCCAGGAGAGCATGGGAGATTGTGCGAGCGAGGCATCCCTGTTTGAGCTCCAGGAGAGCATGGCAGATTCTGCGAGTGAGGCATCCCTGCCCGGGTTCCAGGAGAGCATGGGAGATTGAGCGAGCGAGGCATCCCTGTCTGGGCTCCAGGAGAGCATGGGAGATTCTGCAAGCGAGGCATCCCTTTCTGTGCTCCAGGAGAGCATGGGAGATTCTGCAAGCGAGGCATCCCTGTCTGGGCTCCAGGAGAGCATGGGAGATTCTGCAAGCGAGGCATCCCTGTTTAAGCTCCAGGAGAGCATGGAAGATTCTGCGAGCGAGGCATCCCTGCCCGGGCTCCAGGAGAGCATGGGAGATTCTGCGAGCGAGGCATCCCTGTTTAAGCTCCAAGAGAGCATGGAAGATTCTGCGAGTGAGGCATCCCTGCACGGGATCCAGGAGAGAATGGGAGATTCTGCGAGCGAGGCATCCCTGTTTAAGCTCCAGGAGAGCATGTGAGATTGTGCGAGCGAGGCATCCCTGCCCGGGCTCCAGGAGAGCATGGGAGATTGTGCGAGTGAGGCGTCCCCGTTTGAGCTCCAGGAGAGCATGACAGATTCTGCGAGTGAGGCATCCTTGCCCGGGCTCCAGGAGAGCATGGGAGATTCTGCGAGCAATGCAGCCTGGCCAAGGCTCCAGGAGAGCATGGAAGATTGTGCAAGTGAGGCATCCCTGTTTAAGCTCCAGGAGAGCATGGGAGATTGTGCAAGCAAGGCGTCCCTGCCCGGGATCCAGGAGAGCATCTGAGGTTCTGTGAGCAAGGCATCCCTGTTTGAGCTCCAAGAGAGCATGGAAGATTCTGCGAGCGAGGCATCCATGTTTAAGCTCCTGGAGAGCAATGTAGATTCTGCGAGCGAGGCGCCCCTTTTTGAGCTCCAGGAGAGCATGGAAGATAATGCGAGTGAGGCATCCCTGCCCGGGATCCAGGAGACCATGGGAGATTCTGCAAGCGAGGCATCCCTGCCCGGGATCCAGGAGAGCATGGGAGATTCTGCGAGCGAGGCATCCCTGTTTAAGCTCCAAGAGAGCATGGAAGATTCTGCGAGCGAGGCATCCCTGCCCGGGCTCCAGGAGAGCATGGGAGATTCTGCGAGCGAGGCATCCCTGTTTAAGCTCCAAGAGAGCATGGAAGATTCTGTGAGTGAGGCATCCCTGCACGGGATCCAGGAGAGCATGGGAGATTCTGCGAGTGAGGCATCCCTGCCTGGGCTCAAGGAGAGCATGGAAGATAGTGCAAGTGAGGCATCCCTGCCTTGGCTCCAGGAGAGCATGGGAGATTGTGCGAGTGAGGCTTCCCTGCCCGGGTTCCAGGAGAGCATGGGAGATTGTGCGAGCGAGGCATCCCTGCCTGGGCTCCAGGAGAGCATGGGAGATTGTGCGAGTGAGGCTTCCCTGCCCGGGTTCCAGGAGAGCATGGGAGATTGTGCGAGCGAGGCATCCCTGTTTGAGCTCCAGGAGAGCATGGCAGATTCTGCGAGTGAGGCATCCCTGCCCGGGTTCCAGGAGAGCATGGGAGATTGAGCGAGCGAGGCATCCCTGTCTGGACTCCAGGAGAGCATGGGAGATTCTGCAAGCGAGGCATCCCTTTCTGTGCTCCAGGAGAGCATGGGAGATTCTGCAAGCGAGGCATCCCTGTCTGGGCTCCAGGAGAGCATGGGAGATTCTGCAAGCGAGGCATCCCTGTTTAAGCTCCAGGAGAGCATGGAAGATTCTGCGAGCGAGGCATCCCTGCCCGGGCTCCAGGAGAGCATGGGAGATTCTGCGAGCGAGGCATCCCTGTTTAAGCTCCAAGAGAGCATGGAAGATTCTGCGAGTGAGGCATCCATGTTTAAGCTCCAGGAGAGCAATGAAGATTCTGCGAGCGAGGCATCCCTGTTTGAGCTCCAGGAGAGCATGGAAGATAATGCGAGCGAGGCTTCCCTGCCCGGGATCCAGGAGACCATGGGAGATTGTGCGAGCAAGGCATCCCTGCCAAGGCTCCAGGAGAGCATGGGAGATTCTGCGAGCGAGGCATCCCTGTTTAAGCTCCAGGAGAGCAATGAAGATTCTGCGAGCGAGGCATCCCTGTTTGAGCTCCAGGAGAGCATGGAAGATTCTGCGAGCGAGGCGTCCCTGGCCGGGATCCAGGAGACCATGGGAGATTGTGCGAGCGAGGAATCCCTGCCTTGGCTCCAGGAGAGCATGGGAGATTGTGCGAGCGAGGCGTCCCTGCCCGGGATCCAGGAGACCATGGGAGATTGTGCGAGCGAGGAATCCCTGCCTTGGCTCCAGGAGAGCATGGAAGATTCTGCGAGCGAGGCATCCCTGCCCGGGCTCCAGGAGAGCATGGGAGATTCTGCGAGCGAGGCATCCCTGTTTAAGCTCCAAGAGAGCATGGAAGATTCTGTGAGTGAGGCATCCCTGCACGGGATCCAGGAGAGAATGGGAGATTCTGCGAGCGAGGCATCCCTGTTTAAGCTCCAGGAGAGCATGTGAGATTGTGCGAGCGAGGCATCCCTGCCCGGGCTCCAGGAGAGCATGGGAGATTCTGCGAGCGAGGCATCCCTGTTTAAGCTCCAAGAGAGCATGGAAGATTCTGTGAGTGAGGCATCCCTGCACGGGATCCAGGAGAGCATGGGAGATTCTGCGAGTGAGGCATCCCTGCCTGGGCTCAAGGAGAGCATGGAAGATAGTGCAAGTGAGGCATCCCTGCCTTGGCTCCAGGAGAGCATGGGATTGTGCGAGTGAGGCTTCCCTGCCCGGGTTCCAGGAGAGCATGGGAGATTGTGCGAGCGAGGCATCCCTGCCTGGGCTCCAGGAGAGCATGGGAGATTGTGCGAGTGAGGCTTCCCTGCCCGGGTTCCAGGAGAGCATGGGAGATTGTGCGAGCGAGGCATCCCTGTTTGAGCTCCAGGAGAGCATGGCAGATTCTGCGAGTGAGGCATCCCTGCCCGGGTTCCAGGAGAGCATGGGAGATTGAGCGAGCGAGGCATCCCTGTCTGGGCTCCAGGAGAGCATGGGAGATTCTGCAAGCGAGGCATCCCTTTCTGTGCTCCAGGAGAGCATGGGAGATTCTGCAAGCGAGGCATCCCTGTCTGGGCTCCAGGAGAGCATGGGAGATTCTGCAAGCGAGGCATCCCTGTTTAAGCTCCAGGAGAGCATGGGAGATTCTGCGAGTGAGGCATCCCTGTTTGAGCTCCATGAGAGCATGGAAGATTCTGCGAGCAAAGCATCCCTGCCCGGGCTCCAGGAGAACATGGGAGATTCTGCAAGTGAGGCATCCCTGTTTAAGCTCCAAGAGAGCATGGAAGATTCTGCGAGTGAGGCATCCATGTTTAAGCTCCAGGAGAGCAATGAAGATTCTACGAGCGAGGCATCCCTGTTTGAGCTCCAGGAGAGCATGGAAGATAATGCGAGCGAGGCATCCCTGCCCGGGATCCAGGAGACCATGGGAGATTATGCGAGCGAGGCATCCCTGCCCGGGTTCCAGGAGAACATGGGAGATTCTGCGAGTGAGGCATCCCTGTTTAAGCTCCAAGAGAGCATGGAAGATTCTGCGAGTGAGGCATCCATGTTTAAGCTCCAGGAGAGCATGTGAGATTGTGCGAGCGAGGCATCCCTGCCCGGGCTCCAGGAGAGCATGGGAGATTCTGCGAGCAACACAGCCTGGCCAGGGCTCCAGGAGTGCATGTGAGATTCTGCTAGCGAGGTATTCCGGCCAGACAGGGGAACTGCAACCTCCGGAAGTCCCGATGAGGTTTTGAAAATGGGCCCGATGCCGGGACGCAGTTCCAGGAGGTCGGGTAAAATCCGCCGTTGCCCCCGCAAAAAGTGGCGCGCAGCAGCAATGCCGTGACGTCTGGGGGAATTCCTCGGGCGGATTCACAAATGGCAAAGAGGTGAGAGAGAGAGAGCCAGGAAGAGATCCGTGTGGACTAGGTGTCCCAGCCAGGGCTCCAGGACAGGCATGCAAGATTCAGCGAGCAACACAGCCTGGCCAGGGCTCCAGGAGAGCATGGGAGATTCTGCAAGCGATGCATCCCTGTTTAAGCTCCAGAAGAGCATGGAAGATTCTGCGAATGAGGCATGCCTGCCCGGGCTCCAGGAGACCATGGGAGATTGTGCGAGCGAGGAATCCCTGCCTTGGCTCCAGGAGAGCATGGGAGATTGTGCGAGCGAGGCGTCCCTGCCCGGGATCCAGGAGACCATGGGAGATTGTGCGAGCGAGGAATCCCTGCCTTGGCTCCAGGAGAACATGGGAGATTCTGCAAGTGAGGCATCCCTGTTTAAGCTATAGGAGAGCATGGTAGATTCTGCGAGCAATGCAGCATGGCCAAGGCTCTAGTAGAGCATGGAAGATTGTGCAAGTGAGGCATCCCTGCCTTGGCTCCAGGAGAGCATGGGAGATTGTGCGAGTGAGGCTTCCCTGCCCGGGTTCCAGGAGAGCATGGGAGATTGTGCGAGCGAGGCATCCCTCTTTAAGCTCCAAGAGAGCATGGAAGATTCTGCGAGCGAGGCATCCATGTTTAAGCTCCAGGAGAGCAATGAAGATTCTGCGAGCGAGGCGTCCCTGTTTGAGCTCCAGGAGAGCATGGAAGATTCTGCGAGCGAGGCATCCCTGCCCGGGATCCAGGAGACCATGGGAGATTGTGTGAGCGAGGCATCCCTGCCCGGGCTCCAGGAGAGCATGGGAGATTCTGCGAGCGAGGCATCCCTGTTTAAGCTCCAGGAGAGCATGTGAGATTGTGCGAGCGAGGCATCCCTGCCCGGGCTCCAGGAGAGCATGGGAGATTGTGCGAGTGAGGCGTCCCCGTTTGAGCTCCAGGAGAGCATGACAGATTCTGCGAGTGAGGCATCCTTGCCCGGGCTCCAGGAGAGCATGTGAGATTCTGCGAGCAATGCAGCCTGGCCAAGGCTCCAGGAGAGCATGGAAGATTGTGTGAGCGTGGCATCCCTGCCCGGGCTCCAGGAGAGCATGGGAGATTCTGCAAGCGAGGCATCCCTGTTTAAGCTCCAGGAGAGCATGGTAGATCCTGCGAGCAATGCAGCCTGACCAAGGCTCCTGGAGAGCATGGAAGATTGTGCAAGTGAGGCGTCCCTGCCCGGGCTCCAGGAGAGCATGGGAGATTCTGCAAGCGAGGCATCCCTGTTTAAGCTCCAGGAGAGCATGGAAGATTCTGCGAGCGAGGCATCCCTGCCCGGGCTCCAGGAGTGCATGGGAGATTCTGTGAGCAAGGCATCCCTGTTTATGCTCCAAGAGAGCATGGAAGATTCTGCGAGTGAGGCATCCCTGCACGGGATCCAGGAGAGAATGGGAGATTCTGCGAGCGAGGCATCCCTGTTTAAGCTCCAGGAGAGCATGTGAGATTGTGCGAGCGAGGCATCCCTGCCCGGGCTCCAGGAGAGCATGGGAGATTGTGCGAGTGAGGCATCCCCGTTTGAGCTCCAGGAGAGCATGACAGATTCTGCGAGTGAGGCATCCTTGCCCGGGCTCCAGGAGAGCATGGGAGATTCTGCGAGCAATGCAGCCTGGCCATGGCTCCAGGAGAGCATGGAAGATTGTGCAAGTGAGGCATCCCTGTTTAAGCTCCAGGAGAGCATGGGAGATTGTGCGAGCAAGGCGTCCCTGCCCGGGATCCAGGAGAGCATCTGAGGTTCTGTGAGCGAGGCATCCCTGTTTGAGCTCCAAGAGAGCATGGAAGATTCTGCGAGCGAGGCATCCATGTTTAAGCTCCTGGAGAGCAATGTAGATTCTGCGAGCGAGGCGCCCCTTTTTGAGCTCCAGGAGAGCATGGAAGATAATGCGAGTGAGGCATCCCTGCCCGGGATCCAGGAGACCATGGGAGATTCTGCAAGCGAGGCATCCCTGCCCGGGATCCAGGAGAGCATGGGAGATTCTGCGAGCGAGGCATCCCTGTTTAAGCTCCAAGAGAGCATGGAAGATTCTGCGAGCGAGGCATCCCTGCCCGGGCTCCAGGAGAGCATGGGAGATTCTGCGAGCGAGGCATCCCTGTTTAAGCTCCAAGAGAGCATGGAAGATTCTGTGAGTGAGGCATCCCTGCACGGGATCCAGGAGAGCATGGGAGATTCTGCGAGTGAGGCATCCCTGCCTGGGCTCAAGGAGAGCATGGGAGATTGTGCGAGTGAGGCTTCCCTGCCCGGGTTCCAGGAGAGCATGGGAGATTGTGCGAGCGAGGCATCCCTGCCTGGGCTCCAGGAGAGCATGGGAGATTGTGCGAGTGAGGCTTCCCTGCCCGGGTTCCAGGAGAGCATGGGAGATTGTGCGAGCGAGGCATCCCTGTTTGAGCTCCAGGAGAGCATGGCAGATTCTGCGAGTGAGGCATCCCTGCCCGGGTTCCAGGAGAGCATGGGAGATTGAGCGAGCGAGGCATCCCTGTCTGGGCTCCAGGAGAGCATGGGAGATTCTGCAAGCGAGGCATCCCTTTCTGTGCTCCAGGAGAGCATGGGAGATTCTGCAAGCGAGGCATCCCTGTCTGGGCTCCAGGAGAGCATGGGAGATTCTGCAAGCGAGGCATCCCTGTTTAAGCTCCAGGAGAGCATGGAAGATTCTGCGAGCGAGGCATCCCTGCCCGGGCTCCAGGAGAGCATGGGAGATTCTGCGAGCGAGGCATCCCTGTTTAAGCTCCAAGAGAGCATGGAAGATTCTGCGAGTGAGGCATCCATGTTTAAGCTCCAGGAGAGCAATGAAGATTCTGCGAGCGAGGCATCCCTGTTTGAGCTCCAGGAGAGCATGGAAGATAATGCGAGCGAGGCTTCCCTGCCCGGGATCCAGGAGACCATGGGAGATTGTGCGAGCAAGGCATCCCTGCCAAGGCTCCAGGAGAGCATGGGAGATTCTGCGAGCGAGGCATCCCTGTTTAAGCTCCAGGAGAGCAATGAAGATTCTGCGAGCGAGGCATCCCTGTTTGAGCTCCAGGAGAGCATGGAAGATTCTGCGAGCGAGGCGTCCCTGGCCGGGATCCAGGAGACCATGGGAGATTGTGCGAGCGAGGAATCCCTGCCTTGGCTCCAGGAGAGCATGGGAGATTGTGCGAGCGAGGCGTCCCTGCCTGGGATCCAGGAGACCATGGGAGATTGTGCGAGCGAGGAATCCCTGCCTTGGCTCCAGGAGAACATGGGAGATTCTGCAAGTGAGGCATCCCTGTTTAAGCTATAGGAGAGCATGGTAGATTCTGCGAGCAATGCAGCATGGCCAAGGCTCTAGTAGAGCATGGAAGATTGTGCAAGTGAGGCATCCCTGCCTTGGCTCCAGGAGAGCATGGGAGATTGTGCGAGTGAGGATTCCCTGCCCGGGTTCCAGGAGAGCATGGGAGATTGTGCGAGCGAGGCATCCCTCTTTAAGCTCCAAGAGAGCATGGAAGATTCTGCGAGCGAGGCATCCATGTTTAAGCTCCAGGAGAGCAATGAAGATTCTGCGAGCGAGGCGTCCCTGTTTGAGCTCCAGGAGAGCATGGAAGATTCTGCGAGCGAGTCATCCCTGCCCGGGATCCAGGAGACCATGGGAGATTGTGTGAGCGAGGCATCCCTGCCCGGGCTCCAGGAGAGCATGGGAGATTCTGCAAGCGAGGCATCCCTGTTTAAGCTCCAGGAGAGCATGGAAGATTCTGCGAGCGAGGCATCCCTGCCCGGGCTCCAGGAGTGCATGGGAGATTCTGTGAGCAAGGCATCCCTGTTTATGCTCCAAGAGAGCATGGAAGATTCTGCGAGTGAGGCATCTCTGTTTAAGCTCCAGGAGAGAATGGGAGATTCTGCGAGCGAGGCATCCCTGTTTAATCTCCAAGAGAGCATGGAAGATTCTGCGAGCGAGGCATCCCTGTTTGTGCTCCAGGAGAGCATGGAAGATTGTGCGGGCGTAGCATCCCTGCCCGGGCTCCAGGAGAACATTGGAGATTCTGCAAGTGAGGCATCCCTGTTTAAGCTCCAGGAGAGCATGGTAGATTCTGCAAGCAATGCAGCCTGGCCAAGGCTCCAGGAGAGCATGGGAGATTGGGCGAGCGAGGCATCACTGTTTGAGCTCCAGGAGAGCATGGGAGATTGTGCGAGTGAGGCTTCCCTGCCCGGGCTCCAGGAGAGCATTGGAGATTCTGCGAGCGAGGCATCCCTGTTTAAGCTCCAAGAGAGCATGGAAGATTCTGCGAGCGAGGCATCCATGTTTAAGCTCCAGGAGAGCATGGAAGATTCTGCGAGTGAGTCATCCCTGTTTAAGCTCCAGGAGAGGAGCGAGGCATCCCTGCCTGGGCTCCAGGAGAGCATGGGAGATTGTGCGAGCGAGGCATCCCTGTTTGAGCTCCAGGAGAGCATGACAGATTCTGCGAGTGAGGCATCCTTGCCCGGGCACCAGGAGAGCATGGGAGATTCTGCGAGCAATGCAGCCTGGCCAAGGCTCCAGGAGGGCATGGGAGATTCTGCGAGTGAGGCATCCCTGTTTAAGCTCCAGGAGAGCATGGTAGATTCTGCGAGCAATGCAGCCTGGCCAAGGCTCTAGTAGAGCATGGAAGATTGTGCAAGTGAGGCATCCCTGCCTTGGCTCCAGGAGAGCAAATGGAAATTGTGCGAGTGAGGCTTCCCTGCCCGGGTTCCAGGAGAGCATGGGAGATTGAGCGAGCGAGGCATCCCTGTCTGGGCTCCAGGAGAGCATGGGAGATTCTGCAAGCGAGGCATCCCTGCCCTGGCTCCAGGAGGGCATGGGAGATTCTGTGAGTGAGGCATCACTGTTTGAGCTCCAGGAGAGCATGGAAGATTCTGCGGCGAGGCATCCCTGTTTGAGCTTCAGGAGAGCATGGAAGATTCTGCGAGCGAGGCGTCCCTGCCCGGGATCCAGGAGACCATGGGAGATTGTGCGAGCGAGGCATCCCTGCCCGGGCTCCAGGAGAACATGGGAGATTCTGCAAGTGAGGCATCCCTGTTTAAGCTCCAGGAGAGCATGGGAGATTGTGCGAGCGAGGCATCCCTGATTGAGCTCCAGGAGAGCATAGCAGATTCTGTGAGTGAGGCATCCCTGCCCGGGATCCAGGAGACCATGGGAGATTCTGCAATCGAGGCATCCCTGCCCGGGCTCCAGGAGAGCATGGGAGATTCTGCAAGCGAGGCATCCCTGTTTAAGCTCCAGGACAGCATGGAAGATTCTGCAAGTGAGGCATCCCTGCCCGGTCTCCAGGAGAGCATGGGAGATTCTGCGAGCGAGGCGTCCCTGCCCGGGATCCAGGAGACCATGGGAGATTGTGCGAGCGAGGCATCCCTGCCCGGGCTCCAGGAGAACATGGGAGATTCTGCAAGTGAGGCATCCCTGTTTAAGCTCCAAGAGAGCATGGAAGATTCTGCGAGTGAGGCATCCATGTTTAAGCTCCAGGAGAGCAATGAAGATTCTACGAGCGAGGCATCCCTGTTTAAGCTCCAGGACAGCATGGAAGATTCTGCAATCGAGGCATCCCTGACCGGGCTCCAGGAGAGCATGGGAGATTCTGCGAGCGAGGCATCCCTGTTTAAGCTCCAAGAGAGCATGGAAGATTCTGCGAGTGAGGCATCCCTGTTTGAGCTCCAGGAGAGCATGGAAGATTCTGCGAGCGAGGCGTCCCTGCCCGGGATCCAGGAGACCATGGGAGATTGTGCGAGCGAGGCATCCCTGCCCGGGCTCCAGGAGAACATGGGAGATTCTGCAAGTGAGGCATCCCTGTTTAAGCTCCAGGAGAGCATGGTAGATTCTGCGAGCAATGCAGCCTGGCCAAGGCTCTAGTAGAGCATAAAAGATTGTGCAAGTGAGGCATCCCTGCCTTGGCTCCTGGAGAGCAAATGGAGATTGTTCGAGTGAGGCTTCCCTGCCCGGGTTCCAGGAGACCATGGGAGATTGTGCGAGCGAGGCATCCCTGCCCGGGCTCCAGGAGAGCATGGGAGATTCTGCAAGTGAGGCATCCCTGTTTAAGCTCCAGGAGAGCATGGAAGATTCTGCGAGCGAGGCATCCCTGCCCGGGCTCCAGGAGAGCATGGGAGATTCTGCGAGCGAGGCATCCCTGTTTAAGCTCCAAGAGAGCATGGAAGATTCTGCGAGTGAGGCATCCCTGCACGGGATCCAGGAGAGCATGGGAGATTCTGCGAGCGAGGCATCCCTGTTTAAGCTCCAGGAGAGCATGTGAGATTGTGCGAGCGAGGCATCCCTGCCCCCGGGCTCCAGGAGAGCATGGGATATTCTGCGAGCAACACAGCCTGGCCAGGGCTCCAGGAGTGCATGTGAGATTCTGCTAGCGAGGTATTCCGGCCAGACAGGGGAACTGCAACCTCCGGAAGTCCCGATGAGGTTTTGAAAATGGGCCCAATGCCAGGACGCAGTTCCAGGAGGTCAGGTAAAATCTGCCGTTGCCCCCGCAAAAAGTGGCGCGCAGCAGCAATGCCATGACGTCTGGGGGAATTCCTCGGGCAGATTCACAAATGGCAAAGAGGTGAGAGAGAGAGCCAGGAAGAGATCCGTGTGGACTAGGTGTCCCAGCCAGGGCTCCAGGACAGGCATGCAAGATTCAGCGAGCAACACAGCCTGGCCAGGGCTCCAGGAGAGCATGGGAGATTCTGCGAGCGAGTCATCCCTGTTTAAGCTCCAGGAGAGGAGCGAGGCATCCCTGCCTGGGCTCCAGGAGAGCATGGGAGATTGTGCGAGCGAGGCATCCCTGTTTGAGCTCCAGGAGAGCATGACAGATTCTGCGAGTGAGGCATCCTTGCCCGGGCACCAGGAGAGCATGGGAGATTCTGCGAGCAATGCAGCCTGGCCAAGGCTCCAGGAGGGCATGGGAGATTCTGCGAGCGAGGCATCCCTGTTTAAGCTCCAGGAGAGCATGGTAGATTCTGCGAGCAATGCAGCCTGGCCAAGGCTCTAGTAGAGCATGGAAGATTGTGCAAGTGAGGCATCCCTGCCTTGGCTCCAGGAGAGCAAATGGAAATTGTGCGAGTGAGGCTTCCCTGCCCGGGTTCCAGGAGAGCATGGGAGATTGAGCGAGCGAGGCATCCCTGTCTGGGCTCCAGGAGAGCATGGGAGATTCTGCAAGCGAGGCATCCCTGTCTGGGCTCCAGGAGAGCATGGGAGATTCTGCAAGCGAGGCATCCCTGTTTAAGCTCCAAGAGAGCATGGAAGATTCTGCGAGCGAGGCATCCCTGCCCGGGCTCCAGGAGAGCTTGGGAGATTCTGCGAGCGAGGCATCCCTGTTTAATCTCCAAGAGAGCATGGAAGATTCTGCGAGCGAGGCATCCCTGTTTGTGCTCCAGGAGAGCATGGAAGATTGTGCGGGCGTAGCATCCCTGCCCGGGCTCCAGGAGAACATTGGAGATTCTGCAAGTGAGGCATCCCTGTTTAAGCTCCAGGAGAGCATGGTAGATTCTGCAAGCAATGCAGCCTGGCCAAGGCTCCAGGAGAGCATGGGAGATTGGGCGAGCGAGGCATCACTGTTTGAGCTCCAGGAGAGCATGGGAGATTGTGCGAGTGAGGCTTCCCTGCCCGGGTTCCAGGAGAGCATGGGAGATTGTGCGAGCGAGGCATCCCTGTTTGAGCTCCAGGAGAGCATGGCAGATTCTGCGAGTGAGGCATCCTTCCCCTGGCTCCAGGAGGGCATGGGAGATTCTGTGAGTGAGGCATCACTGTTTGAGCTCCAGGAGAGCATGGAAGATTCTGCGAGCGAGGCGTCCCTGCCCGGGATCCAGGAGACCATGGGAGATTGTGCGAGCGAGGCATCCCTGCCCGGGCTCCAGGAGAACATGGGAGATTCTGCAAGTGAGGCATCCCTGTTTAAGCTCCAGGAGAGCATGGGAGATTGTGCGAGCGAGGCATCCCTGATTGAGCTCCAGGAGAGCATAGCAGATTCTGTGAGTGAGGCATCCCTGCACGGGATCCAGGAGAGCATGGGAGATTGTGCGAGCGAGGCATCCCTGTTTAAGCTCCATGAGAGCATGGAAGATTCTGCGAGTGAGGCATCCCTGCACGGGATCCAGGAGAGCATGGGAGATTCTGCAATCGAGGCATCCCTGCCCGGGCTCCAGGAGAGCATGGGAGATTCTGCAAGCGAGGCATCCCTGTTTAAGCTCCAGGACAGCATGGAAGATTCTGCAAGTGAGGCATCCCTGCCCGGGCTCCAGGAGAGCATGGGAGATTCTGCGAGCGAGGCATCCCTGTTTGAGCTCCATGAGAGCATGGAAGATTCTGCGAGCGAGGCATCCCTGCCCGGGCTCCAGGAGAACATGGGAGATTCTGCAAGTGAGGCATCCCTGTTTAAGCTCCAGGAGAGCAATGAAGATTCTACGAGCGAGGCATCCCTGTTTGAGCTCCAGGAGAGCATGGAAGATAATGCGAGCGAGGCATCCCTGCCCGGGATCCAGGAGACCATGGGAGATTATGCGAGCGAGGCATCCCTGCCCGGGTTCCAGGAGAACATGGGAGATTCAGCGAGTGAGGCATCCCTGTTTAAGCTCCAAGAGAGCATGGAAGATTCTGCGAGCGAGGCATCCATGTTTAAGCTCCAGGAGAGCATGTGAGATTGTGCGAGCGAGGCATCCCTGCCCGGGCTCCAGGAGAGCATGGTAGATTCTGCGAGCAACACAGCCTGGCCAGGGCTCCAGGAGTGCATGTGAGATTCTGCTAGCGAGGTATTCCGGCCAGACAGGGGAACTGCAACCTCCGGAAGTCCCGATGAGGTTTTGAAAATGGGCCCGATGCCGGGACGCAGTTCCAGGAGGTCGGGTAAAATCCGCCGTTGCCCCCGCAAAAAGTGGCGCGCAGCATCAATGCCGTGACGTCTGGGGGAATTCCTCGGGCGGATTCACAAATGGCAAAGAGGTGAGAGAGAGAGCCAGGAAGAGATCCGTGTGGACTAGGTGTCCCAGCCAGGGCTCCAGGACAGGCATGCAAGATTCAGCGAGCAACACAGCCTGGCCAGGGCTCCAGGAGAGCATGGGAGATTCTGCAAGCGATGCATCCCTGTTTAAGCTCCAGAAGAGCATGGAAGATTCTGCGAATGAGGCATGCCTGCCCGGGCTCCAGGAGAACATGGGAGATTCTGCAAGTGAGGCATCCCTGTTTAAGCTCCAGGAGAGCAATGAAGATTCTGCGAGCGAGGCATCCCTGTTTGAGCTCCAGGAGAGCATGGAAGATTCTGCGAGCGAGGTGTCCCTGGCCGGGATCCAGGAGACCATGGGAGATTGTGCGAGCGAGGAATCCCTGCCTTGGCTCCAGGAGAGCATGGGAGATTGTGCGAGCGAGGCGTCCCTGCCCGGGATCCAGGAGACCATGGGAGATTGTGCGAGCGAGGAATCCCTGCCTTGGCTCCAGGAGAACATGGGAGATTCTGCAAGTGAGGCATCCCTGTTTAAGCTATAGGAGAGCATGGTAGATTCTGCGAGCAATGCAGCATGGCCAAGGCTCTAGTAGAGCATGGAAGATTGTGCAAGTGAGGCATCCCTGCCTTGGCTCCAGGAGAGCATGGGAGATTGTGCGAGTGAGGATTCCCTGCCCGGGTTCCAGGAGAGCATGGGAGATTGTGCGAGCGAGGCATCCCTCTTTAAGCTCCAAGAGAGCATGGAAGATTCTGCGAGCGAGGCATCCATGTTTAAGCTCCAGGAGAGCAATGAAGATTCTGCGAGCGAGGCGTCCCTGTTTGAGCTCCAGGAGAGCATGGAAGATTCTGCGAGCGAGGCATCCCTGCCCGGGATCCAGGAGACCATGGGAGATTGTGTGAGCGAGGCATCCCTGCCCGGGCTCCAGGAGAGCATGGGAGATTCTGCAAGCGAGGCATCCCTGTTTAAGCTCCAGGAGAGCATGGAAGATTCTGCGAGCGAGGCATCCCTGCCCGGGCTCCAGGAGTGCATGGGAGATTCTGTGAGCAAGGCATCCCTGTTTATGCTCCAAGAGAGCATGGAAGATTCTGCGAGTGAGGCATCCCTGTTTAAGCTCCAGGAGAGAATGGGAGATTCTGCGAGCGAGGCATCCCTGTTTAATCTCCAAGAGAGCATGGAAGATTCTGCGAGCGAGGCATCCCTGTTTGTGCTCCAGGAGAGCATGGAAGATTGTGCGGGCGTAGCATCCCTGCCCGGGCTCCAGGAGAACATTGGAGATTCTGCAAGTGAGGCATCCCTGTTTAAGCTCCAGGAGAGCATGGTAGATTCTGCAAGCAATGCAGCCTGGCCAAGGCTCCAGGAGAGCATGGGAGATTGGGCGAGCGAGGCATCACTGTTTGAGCTCCAGGAGAGCATGGGAGATTGTGCGAGTTAGGCTTCCCTGCCCGGGTTCCAGGAGAGCATGGGAGATTGTGCGAGCGAGGCATCCCTGTTTGAGCTCCAGGAGAGCATGGCAGATTCTGCGAGTGAGGCATCCCTGCCCTGGCTCCAGGAGGGCATGGGAGATTCTGTGAGTGAGGCATCACTGTTTGAGCTCCAGGAGAGCATGGAAGATTCTGCGAGCGAGGCGTCCCTGCCCGGGATCCAGGAGACCATGGGAGATTGTGCGAGCGAGGCATCCCTGCCCGGGCTCCAGGAGAACATGGGAGATTCTGCAAGTGAGGCATCCCTGTTTAAGCTCCAGGAGAGCATGGGAGATTGTGCGAGCGAGGCATCCCTGTTTAAGCTCCATGAGAGCATGGAAGATTCTGCGAGTGAGGCATCCCTGCACGGGATCCAGGAGAGCATGGGAGATTCTGCAATCGAGGCATCCCTGCCCGGGCTCCAGGAGAGCATGGGAGATTCTGCAAGCGAGGCATCCCTGTTTAAGCTCCAGGACAGCATGGAAGATTCTGCAAGTGAGGCATCCCTGCCCGGGCTCCAGGAGAGCATGGGAGATTCTGCGAGTGAGGCATCCCTGTTTGAGCTCCATGAGAGCATGGAAGATTCTGCGAGCAAAGCATCCCTGCCCGGGCTCCAGGAGAACATGGGAGATTCTGCAAGTGAGGCATCCCTGTTTAAGCTCCAAGAGAGCATGGAAGATTCTGCGAGTGAGGCATCCATGTTTAAGCTCCAGGAGAGCAATGAAGATTCTACAAGCGAGGCATCCCTGTTTGAGCTCCAGGAGAGCATGGAAGATAATGCGAGCGAGGCATCCCTGCCCGGGATCCATGAGACCATGGGAGATTATGCGAGCGAGGCATCCCTGCCCGGGTTCCAGGAGAACATGGGAGATTCTGCGAGTGAGGCATCCCTGTTTAAGCTCCAAGAGAGCATGGAAGATTCTGCGAGCGAGGCATCCATGTTTAAGCTCCAGGAGAGCATGTGAGATTGTGCGAGCGAGGCATCCCTGCCCGGGCTCCAGGAGAGCATGGGAGATTCTGCGAGCAACACAGCCTGGCCAGGGCTCCAGGAGTGCATGTGAGATTCTGCTAGCGAGGTATTCCGGCCAGACAGGGGAACTGCAACCTCCGGAAGTCCCGATGAGGTTTTGAAAATGGGCCCGATGCCGGGACGCAGTTCCAGGAGGTCGGGTAAAATCCGCCGTTGCCCCCGCAAAAAGTGGCGCGCAGCAGCAATGCCGTGACGTCTGGGGGAATTCCTCGGGCGGATTCACAAATGGCAAAGAGGTGAGAGAGAGAGCCAGGAAGAGATCCGTGTGGACTAGGTGTCCCAGCCAGGGCTCCAGGACAGGCATGCAAGATTCAGCGAGCAACACAGCCTGGCCAGGGCTCCAGGAGAGCATGGGAGATTCTGCAAGCGATGCATCCCTGTTTAAGCTCCAGAAGAGCATGGAAGATTCTGCGAATGAGGCATGCCTGCCCGGGCTCCAGGAGACCATGGGAGATTGTGCGAGCGAGGAATCCCTGCCTTGGCTCCAGGAGAGCATGGGAGATTGTGCGAGCGAGGCGTCCCTGCCCGGGATCCAGGAGACCATGGGAGATTGTGCGAGCGAGGAATCCCTGCCTTGGCTCCAGGAGAACATGGGAGATTCTGCAAGTGAGGCATCCCTGTTTAAGCTATAGGAGAGCATGGTAGATTCTGCGAGCAATGCAGCATGGCCAAGGCTCTAGTAGAGCATGGAAGATTGTGCAAGTGAGGCATCCCTGCCTTGGCTCCAGGAGAGCATGGGAGATTGTGCGAGTGAGGCTTCCCTGCCCGGGTTCCAGGAGAGCATGGGAGATTGTGCGAGCGAGGCATCCCTCTTTAAGCTCCAAGAGAGCATGGAAGATTCTGCGAGCGAGGCATCCATGTTTAAGCTCCAGGAGAGCAATGAAGATTCTGCGAGCGAGGCATCCCTGTTTGAGCTCCAGGAGAGCATGGAAGATTCTGCGAGCGAGGCATCCCTGCCCGGGATCCAGGAGACCATGGGAGATTGTGTGAGCGAGGCGTCCCCGTTTGAGCTCCAGGAGAGCATGACAGATTCTGCGAGTGAGGCATCCTTGCCCGGGCTCCAGGAGAGCATGGGAGATTCTGCGAGCAATGCAGCCTGGCCAAGGCTCCAGGAGAGCATGGAAGATTGTGTGAGCGTGGCATCCCTGCCCGGGCTCCAGGAGAGCATGGGAGATTCTGCAAGCGAGGCATCCCTGTTTAAGCTCCAGGAGAGCATGGTAGATCCTGCAAGCAATGCAGCCTGACCAAGGCTCCTGGAGAGCATGGAAGATTGTGCAAGTGAGGCGTCCCTGCCCGGGCTCCAGGAGAGCATGGGAGATTCTGCAAGCGAGGCATCCCTGTTTAAGCTCCAGGAGAGCATGGAAGATTCTGCGAGCGAGGCATCCCTGCCCGGGCTCCAGGAGTGCATGGGAGATTCTGTGAGCAAGGCATCCCTGTTTATGCTCCAAGAGAGCATGGAAGATTCTGCGAGTGAGGCATCCCTGCACGGGATCCAGGAGAGAATGGGAGATTCTGCGAGCGAGGCATCCCTGTTTAAGCTCCAGGAGAGCATGTGAGATTGTGCGAGCGAGGCATCCCTGCCCGGGCTCCAGGAGAGCATGGGAGATTGTGCGAGTGAGGCGTCCCCGTTTGAGCTCCAGGAGAGCATGACAGATTCTGCGAGTGAGGCATCCTTGCCCGGGCTCCAGGAGAGCATGGGAGACTCTGCGAGCAATGCAGCCTGGCCAAGGCTCCAGGAGAGCATGGAAGATTGTGCAAGTGAGGCATCCCTGTTTAAGCTCCAGGAGAGCATGGGAGATTGTGCGAGCAAGGCGTCCCTGCCCGGGATCCAGGAGAGCATCTGAGGTTCTGTGAGCGAGGCATCCCTGTTTGAGCTCCAAGAGAGCATGGAAGATTCTGCGAGCGAGGCATCCATGTTTAAGCTCCTGGAGAGCAATGTAGATTCTGCGAGCGAGGCGCCCCTTTTTGAGCTCCAGGAGAGCATGGAAGATAATGCGAGTGAGGCATCCCTGCCCGGGATCCAGGAGACCATGGGAGATTCTGCAAGCGAGGCATCCCTGCCCGGGATCCAGGAGAGCATGGGAGATTCTGCGAGCGAGGCATCCCTGTTTAAGCTCCAAGAGAGCATGGAAGATTCTGCGAGCGAGGCATCCCTGCCCGGGCTCCAGGAGAGCATGGGAGATTCTGCGAGCGAGGCATCCCTGTTTAAGCTCCAAGAGAGCATGGAAGATTCTGTGAGTGAGGCATCCCTGCACGGGATCCAGGAGAGCATGGGAGATTCTGCGAGTGAGGCATCCCTGCCTGGGCTCAAGGAGAGCATGGAAGATAGTGCAAGTGAGGCATCCCTGCCTTGGCTCCAGGAGAGCATGGGAGATTGTGCGAGTGAGGCTTCCCTGCCCGGGTTCCAGGAGAGCATGGGAGATTGTGCGAGCGAGGCATCCCTGCCTGGGCTCCAGGAGAGCATGGGAGATTGTGCGAGTGAGGCTTCCCTGCCCGGGTTCCAGGAGAGCATGGGAGATTGTGCGAGCGAGGCATCCCTGTTTGAGCTCCAGGAGAGCATGGCAGATTCTGCGAGTGAGGCATCCCTGCCCGGGTTCCAGGAGAGCATGGGAGATTGAGCGAGCGAGGCATCCCTGTCTGGGCTCCAGGAGAGCATGGGAGATTCTGCAAGCGAGGCATCCCTTTCTGTGCTCCAGGAGAGCATGGGAGATTCTGCAAGCGAGGCATCCCTGTCTGGGCTCCAGGAGAGCATGGGAGATTCTGCAAGCGAGGCATCCCTGTTTAAGCTCCAGGAGAGCATGGAAGATTCTGCGAGCGAGGCATCCCTGCCCGGGCTCCAGGAGAGCATGGGAGATTCTGCGAGCGAGGCATCCCTGTTTAAGCTCCAAGAGAGCATGGAAGATTCTGCGAGTGAGGCATCCATGTTTAAGCTCCAGGAGAGCAATGAAGATTCTGCGAGCGAGGCATCCCTGTTTGAGCTCCAGGAGAGCATGGAAGATAATGCGAGCGAGGCTTCCCTGCCCGGGATCCAGGAGACCATGGGAGATTGTGCGAGCAAGGCATCCCTGCCAAGGCTCCAGGAGAGCATGGGAGATTCTGCGAGCGAGGCATCCCTGTTTAAGCTCCAGGAGAGCAATGAAGATTCTGCGAGCGAGGCATCCCTGTTTGAGCTCCAGGAGAGCATGGAAGATTCTGCGAGCGAGGCGTCCCTGGCCGGGATCCAGGAGACCATGGGAGATTGTGCGAGCGAGGAATCCCTGCCTTGGCTCCAGGAGAGCATGGGAGATTGTGCGAGCGAGGCGTCCCTGCCCGGGATCCAGGAGACCATGGGAGATTGTGCGAGCGAGGAATCCCTGCCTTGGCTCCAGGAGAACATGGGAGATTCTGCAAGTGAGGCATCCCTGTTTAAGCTATAGGAGAGCATGGTAGATTCTGCGAGCAATGCAGCATGGCCAAGGCTCTAGTAGAGCATGGAAGATTCTGCAAGTGAGGCATCCCTGTTTAAGCTCCAGGAGAGCATGGGAGATTGTGCGAGCGAGGCATCCCTGATTGAGCTCCAGGAGAGCATAGCAGATTCTGTGAGTGAGGCATCCCTGCACGGGATCCAGGAGAGCATGGGAGATTGTGCGAGCGAGGCATCCCTGTTTAAGCTCCATGAGAGCATGGAAGATTCTGCGAGTGAGGCATCCCTGCACGGGATCCAGGAGAGCATGGGAGATTCTGCAATCGAGGCATCCCTGCCCGGGCTCCAGGAGAGCATGGGAGATTCTGCAAGCGAGGCATCCCTGTTTAAGCTCCAGGACAGCATGGAAGATTCTGCAAGTGAGGCATCCCTGCCCGGGCTCCAGGAGAGCATGGGAGATTCTGCGAGTGAGGCATCCCTGTTTGAGCTCCATGAGAGCATGGAAGATTCTGCGAGCGAGGCATCCCTGCCCGGGCTCCAGGAGAACATGGGAGATTCTGCAAGTGAGGCATCCCTGTTTAAGCTCCAAGAGAGCATGGAAGATTCTGCGAGTGAGGCATCCATGTTTAAGCTCCAGGAGAGCAATGAAGATTCTACGAGCGAGGCATCCCTGTTTGAGCTCCAGGAGAGCATGGAAGATAATGCGAGCGAGGCATCCCTGCCCGGGATCCAGGAGACCATGGGAGATTATGCGAGCGAGGCATCCCTGCCCGGGTTCCAGGAGAACATGGGAGATTCTGCGAGTGAGGCATCCCTGTTTAAGCTCCAAGAGAGCATGGAAGATTCTGCGAGCGAGGCATCCATGTTTAAGCTCCAGGAGAGCATGTGAGATTGTGCGAGCGAGGCATCCCTGCCCGGGCTCCAGGAGAGCATGGGAGATTCTGCGAGCAACACAGCCTGGCCAGGGCTCCAGGAGTGCATGTGAGATTCTGCTAGCGAGGTATTCCGGCCAGACAGGGGAACTGCAACCTCCGGAAGTCCCAATGAGGTTTTGAAAATGGGCCCGATGCCGGGAACGCAGTTCCAGAAGGTCGGGTAAAATCCGCCGTTGCCCCCGCAAAAAGTGGCGCGCAGCAGCAATGCCGTGACGTCTGGGGGAATTCCTCGGGCGGATTCACAAATGGCAAAGAGGTGAGAGAGAGAGCCAGGAAGAGATCCGTGTGGACTAGGTGTCCCAGCCAGGGCTCCAGGACAGGCATGCAAGATTCAGCGAGCAACACAGCCTGGCCAGGGCTCCAGGAGAGCATGGGAGATTCTGCAAGCGATGCATCCCTGTTTAAGCTCCAGAAGAGCATGGAAGATTCTGCGAATGAGGCATGCCTGCCCGGGCTCCAGGAGACCATGGGAGATTGTGCGAGCGAGGAATCCCTGCCTTGGCTCCAGGAGAGCATGGGAGATTGTGCGAGCGAGGCGTCCCTGCCCGGGATCCAGGAGACCATGGGAGATTGTGCGAGCGAGGAATCCCTGCCTTGGCTCCAGGAGAACATGGGAGATTCTGCAAGTGAGGCATCCCTGTTTAAGCTATAGGAGAGCATGGTAGATTCTGCGAGCAATGCAGCATGGCCAAGGCTCTAGTAGAGCATGGAAGATTGTGCAAGTGAGGCATCCCTGCCTTGGCTCCAGGAGAGCATGGGAGATTGTGCGAGTGAGGCTTCCCTGCCCGGGTTCCAGGAGAGCATGGGAGATTGTGCGAGCGAGGCATCCCTCTTTAAGCTCCAAGAGAGCATGGAAGATTCTGCGAGCGAGGCATCCATGTTTAAGCTCCAGGAGAGCAATGAAGATTCTGCGAGCGAGGCGTCCCTGTTTGAGCTCCAGGAGAGCATGGAAGATTCTGCGAGCGAGGCATCCCTGCCCGGGATCCAGGAGACCATGGGAGATTGTGTGAGCGAGGCATCCCTGCCCGGGCTCCAGGAGAGCATGGGAGATTCTGCGAGCGAGGCATCCCTGTTTAAGCTCCAGGAGAGCATGTGAGATTGTGCGAGCGAGGCATCCCTGCCCGGGCTCCAGGAGAGCATGGGAGATTGTGCGAGTGAGGCATCCCCGTTTGAGCTCCAGGAGAGCATGACAGATTCTGCGAGTGAGGCATCCTTGCCCGGGCTCCAGGAGAGCATGGGAGATTCTGCGAGCAATGCAGCCTGGCCAAGGCTCCAGGAGAGCATGGAAGATTGTGTGAGCGTGGCATCCCTGCCCGGGCTCCAGGAGAGCATGGGAGATTCTGCAAGCGAGGCATCCCTGTTTAAGCTCCAGGAGAGCATGGTAGATCCTGCGAGCAATGCAGCCTGACCAAGGCTCCTGGAGAGCATGGAAGATTGTGCAAGTGAGGCGTCCCTGCCCGGGCTCCAGGAGAGCATGGGAGATTCTGCAAGCGAGGCATCCCTGTTTAAGCTCCAGGAGAGCATGGAAGATTCTGCGAGCGAGGCATCCCTGCCCGGGCTCCAGGAGTGCATGGGAGATTCTGTGAGCAAGGCATCCCTGTTTATGCTCCAAGAGAGCATGGAAGATTCTGCGAGTGAGGCATCCCTGCACGGGATCCAGGAGAGAATGGGAGATTCTGCGAGCGAGGCATCCCTGTTTAAGCTCCAGGAGAGCATGTGAGATTGTGCGAGCGAGGCATCCCTGCCCGGGCTCCAGGAGAGCATGGGAGATTGTGCGAGTGAGGCGTCCCCGTTTGAGCTCCAGGAGAGCATGACAGATTCTGCGAGTGAGGCATCCTTGCCCGGGCTCCAGGAGAGCATGGGAGATTCTGCGAGCAATGCAGCCTGGCCAAGGCTCCAGGAGAGCATGGAAGATTGTGCAAGTGAGGCATCCCTGTTTAAGCTCCAGGAGAGCATGGGAGAGTGTGCGAGCAAGGCGTCCCTGCCCGGGATCCAGGAGAGCATCTGAGGTTCTGTGAGCAAGGCATCCCTGTTTGAGCTCCAAGAGAGCATGGAAGATTCTGCGAGCGAGGCATCCATGTTTAAGCTCCTGGAGAGCAATGTAGATTCTGCGAGTGAAGCGCCCCTTTTTGAGCTCCAGGAGAGCATGGAAGATAATGCGAGTGAGGCATCCCTGCCCGGGATCCAGGAGACCATGGGAGATTCTGCAAGCGAGGCATCCCTGCCCGGGATCCAGGAGAGCATGGGAGATTCTGCGAGTGAGGCATCCCTGTTTAAGCTCCAAGAGAGCATGGAAGATTCTGCGAGCGAGGCATCCCTGCCCGGGCTCCAGGAGAGCATGGGAGATTCTGCGAGCGAGGCATCCCTGTTTAAGCTCCAAGAGAGCATGGAAGATTCTGTGAGTGAGGCATCCCTGCACGGGATCCAGGAGAGCATGGGAGATTCTGCGAGTGAGGCATCCCTGCCTGGGCTCAAGGAGAGCATGGAAGATAGTGCAAGTGAGGCATCCCTGCCTTGGCTCCAGGAGAGCATGGGAGATTGTGCGAGTGAGGCTTCCCTGCCCGGGTTCCAGGAGAGCATGGGAGATTGTGCGAGCGAGGCATCCCTGCCTGGGCTCCAGGAGAGCATGGGAGATTGTGCGAGTGAGGCTTCCCTGCCCGGGTTCCAGGAGAGCATGGGAGATTGTGCGAGCGAGGCATCCCTGTTTGAGCTCCAGGAGAGCATGGCAGATTCTGCGAGTGAGGCATCCCTGCCCGGGTTCCAGGAGAGCATGGGAGATTGAGCGAGCGAGGCATCCCTGTCTGGGCTCCAGGAGAGCATGGGAGATTCTGCAAGCGAGGCATCCCTTTCTGTGCTCCAGGAGAGCATGGGAGATTCTGCAAGCGAGGCATCCCTGTCTGGGCTCCAGGAGAGCATGGGAGATTCTGCAAGCGAGGCATCCCTGTTTAAGCTCCAGGAGAGCATGGAAGATTCTGCGAGCGAGGCATCCCTGCCCGGGCTCCAGGAGAGCATGGGAGATTCTGCGAGCGAGGCATCCCTGTTTAAGCTCCAAGAGAGCATGGAAGATTCTGCGAGTGAGGCATCCATGTTTAAGCTCCAGGAGAGCAATGAAGATTCTGCGAGCGTTGCATCCCTGTTTGAGCTCCAGGAGAGCATGGAAGATAATGCGAGCGAGGCTTCCCTGCCCGGGATCCAGGAGACCATGGGAGATTGTGCGAGCAAGGCATCCCTGCCAAGGCTCCAGGAGAGCATGGGAGATTCTGCGAGCGAGGCATCCCTGTTTAAGCTCCAGGAGAGCAATGAAGATTCTGCGAGCGAGGCATCCCTGTTTGAGCTCCAGGAGAGCATGGAAGATTCTGCGAGCGAGGCGTCCCTGGCCGGGATCCAGGAGACCATGGGAGATTGTGCGAGCGAGGAATCCCTGCCTTGGCTCCAGGAGAGCATGGGAGATTGTGCGAGCGAGGCGTCCCTGCCCGGGATCCAGGAGACCATGGGAGATTGTGCGAGCGAGGAATCCCTGCCTTGGCTCCAGGAGAACATGGGAGATTCTGCAAGTGAGGCATCCCTGTTTAAGCTATAGGAGAGCATGGTAGATTCTGCGAGCAATGCAGCATGGCCAAGGCTCTAGTAGAGCATGGAAGATTGTGCAAGTGAGGCATCCCTGCCTTGGCTCCAGGAGAGCATGGGAGATTGTGCGAGTGAGGATTCCCTGCCCGGGTTCCAGGAGAGCATGGGAGATTGTGCGAGCAAGGCATCCCTCTTTAAGCTCCAAGAGAGCATGGAAGATTCTGCGAGCGAGGCATCCATGTTTAAGCTCCAGGAGAGCAATGAAGATTCTGCGAGCGAGGCGTCCCTGTTTGAGCTCCAGGAGAGCATGGAAGATTCTGCGAGCGAGGCATCCCTGCCCGGGATCCAGGAGACCATGGGAGATTGTGTGAGCGAGGCATCCCTGCCCGGGCTCCAGGAGAGCATGGGAGATTCTGCAAGCGAGGCATCCCTGTTTAAGCTCCAGGAGAGCATGGAAGATTCTGCGAGCGAGGCATCCCTGCCCGGGCTCCAGGAGTGCATGGGAGATTCTGTGAGCAAGGCATCCCTGTTTATGCTCCAAGAGAGCATGGAAGATTCTGCGAGTGAGGCATCCCTGTTTAAGCTCCAGGAGAGAATGGGAGATTCTGCGAGCGAGGCATCCCTGTTTAATCTCCAAGAGAGCATGGAAGATTGTGCGGGCGTAGCATCCCTGCCCGGGCTCCAGGAGAACATTGGAGATTCTGCAAGTGAGGCATCCCTGTTTAAGCTCCAGGAGAGCATGGTAGATTCTGCAAGCAATGCAGCCTGGCCAAGGCTCCAGGAGAGCATGGGAGATTGGGCGAGCGAGGCATCACTGTTTGAGCTCCAGGAGAGCATGGGAGATTGTGCGAGTGAGGCTTCCCTGCCCGGGTTCCAGGAGAGCATGGGAGATTGTGCGAGCGAGGCATCCCTGTTTGAGCTCCAGGAGAGCATGGCAGATTCTGCGAGTGAGGCATCCCTGCCCTGGCTCCAGGAGGGCATGGGAGATTCTGTGAGTGAGGCATCACTGTTTGAGCTCCAGGAGAGCATGGAAGATTCTGCGAGCGAGGCGTTCCTGCCCGGGATCCAGGAGACCATGGGAGATTGTGCGAGCGAGGCATCCCTGCCCGGGCTCCAGGAGAACATGGGAGATTCTGCAAGTGAGGCATCCCTGTTTAAGCTCCAGGAGAGCATGGGAGATTGTGCGAGCGAGGCATCCCTGATTGAGCTCCAGGAGAGCATAGCAGATTCTGTGAGTGAGGCATCCCTGCACGGGATCCAGGAGAGCATGGGAGATTGTGCGAGCGAGGCATCCCTGTTTAAGCTCCATGAGAGCATGGAAGATTCTGCGAGTGAGGCATCCCTGCACGGGATCCAGGAGAGCATGGGAGATTCTGCAATCGAGGCATCCCTGCCCGGGCTCCAGGAGAGCATGGGAGATTCTGCAAGCGAGGCATCCCTGTTTAAGCTCCAGGACAGCATGGAAGATTCTGCAAGTGAGGCATCCCTGCCCGGGCTCCAGGAGAGCATGGGAGATTCTGCGAGTGAGGCATCCCTGTTTGAGCTCCATG
The DNA here is from genome assembly GCA_031769625.1 of Taudactylus pleione. Classification (NCBI taxonomy): domain Eukaryota; kingdom Metazoa; phylum Chordata; class Amphibia; order Anura; family Myobatrachidae; genus Taudactylus; species Taudactylus pleione. The sequence continues at coordinate 3,484,375 of JAUIMM010000586.1, forward strand.
AGAGCATGGAAGATTCTGCGAGCGAGGCATCCCTGCCCGGGCTCCAGGAGAACATGGGAGATTCTGCAAGTGAGGCATCCCTGTTTAAGCTCCAAGAGAGCATGGAAGATTCTGCGAGTGAGGCATCCATGTTTAAGCTCCAGGAGAGCAATGAAGATTCTACGAGCGAGGCATCCCTGTTTGAGCTCCAGGAGAGCATGGAAGATAATGCGAGCGAGGCATCCCTGCCCGGGATCCAGGAGACCATGGGAGATTATGCGAGCGAGGCATCCCTGCCCGGGTTCCAGGAGAACATGGGAGATTCTGCGAGTGAGGCATCCCTGTTTAAGCTCCAAGAGAGCATGGAAGATTCTGCGAGCGAGGCATCCATGTTTAAGCTCCAGGAGAGCATGTGAGATTGTGCGAGCGAGGCATCCCTGCCCGGGCTCCAGGAGAGCATGGGAGATTCTGCGAGCAACACAGCCTGGCCAGGGCTCCAGGAGTGCATGTGAGATTCTGCTAGCGAGGTATTCCGGCCAGACAGGGGAACTGCAACCTCCGGAAGTCCCGATGAGGTTTTGAAAATGGGCCCGATGCCGGGACGCAGTTCCAGGAGGTCGGGTAAAATCCGCCGTTGCCCCCGCAAAAAGTGGCGCGCAGCAGCAATGCCGTGACGTCTGGGGGAATTCCTCGGGTGGATTCACAAATGGCAAAGAGGTGAGAGAGAGAGCCAGGAAGAGATCCGTGTGGACTAGGTGTCCCAGCCAGGGCTCCAGGACAGGCATGCAAGATTCAGCGAGCAACACAGCCTGGCTAGGGCTCCAGGAGAGCATGGGAGATTCTGCAAGCGATGCATCCCTGTTTAAGCTCCAGAAGAGCATGGAAGATTCTGCGAATGAGGCATGCCTGCCCGGGCTCCAGGAGACCATGGGAGATTGTGCGAGCGAGGAATCCCTGCCTTGGCTCCAGGAGAGCATGGGAGATTGTGCGAGCGAGGCGTCCCTGCCCGGGATCCAGGAGACCATGGGAGATTGTGCGAGCGAGGAATCCCTGCCTTGGCTCCAGGAGAACATGGGAGATTCTGCAAGTGAGGCATCCCTGTTTAAGCTATAGGAGAGCATGGTAGATTCTGCGAGCAATGCAGCATGGCCAAGGCTCTAGTAGAGCATGGAAGATTGTGCAAGTGAGGCATCCCTGCCTTGGCTCCAGGAGAGCATGGGAGATTGTGCGAGTGAGGCTTCCCTGCCCGGGTTCCAGGAGAGCATGGGAGATTGTGCGAGCGAGGCATCCCTCTTTAAGCTCCAAGAGAGCATGGAAGATTCTGCGAGCGAGGCATCCATGTTTAAGCTCCAGGAGAGCAATGAAGATTCTGCGAGCGAGGCGTCCCTGTTTGAGCTCCAGGAGAGCATGGAAGATTCTGCGAGCGAGGCATCCCTGCCCGGGATCCAGGAGACCATGGGAGATTGTGTGAGCGAGGCATCCCTGCCCGGGCTCCAGGAGAGCATGGGAGATTCTGCGAGTGAGGCATCCCTGTTTAAGCTCCAGGAGAGCATGTGAGATTGTGCGAGCGAGGCATCCCTGCCCGGGCTCCAGGAGAGCATGGGAGATTGTGCGAGTGAGGCGTCCCCGTTTGAGCTCCAGGAGAGCATGACAGATTCTGCGAGTGAGGCATCCTTGCCCGGGCTCCAGGAGAGCATGGGAGATTCTGCGAGCAATGCAGCCTGGCAAAGGCTCCAGGAGAGCATGGAAGATTGTGTGAGCGTGGCATCCCTGCCCGGGCTCCAGGAGAGCATGGGAGATTCTGCAAGCGAGGCATCCCTGTTTAAGCTCCAGGAGAGCATGGTAGATCCTGCGAGCAATGCAGCCTGACCAAGGCTCCTGGAGAGCATGGAAGATTGTGCAAGTGAGGCGTCCCTGCCCGGGCTCCAGGAGAGCATGGGAGATTCTGCAAGCGAGGCATCCCTGTTTAAGCTCCAGGAGAGCATGGAAGATTCTGCGAGCGAGGCATCCCTGCCCGGGCTCCAGGAGTGCATGGGAGATTCTGTGAGCAAGGCATCCCTGTTTATGCTCCAAGAGAGCATGGAAGATTCTGCGAGTGAGGCATCCCTGCACGGGATCCAGGAGAGAATGGGAGATTCTGCGAGCGAGGCATCCCTGTTTAAGCTCCAGGAGAGCATGTGAGATTGTGCGAGCGAGGCATCCCTGCCCGGGCTCCAGGAGAGCATGGGAGATTGTGCGAGTGAGGCGTCCCCGTTTGAGCTCCAGGAGAGCATGACAGATTCTGCGAGTGAGGCATCCTTGCCCGGGCTCCAGGAGAGCATGGGAGATTCTGCGAGCAATGCAGCCTGGCCAAGGCTCCAGGAGAGCATGGAAGATTGTGCAAGTGAGGCATCCCTGTTTAAGCTCCAGGAGAGCATGGGAGATTGTGCGAGCAAGGCGTCCCTGCCCGGGATCCAGGAGAGCATCTGAGGTTCTGTGAGCGAGGCATCCCTGTTTGAGCTCCAAGAGAGCATGGAAGATTCTGCGAGCGAGGCATCCATGTTTAAGCTCCTGGAGAGCAATGTAGATTCTGCGAGCGAGGCGCCCCTTTTTGAGCTCCAGGAGAGCATGGAAGATAATGCGAGTGAGGCATCCCTGCCCGGGATCCAGGAGACCATGGGAGATTCTGCAAGCGAGGCATCCCTGCCCGGGATCCAGGAGAGCATGGGAGATTCTGCGAGCGAGGCATCCCTGTTTAAGCTCCAAGAGAGCATGGAAGATTCTGCGAGCGAGGCATCCCTGCCCGGGCTCCAGGAGAGCATGGGAGATTCTGCGAGCGAGGCATCCCTGTTTAAGCTCCAAGAGAGCATGGAAGATTCTGTGAGTGAGGCATCCCTGCACGGGATCCAGGAGAGCATGGGAGATTCTGCGAGTGAGGCATCCCTGCCTGGGCTCAAGGAGAGCATGGAAGATAGTGCAAGTGAGGCATCCCTGCCTTGGCTCCAGGAGAGCATGGGAGATTGTGCGAGTGAGGCTTCCCTGCCCGGGTTCCAGGAGAGCATGGGAGATTGTGCGAGCGAGGCATCCCTGCCTGGGCTCCAGGAGAGCATGGGAGATTGTGCGAGTGAGGCTTCCCTGCCCGGGTTCCAGGAGAGCATGGGAGATTGTGCGAGCGAGGCATCCCTGTTTGAGCTCCAGGAGAGCATGGCAGATTCTGCGAGTGAGGCATCCCTGCCCGGGTTCCAGGAGAGCATGGGAGATTGAGCGAGCGAGGCATCCCTGTCTGGGCTCCAGGAGAGCATGGGAGATTCTGCAAGCGAGGCATCCCTTTCTGTGCTCCAGGAGAGCATGGGAGATTCTGCAAGCGAGGCATCCCTGTCTGGGCTCCTGGAGAGCATGGGAGATTCTGCAAGCGAGGCATCCCTGTTTAAGCTCCAGGAGAGCATGGAAGATTCTGCGAGCGAGGCATCCCTGCCCGGGCTCCAGGAGAGCATGGGAGATTCTGCGAGCGAGGCATCCCTGTTTAAGCTCCAAGAGAGCATGGAAGATTCTGCGAGTGAGGCATCCATGTTTAAGCTCCAGGAGAGCAATGAAGATTCTGCGAGCGAGGCATCCCTGTTTGAGCTCCAGGAGAGCATGGAAGATAATGCGAGCGAGGCTTCCCTGCCCAGGATCCAGGAGACCATGGGAGATTGTGCGAGCAAGGCATCCCTGCCAAGGCTCCAGGAGAGCATGGGAGATTCTGCGAGCGAGGCATCCCTGTTTAAGCTCCAAGAGAGCATGGAAGATTCTCTGAGTGAGGCATCCCTGCACGGGATCCAGGAGAGCATGGGAGATTCTGCGAGTGAGGCATCCCTGCCTGGGCTCAAGGAGAGCATGGAAGATAGTGCAAGTGAGGCATCCCTGCCTTGGCTCCAGGAGAGCATGGGAGATTGTGCGAGTGAGGCTTCCCTGCCCGGGTTCCAGGAGAGCATGGGAGATTGTGCGAGCGAGGCATCCCTGCCTGGGCTCCAGGAGAGCATGGGAGATTGTGTGAGTGAGGCTTCCCTGCCCGGGTTCCAGGAGAGCATGGGAGATTGTGCGAGCGAGGCATCCCTGTTTGAGCTCCAGGAGAGCATGGCAGATTCTGCGAGTGAGGCATCCCTGCCCGGGCTCCAGGAGGGCATGGGAGATTCTGCGAGCGAGGCATGCATGTTTAAACTCCAGGAGAGCAATGAAGATTCTGCGAGCGAGGCATCCCTGTTTGAGCTCCAGGAGAGCATGGAAGATAATGCGAGCGAGGCTTCCCTGCCTGGGATCCAGGAGACCATGGGAGATTGTGCGAACGAAGCATCCCTGCCCGGGCTCCAGGAGAACATGGGAGATTCTGCAAATGAGGCGTCCCTGCCCAGGATCCAGGAGACCATGGGAGATTGTGCGAGCGAGGCATCCCTGTTTAAGCTCCAGGAGAGCATGGTAGATTCTGCGAGCAATGCAGCCTGGCCAAGGCTCCAGGAGAGCATGGGAGATTGTGCGAGTGAGGCTTCCCTGCCCAGGTTCCAGGAGAGCATGGGAGATTGTGCGAGCAAGGCATCCCTGCCCGGGCTCCAGGAGAACATGGGAGATTCTGCAAATGAGGCATCCCTGCCCGGGCTCCAGGAGAGCATGGGAGATTCGGCAAGCGAGGCATCCCTGTTTAAGCTCCAGGAGAGCATGGAAGATTCTGCGAGCGAGACATCCCTGCCTGGGCTCCAGGAGAGCATGGGAGATTCTGCGAGCGAGGCATCCCTGTTTAAGCTCCAAGAGAGCATGGAAGATTCTGCGAGTGAGGCATCCATGTTTGAGCTCCAGGAGAGCATGGAAGATTCTGAGAGCGAGGCGTCCCTGCACGGGATCCAGGAGAGCATGGGAGATTCTGCGAGCGAGGCATCCCTGTTTAAGCTCCAGTTGAGCATGTGAGATTGTGCGAGCGAGGCATCCCTGCCCGGGCTCCAGGAGAGCATGGGATATTCTGCGAGCAACACAGCCTGGCCAGGGCTCCAGGAGTGCATGTGAGATTCTGCTAGCGAGGTATTCTGGCCAGACAGGGGAACTGCAACCTCCGGAAGTCCCGATGAGGTTTTGAAAATGGGCCCAATGCCGGGACGCAGTTCCAGGAGGTCAGGTAAAATCTGCCGTTGCCCCCGCAAAAAGTGGCGCGCAGCAGCAATGCAGTGACGTCTGGGGGAATTCCTCGGGCAGATTCACAAATGGCAAAGAGGTGAGAGAGAGAGCCAGGAAGAGATCCGTGTGGACTAGGTGTCCCAGCCAGGGGTCCAGGACAGGCATGCAAGATTCAGCGAGCAACACAGCCTGGCCAGGGCTCCAGGAGAGCATGGGAGATTCTGCGAGCGAGTCTTCCCTGTTTAAGCTCCAGGAGAGGAGCGAGGCATCCCTGCCTGGGCTCCAGGAGAGCATGGGAGATTGTGCGAGCGAGGCATCCCTGTTTGAGCTCCAGGAGAGCATGACAGATTCTGCGAGTGAGGCATCCTTGCCCGGGCTCCAGGAGAGCATGGGAGATTCTGCGAGCAATGCAGCCTGGTCAAGGCTCCAGGAGAGCATGGGAGAATCTGCGAGCAATGCAGCCTGGCCAAGGCTCCAGGAGGGCATGGGAGATTCTGCGAGCGAGGTATCCCTGTTTAAGCTCCAGGAGAGCATGGTAGATCCTGTGAGCAATGCAGCCTGACCAAGGCTCCAGGAGAGCATGGGAGATTCTGCGAGCGAGTCTTCCCTGTTTAAGCTCCAGGAGAGGAGCGAGGCATCCCTGCCTGGGCTCCAGGAGAGCATGGGAGATTGTGCGAGTGAGGCATCCCTGTTTGAGCTCCAGGAGGGCATGGGAGATTCTGCGAGCGAGGCATCCCTGTTTAAGCTCTAGGAGAGCATGGTAGATTCTGCGAGCAATGCAGCCTGGCCAAGGCTCTAGTAGAGCATGGAAGATTGTGCAAGTGAGGCATCCCTGCCTTGGCTCCAGGAGAGCAAATGGAAATTGTGCGAGTGAGGCTTCCCTGCCCGGGTTCCAGGAGAGCATGGGAGATTGAGCGAGCGAGGCATCCCTGTCTGGGCGCCAGGAGAGCATGGGAGATTGTGCGAGCGAGGCATCCCTGTTTAAGCTCCAGGAGAGCATGTGAGATTGTGCGAGCGAGGCATCCCTGCCCGGGCTCCTGGAGAGCATGGGAGATTCTGTGAGCAAGGCATCCCTGTTTAAGCTCCAGGAGAGCATGGAAGATTCTGCGGTGAGGCATCCCTGTTTAAGCTCCAGGAGAGCATGGGAGATTGTGCGAGCAAGGCATCCCTGATTGAGCTCCAGGAGAGCATAGCAGATTCTGTGAGTGAGGCATCCCTGCCCGGGCTCCAGGAGAGCATGGGAAATTGTGCGAGCGAGGCGTTCCTGCCCGGGATCCAGGAGAGCATATGAGGTTCTGTGAGCGAGGCATCCCTGTTTAAGCTGCAGGAGAGCATGGAAGATTCTGCGAGTGAAGCATCCCTGTTTAAGCTCCAGGAGAGCATGGGAGATTCTGCGAGCGAGGCATCCCTGCCCGGGTTCCAGGAGAGCATGGGAGATTGTGCGAGCGAGGCATCCCTGTTTGAGCTCCACGAGAGCATGGCAGATTCTGCGAGTGAGGCATCCCTGCCCTGGCTCCAGGAGGGCATGGGAGATTCTGTGAGTGAGGCATCACTGTTTGAGCTCCAGGAGAGCATGGAAGATTCTGTGGCGAGGCATCCCTGTTTGAGCTTCAGGAGAGCATGGAAGGTTCTGCGAGCGAGGCGTCCCTGCCCGGGATCCAGGAGACCATGGGAGATTGTGCGAGCGAGGCATCCCTGCCGGGCTCCAGGAGAGCATGGGAGATTCTGCGAGCGAGGCATCCCTGTTTGAGCTCCAAGAGAGCATGGAAGATTCTGCGAGCGAGGCATCCATGTTTAAGCTCCTGGAGAGCATGGGAGATTCTGCGAGCGAGGCATCCCTGTTTGAGCTCCAGGAGACCATGGAAGATTCTGCGAGCGAGGCGTCCCTGCCCGGGATCCAGGAGACCATGGGAGATTGTGCGAGCGAGGCATCCCTGCCCGGGCTCCAGGAGAACATGGGAGATTCTGCAAGTGAGGCATCCCTGTTTAAGCTATAGGAGAGCATGGTAGATTCTGCGAGCAATGCAGCCTGGCCAAGGCTCTAGTAGAGCATGGAAGATTGTGCAAGTGAGGCATCCCTGCCTTGGCTCCAGGAGAGCATGGGAGATTGTGCGAGTGAGGCTTCCCTGCCCAGGTTCCAGGAGAGCATGGGAGATTGTGCGAGCGAGGCATCCCTGTCTGGGCTCCAGGAGAGCATGGGAGATTCTGCAAGCGAGGCATCCCTGTTTAAGCTCCAGGAGAGCATGGAAGATTCTGCGAGCGAGGCATCCATGTTTAAGCTCCAGGAGAGCAATGAAGATTCTGCGAGTGAGGCATCCCTGTTTGAGCTCCAGGAGAGCATGGAAGATAATGCGAGCGAGGCATCCCTGCCCGGGATCCAGGAGACCATGTGAGATTCTGCAATCGAGGCATCCCTGCCCGGGCTCCAGGAGAGCATGGGAGATTCTGCAAGCGAGGCATCCCTGTTTAAGCTCCAGGAGAGCATGGAAGATTCTGCGAGTGAGGCGTCCCTGCCCGGGATCCAGGAGACCATGGGAGATTCTGCAAGTGAGGCATCCCTGTTTAAGCTCCAGGAGAGCATGGTAGATTCTGCGAGCAATGCAGCCTGGCCAAGGCTCCAGGAGAGCATGGAAGATTGTGCGAGTGAGGCTTCCCTGCCTGGGTTCCAGGAGAGCATGGGAGATTGTGCGAGTGAGGCTTCCCTGCCCGGGTTCCAGGAGAGCATGGGAGATTGTGCGAGCGAGGCATCACTGTTTGAGCTCCAGGAGAGCATGGCAGATTCTGTGAGTGAGGCATCCCTGCCCGGCTCCAGGAGAGCATGGGAGATTGTGCGAGTGAGGCTTCCCTGCCCGGGTTCCAGGAGAGCATGGGAGATTGTGCGAGCGAGGCATCTCTGCCCGGGCTCCAGGAGAGCATGGGAGATTCTGCGAGTGAGGCATCCCTGTTTGAGCTCCAGGAGAGCATGGAAGATAATGCGAGCGAGGCATCCCTGCCCGGGATCCAGGAGACCATAGGAGATTCTGCAATCGAGGCATCCCTGCCAGGGCTCCAGGAGAGCATGGGAGATTCTGCGAGTGAGGCATCCCTGTTTGAGCTCCAGGAGAGCATGGAAGATAATGCGAGCGAGGCATCCCTGCCCGGGATCCAGGAGACCATAGGAGATTCTGCAATCGAGGCATCCCTGCCAGGGCTCCAGGAGAGCATGGGAGATTCTGCAAGCGAGGCATCCCTGTTTAAGCTCCAAGAGAGCATGGAAGATTCTGCGAGTGAGGCATCCCTGTTTAAGCTCCAGGACAGCATGGAAGATTCTGCAATCGAGGCATCCCTGCCCGGGCTCCAGGAGAGCATGGGAGATTCTGCGAGCGAGGCATCCCTGTTTAAGCTCCAAGAGAGCATGGAAGATTCTGCGAGTGAGGCATCCCTGTTTGAGCTCCAGGAGAGCATGGAAGATTCTGCGAGCGAGGCGTCCCTGCCCGGGATCCAGGAGACCATGGGAGATTGTGCGAGCGAGGCATCCCTGCCCGGGCTCCAGGAGAACATGGGAGATTCTGCAAGTGAGGCATCCCTGTTTAAGCTCCAGGAGAGCATGGTAGATTCTGCGAGCAATGCAGCCTGGCCAAGGCTCTAGTAGAGCATAAAAGATTGTGCAAGTGAGGCATCCCTGCCTTGGCTCCTGGAGAGCAAATGGAGATTGTGCGAGTGAGGCTTCCCTGCCCGGGTTCCAGGAGAGCATGGGAGATTGAGCGAGCGAGGCATCCCTGTCTGGGCTCCAGGAGAGCATGGGAGATTCTGCAAGCGAGGCATCCCTTTCTGTGCTCCAGGAGAGCATGGGAGATTCTGCAAGCGAGGCATCCCTGTTTAAGCTCCAAGAGAGCATGGAAGATTCTGCAAGCGAGGCATCCATGTTTAAGCTCCAGGAGAGCAATGAAGATTCTGCGAGCGAGGCATCCCTGTCTGGGCTCCAGGAGAGTATGGGAGATTCTGCAAGCGAGGCATCCCTGTTTAAGCTCCAGGAGAGCATGGGAGATTGTGCGAGCAAGGCATCCCTGCCAAGGCTCCATGAGAGCATGCGAGATTGTGCAAGCGAGGCATCCCTGCCCGGGCTCCAGGAGAGCATGTGAAATTCTGCGAGCGAGGCATCCCTGTTTAAGCTCCAAGAGAGCATGGAAGATTCTGCGAGCGAGGCATCCCTGTTTAAGCTCCAGGAGAGCATGGTAGATTCTGCGAGCAATGCAGCCTGGCCAAGGCTCCAGGAGAGCATGGAAGATTGTGCGAGTGAGGCTTCCCTGCCTGGGTTCCAGGAGAGCATGGGAGATTGTGCGAGTGAGGCTTCCCTGCCCGGGTTCCAGGAGAGCATGGGAGATTGTGCGAGCAAGGCATCACTGTTTGAGCTCCAGGAGAGCATGGCAGATTCTGTGAGTGAGGCATCCCTGCCCGGGCTCCAGGAGAGCATGGGAGATTGTGCGAGTGAGGCTTCCCTGCCCGGGTTCCAGGAGAGCATGGGAGATTGTGCGAGCGAGGCATCTCTGCCCGGGCTCCAGGAGAGCATGGGAGATTCTGCGAGTGAGGCATCCCTGTTTGAGCTCCAGGAGAGCATGGAAGATAATGCGAGCGAGGCATCCCTGCCCGGGATCCAGGAGACCATAGGAGATTCTGCAATCGAGGCATCCCTGCCCGGGCTCCAGGAGAGCATGGGAGATTCTGCAAGCGAGGCATCCCTGTTTAAGCTCCAAGAGAGCATGGAAGATTCTGCGAGTGAGGCATCCCTGTTTAAGCTCCAGGACAGCATGGAAGATTCTGCAATCGAGGCATCTCTGCCCGGGCTCCAGGAGAGCATGGGAGATTCTGCGAGCGAGGCATCCCTGTTTAAGCTCCAAGAGAGCATGGAACATTCTGCGAGTGAGGCATCCCTGTTTGAGCTCCAGGAGAGCATGGAAGATTCTGCGAGCGAGGCGTCCCTGCCCGGGATCCAGGAGACCATGGGAGATTGTGCGAGCGAGGCATCCCTGCCCGGGCTCCAGGAGAACATGGGAGATTCTGCAAGTGAGGCATCCCTGTTTAAGCTCCAGGAGAGCATGGTAGATTCTGCGAGCAATGCAGCCTGGCCAAGGCTCTAGTAGAGCATAAAAGATTGTGCAAGTGAGGCATCCCTGCCTTGGCTCCTGGAGAGCAAATGGAGATTGTGCGAGTGAGGCTTCCCTGCCCGGGTTCCAGGAGAGCATGGGAGATTGAGCGAGCGAGGCATCCCTGTCTGGGCTCCAGGAGAGCATGGGAGATTCTGCAAGCGAGGCATCCCTTTCTGTGCTCCAGGAGAGCATGGGAGATTCTGCAAGCGAGGCATCCCTGTTTAAGCTCCAAGAGAGCATGGAAGATTCTGCAAGCGAGGCATCCATGTTTAAGCTCCAGGAGAGCAATGAAGATTCTGCGAGCGAGGCATCCCTGTCTGGGCTCCAGGAGAGTATGGGAGATTCTGCAAGCGAGGCATCCCTGTTTAAGCTCCAGGAGAGCATGGGAGATTGTGCGAGCAAGGCATCCCTGCCAAGGCTCCATGAGAGCATGCGAGATTGTGCAAGCGAGGCATCCCTGCCCGGGCTCCAGGAGAGCATGTGAAATTCTGCGAGCGAGGCATCCCTGTTTAAGCTCCAAGAGAGCATGGAAGATTCTGCGAGCGAGGCATCCCTGTTTGAGCTCCAGGAGAGCATGGAAGATTCTGCGAGCGAGGCATCCCTGCCCGGGATCCAGGAGACCATGGGAGATTGTGCGAGCGAGGCATCCCTGCCCGGGCTCCAGGAGACCATGGAAGATTGTGCAAGTGAGGCATCCCTGCCTTGGCTCCAGGAGAGCAAATGGAGATTGTGCGAGTGAGGCTTCCCTGCCCGGGTTCCAGGAGAGCATGGGAGATTGAGCGAGCGAGGCATCCCTGTCTGGGCTCCAGGAGAGCATGGGAGATTCTGCAAGCGAGGCATCCCTGTCTGGGCTCCAGGAGAGCATGGGAGATTCTGCAAGCGAGGCATCCCTGTTTAAGCTCCAAGAGAGCATGGAAGATTCTGCGAGTGAGGCATCCTTGCCCGGGCTCAAGGAGAGCATGGGAGATTCTGCGAGCAATGCAGCCTGGCCAAGGCTCCAGGAGAGCATGGAAGATTGTGCAAGTGAGGCATCCTTGCCTTGGCTCCTGGAGAGCAATGTAGATTCTGCGAGCGAGGCGCCCCTGTTTGAGCTCCAGGAGAGCATGGAAGATAATGCGAGTGAGGCATCCCTGCCCGGGATCCAGGAGACCATGGGAGATTCTGCGAGCGAGGCATCCCTGCCGGGCTCCAGGAGAGCATGGGAGATTCTGCGAGCGAGGCATCCCTGTTTGAGCTCCAAGAGAGCATGGAAGATTCTGCGAGCGAGGCATCCATGTTTAAGCTCCTGGAGAGCATGGGAGATTCTGCGAGCGAGGCATCCCTGTTTGAGCTCCAGGAGACCATGGAAGATTCTGCGAGCGAGGCGTCCCTGCCCGGGATCCAGGAGACCATGGGAGATTGTGCGAGCGAGGCATCCCTGCCCGGGCTCCAGGAGAACATGGGAGATTCTGCAAGTGAGGCATCCCTGTTTAAGCTATAGGAGAGCATGGTAGATTCTGCGAGCAATGCAGCCTGGCCAAGGCTCTAGTAGAGCATGGAAGATTGTGCAAGTGAGGCATCCCTGCCTTGGCTCCAGGAGAGCATGGGAGATTGTGCGAGTGAGGCTTCCCTGCCCAGGTTCCAGGAGAGCATGGGAGATTGTGCGAGCGAGGCATCCCTGTCTGGGCACCAGGAGAGCATGGGAGATTCTGCAAGCGAGGCATCCCTGTTTAAGCTCCAGGAGAGCATGGAAGATTCTGCGAGCGAGGCATCCCTGCCCGGGCTCCAGGAGAGCATGGGAGATTCTGCGAGCGAGGCATCCCTGTTTAAGCTCCAAGAGAGCATGGAAGATTCTGCGAGCGAGGCATCCATGTTTAAGCTCCAGGAGAGCAATGAAGATTATGCGAGCGAGGCATCCCTGTTTGAGCTCCAGGAGAGCATGGAAGATAATGCGAGCGAGGCATCCCTGCCCGGGATCCAGGAGACCATGGGAGATTCTGCAATCGAGGCATCCCTGCCCTGGCTCCAGGAGAGCATGGGAGATTATGCAAGTGAGGCATCCCTGCCTTGGCTCCAGGAGAGCATGGGAGATTGTGTGAGTGAGGCTTCCCTGATTGAGGTCCAGGAGAGCATGGAAGATTCTGCGAGCGAGGCATCCCTGCCCGGGATCCAGGAGACCATTTGAGATTGTGCGAGCGAGGCATACCTGCCCGGGCTCCAGGAGACCATGGAAGATTGTGCAAGTGAGGCATCCCTGCCTTGGCTCCAGGAGAGCAAATGGAGATTGTGCGAGTGAGGCTTCCCTGCCCGGGTTCCAGGAGAGCATGGGAGATTGAGCGAGCGAGGCATCCCTGTCTGGGCTCCAGGAGAGCATGGGAGATTCTGCAAGCGAGGCATCCCTGTCTGGGCTCCAGGAGAGCATGGGAGATTCTGCAAGCGAGGCATCCCTGTTTAAGCTCCAAGAGAGCATGGAAGATTCTGCGAGTGAGGCATCCATGTTTAAGCTCCAGGAGAGCAATGAAGATTCTGCAAGTGAGGCATCCCTGTTTAAGCTCCAGGAGAGCATGGTAGATTCTGCGAGCAATGCAGCCTGGCCAAGGCTCCAGGAGAGCATGGAAGATTGTGCGAGTGAGGCTTCCCTGCCTGGGCTCCAGGAGAGCATGGGAGATTCTGCAAGCGAGGCATCCCTGTTTAAGCTCCAAGAGAGCATGGGAGATTCAGCGAGCGAGTCATCCGTGTTTAAGCTCCAGGAGAGGAGTGAGGCATCCCTGCCTTGGCTCCTGGAGAGCAAATGGAGATTGTGCGAGTGAGGCTTCCCTGCCCGGGTTCCAGGAGAGCATGGGAGATTGAGCGAGCGAGGCATCCCTGTCTGGGCTCAAGGAGAGCATGGGAGATTCTGCAAGCGAGGCATCCCTGTCTGGGCTCCAGGAGAGCATGGGAGATTCTGCAAGCGAGGCATCCCTGTTTAAGCTCCAGGAGAGCATGGAAGATTCTGCGAACGAGGCATCCCTGTCTTGGCTCAAGGAGAGCATGGGAGATTCTGCAAGCGAGGCATCCCTGTCTGGGCTCCAGGAGAGCATGGGAGATTCTGCAAGCGAGGCATCCCTGTTTAAGCTCCAGGAGAGCATGGAAGATTCTGCGAGCGAGGCATCCCTGCCCGGGCTCCAGGAGAGCATGGGAGATTCTGCGAGCGAGGCATCCCTGTTTGAGCTCCAGGAGAGCATGGAAGATAATGCGAGCGAGGCATCCCTGCCCAGGCTCCAGGATATCATGGGAGATTCTGCAAGCGAGGCATCCCTGTTTAAGCTCCAGGACAGCATGGAAGATTCTGCAAGTGAGGCATCCCTGCCTGGGCTCCAGGAGAGCATGGGAGATTCTGCGAGCGAGGCATCCCTGTTTAAGCTCCAAGAGAGCATGGAAGATTCTGCGAGTGAGGCATCCATGTTTAAGCTCCTGGAGAGTATGGAAGATTCTGCGAGCGAGGCATCCCTGTTTGAGCTCCAGGAGAGCATGGAAGATAATGCGAGCGAGGCTTCCCTGCCTGGGATCCAGGAGACCATGGGAGATTGTGCGAGCGAGGCATCCCTGCCCGGGCTCCAGGAGAACATGGGAGATTCTGCAAATGAGGCATCCCTGCCCGGGCTCCAGGAGAGCATGGGAGATTCTGCAAGCGAGGCATCCCTGTTTAAGCTCCAAGAGAGCATGGAAAATTCTGCGAGTGAGGCATCCATGTTTAAGCTCCTGGAGAGCATGGAAGATTCTGTGAGTGAGGCATCCCTGTTTGAGCTCCAGGAGAGCATGGAAGATTCTGCGAGCAATGCAGCCTGGCCAAGGCTCCAGGAGAGCATGGAAGATTGTGCAAGTGAGGCATCCCTGCCTTGGCTCTAGGAGAGCATGGGAGATTGTGCGAGTGAGGCTTCCCTGCCCAGGTTCCAGGAGAGCATGGGAGATTGTGCGAGCAAGGCATCCCTGCCAAAGCTCCAAGAGAGCATGGAAGATTCTGCGAGCGAGGCATCCATGTTTAAGCTCCAGGAGAGCAATGAAGATTCTGCGAGCGAGGCGTCCCTGTTTGAGCTCCAGGAGAGCATGGAAGATTCTGCGAGCGAGGCATCCCTGCCTGGGATCCAGGAGACCATGGGAGATTGTGCGAGCGAGGCATCCCTGCCCGGGCTCCAGGAGAGCATGGGAGATTCTGCAAGCGAGGCATCCCTGTTTAAGCTCCAGGAGAGCATGGAAGATTCTGCGAGCGAGGCATCCCTGCCCGGGCTCCAGGAGAGCATGGGAGATTCTGTGAGCGAGGCATCCCTGTTTAAGCTCCAAGAGAGCATGGAAGATTCTGCGAGCAATGCAGCCTGGCCAAGGCTCCAGGAGATCATGGAAGATTGTGCAAGTGAGGTATCCCTGCCTTGGCTCCAGGAGAGCATGGGAGATTGTGCGAGTGAGGCTTCCCTGCCCGGGAAACAGGAGAGCATGGGAGATTCTGTGAGCGAAGCATCCCTGTCTGGGCTCCAGGAGAGCATGGGAGATTCTGCAAGCGAGGCATCCCTGTTTAAGCTCCAGGAGAGCATGGAAGATTCTGCGAGCGAGGCATCCCTGCCCGGGCTCATGGAGAGCATGGGAGATTCTGCGAGCGAGACATCCCTGTTTAAGCTCCAAGAGAGCATGGAAGATTCTGCGAGCAATGCAGCCTGGCCAAGGCTCCAGGAGATCATGGAAGATTGTGCAAGTGAGGTATCCCTGCCTTGGCTCCAGGAGAGCATGGGAGATTGTGCGAGTGAGGCTTCCCTGCCCGGGTAACAGGAGAGCATGGGAGATTGTGTGAGCAAGGTGTCCCTGTTTAAGCTCCAGGAGAGCATGGCAGATTCTGCGAGCTATGCAGCCTTGCCAAGGCCCCAGGAGAGCATGGAAAAAATTCAGCGAGCGCGGCCTCCCTGCCCGGAATCAAGGAGAGCATGGGAGATTCTGCGAGCGAGGCATCCCTGTTTAAGCTCCAGGAGAGCATGTGAGATTGTGCGAGCGAGGCATCCCTGCCCGGGCTCCAGGAGAGCATTGGAGATTCTGCGAGCAACACAGCCTGGCCAGGGCTCCAGGAGTGTATGTGAGATTCTGCTAGCGAGGTATTCCGGCCAGACAGGGGAACTGCAACCTCTGGAAGTCCCGATGAGGTTTTGAAAATGGGCCCAATGCCGGGATGCAGTTCCAGGAGGTCGGGTAAAATCCGCCGTTGCCCCCGCAAAAAGTGGCGCGCAGCAGCAATGCCGTGACGTCTGGGGGAATTCCTCGGGCGGATTCACAAATGGCAAAGAGGTGAGAGAGAGAGCCAGGAAGAGATCCGTGTGGACTAGGTGTCCCAGCCAGGGCTCCAGGACAGGCATGCAAAATTCAGCGAGCAACACAGCCTGGCCAGGGCTCCAGGAGAGCATGGGAGATTCTGCGAGCGAGGCATCCCTGCCCGGGCTCCAGGAGAGCATGGGAGATTCTGTGAGCGAGGCATCCCTGCTTGAGCTCCAAGAGAGCATGGAAGATTCTGCGAGTGAGGCATCCTTGCCCGGGCTCAAGGAGAGCATGGGAGATTCTGTGAGCAATGCAGCCTGGCCAAGGCTCCAGGAGAGCATGGAAGATTGTGCAAGTGAGGCATCCCTGTTTGAGCTCCAGGAGAGCATGGAAGATAATGCGAGCGAGGCATCCCTGCCCGGGATCCAGGAGACCATGGGAGATTGTGCGGGCGTAGCATCCCTGCCCGGGCTCCAGGAGAACATTGGAGATTCTGCAAGTGAGGCATCCCTGTTTAAGCTCCAGGAGAGCATGGTAGATTCTGCGAGTGAGGCATCCTTGCCCGGGCTCAAGGAGAGCATGGGAGATTCTGCGAGCAATGCAGCCTGGCCAAGGCTCCAGGAGAGCATGGGAGATTGTGCGAGTGAGGCATCCCTGACTGGGCTCCAGGAGAGCATGGGAGATTCTGCAAGCGAGGCATCCCTGTTTAAGCTCCAGGAGAGCATGGGAGATTGTGCGAGCGAGGCATCCCTGTTTGAGCTCCAAGAGAGCATGGAAGATTCTGCGAGCGAGGCATCCCTGTCCGGGATCCAGGAGAGCATGGGAGATTCTGCAAGCGAGGCATCCCTGTTTAAGCTCCAGGAGAGCATGGAAGATTCTGCTAGCGAGGCATGCCTGCCCGGGCTCCAGGAGAGCTTGGTAGATTCTGCGAGCGAGGCATCCCTGTTTAAGCTCCAGGAGAGCATGGAAGATTCTGCGAGCGAGGCATCCCTGTTTGAGCTCCAGGAGAGCATTGAAGATTCTGCGAGCGAGGCGTCCATGCCCGGGATCCAGGAGACCAGTGGAGATTGTGCGGGCGAGGCATCCCTGCCCGGGCTCCAGGAGAACATTGGAGATTCTGCAAGTGAGGCATCCCTGTTTAAGCTCCAGGAGAGCATGGTAGATTCTGCGAGCAATGCAGCCTGGCCAAGGCTCCAGGAGAGCATGGGAGATTGTGCGAGTGAGGCTTCCCTGCCAGGGTTCCAGGAGAGCATGGGAGATTGTGCGAGCGAGGCATCACTGTTTGAGCTCCAGGAGAGCATGGCAGATTCTGCGAGTGAGGCATCCCTGCCCGGGCTCCAGGAGAGCATGGGAGATTGTGCGAGTGAGGCTTCCCTGCCCAGGTTCCAGGAGAGCATGGGAGATTGTGCGAGCGAGGCATCCCTGTTTGAGCTCCAGGAGAGCATGGCAGATTCTGCAAGTGAGGCATCCCTGCCCGGGCTCCAGGAGGGCATGGGAGATTCTGTGAGCGAGGCATCCCTGTTTAAGCTCCAGGAGAGCATGGTAGATCCTGCGAGTGAGGCGTCCCTGCCAAGGCTCCAGGAGAGCATGGGAGATTCTGCAAGCGAGGCATCCCTGCCCGGGATCCAGGAGAGCATGGGAGATTGTGCGAGTGAGGCTTCCCTGCCCAGGTTCCAGGAGAGCATGGGAGATTGTGCGAGCGAGGCATCCCTGTTTGAGCTCCAGGAGAGCATGGCAGATTCTGCGAGTGAGGCATCCCTGCCCGGGCTCCAGGAGGGCATGGGAGATTCTGCAAGCGAGGCATCCCTGTTTGGGCTCCAGGAGAGCAAGGGAGATTCTGCGAGTGAGGCATCCCTGTTTAAGCTCCAAGAGAGCATGGAAGATTCTGTGAGCGAGGATTCATGTTTAAGCTCCAGGAGAGCATGGAAGATTCTGTGAGCGTGGCGTGCCTGCCTGGGATCCAGGAGAGCCTGGGAGATTGTGCGAGTGAGGCATCCCTGTTTAAATTCCAAGAGAGCATGGAAGATTCTGTGAGCGAGGATTCATGTTTAAGCTCCAGGAGAGCATGGAAGATTGTGCAAGTGAGGCATCCCTGCCTTGGCTCCAGGAGAGCATGGGAGATTGTGCGAGCGAGGCATCCCTGTCTGGGCTCCAGGAGAGCATGGGAGATTCTGCAAGCGAGGCATCCCTGTTTAAGCTCCAGGAGAGTATGGAAGATTCTGCGAGCGAGGCATCCCTGCCCGGGCTCCAGGAGAGCATGGGAGATTCTGCGAGCAAGGCATCCCTGTTTAAGCTCCAAGAGAGCATGGAAGATTCTGCGAGCGAGGCATCCATGTTTAAGCTCCAGGAGAGCAATGAAGATTCTGCGAGCGAGGCATCCCTGTTTGAGCTCCAGGAGAGCATGGAAGATAATGCGAGCGAGGCATCCCTGCCCGGGATCCAGGAGACCATGGGAGATTCTGCAATCGAGGCATCCCTGCCCGGGCTCCAGGAGAGCATGGGAGATTCTGCAAGCGAGGCATCCCTGTTTAAGCTCCAGGACAGCATGGAAGATTCTGCAAGTGAGGCATCCCTGCCCGGGCTCCAGGAGAGCATGGGAGATTCTGCGAGCGAGGCAACCATGTTTAAGCTCCTGGAGAGCAATGTAGATTCTGCGAGTGAGGCATCCCTGCCCTGGCTCCAGGAGGGCATGGGAGATTCTGTGAGCGAGGCATCCCTGTTTAAGCTCAAGGAGAGCATGGTAGATCCTGCGAGCAATGCAGCCTGACCAAGGCTCCAGGAGATCATGGATGATTGTGCAAGTGAGGCGTCCCTGCCCGGGCTCCAGGAGAGCATGGGAGATTCTGCAAGTGAGGCATCCCTGTTTAAGCACCAGGAGAGCATGGAAGATTCTGCGAGCGAGGCATCCCTGCCCGGGATCCAGGAGACCATGGGAGATTCTGCGAGCGAGGCATCCCTGCACGGGATCCAGGAGAGCATGGGAGATTCTGCGAGCGAGGCATCCCTGTTTAATCTCCAGGAGAGCATGTGAGATTGTGCGAGCGAGGCATCCCTGCCCGGGCTCCAGGAGAGCATGGGATATTCTGCGAGCAACACAGCCTGGCCAGGGCTCCAGGAGTGCATGTGAGATTCTGCTAGCGAGGTATTCCGGCCAGACAGGGGAACTGCAACCTCCGGAAGTCTCGATGAGGTTTTGAAAATGGGCCCAATGCCGGGATGCAGTTCCAGGAGGTCAGGTAAAATCTGCCGTTGCCCCCGCAAAAAGTGGCACGCAGCAGCAATGCCGTGACGTCTGGGGGAATTCCTCGGGCGGATTCACAAATGGCAAAGAGGTGAGAGAGAGAGCCAGGAAGAGATCCGTATGGACTAGGTGTCCCTGCCAGGGCTCCAGGACAGGCATGCAAGATTCAGCGAGCAACACAGCCTGGCCAGGGCTCCAGGAGAGCATGGGAGATTCAGCGAGCGAGGCATCCCTGCCCGGGCTCCAGGTGAGCATGGAAGATTCTGCAAGTGAGGCATCCCTGCCCGGGCTCCAGGAGAGCATGGAAGATTCTGCGAGCGAGGCATCCCTGCCCGGGCTCCAGGAGTGCATGGGAGATTCTGTGAGCAAGGCATCCCTGTTTATGCTCCAAGAGAGCATGGAAGATTCTGCGAGTGAGGCATCCCTGTTTAAGCTCCAGGAGAGCATGGCAGATTCTGCGAGCGAGGCAGCATCCCTGCACGGGATCCAGGAGAGAATGGGAGATTCTGCGAGCGAGGCATCCCTGTTTAAGCTCCAGGAGAGCATGTGAGATTGTGCGAGCGAGGCATCCCTGCCCGGGCTCCAGGAGAGCATGGGAGATTGTGCGAGTGAGGCGTCCCCGTTTGAGCTCCAGGAGAGCATGACAGATTCTGCGAGTGAGGCATCCTTGCCCGGGCTCCAGGAGAGCATGGGAGATTCTGCGAGCAATGCAGCCTGGCCAAGGCTCCAGGAGAGCATGGAAGATTGTGCAAGTGAGGCATCCCTGCCTTGGCTCCTGGAGAGCATGGGAGATTGTGCGAGTGAGGCATCCCTGTTTAAGCTCCAGGAGAGCATGGGAGATTGTGCGAGCAAGGCGTCCCTGCCCGGGATCCAGGAGAGCATCTGAGGTTCTGTGAGCGAGGCATCCCTGTTTGAGCTCCAAGAGAGCATGGAAGATTCTGCGAGCGAGGCATCCATGTTTAAGCTCCTGGAGAGCAATGTAGATTCTGCGAGCGAGGCGCCCCTGTTTGAGCTCCAGGAGAGCATGGAAGATAATGCGAGTGAGGCATCCCTGCCCGGGATCCAGGAGAGCATGGGAGATTCTGCAAGTGAGGCATCCCTGTTTAAGCTCCAGGAGAGCATGGTAGATTCTGCGAGCAATGCAGCCTGGCCAAGGCTCTAGTAGAGCATGGAAGATTGTGCAAGTGAGGCATCCCTGCCTTGGCTCCTGGAGAGCAAATGGAGATTGTGCGAGTGAGGCTTCCCTGCCCGGGTTCCAGGAGAGCATGGGAGATTGAGCGAGCGAGGCATCCCTGTTTGAGCTCCAGGAGAGCATGGAAGATAATGCGAGTGAGGCTTCCCTGTTTAAGCTCCAAGAGAGCATGGAAGATTCTGCGAGCGAGGCATCCCTGCCTGGGCTCCAGGAGAGCATGGGAGATTCTGCGAGTGAGGCATCCCTGCACGGGATCCAGGAGAGCATGGGAGATTCTGCGAGTGAGGCATCCCTGCCTGGGCTCAAGGAGAGCATGGAAGATAGTGCAAGTGAGGCATCCCTGCCTTGGCTCCAGGAGAGCATGGGAGATTGTGCGAGTGAGGCTTCCCTGCCCGGGTTCCAGGAGAGCATGGGAGATTGTGCGAGCGAGGCATCCCTGCCTGGGCTCCAGGAGAGCATGGGAGATTGTGCGAGTGAGGCTTCCCTGCCCGGGTTCCAGGAGAGCATGGGAGATTGTGCGAGCGAGGCATGCATGTTTAAACTCCAGGAGAGCAATGAAGATTCTGCGAGCGAGGCATCCCTGTTTGAGCTCCAGGAGAGCATGGAAGATAATGCGAGCGAGGCTTCCCTGCCTGGGATGCAGGAGACCATGGGAGATTGTGCGAACGAAGCATCCCTGCCCGGGCTCCAGGAGAACATGGGAGATTCTGCAAATGAGGCGTCCCTGCCCAGGATCCAGGAGACCATGGGAGATTGTGCGAGCGAGGCATCCCTGTTTAAGCTCCAGGAGAGCATGGTAGATTCTGCGAGCAATGCAGCCTGGCCAAGGCTCCAGGAGAGCAAGGAATATTGTGCAAGTGAGGCATCCCTGCCTTGGCTCCAGGAGAGCATGGGAGATTGTGCGAGTGAGGCTTCCCTGCCCAGGTTCCAGGAGAGCATGGGAGATTGTGCGAGCAAGGCATCCCTGCCCGGGCTCCAGGAGAACATGGGAGATTCTGCAAATGAGGCATCCCTGCCCGGGCTCCAGGAGAGCATGGGAGATTCGGCAAGCGAGGCATCCCTGTTTAAGCTCCAGGAGAGCATGGAAGATTCTGCGAGTGAGGCATCCATGTTTGAGCTCCAGGAGAGCATGGAAGATTCTGAGAGCGAGGCGTCCCTGCCCGGGATCCAGGAGACCATGGGAGATTGTGCGAGCGAGGCATCCCTGCCCGGGCTCCAGGAGAACATGGGAGATTCTGCAAGTGAGGCATCCCTGTTTAAGCTCCAGGAGAGCATGGTAGATTCTGCGAGCAATGCAGCCTGGCCAAGGCTCCAGGAGAGCATGGAAGATTGTGCAAGTGAGGCATCCCTGCATTGGCTCCAGGAGAGCATGGGAGATTCAGCGAGCGAGGCGTCCCTGTTTGAGCTCCAGGAGAGCATGGAAGATTCTGCGAGTGAGGCATCCATGTTTGAGCTCCAGGAGAGCATGGAAGATTCTGCGAGCAATGCAGCCTGGCCAAGGCTCTAGTAGAGCATGGAAGATTGTGCAAGTGAGGCATCCCTGCCTTGGCTCCTGGAGAGCAAATGGAGATTCTGCGAGCGAGGCGTCCCTGCCCGGGATCCAGGAGACCATGGGAGATTGTGCGAGCGAGGCATCCCTGCCCAGGCTCCAGGAGAACATGGGAGATTCTGCAAGTGAGTCATCCCTGTTTAAGCTCCAAGAGAGCATGGAAGATTCTGCGAGTGAGGCATCCATGTTTAAGCTCCAGGAGAGCAATGAAGATTCTACGAGCGAGGCATCCCTGTTTAAGCTCCAGGACAGCATGGAAGATTCTGCAATCGAGGCATCCCTGCCCGGGTTCCAGGAGAGCATGGGAGATTGTGCGAGCGAGGCATCACTGTTTGAGCTCCAGGAGAGCATGGCAGATTCTGTGAGTGAGGCATCCCTGCCCGGGCTCCAGGAGAGCATGGGAGATTGTGCGAGTGAGGCATCTCTGCCCGGGCTCCAGGAGATCATGGGAGATTCTGCGAGTGAGGCATCCCTGTTTGAGCTCCAGGAGAGCATGGAAGATAATGCGAGCGAGGCATCCCTGCCCGGGATCCAGGAGACCATAGGAGATTCTGCAATCGAGGCATCCCTGCCCGGGCTCCAGGAGAGCATGGGAGATTCTGCAAGCGAGGCATCCATGCCCGGGCTCCAGGAGAGCATGGGAGATTCTGCGAGCGAGGCATCCCTGTTTAAGCTCCAAGAGAGCATGGAAGATTCTGCGAGCGATGCATCCATGTTTAAGCTCCAGGAGAGCAATGAAGATTCTGCGAGCGAGGCATCCCTGTTTGAGCTCCAGGAGAGCATGGTAGATCCTGTGAGCAATGCAGTCTGGCCAAGGCTCCAGGAGGGCATGGGAGATTCTGCGAGCGAGGCATCCCTGTTTAAGCTCCAGGAGAGCATGGTAGATCCTGTGAGCAATGCAGCCTGAACAAGGCTCCATGAGATCATGGATGATTGATTGTGCAAGTGAGGCTTCCCTGCCCGGGTTCCAGGAGAGCATGGGAGATTGTGCGAGCGAGGCATCACTGTTTGAGCTCCAGGAGAGCATGGCAGATTCTGCGAGTGAGGCATCCCTGCCCGGGCTCCAGGAGAGCATGGGAGATTGTGCGAGTGAGGCTTCCCTGCCCGGGTTCCAGGAGAGCATGGCAGATTCTGCGAGTGAGGCATCCCTGCCCTGGCTCCAGGAGGGCATGGGAGATTCTGTGAGCGAGGCAACCCCTGTTTAAGCTCCAGGAGAGCATGGAAGATTCTGCGAGCGAGGCATCCCTGCCCGGGATCCAGGAGACCATGGGAGATTGTGCAAGTGAGGCTTCCCTGCCCGGGCTCCAGTAGAACATGGGAGATTCTGCGAGCGAGGCATCCATGTTTAAGCTCCTGCAGAGTATGGAAGATTCTGCGAGCGAGGCATCCCTGTTTGAGCTCCAAGAGAGCATGGAAGATAATGCAAGCGAGGCATCCCTGCCCGGGCTCCAGGAGAACATGGGAGATTCTGCAAGCGAGGCATCCCTGCCCGGGATCCAGGTGAGCATGGAAGATTCTGCAAGTGAGGCATCCCTGCCCGGGCTCCAGGAGAGCATGGGAGATTCTGCGAGCGAGGCATCCATGTTTAAGCTCCTGGAGAGCATTGAAGATTCTGCGAGCGAGGCATCCCTGTTTGAGCTCCAGGAGAGCATGGAAGATTCTGCGAGCGAGGCGTCCCTGCCCGGGATCCAGGAGACCATGGGAGATTGTGCGAGCGAGGCATCCCTGCCCGGGCTCCAGGAGAACATGGGAGATTCTGCAAGTGAGGCATCCCTGTTTAAGCTATAGGAGAGCATGGTAGATTCTGCGAGCAATGCAGCCTGGCCAAGGCTCTAGTAGAGCATGGAAGATTGTGCAAGTGAGGCATTCCTACCTTGGCTCCAGGAGAGCATGGGAGATTGTGTGAGTGAGGCATCCCTGTCTGGGCTCCAGGAGAGCATGGGAGATTCTGCAAGCGAGGCATCCCTGTTTAAGCTCCAGGAGAGCATGGACGATTCTGCGAGCGAGGCATCCCTGCCCGGGCTCCAGGAGAGCATGGGAGATTCTGCGAGCGAGGCATCCCTGTTTAAGCTCCAAGAGAGCATGGAAGATTCTGCGAGCAATGCAGCCTGGCCAAGGCTCCAGGAGATCATGGAAGATTGTGCAAGTGAGGTATCCCTGCCTTGGCTCCAGGAGAGCATGGGAGATTGTGTGAGTGAGGCTTCCCTGCCCGGGTAACAGGAGAGCATGGGAGATTGTGCGAGTGAGGCTTCCCTGCCCGGATAACAGGAGACCATGGGAGATTCTGCAATCGAGGCATCCCTGCCCGGGCTCCAGGAGAGCATGGGAGATTCTGCAAGCGAGGCATCCCTGTTTAAGCTCCAGGACAGCATGGAAGATTCTGCAAGTGAGGCATCCCTGCCCGGGCTCCAGGAGAGCATGGGAGATTCTGCGAGCGAGGCAACCATGTTTAAGCTCCTGGAGAGCAATGTAGATTCTGCGAGCGAGGCATCCCTGCACGGGATCCAGGAGAGCATGGGAGATTCTGCGAGCGAGGCATCCCTGTTTAATCTCCAGGAGAGCATGTGAGATTGTGCGAGCGAGGCATCCCTGCCCGGGCTCCAGGAGAGCATGGGATATTCTGCGAGCAACACAGCCTGGCCAGGGCTCCAGGAGTGCATGTGAGATTCTGCTAGCCAGGTATTCCGGCCAGACAGGGGAACTGCAACCTCCGGAAGTCTCGATGAGGTTTTGAAAATGGGCCCAATGCCGGGATGCAGTTCCAGGAGGTCAGGTAAAATCTGCCGTTGCCCCCGCAAAAAGTGGCGCGCAGCAGCAATGCCGTGACGTCTGGGGGAATTCCTCGGGCGGATTCACAAATGGCAAAGAGGTGAGAGAGAGAGCCAGGAAGAGATCCGTATGGACTAGGTGTCCCTGCCAGGGCTCCAGGACAGGCATGCAAGATTCAGCGAGCAACACAGCCTGGCCTGGGCTCCAGGAGGGCATGGGAGAATCTGCGAGCGAGGCACCCCTGTTTAAGCTCCAGGAGAGCATGGAGGATTCTGCGAGCGAGGCATCCCTGTTTGAGCTCCAGGAGAGCATGGAAGATTTTGCAAGTGAGGCGTCCCTGCCCGGGCTCCAGGAGAGCATGGGAGATTCTGCAAGCGAGGCATCCCTGTTTAAGCTCCAGGAGAGCATGGAGGATTCTGCGAGCGAGGCATCCCTGCCCGGGCTCCAGGAGAGCTTGGGAGATTCTGCGAGCGAGGCATCCCTGTTTAAGCTCCAAGAGAGCATGGAAGATTCTGCGAGTGAGGCATCCATGTTTAAGCTCCAGGAGAGCATGGAAGATTCTGTGAGCGAGGCATCCCTGTTTGAGCTCCAGGAGAGCATGGAAGATTCTGTGAGCGAGGCGTCCCTGCCAGGGATCCAGGAGACTATGGGAGATTGTGTGGGCGAGGCATCCCTGCCCGGGCTCCAGGAGAACATTGGAGATTCTGCAAGTGAGGCATCCCTGTTTAAGCTCCAGGGGAGCATGGTAGATTCTGCGAGCAATGCAGCCTGGCCAAGGCTCCAGGAGAGCATGGAAGATAGTGCAAGTGAGGCATCCCTGCCTTGGCTCCAGGAGAGCATGGGAGATTGTACGAGTGAGGCTTCCCTGTCCGGGTTCCAGGAGAGCATGGGAGATTGTGCGAGCGAGGCATCACTGTTTTAACTCCAGGAGAGCATGGCAGATTCTACAAGTGAGGCATCCCTGCCTGGGCTCCAGGAGAGCATGGGAGATTGTGCGAGTGAGGCTTCCCTGCCCGGGTTCCAGGAGAGCATGGGAGATTGTGCGAGCGAGGCATCCCTGTTTGAGCTCCAGGAGAGCATGGCAGATTCTGCGAGTGAGGCATCCCTGCCCGGGCTCCAGGAGGGCATGGGAGATGCTGCGAGTGAGGCATCCCTGTTTAAGCTCCAGTAGAGCATGGTAGATCCTGCGAGCAATGCAGCCTGACCAAGGCTCCAGGAGATCATGGATGATTGTGCAAGTGAGGCGTCCCTGCCCGTGCTCCAGGAGAGCATGGGAGATTCTGCAAGCGAGGCATCCCTGTTTAAGCTCCAGGAGAGCATGGAAGATTCTGCGAGCGAGGCATCCCTGCCCGGGCTCCAGGAGAGCATGGGAGATTCTGCGAGCGAGGCATCCCTGTTTAAGCTCCAAGAGAGCATGGAAGATTCTGCGAGCAATGCAGCCTGGCCAAGGCTCCAGGAGAGCATGGAAGATTCTGCGAGCGAGGCATCCCTGCCCGGGATCCAGGAGACCATGGGAGATTGTGCGAGCGAGGCATTCCTGCCCGGGCTCCAGGAGAGCATGGGAGATTCTGCAAGCGAGGCATCCCTGTTTAAGCTCCAGGAGAGCATGGGAGATTCTGCAAGCGAGGCATCCCTGTTTAAGCTCCAGGAGAGCATGGAAGATTCTGCGAGTGAGGCATCCCTGTTTAAGCTCCAGGAGAGCATGGAAGATTCTGCGAGCGAGGCATCCCTGCCCGGGATCCGGAGACCATGGGAGATTGTGCGAGCGAGGCATTCCTGCCCGGGCTCCAGGAGAGCATGGGAGATTCTGCAAGCGAGGCATCCCTGTTTAAGCTCCAGGAGAGCATGGGAGATTCTGCAAGCGAGGCATCCCTGTTTAAGCTCCAGGAGAGCATGGGAGATTCTGCGAGTGAGGCATCCCTGTTTAAGCTCCAGGAGAGCATGGAAGATTCTGCGAGCGAGGCTTCCCTGCCCGGGCTCCAGGAGAGCATGGGAGATTGTGTGAGCAAGGTGTCCCTGTTTGAGCTCCAAGAGAGCATGGGAGATTCTACGAGCAATGCAGCCTGACCAAGGCTCCATGAGATCATGGAAGATTGTGCAAGTGAGGCGTCCCTGCCCAGGCTCCAGGAGAGCATGGCAGATTCTGCGAGCGAGGCATCACTGTTTAAGCTCCAAGAGAGCATGGAAGATTCTGCGAGTGAGGCATCCATGTTTAAGCTCCTGGAGAGCATGGAAGAATCTGTGAGCGAGGCATCCCTGTATGAGCTCCAGGAGAGCATGGAAGATTCTGAGAGCGAGGCCTCCCTGCCCGGGATCCAGGAGAACATGGGAGATTCTGCAAGTGAGGCATCCCTGTTTAAGCTCCAGGAGAGCATGGAAGATTCTGCGAGCGAGGCATCCCTGCCCGGGCTCCAGGAGAGCATGGGAGATTCTGCGAGCGAGGCATCCCTGTTTAAGCTCCAAGAGAGCATGGAAGATTCTGCGAGCAATGCAGCCTGGCCAAGGCTCCAGGAGAGCATGGAGGATTTTGCAAGTGAGGCATCCCTGCCTTGGCTCCAGGAGAGCATGGAAGATTCTGCGAGTGAGGCATCCCTGCCCGGGATCCAGGAGACCATGGGAGATTGTGCGAGCGAGGCATTCCTGCCCGGGCTCCAGGAGAGCATGGGAGATTCTGCAAGCGAGGCATCCCTGTTTAAGCTCCAGGAGAGCAATGAAGATTCTGCGAGCGAGGCGTCCCTGTTTGAGCTCCAGGAGAGCATGGAAGATTCTGCGAGCGAGGCATCCCTGCCCGGGATCCAGGAGACCATGGGAGATTGTGCGAGCGAGGCATCCCTGCCCGGGCTCCAGGAGAGCATGGGAGATTCTGCAAGCGAGGCATCCCTGTTTAAGCTCCAGGAGAGCATGGAAGATTCTGAAAGCGAGGCATCCCTGCCCGGGCTCCAGGAGAGCATGGGAGATTCTGTGAGCGAGGCATCCTTGTTTAAGCTCCAAGAGAGCATGGAAGATTCTGCGAGCAATGCAGCCTGGCCAAGGCTCCAGGAGATCATGGAAGATTGTGCAAGTGAGGTATCCCTGCCTTGGCTCCAGGAGAGCATGGGAGATTGTGCGAGTGAGGCTTCCCTGCCCGGGAAACAGGAGAGCATGGGAGATTCTGTGAGCGAAGCATCCCTGTCTGGGCTCCAGGAGAGCATGGGAGATTCTGCAAGCGAGGCATCCCTGTTTAAGCTCCAGGAGAGCATGGAAGATTCTGCTAGCGAGGCATGCCTGCCCGGGCTCCAGGAGAGCTTGGTAGATTCTGCGAGCGAGGCATCCCTGTTTAAGCTCCAGGAGAGCATGGAAGATTCTGCGAGCGAGGCATCCCTGTTTGAGCTCCAGGAGAGCATTGAAGATTCTGCGAGCGAGGCGTCCATGCCCGGGATCCAGGAGACCAGTGGAGATTGTGCGGGCGAGGCATCCCTGCCCGGGCTCCAGGAGAACATTGGAGATTCTGCAAGTGAGGCATCCCTGTTTAAGCTCCAGGAGAGCATGGTAGATTCTGCGAGCAATGCAGCCTGGCCAAGGCTCCAGGAGAGCATGGGAGATTGTGCGAGTGAGGCTTCCCTGCCAGGGTTCCAGGAGAGCATGGGAGATTGTGCGAGCGAGGCATCACTGTTTGAGCTCCAGGAGAGCATTGCAGATTCTGCGAGTGAGGCATCCCTGCCCGGGCTCCAGGAGAGCATGGGAGATTGTGCGAGTGAGGCTTCCCTGCCCAGGTTCCAGGAGAGCATGGGAGATTGTGCGAGCGAGGCATCCCTGTTTGAGCTCCAGGAGAGCATGGCAGATTCTGCGAGTGAGGCATCCCTGCCCGGGCTCCAGGAGGGCATGGGAGATTCTGTGAGCGAGGCATCCCTGTTTAAGCTCCAGGAGAGCATGGAAGATTGTGCAAGTGAGGCATCCCTGCCTTGGCTCCAGGAGAGCATGGGAGATTGTGCGAGTGAGGCTTCCCTGCCCGGGTTCCAGGAGAGCATGGGAGATTGTGCGAGCGAGGCATCCCTGTCTGGGCTCCAGGAGAGCATGGGAGATTCTGCAAGCGAGGCATCCCTGTTTAAGCTCCAGGAGAGTATGGAAGATTCTGCGAGCGAGGCATCCCTGCCCGGGCTCCAGGAGAGCATGGGAGATTCTGCGAGCAAGGCATCCCTGTTTAAGCTCCAAGAGAGCATGGAAGATTCTGCGAGCGAGGCATCCATGTTTAAGCTCCAGGAGAGCAATGAAGATTCTGCGAGCGAGGCATCCCTGTTTGAGCTCCAGGAGAGCATGGAAGATAATGCGAGCGAGGCATCCCTGCCCGGGATCCAGGAGACCATGGGAGATTCTGCAATCGAGGCATCCCTGCCTTGGCTCCTGGAGAGCATGGGAGATTGTGCGAGTGAGGCATCCCTGTTTAAGCTCCAGGAGAGCATGGGAGATTGTGCGAGCAAGGCGTCCCTGCCCGGGATCCAGGAGAGCATCTGAGGTTCTGTGAGCGAGGCATCCCTGTTTGAGCTCCAAGAGAGCATGGAAGATTCTGCGAGCGAGGCGCCCCTGTTTGAGCTCCAGGAGAGCATGGAAGATAATGCGAGTGAGGCATCCCTGCCCGGGATCCAGGAGAGCATGGGAGATTCTGCAAGTGAGGCATCCCTGTTTAAGCTCCAGGAGAGCATGGTAGATTCTGCGAGCAATGCAGCCTGGCCAAGGCTCTAGTAGAGCATGGAAGATTGTGCAAGTGAGGCATCCCTGCCTTGGCTCCTGGAGAGCAAATGGAGATTGTGCGAGTGAGGCTTCCCTGCCCGGGTTCCAGGAGAGCATGGGAGATTGAGCGAGCGAGGCATCCCTGTTTGAGCTCCAGGAGAGCATGGAAGATAATGCAAGTGAGGCTTCCCTGTTTAAGCTCAAAGAGAGCATGGAAGTTTCTGCGAGCGAGGCATCCCTGCCTGGGCTCCAGGAGAGCATGGGAGATTCTGCGAGCGAGGCATCCCTGTTTAAGCTCCAAGAGAGCATGGAAGATTCTGTGAGTGAGGCATCCCTGCACGGGATCCAGGAGAGCATGGGAGATTCTGCGAGTGAGGCATCCCTGCCTGGGCTCAAGGAGAGCATGGAAGATAGTGCAAGTGAGGCATCCCTGCCTTGGCTCCAGGAGAGCATGGGAGATTGTGCGAGTGAGGCTTCCCTGCCCGGGTTCCAGGAGAGCATGGGAGATTGTGCGAGCGAGGCATCCCTGCCTGGGCTCCAGGAGAGCATGGGAGATTGTGCGAGTGAGGCTTCCCTGCCCGGGTTCCAGGAGAGCATGGGAGATTGTGCGAGCGAGGCTTCCCTGTTTGAGCTCCAGGAGAGCATGGCAGATTCTGCGAGTGAGGCATCCCTGCCCGGGCTCCAGGAGGGCATGGGAGATTCTGCGAGCGAGGCATGCATGTTTAAACTCCAGGAGAGCAATGAAGATTCTGCGAGCGAGGCATCCCTGTTTGAGCTCCAGGAGAGCATAGAAGATAATGCGAGCGAGGCTTCCCTGCCTGGGATCCAGGAGACCATGGGAGATTGTGCGAACGAAGCATCCCTGCCCGGGCTCCAGGAGAACATGGGAGATTCTGCAAATGAGGCGTCCCTGCCCAGGATCCAGGAGACCATGGGAGATTGTGCGAGCGAGGCATCCCTGTTTAAGCTCCAGGAGAGCATGGTAGATTCTGCGAGCAATGCAGCCTGGCCAAGGCTCCAGGAGAGCAAGGAATATTGTGCAAGTGAGGCATCCCTGCCTTGGCTCCAGGAGAGCATGGGAGATTGTGCGAGTGAGGCTTCCCTGCCCAGGTTCCAGGAGAGCATGGGAGATTGTGCGAGCAAGGCATCCCTGCCCGGGCTCCAGGAGAACATGGGAGATTCTGCAAATGAGGCATCCCTGCCCGGGCTCCAGGAGAACATGGGAGATTCTGCAAATGAGGCGTCCCTGCCCAGGATCCAGGAGACCATGGGAGATTGTGCGAGCGAGACATCCCTGTTTAAGCTCCAGGAGAGCATGGTAGATTCTGCGAGCAATGCAGCCTGGCCAAGGCTCCAGGAGAGCATGGGAGATTGTGCGAGTGAGGCTTCCCTGCCCAGGTTCCAGGAGAGCATGGGAGATTGTGCGAGCAAGGCATCCCTGCCCGGGCTCCAGGAGAACATGGGAGATTCTGCAAATGAGGCATCCCTGCCCGGGCTCCAGGAGAGCATGGGAGATTCGGCAAGCGAGGCATCCCTGTTTAAGCTCCAGGAGAGCATGGAAGATTCTGCGAGCGAGGCATCCCTGCCTGGGCTCCAGGAGAGCATGGGAGATTCTGCGAGCGAGGCATCCCTGTTTAAGCTCCAAGAGAGCATGGAAGATTCTGCGAGTGAGGCATCCATGTTTGAGCTCCAGGAGAGCATGGAAGATTCTGAGAGCGAGGCGTCCCTGCCCGGGATCCAGGAGACCATGGGAGATTGTGCGAGCGAGGCATCCCTGCCCGGGCTCCAGGAGAACATGGGAGATTCTGCAAGTGAGGCATCCCTGTTTAAGCTCCAGGAGAGCATGGTAGATTCTGCGAGCAATGCAGCCTGGCCAAGGCTCCAGGAGAGCATGGAAGATTGTGCAAGTGAGGCATCCCTGCATTGGCTCCAGGAGAGCATGGGAGATTCTGCGAGCGAGGCGTCCCTGTTTGAGCTCCAGGAGAGCATGGAAGATTCTGCGAGCGAGGCATCCCTGCCCGGGATCCAGGAGACCATGGGAGATTGTGCGAGCGAGGCATCCCTGCCCGGGCTCCAGGAGAGCATGGGAGATTCTGCAAGCGAGGCATCCCTGTTTAAGCTCCAGGAGAGCATGGAAGATTCTGCGAGCGAGGCATCCCTGCCCGGGCTCCAGGAGAGCATGGGAGATTCTGCGAGCGAGGCATCCCTGTTTAAGCTCCAAGAGAGCATGGAAGATTCTGCAAGTGAGGCATCCCTGCACGGGATCCAGGAGAGCATGGGAGATTCTGCGAGCGAGGCATCCCTGTTTAAGCTCCAGTTGAGCATGTGAGATTGTGCGAGCGAGGCATCCCTGCCCGGGCTCCAGGAGAGCATGGGATATTCTGCGAGCAACACAGCCTGGCCAGGGCTCCAGGAGTGCATGTGAGATTCTGCTAGCGAGGTATTCTGGCCAGACAGGGGAACTGCAACCTCCGGAAGTCCCGATGAGGTTTTGAAAATGGGCCCAATGCCGGGACGCAGTTCCAGGAGGTCAGGTAAAATCTGCCGTTGCCCCCGCAAAAAGTGGCGCGCAGCAGCAATGCAGTGACGTCTGGGGGAATTCCTCGGGCAGATTCACAAATGGCAAAGAGGTGAGAGAGAGAGCCAGGAAGAGATCCGTGTGGACTAGGTGTCCCAGCCAGGGGTCCAGGACAGGCATGCAAGATTCAGCGAGCAACACAGCCTGGCCAGGGCTCCAGGAGAGCATGGGAGATTCTGCGAGCGAGTCTTCCCTGTTTAAGCTCCAGGAGAGGAGCGAGGCATCCCTGCCTGGGCTCCAGGAGAGCATGGGAGATTGTGCGAGCGAGGCATCCCTGTTTGAGCTCCAGGAGAGCATGACAGATTCTGCGAGTGAGGCATCCTTGCCCGGGCTCCAGGAGAGCATGGGAGATTCTGCGAGCAATGCAGCCTGGCCAAGGCTCCAGGAGAGCATGGGAGAATCTGCGAGCAATGCAGCCTGGCCAAGGCTCCAGGAGGGCATGGGAGATTCTGCGAGCGAGGTATCCCTGTTTAAGCTCCAGGAGAGCATGGTAGATCCTGTGAGCAATGCAGCCTGACCAAGGCTCCAGGAGAGCATGGGAGATTGTGCGAGCGAGGCGTTCCTGCCCGGGATCCAGGAGAGCATATGAGGTTCTGTGAGCGAGGCATCCCTGTTTAAGCTGCAGGAGAGCATGGAAGATTCTGCGAGTGAAGCATCCCTGTTTAAGCTCTAGGAGAGCATGGAAGATTCTGCGAGCGAGGCATCCCTGCCCGGGCTCCAGGAGAGCATGGGAGATTCTGCGAGCGAGGCATCCCTGTTTAAGCTCCAAGAGAGCATGGAAGATTCTGCGAGCGAGGCATCCATGTTTAAGCTCCAGGAGAGCATGGAAGATTCTGCGAGCGAGGCATCCCTGTTTGAGCTCCAGGAGAGTATGGAAGATTCTGCGAGCGAGGCGTCCCTGCCCGGGATCCAGGAGACCATGGGAGATTCTGCAAGCGAGGCATCCCTGTTTGAGCTCCAGGAGAGCATGGGAGATTCTGCATGCGTGGCATCCCTGTCTGGGCTCCAGGAGAGCATGGGAGATTCTGCAAGCGAGGCATCCCTGTTTAAGCTCCAGGAGAGCATGGAAGATTCTGCGAGCGAGGCATCCCTGCCCGGGCTCCAGGAGAGCATGGGAGATTCGGCGAGCAAGGCATCCCTGTTTGAGCTCCAGGAGAGCATGGAAGATAATGCGAGTGAGGCATCCCTGCCCGGGATCCAGGAGACCATGGGAGATTCTGCAATCGAGGCATCCCTGCCCGGGCTCCAGGAGAGCATGGGAGATTCTGCAAGCGAGGCATCCCTGTTTAAGCTCCAGG
This sequence comes from Taudactylus pleione, assembly GCA_031769625.1. Classification (NCBI taxonomy): domain Eukaryota; kingdom Metazoa; phylum Chordata; class Amphibia; order Anura; family Myobatrachidae; genus Taudactylus; species Taudactylus pleione. The sequence continues at coordinate 3,517,188 of JAUIMM010000586.1, forward strand.
ACAGCATGGAAGATTCTGCAAGTGAGGCATCCCTGCCCGGGCTCCAGGAGAGCATGGGAGATTCTGCGAGTGAGGCATCCCTGTTTAAGCTCCAAGAGAGCATGGAAGATTCTGCGAGTGAGGCATCCCTGTTTGAGCTCCAGGAGAGCATGGAAGATTCTGCGAGCGAGGCGTCCCTGCCCGGGATCCAGGAGACCATGGGAGATTGTGCGAGCGAGGCATCCCTGCCCGGGCTCCAGGAGAACATGGGAGATTCTGCAAGTGAGGCATCCCTGTTTAAGCTCCAGGAGAGCATGGTAGATTCTGCGAGCAATGCAGCCTGGCCAAGGCTCTAGTAGAGCATAAAAGATTGTGCAAGTGAGGCTTCCCTGCCTTGGCTCCTGGAGAGCAAATGGAGATTGTGCGAGTGAGGCTTCCCTGCCCGGGTTCCAGGAGAGCATGGGAGATTGAGCGAGCGAGGCATCCCTGTCTGGGCTCCAGGAGAGCATGGGAGATTCTGCAAGCGAGGCATCCCTTTCTGGGCTCCAGGAGAGCATGGGAGATTCTGCAAGCGAGGCATCCCTGTTTAAGCTCCAAGAGAGCATGGAAGATTCTGCGAGCGAGGCATCCATGTTTAAGCTCCAGGAGAGCAATGAAGATTCTGCTAGCGAGGCGTCCCTGTTTGAGCTCCAGGAGAGCATGGAAGATTCTGCGAGCGAGGCATCCCTGCCCGGGATCCAGGAGACCATGGGAGATTGTGCGAGCGAGGCATCCCTGCCCGGGCTCCAGGAGAACATGGGAGATTCTGCAAGTGAGGCATCCCTGTTTAAGCTCCAGGAGAGCATGGTAGATTCTGCGAGCAATGCAGCCTGGCCAAGGCTCTAGTAGAGCATAAAAGATTGTGCAAGTGAGGCATCCCTGCCTTGGCTCCTGGAGAGCAAATGGAGATTGTGCGAGTGAGGCTTCCCTGCCCGGGTTCCAGGAGAGCATGGGAGATTCTGCAAGCGAGGCATCCCTTTCTGTGCTCCAGGAGAGCATGGGAGATTCTGCAAGCGAGGCATCCCTGTTTAAGCTCCAAGAGAGCATGGAAGATTCTGCAAGCGAGGCATCCATGTTTAAGCTCCAGGAGAGCAATGAAGATTCTGCGAGCGAGGCATCCCTGTCTGGGCTCCAGGAGAGCATGGGAGATTCTGCAAGCGAGGCATCCCTGTTTAAGCTCCAGGAGAGCATGGGAGATTGTGCGAGCAAGGCATCCCTGCCAAGGCTCCATGAGAGCATGCGAGATTGTGCAAGCGAGGCATCCCTGCCCGGGCTCCAGGAGAGCATGTGAAATTCTGCGAGCGAGGCATCCCTGTTTAAGCTCCAAGAGAGCATGGAAGATTCTGCGAGCGAGGCATCCCTGTTTGAGCTCCAGGAGAGCATGGACGATTCTGCGAGCGAGGCATCCCTGCCCGGGATCCAGGAGACCATGGGAGATTGTGCGAGCGAGGCATCCCTGCCCGGGCTCCAGGAGACCATGGAAGATTGTGCAAGTGAGGCATCCCTGCCTTGGCTCCAGGAGAGCAAATGGAGATTGTGCGAGTGAGGCTTCCCTGCCCGGGTTCCAGGAGAGCATGGGAGATTGAGCGAGCGAGGCATCCCTGTCTGGGCTCCAGGAGAGCATGGGAAATTCTGCAAGCGAGGCATCCCTGTCTGGGCTCCAGGAGAGCATGGGAGATTCTGCAAGCGAGGCATCCCTGTTTAAGCTCCAAGAGAGCATGGAAGATTCTGCGAGTGAGGCATCCTTGCCCGGGCTCAAGGAGAGCATGGGAGATTCTGCGAGCAATGCAGCCTGGCCAAGGCTCCAGGAGAGCATGGAAGATTGTGCAAGTGAGGCATCCTTGCCTTGGCTCCTGGAGAGCAATGTAGATTCTGCGAGCGAGGCGCCCCTGTTTGAGCTCCAGGAGAGCATGGAAGATAATGCGAGTGAGGCATCCCTGCCCGGGATCCAGGAGACCATGGGAGATTCTGCGAGCGAGGCATCCCTGCCGGGCTCCAGGAGAGCATGGGAGATTCTGCGAGCGAGGCATCCCTGTTTGAGCTCCAAGAGAGCATGGAAGATTCTGCGAGCGAGGCATCCATGTTTAAGCTCCTGGAGAGCATGGGAGATTCTGCGAGCGAGGCATCCCTGTTTGAGCTCCAGGAGACCATGGAAGATTCTGCGAGCGAGGCGTCCCTGCCCGGGATCCAGGAGACCATGGGAGATTGTGCGAGCGAGGCATCCCTGCCCGGGCTCCAGGAGAACATGGGAGATTCTGCAAGTGAGGCATCCCTGTTTAAGCTATAGGAGAGCATGGTAGATTCTGCGAGCAATGCAGCCTGGCCAAGGCTCTAGTAGAGCATGGAAGATTGTGCAAGTGAGGCATCCCTGCCTTGGCTCCAGGAGAGCATGGGAGATTGTGCGAGTGAGGCATCCCTGCCCAGGTTCCAGGAGAGCATGGGAGATTGTGCGAGCGAGGCATCCCTGTCTGGGCTCCAGGAGAGCATGGGAGATTCTGCAAGCGAGGCATCCCTGTTTAAGCTCCAGGAGAGCATGGAAGATTCTGCGAGCGAGGCATCCATGTTTAAGCTCCAGGAGAGCAATGAAGATTCTGCGAGTGAGGCATCCCTGTTTGAGCTCCAGGAGAGCATGGAAGATAATGCGAGCGAGGCATCCCTGCCCGGGATCCAGGAGACCATGTGAGATTCTGCAATCGAGGCATCCCTGCCCGGGCTCCAGGAGAGCATGGGAGATTCTGCAAGCGAGGCATCCCTGTTTAAGCTCCAGGAGAGCATGGAAGATTCTGCGAGTGAGGCGTCCCTGCCCGGGATCCAGGAGACCATGGGAGATTCTGCAAGTGAGGCATCCCTGTTTAAGCTCCAGGAGAGCATGGTAGATTCTGCGAGCAATGCAGCCTGGCCAAGGCTCCAGGAGAGCATGGAAGATTGTGCGAGTGAGGCTTCCCTGCCTGGGTTCCAGGAGAGCATGGGAGATTGTGCGAGTGAGGCTTCCCTGCCCGGGTTCCAGGAGAGCATGGGAGATTGTGCGAGCGAGGCATCACTGTTTGAGCTCCAGGAGAGCATGGCAGATTCTGTGAGTGAGGCATCCCTGCCCGGGCTCCAGGAGAGCATGGGAGATTGTGCGAGTGAGGCTTCCCTGCCCGGGTTCCAGGAGAGCATGGGAGATTGTGCGAGCGAGGCATCTCTGCCCGGGCTCCAGGAGAGCATGGGAGATTGTGCGAGTGAGGCATCCCTGTTTGAGCTCCAGGAGAGCATGGAAGATAATGCGAGCGAGGCATCCCTGCCCGGGATCCAGGAGACCATAGGAGATTCTGCAATCGAGGCATCCCTGCCCGGGCTCCAGGAGAGCATGGAAGATTCTGCAAGCGAGGCATCCCTGTTTAAGCTCCAAGAGAGCATGGAAGATTCTGCGAGCGAGGCATCCATGCCCGGGCTCCAGGAGAGCATGGGAGATTCTGCGAGCGAGGCATCCCTGTTTAAGCTCCAAGAGAGCATGGAAGATTCTGCGAGCGAGGCATCCATGTTTAAGCTCCAGGAGAGCAATGAAGATTCTGCGAGTGAGGCATCCCTGTTTGAGCTCCAGGAGAGCATGGAAGATAATGCGAGCGAGGCATCCCTGCCCAGGATCCAGGAGACCATGGGAGATTCTGTAATCGAGGCATCCCTGCCCGGGCTCCAGGAGAGCATGGGAGATTCTGCAAGCGAGGCATCCCTGTTTAAGCTCCAGGACAGCATGGAAGATTCTGCGAGCAATGCAGCCTGGCCAAGGCTCCAGGAGGGCATGGGAGATTCTGCGAGCGAGGCACCCCTGTTTAAGCTCCAGGAGAGCATGGTAGATCCTGCGAGCAATGCAGCCTGACCAAGGCTCCAGGAGATCATGGAAGATTGTGCAAGCGAGGCATCCCTGTTTAAGCTCCAGGAGAGCATGGCAGATTCTGCGAGTGAGGCATCCCTGCCCTGGCTCCAGGAGGGCATGGGAGATTCTGTGAGCGAGGCATCCCTGTTTAAGCTCCAGGAGAGCATGGTAGATCCTGCGAGCAATGCAGCCTGACCAAGGCTCCAGGAGATCATGGATGATTGTGCAAGTGAGGCTTCCCTGCCCGGGCTCCAGTAGAACATGGGAGATTCTGCGAGCGAGGCATCCCTGTTTAAGCTCCTGGAGAGCATGGAAGATTCTGCGAGCGAGGCATCCCTGTTTGAGCTCCAAGAGAGCATGGAAGATTATGCGAGCGAGGCATCCATGTTTAAGCTCCTGGAGAGCAATGTAGATTCTGCGAGCGAGGCATCCCTGTTTGAGCTCCAGGAGAGCATGGAAGATAATGCAAGCGAGGCATCCCTGCCCGGGATCCAGGAGACCATGGGAGATTGTGCGAGCGAGGCATCCCTGCCCGGGCTCCAGGAGAACATGGGAGATTCTGCAAGTGAGGCATCCCTGTTTAAGCTCCAGGAGAGCATGGTAGATTCTGCGAGCAATGCAGCCTGGCCAAGGCTCTAGTAGAGCATGGAAGATTGTGCAAGTGAGGCATCCCTGCCTTGGCTCCTGGAGAGCAAATGGAGATTGTGCGAGTGAGGCTTCCCTGCCCGGGTTCCAGGAGAGCATGGGAGATTGAGTGAGCGAGGCATCCCTGTCTGGGCTCAAGGAGAGCATGGGAGATTCTGCAAGCGAGGCATCCCTGTCTGGGCTCCAGGAGAGCATGGGAGATTCTGCAAGCGAGGCATCCCTGTTTAAGCTCCAGGAGAGCATGGAAGATTCTGCGAGCGAGGCATCCCTGCCCGGGCTCCAGGAGAGCATGGGAGATTCTGCGAGCGAGGCATCCCTGTTTGAGCTCCAGGAGAGCATGGAAGATAATGCGAGCGAGGCATCCCTGTCTGGGCTCAAGGAGAGCATGGGAGATTCTGCAAGCGAGGCATCCCTGTCTGGGCTCCAGGAGAGCATGGGAGATTCTGCAAGCGAGGCATCCCTGTTTAAGCTCCAGGAGAGCATGGAAGATTCTGCGAGCGAGGCATCCCTGCCCGGGCTCCAGGAGAGCATGGGAGATTCTGCGAGCGAGGCATCCCTGTTTGAGCTCCAGGAGAGCATGGAAGATAATGCGAGCGAGGCATCCCTGCCCAGGCTCCAGGATAGCATGGGAGATTCTGCAAGCGAGGCATCCCTGTTTAAGCTCCAGGACAGCATGGAAGTTTCTGCAAGTGAGGCATCCCTGCCCGGGCTCCAGGAGAGCATGGGAGATTCTGCGAGCGAGGCATCCCTGTTTAAGCTCCAAGAGAGCATGGAAGATTCTGCGAGTGAGGCATCCATGTTTAAGCTCCTGGAGAGCATGGAAGATTCTGCGAGCGAGGCATCCCTGTTTGAGCTCCAGGAGAGCATGGAAGATAATGCGAGCGAGGCTTCCCTGCCTGGGATCCAGGAGACCATGGGAGATTGTGCGAGCGAGGCATCCCTGCCCGGGCTCCAGGAGAACATGGGAGATTCTGCAAATGAGGCATCCCTGCCCAGGCTCCAGGAGAGCATGGGAGATTCTGCAAGCGAGGCATCCCTGTTTAAGCTCCAGGAGAGCATGGAAGATTCTGCGAGCGAGGCATCCCTGCCCGGGCTCCAGGAGAGCATGGGAGATTCTGCGAGCGAGGCATCCCTGTTTAAGCTCCAAGAGAGCATGGAAAATTCTGCGAGTGAGGCATCCATGTTTAAGCTCCTGGAGAGCATGGAAGATTCTGTGAGCGAGGCATCCCTGTTTGAGCTCCAGGAGAGCATGGAAGATTCTGCGAGCAATGCAGCCTGGCCAAGGCTCCAGGAGAGCATGGAAGATTGTGCAAGTGAGGCATCCCTGCCTTGGCTCTAGGAGAGCATGGGAGATTGTGCGAGTGAGGCTTCCCTGCCCAGGTTCCAGGAGAGCATGGGAGATTGTGCGAGCAAGGCATCCCTGCCAAAGCTCCAAGAGAGCATGGAAGGTTCTGCGAGCGAGGCATCCATGTTTAAGCTCCAGGAGAGCAATGAAGATTCTGCGAGCGAGGCGTCCCTGTTTGAGCTCCAGGAGAGCATGGAAGATTCTGCGAGCGAGGCATCCCTGCCCGGGATCCAGGAGACCATGGGAGATTGTGCGAGCGAGGCATCCCTGCCCGGGCTCCAGGAGAGCATGGGAGATTCTGCAAGCGAGGCATCCCTGTTTAAGCTCCAGGAGAGCATGGGAGATTCTGCGAGTGAGGCATCCCTGCCCGGGCTCCAGGAGACCATGGGAGATTCTGCAATCGAGGCATCCCTGCCCGGGCTCCATGAGAGCATGGAAGATTCTGCAAGCGAGGCATCCCTGTTTAAGCTCCAAGAGAGCATGGAAGATTCTGCGAGCGAGGCATCCATGCCCGGGCTCCAGGAGAGCATGGGAGATTCTGCGAGCGAGGCATCCCTGTTTAAGCTCCAAGAGAGCATGGAAGATTCTGCGAGCGAGGCATCCATGTTTAAGCTCCAGGAGAGCAATGAAGATTCTGCGAGCGAGGCATCCCTGTTTGAGCTCCAGGAGAGCATGGAAGATAATGCGAGCGAGGCATCCCTGCCCAGGATCCAGGAGACCATGGGAGATTCTGCAATCGAGGCATCCCTGCCCGGGCTCCAGGAGAGCATGGGAGATTCTGCAAGCGAGGCATCCCTGTTTAAGCTCCAGGACAGCATGGAAGATTCTGCGAGCAATGCAGCCTGGCCAAGGCTCCAGGAGGGCATGAGAGATTCTGCGAGCGAGGCACCCCTGTTTAAGCTCCAGGAGAGCATGGTAGATCCTGCGAGCAATGCAGCCTGACCAAGGCTCAATGAGATCATGGAAGATTGTGCAAGCGAGGCATCCCTGTTTAAGCTCCAGGAGAGCATGGCAGATTCTGCGAGTGAGGCATCCCTGCCCTGGCTCCAGGAGGGCATGGGAGATTCTGTGAGCGAGGCATCCCTGTTTAAGCTCCAGGAGAGCATGGTATATCCTGCGAGCAATGCAGCCTGACCAAGGCTCCAGGAGATCATGGATGATTGTGCAAGTGAGGCTTCCCTGCCCGGGCTCCAGTAGAACATGGGAGATTCTGCGAGCGAGGCATCCCTGTTTAAGCTCCTGGAGAGCATGGAAGATTCTGCGAGCGAGGCATCCCTGTTTGAGCTCCAAGAGAGCATGGAAGATTATGCGAGCGAGGCATCCATGTTTAAGCTCCTGGAGAGCAATGTAGATTCTGCGAGCGAGGCATCCCTGTTTGAGCTCCAGGAGAGCATGGAAGATAATGCAAGCGAGGCATCCCTGCCCGGGATCCAGGAGACCATGGGAGATTGTGCGAGCGAGGCATCCATGCCCGGGCTCCAGGAGACCATGGGAGATTGTGCGAGCGAGGAATCCCTGCCTTGGCTCCAGGAGAACATGGGAGATTCTGCAAGTGAGGCATCCCTGTTTAAGCTCCAGGAGAGCATGGTAGATCCTGCGAGCAATGCAGCCTGACCAAGGCTCCTGGAGAGCATGGAAGATTGTGCAAGTGAGGCGTCCCTGCCCGGGCTCCAGGAGAGCATGGGAGATTCTGCAAGCGAGGCATCCCTGTTTAAGCTCCAGGAGAGCATGGAAGATTCTGCGAGCGAGGCATCCCTGCCCGGGCTCCAGGAGTGCATGGGAGATTCTGTGAGCAAGGCATCCCTGTTTATGCTCCAAGAGAGCATGGAAGATTCTGCGAGTGAGGCATCCCTGCACGGGATCCAGGAGAGAATGGGAGATTCTGCGAGCGAGGCATCCCTGTTTAAGCTCCAGGAGAGCATGTGAGATTGTGCGAGCGAGGCATCCCTGCCCGGGCTCCAGGAGAGCATGGGAGATTGTGCGAGTGAGGCATCCCCGTTTGAGCTCCAGGAGAGCATGACAGATTCTGCGAGTGAGGCATCCTTGCCCGGGCTCCAGGAGAGCATGGGAGATTCTGCGAGCAATGCAGCCTGGCCAAGGCTCCAGGAGAGCATGGAAGATTGTGCAAGTGAGGCATCCCTGTTTAAGCTCCAGGAGAGCATGGGAGATTGTGCGAGCAAGGCGTCCCTGCCCGGGATCCAGGAGAGCATCTGAGGTTCTGTGAGCGAGGCATCCCTGTTTGAGCTCCAAGAGAGCATGGAAGATTCTGCGAGCGAGGCATCCATGTTTAAGCTCCTGGAGAGCAATGTAGATTCTGCGAGCGAGGCGCCCCTTTTTGAGCTCCAGGAGAGCATGGAAGATAATGCGAGTGAGGCATCCCTGCCCGGGATCCAGGAGACCATGGGAGATTCTGCAAGCGAGGCATCCCTGCCCGGGATCCAGGAGAGCATGGGAGATTCTGCGAGTGAGGCATCCCTGTTTAAGCTCCAAGAGAGCATGGAAGATTCTGCGAGCGAGGCATCCCTGCCCGGGCTCCAGGAGAGCATGGGAGATTCTGCGAGCGAGGCATCCCTGTTTAAGCTCCAAGAGAGCATGGAAGATTCTGTGAGTGAGGCATCCCTGCACGGGATCCAGGAGAGCATGGGAGATTCTGCGAGTGAGGCATCCCTGCCTGGGCTCAAGGAGAGCATGGAAGATAGTGCAAGTGAGGCATCCCTGCCTTCGCTCCAGGAGAGCATGGGAGATTGTGCGAGTGAGGCTTCCCTGCCCGGGTTCCAGGAGAGCATGGGAGATTGTGCGAGCGAGGCATCCCTGCCTGGGCTCCAGGAGAGCATGGGAGATTGTGCGAGTGAGGCTTCCCTGCCCGGGTTCCAGGAGAGCATGGGAGATTGTGCGAGCGAGGCATCCCTGTTTGAGCTCCAGGAGAGCATGGCAGATTCTGCGAGTGAGGCATCCCTGCCCGGGTTCCAGGAGAGCATGGGAGATTGAGCGAGCGAGGCATCCCTGTCTGGGCTCCAGGAGAGCATGGGAGATTCTGCAAGCGAGGCATCCCTTTCTGTGCTCCAGGAGAGCATGGGAGATTCTGCAAGCGAGGCATCCCTGTCTGGGCTCCAGGAGAGCATGGGAGATTCTGCAAGCGAGGCATCCCTGTTTAAGCTCCAGGAGAGCATGGAAGATTCTGCGAGCGAGGCATCCCTGCCCGGGCTCCAGGAGAGCATGGGAGATTCTGCGAGCGAGGCATCCCTGTTTAAGCTCCAAGAGAGCATGGAAGATTCTGCGAGTGAGGCATCCATGTTTAAGCTCCAGGAGAGCAATGAAGATTCTGCGAGCGAGGCATCCCTGTTTGAGCTCCAGGAGAGCATGGAAGATTCTGCGAGCGAGGCGTCCCTGGCCGGGATCCAGGAGACCATGGGAGATTGTGCGAGCGAGGAATCCCTGCCTTGGCTCCAGGAGAGCATGGGAGATTGTGCGAGCGAGGCGTCCCTGCCCGGGATCCAGGAGACCATGGGAGATTGTGCGAGCGAGGAATCCCTGCCTTGGCTCCAGGAGAACATGGGAGATTCTGCAAGTGAGGCATCCCTGTTTAAGCTATAGGAGAGCATGGTAGATTCTGTGAGCAATGCAGCATGGCCAAGGCTCTAGTAGAGCATGGAAGATTGTGCAAGTGAGGCATCCCTGCCTTGGCTCCAGGAGAGCATGGGAGATTGTGCGAGTGAGGATTCCCTGCCCGGGTTCCAGGAGAGCATGGGAGATTGTGCGAGCAAGGCATCCCTCTTTAAGCTCCAAGAGAGCATGGAAGATTCTGCGAGCGAGGCATCCATGTTTAAGCTCCAGGAGAGCAATGAAGATTCTGCGAGCGAGGCGTCCCTGTTTGAGCTCCAGGAGAGCATGGAAGATTCTGCGAGCGAGGCATCCCTGCCCGGGATCCAGGAGACCATGGGAGATTGTGTGAGCGAGGCATCCCTGCCCGGGCTCCAGGAGAGCATGGGAGATTCTGCAAGCGAGGCATCCCTGTTTAAGCTCCAGGAGAGCATGGAAGATTCTGCGAGCGAGGCATCCCTGCCCGGGCTCCAGGAGTGCATGGGAGATTCTGTGAGCAAGGCATCCCTGTTTATGCTCCAAGAGAGCATGGAAGATTCTGCGAGTGAGGCATCCCTGTTTAAGCTCCAGGAGAGAATGGGAGATTCTGCGAGCGAGGCATCCCTGTTTAATCTCCAAGAGAGCATGGAAGATTCTGCGAGCGAGGCATCCCTGTTTGTGCTCCAGGAGAGCATGGAAGATTGTGCGGGCGTAGCATCCCTGCCCGGGCTCCAGGAGAACATTGGAGATTCTGCAAGTGAGGCATCCCTGTTTAAGCTCCAGGAGAGCATGGTAGATTCTGCAAGCAATGCAGCCTGGCCAAGGCTCCAGGAGAGCATGGGAGATTGGGCGAGCGAGGCATCACTGTTTGAGCTCCAGGAGAGCATGGGAGATTGTGCGAGTGAGGCTTCCCTGCCCGGGTTCCAGGAGAGCATGGGAGATTGTGCGAGCGAGGCATCCCTGTTTGAGCTCCAGGAGAGCATGGCAGATTCTGCGAGTGAGGCATCCCTGCCCTGGCTCCAGGAGGGCATGGGAGATTCTGTGAGTGAGGCATCACTGTTTGAGCTCCAGGAGAGCATGGAAGATTCTGCGAGCGAGGCGTCCCTGCCCGGGATCCAGGAGACCATGGGAGATTGTGCGAGCGAGGCATCCCTGCCCGGGCTCCAGGAGAACATGGGAGATTCTGCAAGTGAGGCATCCCTGTTTAAGCTCCAGGAGAGCATGGGAGATTGTGCGAGCGAGGCATCCCTGATTGAGCTCCAGGAGAGCATAGCAGATTCTGTGAGTGAGGCATCCCTGCACGGGATCCAGGAGAGCATGGGAGATTGTGCGAGCGAGGCATCCCTGTTTAAGCTCCATGAGAGCATGGAAGATTCTGCGAGTGAGGCATCCCTGCACGGGATCCAGGAGAGCATGGGAGATTCTGCAATCGAGGCATCCCTGCCCGGGCTCCAGGAGAGCATGGGAGATTCTGCAAGTGAGGCATCCCTGTTTAAGCTCCAGGACAGCATGGAAGATTCTGCAAGTGAGGCATCCCTGCCCGGGCTCCAGGAGAGCATGGGAGATTCTGCGAGTGAGGCATCCCTGTTTGAGCTCCATGAGAGCATGGAAGATTCTGCGAGCGAGGCATCCCTGCCCGGGCTCCAGGAGAACATGGGAGATTCTGCAAGTGAGGCATCCCTGTTTAAGCTCCAAGAGAGCATGGAAGATTCTGCGAGTGAGGCATCCATGTTTAAGCTCCAGGAGAGCAATGAAGATTCTACGAGCGAGGCATCCCTGTTTGAGCTCCAGGAGAGCATGGAAGATAATGCGAGCGAGGCATCCCTGCCCGGGATCCAGGAGACCATGGGAGATTATGCGAGCGAGGCATCCCTGCCCGGGTTCCAGGAGAACATGGGAGATTCTGCGAGTGAGGCATCCCTGTTTAAGCTCCAAGAGAGCATGGAAGATTCTGCGAGCGAGGCATCCATGTTTAAGCTCCAGGAGAGCATGTGAGATTGTGCGAGCGAGGCATCCCTGCCCGGGCTCCAGGAGAGCATGGGAGATTCTGCGAGCAACACAGCCTGGCCAGGGCTCCAGGAGTGCATGTGAGATTCTGCTAGCGAGGTATTCCGGCCAGACAGGGGAACTGCAACCTCCGGAAGTCCCGATGAGGTTTTGAAAATGGGCCCGATGCCGGGACGCAGTTCCAGGAGGTCGGGTAAAATCCGCCGTTGCCCCCGCAAAAAGTGGCGCGCAGCAGCAATGCCGTGACGTCTGGGGGAATTCCTCGGGCGGATTCACAAATGGCAAAGAGGTGAGAGAGAGAGCCAGGAAGAGATCCGTGTGGACTAGGTGTCCCAGCCAGGGCTCCAGGACAGGCATGCAAGATTCAGCGAGCAACACAGCCTGGCCAGGGCTCCAGGAGAGCATGGGAGATTCTGCAAGCGATGCATCCCTGTTTAAGCTCCAGAAGAGCATGGAAGATTCTGCGAATGAGGCATGCCTGCCCGGGCTCCAGGAGACCATGGGAGATTGTGCGAGCGAGGAATCCCTGCCTTGGCTCCAGGAGAGCATGGGAGATTGTGCGAGCGAGGCGTCCCTGCCCGGGATCCAGGAGAGCATGGGAGATTGTGCAAGTGAGGCATCCCTGTTTAAGCTATAGGAGAGCATGGTAGATTCTGCGAGCAATGCAGCATGGCCAAGGCTCTAGTAGAGCATGGAAGATTGTGCAAGTGAGGCATCCCTGCCTTGGCTCCAGGAGAGCATGGGAGATTGTGCGAGTGAGGCTTCCCTGCCCGGGTTCCAGGAGAGCATGGGAGATTGTGCGAGCGAGGCATCCCTCTTTAAGCTCCAAGAGAGCATGGAAGATTCTGCGAGCGAGGCATCCATGTTTAAGCTCCAGGAGAGCAATGAAGATTCTGCGAGCGAGGCGTCCCTGTTTGAGCTCCAGGAGAGCATGGAAGATTCTGCGAGCGAGGCATCCCTGCCCGGGATCCAGGAGACCATGGGAGATTGTGTGAGCGAGGCATCCCTGCCCGGGCTCCAGGAGAGCATGGGAGATTCTGCGAGTGAGGCATCCCTGTTTAAGCTCCAGGAGAGCATGTGAGATTGTGCGAGCGAGGCATCCCTGCCCGGGCTCCAGGAGAGCATGGGAGATTGTGCGAGTGAGGCGTCCCCGTTTGAGCTCCAGGAGAGCATGACAGATTCTGCGAGTGAGGCATCCTTGCCCGGGCTCCAGGAGAGCATGGGAGATTCTGCGAGCAATGCAGCCTGGCCAAGGCTCCAGGAGAGCATGGAAGATTGTGTGAGCGTGGCATCCCTGCCCGGGCTCCAGGAGAGCATGGGAGATTCTGCAAGCGAGGCATCCCTGTTTAAGCTCCAGGATAGCATGGTAGATCCTGCGAGCAATGCAGCCTGACCAAGGCTCCTGGAGAGCATGGAAGATTGTGCAAGTGAGGCGTCCCTGCCCGGGCTCCAGGAGAGCATGGGAGATTCTGTGAGCAAGGCATCCCTGTTTATGCTCCAAGAGAGCATGGAAGATTCTGCGAGTGAGGCATCCCTGCACGGGATCCAGGAGAGAATGGGAGATTCTGCGAGCGAGGCATCCCTGTTTAAGCTCCAGGAGAGCATGTGAGATTGTGCGAGCGAGGCATCCCTGCCCGGGCTCCAGGAGAGCATGGGAGATTGTGTGAGTGAGGCGTCCCCGTTTGAGCTCCAGGAGAGCATGACAGATTCTGCGAGTGAGGCATCCTTGCCCGGGCTCCAGGAGAGCATGGGAGATTCTGCGAGCAATGCAGCCTGGCCAAGGCTCCAGGAGAGCATGGAAGATTGTGCAAGTGAGGCATCCCTGTTTAAGCTCCAGGAGAGCATGGGAGATTGTGCGAGCAAGGCGTCCCTGCCCGGGATCCAGGAGAGCATCTGAGGTTCTGTGAGCGAGGCATCCCTGTTTGAGCTCCAAGAGAGCATGGAAGATTCTGCGAGCGAGGCATCCATGTTTAAGCTCCTGGAGAGCAATGTAGATTCTGCGAGCGAGGCGCCCCTTTTTGAGCTCCAGGAGAGCATGGAAGATAATGCGAGTGAGGCATCCCTGCCCGGGATCCAGGAGACCATGGGAGATTCTGCAAGCGAGGCATCCCTGCCCGGGATCCAGGAGAGCATGGGAGATTCTGCGAGCGAGGCATCCCTGTTTAAGCTCCAAGAGAGCATGGAAGATTCTGCGAGCGAGGCATCCCTGCCCGGGCTCCAGGAGAGCATGGGAGATTCTGCGAGCGAGGCATCCCTGTTTAAGCTCCAAGAGAGCATGGAAGATTCTGTGAGTGAGGCATCCCTGCACGGGATCCAGGAGAGCATGGGAGATTCTGCGAGTGAGGCATCCCTGCCTGGGCTCAAGGAGAGCATGGAAGATAGTGCAAGTGAGGCATCCCTGCCTTGGCTCCAGGAGAGCATGGGAGATTGTGCGAGTGAGGCTTCCCTGCCCGGGTTCCAGGAGAGCATGGGAGATTGTGCGAGCGAGGCATCCCTGCCTGGGCTCCAGGAGAGCATGGGAGATTGTGCGAGTGAGGCTTCCCTGCCTGGGTTCCAGGAGAGCATGGGAGATTGTGCGAGCGAGGCATCCCTGTTTGAGCTCCAGGAGAGCATGGCAGATTCTGCGAGTGAGGCATCCCTGCCCGGGTTCCAGGAGAGCATGGGAGATTGAGCGAGCGAGGCATCCCTGTCTGGGCTCCAGGAGAGCATGGGAGATTCTGCAAGCGAGGCATCCCTTTCTGTGCTCCAGGAGAGCATGGGAGATTCTGCAAGCGAGGCATCCCTGTCTGGGCTCCAGGAGAGCATGGGAGATTCTGCAAGCGAGGCATCCCTGTTTAAGCTCCAGGAGAGCATGGAAGATTCTGCGAGCGAGGCATCCCTGCCCGGGCTCCAGGAGAGCATGGGAGATTCTGTGAGCGAGGCATCCCTGTTTAAGCTCCAAGAGAGCATGGAAGATTCTGCGAGTGAGGCATCCATGTTTAAGCTCCAGGAGAGCAATGAAGATTCTGCGAGCGAGGCATCCCTGTTTGAGCTCCAGGAGAGCATGGAAGATAATGCGAGCGAGGCTTCCCTGCCCGGGATCCAGGAGACCATGGGAGATTGTGCGAGCAAGGCATCCCTGCCAAGGCTCCAGGAGAGCATGGGAGATTCTGCGAGCGAGGCATCCCTGTTTAAGCTCCAAGAGAGCATGGAAGATTCTCTGAGTGAGGCATCCCTGCACGGGATCCAGGAGAGCATGGGAGATTCTGCGAGTGAGGCATCCCTGCCTGGGCTCAAGGAGAGCATGGAAGATAGTGCAAGTGAGGCATCCCTGCCTTGGCTCCAGGAGAGCATGGGAGATTGTGCGAGTGAGGCTTCCCTGCCCGGGTTCCAGGAGAGCATGGGAGATTGTGCGAGCGAGGCATCCCTGCCTGGGCTCCAGGAGAGCATGGGAGATTGTGTGAGTGAGGCTTCCCTGCCCGGGTTCCAGGAGAGCATGGGAGATTGTGCGAGCGAGGCATCCCTGTTTGAGCTCCAGGAGAGCATGGCAGATTCTGCGAGTGAGGCATCCCTGCCCGGGCTCCAGGAGGGCATGGGAGATTCTGCGAGCGAGGCATGCATGTTTAAACTCCAGGAGAGCAATGAAGATTCTGCGAGCGAGGCATCCCTGTTTGAGCTCCAGGAGAGCATGGAAGATAATGCGAGCGAGGCTTCCCTGCCTGGGATCCAGGAGACCATGGGAGATTGTGCGAACGAAGCATCCCTGCCCGGGCTCCAGGAGAACATGGGAGATTCTGCAAATGAGGCGTCCCTGCCCAGGATCCAGGAGACCATGGGAGATTGTGCGAGCGAGGCATCCCTGTTTATGCTCCAGGAGAGCATGGTAGATTCTGCGAGCAATGCAGCCTGGCCAAGGCTCCAGGAGAGCATGGGAGATTGTGCGAGTGAGGCTTCCCTGCCCAGGTTCCAGGAGAGCATGGGAGATTGTGCGAGCAAGGCATCCCTGCCTGGGCTCCAGGAGAACATGGGAGATTCTGCAAATGAGGCATCCCTGCCCGGGCTCCAGGAGAGCATGGGAGATTCGGCAAGCGAGGCATCCCTGTTTAAGCTCCAGGAGAGCATGGAAGATTCTGCGAGCGAGGCATCCCTGCCTGGGCACCAGGAGAGCATGGGAGATTCTGCGAGCGAGGCATCCCTGTTTAAGCTCCAAGAGAGCATGGAAGATTCTGCGAGTGAGGCATCCATGTTTGAGCTCCAGGAGAGCATGGAAGATTCTGAGAGCGAGGCGTCCCTGCCCGGGATCCAGGAGACCATGGGAGATTGTGCGAGCGAGGCATCCCTGCCCGGGCTCCAGGAGAACATGGGAGATTCTGCAAGTGAGGCATCCCTGTTTAAGCTCCAGGAGAGCATGGTAGATTCTGCGAGCAATGCAGCCTGGCCAAGGCTCCAGGAGAGCATGGAAGATTGTGCAAGTGAGGCATCCCTGCATTGGCTCCAGGAGAGCATGGGAGATTCTGCGAGCGAGGCGTCCCTGTTTGAGCTCCAGGAGAGCATGGAAGATTCTGCGAGCGAGGCATCCCTGCCCGGGATCCAGGAGACCATGGGAGATTGTGCGAGCGAGGCATCCCTGCCCGGGCTCCAGGAGAGCATGGGAGATTCTGCAAGCGAGGCATCCCTGTTTAAGCTCCAGGAGAGCATGGAAGATTCTGCGAGCGAGGCATCCCTGCCCGGGCTCCAGGAGAGCATGGGAGATTCTGCGAGCGAGGCATCCCTGTTTAAGCTCCAAGAGAGCATGGAAGATTCTGCGAGTGAGGCATCCCTGCACGGGATCCAGGAGAGCATGGGAGATTCTGCGAGCGAGGCATCCCTGCCCGGGCTCCAGGAGAGCATGGGATATTCTGCGAGCAACACAGCCTGGCCAGGGCTCCAGGAGTGCATGTGAGATTCTGCTAGCGAGGTATTCTGGCCAGACAGGGGAACTGCAACCTCCGGAAGTCCCGATGAGGTTTTGAAAATGGGCCCAATGCCGGGACGCAGTTCCAGGAGGTCAGGTAAAATCTGCCGTTGCCCCCGCAAAAAGTGGCGCGCAGCAGCAATGCAGTGACGTCTGGGGGAATTCCTCGGGCAGATTCACAAATGGCAAAGAGGTGAGAGAGAGAGCCAGGAAGAGATCCGTGTGGACTAGGTGTCCCAGCCAGGGGTCCAGGACAGGCATGCAAGATTCAGCGAGCAACACAGCCTGGCCAGGGCTCCAGGAGAGCATGGGAGATTCTGCGAGCGAGTCTTCCCTGTTTAAGCTCCAGGAGAGGAGCGAGGCATCCCTGCCTGGGCTCCAGGAGAGCATGGGAGATTGTGCGAGCGAGGCATCCCTGTTTGAGCTCCAGGAGAGCATGACAGATTCTGCGAGTGAGGCATCCTTGCCCGGGCTCCAGGAGAGCATGGGAGATTCTGCGAGCAATGCAGCCTGGTCAAGGCTCCAGGAGAGCATGGGAGAATCTGCGAGCAATGCAGCCTGGCCAAGGCTCCAGGAGGGCATGGGAGATTCTGCGAGCGAGGTATCCCTGTTTAAGCTCCAGGAGAGCATGGTAGATCCTGTGAGCAATGCAGCCTGACCAAGGCTCCAGGAGAGCATGGGAGATTCTGCGAGCGAGTCTTCCCTGTTTAAGCTCCAGGAGAGGAGCGAGGCATCCCTGCCTGGGCTCCAGGAGAGCATGGGAGATTGTGCGAGTGAGGCATCCCTGTTTGAGCTCCAGGAGGGCATGGGAGATTCTGCGAGCGAGGCATCCCTGTTTAAGCTCAAGGAGAGCATGGTAGATTCTGCGAGCAATGCAGCCTGGCCAAGGCTCTAGTAGAGCATGGAAGATTGTGCAAGTGAGGCATCCCTGCCTTGGCTCCAGGAGAGCAAATGGAAATTGTGCGAGTGAGGCTTCCCTGCCCGGGTTCCAGGAGAGCATGGGAGATTGAGCGAGCGAGGCATCCCTGTCTGGGCTCCAGGAGAGCATGGGAGATTGTGCGAGCGAGGCATCCCTGTTTAAGCTCCAGGAGAGCATGTGAGATTGTGCGAGCGAGGCATCCCTGCCCGGGCTCCTGGAGAGCATGGGAGATTCTGTGAGCAAGGCATCCCTGTTTAAGCTCCAGGAGAGCATGGAAGATTCTGCGGTGAGGCATCCCTGTTTAAGCTCCAGGAGAGCATGGGAGATTGTGCGAGCAAGGCATCCCTGATTGAGCTCCAGGAGAGCATAGCAGATTCTGTGAGTGAGGCATCCCTGCCCGGGCTCCAGGAGAGCATGGGAGATTGTGCGAGCGAGGCGTTCCTGCCCGGGATCCAGGAGAGCATATGAGGTTCTGTGAGCGAGGCATCCCTGTTTAAGCTGCAGGAGAGCATGGAAGATTCTGCGAGTGAAGCATCCCTGTTTAAGCTCCAGGAGAGCATGGGAGATTCTGCGAGCGAGGCATCCCTGCCCGGGTTCCAGGAGAGCATGGGAGATTGTGCGAGCGAGGCATCCCTGTTTGAGCTCCACGAGAGCATGGCAGATTCTGCGAGTGAGGCATCCCTGCCCTGGCTCCAGGAGGGCATGGGAGATTCTGTGAGTGAGGCATCACTGTTTGAGCTCCAGGAGAGCATGGAAGATTCTGTGGCGAGGCATCCCTGTTTGAGCTTCAGGAGAGCATGGAAGGTTCTGCGAGCGAGGCGTCCCTGCCCGGGATCCAGGAGACCATGGGAGATTGTGCGAGCGAGGCATCCCTGCCGGGCTCCAGGAGAGCATGGGAGATTCTGCGAGCGAGGCATCCCTGTTTGAGCTCCAAGAGAGCATGGAAGATTCTGCGAGCGAGGCATCGATGTTTAAGCTCCTGGAGAGCATGGGAGATTCTGCGAGCGAGGCATCCCTGCCCGGGCTCCAGGAGAGCCCGGGCTCCAGGAGAGCATGGGAGATTCTGCAAGCGAGGCATCCCTGTTTAAGCTCCAGGACAGCATGGAAGATTCTGCGAGCAATGCAGCCTGGCCAAGGCTCCAGGAGGGCATGGGAGATTCTGCGAGCGAGGCACCCCTGTTTAAGCTCCAGGAGAGCATGGTAGATCCTGCGAGCAATGCAGCCTGACCAAGGCTCCAGGAGATCATGGAAGATTGTGCGAGCGAGGCATCAGTGTTTGAGCTCCAGGAGAGCATGGCAGATTCTGCGAGTGAGGCATCCCTGCCCGGGCTCCAGGAGAGCATGGGAGATTGTGCGAGTGAGGCTTTCCTGCCCAGGTTCCAGGAGAGCATGGGAGATTGTGCGAGCGAGGCATCCCTGTTTGAGCTCCAGGAGAGCATGGCAGATTCTGCGAGTGAGGCATCCCTGCCCGGGCTCCAGGAGGGCATGGGAGATTCTGTGAGCGAGGCATCCCTGTTTAAGCTCCAGGAGAGCATGGTAGATCCTGCGAGTGAGGCGTCCCTGCCAAGGCTCCAGGAGAGCATGGGAGATTCTGCAAGCGAGGCATCCCTGCCCGGGATCCAGGAGAGCATGGGAGATTGTGCGAGTGAGGCTTCCCTGCCCAGGTTCCAGGAGAGCATGGGAGATTGTGCGAGCGAGGCATCCCTGTTTGAGCTCCAGGAGAGCATGGCAGATTCTGCGAGTGAGGCATCCCTGCCCGGGCTCCAGGAGGGCATGGGAGATTCTGCAAGCGAGGCATCCCTGTTTGGGCTCCAGGAGAGCAAGGGAGATTCTGCGAGTGAGGCATCCCTGTTTAAGCTCCAAGAGAGCATGGAAGATTCTGTGAGCGAGGATTCATGTTTAAGCTCCAGGAGAGCATGGAAGATTCTGTGAGCGTGGCGTGCCTGCCTGGGATCCAGGAGAGCCTGGGAGATTGTGCGAGTGAGGCATCCCTGTTTAAATTCCAAGAGAGCATGGAAGATTCTGTGAGCGAGGATTCATGTTTAAGCTCCAGGAGAGCATGGAAGATTGTGCAAGTGAGGCATCCCTGCCTTGGCTCCAGGAGAGCATGGGAGATTGTGCGAGCGAGGCATCCCTGTCTGGGCTCCAGGAGAGCATGGGAGATTCTGCAAGCGAGGCATCCCTGTTTAAGCTCCAGGAGAGTATGGAAGATTCTGCGAGCGAGGCATCCCTGCCCGGGCTCCAGGAGAGCATGGGAGATTCTGCGAGCAAGGCATCCCTGTTTAAGCTCCAAGAGAGCATGGAAGATTCTGCGAGCGAGGCATCCATGTTTAAGCTCCAGGAGAGCAATGAAGATTCTGCGAGCGAGGCATCCCTGTTTGAGCTCCAGGAGAGCATGGAAGATAATGCGAGCGAGGCATCCCTGCCCGGGATCCAGGAGACCATGGGAGATTCTGCAATCGAGGCATCCCTGCCCGGGCTCCAGGAGAGCATGGGAGATTCTGCAAGCGAGGCATCCCTGTTTAAGCTCCAGGACAGCATGGAAGATTCTGCAAGTGAGGCATCCCTGCCCGGGCTCCAGGAGAGCATGGGAGATTCTGCGAGCGAGGCAACCATGTTTAAGCTCCTGGAGAGCAATGTAGATTCTGCGAGTGAGGCATCCCTGCCCTGGCTCCAGGAGGGCATGGGAGATTCTGTGAGCGAGGCATCCCTGTTTAAGCTCAAGGAGAGCATGGTAGATCCTGCGAGCAATGCAGCCTGACCAAGGCTCCAGGAGATCATGGATGATTGTGCAAGTGAGGCGTCCCTGCCCGGGCTCCAGGAGAGCATGGGAGATTCTGCAAGTGAGGCATCCCTGTTTAAGCACCAGGAGAGCATGGAAGATTCTGCGAGCGAGGCATCCCTGCCCGGGATCCAGGAGACCATGGGAGATTCTGCGAGCGAGGCATCCCTGCACGGGATCCAGGAGAGCATGGGAGATTCTGCGAGCGAGGCATCCCTGTTTAATCTCCAGGAGAGCATGTGAGATTGTGCGAGCGAGGCATCCCTGCCCGGGCTCCAGGAGAGCATGGGATATTCTGCGAGCAACACAGCCTGGCCAGGGCTCCAGGAGTGCATGTGAGATTCTGCTAGCGAGGTATTCCGGCCAGACAGGGGAACTGCAACCTCCGGAAGTCTCGATGAGGTTTTGAAAATGGGCCCAATGCCGGGATGCAGTTCCAGGAGGTCAGGTAAAATCTGCCGTTGCCCCCGCAAAAAGTGGCACGCAGCAGCAATGCCGTGACGTCTGGGGGAATTCCTCGGGCGGATTCACAAATGGCAAAGAGGTGAGAGAGAGAGCCAGGAAGAGATCCGTATGGACTAGGTGTCCCTGCCAGGGCTCCAGGACAGGCATGCAAGATTCAGCGAGCAACACAGCCTGGCCAGGGCTCCAGGAGAGCATGGGAGATTCAGCGAGCGAGGCATCCCTGCCCGGGCTCCAGGTGAGCATGGAAGATTCTGCAAGTGAGGCATCCCTGCCCGGGCTCCAGGAGAGCATGGAAGATTCTGCGAGCGAGGCATCCCTGCCCGGGCTCCAGGAGTGCATGGGAGATTCTGTGAGCAAGGCATCCCTGTTTATGCTCCAAGAGAGCATGGAAGATTCTGCGAGAGAGGCATCCCTGTTTAAGCTCCAGGAGAGCATGGCAGATTCTGCGAGCGAGGCAGCATCCCTGCACGGGATCCAGGAGAGAATGGGAGATTCTGCGAGCGAGGCATCCCTGTTTAAGCTCCAGGAGAGCATGTGAGATTGTGCGAGCGAGGCATCCCTGCCCGGGCTCCAGGAGAGCATGGGAGATTGTGCGAGTGAGGCGTCCCCGTTTGAGCTCCAGGAGAGCATGACAGATTCTGCGAGTGAGGCATCCTTGCCCGGGCTCCAGGAGAGCATGGGAGATTCTGCGAGCAATGCAGCCTGGCCAAGGCTCCAGGAGAGCATGGAAGATTGTGCAAGTGAGGCATCCCTGCCTTGGCTCCTGGAGAGCATGGGAGATTGTGCGAGTGAGGCATCCCTGTTTAAGCTCCAGGAGAGCATGGGAGATTGTGCGAGCAAGGCGTCCCTGCCCGGGATCCAGGAGAGCATCTGAGGTTCTGTGAGCGAGGCATCCCTGTTTGAGCTCCAAGAGAGCATGGAAGATTCTGCGAGCGAGGCATCCATGTTTAAGCTCCTGGAGAGCAATGTAGATTCTGCGAGCGAGGCGCCCCTGTTTGAGCTCCAGGAGAGCATGGAAGATAATGCGAGTGAGGCATCCCTGCCCGGGATCCAGGAGAGCATGGGAGATTCTGCAAGTGAGGCATCCCTGTTTAAGCTCCAGGAGAGCATGGTAGATTCTGCGAGCAATGCAGCCTGGCCAAGGCTCTAGTAGAGCATGGAAGATTGTGCAAGTGAGGCATCCCTGCCTTGGCTCCTGGAGAGCAAATGGAGATTGTGCGAGTGAGGCTTCCCTGCCCGGGTTCCAGGAGAGCATGGGAGATTGAGCGAGCGAGGCATCCCTGTTTGAGCTCCAGGAGAGCATGGAAGATAATGCGAGTGAGGCTTCCCTGTTTAAGCTCCAAGAGAGCATGGAAGATTCTGTGAGTGAGGCATCCCTGCACGGGATCCAGGAGAGCATGGGAGATTCTGCGAGTGAGGCATCCCTGCCTGGGCTCAAGGAGAGCATGGAAGATAGTGCAAGTGAGGCATCCCTGCCTTGGCTCCAGGAGAGCATGGGAGATTGTGCGAGTGAGGCTTCCCTGCCCGGGTTCCAGGAGAGCATGGGAGATTGTGCGAGCGAGGCATCCCTGCCTGGGCTCCAGGAGAGCATGTGAGATTGTGCGAGTGAGGCTTCCCTGCCCGGGTTCCAGGAGAGCATGGGAGATTGTGCGAGCGAGGCATCCCTGTTTGAGCTCCAGGAGAGCATGGCAGATTCTGTGAGTGAGGCATCCCTGCCCGGGCTCCAGGAGGGCATGGGAGATTCTGCGAGCGAGGCATGCATGTTTAAACTCCAGGAGAGCAATGAAGATTCTGCGAGCGAGGCATCCCTGTTTGAGCTCCAGGAGAGCATGGAAGATAATGCGAGCGAGGCTTCCCTGCCTGGGATGCAGGAGACCATGGGAGATTGTGCGAACGAAGCATCCCTGCCCGGGCTCCAGGAGAACATGGGAGATTCTGCAAATGAGGCGTCCCTGCCCAGGATCCAGGAGACCATGGGAGATTGTGCGAGCGAGGCATCCCTGTTTAAGCTCCAGGAGAGCATGGTAGATTCTGCGAGCAATGCAGCCTGGCCAAGGCTCCAGGAGAGCAAGGAATATTGTGCAAGTGAGGCATCCCTGCCTTGGCTCCAGGAGAGCATGGGAGATTGTGCGAGTGAGGCTTCCCTGCCCAGGTTCCAGGAGAGCATGGGAGATTGTGCGAGCAAGGCATCCCTGCCCGGGCTCCAGGAGAACATGGGAGATTCTGCAAATGAGGCATCCCTGCCCGGGCTCCAGGAGAGCATGGGAGATTCGGCAAGCGAGGCATCCCTGTTTAAGCTCCAGGAGAGCATGGAAGATTCTGCGAGTGAGGCATCCATGTTTGAGCTCCAGGAGAGCATGGAAGATTCTGAGAGCGAGGCGTCCCTGCCCGGGATCCAGGAGACCATGGGAGATTGTGCGAGCGAGGCATCCCTGCCCGGGCTCCAGGAGAACATGGGAGATTCTGCAAGTGAGGCATCCCTGTTTAAGCTCCAGGAGAGCATGGTAGATTCTGCGAGCAATGCAGCCTGGCCAAGGCTCCAGGAGAGCATGGAAGATTGTGCAAGTGAGGCATCCCTGCATTGGCTCCAGGAGAGCATGGGAGATTCAGCGAGCGAGGCGTCCCTGTTTGAGCTCCAGGAGAGCATGGAAGATTCTGCGAGTGAGGCATCCATGTTTGAGCTCCAGGAGAGCATGGAAGATTCTGCGAGCAATGCAGCCTGGCCAAGGCTCTAGTAGAGCATGGAAGATTGTGCAAGTGAGGCATCCCTGCCTTGGCTCCTGGAGAGCAAATGGAGATTCTGCGAGCGAGGCGTCCCTGCCCGGGATCCAGGAGACCATGGGAGATTGTGCGAGCGAGGCATCCCTGCCCGGGCTCCAGGAGAACATGGGAGATTCTGCAAGTGAGGCATCCCTGTTTAAGCTCCAAGAGAGCATGGAAGATTCTGCGAGTGAGGCATCCATGTTTAAGCTCCAGGAGAGCAATGAAGATTCTATGAGCGAGGCATCCCTGTTTAAGCTCCAGGACAACATGGAAGATTCTGCAATCGAGGCATCCCTGCCCGGGTTCCAGGAGAGCATGGGAGATTGTGCGAGCGAGGCATCACTGTTTGAGCTCCAGGAGAGCATGGCAGATTCTGTGAGTGAGGCATCCCTGCCCGGGCTCCAGGAGAGCATGGGAGATTGTGCGAGTGAGGCATCTCTGCCCGGGCTCCAGGAGATCATGGGAGATTCTGCGAGTGAGGCATCCCTGTTTGAGCTCCAGGAGAGCATGGAAGATAATGTGAGCGAGGCATCCCTGCCCGGGATCCAGGAGACCATAGGAGATTCTGCAATCGAGGCATCCCTGCCCGGGCTCCAGGAGAGCATGGGAGATTCTGCAAGCGAGGCATCCCTGTTTAAGCTCCAAGAGAGCATGGAAGATTCTGCGAGCGAGGCATCCATGCCCGGGCTCCAGGAGAGCATGGGAGATTCTGCGAGCGAGGCATCCCTGTTTAAGCTCCAAGAGAGCATGGAAGATTCTGCGAGCGATGCATCCATGTTTAAGCTCCAGGAGAGCAATGAAGATTCTGCGAGCGAGGCATCCCTGTTTGAGCTCCAGGAGAGCATGGTAGATCCTGTGAGCAATGCAGCCTGGCCAAGGCTCCAGGAGGGCATGGGAGATTCTGCGAGCGAGGCATCCCTGTTTAAGCTCCAGGAGAGCATGGTAGATCCTGTGAGCAATGCAGCCTGACCAAGGCTCCATGAGATCATGGATGATTGATTGTGCAAGTGAGGCTTCCCTGCCCGGGTTCCAGGAGAGCATGGGAGATTGTGCGAGCGAGGCATCACTGTTTGAGCTCCAGGAGAGCATGGCAGATTCTGCGAGTGAGGCATCCCTGCCCGGGCTCCAGGAGAGCATGGGAGATTGTGCGAGTGAGGCTTCCCTGCCCGGGTTCCAGGAGAGCATGGGAGATTCTGCGAGCGAGGCATCCATGTTTAAGCTCCTGCAGAGTATGGAAGATTCTGCGAGCGAGGCATCCCTGTTTGAGCTCCAAGAGAGCATGGAAGATAATGCAAGCGAGGCATCCCTGCCCGGGCTCCAGGAGAACATGGGAGATTCTGCAAGCGAGGCATCCCTGCCCGGGATCCAGGTGAGCATGGAAGATTCTGCAAGTGAGGCATCCCTGCCCGGGCTCCAGGAGAGCATGGGAGATTCTGCGAGCGAGGCATCCATGTTTAAGCTCCTGGAGAGCATTGAAGATTCTGCGAGCGAGGCATCCCTGTTTGAGCTCCAGGAGAGCATGGAAGATTCTGCGAGCGAGGCGTCCCTGCCCGGGATCCAGGAGACCATGGGAGATTGTGCGAGCGAGGCATCCCTGCCCGGGCTCCAGGAGAACATGGGAGATTCTGCAAGTGAGGCATCCCTGTTTAAGCTATAGGAGAGCATGGTAGATTCTGCGAGCAATGCAGCCTGGCCAAGGCTCTAGTAGAGCATGGAAGATTGTGCAAGTGAGGCATTCCTACCTTGGCTCCAGGAGAGCATGGGAGATTGTGTGAGTGAGGCATCCCTGTCTGGGCTCCAGGAGAGCATGGGAGATTCTGCAAGCGAGGCATCCCTGTTTAAGCTCCAGGAGAGCATGGACGATTCTGCGAGCGAGGCATCCCTGCCCGGGCTCCAGGAGAGCATGGGAGATTCTGCGAGCGAGGCATCCCTGTTTAAGCTCCAAGAGAGCATGGAAGATTCTGCGAGCAATGCAGCCTGGCCAAGGCTCCAGGAGATCATGGAAGATTGTGCAAGTGAGGTATCCCTGCCTTGGCTCCAGGAGAGCATGGGAGATTGTGTGAGTGAGGCTTCCCTGCCCGGGTAACAGGAGAGCATGGGAGATTGTGCGAGTGAGGCTTCCCTGCCCGGATAACAGGAGACCATGGGAGATTCTGCAATCGAGGCATCCCTGCCCGGGCTCCAGGAGAGCATGGGAGATTCTGCAAGCGAGGCATCCCTGTTTAAGCTCCAGGACAGCATGGAAGATTCTGCAAGTGAGGCATCCCTGCCCGGGCTCCAGGAGAGCATGGGAGATTCTGCGAGCGAGGCAACCATGTTTAAGCTCCTGGAGAGCAATGTAGATTCTGCGAGCGAGGCATCCCTGCACGGGATCCAGGAGAGCATGGGAGATTCTGCGAGCGAGGCATCCCTGTTTAATCTCCAGGAGAGCATGTGAGATTGTGCGAGCGAGGCATCCCTGCCCGGGCTCCAGGAGAGCATGGGATATTCTGCGAGCAACACAGCCTGGCCAGGGCTCCAGGAGTGCATGTGAGATTCTGCTAGCGAGGTATTCCGGCCAGACAGGGGAACTGCAACCTCCGGAAGTCTCGATGAGGTTTTGAAAATGGGCCCAATGCCGGGATGCAGTTCCAGGAGGTCAGGTAAAATCTGCCGTTGCCCCCGCAAAAAGTGGCGCGCAGCAGCAATGCCGTGACGTCTGGGGGAATTCCTCGGGCGGATTCACAAATGGCAAAGAGGTGAGAGAGAGAGCCAGGAAGAGATCCGTATGGACTAGGTGTCCCTGCCAGGGCTCCAGGACAGGCATGCAAGATTCAGCGAGCAACACAGCCTGGCCTGGGCTCCAGGAGGGCATGGGAGAATCTGCGAGCGAGGCACCCCTGTTTAAGCTCCAGGAGAGCATGGAGGATTCTGCGAGCGAGGCATCCCTGTTTGAGCTCCAGGAGAGCATGGAAGATTTTGAAAGTGAGGCGTCCCTGCCCGGGCTCCAGGAGAGCATGGGAGATTCTGCAAGCGAGGCATCCCTGTTTAAGCTCCAGGAGAGCATGGAGGATTCTGCGAGCGAGGCATCCCTGCCCGGGCTCCAGGAGAGCTTGGGAGATTCTGCGAGCGAGGCATCCCTGTTTAAGCTCCAAGAGAGCATGGAAGATTCTGCGAGTGAGGCATCCATGTTTGAGCTCCAGGAGAGCATGGAAGATTCTGTGAGCGAGGCGTCCCTGCCAGGGATCCAGGAGACTATGGGAGATTGTGTGGGCGAGGCATCCCTGCCCGGGCTCCAGGAGAACATGGGAGATTCTGCAAATGAGGCATCCCTGCCCGGGCTCCAGGAGAGCATGGGAGATTCGGCAAGCGAGGCATCCCTGTTTAAGCTCCAGGAGAGCATGGAAGATTCTGCGAGTGAGGCATCCATGTTTGAGCTCCAGGAGAGCATGGAAGATTCTGAGAGCGAGGCGTCCCTGCCCGGGATCCAGGAGACCATGGGAGATTGTGCGAGCGAGGCATCCCTGCCCGGGCTCCAGGAGAACATGGGAGATTCTGCAAGTGAGGCATCCCTGTTTAAGCTCCAGGAGAGCATGGTAGATTCTGCGAGCAATGCAGCCTGGCCAAGGCTCCAGGAGAGCATGGAAGATTGTGCAAGTGAGGCATCCCTGCATTGGCTCCAGGAGAGCATGGGAGATTCAGCGAGCGAGGCGTCCCTGTTTGAGCTCCAGGAGAGCATGGAAGATTCTGCGAGTGAGGCATCCATGTTTGAGCTCCAGGAGAGCATGGAAGATTCTGCGAGCAATGCAGCCTGGCCAAGGCTCTAGTAGAGCATGGAAGATTGTGCAAGTGAGGCATCCCTGCCTTGGCTCCTGGAGAGCAAATGGAGATTCTGCGAGCGAGGCGTCCCTGCCCGGGATCCAGGAGACCATGGGAGATTGTGCGAGCGAGGCATCCCTGCCCGGGCTCCAGGAGAACATGGGAGATTCTGCAAGTGAGGCATCCCTGTTTAAGCTCCAAGAGAGCATGGAAGATTCTGCGAGTGAGGCATCCATGTTTAAGCTCCAGGAGAGCAATGAAGATTCTATGAGCGAGGCATCCCTGTTTAAGCTCCAGGACAGCATGGAAGATTCTGCAATCGAGGCATCCCTGCCCGGGTTCCAGGAGAGCATGGGAGATTGTGCGAGCGAGGCATCTCTGCCCGGGCTCCAGGAGATCATGGGAGATTCTGCGAGTGAGGCATCCCTGTTTGAGCTCCAGGAGAGCATGGAAGATAATGTGAGCGAGGCATCCCTGCCCGGGATCCAGGAGACCATAGGAGATTCTGCAATCGAGGCATCCCTGCCCGGGCTCCAGGAGAGCATGGGAGATTCTGCAAGCGAGGCATCCCTGTTTAAGCTCCAAGAGAGCATGGAAGATTCTGCGAGCGAGGCATCCATGCCCGGGCTCCAGGAGAGCATGGGAGATTCTGCGAGCGAGGCATCCCTGTTTAAGCTCCAAGAGAGCATGGAAGATTCTGCGAGCGATGCATCCATGTTTAAGCTCCAGGAGAGCAATGAAGATTCTGCGAGCGAGGCATCCCTGTTTGAGCTCCAGGAGAGCATGGTAGATCCTGTGAGCAATGCAGCCTGGCCAAGGCTCCAGGAGGGCATGGGAGATTCTGCGAGCGAGGCATCCCTGTTTAAGCTCCAGGAGAGCATGGTAGATCCTGTGAGCAATGCAGCCTGACCAAGGCTCCATGAGATCATGGATGATTGATTGTGCAAGTGAGGCTTCCCTGCCCGGGTTCCAGGAGAGCATGGGAGATTGTGCGAGCGAGGCATCACTGTTTGAGCTCCAGGAGAGCATGGCAGATTCTGCGAGTGAGGCATCCCTGCCCGGGCTCCAGGAGAGCATGGGAGACTGTGCGAGTGAGGCTTCCCTGCCCGGGTTCCAGGAGAGCATGGCAGATTCTGCGAGTGAGGCATCCCTGCCCTGGCTCCAGGAGGGCATGGGAGATTCTGTGAGCGAGGCATCCCTGTTTAAGCTCCAGGAGAGCATGGAAGATTCTGCGAGCGAGGCATCCCTGCCCGGGATCCAGGAGACCATGGGAGATTGTGCAAGTGAGGCTTCCCTGCCCGGGCTCCAGTAGAACATGGGAGATTCTGCGAGCGAGGCATCCATGTTTAAGCTCCTGCAGAGTATGGAAGATTCTGCGAGCGAGGCATCCCTGTTTGAGCTCCAAGAGAGCATGGAAGATAATGCAAGCGAGGCATCCCTGCCCGGGCTCCAGGAGAACATGGGAGATTCTGCAAGCGAGGCATCCCTGCCCGGGATCCAGGTGAGCATGGAAGATTTTGAAAGTGAGGCGTCCCTGCCCGGGCTCCAGGAGAGCATGGGAGATTCTGCAAGCAAGGCATCCCTGTTTAAGCTCCAGGAGAGCATGGAGGATTCTGCGAGCGAGGCATCCCTGCCCGGGCTCCAGGAGAGCTTGGGAGATTCTGCGAGCGAGGCATCCCTGTTTAAGCTCCAAGAGAGCATGGAAGATTCTGCGAGTGAGGCATCCATGTTTAAGCTCCAGGAGAGCATGGAAGATTCTGTGAGCGAGGCATCCCTGTTTGAGCTCCAGGAGAGCATGGAAGATTCTGTGAGCGAGGCGTCCCTGCCAGGGATCCAGGAGACTATGGGAGATTGTGTGGGCGAGGCATCCCTGCCCGGGCTCCAGGAGAACATTGGAGATTCTGCAAGTGAGGCATCCCTGTTTAAGCTCCAGGGGAGCATGGTAGATTCTGCGAGCAATGCAGCCTGGCCAAGGCTCCAGGAGAGCATGGAAGATAGTGCAAGTGAGGCATCCCTGCCTTGGCTCCAGGAGAGCATGGGAGATTGTACGAGTGAGGCTTCCCTGTCCGGGTTCCAGGAGAGCATGGGAGATTGTGCGAGCGAGGCATCACTGTTTTAACTCCAGGAGAGCATGGCAGATTCTACAAGTGAGGCATCCCTGCCTGGGCTCCAGGAGAGCATGGGAGATTGTGCGAGTGAGGCTTCCCTGCCCGGGTTCCAGGAGAGCATGGGAGATTGTGCGAGCGAGGCATCCCTGTTTGAGCTCCAGGAGAGCATGGCAGATTCTGCGAGTGAGGCATCCCTGCCCGGGCTCCAGGAGGGCATGGGAGATGCTGCGAGTGAGGCATCCCTGTTTAAGCTCCAGTAGAGCATGGTAGATCCTGCGAGCAATGCAGCCTGACCAAGGCTCCAGGAGATCATGGATGATTGTGCAAGTGAGGCGTCCCTGCCCGTGCTCCAGGAGAGCATGGGAGATTCTGCAAGCGAGGCATCCATGTTTAAGCTCCAGGAGAGCATGGAAGATTCTGCGAGCGAGGCATCCCTGCCCGGGCTCCAGGAGAGCATGGGAGATTCTGCGAGCGAGGCATCCCTGTTTAAGCTCCAAGAGAGCATGGAAGATTCTGCGAGCAATGCAGCCTGGCCAAGGCTCCAGGAGAGCATGGAAGATTCTGCGAGCGAGGCATCCCTGCCCGGGATCCAGGAGACCATGGGAGATTGTGCGAGCGAGGCATTCCTGCCCGGGCTCCAGGAGAGCATGGGAGATTCTGCAAGCGAGGCATCCCTGTTTAAGCTCCAGGAGAGCATGGGAGATTCTGCAAGCGAGGCATCCCTGTTTAAGCTCCAGGAGAGCATGGAAGATTCTGCGAGTGAGGCATCCCTGTTTAAGCTCCAGGAGAGCATGGAAGATTCTGCGAGCGAGGCATCCCTGCCCGGGATCCGGAGACCATGGGAGATTGTGCGAGCGAGGCATTCCTGCCCGGGCTCCAGGAGAGCATGGGAGATTCTGCAAGCGAGGCATCCCTGTTTAAGCTCCAGGAGAGCATGGGAGATTCTGCAAGCGAGGCATCCCTGTTTAAGCTCCAGGAGAGCATGGGAGATTCTGCGAGTGAGGCATCCCTGTTTAAGCTCCAGGAGAGCATGGAAGATTCTGCGAGCGAGGCTTCCCTGCCCGGGCTCCAGGAGAGCATGGGAGATTGTGTGAGCAAGGTGTCCCTGTTTGAGCTCCAAGAGAGCATGGGAGATTCTGCGAGCAATGCAGCCTGACCAAGGCTCCATGAGATCATGGAAGATTGTGCAAGTGAGGCGTCCCTGCCCAGGCTCCAGGAGAGCATGGCAGATTCTGCGAGCGAGGCATCACTGTTTAAGCTCCAAGAGAGCATGGAAGATTCTGCGAGTGAGGCATCCATGTTTAAGCTCCTGGAGAGCATGGAAGAATCTGTGAGCGAGGCATCCCTGTTTGAGCTCCAGGAGAGCATGGAAGATTCTGAGAGCGAGGCCTCCCTGCCCGGGATCCAGGAGAACATGGGAGATTCTGCAAGTGAGGCATCCCTGTTTAAGCTCCAGGAGAGCATGGAAGATTCTGCGAGCGAGGCATCCCTGCCCGGGCTCCAGGAGAGCATGGGAGATTCTGCGAGCGAGGCATCCCTGTTTAAGCTCCAAGAGAGCATGGAAGATTCTGCGAGCAATGCAGCCTGGCCAAGGCTCCAGGAGAGCATGGAGGATTTTGCAAGTGAGGCATCCCTGCCTTGGCTCCAGGAGAGCATGGAAGATTCTGCGAGTGAGGCATCCCTGCCCGGGATCCAGGAGACCATGGGAGATTGTGCGAGCGAGGCATTCCTGCCCGGGCTCCAGGAGAGCATGGGAGATTCTGCAAGTGAGGCATCCCTGTTTAAGCTCCAGGAGAGCAATGAAGATTCTGCGAGCGAGGCGTCCCTGTTTGAGCTCCAGGAGAGCATGGAAGATTCTGCGAGCGAGGCATCCCTGCCCGGGATCCAGGAGACCATGGGAGATTGTGCGAGCGAGGCATCCCTGCCCGGGCTCCAGGAGAGCATGGGAGATTGTGCGAGTGAGGCTTCCCTGCCCGGGAAACAGGAGAGCATGGGAGATTCTGTGAGCGAAGCATCCCTGTCTGGGCTCCAGGAGAGCATGGGAGATTCTGCAAGCGAGGCATCCCTGTTTAAGCTCCAGGAGAGCATGGAAGATTCTGCGAGCGAGGCATCCCTGCCCGGGCTCATGGAGAGCATGGGAGATTCTGCGAGCGAGACATCCCTGTTTAAGCTCCAAGAGAGCATGGAAGATTCTGCGAGCAATGCAGCCTGGCCAAGGCTCCAGGAGATCATGGAAGATTGTGCAAGTGAGGTATCCCTGCCTTGGCTCCAGGAGAGCATGGGAGATTGTGCGAGTGAGGCTTCCCTGCCCGGGTAACAGGAGAGCATGGGAGATTGTGTGAGCAAGGTGTCCCTGTTTAAGCTCCAGGAGAGCATGGCAGATTCTGCGAGCTATGCAGCCTTGCCAAGGCCCCAGGAGAGCATGGAAAAAATTCAGCGAGCGCGGCCTCCCTGCCCGGAATCAAGGAGAGCATGGGAGATTCTGTGAGCAAGGCATCCCTGTTTAAGCTCCAGGAGAGCATGGAAGATTCTGCGGTGAGGCATCCCTGTTTAAGCTCCAGGAGAGCATGGGAGATTGTGCGAGCAAGGCATCCCTGATTGAGCTCCAGGAGAGCATAGCAGATTCTGTGAGTGAGGCATCCCTGCCCGGGCTCCAGGAGAGCATGGGAGATTGTGCGAGCGAGGCGTTCCTGCCCGGGATCCAGGAGAGCATATGAGGTTCTGTGAGCGAGGCATCCCTGTTTAAGCTGCAGGAGAGCATGGAAGATTCTGCGAGTGAAGCATCCCTGTTTAAGCTCCAGGAGAGCATGGGAGATTCTGCGAGCGAGGCATCCCTGCCCGGGTTCCAGGAGAGCATGGGAGATTGTGCGAGCGAGGCATCCCTGTTTGAGCTCCACGAGAGCATGGCAGATTCTGCGAGTGAGGCATCCCTGCCCTGGCTCCAGGAGGGCATGGGAGATTCTGTGAGTGAGGCATCACTGTTTGAGCTCCAGGAGAGCATGGAAGATTCTGTGGCGAGGCATCCCTGTTTGAGCTTCAGGAGAGCATGGAAGGTTCTGCGAGCGAGGCGTCCCTGCCCGGGATCCAGGAGACCATGGGAGATTGTGCGAGCGAGGCATCCCTGCCCGGGCTCCAGGAGAACATGGGAGATTCTGCAAGTGAGGCATCCCTGTTTAAGCTCCAGGAGAGCATGGGAGATTGTGCGAGCGAGGCATCCCTGATTGAGCTCCAGGAGAGCATAGCAGATTCTGTGAGTGAGGCATCCCTGCCCGGGATCCAGGAGACCATGGGAGATTCTGCAATCGAGGCATCCCTGCCCGGGCTCCAGGAGAGCATGGGAGATTCTGCAAGCGAGGCATCCCTGTTTAAGCTCCAGGACAGCATGGAAGATTCTGCAAGTGAGGCATCCCTGCCCGGGCTCCAGGAGAGCATGGGAGATTCTGCGAGCGAGGCATCCCTGTTTGAGCTCCAGGAGAGCATGGAAGATTCTGCGAGCGAGGCGTCCCTGCCCGGGATCCAGGAGACCATGGGAGATTGTGCGAGCGAGGCATCCCTGCCCGGGCTCCAGGAGAACATGGGAGATTCTGCAAGTGAGGCATCCCTGTTTAAGCTCCAAGAGAGCATGGAAGATTCTGCGAGTGAGGCATCCCTGTTTAAGCTCCAGGACAGCATGGAAGATTCTGCAATCGAGGCATCCCTGCCCGGGCTCCAGGAGAGCATGGGAGATTCTGCGAGCGAGGCATCCCTGTTTGAGCTCCAAGAGAGCATGGAAGATTCTGCGAGCGAGGCATCCATGTTTAAGCTCCTGGAGAGCATGGGAGATTCTGCGAGCGAGGCATCCCTGTTTGAGCTCCAGGAGACCATGGAAGATTCTGCGAGCGAGGCGTCCCTGCCCGGGATCCAGGAGACCATGGGAGATTGTGCGAGCGAGGCATCCCTGCCCGGGCTCCAGGAGAACATGGGAGATTCTGCAAGTGAGGCATCCCTGTTTAAGCTATAGGAGAGCATGGTAGATTCTGCGAGCAATGCAGCCTGGCCAAGGCTCTAGTAGAGCATGGAAGATTGTGCAAGTGAGGCATCCCTGCCTTGGCTCCAGGAGAGCATGGGAGATTGTGCGAGTGAGGCTTCCCTGCCCAGGTTCCAGGAGAGCATGGGAGATTGTGCGAGCGAGGCATCCCTGTCTGGGCTCCAGGAGAGCATGGGAGATTCTGCAAGCGAGGCATCCCTGTTTAAGCTCCAGGAGAGCATGGAAGATTCTGCGAGCGAGGCATCCATGTTTAAGCTCCAGGAGAGCAATGAAGATTCTGCGAGTGAGGCATCCCTGTTTGAGCTCCAGGAGAGCATGGAAGATAATGCGAGCGAGGCATCCCTGCCCGGGATCCAGGAGACCATAGGAGATTCTGCAATCGAGGCATCCCTGCCAGGGCTCCAGGAGAGCATGGGAGATTCTGCGAGTGAGGCATCCCTGTTTGAGCTCCAGGAGAGCATGGAAGATAATGCGAGCGAGGCATCCCTGCCCGGGATCCAGGAGACCATAGGAGATTCTGCAATCGAGGCATCCCTGCCAGGGCTCCAGGAGAGCATGGGAGATTCTGCAAGCGAGGCATCCCTGTTTAAGCTCCAAGAGAGCATGGAAGATTCTGCGAGTGAGGCATCCCTGTTTAAGCTCCAGGACAGCATGGAAGATTCTGCAATCGAGGCATCCCTGCCCGGGCTCCAGGAGAGCATGGGAGATTCTGCGAGCGAGGCATCCCTGTTTAAGCTCCAAGAGAGCATGGAAGATTCTGCGAGTGAGGCATCCCTGTTTGAGCTCCAGGAGAGCATGGAAGATTCTGCGAGCGAGGCGTCCCTGCCCGGGATCCAGGAGACCATGGGAGATTGTGCGAGCGAGGCATCCCTGCCCAGGCTCCAGGAGAACATGGGAGATTCTGCAAGTGAGGCATCCCTGTTTAAGCTCCAGGAGAGCATGGTAGATTCTGCGAGCAATGCAGCCTGGCCAAGGCTCTAGTAGAGCATAAAAGATTGTGCAAGTGAGGCATCCCTGCCTTGGCTCCTGGAGAGCAAATGGAGATTGTGCGAGTGAGGCTTCCCTGCCCGGGTTCCAGGAGAGCATGGGAGATTGAGCGAGCGAGGCATCCCTGTCTGGGATCCAGGAGAGCATGGGAGATTCTGCAAGCGAGGCATCCCTTTCTGTGCTCCAGGAGAGCATGGGAGATTCTGCAAGCGAGGCATCCCTGTTTAAGCTCCAAGAGAGCATGGAAGATTCTGCAAGCGAGGCATCCATGTTTAAGCTCCAGGAGAGCAATGAAGATTCTGCGAGCGAGGCATCCCTGTCTGGGCTCCAGGAGAGTATGGGAGATTCTGCAAGCGAGGCATCCCTGTTTAAGCTCCAGGAGAGCATGGGAGATTGTGCGAGCAAGGCATCCCTGCCAAGGCTCCATGAGAGCATGCGAGATTGTGCAAGCGAGGCATCCCTGCCCGGGCTCCAGGAGAGCATGTGAAATTCTGCGAGCGAGGCATCCCTGTTTAAGCTCCAAGAGAGCATGGAAGATTCTGCGAGTGAGGCATCCATGTTTGAGCTCCAGGAGAGCATGGAAGATTCTGAGAGCGAGGCGTCCCTGCCCGGGATCCAGGAGACCATGGGAGATTGTGCGAGCGAGGCATCCCTGCCCGGGCTCCAGGAGAACATGGGAGATTCTGCAAGTGAGGCATCCCTGTTTAAGCTCCAGGAGAGCATGGTAGATTCTGCGAGCAATGCAGCCTGGCCAAGGCTCCAGGAGAGCATGGAAGATTGTGCAAGTGAGGCATCCCTGCATTGGCTCCAGGAGAGCATGGGAGATTCTGCGAGCGAGGCGTCCCTGTTTGAGCTCCAGGAGAGCATGGAAGATTCTGCGAGCGAGGCATCCCTGCCCGGGATCCAGGAGACCATGGGAGATTGTGCGAGCGAGGCATCCCTGCCCGGGCTCCAGGAGAGCATGGGAGATTCTGCAAGCGAGGCATCCCTGTTTAAGCTCCAGGAGAGCATGGAAGATTCTGCGAGCGAGGCATCCCTGCCCGGGCTCCAGGAGAGCATGGGAGATTCTGCGAGCGAGGCATCCCTGTTTAAGCTCCAAGAGAGCATGGAAGATTCTGCGAGTGAGGCATCCCTGCACGGGATCCAGGAGAGCATGGGAGATTCTGCGAGCGAGGCATCCCTGTTTAAGCTCCAGTTGAGCATGTGAGATTGTGCGAGCGAGGCATCCCTGCCCGGGCTCCAGGAGAGCATGGGATATTCTGCGAGCAACACAGCCTGGCCAGGGCTCCAGGAGTGCATGTGAGATTCTGCTAGCGAGGTATTCCGGCCAGACAGGGGAACTGCAACCTCCGGAAGTCCCGATGAGGTTTTGAAAATGGGCCCAATGCCGGGACGCAGTTCCAGGAGGTCAGGTAAAATCTGCCGTTGCCCCCGCAAAAAGTGGCGCGCAGCAGCAATGCAGTGACGTCTGGGGGAATTCCTCGGGCAGATTCACAAATGGCAAAGAGGTGAGAGAGAGAGCCAGGAAGAGATCCGTGTGGACTAGGTGTCCCAGCCAGGGGTCCAGGACAGGCATGCAAGATTCAGCGAGCAACACAGCCTGGCCAGGGCTCCAGGAGAGCATGGGAGATTCTGCGAGCGAGTCTTCCCTGTTTAAGCTCCAGGAGAGGAGCGAGGCATCCCTGCCTGGGCTCCAGGAGAGCATGGGAGATTGTGCGAGCGAGGCATCCCTGTTTGAGCTCCAGGAGAGCATGACAGATTCTGCGAGTGAGGCATCCTTGCCCGGGCTCCAGGAGAGCATGGGAGATTCTGCGAGCAATGCAGCCTGGCCAAGGCTCCAGGAGAGCATGGGAGAATCTGCGAGCAATGCAGCCTGGCCAAGGCTCCAGGAGGGCATGGGAGATTCTGCGAGCGAGGTATCCCTGTTTAAGCTCCAGGAGAGCATGGTAGATCCTGTGAGCAATGCAGCCTGACCAAGGCTCCAGGAGAGCATGGGAGATTGTGCGAGTGAGGCGTTCCTGCCCGGGATCCAGGAGAGCATATGAGGTTCTGTGAGCGAGGCATCCCTGTTTAAGCTGCAGGAGAGCATGGAAGATTCTGCGAGTGAAGCATCCCTGTTTAAGCTCCAGGAGAGCATGGAAGATTCTGCGAGCGAGGCATCCCTGCCCGGGCTCCAGGAGAGCATGGGAGATTCTGCGAGCGAGGCATCCCTGTTTAAGCTCCAAGAGAGCATGGAAGATTCTGCGAGCGAGGCATCCATGTTTAAGCTCCAGGAGAGCATGGAAGATTCTGCGAGCGAGGCATCCCTGTTTGAGCTCCAGGAGAGTATGGAAGATTCTGCGAGCGAGGCGTCCCTGCCCGGGATCCAGGAGACCATGGGAGATTCTGCGAGCGAGGCATCCCTGTTTGAGCTCCAGGAGAGCATGGGAGATTCTGCATGCGTGGCATCCCTGTCTGGGCTCCAGGAGAGCATGGGAGATTCTGCAAGCGAGGCATCCCTGTTTAAGCTCCAGGAGAGCATGGAAGATTCTGCGAGCGAGGCATCCCTGCCCGGGCTCCAGGAGAGCATGGGAGATTCGGCGAGCAAGGCATCCCTGTTTGAGCTCCAGGAGAGCAAGGAAGATAATGCGAGTGAGGCATCCCTGCCCGGGATCCAGGAGACCATGGGAGATTCTGCAATCGAGGCATCCCTGCCCGGGCTCCAGGAGAGCATGGGAGATTCTGCAAGCGAGGCATCCCTGTTTAAGCTCCAGGACAGCATGGAAGATTCTGCAAGTGAGGCATCCCTGCCTTGGCTCCAGGAGAGCAAATGGAAATTGTGCGAGTGAGGCTTCCCTGCCCGGGTTCCAGGAGAGCATGGAAGATTCTGCGAGTGAAGCATCCCTGTTTAAGCTCCAGGAGAGCATGGGAGATTCTGCGAGCGAGGCATCCCTGCCCGGGTTCCAGGAGAGCATGGGAGATTGTGCGAGCGAGGCATCCCTGTTTGAGCTCCACGAGAGCATGGCAGATTCTGCGAGTGAGGCATCCCTGCCCTGGCTCCAGGAGGGCATGGGAGATTCTGTGAGTGAGGCATCACTGTTTGAGCTCCAGGAGAGCATGGAAGATTCTGTGGCGAGGCATCCCTGTTTGAGCTTCAGGAGAGCATGGAAGGTTCTGCGAGCGAGGCGTCCCTGCCCGGGATCCAGGAGACCATGGGAGATTGTGCGAGCGAGGCATCCCTGCCCGGGCTCCAGGAGAACATGGGAGATTCTGCAAGTGAGGCATCCCTGTTTAAGCTCCAGGAGAGCATGGGAGATTGTGCGAGCGAGGCATCCCTGATTGAGCTCCAGGAGAGCATAGCAGATTCTGTGAGTGAGGCATCCCTGCCCGGGATCCAGGAGACCATGGGAGATTCTGCAATCGAGGCATCCCTGCCCGGGCTCCAGGAGAGCATGGGAGATTCTGCAAGCGAGGCATCCCTGTTTAAGCTCCAGGACAGCATGGAAGATTCTGCAAGTGAGGCATCCCTGCCCAGGCTCCAGGAGAGCATGGGAGATTCTGCAAGCGAGGCATCCCTGTTTGAGCTCCAGGAGAGCATGGAAGATTCTGCGAGCGAGGCGTCCCTGCCCGGGATCCAGGAGACCATGGGAGATTGTGCGAGCGAGGCATCCCTGCCCGGGCTCCAGGAGAACATGGGAGATTCTGCAAGTGAGGCATCCCTGTTTAAGCTCCAAGAGAGCATGGAAGATTCTGCGAGTGAGGCATCCCTGTTTAAGCTCCAGGACAGCATGGAAGATTCTGCAATCGAGGCATCCCTGCCCGGGCTCCAGGAGAGCATGGGAGATTCTGCGAGCGAGGCATCCCTGTTTAAGCTCCAAGAGAGCATGGAAGATTCTGCGAGTGAGGCATCCCTGTTTGAGCTCCAGGAGAGCATGGAAGATTCTGCGAGCGAGGCGTCCCTGCCCGGGATCCAGGAGACCATGGGAGATTGTGCGAGCGAGGCATCCCTGCCCGGGCTCCAGGAGAACATGGGAGATTCTGCAAGTGAGGCATCCCTGTTTAAGCTCCAGGAGAGCATGGTAGATTCTGCGAGCAATGCAGCCTGGCCAAGGCTCTAGTAGAGCATAAAAGATTGTGCAAGTGAGGCATCCCTGCCTTGGCTCCTGGAGAGCAAATGGAGATTGTGCGAGTGAGGCTTCCCTGCCCGGGTTCCAGGAGAGCATGGGAGATTCTGCAAGCGAGGCATCCCTTTCTGTGCTCCAGGAGAGCATGGGAGATTCTGCAAGCGAGGCATCCCTGTTTAAGCTCCAAGAGAGCATGGAAGATTCTGCAAGCGAGGCATCCATGTTTAAGCTCCAGGAGAGCAATGAAGATTCTGCGAGCGAGGCATCCCTGTCTGGGCTCCAGGAGAGCATGGGAGATTCTGCAAGCGAGGCATCCCTGTTTAAGCTCCAGGAGAGCATGGGAGATTGTGCGAGCAAGGCATCCCTGCCAAGGCTCCATGAGAGCATGCGAGATTGTGCAAGCGAGGCATCCCTGCCCGGGCTCCAGGAGAGCATGTGAAATTCTGCGAGCGAGGCATCCCTGTTTAAGCTCCAAGAGAGCATGGAAGATTCTGCGAGCGAGGCATCCCTGTTTGAGCTCCAGGAGAGCATGGAAGATTCTGCGAGCGAGGCATCCCTGCCCGGGATCCAGGAGACCATGGGAGATTGTGCGAGCGAGGCATCCCTGCCCGGGCTCCAGGAGACCATGGAAGATTGTGCAAGTGAGGCATCCCTGCCTTGGCTCCAGGAGAGCAAATGGAGATTGTGCGAGTGAGGCTTCCCTGCCCGGGTTCCAGGAGAGCATGGGAGATTGAGCGAGCGAGGCATCACTGTCTGGGCTCCAGGAGAGCATGGGAGATACTGCAAGCGAGGCATCCCTGTCTGGGCTCCAGGAGAGCATGGGAGATTCTGCAAGCGAGGCATCCCTGTTTAAGCTCCAAGAGAGCATGGAAGATTCTGCGAGTATGGCATCCTTGCCCGGGCTCAAGGAGAGCATGGGAGATTCTGCGAGCAATGCAGCCTGGCCAAGGCTCCAGGAGAGCATGGAAGATTGTGCAAGTGAGGCATCCTTGCCTTGGCTCCTGGAGAGCAATGTAGATTCTGCGAGAGAGGCGCCCCTGTTTGAGCTCCAGGAGAGCATGGAAGATAATGCGAGTGAGGCATCCCTGCCCGGGATCCAGGAGACCATGGGAGATTCTGCGAGCGAGGCATCCCTGCCGGGCTCCAGGAGAGCATGGGAGATTCTGCGAGCGAGGCATCCCTGTTTGAGCTCCAAGAGAGCATGGAAGATTCTGCGAGCGAGGCATCCATGTTTAAGCTCCTGGAGAGCATGGGAGATTCTGCGAGCGAGGCATCCCTGTTTGAGCTCCAGGAGACCATGGAAGATTCTGCGAGCGAGGCGTCCCTGCCCGGGATCCAGGAGACCATGGGAGATTGTGCGAGCGAGGCATCCCTGCCCGGGCTCCAGGAGAACATGGGAGATTCTGCAAGTGAGGCATCCCTGTTTAAGCTATAGGAGAGCATGGTAGATTCTGCGAGCAATGCAGCCTGGCCAAGGCTCTAGTAGAGCATGGAAGATTGTGCAAGTGAGGCATCCCTGCCTTGGCTCCAGGAGAGCATGGGAGATTGTGCGAGTGAGGCTTCCCTGCCCAGGTTCCAGGAGAGCATGGGAGATTGTGCGAGCGAGGCATCCCTGTCTGGGCTCCAGGAGAGCATGGGAGATTCTGCAAGCGAGGCATCCCTGTTTAAGCTCCAGGAGAGCATGGAAGATTCTGCGAGCGAGGCATCCATGTTTAAGCTCCAGGAGAGCAATGAAGATTCTGCGAGTGAGGCATCCCTGTTTGAGCTCCAGGAGAGCATGGAAGATAATGCGAGCGAGGCATCCCTGCCCGGGATCCAGGAGACCATGTGAGATTCTGCAATCGAGGCATCCCTGCCCGGGCTCCAGGAGAGCATGGGAGATTCTGCAAGCGAGGCATCCCTGTTTAAGCTCCAGGAGAGCATGGAAGATTCTGCGAGTGAGGCGTCCCTGCCCGGGATCCAGGAGACCATGGGAGATTCTGCAAGTGAGGCATCCCTGTTTAAGCTCCAGGAGAGCATGGTAGATTCTGCGAGCAATGCAGCCTGGCCAAGGCTCCAGGAGAGCATGGAAGATTGTGCGAGTGAGGCTTCCCTGCCTGGGTTCCAGGAGAGCATGGGAGATTGTGCGAGTGAGGCTTCCCTGCCCGGGTTCCAGGAGAGCATGGGAGATTGTGCGAGCGAGGCATCACTGTTTGAGCTCCAGGAGAGCATGGCAGATTCTGTGAGTGAGGCAACCCTGCCCGGGCTCCAGGAGAGCATGGGAGATTGTGCGAGTGAGGCTTCCCTGCCCGGGTTCCAGGAGAGCATGGGAGATTGTGCGAGCGAGGCATCTCTGCCCGGGCTCCAGGAGAGCATGGGAGATTCTGCGAGTGAGGCATCCCTGTTTGAGCTCCAGGAGAGCATGGAAGATAATGCGAGCGAGGCATCCCTGCCCGGGATCCAGGAGACCATAGGAGATTCTGCAATCGAGGCATCCCTGCCAGGGCTCCAGGAGAGCATGGGAGATTCTGCGAGTGAGGCATCCCTGTTTGAGCTCCAGGAGAGCATGGAAGATAATGCGAGCGAGGCATCCCTGCCCGGGATCCAGGAGACCATAGGAGATTCTGCAATCGAGGCATCCCTGCCAGGGCTCCAGGAGAGCATGGAAGATTCTGCGAGTGAGGCATCCCTGTTTAAGCTCCAGGACAGCATGGAAGATTCTGCAATCGAGGCATCCCTGCCCGGGCTCCAGGAGAGCATGGGAGATTCTGCGAGCGAGGCATCCCTGTTTAAGCTCCAAGAGAGCATGGAAGATTCTGCGAGTGAGGCATCCCTGTTTGAGCTCCAGGAGAGCATGGAAGATTCTGCGAGTGAGGCGTCCCTGCCCGGGATCCAGGAGACCATGGGAGATTGTGCGAGCGAGGCATCCCTGCCCGGGCTCCAGGAGAACATGGGAGATTCTGCAAGTGAGGCATCCCTGTTTAAGCTCCAGGAGAGCATGGTAGATTCTGCGAGCAATGCAGCCTGGCCAAGGCTCTAGTAGAGCATAAAAGATTGTGCAAGTGAGGCATCCCTGCCTTGGCTCCTGGAGAGCAAATGGAGATTGTGCGAGTGAGGCTTCCCTGCCCGGGTTCCAGGAGAGCATGGGAGATTGAGCGAGCGAGGCATCCCTGTCTGGGCTCCAGGAGAGCATGGGAGATTCTGCAAGCGAGGCATCCCTTTCTGTGCTCCAGGAGAGCATGGGAGATTCTGCAAGCGAGGCATCCCTATTTAAGCTCCAAGAGAGCATGGAAGATTCTGCAAGCGAGGCATCCATGTTTAAGCTCCAGGAGAGCAATGAAGATTCTGCGAGCGAGGCATCCCTGTCTGGGCTCCAGGAGAGTATGGGAGATTCTGCAAGCGAGGCATCCCTGTTTAAGCTCCAGGAGAGCATGGGAGATTGTGCGAGCAAGGCATCCCTGCCAAGGCTCCATGAGAGCATGCGAGATTGTGCAAGCGAGGCATCCCTGCCCGGGCTCCAGGAGAGCATGTGAAATTCTGCGAGCGAGGCATCCCTGTTTAAGCTCCAAGAGAGCATGGGAGATTCTGCGAGCGAGGCATCCCTGTTTGAGCTCCAGGAGACCATGGAAGATTCTGCGAGCGAGGCGTCCCTGCCCGGGATCCAGGAGACCATGGGAGATTGTGCGAGCGAGGCATCCCTGCCCGGGCTCCAGGAGAACATGGGAGATTCTGCAAGTGAGGCATCCCTGTTTAAGCTATAGGAGAGCATGGTAGATTCTGCGAGCAATGCAGCCTGGCCAAGGCTCTAGTAGAGCATGGAAGATTGTGCAAGTGAGGCATCCCTGCCTTGGCTCCAGGAGAGCATGGGAGATTGTGCGAGTGAGGCTTCCCTGCCCAGGTTCCAGGAGAGCATGGGAGATTGTGCGAGCGAGGCATCCCTGTCTGGGCTCCAGGAGAGCATGGGAGATTCTGCAAGCGAGGCATCCCTGTTTAAGCTCCAGGAGAGCATGGAAGATTCTGCGAGCGAGGCATCCATGTTTAAGCTCCAGGAGAGCAATGAAGATTCTGCGAGTGAGGCATCCCTGTTTGAGCTCCAGGAGAGCATGGAAGATAATGCGAGCGAGGCATCCCTGCCCGGGATCCAGGAGACCATGTGAGATTCTGCAATCGAGGCATCCCTGCCCGGGCTCCAGGAGAGCATGGGAGATTCTGCAAGCGAGGCATCCCTGTTTAAGCTCCAGGAGAGCATGGAAGATTCTGCGAGTGAGGCGTCCCTGCCCGGGATCCAGGAGACCATGGGAGATTC
This sequence comes from Taudactylus pleione, assembly GCA_031769625.1. NCBI lineage: Eukaryota > Metazoa > Chordata > Amphibia > Anura > Myobatrachidae > Taudactylus > Taudactylus pleione. The sequence continues at coordinate 3,559,808 of JAUIMM010000586.1, forward strand.
TGCAAGTGAGGCATCCCTGTTTAAGCTCCAGGAGAGCATGGTAGATTCTGCGAGCAATGCAGCCTGGCCAAGGCTCCAGGAGAGCATGGAAGATTGTGCGAGTGAGGCTTCCCTGCCTGGGTTCCAGGAGAGCATGGGAGATTGTGCGAGTGAGGCTTCCCTGCCCGGGTTCCAGGAGAGCATGGGAGATTGTGCGAGCGAGGCATCACTGTTTGAGCTCCAGGAGAGCATGGCAGATTCTGTGAGTGAGGCAACCCTGCCCGGGCTCCAGGAGAGCATGGGAGATTGTGCGAGTGAGGCTTCCCTGCCCGGGTTCCAGGAGAGCATGGGAGATTGTGCGAGCGAGGCATCTCTGCCCGGGCTCCAGGAGAGCATGGGAGATTCTGCGAGTGAGGCATCCCTGTTTGAGCTCCAGGAGAGCATGGAAGATAATGCGAGCGAGGCATCCCTGCCCGGGATCCAGGAGACCATAGGAGATTCTGCAATCGAGGCATCCCTGCCAGGGCTCCAGGAGAGCATGGGAGATTCTGCGAGTGAGGCATCCCTGTTTGAGCTCCAGGAGAGCATGGAAGATAATGCGAGCGAGGCATCCCTGCCCGGGATCCAGGAGACCATAGGAGATTCTGCAATCGAGGCATCCCTGCCAGGGCTCCAGGAGAGCATGGGAGATTCTGCAAGCGAGGCATCCCTGTTTAAGCTCCAAGAGAGCATGGAAGATTCTGCGAGTGAGGCATCCCTGTTTAAGCTCCAGGACAGCATGGAAGATTCTGCAATCGAGGCATCCCTGCCCGGGCTCCAGGAGAGCATGGGAGATTCTGCGAGCGAGGCATCCCTGTTTAAGCTCCAAGAGAGCATGGAAGATTCTGCGAGTGAGGCATCCCTGTTTGAGCTCCAGGAGAGCATGGAAGATTCTGCGAGCGAGGCGTCCCTGCCCGGGATCCAGGAGACCATGGGAGATTGTGCGAGCGAGGCATCCCTGCCCGGGCTCCAGGAGAACATGGGAGATTCTGCAAGTGAGGCATCCCTGTTTAAGCTCCAGGAGAGCATGGTAGATTCTGCGAGCAATGCAGCCTGGCCAAGGCTCTAGTAGAGCATAAAAGATTGTGCAAGTGAGGCATCCCTGCCTTGGCTCCTGGAGAGCAAATGGAGATTGTGCGAGTGAGGCTTCCCTGCCCGGGTTCCAGGAGAGCATGGGAGATTGAGCGAGCGAGGCATCCCTGTCTGGGCTCCAGGAGAGCATGGGAGATTCTGCAAGCGAGGCATCCCTTTCTGTGCTCCAGGAGAGCATGGGAGATTCTGCAAGCGAGGCATCCCTGTTTAAGCTCCAAGAGAGCATGGAAGATTCTGCAAGCGAGGCATCCATGTTTAAGCTCCAGGAGAGCAATGAAGATTCTGCGAGCGAGGCATCCCTGTCTGGGCTCCAGGAGAGTATGGGAGATTCTGCAAGCGAGGCATACCTGTTTAAGCTCCAAGAGAGCATGGAAGATTCTGCGAGCGAGGCATCCCTGTTTGAGCTCCAGGAGAGCATGGAAGATTCTGCGAGCGAGGCATCCCTGCCCGGGATCCAGGAGACCATGGGAGATTGTGCGAGCGAGGCATCCCTGCCCGGGCTCCAGGAGAGCATGGGAGATTCTGCAAGCGAGGCATCCCTGTTTAAGCTCCAGGACAGCATGGAAGATTCTGCGAGCAATGCAGCCTGGCCAAGGCTCCAGGAGGGCATGGGAGATTCTGCGAGCGAGGCACCCCTGTTTAAGCTCCAGGAGAGCATGGTAGATCCTGCGAGCAATGCAGCCTGACCAAGGCTCCAGGAGATCATGGAAGATTGTGCAAGCGAGGCATCCCTGTTTAAGCTCCAGGAGAGCATGGCAGATTCTGCGAGTGAGGCATCCCTGCCCTGGCTCCAGGAGGGCATGGGAGATTCTGTGAGCGAGGCATCCCTGTTTAAGCTCCAGGAGAGCATGGTAGATCCTGCGAGCAATGCAGCCTGACCAAGGCTCCAGGAGATCATGGATGATTGTGCAAGTGAGGCTTCCCTGCCCGGGCTCCAGTAGAACATGGGAGATTCTGCGAGCGAGGCATCCCTGTTTAAGCTCCTGGAGAGCATGGAAGATTCTGCGAGCGAGGCATCCCTGTTTGAGCTCCAAGAGAGCATGGAAGATTATGCGAGCGAGGCATCCATGTTTAAGCTCCTGGAGAGCAATGTAGATTCTGCGAGCGAGGCATCCCTGTTTGAGCTCCAGGAGAGCATGGAAGATAATGCAAGCGAGGCATCCCTGCCCGGGATCCAGGAGACCATGGGAGATTGTGCGAGCGAGGCATCCCTGCCCGGGCTCCAGGAGAACATGGGAGATTCTGCAAGTGAGGCATCCCTGTTTAAGCTCCAGGAGAGCATGGTAGATTCTGCGAGCAATGCAGCCTGGCCAAGGCTCTAGTAGAGCATGGAAGATTGTGCAAGTGAGGCATCCCTGCCTTGGCTCCTGGAGAGCAAATGGAGATTGTGCGAGTGAGGCTTCCCTGCCCGGGTTCCAGGAGAGCATGGGAGATTGAGCGAGCGAGGCATCCCTGTCTGGGCTCAAGGAGAGCATGGGAGATTCTGCAAGCGAGGCATCCCTGTCTGGGCTCCAGGAGAGCATGGGAGATTCTGCAAGCGAGGCATCCCTGTTTAAGCTCCAGGAGAGCATGGAAGATTCTGCGAGCGAGGCATCCCTGCCCGGGCTCCAGGAGAGCATGGGAGATTCTGCGAGCGAGGCATCCCTGTTTGAGCTCCAGGAGAGCATGGAAGATAATGCGAGCGAGGCATCCCTGTCTGGGCTCAAGGAGAGCATGGGAGATTCTGCAAGCGAGGCATCCCTGTCTGGGCTCCAGGAGAGCATGGGAGATTCTGCAAGCGAGGCATCCCTGTTTAAGCTCCAGGAGAGCATGGAAGATTCTGCGAGCGAGGCATCCCTGCCCGGGCTCCAGGAGAGCATGGGAGATTCTGCGAGCGAGGCATCCCTGTTTGAGCTCCAGGAGAGCATGGAAGATAATGCGAGCGAGGCATCCCTGCCCAGGCTCCAGGATAGCATGGGAGATTCTGCAAGCGAGGCATCCCTGTTTAAGCTCCAGGACAGCATGGAAGATTCTGCAAGTGAGGCATCCCTGCCCGGGCTCCAGGAGAGCATGGGAGATTCTGCGAGCGAGGCATCCCTGTTTAAGCTCCAAGAGAGCATGGAAGATTCTGCGAGTGAGGCATCCATGTTTAAGCTCCTGGAGAGCATGGAAGATTCTGCGAGCGAGGCATCCCTGTTTGAGCTCCAGGAGAGCATGGAAGATAATGCGAGCGAGGCTTCCCTGCCTGGGATCCAGGAGACCATGGGAGATTGTGCGAGCGAGGCATCCCTGCCCGGGCTCCAGGAGAACATGGGAGATTCTGCAAATGAGGCATCCCTGCCCAGGCTCCAGGAGAGCATGGGAGATTCTGCAAGCGAGGCATCCCTGTTTAAGCTCCAGGAGAGCATGGAAGATTCTGCGAGCGAGGCATCCCTGCCTGGGCTCCAGGAGAGCATGGGAGATTCTGCGAGCGAGGCATCCCTGTTTAAGCTCCAAGAGAGCATGGAAAATTCTGCGAGTGAGGCATCCATGTTTAAGCTCCTGGAGAGCATGGAAGATTCTGTGAGCGAGGCATCCCTGTTTGAGCTCCAGGAGAGCATGGAAGATTCTGCGAGCAATGCAGCCTGGCCAAGGCTCCAGGAGAGCATGGAAGATTGTGCAAGTGAGGCATCCCTGCCTTGGCTCTAGGAGAGCATGGGAGATTGTGCGAGTGAGGCTTCCCTGCCCAGGTTCCAGGAGAGCATGGGAGATTGTGCGAGCAAGGCATCCCTGCCAAAGCTCCAAGAGAGCATGGAAGGTTCTGCGAGCGAGGCATCCATGTTTAAGCTCCAGGAGAGCAATGCAGATTCTGCGAGCGAGGCGTCCCTGTTTGAGCTCCAGGAGAGCATGGAAGATTCTGCGAGCGAGGCATCCCTGCCCGGGATCCAGGAGACCATGGGAGATTGTGCGAGCGAGGCATCCCTGCCCGGGCTCCAGGAGAGCATGGGAGATTCTGCAAGCGAGGCATCCCTGTTTAAGCTCCAGGAGAGCATGGGAGATTCTGCGAGTGAGGCATCCCTGCCCGGGCTCCAGGAGACCATGGGAGATTCTGCAATCGAGGCATCCCTGCCCGGGCTCCATGAGAGCATGGAAGATTCTGCAAGCGAGGCATCCCTGTTTAAGCTCCAAGAGAGCATGGAAGATTCTGCGAGCGAGGCATCCATGCCCGGGCTCCAGGAGAGCATGGGAGATTCTGCGAGCGAGGCATCCCTGTTTAAGCTCCAAGAGAGCATGGAAGATTCTGCGAGCGAGGCATCCATGTTTAAGCTCCAGGAGAGCAATGAAGATTCTGCGAGCGAGGCATCCCTGTTTGAGCTCCAGGAGAGCATGGAAGATAATGCGAGCGAGGCATCCCTGCCCAGGATCCAGGTGACCATGGGAGATTCTGCAATCGAGGCATCCCTGCCCGGGCTCCAGGAGAGCATGGGAGATTCTGCAAGCGAGGCATCCCTGTTTAAGCTCCAGGACAGCATGGAAGATTCTGCGAGCAATGCAGCCTGGCCAAGGCTCCAGGAGGGCATGGGAGATTCTGCGAGCGAGGCACCCCTGTTTAAGCTCCAGGAGAGCATGGTAGATCCTGCGAGCAATGCAGCCTGACCAAGGCTCAATGAGATCATGGAAGATTGTGCAAGCGAGGCATCCCTGTTTAAGCTCCAGGAGAGCATGGCAGATTCTGCGAGTGAGGCATCCCTGCCCTGGCTCCAGGAGGGCATGGGAGATTCTGTGAGCGAGGCATCCCTGTTTAAGCTCCAGGAGAGCATGGTATATCCTGCGAGCAATGCAGCCTGACCAAGGCTCCAGGAGATCATGGATGATTGTGCAAGTGAGGCTTCCCTGCCCGGGCTCCAGTAGAACATGGGAGATTCTGCGAGCGAGGCATCCCTGTTTAAGCTCCTGGAGAGCATGGAAGATTCTGCGAGCGAGGCATCCCTGTTTGAGCTCCAAGAGAGCATGGAAGATTATGCGAGCGAGGCATCCATGTTTAAGCTCCTGGAGAGCAATGTAGATTCTGCGAGCGAGGCATCCCTGTTTGAGCTCCAGGAGAGCATGGAAGATAATGCAAGCGAGGCATCCCTGCCCGGGATCCAGGAGACCATGGGAGATTGTGCGAGCGAGGCATCCATGCCCGGGCTCCAGGAGAACATGGGAGATTCTGCAAGTGAGGCATCCCTGTTTAAGCTCCAGGAGAGCATGGTAGATTCTGCGAGCAATGCAGCCTGGCCAAGGCTCTAGTAGAGCATGGAAGATTGTGCAAGTGAGGCATCCCTGCCTTGGCTCCTGGAGAGCAAATGGAGATTGTGCGAGTGAGGCTTCCCTGCCCGGCTTCCAGGAGAGCATGGGAGATTGAGCGAGCGAGGCATCCCTGTCTGGGCTCAAGGAGAGCATGGGAGATTCTGCAAGCGAGGCATCCCTGTCTGGGCTCCAGGAGAGCATGGGAGATTCTGCAAGCGAGGCATCCCTGTTTAAGCTCCAGGAGAGCATGGAAGATTCTGCGAGCGAGGCATCCCTGTTTGAGCTCCAGGAGAGCATGGAAGATTCTGCGAGCGAGGCATCCCTGCCCGGGATCCAGGAGACCATGGGAGATTGTGCGAGCGAGGCATCCCTGCCCGGGCTCCAGGAGACCATGGAAGATTGTGCAAGTGAGGCATCCCTGCCTTGGCTCCAGGAGAGCAAATGGAGATTGTGCGAGTGAGGCTTCCCTGCCCGGGCTCCAGGAGAGCATGGGAGATTCTGCAAGCGAGGCATCCCTGTTTAAGCTCCAAGAGAGCATGGAAGATTCTGCGAGTGAGGCATCCTTGCCCGGGCTCAAGGAGAGCATGGGAGATTCTGCGAGCAATGCAGCCTGGCCAAGGCTCCAGGAGAGCATGGAAGATTGTGCAAGTGAGGCATCCTTGCCTTGGCTCCTGGAGAGCAATGTAGATTCTGCGAGCGAGGCGCCCCTGTTTGAGCTCCAGGAGAGCATGGAAGATAATGCGAGTGAGGCATCCCTGCCCGGGATCCAGGAGACCATGGGAGATTCTGCGAGCGAGGCATCCCTGCCGGGCTCCAGGAGAGCATGGGAGATTCTGCGAGCGAGGCATCCCTGTTTGAGCTCCAAGAGAGCATGGAAGATTCTGCGAGCGAGGCATCCATGTTTAAGCTCCTGGAGAGCATGGGAGATTCTGCGAGCGAGGCATCCCTGTTTGAGCTCCAGGAGACCATGGAAGATTCTGCAAGCGAGGCGTCCCTGCCCGGGATCCAGGAGAACATGGGAGATTGTGCGAGCGAGGCATCCCTGCCCGGGCTCCAGGAGAACATGGGAGATTCTGCAAGTGAGGCATCCCTGTTTAAGCTATAGGAGAGCATGGTAGATTCTGCGAGCAATGCAGCCTGGCCAAGGCTCTAGTAGAGCATGGAAGATTGTGCAAGTGAGGCATCCCTGCCTTGGCTCCAGGAGAGCATGGGAGATTGTGCGAGTGAGGCTTCCCTGCCCAGGTTCCAGGAGAGCATGGGAGATTGTGCGAGCGAGGCATCCCTGTCTGGGCACCAGGAGAGCATGGGAGATTCTGCAAGCGAGGCATCCCTGTTTAAGCTCCAGGAGAGCATGGAAGATTCTGCGAGCGAGGCATCCCTGCCCGGGCTCCAGGAGAGCATGGGAGATTCTGCGAGCGAGGCATCCCTGTTTAAGCTCCAAGAGAGCATGGAAGATTCTGCGAGCGAGGCATCCATGTTTAAGCTCCAGGAGAGCAATGAAGATTATGCGAGCGAGGCATCCCTGTTTGAGCTCCAGGAGAGCATGGAAGATAATGCGAGCGAGGCATCCCTGCCCGGGATCCAGGAGACCATGGGAGATTCTGCAATCGAGGCATCCCTGCCCTGGCTCCAGGAGAGCATGGGAGATTATGCAAGTGAGGCATCCCTGCCTTGGCTCCAGGAGAGCATGGTAGATTCTGCGAGCAATGCAGCCTGGCCAAGGCTCCAGGAGAGCATGGGAGATTGTACGAGCAAGGCATCCCTGCCAAGGCTCCATAAGAGCATGGGAGATTGTGCAAGCGAGGCATCCCTGCCCGGGCTCCAGGAGAGCATGGGAGATTCTGCGAGCGAGGCATCCCTGTTTAAGCTCCAAGAGAGCATGGAAGATTCTGCGAGCGAGGCATCCCTGATTGAGGTCCAGGAGAGCATGGAAGATTCTGCGAGCGAGGCATCCCTGCCCGGGATCCAGGAGACCATTTGAGATTGTGCGAGCGAGGCATACCTGCCCGGGCTCCAGGAGACCATGGAAGATTGTGCAAGTGAGGCATCCCTGCCTTGGCTCCAGGAGAGCAAATGGAGATTGTGCGAGTGAGGCTTCCCTGCCCGGGTTCCAGGAGAGCATGGGAGATTGAGCGAGCGAGGCATCCCTGTCTGGGCTCCAGGAGAGCATGGGAGATTCTGCAAGCGAGGCATCCCTGTCTGGGCTCCAGGAGAGCATGGGAGATTCTGCAAGCGAGGCATCCCTGTTTAAGCTCCAAGAGAGCATGGAAGATTCTGCGAGTGAGGCATCCATGTTTAAGCTCCAGGAGAGCAATGAAGATTCTGCAAGTGAGGCATCCCTGTTTAAGCTCCAGGAGAGCATGGTAGATTCTGCGAGCAATGCAGCCTGGCCAAGGCTCCAGGAGAGCATGGGAGATTGTGCGAGTGAGGCTTCCCTGCCAGGGTTCCAGGAGAGCATGGGAGATTGTGCGAGCGAGGCATCACTGTTTGAGCTCCAGGAGAGCATGGCAGATTCTGCGAGTGAGGCATCCCTGCCCGGGCTCCAGGAGAGCATGGGAGATTGTGCGAGTGAGGCTTCCCTGCCCAGGTTCCAGGAGAGCATGGGAGATTGTGCGAGCGAGGCATCCCTGTTTGAGCTCCAGGAGAGCATGGCAGATTCTGCGAGTGAGGCATCCCTGCCCGGGCTCCAGGAGGGCATGGGAGATTCTGTGAGCGAGGCATCCCTGTTTAAGCTCCAGGAGAGCATGGTAGATCCTGCGAGTGAGGCGTCCCTGCCAAGGCTCCAGGAGAGCATGGGAGATTCTGCAAGCGAGGCATCCCTGCCCGGGATCCAGGAGAGCATGGGAGATTGTGCGAGTGAGGCTTCCCTGCCCAGGTTCCAGGAGAGCATGGGAGATTGTGCGAGCGAGGCATCCCTGTTTGAGCTCCAGGAGAGCATGGCAGATTCTGCGAGTGAGGCATCCCTGCCCGGGCTCCAGGAGGGCATGGGAGATTCTGCAAGCGAGGCATCCCTGTTTAGGCTCCAGGAGAGCAAGGGAGATTCTGCGAGTGAGGCATCCCTGTTTAAGCTCCAAGAGAGCATGGAAGATTCTGTGAGCGAGGATTCATGTTTAAGCTCCAGGAGAGCATGGAAGATTCTGTGAGCGTGGCGTGCCTGCCTGGGATCCAGGAGAGCCTGGGAGATTGTGCGAGTGAGGCATCCCTGTTTAAATTCCAAGAGAGCATGGAAGATTCTGTGAGCGAGGATTCATGTTTAAGCTCCAGGAGAGCATGGAAGATTGTGCAAGTGAGGCATCCCTGCCTTGGCTCCAGGAGAGCATGGGAGATTGTGCGAGCGAGGCATCCCTGTCTGGGCTCCAGGAGAGCATGGGAGATTCTGCAAGCGAGGCATCCCTGTTTAAGCTCCAGGAGAGTATGGAAGATTCTGCGAGCGAGGCATCCCTGCCCGGGCTCCAGGAGAGCATGGGAGATTCTGCGAGCAAGGCATCCCTGTTTAAGCTCCAAGAGAGCATGGAAGATTCTGCGAGCGAGGCATCCATGTTTAAGCTCCAGGAGAGCAATGAAGATTCTGCGAGCGAGGCATCCCTGTTTGAGCTCCAGGAGAGCATGGAAGATAATGCGAGCGAGGCATCCCTGCCCGGGATCCAGGAGACCATGGGAGATTCTGCAATCGAGGCATCCCTGCCCGGGCTCCAGGAGAGCATGGGAGATTCTGCAAGCGAGGCATCCCTGTTTAAGCTCCAGGACAGCATGGAAGATTCTGCAAGTGAGGCATCCCTGCCCGGGCTCCAGGAGAGCATGGGAGATTCTGCGAGCGAGGCAACCATGTTTAAGCTCCTGGAGAGCAATGTAGATTCTGCGAGTGAGGCATCCCTGCCCTGGCTCCAGGAGGGCATGGGAGATTCTGTGAGCGAGGCATCCCTGTTTAAGCTCAAGGAGAGCATGGTAGATCCTGCGAGCAATGCAGCCTGACCAAGGCTCCAGGAGATCATGGATGATTGTGCAAGTGAGGCGCCCCTGCCCGGGCTCCAGGAGAGCATGGGAGATTCTGCAAGTGAGGCATCCCTGTTTAAGCACCAGGAGAGCATGGAAGATTCTGCGAGCGAGGCATCCCTGCCCGGGATCCAGGAGACCATGGGAGATTCTGCGAGCGAGGCATCCCTGCACGGGATCCAGGAGAGCATGGGAGATTCTGCGAGCGAGGCATCCCTGTTTAATCTCCAGGAGAGCATGTGAGATTGTGCGAGCGAGGCATCCCTGCCCGGGCTCCAGGAGAGCATGGGATATTCTGCGAGCAACACAGCCTGGCCAGGGCTCCAGGAGTGCATGTGAGATTCTGCTAGCAAGGTATTCCGGCCAGACAGGGGAACTGCAACCTCCGGAAGTCTCGATGAGGTTTTGAAAATGGGCCCAATGCCGGGATGCAGTTCCAGGAGGTCAGGTAAAATCTGCCGTTGCCCCCGCAAAAAGTGGCACGCAGCAGCAATGCCGTGACGTCTGGGGGAATTCCTCGGGCGGATTCACAAATGGCAAAGAGGTGAGAGAGAGAGCCAGGAAGAGATCCGTATGGACTAGGTGTCCCTGCCAGGGCTCCAGGACAGGCATGCAAGATTCAGCGAGCAACACAGCCTGGCCAGGGCTCCAGGAGAGCATGGGAGATTCAGCGAGCGAGGCATCCCTGCCCGGGCTCCAGGTGAGCATGGAAGATTCTGCAAGTGAGGCATCCCTGCCCGGGCTCCAGGAGAGCATGGAAGATTCTGCGAGCGAGGCATCCCTGCCCGGGCTCCAGGAGTGCATGGGAGATTCTGTGAGCAAGGCATCCCTGTTTATGCTCCAAGAGAGCATGGAAGATTCTGCGAGTGAGGCATCCCTGTTTAAGCTCCAGGAGAGCATGGCAGATTCTGCGAGCGAGGCAGCATCCCTGCACGGGATCCAGGAGAGAATGGGAGATTCTGCGAGCGAGGCATCCCTGTTTAAGCTCCAGGAGAGCATGTGAGATTGTGCGAGCGAGGCATCCCTGCCCGGGCTCCAGGAGAGCATGGGAGATTGTGTGAGTGAGGCGTCCCCGTTTGAGCTCCAGGAGAGCATGACAGATTCTGCGAGTGAGGCATCCTTGCCCGGGCTCCAGGAGAGCATGGGAGATTCTGCGAGCAATGCAGCCTGGCCAAGGCTCCAGGAGAGCATGGAAGATTGTGCAAGTGAGGCATCCCTGCCTTGGCTCCTGGAGAGCATGGGAGATTGTGCGAGTGAGGCATCCCTGTTTAAGCTCCAGGAGAGCATGGGAGATTGTGCGAGCAAGGCGTCCCTGCCCGGGATCCAGGAGAGCATCTGAGGTTCTGTGAGCGAGGCATCCCTGTTTGAGCTCCAAGAGAGCATGGAAGATTCTGCGAGCGAGGCATCCATGTTTAAGCTCCTGGAGAGCAATGTAGATTCTGCGAGCGAGGCGCCCCTGTTTGAGCTCCAGGAGAGCATGGAAGATAATGCGAGTGAGGCATCCCTGCCCGGGATCCAGGAGAGCATGGGAGATTCTGCAAGTGAGGCATCCCTGTTTAAGCTCCAGGAGAGCATGGTAGATTCTGCGAGCAATGCAGCCTGGCCAAGGCTCTAGTAGAGCATGGAAGATTGTGCAAGTGAGGCATCCCTGCCTTGGCTCCTGGAGAGCAAATGGAGATTGTGCGAGTGAGGCTTCCCTGCCCGGGTTCCAGGAGAGCATGGGAGATTGAGCGAGCGAGGCATCCCTGTTTGAGCTCCAGGAGAGCATGGAAGATAATGCGAGTGAGGCTTCCCTGTTTAAGCTCCAAGAGAGCATGGAAGATTCTGCGAGCGAGGCATCCCTGCCTGGGCTCCAGGAGAGCATGGGAGATTCTGCGAGCGAGGCATCCCTGTTTAAGCTCCAAGAGAGCATGGAAGATTCTGTGAGTGAGGCATCCCTGCACGGGATCCAGGAGAGCATGGGAGATTCTGCGAGTGAGGCATCCCTGCCTGGGCTCAAGGAGAGCATGGAAGATAGTGCAAGTGAGGCATCCCTGCCTTGGCTCCAGGAGAGCATGGGAGATTGTGCGAGTGAGGCTTCCCTGCCCGGGTTCCAGGAGAGCATGGGAGATTGTGCGAGCGAGGCATCCCTGCCTGGGCTCCAGGAGAGCATGGGAGATTGTGCGAGTGAGGCTTCCCTGCCCGGGTTCCAGGAGAGCATGGGAGATTGTGCGAGCGAGGCATCCCTGTTTGAGCTCCAGGAGAGCATGGCAGATTCTGCGAGTGAGGCATCCCTGCCCGGGCTCCAGGAGGGCATGGGAGATTCTGCGAGCGAGGCATGCATGTTTAAACTCCAGGAGAGCAATGAAGATTCTGCGAGCGAGGCATCCCTGTTTGAGCTCCAGGAGAGCATGGAAGATAATGCGAGCGAGGCTTCCCTGCCTGGGATGCAGGAGACCATGGGAGATTGTGCGAACGAAGCATCCCTGCCCGGGCTCCAGGAGAACATGGGAGATTCTGCAAATGAGGCGTCCCTGCCCAGGATCCAGGAGACCATGGGAGATTGTGCGAGCGAGGCATCCCTGTTTAAGCTCCAGGAGAGCATGGTAGATTCTGCGAGCAATGCAGCCTGGCCAAGGCTCCAGGAGAGCAAGGAATATTGTGCAAGTGAGGCATCCCTGCCTTGGCTCCAGGAGAGCATGGGAGATTGTGCGAGTGAGGCTTCCCTGCCCAGGTTCCAGGAGAGCATGGGAGATTGTGCGAGCAAGGCATCCCTGCCCGGGCTCCAGGAGAACATGGGAGATTCTGCAAATGAGGCATCCCTGCCCGGGCTCCAGGAGAGCATGGAAGATTCTGCGAGTGAGGCATCCATGTTTGAGCTCCAGGAGAGCATGGAAGATTCTGAGAGCGAGGCGTCCCTGCCCGGGATCCAGGAGACCATGGGAGATTGTGCGAGCGAGGCATCCCTGCCCGGGCTCCAGGAGAACATGGGAGATTCTGCAAGTGAGGCATCCCTGTTTAAGCTCCAGGAGAGCATGGTAGATTCTGCGAGCAATGCAGCCTGGCCAAGGCTCCAGGAGAGCATGGAAGATTGTGCAAGTGAGGCATCCCTGCATTGGCTCCAGGAGAGCATGGGAGATTCAGCGAGCGAGGCGTCCCTGTTTGAGCTCCAGGAGAGCATGGAAGATTCTGCGAGTGAGGCATCCATGTTTGAGCTCAAGGAGAGCATGGAAGATTCTGCGAGCAATGCAGCCTGGCCAAGGCTCTAGTAGAGCATGGAAGATTGTGCAAGTGAGGCATCCCTGCCTTGGCTCCTGGAGAGCAAATGGAGATTCTGCGAGCGAGGCGTCCCTGCCCGGGATCCAGGAGACCATGGGAGATTGTGCGAGCGAGGCATCCCTGCCCGGGCTCCAGGAGAACATGGGAGATTCTGCAAGTGAGGCATCCCTGTTTAAGCTCCAAGAGAGCATGGAAGATTCTGCGAGTGAGGCATCCATGTTTAAGCTCCAGGAGAGCAATGAAGATTCTACGAGCGAGGCATCCCTGTTTAAGCTCCAGGACAGCATGGAAGATTCTGCAATCGAGGCATCCCTGCCCGGGTTCCAGGAGAGCATGGGAGATTGTGCGAGCGAGGCATCACTGTTTGAGCTCCAGGAGAGCATGGCAGATTCTGTGAGTGAGGCATCCCTGCCCGGGCTCCAGGAGAGCATGGGAGATTGTGCGAGTGAGGCATCTCTGCCCGGGCTCCAGGAGATCATGGGAGATTCTGCGAGTGAGGCATCCCTGTTTGAGCTCCAGGAGAGCATGGAAGATAATGCGAGCGAGGCATCCCTGCCCGGGATCCAGGAGACCATAGGAGATTCTGCAATCGAGGCATCCCTGCCCGGGCTCCAGGAGAGCATGGGAGATTCTGCAAGCGAGGCATCCCTGTTTAAGCTCCAAGAGAGCATGGAAGATTCTGCGAGCGAGGCATCCATGCCCGGGCTCCAGGAGAGCATGGGAGATTCTGCGAGCGAGGCATCCCTGTTTAAGCTCCAAGAGAGCATGGAAGATTCTGCGAGCGATGCATCCATGTTTAAGCTCCAGGAGAGCAATGAAGATTCTGCGAGCGAGGCATCCCTGTTTGAGCTCCAGGAGAGCATGGTAGATCCTGTGAGCAATGCAGCCTGGCCAAGGCTCCAGGAGGGCATGGGAGATTCTGCGAGCGAGGCATCCCTGTTTAAGCTCCAGGAGAGCATGGTAGATCCTGTGAGCAATGCAGCCTGACCAAGGCTCCATGAGATCATGGATGATTGATTGTGCAAGTGAGGCTTCCCTGCCCGGGTTCCAGGAGAGCATGGGAGATTGTGCGAGCGAGGCATCACTGTTTGAGCTCCAGGAGAGCATGGCAGATTCTGCGAGTGAGGCATCCCTGCCCGGGCTCCAGGAGAGCATGGGAGATTGTGCGAGTGAGGCTTCCCTGCCCGGGTTCCAGGAGAGCATGGCAGATTCTGCGAGTGAGGCATCCCTGCCCTGGCTCCAGGAGGGCATGGGAGATTCTGTGAGCGAGGCATCCCTGTTTAAGCTCCAGGAGAGCATGGAAGATTCTGCGAGCGAGGCATCCCTGCCCGGGATCCAGGAGACCATGGGAGATTGTGCAAGTGAGGCTTCCCTGCCCGGGCTCCAGTAGAACATGGGAGATTCTGCGAGCGAGGCATCCATGTTTAAGCTCCTGCAGAGTATGGAAGATTCTGCGAGCGAGGCATCCCTGTTTGAGCTCCAAGAGAGCATGGAAGATAATGCAAGCGAGGCATCCCTGCCCGGGCTCCAGGAGAACATGGGAGATTCTGCAAGCGAGGCATCCCTGCCCGGGATCCAGGTGAGCATGGAAGATTCTGCAAGTGAGGCATCCCTGTCCGGGCTCCAAGAGAGCATGGGAGATTCTGCGAGCGAGGCATCCATGTTTAAGCTCCTGGAGAGCATTGAAGATTCTGTGAGCGAGGCATCCCTGTTTGAGCTCCAGGAGAGCATGGAAGATTCTGTGAGCGAGGCGTCCCTGCCAGGGATCCAGGAGACTATGGGAGATTGTGTGGGCGAGGCATCCCTGCCCGGGCTCCAGGAGAACATTGGAGATTCTGCAAGTGAGGCATCCCTGTTTAAGCTCCAGGGGAGCATGGTAGATTCTGCGAGCAATGCAGCCTGGCCAAGGCTCCAGGAGAGCATGGAAGATAGTGCAAGTGAGGCATCCCTGCCTTGGCTCCAGGAGAGCATGGGAGATTGTACGAGTGAGGCTTCCCTGTCCGGGTTCCAGGAGAGCATGGGAGATTGTGCGAGCGAGGCATCACTGTTTTAACTCCAGGAGAGCATGGCAGATTCTACAAGTGAGGCATCCGTGCCTGGGCTCCAGGAGAGCATGGGAGATTGTGCGAGTGAGGCTTCCCTGCCCGGGTTCCAGGAGAGCATGGGAGATTGTGCGAGCGAGGCATCCCTGTTTGAGCTCCAGGAGAGCATGGCAGATTCTGCGAGTGAGGCATCCCTGCCCGGGCTCCAGGAGGGCATGGGAGATGCTGCGAGTGAGGCATCCCTGTTTAAGCTCCAGTAGAGCATGGTAGATCCTGCGAGCAATGCAGCCTGACCAAGGCTCCAGGAGATCATGGATGATTGTGCAAGTGAGGCGTCCCTGCCCGTGCTCCAGGAGAGCATGGGAGATTCTGCAAGCGAGGCATCCATGTTTAAGCTCCAGGAGAGCATGGAAGATTCTGCGAGCGAGGCATCCCTGCCCGGGCTCCAGGAGAGCATGGGAGATTCTGCGAGCGAGGCATCCCTGTTTAAGCTCCAAGAGAGCATGGAAGATTCTGCGAGCAATGCAGCCTGGCCAAGGCTCCAGGAGAGCATGGAAGATTCTGCGAGCGAGGCATCCCTGCCCGGGATCCAGGAGACCATGGGAGATTGTGCGAGCGAGGCATTCCTGCCCGGGCTCCAGGAGAGCATGGGAGATTCTGCAAGCGAGGCATCCCTGTTTAAGCTCCAGGAGAGCATGGGAGATTCTGCAAGCGAGGCATCCCTGTTTAAGCTCCAGGAGAGCATGGAAGATTCTGCGAGTGAGGCATCCCTGTTTAAGCTCCAGGAGAGCATGGAAGATTCTGCGAGCGAGGCATCCCTGCCCGGGATCCGGAGACCATGGGAGATTGTGCGAGCGAGGCATTCCTGCCCGGGCTCCAGGAGAGCATGGGAGATTCTGCAAGCGAGGCATCCCTGTTTAAGCTCCAGGAGAGCATGGGAGATTCTGCAAGCGAGGCATCCCTGTTTAAGCTCCAGGAGAGCATGGGAGATTCTGCGAGTGAGGCATCCCTGTTTAAGCTCCAGGAGAGCATGGAAGATTCTGCGAGCGAGGCTTCCCTGCCCGGGCTCCAAGAGAGCATGGGAGATTCTGCGAGCAATGCAGCCTGACCAAGGCTCCATGAGATCATGGAAGATTGTGCAAGTGAGGCGTCCCTGCCCAGGCTCCAGGAGAGCATGGCAGATTCTGCGAGCGAGGCATCACTGTTTAAGCTCCAAGAGAGCATGGAAGATTCTGCGAGTGAGGCATCCCTGTTTGAGCTCCAGGAGAGCATGGAAGATTCTGAGAGCGAGGCCTCCCTGCCCGGGATCCAGGAGAACATGGGAGATTCTGCAAGTGAGGCATCCCTGTTTAAGCTCCAGGAGAGCATGGAAGATTCTGCGAGCGAGGCATCCCTGCCCGGGCTCCAGGAGAGCATGGGAGATTCTGCGAGCGAGGCATCCCTGTTTAAGCTCCAAGAGAGCATGGAAGATTCTGCGAGCAATGCAGCCTGGCCAAGGCTCCAGGAGAGCATGGAGGATTTTGCAAGTGAGGCATCCCTGCCTTGGCTCCAGGAGAGCATGGAAGATTCTGCGAGTGAGGCATCCCTGCCCGGGATCCAGGAGACCATGGGAGATTGTGCGAGCGAGGCATTCCTGCCCGGGCTCCAGGAGAGCATGGGAGATTCTGCAAGCGAGGCATCCCTGTTTAAGCTCCAGGAGAGCAATGAAGATTCTGCGAGCGAGGCGTCCCTGTTTGAGCTCCAGGAGAGCATGGAAGATTCTGCGAGCGAGGCATCCCTGCCCGGGATCCAGGAGACCATGGGAGATTGTGCGAGCGAGGCATCCCTGCCCGGGCTCCAGGAGAGCATGGGAGATTCTGCAAGCGAGGCATCCCTGTTTAAGCTCCAGGAGAGCATGGAAGATTCTGAAAGCGAGGCATCCCTGCCCGGGCTCCAGGAGAGCATGGGAGATTCTGTGAGCGAGGCATCCCTGTTTAAGCTCCAAGAGAGCATGGAAGATTCTGCGAGCAATGCAGCCTGGCCAAGGCTCCAGGAGATCATGGAAGATTGTGCAAGTGAGGTATCCCTGCCTTGGCTCCAGGAGAGCATGGGAGATTGTGCGAGTGAGGCTTCCCTGCCCGGGAAACAGGAGAGCATGGGAGATTCTGTGAGCGAAGCATCCCTGTCTGGGCTCCAGGAGAGCATGGGAGATTCTGCAAGCGAGGCATCCCTGTTTAAGCTCCAGGAGAGCATGGAAGATTCTGTGAGCGAGGCATCCCTGCCCGGGCTCATGGAGAGCATGGGAGATTCTGCGAGCGAGACATCCCTGTTTAAGCTCCAAGAGAGCATGGAAGATTCTGCGAGCAATGCAGCCTGGCCAAGGCTCCAGGAGATCATGGAAGATTGTGCAAGTGAGGTATCCCTGCCTTGGCTCCAGGAGAGCATGGGAGATTGTGCGAGTGAGGCTTCCCTGCCCGGGTAACAGGAGAGCATGGGAGATTGTGTGAGCAAGGTGTCCCTGTTTAAGCTCCAGGAGATCATGGCAGATTCTGCGAGCTATGCAGCCTTGCCAAGGCCCCAGGAGAGCATGGAAAAAATTCAGCGAGCGCGGCCTCCCTGCCCGGAATCAAGGAGAGCATGGGAGATTCTGCGAGCGAGGCATCCCTGTTTAAGCTCCAGGAGAGCATTGGAGATTCTGCGAGCAACACAGCCTGGCCAGGGCTCCAGGAGTGTATGTGAGATTCTGCTAGCGAGGTATTCTGGCCACACAGGGGAACTGCAACCTCTGGAAGTCCCGATGAGGTTTTGAAAATGGGCCCAATGCCGGGATGCAGTTCCAGGAGGTCGGGTAAAATCCGCCGTTGCCCCCGCAAAAAGTGGCGCGCAGCAGCAATGCCGTGACGTCTGGGGGAATTCCTCGGGCGGATTCACAAATGGCAAAGAGGTGAGAGAGAGAGCCAGGAAGAGATCCGTGTGGACTAGGTGTCCCAGCCAGGGCTCCAGGACAGGCATGCAAAATTCAGCGAGCAACACAGCCTGGCCAGGGCTCCAGGAGAGCATGGGAGATTCTGCGAGCGAGGCATCCCTGCCCGGGCTCCAGGAGAGCATGGGAGATTCTGTGAGCGAGGCATCCCTGTTTGAGCTCCAAGAGAGCATGGAAGATTCTGCGAGTGAGGCATCCTTGCCCGGGCTCAAGGAGAGCATGGGAGATTCTGTGAGCAATGCAGCTTGGCCAAGGCTCCAGGAGAGCATGGAAGATTGTGCAAGTGAGGCATCCCTGTTTGAGCTCCAGGAGAGCATGGAAGATAATGCGAGCGAGGCATCCCTGCCCGGGATCCAGGAGACCATGGGAGATTGTGCGGGCGTAGCATCCCTGCCCGGGCTCCAGGAGAACATTGGAGATTCTGCAAGTGAGGCATCACTGTTTAAGCTCCAGGAGAGCATGGTAGATTCTGCGAGCAATGCAGCCTGGCCAAGGCTCCAGGAGAGCATGGAAGATTGTGCAAGTGAGGCATCCCTGCCTTGGCTCCAGGAGAGCATGGGAGATTGTGCGAGCGAGGCATCACTGTTTGAGCTCCAGGAGAGCATGGCAGATTCTGCGAGTGAGGCATCCCTGCCCAGGTTCCAGGAGAGCATGGGAGATTGTGCGAGCGAGGCTTCCCTGCCCGGGCTCTAGTAGAACATGGGAGATTCTGCGAGCATTGCAGCCTGGCCAAGGCTCGAGGAGGGCATGGGAGATTGTGCGAGCGAGGCATCCCTGCCCGGGCTCCAGGAGAGCATGGGAGATTGTGCGAGCGAGGCATCCCTGTTTGAGCTCCAGGAGAGCATGACAGATTCTGCGAGTGAGGCATCCTTGCCCGGGCTCAAGGAGAGCATGGGAGATTCTGCGAGCAATGCAGCCTGGCCAAGGCTCCAGGAGAGCATGAGAGATTGTGCGAGTGAGGCATCCCTGACTGGGCTCCAGGAGAGCATGGGAGATTCTGCAAGCGAGGCATCCCTGTTTAAGCTCCAGGAGAGCATGGGAGATTGTGTGAGCGAGGCATCCCTGCCCAGGCTCCAGGAGAGAATGGGAGATTGTGCGAGCGAGGCATCCCTGTTTGAGCTCCAAGAGAGCATGGAAGATTCTGCGAGCGAGGCATCCCTGTCCGGGATCCAGGAGAGCATGGGAGATTCTGCAAGCGAGGCATCCCTGTTTAAGCTCCAGGAGAGCATGGAAGATTCTGCTAGCGAGGCATGCCTGCCCGGGCTCCAGGAGAGCTTGGTAGATTCTGCGAGCGAGGCATCCCTGTTTAAGCTCCAGGAGAGCATGGAAGATTCTGCGAGCGAGGCGTCCATGCCCGGGTTCCAGGAGACCAGTGGAGATTGTGCGGGCGAGGCATCCCTGCCCGGGCTCCAGGAGAACATTGGAGATTCTGCAAGTGAGGCATCCCTGTTTAAGCTCCAGGAGAGCATGGTAGATTCTGCGAGCAATGCAGCCTGGCCAAGGCTCCAGGAGAGCATGGGAGATTGTGCGAGTGAGGCTTCCCTGCCAGGGTTCCAGGAGAGCATGGGAGATTGTGCGAGCGAGGCATCACTGTTTGAGCTCCAGGAGAGCATGGCAGATTCTGCGAGTGAGGCATCCCTGCCCGGGCTCCAGGAGAGCATGGGAGATTGTGCGAGTGAGGCTTCCCTGCCCAGGTTCCAGGAGAGCATGGGAGATTGTGCGAGCGAGGCATCCCTGTTTGAGCTCCAGGAGAGCATGGCAGATTCTGCGAGTGAGGCATCCCTGCCCGGGCTCCAGGAGGGCATGGGAGATTCTGTGAGCGAGGCATCCCTGTTTAAGCTCCAGGAGAGCATGGTAGATCCTGCGAGTGAGGCGTCCCTGCCAAGGCTCCAGGAGAGCATGGGAGATTCTGCAAGCGAGGCATCCCTGCCCAGGATCCAGGAGAGCATGGGAGATTGTGCGAGTGAGGCTTCCCTGCCCAGGTTCCAGGAGAGCATGGGAGATTGTGCGAGCGAGGCATCCCTGTTTGAGCTCCAGGAGAGCATGGCAGATTCTGCGAGTGAGGCATCCCTGCCCGGGCTCCAGGAGGGCATGGGAGATTCTGCAAGCGAGGCATCCCTGTTTGGGCTCCAGGAGAGCAAGGGAGATTCTGCGAGTGAGGCATCCCTGTTTAAGCTCCAAGAGAGCATGGAAGATTCTGTGAGCGAGGATTCATGTTTAAGCTCCAGGAGAGCATGGAACATTCTGTGAGCGTGGCGTGCCTGCCTGGGATCCAGGAGAGCCTGGGAGATTGTGCGAGTGAGGCATCCCTGTTTAAATTCCAAGAGAGCATGGAAGATTCTGTGAGCGAGGATTCATGTTTAAGCTCCAGGAGAGCATGGAAGATTGTGCAAGTGAGGCATCCCTGCCTTGGCTCCAGGAGAGCATGGGAGATTGTGCGAGTGAGGCTTCCCTGCCCGGGTTCCAGGAGAGCATGGGAGATTGTGCGAGCGAGGCATCCCTGTCTGGGCTCCAGGAGAGCATGGGAGATTCTGCAAGCGAGGCATCCCTGTTTAAGCTCCAGGAGAGTATGGAAGATTCTGCAAGCGAGGCATCCCTGCCCGGGCTCCAGGAGAGCATGGGAGATTCTGCGAGCAAGGCATCCCTGTTTAAGCTCCAAGAGAGCATGGAAGATTCTGCGAGCGAGGCATCCATGTTTAAGCTCCAGGAGAGCAATGAAGATTCTGCGAGCGAGGCATCCCTGTTTGAGCTCCAGGAGAGCATGGAAGATAATGCGAGCGAGGCATCCCTGCCCGGGATCCAGGAGACCATGGGAGATTCTGCAATCGAGGCATCCCTGCCTTGGCTCCTGGAGAGCATGGGAGATTGTGCGAGTGAGGCATCCCTGTTTAAGCTCCAGGAGAGCATGGGAGATTGTGCGAGCAAGGCGTCCCTGCCCGGGATCCAGGAGAGCATCTGAGGTTCTGTGAGTGAGGCATCCCTGTTTGAGCTCCAAGAGAGCATGGAAGATTCTGCGAGCGAGGCGCCCCTGTTTGAGCTCCAGGAGAGCATGGAAGATAATGCGAGTGAGGCATCCCTGCCCGGGATCCAGGAGAGCATGGGAGATTCTGCAAGTGAGGCATCCCTGTTTAAGCTCCAGGAGAGCATGGTAGATTCTGCGAGCAATGCAGCCTGGCCAAGGCTCTAGTAGAGCATGGAAGATTGTGCAAGTGAGGCATCCCTGCCTTGGCTCCTGGAGAGCAAATGGAGATTGTGCGAGTGAGGCTTCCCTGCCCGGGTTCCAGGAGAGCATGGGAGATTGAGCGAGCGAGGCATCCCTGTTTGAGCTCCAGGAGAGCATGGAAGATAATGCGAGTGAGGCTTCCCTGTTTAAGCTCCAAGAGAGCATGGAAGATTCTGCGAGCGAGGCATCCCTGCCTGGGCTCCAGGAGAGCATGGGAGATTCTGCGAGCGAGGCATCCCTGTTTAAGCTCCAAGAGAGCATGGAAGATTCTGTGAGTGAGGCATCCCTGCCTGGGCTCAAGGAGAGCATGGAAGATAGTGCAAGTGAGGCATCCCTGCCTTGGCTCCAGGAGAGCATGGGAGATTGTGCGAGTGAGGCTTCCCTGCCCGGGTTCCAGGAGAGCATGGGAGATTGTGCGAGCGAGGCATCCCTGCCTGGGCTCCAGGAGAGCATGGGAGATTGTGCGAGTGAGGCTTCCCTGCCCGGGTTCCAGGAGAGCATGGGAGATTGTGCGAGCGAGGCATCCCTGTTTGAGCTCCAGGAGAGCATGGCAGATTCTGCGAGTGAGGCATCCCTGCCCGGGCTCCAGGAGGGCATGGGAGATTCTGCGAGCGAGGCATGCATGTTTAAACTCCAGGAGAGCAATGAAGATTCTGCGAGCGAGGCATCCCTGTTTGAGCTCCAGGAGAGCATAGAAGATAATGCGAGCGAGGCTTCCCTGCCTGGGATCCAGGAGACCATGGGAGATTGTGCGAACGAAGCATCCCTGCCCGGGCTCCAGGAGAACATGGGAGATTCTGCAAATGAGGCGTCCCTGCCCAGGATCCAGGAGACCATGGGAGATTGTGCGAGCGAGGCATCCCTGTTTAAGCTCCAGGAGAGCATGGTAGATTCTGCGAGCAATGCAGCCTGGCCAAGGCTCCAGGAGAGCAAGGAATATTGTGCAAGTGAGGCATCCCTGCCTTGGCTCCAGGAGAGCATGGAAGATTGTGCGAGTGAGGCTTCCCTGCCCAGGTTCCAGGAGAGCATGGGAGATTGTGCGAGCAAGGCATCCCTGCCCGGGCTCCAGGAGAACATGGGAGATTCTGCAAATGAGGCATCCCTGCCCGGGCTCCAGGAGAGCATGGGAGATTCGGCAAGCGAGGCATCCCTGTTTAAGCTCCAGGAGAGCATGGAAGATTCTGCGAGTGAGGCATCCATGTTTGAGCTCCAGGAGAGCATGGAAGATTCTGAGAGCGAGGCGTCCCTGCCCGGGATCCAGGAGACCATGGGAGATTGTGCGAGCGAGGCATCCCTGCCCGGGCTCCAGGAGAACATGGGAGATTCTGCAAGTGAGGCATCCCTGTTTAAGCTCCAGGAGAGCATGGTAGATTCTGCGAGCAATGCAGCCTGGCCAAGGCTCCAGGAGAGCATGGAAGATTGTGCAAGTGAGGCATCCCTGCATTGGCTCCAGGAGAGCATGGGAGATTCAGCGAGCGAGGCGTCCCTGTTTGAGCTCCAGGAGAGCATGGAAGATTCTGCGAGTGAGGCATCCATGTTTGAGCTCCAGGAGAGCATGGAAGATTCTGCGAGCAATGCAGCCTGGCCAAGGCTCTAGTAGAGCATGGAAGATTGTGCAAGTGAGGCATCCCTGCCTTGGCTCCTGGAGAGCAAATGGAGATTCTGCGAGCGAGGCGTCCCTGCCCGGGATCCAGGAGACCATGGGAGATTGTGCGAGCG
The DNA here is from genome assembly GCA_031769625.1 of Taudactylus pleione. Lineage (NCBI taxonomy): Eukaryota > Metazoa > Chordata > Amphibia > Anura > Myobatrachidae > Taudactylus > Taudactylus pleione. The sequence continues at coordinate 3,582,366 of JAUIMM010000586.1, forward strand.
AGGCTTCCCTGCCCGGGCTCCAGGAGAACATGGGAGATTCTGCAAGTGAGGCATCCCTGTTTAAGCTCCAAGAGAGCATGGAAGATTCTGCGAGTGAGGCATCCATGTTTAAGCTCCAGGAGAGCAATGAAGATTCTACGAGCGAGGCATCCCTGTTTAAGCTCCAGGACAGCATGGAAGATTCTGCAATCGAGGCATCCCTGCCCGGGTTCCAGGAGAGCATGGGAGATTGTGCGAGCGAGGCATCACTGTTTGAGCTCCAGGAGAGCATGGCAGATTCTGTGAGTGAGGCATCCCTGCCCGGGCTCCAGGAGAGCATGGGAGATTGTGCGAGTGAGGCTTCCCTGCCCGGGTTCCAGGAGAGCATGGGAGATTGTGCGAGCGAGGCATCTCTGCCCGGGCTCCAGGAGATCATGGGAGATTCTGCGAGTGAGGCATCCCTGTTTGAGCTCCAGGAGAGCATGGAAGATAATGCGAGCGAGGCATCCCTGCCCGGGATCCAGGAGACCATAGGAGATTCTGCAATCGAGGCATCCCTGCCCGGGCTCCAGGAGAGCATGGGAGATTCTGCAAGCGAGGCATCCCTGTTTAAGCTCCAAGAGAGCATGGAAGATTCTGCGAGCGAGTCATCCATGCCAGGGCTCCAGGAGAGCATGGGAGATTCTGCGAGCGAGGCATCCCTGTTTAAGCTCCAAGAGAGCATGGAAGATTCTGCGAGCGATGCATCCATGTTTAAGCTCCAGGAGAGCAATGAAGATTCTGCGAGCGAGGCATCCCTGTTTGAGCTCCAGGAGAGCATGGAAGATAATGCGAGCGAGGCATCCCTGCCCAGGATCCAGGAGACCATGGGAGATTCTGCAATCGAGGCATCCCTGCCCGGGCTCCAGGAGAGCATGGGAGATTCTGCAAGCGAGGCATCCCTGTTTAAGCTCCAGGACAGCATGGAAGATTCTGTGAGCAATGCAGCCTGGCCAAGGCTCCAGGAGGGCATGGGAGATTCTGCAAGCGAGGCATCCCTGTTTAAGCTCCAGGAGAGCATGGTAGATCCTGTGAGCAATGCAGCCTGACCAAGGCTCCATGAGATCATGGATGATTGATTGTGCAAGTGAGGCTTCCCTGCCCGGGTTCCAGGAGAGCATGGGAGATTGTGCGAGCGAGGCATCACTGTTTGAGCTCCAGGAGAGCATGGCAGATTCTGCGAGTGAGGCATCCCTGCCCGGGCTCCAGGAGAGCATGGGAGATTGTGCGAGTGAGGCTTCCCTGCCCGGGTTCCAGGAGAGCATGGCAGATTCTGCGAGTGAGGCATCCCTGCCCTGGCTCCAGGAGGGCATGGGAGATTCTGTGAGCGAGGCATCCCTGTTTAAGCTCCAGGAGAGCATGGAAGATTCTGCGAGCGAGGCATCCCTGCCCGGGATCCAGGAGACCATGGGAGATTGTGCAAGTGAGGCTTCCCTGCCCGGGCTCCAGTAGAACATGGGAGATTCTGCGAGCGAGGCATCCATGTTTAAGCTCCTGCAGAGTATGGAAGATTCTGCGAGCGAGGCATCCCTGTTTGAGCTCCAAGAGAGCATGGAAGATTCTGCGAGCGAGGCATCCATGTTTAAGCTCCTGGAGAGCAATGTAGATTCTGCGAGCGAGGCATCCCTGTTTGAGCTCCAGGAGAGCATGGAAGATAATGCAAGCGAGGCATCCCTGCCCGGGCTCCAGGAGAACATGGGAGATTCTGCAAGCGAGGCATCCCTGCCCGGGATCCAGGTGAGCATGGAAGATTCTGCAAGTGAGGCATCCCTGCCCGGGCTCCAGGAGAGCATGGGAGATTCTGCGAGCGAGGCATCCATGTTTAAGCTCCTGGAGAGCATGGAAGATTCTGCGAGCGAGGCATCCCTGTTTGAGCTCCAGGAGAGCATGGAAGATTCTGCGAGCGAGGCGTCCCTGCCCGGGATCCAGGAGACCATGGGAGATTGTGCGAGCGAGGCATCCCTGCCCGGGCTCCAGGAGAACATGGGAGATTCTGCAAGTGAGGCATCCCTGTTTAAGCTATAGGAGAGCATGGTAGATTCTGCGAGCAATGCAGCCTGGCCAAGGCTCTAGTAGAGCATGGAAGATTGTGCAAGTGAGGCATTCCTACCTTGGCTCCAGGAGAGCATGGGAGATTGTGTGAGTGAGGCATCCCTGTCTGGGCTCCAGGAGAGCATGGGAGATTCTGCAAGCGAGGCATCCCTGTTTAAGCTCCAGGAGAGCATGGACGATTCTGCGAGCGAGGCATCCCTGCCCGGGCTCCAGGAGAGCATGGGAGATTCTGCGAGCGAGGCATCCCTGTTTAAGCTCCAAGAGAGCATGGAAGATTCTGCGAGCAATGCAGCCTGGCCAAGGCTCCAGGAGATCATGGAAGATTGTGCAAGTGAGGTATCCCTGCCTTGGCTCCAGGAGAGCATGGGAGATTGTGCGAGTGAGGCTTCCCTGCCCGGGTAACAGGAGAGCATGGGAGATTGTGCGAGTGAGGCTTCCCTGCCCGGGTAACAGGAGACCATGGGACATTCTGCAATCGAGGCATCCCTGCCCGGGCTCCAGGAGAGCATGGGAGATTCTGCAAGTGAGGCATCCCTGTTTAAGCACCAGGAGAGCATGGAAGATTCTGCGAGCGAGGCATCCCTGCCCGGGATCCAGGAGACCATGGGAGATTCTGCGAGCGAGGCATCCCTGCACGGGATCCAGGAGAGCATGGGAGATTCTGCGAGCGAGGCATCCCTGTTTAATCTCCAGGAGAGCATGTGAGATTGTGCGAGCGAGGCATCCCTGCCCGGGCTCCAGGAGAACATGGGATATTCTGCAAGTGAGGCATCCCTGTTTAAGCTCCAGGAGAGCATGGTAGATTCTGCGAGCAATGCAGCCTGGCCAAGGCTCCAGGAGAGCATGGAAGATTGTGCAAGTGAGGCATCCCTGCCTTGGCTCCAGGAGAGCATGGGAGATTGTGCGAGTGAGGCTTCCCTGCCCAGGTTCCAGGAGAGCATGGGAGATTGTGCGAGCGAGGCATCCCTGTCTGGGCTCCAGGAGAGCATGGGAGATTCTGCAAGCGAGGCATCCCTGTTTAAGCTCCAGGAGAGCATGGGAGATTGTGCGAGCGAGGCATCCCGAGCATGGGAGATTGTGCAAGCGAGGCATCCCTGTTTAAGCTCCAAGAGAGCATGGAAGATTCTGCGAGCGAGGCATCCCTGCCCGGGCTCCAGGAGAACATGGGAGATTCTGCAAGTGAGGCATCCCTGTTTAAGCTCCAGGAGAGCATGGTAGATTCTGCGAGCAATGCAGCCTGGCCTTGGCTCCAGGAGAGCATGGGAGATTGTGCGAGCGAGGCATCACTGTTTGAGCTCCAGGAGAGCATGGCAGATTCTGCGAGTGAGGCATCCCTGCCCGGGCTCCAGGAGAGCATGGGAGATTGTGCGAGTGAGGCTTCCCTGCCTGGGTTCCAGGAGAGCATGGGAGATTGTGCGAGCGAGGCATCCCTGTTTGAGCTCCAGGAGAGCATGGCAGATTCTGCGAGTGAGGCATCCCTGCCCTGGCTCCAGGAGGGCATGGGAGATTCTGTGAGCGAGGCATCCCTGTTTAAGCTCCAGGAGAGCATGGTAGATCCTGTGAGCAATGCAGCCTGACCAAGGCTCCAGGAGATCATGGATGATTGTGCAAGTGAGGCTTCCCTGCCCGGGTTCCAGGAGAGCATGGGAGATTGTGCGAGCGAGGCATCACTGTTTGAGCTCCAGGAGAGCATGGCAGATTCTGCGAGTGAGGCATCCCTGCCCGGGCTCCAGGAGAGCATGTGAGATTGTGCGAGTGAGGCTTCCCTGCCCGGGTTCCAGGAGAGCATGGGAGATTGTGCGAGTGAGGCATCCCTGTTTGAGCTCCAGGAGAGCATGGCAGATTCTGCGAGTGAGGCATCCCTGCCCTGGCTCCAGGAGGGCATGGGAGATTCTGTGAGCGAGGCATCCCTGTTTAAGCTCCAGGAGAGCATGGTAGATCCTGCGAGCAATGCAGCCTGACCAAGGCTCCAGGAGATCATGGATTTTGTGCAAGTAAGGCGTCCCTGCCCGGGCTCCAGGAGAGCATGGGAGATTCTGCAAGCGAGGCATCCCTGTTTAAGCTCCAGGAGAGCATGGAAGATTCTGCGAGCGAGGCATCCCTGCCCGGGATCCAGGAGACCATGGGAGATTGTGCGAGTGAGGCTTCCCTGCCCGGGCTCCAGTAGAACATGGGAGATTCTGTGAGCGAGGCATCCCTGTTTGAGCTCCAAGAGAGCATGGAAGATTCTGCGAGCGAGGCATCCATGTTTAAGCTCCTGGAGAGCAATGTAGATTCTGCGAGCGAGGCATCCCTGTTTGAGCTCCAGGAGAGCATGGAAGATAATGCAAGCGAGGCATCCCTGCCCGGGCTCCAGGAGAACATGGGAGATTCTGCAAGCGAGGCATCCCTGCCCGGGATCCAGGTGAGCATGGAAGATTCTGCAAGTGAGGCATCCCTGCCCGGGCTCCAGGAGAGCATGGGAGATTCTGCGAGCGAGGCATCCATGTTTAAGCTCCTGGAGAGCATGGAAGATTCTGCGAGCGAGGCATCCCTGTTTGAGCTCCAGGAGAGCATGGAAGATTCTGCGAGCGAGGCGTCCCTGCCCGGGATCCAGGAGACCATGGGAGATTGTGCGAGCGAGGCATCCCTGCCCGGGCTCCAGGAGAACATGGGAGATTCTGCAAGTGAGGCATCCCTGTTTAAGCTATAGGAGAGCATGGTAGATTCTGCGAGCAATGCAGCCTGGCCAAGGCTCTAGTAGAGCATGGAAGATTGTGCAAGTGAGGCATTCCTACCTTGGCTCCAGGAGAGCATGGGAGATTGTGTGAGTGAGGCATCCCTGTCTGGGCTCCAGGAGAGCATGGGAGATTCTGCAAGCGAGGCATCCCTGTTTAAGCTCCGGGAGAGCATGGACGATTCTGCGAGCGAGGCATCCCTGCCCGGGCTCCAGGAGAGCATGGGAGATTCTGCGAGCGAGGCATCCCTGTTTAAGCTCCAAGAGAGCATGGAAGATTCTGCGAGCAATGCAGCCTGGCCAAGGCTCCAGGAGATCATGGAAGATTGTGCAAGTGAGGTATCCCTGCCTTGGCTCCAGGAGAGCATGGGAGATTGTGCGAGTGAGGCTTCCCTGCCCGGGTAACAGGAGAGCATGGGAGATTGTGCGAGTGAGGCTTCCCTGCCCGGGTAACAGGAGACCATGGGACATTCTGCAATTGAGGCATCCCTGCCCGGGCTCCAGGAGAGCATGGGAGATTCTGCAAGTGAGGCATCCCTGTTTAAGCACCAGGAGAGCATGGAAGATTCTGCGAGCGAGGCATCCCTGCCCGGGATCCAGGAGACCATGGGAGATTCTGCGAGCGAGGCATCCCTGCACGGGATCCAGGAGAGCATGGGAGATTCTGCGAGCGAGGCATCCCTGTTTAATCTCCAGGAGAGCATGTGAGATTGTGCGAGCGAGGCATCCCTGCCCGGGCTCCAGGAGAACATGGGAGATTCTGCAAGAGAGGCATCCCTGTTTAAGCTCCAGGAGAGCATGGTAGATTCTGCGAGCAATGCAGCCTGGCCAAGGCTCCAGGAGAGCATGGAAGATTGTGCAAGTGAGGCATCCCTGCCTTGGCTCCAGGAGAGCATGGGAGATTGTGCGAGTGAGGCTTCCCTGCCCAGGTTCCAGGAGAGCATGGGAGATTGTGCGAGCGAGGCATCCCTGTCTGGGCTCCAGGAGAGCATGGGAGATTCTGCAAGCGAGGCATCCCTGTTTAAGCTCCAGGAGAGCATGGGAGATTGTGCGAGCGAGGCATCCCGAGCATGGGAGATTGTGCAAGCGAGGCATCCCTGTTTAAGCTCCAAGAGAGCATGGAAGATTCTGCGAGCGAGGCATCCCTGCCCGGGCTCCAGGAGAACATGGGAGATTCTGCAAGTGAGGCATCCCTGTTTAAGCTCCAGGAGAGCATGGTAGATTCTGCGAGCAATGCAGCCTGGCCTTGGCTCCAGGAGAGCATGGGAGATTGTGCGAGCGAGGCATCACTGTTTGAGCTCCAGGAGAGCATGGCAGATTCTGCGAGTGAGGCATCCCTGCCCGGGCTCCAGGAGAGCATGGGAGATTGTGCGAGTGAGGCTTCCCTGCCTGGGTTCCAGGAGAGCATGGGAGATTGTGCGAGCGAGGCATCCCTGTTTGAGCTCCAGGAGAGCATGGCAGATTCTGCGAGTGAGGCATCCCTGCCCTGGCTCCAGGAGGGCATGGGAGATTCTGTGAGCGAGGCATCCCTGTTTAAGCTCCAGGAGAGCATGGTAGATCCTGTGAGCAATGCAGCCTGACCAAGGCTCCAGGAGATCATGGATGATTGTGCAAGTGAGGCTTCCCTGCCCGGGTTCCAGGAGAGCATGGGAGATTGTGCGAGCGAGGCATCACTGTTTGAGCTCCAGGAGAGCATGGCAGATTCTGCGAGTGAGGCATCCCTGCCCGGGCTCCAGGAGAGCATGTGAGATTGTGCGAGTGAGGCTTCCCTGCCCGGGTTCCAGGAGAGCATGGGAGATTGTGCGAGTGAGGCATCCCTGTTTGAGCTCCAGGAGAGCATGGCAGATTCTGCGAGTGAGGCATCCCTGCCCTGGCTCCAGGAGGGCATGGGAGATTCTGTGAGCGAGGCATCCCTGTTTAAGCTCCAGGAGAGCATGGTAGATCCTGCGAGCAATGCAGCCTGACCAAGGCTCCAGGAGATCATGGATTTTGTGCAAGTAAGGCGTCCCTGCCCGGGCTCCAGGAGAGCATGGGAGATTCTGCAAGCGAGGCATCCCTGTTTAAGCTCCAGGAGAGCATGGAAGATTCTGCGAGCGAGGCATCCCTGCCCGGGATCCAGGAGACCATGGGAGATTGTGCGAGTGAGGCTTCCCTGCCCGGGCTCCAGTAGAACATGGGAGATTCTGTGAGCGAGGCATCCCTGTTTGAGCTCCAAGAGAGCATGGAAGATTCTGCGAGCGAGGCATCCATGTTTAAGCTCCTGGAGAGCAATGTAGATTCTGAGAGCGAGGCATCCCTGTTTGAGCTCCAGGAGAGCATGGAAGATAATGCGAGCGAGGCATCCCTGCCCGGGATCCAGGAGACCATGGGAGATTGTGCGAGCGAGGCATCCCTGCCCGGGCTCCAGGAGAACATGGGAGATTCTGCAAGCGAGGCATCCCTGCCCGGGATCCAGGAGAGCATGGAAGATTCTGCAAGTGAGGCATCCCTGCCCGGGCTCAAGGAGAGCATGGGAGATCCTGCGAGAGAGGCATCCATGTTTAAGCTCTTGGAGAGCATGGAAGATTCTGCGAGCGAGGCATCCCTGTTTGAGCTCCAGGAGAGCATGGAAGATTCTGCGGGCGAGGCGTCCCTGCCCGGGATCCAGGAGACCATGGAAGATTCTGCGAGCGAGGCATCCCTGTTTAAGCTCCAAGAGAGCATGGAAGATTCTGCGAGCAATGCAGCCTGGCCAAGGCTCCAGGAGAGCATGGAAGATTGTGCAAGTGAGGTATCCCTGCCTTGGCTCCAGGAGAGCATGGGAGATTGTGCGAGTGAGGCTTCCCTGCCCGGGTAACAGGAGAGCATGGGAGATTGTGCGAGCGAGGCATCCCTGTCTGGGCTCCAGGAGAGCATGGGAGATTCTGCAAGCGAGGCATCCCTGTTTAAGCTCCAGGAGAGCATGGAAGATTCTGTGAGTGAGGCATCCATGTTTAAGCTCCAGGAGAGCAATGAAGATTCTGCGAGCGAGGTGTCCCTGTTTGAGCTCCAGGAGAGCATGGAAGAATCTGCGAGCGAGGCATCCCTGCCCGGGATCCAGGAGACCATGGGAGATTGTGCGAGTGAGGCATCCCTGCCCGGGCTCCAGGAGAGCATGGGAGATTCTGCAAGCAAGGCATCCCTGCCCGGGCTCCAAGAGAGCATGGAAGATTCTGCGAGTGAGGCATCCCTGCACGGGATCCTGGAGAGCATGTGAGATTGTGCGAGCAAGGCTTCCCTGCCCGGGCTCTAGTAGAACATGGGAGATTCTGCGAGCATTGCAGCCTGGCCAAGGCTCCAGGAGAGCATGGGAGATTCTGCGAGCGAGGCATCCCTGTTTAAGCTCCAGGAGAGCATGGAAGATTCTGTGAGCGAGGATCCATGTTTAAGCTCCAGGAGAGCTTGGAAGATTCTGCGAGTGAGGCATCCCTGTTTAAGCTCCAGGAGAGCATGGAAGATTCTGCGAGCGAGGCTTCCCTGCCCGGGCTCCAGGAGAGCATGGGAGATTGTGTGAGCAAGGTGTCCCTGTTTGAGCTCCAGGAGAGCATGGCAGATTCTGCGAGCTATGCAGCCTTGCCAAGGCCCCAGGAGAGCATGGAAAAAATTCAGCGAGCGAGGCCTCCCTGCCCGGAATCAAGGAGAGCATGGGAGATTCTGCGAGCAAGGCATCCCTGTTTAAGCTCCAGGAGAGCATGTGAGATTGTGCGAGCGAGGCATCCCTGCCCGGGCTCCAGGAGATTATTGGAGATTCTGCGAGCAACACAGCCTGGCCAGGGCTCCAGGAGTGTATGTGAGATTCTGCTAGCGAGGTATTCTGGCCAGACAGGGGAACTGCAACCTCTGGAAGTCCCAATGAGGTTTTGAAAATGGGCCCAATGCCGGGACGCAGTTCCAGGAGGTCGGGTAAAATCCGCCGTTGCCCCCGCAAATAGTGGCGTGCAGCAGCAATGCCGTGACGTCTGGGGGAATTCCTCGGGCGGATTCACAAATGGCAAAGAGGTGAGAGAGAGCCAGGAAGAGATCTGTGTGGACTAGGTGTCCCAGCCAGGGCTCCAGGACAGGCATGCAAAATTCAGCGAGCAACACAGCCTGGCCAGGGCTCCAGGAGAGCATGGGAGATTGTGCGAGCGAGGCATCCCTGTCTGGGCTCCAGGAGAGCATGGGAGATTCTGCGAGCGAGGCATCCCTGTTTAAGCTCCAAGAGAGCATGGAAGATTCTGCGAGCGAGGCACAATCTTCCATGATCTCATGGAGCCTTGGTCAGGCTGCATTGCTCGCAGGATCTACCATGCTCTCCTGGAGCTTAAACAGGGATGCCTCGCTCGCAGAATCTCACATGCCCTCCTGGAGCCCGGGCTCCAGGACAGGCATGCAAGATTCAGCGAGCAACACAGTCTGGCCAGGGCTCCAGGAGAGCATGGGAGATTCTGCGAGCGAGTCATCCCGTTTAAGCTCCAGGAGAGGAGGGAGGCATCCCTGCCCGGGCTCCAGAAGAGCATGGGAGATTGTGCGAGCGAGGCGTCCCCGTTTGAGCTCCAGGAGACCATGACAGATTCTGCGAGTGAGGCATCCTTGCCCGGGCTCCAGGAGAGCATGGGAGATTGTGCGAGCGAGGCGTCCCTGCCCGGGCTCCAGGAGAGCATGGGAGATTCTTCAAGTGAAGCATCCCTGTTTAAGCTCCAGGAGAGCATGGAAGATTCTGCGAGCGAGGCATCTCTGCCCAGGCTCCTGGAGAGCATGGGAGATTGTGCGAGCGAGGCATCCCTGTTTGAGCTCCAAGAGAGCATGGAAGATTCTGCGGCGAGGCATCCCTGTTTAAGCTCCAGGAGAGCATGGGAGATTGTGCGAGCGAGGCATCCCTGTCTGGGCTCCAGGAGAGCATATGAGGTTCTGCGAGTGAGGCATCCCTGCCTGGGCTCCAGGAGAGCATGGGAGATTCTGCAAGCGAGGCATCCCTGTTTAAGCTCCAAGAGAGCATGGAAGATTCTGTGAGTGAGGCATCCATGTTTAAGCTCCTGGAGAGCATGGAAGATTCTGTGAGCGAGGAATCCCTGTTTGAGCTCCAGGAGAGCATGGAAGATTCTGAGAGCGAGGCGTCCCTGCCCGGGATCCAGGAGACCATGGGAGATTGTGCGAGCGAGGCATCCCTGCCCGGGCTCCAGGAGAACATGGGAGATTCTGCAAAAGAGGCATCCCTGCCCGGGCTCCAGAAGAGCATGGGAGATTCTGCAAGCGAGGCATCCCTGTTTAAGCTCCAGGAGAGCATAGAAGATTCTGCTATCGAGGCATCCCTGCCCGGGCTCCAGGAGAGCTTGGGAGATTCTGCGAGCGAGGCATCCCTGTTTAAGCTCCAGGAGAGCATGGAAGATTCTGCGAGCGAGGCATCCCTGTTTGTGCTCCAGGAGAGCATGGAAGATTCTGCGAGCGAGGCGTCCCTGCCCGGGATCCAGGAGACCATGGGAGATTGTGCGGGCGTAGCATCCCTGCCCGGGCTCCAGGAGAACATTGGAGATTCTGCAAGTGAGGCATCCCTGCCCGGGCTCCAGGAGAGCATGGGAGATTCTGCGAGCGAGGCATCCCTGTTTAAGCTCCTGGAGAGCATGGAAGATTCTGCGAGTGAGGCATCCCTGTTTGAGCTCCAGGAGAGCATGGAAGATTCTGCGAGCGAGGCGTCCCTGCCCAGAATCCAGGAGACCATGGGAGATTGTGCGAGCGAGGCATCCCTGCCCGGGCTCCAGGAGAACATGGGAGATTCTGCAAGTGAGGCATCCCTGTTTAAGCTCCAGGAGAGCATGGTAGATTCTGCGAGCAATGCAGCCTGGCCAAGGCTCCAGGAGAGCATGGAAGATTGTGCAAGTGAGGCATCCCTGCCTTGGCTCCAGGAGAGCATGGGAGATTGTGCGAGTGAGGCTTCCCTGCCCAGGTTCCAGGAGAGCATGGGAGATTGTGCGAGCGAGGCATCCCTGTCTGGGCTCCAGGAGAGCATGGGAGATTCTGCAAGCGAGGCATCCCTGTTTAAGCTCCAGGAGAGCATGGGAGATTGTGCGAGCGAGGCATCCCGAGCATGGGAGATTGTGCAAGCGAGGCATCCCTGTTTAAGCTCCAAGAGAGCATGGAAGATTCTGCGAGCGAGGCATCCCTGCCCGGGCTCCAGGAGAACATGGGAGATTCTGCAAGTGAGGCATCCCTGTTTAAGCTCCAGGAGAGCATGGTAGATTCTGCGAGCAATGCAGCCTGGCCTTGGCTCCAGGAGAGCATGGGAGATTGTGCGAGCGAGGCATCACTGTTTGAGCTCCAGGAGAGCATGGCAGATTCTGCGAGTGAGGCATCCCTGCCCGGGCTCCAGGAGAGCATGGGAGATTGTGCGAGTGAGGCTTCCCTGCCTGGGTTCCAGGAGAGCATGGGAGATTGTGCGAGCGAGGCATCCCTGTTTGAGCTCGAGGAGAGCATGGCAGATTCTGCGAGTGAGGCATCCCTGCCCTGGCTCCAGGAGGGCATGGGAGATTCTGTGAGCGAGGCATCCCTGTTTAAGCTCCAGGAGAGCATGGTAGATCCTGTGAGCAATGCAGCCTGACCAAGGCTCCAGGAGATCATGGATGATTGTGCAAGTGAGGCTTCCCTGCCCAGGTTCCAGGAGAGCATGGGAGATTGTGCGAGCGAGGCATCACTGTTTGAGCTCCAGGAGAGCATGGCAGATTCTGCGAGTGAGGCATCCCTGCCCGGGCTCCAGGAGAGCATGTGAGATTGTGCGAGTGAGGCTTCCCTGCCCGGGTTCCAGGAGAGCATGGGAGATTGTGCGAGTGAGGCATCCCTGTTTGAGCTCCAGGAGAGCATGGCAGATTCTGCGAGTGAGGCATCCCTGCCCTGGCTCCAGGAGGGCATGGGAGATTCTGTGAGCGAGGCATCCCTGTTTAAGCTCCAGGAGAGCATGGTAGATCCTGCGAGCAATGCAGCCTGACCAAGGCTCCAGGAGATCATGGATTTTGTGCAAGTAAGGCGTCCCTGCCCGGGCTCCAGGAGAGCATGGGAGATTCTGCAAGCGAGGCATCCCTGTTTAAGCTCCAGGAGAGCATGGAAGATTCTGCGAGCGAGGCATCCCTGCCCGGGATCCAGGAGACCATGGGAGATTGTGCGAGTGAGGCTTCCCTGCCCGGGCTCCAGTAGAACATGGGAGATTCTGTGAGCGAGGCATCCCTGTTTGAGCTCCAAGAGAGCATGGAAGATTCTGCGAGCGAGGCATCCATGTTTAAGCTCCTGGAGAGCAATGTAGATTCTGAGAGCGAGGCATCCCTGTTTGAGCTCCAGGAGAGCATGGAAGATAATGCGAGCGAGGCATCCCTGCCCGGGATCCAGGAGACCATGGGAGATTGTGCGAGCGAGGCATCCCTGCCCGGGCTCCAGGAGAACATGGGAGATTCTGCAAGCGAGGCATCCCTGCCCGGGATCCAGGAGAGCATGGAAGATTCTGCAAGTGAGGCATCCCTGCCCGGGCTCAAGGAGAGCATGGGAGATCCTGCGAGAGAGGCATCCATGTTTAAGCTCTTGGAGAGCATGGAAGATTCTGCGAGCGAGGCATCCCTGTTTGAGCTCCAGGAGAGCATGGAAGATTCTGCGGGCGAGGCGTCCCTGCCCGGGATCCAGGAGACCATGGAAGATTGTGCAAGTGAGGCATCCCTACCTTGGCTCCAGGAGAGCATGGGAGATTGTGCGAGTGAGGCTTCCCTGCCCGGGTTCCAGGAGAGCATGGGAGATTCTGCGAGCGAGGCATCCCTGTCTGGGCTCCAGGAGAGCATGGGAGATTCTGCAAGCGAGGCATCCCTGTTTAAGCTCCAGGAGAGCATGGAAGATTCTGCGAGCGAGGCATCCCTGTCTGGGCTCCAGGAGAGCATGGGAGATTCTGCAAGCGAGGCATCCCTGTTTAAGCTCCAGGAGAGCATGGAAGATTCTGTGAGTGAGGCATCCATGTTTAAGCTCCAGGAGAGCAATGAAGATTCTGCGAGCGAGGTGTCCCTGTTTGAGCTCCAGGAGAGCATGGAAGAATCTGCGAGCGAGGCATCCCTGCCCGGGATCCAGGAGACCATGGGAGATTGTGCGAGCGAGGCATCCCTGCCCGGGCTCCAGGAGAGCATGGGAGATTCTGCAAGCAAGGCATCCCTGCCCGGGCTCCAAGAGAGCATGGAAGATTCTGCGAGTGAGGCATCCCTGCACGGGATCCTGGAGAGCATGTGAGATTGTGCGAGCGAGGCTTCCCTGCCCGGGCTCTAGTAGAACATGGGAGATTCTGCGAGCATTGCAGCCTGGCCAAGGCTCCAGGAGAGCATGGGAGATTCTGCGAGCGAGGCATCCCTGTTTAAGCTCCAGGAGAGCATGGAAGATTCTGTGAGCGAGGATCCATGTTTAAGCTCCAGGAGAGCTTGGAAGATTCTGCGAGTGAGGCATCCCTGTTTAAGCTCCAGGAGAGCATGGAAGATTCTGCGAGCGAGGCTTCCCTGCCCGGGCTCCAGGAGAGCATGGGAGATTGTGTGAGCAAGGTGTCCCTGTTTGAGCTCCAGGAGAGCATGGCAGATTCTGCGAGCTATGCAGCCTTGCCAAGGCCCCAGGAGAGCATGGAAAAAATTCAGCGAGCGAGGCCTCCCTGCCCGGAATCAAGGAGAGCATGGGAGATTCTGCGAGCAAGGCATCCCTGTTTAAGCTCCAGGAGAGCATGTGAGATTGTGCGAGCGAGGCATCCCTGCCCGGGCTCCAGGAGATTATTGGAGATTCTGCGAGCAACACAGCCTGGCCAGGGCTCCAGGAGTGTATGTGAGATTCTGCTAGCGAGGTATTCTGGCCAGACAGGGGAACTGCAACCTCTGGAAGTCCCAATGAGGTTTTGAAAATGGGCCCAATGCCGGGACGCAGTTCCAGGAGGTCGGGTAAAATCCGCCGTTGCCCCCGCAAATAGTGGCGTGCAGCAGCAATGCCGTGACGTCTGGGGGAATTCCTCGGGCGGATTCACAAATGGCAAAGAGGTGAGAGAGAGCCAGGAAGAGATCTGTGTGGACTAGGTGTCCCAGCCAGGGCTCCAGGACAGGCATGCAAAATTCAGCGAGCAACACAGCCTGGCCAGGGCTCCAGGAGAGCATGGGAGATTCTGCGAGCGAGTCATCCCTGTTTAAGCTCCTGGAGAGGAGCGAGGCATCCCTGCCCGGGCTCCAGGAGAGCATGGGAGATTGTGCGAGCGAGGCGTCCCCGTTTGAGCTCCAGGAGAGCATGACAGATTCTGCGAGTGAGGCATCCTTGCCCGGGCTCAAGGAGAGCATGGGAGATTCTGCGAGCAATGCAGCCTGGCCAAGGCTCCAGGAGAGCATGGAAGATTGTGCAAGTGAGGCATCCTTGCCTTGGCTCCTGGAGAGCATGGGAGATTGTGCGAGTGAGGCTTCCCTGCCCGGGTTCCAGGAGAGCATGGGAGATTGTGCGAGCGAGGCATCCCTGCACGGGATCCAGGAGAGCATGGGAGATTCTGCGAGCGAGGCATCCCTGTTTAAGCTCCAGGAGAGCATGTGAGATTGTGTGAGCGAGGCATCCCTGCCCGGGCTCCAGGAGAACATGGGAGATTCTGCAAATGAGGCATCCCTGCCCGGGCTCCAGGAGAGCATGGGAGATTCTGCAAGTGAGGCATCCCTGTTTAAGCTCCAGGAGAGCATGGAAGATTCTGCTAGCGAGGCATCCCTGCCCGGGCTCCAGGAGAGCTTGGGAGATTCTGCGAGCGAGGCATCCCTGTTTAAGCTCCAGGAGAGCATGGAAGATTCTGCGAGCGAGGCATCCCTGTTTGTGCTCCAGGAGAGCATGGTAGATTCTGCGAGCAATGCAGCCTGGCCTTGGCTCCAGGAGAGCATGGGAGATTGTGCGAGCGAGGCATCACTGTTTGAGCTCCAGGAGAGCATGGCAGATTCTGCGAGTGAGGCATCCCTGCCCTGGCTCCAGGAGGGCATGGGAGATTCTGTGAGCGAGGCATCCCTGTTTAAGCTCCAGGAGAGCATGGTAGATCCTGTGAGCAATGCAGCCTGACCAAGGCTCCAGGAGATCATGGATGATTGTGCAAGTGAGGCTTCCCTGCCCGGGTTCCAGGAGAGCATGGGAGATTGTGCGAGCGAGGCATCACTGTTTGAGCTCCAGGAGAGCATGGCAGATTCTGCGAGTGAGGCATCCCTGCCCGGGCTCCAGGAGAGCATGTGAGATTGTGCGAGTGAGGCTTCCCTGCCCGGGTTCCAGGAGAGCATGGGAGATTGTGCGAGTGAGGCATCCCTGTTTGAGCTCCAGGAGAGCATGGCAGATTCTGCGAGTGAGGCATCCCTGCCCTGGCTCCAGGAGGGCATGGGAGATTCTGTGAGCGAGGCATCCCTGTTTAAGCTCCAGGAGAGCATGGTAGATCCTGCGAGCAATGCAGCCTGACCAAGGCTCCAGGAGATCATGGATGATTGTGCAAGTGAGGCGTCCCTGCCCGGGCTCCAGGAGAGCATGGGAGATTCTACAAGCGAGGCATCCCTGTTTAAGCTCCAGGAGAGCATGGAAGATTCTGCGAGCGAGGCATCCCTGCCCGGGATCCAGGAGACCATGGGAGATTCTGCGAGCGAGTCATCCCTGTTTAAGCTCCTGGAGAGGAGCGAGGCATCCCTGCCCGGGCTCCAGGAGAGCATGGGAGATTGTGCGAGCGAGGCGTCCCCGTTTGAGCTCCAGGAGAGCATGACAGATTCTGCGAGTGAGGCATCCTTGCCCGGGCTCAAGGAGAGCATGGGAGATTCTGCGAGCAATGCAGCCTGGCCAAGGCTCAAGGAGAGCATGGAAGATTGTGCAAGTGAGGCATCCTTGCCTTGGCTCCTGGAGAGCATGGGAGATTGTGCGAGTGAGGTTTCCCTGCCCGGGTTCCAGGAGAGCATGGGAGATTGTGCGAGTGAGGCATCCCTGTTTGAGCTCCAAGAGAGCATGGAAGATTCTGCGAGCGAGGCATCCATGTTTAAGCTCCTGGAGAGCAATGTAGATTCTGCGAGCGAGGCGCCCCTGTTTGAGCTCCAGGAGAGCATGGAAGATAATGCGAGTGAGGCATCCCTGCCCGGGCTCCAGGAGAACATTGGAGATTCTGCAAGCGAGGCATCCCTGCCCGGGATCCAGGAGAGCATGGGAGATTCTGCAAGCGAGGCATCCCTGTTTAAGCTCCAGGAGAGCATGGCAGATTCTGCGAGTGAGGCATCCCTGCCCGGGCTCCAGGAGAGCATGGGAGATTGTGCGAGTGAGGCTTCCCTGTTTGAGCTCCAGGAGAGCATGGCAGATTCTGCGAGTGAGGCATCCCTGCCCGGGCTCCAGGAGGGCATGGGAGATTCTGTGAGCGAGGCATCCCTGTTTAAGCTCCAGGAGAGCATGGTAGATCCTGCGAGCAATGCAGCCTGAGCAAGGCTCCAGGAGATCATGGACGATTGTGCAAGTGAGGCGTCCCTGCCCGGGCTCCAGGAGAGCATGGGAGATTCTGCAAGCGAGGCATCCCTGCCCGGGATATAGGAGACCATGGGAGATTGTGCGAGCGAGGCTTCCCTGCCCGAGCTCCATTAGAACATGGGAGATTCTGCGAGCATTGCAGCCTGGCCAAGGCTCCAGGAGGGCATGGGAGATTGTGCGAGCGAGGCATCCCTGCCCGGGCTCCAGGAGAGCATGGGAGATTCTGCAAGCGAGGCATCCCTGTTTGGGCTCCAGGAGAGCATGGGAGATTCTGCGAGCGAGGCATCCCTGTTTAAGCTCCAAGAGAGCATGGAAAATTCTGTGAGCGAGGATTCATGTTTAAGCTCCAGGAGAGCATGGAAGATTCTGTGAGCGTGGCATGCCTGCCTGGGATCCAGGAGAGCATGGGAGATTGTGCGAGTGAGGCATCCCTGTTTAAGCTCCAAGAGAGCATGGAAGATTCTGTGAGCGAGGATTCATGTTTAAGCTCCAGGAGAGCATGGAAGATTGTGCAAGTGAGGCATCCCTGCCTTGGCTCCAGGAGAGCATGGGAGATTCTGCAAGCGAGGCATCCCTGTTTAAGCTCCAGGAGAGCATGGAAGATTCTGCGAGCGAGGCATCCCTGCCCGGGCTCCAGGAGAGCATGGGAGATTCTGCGAGCGAGGCATCCCTGTTTAAGCTCCAAGAGAGCATGGAAGATTCTGCGAGCGAGGCATCCATGTTTAAGCTCCAGGAGAGCAATGAAGATTCTGCGAGCGAGGCATCCCTGTTTGAGCTCCAGGAGAGCATGGAAGATAATGCGAGCGAGGCATCCCTGCCCGAGATCCAGGAGACCATGGGAGATTCTGCAATCGAGGCATCCCTGCCCGGGCTCCAGGAGAGCATGGGAGATTCTGCAAGCGAGGCATCCCTGTTTAAGCTCCAGGACAGCATGGAAGATTCTGCAAATGAGGCATCCCTGCCCGGGCTCCAGGAGAGCATGGGAGATTCTGCGAGCGAGGCATCCCTGTTTAAGCTCCAAGAGAGCATGGAAGATTCTGCGAGCGAGGCATCCATGTTTAAGCTCCAGGAGAGCATGGAAGATTCTGCGAGCGAGGTGTCCCTGCCCGGGATCCAGGAGAGCATGGGAGATTGTGCGAGTGAGGCATCCCCGTTTGAGCTCCAGGAGAGCATGACAGATTCTGCGAGTGAGGCATCCTTGCCCGGGCTCAAGGAGAGCATGGGAGATTCTGCGAGCAATGCAGCCTGGCCAAGGCTCCAGGAGAGCATGGAAGATTGTGCAAGTGAGGCATCCTTGCCTTGGCTCCTGGAGAGCATGGGAGATTGTGCGAGTGAGGCTTCCCTGCCCGGGTTCCAGGAGAGCATGGGAGATTGTGCGAGCGAGGCATCCCTGACTGGGCTCCAGGAGAGCATGGGAGATTCTGCAAGCGAGGCATCCCTGTTTAAGCTCCAGGAGAGCATGGGAGATTGTGTGAGCGAGGCATCCCTGCCCAGGCTCCAGGAGAGCATGGGAGATTGTGCGAGCGAGGCATCCCTGTTTGAGCTCCAAGAGAGCATGGAAGATTCTGCGGCGAGGCATCCCTGTTTAAGCTCCAGGAGAGCATGGGAGATTGTGCGAGCGAGGCATCCCTGTCTGGGCTCCAGGAGAGCATATGAGGTTCTGCGAGTGAGGCATCCCTGCCTGGGCTCCAGGAGAGCATGGGAGATTCTGCGAGCGAGGCATCCCTGTTTAAGCTCCAAGAGAGCATGGAAGATTCTGTGAGTGAGGCATCCATGTTTAAGCTCCTGGAGAGCATGGAAGATTCTGTGAGCGAGGAATCCCTGTTTGAGCTCCAGGAGAGCATGGGAGATTGTGCGAGCGAGGCATCCCTGCCCGGGCTCCAGGAGAACATGGGAGATTCTGCAAAAGAGGCATCCCTGCCCGGGCTCCAGGAGAGCATGGGAGATTCTGCAAGCGAGGCATCCCTGTTTAAGCTCCAGGAGAGCATAGAAGATTCTGCTATCGAGGCATCCCTGCCCGGGCTCCAGGAGAGCATGGGAGATTCTGCAAGCGAGGCATCCCTGTTTAAGCTCCAGGACAGCATGGAAGATTCTGCAAGTGAGGCATCCCTGCCCGGGCTCCAGGAGAGCATGGGAGATTCTGCGAGCGAGGCATCCCTGTTTAAGCTCCAAGAGAGCATGGAAGATTCTGCGAGCGAGGCATCCATGTTTAAGCTCCAGGAGAGCATGGAAGATTCTGCGAGCGAGGTGTCCCTGCCCGGGATCCAGGAGACCATGGGAGATTCTGCAATCGAGGCATCCCTGCCCGGGCACCAGGAGAGCATGGGAGATTGTGCGAGTGAGGCATCCCCGTTTGAGCTCCAGGAGAGCATGACAGATTCTGCGAGTGAGGCATCCTTGCCCGGGCTCAAGGAGAGCATGGGAGATTCTGCGAGCAATGCAGCCTGGCCAAGGCTCAAGGAGAGCATGGAAGATTGTGCAAGTGAGGCATCCTTGCCTTGGCTCCTGGAGAGCATGGGAGATTGTGCGAGTGAGGTTTCCCTGCCCGGGTTCCAGGAGAGCATGGGAGATTGTGCGAGTGAGGCATCCCTGTTTGAGCTCCAAGAGAGCATGGAAGATTCTGCGAGCGAGGCATCCATGTTTAAGCTCCTGGAGAGCAATGTAGATTCTGCGAGCGAGGCGCCCCTGTTTGAGCTCCAGGAGAGCATGGAAGATAATGCGAGTGAGGCATCCCTGCCCGGGCTCCAGGAGAACATTGGAGATTCTGCAAGCGAGGCATCCCTGCCCGGGATCCAGGAGAGCATGGGAGATTCTGCAAGCGAGGCATCCCTGTTTAAGCTCCAGGAGAGCATGGCAGATTCTGCGAGTGAGGCATCCCTGCCCGGGCTCCAGGAGAGCATGGGAGATTGTGCGAGTGAGGCTTCCCTGTTTGAGCTCCAGGAGAGCATGGCAGATTCTGCGAGTGAGGCATCCCTGCCCGGGCTCCAGGAGGGCATGGGAGATTCTGTGAGCGAGGCATCCCTGTTTAAGCTCCAGGAGAGCATGGTAGATCCTGCGAGCAATGCAGCCTGAGCAAGGCTCCAGGAGATCATGGACGATTGTGCAAGTGAGGCGTCCCTGCCCGGGCTCCAGGAGAGCATGGGAGATTCTGCAAGCGAGGCATCCCTGCCCGGGATATAGGAGACCATGGGAGATTGTGCGAGCGAGGCTTCCCTGCCCGAGCTCCATTAGAACATGGGAGATTCTGCGAGCATTGCAGCCTGGCCAAGGCTCCAGGAGGGCATGGGAGATTGTGCGAGCGAGGCATCCCTGCCCGGGCTCCAGGAGAGCATGGGAGATTCTGCAAGCGAGGCATCCCTGTTTGGGCTCCAGGAGAGCATGGGAGATTCTGCGAGCGAGGCATCCCTGTTTAAGCTCCAAGAGAGCATGGAAAATTCTGTGAGCGAGGATTCATGTTTAAGCTCCAGGAGAGCATGGAAGATTCTGTGAGCGTGGCATGCCTGCCTGGGATCCAGGAGAGCATGGGAGATTGTGCGAGTGAGGCATCCCTGTTTAAGCTCCAAGAGAGCATGGAAGATTCTGTGAGCGAGGATTCATGTTTAAGCTCCAGGAGAGCATGGAAGATTGTGCAAGTGAGGCATCCCTGCCTTGGCTCCAGGAGAGCATGGGAGATTCTGCAAGCGAGGCATCCCTGTTTAAGCTCCAGGAGAGCATGGAAGATTCTGCGAGCGAGGCATCCCTGCCCGGGCTCCAGGAGAGCATGGGAGATTCTGCGAGCGAGGCATCCCTGTTTAAGCTCCAAGAGAGCATGGAAGATTCTGCGAGCGAGGCATCCATGTTTAAGCTCCTGGAGAGCAATGTAGATTCTGCGAGCGAGGCATCCCTGTTTGAGCTCCAGGAGAGCATGGAAGATAATGCAAGCGAGGCATCCCTGCCCGGGCTCCAGGAGAACATGGGAGATTCTGCAAGCGAGGCATCCCTGCCCGGGATCCAGGTGAGCATGGAAGATTCTGCAAGTGAGGCATCCCTGCCCGGGCTCCAGGAGAGCATGGGAGATTCTGCGAGCGAGGCATCCATGTTTAAGCTCCTGGAGAGCATGGAAGATTCTGCGAGCGAGGCATCCCTGTTTGAGCTCCAGGAGAGCATGGAAGATTCTGCGAGCGAGGCGTCCCTGCCCGGGATCCAGGAGACCATGGGAGATTGTGCGAGCGAGGCATCCCTGCCCGGGCTCCAGGAGAACATGGGAGATTCTGCAAGTGAGGCATCCCTGTTTAAGCTATAGGAGAGCATGGTAGATTCTGCGAGCAATGCAGCCTGGCCAAGGCTCTAGTAGAGCATGGAAGATTGTGCAAGTGAGGCATTCCTACCTTGGCTCCAGGAGAGCATGGGAGATTGTGTGAGTGAGGCATCCCTGTCTGGGCTCCAGGAGAGCATGGGAGATTCTGCAAGCGAGGCATCCCTGTTTAAGCTCCAGGAGAGCATGGACGATTCTGCGAGCGAGGCATCCCTGCCCGGGCTCCAGGAGAGCATGGGAGATTCTGCGAGCGAGGCATCCCTGTTTAAGCTCCAAGAGAGCATGGAAGATTCTGCGAGCAATGCAGCCTGGCCAAGGCTCCAGGAGATCATGGAAGATTGTGCAAGTGAGGTATCCCTGCCTTGGCTCCAGGAGAGCATGGGAGATTGTGCGAGTGAGGCTTCCCTGCCCGGGTAACAGGAGAGCATGGGAGATTGTGCGAGTGAGGCTTCCCTGCCCGGGTAACAGGAGACCATGGGACATTCTGCAATCGAGGCATCCCTGCCCGGGCTCCAGGAGAGCATGGGAGATTCTGCAAGTGAGGCATCCCTGTTTAAGCACCAGGAGAGCATGGAAGATTCTGCGAGCGAGGCATCCCTGCCCGGGATCCAGGAGACCATGGGAGATTCTGCGAGCGAGGCATCCCTGCACGGGATCCAGGAGAGCATGGGAGATTCTGCGAGCGAGGCATCCCTGTTTAATCTCCAGGAGAGCATGTGAGATTGTGCGAGCGAGGCATCCCTGCCCGGGCTCCAGGAGAACATGGGAGATTCTGCAAGAGAGGCATCCCTGTTTAAGCTCCAGGAGAGCATGGTAGATTCTGCGAGCAATGCAGCCTGGCCAAGGCTCCAGGAGAGCATGGAAGATTGTGCAAGTGAGGCATCCCTGCCTTGGCTCCAGGAGAGCATGGGAGATTGTGCGAGTGAGGCTTCCCTGCCCAGGTTCCAGGAGAGCATGGGAGATTGTGCGAGCGAGGCATCCCTGTCTGGGCTCCAGGATAGCATGGGAGATTCTGCAAGCGAGGCATCCCTGTTTAAGCTCCAGGAGAGCATGGGAGATTGTGCGAGCGAGGCATCCCGAGCATGGGAGATTGTGCAAGCGAGGCATCCCTGTTTAAGCTCCAAGAGAGCATGGAAGATTCTGCGAGCGAGGCATCCCTGCCCGGGCTCCAGGAGAACATGGGAGATTCTGCAAGTGAGGCATCCCTGTTTAAGCTCCAGGAGAGCATGGTAGATTCTGCGAGCAATGCAGCCTGGCCTTGGCTCCAGGAGAGCATGGGAGATTGTGCGAGCGAGGCATCACTGTTTGAGCTCCAGGAGAGCATGGCAGATTCTGCGAGTGAGGCATCCCTGCCCGGGCTCCAGGAGAGCATGGGAGATTGTGCGAGTGAGGCTTCCCTGCCTGGGTTCCAGGAGAGCATGGGAGATTGTGCGAGCGAGGCATCCCTGTTTGAGCTCCAGGAGAGCATGGCAGATTCTGCGAGTGAGGCATCCCTGCCCTGGCTCCAGGAGGGCATGGGAGATTCTGTGAGCGAGGCATCCCTGTTTAAGCTCCAGGAGAGCATGGTAGATCCTGTGAGCAATGCAGCCTGACCAAGGCTCCAGGAGATCATGGATGATTGTGCAAGTGAGGCTTCCCTGCCCGGGTTCCAGGAGAGCATGGGAGATTGTGCGAGCGAGGCATCACTGTTTGAGCTCCAGGAGAGCATGGCAGATTCTGCGAGTGAGGCATCCCTGCCCGGGCTCCAGGAGAGCATGTGAGATTGTGCGAGTGAGGCTTCCCTGCCCGGGTTCCAGGAGAGCATGGGAGATTGTGCGAGTGAGGCATCCCTGTTTGAGCTCCAGGAGAGCATGGCAGATTCTGCGAGTGAGGCATCCCTGCCCTGGCTCCAGGAGGGCATGGGAGATTCTGTGAGCGAGGCATCCCTGTTTAAGCTCCAGGAGAGCATGGTAGATCCTGCGAGCAATGCAGCCTGACCAAGGCTCCAGGAGATCATGGATTTTGTGCAAGTAAGGCGTCCCTGCCCGGGCTCCAGGAGAGCATGGGAGATTCTGCAAGCGAGGCATCCCTGTTTAAGCTCCAGGAGAGCATGGAAGATTCTGCGAGCGAGGCATCCCTGCCCGGGATCCAGGAGACCATGGGAGATTGTGCGAGTGAGGCTTCCCTGCCCGGGCTCCAGTAGAACATGGGAGATTCTGTGAGCGAGGCATCCCTGTTTGAGCTCCAAGAGAGCATGGAAGATTCTGCGAGCGAGGCATCCATGTTTAAGCTCCTGGAGAGCAATGTAGATTCTGAGAGCGAGGCATCCCTGTTTGAGCTCCAGGAGAGCATGGAAGATAATGCGAGCGAGGCATCCCTGCCCGGGATCCAGGAGACCATGGGAGATTGTGCGAGCGAGGCATCCCTGCCCGGGCTCCAGGAGAACATGGGAGATTCTGCAAGCGAGGCATCCCTGCCCGGGATCCAGGAGAGCATGGAAGATTCTGCAAGTGAGGCATCCCTGCCCGGGCTCAAGGAGAGCATGGGAGATCCTGCGAGAGAGGCATCCATGTTTAAGCTCTTGGAGAGCATGGAAGATTCTGCGAGCGAGGCATCCCTGTTTGAGCTCCAGGAGAGCATGGAAGATTCTGCGGGCGAGGCGTCCCTGCCCGGGATCCAGGAGACCATGGAAGATTCTGCGAGCGAGGCATCCCTGTTTAAGCTCCAAGAGAGCATGGAAGATTCTGCGAGCAATGCAGCCTGGCCAAGGCTCCAGGAGAGCATGGAAGATTGTGCAAGTGAGGTATCCCTGCCTTGGCTCCAGGAGAGCATGGGAGATTGTGCGAGTGAGGCTTCCCTGCCCGGGTAACAGGAGAGCATGGGAGATTGTGCGAGCGAGGCATCCCTGTCTGGGCTCCAGGAGAGCATGGGAGATTCTGCAAGCGAGGCATCCCTGTTTAAGCTCCAGGAGAGCATGGAAGATTCTGTGAGTGAGGCATCCATGTTTAAGCTCCAGGAGAGCAATGAAGATTCTGCGAGCGAGGTGTCCCTGTTTGAGCTCCAGGAGAGCATGGAAGAATCTGCGAGCGAGGCATCCCTGCCCGGGATCCAGGAGACCATGGGAGATTGTGCGAGTGAGGCATCCCTGCCCGGGCTCCAGGAGAGCATGGGAGATTCTGCAAGCAAGGCATCCCTGCCCGGGCTCCAAGAGAGCATGGAAGATTCTGCGAGTGAGGCATCCCTGCACGGGATCCTGGAGAGCATGTGAGATTGTGCGAGCAAGGCTTCCCTGCCCGGGCTCTAGTAGAACATGGGAGATTCTGCGAGCATTGCAGCCTGGCCAAGGCTCCAGGAGAGCATGGGAGATTCTGCGAGCGAGGCATCCCTGTTTAAGCTCCAGGAGAGCATGGAAGATTCTGTGAGCGAGGATCCATGTTTAAGCTCCAGGAGAGCTTGGAAGATTCTGCGAGTGAGGCATCCCTGTTTAAGCTCCAGGAGAGCATGGAAGATTCTGCGAGCGAGGCTTCCCTGCCCGGGCTCCAGGAGAGCATGGGAGATTGTGTGAGCAAGGTGTCCCTGTTTGAGCTCCAGGAGAGCATGGCAGATTCTGCGAGCTATGCAGCCTTGCCAAGGCCCCAGGAGAGCATGGAAAAAATTCAGCGAGCGAGGCCTCCCTGCCCGGAATCAAGGAGAGCATGGGAGATTCTGCGAGCAAGGCATCCCTGTTTAAGCTCCAGGAGAGCATGTGAGATTGTGCGAGCGAGGCATCCCTGCCCGGGCTCCAGGAGATTATTGGAGATTCTGCGAGCAACACAGCCTGGCCAGGGCTCCAGGAGTGTATGTGAGATTCTGCTAGCGAGGTATTCTGGCCAGACAGGGGAACTGCAACCTCTGGAAGTCCCAATGAGGTTTTGAAAATGGGCCCAATGCCGGGACGCAGTTCCAGGAGGTCGGGTAAAATCCGCCGTTGCCCCCGCAAATAGTGGCGTGCAGCAGCAATGCCGTGACGTCTGGGGGAATTCCTCGGGCGGATTCACAAATGGCAAAGAGGTGAGAGAGAGCCAGGAAGAGATCTGTGTGGACTAGGTGTCCCAGCCAGGGCTCCAGGACAGGCATGCAAAATTCAGCGAGCAACACAGCCTGGCCAGGGCTCCAGGAGAGCATGGGAGATTGTGCGAGCGAGGCATCCCTGTCTGGGCTCCAGGAGAGCATGGGAGATTCTGCGAGCGAGGCATCCCTGTTTAAGCTCCAAGAGAGCATGGAAGATTCTGCGAGCGAGGCACAATCTTCCATGATCTCATGGAGCCTTGGTCAGGCTGCATTGCTCGCAGGATCTACCATGCTCTCCTGGAGCTTAAACAGGGATGCCTCGCTCGCAGAATCTCACATGCCCTCCTGGAGCCCGGGCTCCAGGACAGGCATGCAAGATTCAGCGAGCAACACAGTCTGGCCAGGGCTCCAGGAGAGCATGGGAGATTCTGCGAGCGAGTCATCCCGTTTAAGCTCCAGGAGAGGAGGGAGGCATCCCTGCCCGGGCTCCAGAAGAGCATGGGAGATTGTGCGAGCGAGGCGTCCCCGTTTGAGCTCCAGGAGACCATGACAGATTCTGCGAGTGAGGCATCCTTGCCCGGGCTCCAGGAGAGCATGGGAGATTGTGCGAGCGAGGCGTCCCTGCCCGGGCTCCAGGAGAGCATGGGAGATTCTTCAAGTGAAGCATCCCTGTTTAAGCTCCAGGAGAGCATGGAAGATTCTGCGAGCGAGGCATCTCTGCCCAGGCTCCTGGAGAGCATGGGAGATTGTGCGAGCGAGGCATCCCTGTTTGAGCTCCAAGAGAGCATGGAAGATTCTGCGGCGAGGCATCCCTGTTTAAGCTCCAGGAGAGCATGGGAGATTGTGCGAGCGAGGCATCCCTGTCTGGGCTCCAGGAGAGCATATGAGGTTCTGCGAGTGAGGCATCCCTGCCTGGGCTCCAGGAGAGCATGGGAGATTCTGCAAGCGAGGCATCCCTGTTTAAGCTCCAAGAGAGCATGGAAGATTCTGTGAGTGAGGCATCCATGTTTAAGCTCCTGGAGAGCATGGAAGATTCTGTGAGCGAGGAATCCCTGTTTGAGCTCCAGGAGAGCATGGAAGATTCTGAGAGCGAGGCGTCCCTGCCCGGGATCCAGGAGACCATGGGAGATTGTGCGAGCGAGGCATCCCTGCCCGGGCTCCAGGAGAACATGGGAGATTCTGCAAAAGAGGCATCCCTGCCCGGGCTCCAGAAGAGCATGGGAGATTCTGCAAGCGAGGCATCCCTGTTTAAGCTCCAGGAGAGCATAGAAGATTCTGCTATCGAGGCATCCCTGCCCGGGCTCCAGGAGAGCTTGGGAGATTCTGCGAGCGAGGCATCCCTGTTTAAGCTCCAGGAGAGCATGGAAGATTCTGCGAGCGAGGCATCCCTGTTTGTGCTCCAGGAGAGCATGGAAGATTCTGCGAGCGAGGCGTCCCTGCCCGGGATCCAGGAGACCATGGGAGATTGTGCGGGCGTAGCATCCCTGCCCGGGCTCCAGGAGAACATTGGAGATTCTGCAAGTGAGGCATCCCTGCCCGGGCTCCAGGAGAGCATGGGAGATTCTGCGAGCGAGGCATCCCTGTTTAAGCTCCTGGAGAGCATGGAAGATTCTGCGAGTGAGGCATCCCTGTTTGAGCTCCAGGAGAGCATGGAAGATTCTGCGAGCGAGGCGTCCCTGCCCAGAATCCAGGAGACCATGGGAGATTGTGCGAGCGAGGCATCCCTGCCCGGGCTCCAGGAGAACATGGGAGATTCTGCAAGTGAGGCATCCCTGTTTAAGCTCCAGGAGAGCATGGTAGATTCTGCGAGCAATGCAGCCTGGCCAAGGCTCCAGGAGAGCATGGAAGATTGTGCAAGTGAGGCATCCCTGCCTTGGCTCCAGGAGAGCATGGGAGATTGTGCGAGTGAGGCTTCCCTGCCCAGGTTCCAGGAGAGCATGGGAGATTGTGCGAGCGAGGCATCCCTGTCTGGGCTCCAGGAGAGCATGGGAGATTCTGCAAGCGAGGCATCCCTGTTTAAGCTCCAGGAGAGCATGGGAGATTGTGCGAGCGAGGCATCCCGAGCATGGGAGATTGTGCAAGCGAGGCATCCCTGTTTAAGCTCCAAGAGAGCATGGAAGATTCTGCGAGCGAGGCATCCCTGCCCGGGCTCCAGGAGAACATGGGAGATTCTGCAAGTGAGGCATCCCTGTTTAAGCTCCAGGAGAGCATGGTAGATTCTGCGAGCAATGCAGCCTGGCCTTGGCTCCAGGAGAGCATGGGAGATTGTGCGAGCGAGGCATCACTGTTTGAGCTCCAGGAGAGCATGGCAGATTCTGCGAGTGAGGCATCCCTGCCCGGGCTCCAGGAGAGCATGGGAGATTGTGCGAGTGAGGCTTCCCTGCCTGGGTTCCAGGAGAGCATGGGAGATTGTGCGAGCGAGGCATCCCTGTTTGAGCTCGAGGAGAGCATGGCAGATTCTGCGAGTGAGGCATCCCTGCCCTGGCTCCAGGAGGGCATGGGAGATTCTGTGAGCGAGGCATCCCTGTTTAAGCTCCAGGAGAGCATGGTAGATCCTGTGAGCAATGCAGCCTGACCAAGGCTCCAGGAGATCATGGATGATTGTGCAAGTGAGGCTTCCCTGCCCAGGTTCCAGGAGAGCATGGGAGATTGTGCGAGCGAGGCATCACTGTTTGAGCTCCAGGAGAGCATGGCAGATTCTGCGAGTGAGGCATCCCTGCCCGGGCTCCAGGAGAGCATGTGAGATTGTGCGAGTGAGGCTTCCCTGCCCGGGTTCCAGGAGAGCATGGGAGATTGTGCGAGTGAGGCATCCCTGTTTGAGCTCCAGGAGAGCATGGCAGATTCTGCGAGTGAGGCATCCCTGCCCTGGCTCCAGGAGGGCATGGGAGATTCTGTGAGCGAGGCATCCCTGTTTAAGCTCCAGGAGAGCATGGTAGATCCTGCGAGCAATGCAGCCTGACCAAGGCTCCAGGAGATCATGGATTTTGTGCAAGTAAGGCGTCCCTGCCCGGGCTCCAGGAGAGCATGGGAGATTCTGCAAGCGAGGCATCCCTGTTTAAGCTCCAGGAGAGCATGGAAGATTCTGCGAGCGAGGCATCCCTGCCCGGGATCCAGGAGACCATGGGAGATTGTGCGAGTGAGGCTTCCCTGCCCGGGCTCCAGTAGAACATGGGAGATTCTGTGAGCGAGGCATCCCTGTTTGAGCTCCAAGAGAGCATGGAAGATTCTGCGAGCGAGGCATCCATGTTTAAGCTCCTGGAGAGCAATGTAGATTCTGAGAGCGAGGCATCCCTGTTTGAGCTCCAGGAGAGCATGGAAGATAATGCGAGCGAGGCATCCCTGCCCGGGATCCAGGAGACCATGGGAGATTGTGCGAGCGAGGCATCCCTGCCCGGGCTCCAGGAGAACATGGGAGATTCTGCAAGCGAGGCATCCCTGCCCGGGATCCAGGAGAGCATGGAAGATTCTGCAAGTGAGGCATCCCTGCCCGGGCTCAAGGAGAGCATGGGAGATCCTGCGAGAGAGGCATCCATGTTTAAGCTCTTGGAGAGCATGGAAGATTCTGCGAGCGAGGCATCCCTGTTTGAGCTCCAGGAGAGCATGGAAGATTCTGCGGGCGAGGCGTCCCTGCCCGGGATCCAGGAGACCATGGAAGATTGTGCAAGTGAGGCATCCCTACCTTGGCTCCAGGAGAGCATGGGAGATTGTGCGAGTGAGGCTTCCCTGCCCGGGTTCCAGGAGAGCATGGGAGATTCTGCGAGCGAGGCATCCCTGTCTGGGCTCCAGGAGAGCATGGGAGATTCTGCAAGCGAGGCATCCCTGTTTAAGCTCCAGGAGAGCATGGAAGATTCTGCGAGCGAGGCATCCCTGTCTGGGCTCCAGGAGAGCATGGGAGATTCTGCAAGCGAGGCATCCCTGTTTAAGCTCCAGGAGAGCATGGAAGATTCTGTGAGTGAGGCATCCATGTTTAAGCTCCAGGAGAGCAATGAAGATTCTGCGAGCGAGGTGTCCCTGTTTGAGCTCCAGGAGAGCATGGAAGAATCTGCGAGCGAGGCATCCCTGCCCGGGATCCAGGAGACCATGGGAGATTGTGCGAGCGAGGCATCCCTGCCCGGGCTCCAGGAGAGCATGGGAGATTCTGCAAGCAAGGCATCCCTGCCCGGGCTCCAAGAGAGCATGGAAGATTCTGCGAGTGAGGCATCCCTGCACGGGATCCTGGAGAGCATGTGAGATTGTGCGAGCGAGGCTTCCCTGCCCGGGCTCTAGTAGAACATGGGAGATTCTGCGAGCATTGCAGCCTGGCCAAGGCTCCAGGAGAGCATGGGAGATTCTGCGAGCGAGGCATCCCTGTTTAAGCTCCAGGAGAGCATGGAAGATTCTGTGAGCGAGGATCCATGTTTAAGCTCCAGGAGAGCTTGGAAGATTCTGCGAGTGAGGCATCCCTGTTTAAGCTCCAGGAGAGCATGGAAGATTCTGCGAGCGAGGCTTCCCTGCCCGGGCTCCAGGAGAGCATGGGAGATTGTGTGAGCAAGGTGTCCCTGTTTGAGCTCCAGGAGAGCATGGCAGATTCTGCGAGCTATGCAGCCTTGCCAAGGCCCCAGGAGAGCATGGAAAAAATTCAGCGAGCGAGGCCTCCCTGCCCGGAATCAAGGAGAGCATGGGAGATTCTGCGAGCAAGGCATCCCTGTTTAAGCTCCAGGAGAGCATGTGAGATTGTGCGAGCGAGGCATCCCTGCCCGGGCTCCAGGAGATTATTGGAGATTCTGCGAGCAACACAGCCTGGCCAGGGCTCCAGGAGTGTATGTGAGATTCTGCTAGCGAGGTATTCTGGCCAGACAGGGGAACTGCAACCTCTGGAAGTCCCAATGAGGTTTTGAAAATGGGCCCAATGCCGGGACGCAGTTCCAGGAGGTCGGGTAAAATCCGCCGTTGCCCCCGCAAATAGTGGCGTGCAGCAGCAATGCCGTGACGTCTGGGGGAATTCCTCGGGCGGATTCACAAATGGC
This sequence comes from Taudactylus pleione, assembly GCA_031769625.1. Lineage (NCBI taxonomy): Eukaryota > Metazoa > Chordata > Amphibia > Anura > Myobatrachidae > Taudactylus > Taudactylus pleione. Next base: position 3,611,971 of record JAUIMM010000586.1, read on the forward strand.
AAAGAGGTGAGAGAGAGCCAGGAAGAGATCTGTGTGGACTAGGTGTCCCAGCCAGGGCTCCAGGACAGGCATGCAAAATTCAGCGAGCAACACAGCCTGGCCAGGGCTCCAGGAGAGCATGGGAGATTCTGCGAGCGAGTCATCCCTGTTTAAGCTCCTGGAGAGGAGCGAGGCATCCCTGCCCGGGCTCCAGGAGAGCATGGGAGATTGTGCGAGCGAGGCGTCCCCGTTTGAGCTCCAGGAGAGCATGACAGATTCTGCGAGTGAGGCATCCTTGCCCGGGCTCAAGGAGAGCATGGGAGATTCTGCGAGCAATGCAGCCTGGCCAAGGCTCCAGGAGAGCATGGAAGATTGTGCAAGTGAGGCATCCTTGCCTTGGCTCCTGGAGAGCATGGGAGATTGTGCGAGTGAGGCTTCCCTGCCCGGGTTCCAGGAGAGCATGGGAGATTGTGCGAGCGAGGCATCCCTGCACGGGATCCAGGAGAGCATGGGAGATTCTGCGAGCGAGGCATCCCTGTTTAAGCTCCAGGAGAGCATGTGAGATTGTGTGAGCGAGGCATCCCTGCCCGGGCTCCAGGAGAACATGGGAGATTCTGCAAATGAGGCATCCCTGCCCGGGCTCCAGGAGAGCATGGGAGATTCTGCAAGTGAGGCATCCCTGTTTAAGCTCCAGGAGAGCATGGAAGATTCTGCTAGCGAGGCATCCCTGCCCGGGCTCCAGGAGAGCTTGGGAGATTCTGCGAGCGAGGCATCCCTGTTTAAGCTCCAGGAGAGCATGGAAGATTCTGCGAGCGAGGCATCCCTGTTTGTGCTCCAGGAGAGCATGGTAGATTCTGCGAGCAATGCAGCCTGGCCTTGGCTCCAGGAGAGCATGGGAGATTGTGCGAGCGAGGCATCACTGTTTGAGCTCCAGGAGAGCATGGCAGATTCTGCGAGTGAGGCATCCCTGCCCTGGCTCCAGGAGGGCATGGGAGATTCTGTGAGCGAGGCATCCCTGTTTAAGCTCCAGGAGAGCATGGTAGATCCTGTGAGCAATGCAGCCTGACCAAGGCTCCAGGAGATCATGGATGATTGTGCAAGTGAGGCTTCCCTGCCCGGGTTCCAGGAGAGCATGGGAGATTGTGCGAGCGAGGCATCACTGTTTGAGCTCCAGGAGAGCATGGCAGATTCTGCGAGTGAGGCATCCCTGCCCGGGCTCCAGGAGAGCATGTGAGATTGTGCGAGTGAGGCTTCCCTGCCCGGGTTCCAGGAGAGCATGGGAGATTGTGCGAGTGAGGCATCCCTGTTTGAGCTCCAGGAGAGCATGGCAGATTCTGCGAGTGAGGCATCCCTGCCCTGGCTCCAGGAGGGCATGGGAGATTCTGTGAGCGAGGCATCCCTGTTTAAGCTCCAGGAGAGCATGGTAGATCCTGCGAGCAATGCAGCCTGACCAAGGCTCCAGGAGATCATGGATGATTGTGCAAGTGAGGCGTCCCTGCCCGGGCTCCAGGAGAGCATGGGAGATTCTACAAGCGAGGCATCCCTGTTTAAGCTCCAGGAGAGCATGGAAGATTCTGCGAGCGAGGCATCCCTGCCCGGGATCCAGGAGACCATGGGAGATTCTGCGAGCGAGTCATCCCTGTTTAAGCTCCTGGAGAGGAGCGAGGCATCCCTGCCCGGGCTCCAGGAGAGCATGGGAGATTGTGCGAGCGAGGCGTCCCCGTTTGAGCTCCAGGAGAGCATGACAGATTCTGCGAGTGAGGCATCCTTGCCCGGGCTCAAGGAGAGCATGGGAGATTCTGCGAGCAATGCAGCCTGGCCAAGGCTCAAGGAGAGCATGGAAGATTGTGCAAGTGAGGCATCCTTGCCTTGGCTCCTGGAGAGCATGGGAGATTGTGCGAGTGAGGTTTCCCTGCCCGGGTTCCAGGAGAGCATGGGAGATTGTGCGAGTGAGGCATCCCTGTTTGAGCTCCAAGAGAGCATGGAAGATTCTGCGAGCGAGGCATCCATGTTTAAGCTCCTGGAGAGCAATGTAGATTCTGCGAGCGAGGCGCCCCTGTTTGAGCTCCAGGAGAGCATGGAAGATAATGCGAGTGAGGCATCCCTGCCCGGGCTCCAGGAGAACATTGGAGATTCTGCAAGCGAGGCATCCCTGCCCGGGATCCAGGAGAGCATGGGAGATTCTGCAAGCGAGGCATCCCTGTTTAAGCTCCAGGAGAGCATGGCAGATTCTGCGAGTGAGGCATCCCTGCCCGGGCTCCAGGAGAGCATGGGAGATTGTGCGAGTGAGGCTTCCCTGTTTGAGCTCCAGGAGAGCATGGCAGATTCTGCGAGTGAGGCATCCCTGCCCGGGCTCCAGGAGGGCATGGGAGATTCTGTGAGCGAGGCATCCCTGTTTAAGCTCCAGGAGAGCATGGTAGATCCTGCGAGCAATGCAGCCTGAGCAAGGCTCCAGGAGATCATGGACGATTGTGCAAGTGAGGCGTCCCTGCCCGGGCTCCAGGAGAGCATGGGAGATTCTGCAAGCGAGGCATCCCTGCCCGGGATATAGGAGACCATGGGAGATTGTGCGAGCGAGGCTTCCCTGCCCGAGCTCCATTAGAACATGGGAGATTCTGCGAGCATTGCAGCCTGGCCAAGGCTCCAGGAGGGCATGGGAGATTGTGCGAGCGAGGCATCCCTGCCCGGGCTCCAGGAGAGCATGGGAGATTCTGCAAGCGAGGCATCCCTGTTTGGGCTCCAGGAGAGCATGGGAGATTCTGCGAGCGAGGCATCCCTGTTTAAGCTCCAAGAGAGCATGGAAAATTCTGTGAGCGAGGATTCATGTTTAAGCTCCAGGAGAGCATGGAAGATTCTGTGAGCGTGGCATGCCTGCCTGGGATCCAGGAGAGCATGGGAGATTGTGCGAGTGAGGCATCCCTGTTTAAGCTCCAAGAGAGCATGGAAGATTCTGTGAGCGAGGATTCATGTTTAAGCTCCAGGAGAGCATGGAAGATTGTGCAAGTGAGGCATCCCTGCCTTGGCTCCAGGAGAGCATGGGAGATTCTGCAAGCGAGGCATCCCTGTTTAAGCTCCAGGAGAGCATGGAAGATTCTGCGAGCGAGGCATCCCTGCCCGGGCTCCAGGAGAGCATGGGAGATTCTGCGAGCGAGGCATCCCTGTTTAAGCTCCAAGAGAGCATGGAAGATTCTGCGAGCGAGGCATCCATGTTTAAGCTCCAGGAGAGCAATGAAGATTCTGCGAGCGAGGCATCCCTGTTTGAGCTCCAGGAGAGCATGGAAGATAATGCGAGCGAGGCATCCCTGCCCGAGATCCAGGAGACCATGGGAGATTCTGCAATCGAGGCATCCCTGCCCGGGCTCCAGGAGAGCATGGGAGATTCTGCAAGCGAGGCATCCCTGTTTAAGCTCCAGGACAGCATGGAAGATTCTGCAAATGAGGCATCCCTGCCCGGGCTCCAGGAGAGCATGGGAGATTCTGCGAGCGAGGCATCCCTGTTTAAGCTCCAAGAGAGCATGGAAGATTCTGCGAGCGAGGCATCCATGTTTAAGCTCCAGGAGAGCATGGAAGATTCTGCGAGCGAGGTGTCCCTGCCCGGGATCCAGGAGAGCATGGGAGATTGTGCGAGTGAGGCATCCCCGTTTGAGCTCCAGGAGAGCATGACAGATTCTGCGAGTGAGGCATCCTTGCCCGGGCTCAAGGAGAGCATGGGAGATTCTGCGAGCAATGCAGCCTGGCCAAGGCTCCAGGAGAGCATGGAAGATTGTGCAAGTGAGGCATCCTTGCCTTGGCTCCTGGAGAGCATGGGAGATTGTGCGAGTGAGGCTTCCCTGCCCGGGTTCCAGGAGAGCATGGGAGATTGTGCGAGCGAGGCATCCCTGACTGGGCTCCAGGAGAGCATGGGAGATTCTGCAAGCGAGGCATCCCTGTTTAAGCTCCAGGAGAGCATGGGAGATTGTGTGAGCGAGGCATCCCTGCCCAGGCTCCAGGAGAGCATGGGAGATTGTGCGAGCGAGGCATCCCTGTTTGAGCTCCAAGAGAGCATGGAAGATTCTGCGGCGAGGCATCCCTGTTTAAGCTCCAGGAGAGCATGGGAGATTGTGCGAGCGAGGCATCCCTGTCTGGGCTCCAGGAGAGCATATGAGGTTCTGCGAGTGAGGCATCCCTGCCTGGGCTCCAGGAGAGCATGGGAGATTCTGCGAGCGAGGCATCCCTGTTTAAGCTCCAAGAGAGCATGGAAGATTCTGTGAGTGAGGCATCCATGTTTAAGCTCCTGGAGAGCATGGAAGATTCTGTGAGCGAGGAATCCCTGTTTGAGCTCCAGGAGAGCATGGGAGATTGTGCGAGCGAGGCATCCCTGCCCGGGCTCCAGGAGAACATGGGAGATTCTGCAAAAGAGGCATCCCTGCCCGGGCTCCAGGAGAGCATGGGAGATTCTGCAAGCGAGGCATCCCTGTTTAAGCTCCAGGAGAGCATAGAAGATTCTGCTATCGAGGCATCCCTGCCCGGGCTCCAGGAGAGCATGGGAGATTCTGCAAGCGAGGCATCCCTGTTTAAGCTCCAGGACAGCATGGAAGATTCTGCAAGTGAGGCATCCCTGCCCGGGCTCCAGGAGAGCATGGGAGATTCTGCGAGCGAGGCATCCCTGTTTAAGCTCCAAGAGAGCATGGAAGATTCTGCGAGCGAGGCATCCATGTTTAAGCTCCAGGAGAGCATGGAAGATTCTGCGAGCGAGGTGTCCCTGCCCGGGATCCAGGAGACCATGGGAGATTCTGCAATCGAGGCATCCCTGCCCGGGCACCAGGAGAGCATGGGAGATTGTGCGAGTGAGGCATCCCCGTTTGAGCTCCAGGAGAGCATGACAGATTCTGCGAGTGAGGCATCCTTGCCCGGGCTCAAGGAGAGCATGGGAGATTCTGCGAGCAATGCAGCCTGGCCAAGGCTCAAGGAGAGCATGGAAGATTGTGCAAGTGAGGCATCCTTGCCTTGGCTCCTGGAGAGCATGGGAGATTGTGCGAGTGAGGTTTCCCTGCCCGGGTTCCAGGAGAGCATGGGAGATTGTGCGAGTGAGGCATCCCTGTTTGAGCTCCAAGAGAGCATGGAAGATTCTGCGAGCGAGGCATCCATGTTTAAGCTCCTGGAGAGCAATGTAGATTCTGCGAGCGAGGCGCCCCTGTTTGAGCTCCAGGAGAGCATGGAAGATAATGCGAGTGAGGCATCCCTGCCCGGGCTCCAGGAGAACATTGGAGATTCTGCAAGCGAGGCATCCCTGCCCGGGATCCAGGAGAGCATGGGAGATTCTGCAAGCGAGGCATCCCTGTTTAAGCTCCAGGAGAGCATGGCAGATTCTGCGAGTGAGGCATCCCTGCCCGGGCTCCAGGAGAGCATGGGAGATTGTGCGAGTGAGGCTTCCCTGTTTGAGCTCCAGGAGAGCATGGCAGATTCTGCGAGTGAGGCATCCCTGCCCGGGCTCCAGGAGGGCATGGGAGATTCTGTGAGCGAGGCATCCCTGTTTAAGCTCCAGGAGAGCATGGTAGATCCTGCGAGCAATGCAGCCTGAGCAAGGCTCCAGGAGATCATGGACGATTGTGCAAGTGAGGCGTCCCTGCCCGGGCTCCAGGAGAGCATGGGAGATTCTGCAAGCGAGGCATCCCTGCCCGGGATATAGGAGACCATGGGAGATTGTGCGAGCGAGGCTTCCCTGCCCGAGCTCCATTAGAACATGGGAGATTCTGCGAGCATTGCAGCCTGGCCAAGGCTCCAGGAGGGCATGGGAGATTGTGCGAGCGAGGCATCCCTGCCCGGGCTCCAGGAGAGCATGGGAGATTCTGCAAGCGAGGCATCCCTGTTTGGGCTCCAGGAGAGCATGGGAGATTCTGCGAGCGAGGCATCCCTGTTTAAGCTCCAAGAGAGCATGGAAAATTCTGTGAGCGAGGATTCATGTTTAAGCTCCAGGAGAGCATGGAAGATTCTGTGAGCGTGGCATGCCTGCCTGGGATCCAGGAGAGCATGGGAGATTGTGCGAGTGAGGCATCCCTGTTTAAGCTCCAAGAGAGCATGGAAGATTCTGTGAGCGAGGATTCATGTTTAAGCTCCAGGAGAGCATGGAAGATTGTGCAAGTGAGGCATCCCTGCCTTGGCTCCAGGAGAGCATGGGAGATTCTGCAAGCGAGGCATCCCTGTTTAAGCTCCAGGAGAGCATGGAAGATTCTGCGAGCGAGGCATCCCTGCCCGGGCTCCAGGAGAGCATGGGAGATTCTGCGAGCGAGGCATCCCTGTTTAAGCTCCAAGAGAGCATGGAAGATTCTGCGAGCGAGGCATCCATGTTTAAGCTCCAGGAGAGCAATGAAGATTCTGCGAGCGAGGCATCCCTGTTTGAGCTCCAGGAGAGCATGGAAGATAATGCGAGCGAGGCATCCCTGCCCGAGATCCAGGAGACCATGGGAGATTCTGCAATCGAGGCATCCCTGCCCGGGCTCCAGGAGAGCATGGGAGATTCTGCAAGCGAGGCATCCCTGTTTAAGCTCCAGGACAGCATGGAAGATTCTGCAAATGAGGCATCCCTGCCCGGGCTCCAGGAGAGCATGGGAGATTCTGCGAGCGAGGCATCCCTGTTTAAGCTCCAAGAGAGCATGGAAGATTCTGCGAGCGAGGCATCCATGTTTAAGCTCCAGGAGAGCATGGAAGATTCTGCGAGCGAGGTGTCCCTGCCCGGGATCCAGGAGAGCATGGGAGATTGTGCGAGTGAGGCATCCCCGTTTGAGCTCCAGGAGAGCATGACAGATTCTGCGAGTGAGGCATCCTTGCCCGGGCTCAAGGAGAGCATGGGAGATTCTGCGAGCAATGCAGCCTGGCCAAGGCTCCAGGAGAGCATGGAAGATTGTGCAAGTGAGGCATCCTTGCCTTGGCTCCTGGAGAGCATGGGAGATTGTGCGAGTGAGGCTTCCCTGCCCGGGTTCCAGGAGAGCATGGGAGATTGTGCGAGCGAGGCATCCCTGACTGGGCTCCAGGAGAGCATGGGAGATTCTGCAAGCGAGGCATCCCTGTTTAAGCTCCAGGAGAGCATGGGAGATTGTGTGAGCGAGGCATCCCTGCCCAGGCTCCAGGAGAGCATGGGAGATTGTGCGAGCGAGGCATCCCTGTTTGAGCTCCAAGAGAGCATGGAAGATTCTGCGGCGAGGCATCCCTGTTTAAGCTCCAGGAGAGCATGGGAGATTGTGCGAGCGAGGCATCCCTGTCTGGGCTCCAGGAGAGCATATGAGGTTCTGCGAGTGAGGCATCCCTGCCTGGGCTCCAGGAGAGCATGGGAGATTCTGCGAGCGAGGCATCCCTGTTTAAGCTCCAAGAGAGCATGGAAGATTCTGTGAGTGAGGCATCCATGTTTAAGCTCCTGGAGAGCATGGAAGATTCTGTGAGCGAGGAATCCCTGTTTGAGCTCCAGGAGAGCATGGGAGATTGTGCGAGCGAGGCATCCCTGCCCGGGCTCCAGGAGAACATGGGAGATTCTGCAAAAGAGGCATCCCTGCCCGGGCTCCAGGAGAGCATGGGAGATTCTGCAAGCGAGGCATCCCTGTTTAAGCTCCAGGAGAGCATAGAAGATTCTGCTATCGAGGCATCCCTGCCCGGGCTCCAGGAGAGCATGGGAGATTCTGCAAGCGAGGCATCCCTGTTTAAGCTCCAGGACAGCATGGAAGATTCTGCAAGTGAGGCATCCCTGCCCGGGCTCCAGGAGAGCATGGGAGATTCTGCGAGCGAGGCATCCCTGTTTAAGCTCCAAGAGAGCATGGAAGATTCTGCGAGCGAGGCATCCATGTTTAAGCTCCAGGAGAGCATGGAAGATTCTGCGAGCGAGGTGTCCCTGCCCGGGATCCAGGAGACCATGGGAGATTCTGCAATCGAGGCATCCCTGCCCGGGCACCAGGAGAGCATGGGAGATTGTGCGAGTGAGGCATCCCCGTTTGAGCTCCAGGAGAGCATGACAGATTCTGCGAGTGAGGCATCCTTGCCCGGGCTCAAGGAGAGCATGGGAGATTCTGCGAGCAATGCAGCCTGGCCAAGGCTCCAGGAGAGCATGGAAGATTGTGCAAGTGAGGCATCCTTGCCTTGGCTCCTGGAGAGCATGGGAGATTGTGCGAGTGAGGCTTCCCTGCCCGGGTTCCAGGAGACCATGGGAGATTGTGCGAGCGAGGCATCCCTGACTGGGCTCCAGGAGAGCATGGGAGATTCTGCAAGCGAGGCATCCCTGTTTAAGCTCCAGGAGAGCATGGGAGATTGTGTGAGCGAGGCATCCCTGCCCAGGCTCCAGGAGAGCATGGGAGATTGTGCGAGCGAGGCATCCCTGTTTGAGCTCCAAGAGAGCATAGAAGATTCTGCGAGCGAGGCATCCATGTTTAAGCTCCTGGAGAGCAATGTAGATTCTGCGAGCGAGGCGCCCCTGTTTGAGCTCCAGGAGAGCATGGAAGATAATGCGAGTGAGGCATCCCTGCCGGGATCCAGGAGACCATGGGAGATTGTGCGAGCGAGGCATCCCTGCCCGGGCTCCAGGAGAGCAGGGGAGATTTTGCAAGCGAGGCATCCCTGTTTAAGCTTCAGGAGAGCATGGAAGATTCTGCGAGCGAGGCGTCCCTGCCCGGGATCCAGGAGACCATGGAAGATTCTGCAAGTGAGGCATCCCTGTTTAAGCTGCAGGAGAGCATGGTAGATTCTGCGAGCAATGCAGCCTGGCCAAGGCTCCAGGAGAGCATGGAAGATTGTGCAAGTGAGGCATCCCTGCCTTGGCTCCAGGAGAGCATGGGAGATTGTGCGAGTGAGGCTTCCCTGCCCAGGTTCCAGGAGAGCATGGGAGATTGTGCGAGCGAGGCATCCCTGTCTGGGCTCCAGGAGAGCATGGGAGATTCTGCGAGCGAGGCATCCCTGTTTAAGCTCCAAGAGAGCATGGAAGATTCTGCGAGCGAGGCACAATCTTCCATGATCTCATGGAGCCTTGGTCAGGCTGCATTGCTCGCAGGATCTACCATGCTCTCCTGGAGCTTAAACAGGGATGCCTCGCTCGCAGAATCTCACATGCCCTCCTGGAGCCCGGGCTCCAGGACAGGCATGCAAGATTCAGCGAGCAACACAGTCTGGCCAGGGCTCCAGGAGAGCATGGGAGATTCTGCGAGCGAGTCATCCCGTTTAAGCTCCAGGAGAGGAGGGAGGCATCCCTGCCCGGGCTCCAGAAGAGCATGGGAGATTGTGCGAGCGAGGCGTCCCCGTTTGAGCTCCAGGAGACCATGACAGATTCTGCGAGTGAGGCATCCTTGCCCGGGCTCCAGGAGAGCATGGGAGATTGTGCGAGCGAGGCGTCCCTGCCCGGGCTCCAGGAGAGCATGGGAGATTCTTCAAGTGAAGCATCCCTGTTTAAGCTCCAGGAGAGCATGGAAGATTTTTCGAGCGAGGCATCTCTGCCCAGGCTCCTGGAGAGCATGGGAGATTGTGCGAGCGAGGCATCCCTGTTTGAGCTCCAAGAGAGCATGGAAGATTCTGCGGCGAGGCATCCCTGTTTAAGCTCCAGGAGAGCATGGGAGATTCTGCAAGCGAGGCATCCCTGTTTAAGCTCCAGGAGAGCATGGGAGATTGTGTGAGCGAGGCATCCCTGCCCAGGCTCCAGGAGAGCATGGGAGATTGTGCGAGCGAGGCATCCCTGTTTGAGCTCCAAGAGAGCATAGAAGATTCTGCGAGCGAGGCATCCATGTTTAAGCTCCTGGAGAGCAATGTAGATTCTGCGAGCGAGGCGCCCCTGTTTGAGCTCCAGGAGAGCATGGAAGATAATGCGAGTGAGGCATCCCTGCCGGGATCCAGGAGACCATGGGAGATTGTGCGAGCGAGGCATCCCTGCCCGGGCTCCAGGAGAGCAGGGGAGATTTTGCAAGCGAGGCATCCCTGTTTAAGCTTCAGGAGAGCATGGAAGATTCTGCGAGCGAGGCGTCCCTGCCCGGGATCCAGGAGACCATGGAAGATTCTGCAAGTGAGGCATCCCTGTTTAAGCTGCAGGAGAGCATGGTAGATTCTGCGAGCAATGCAGCCTGGCCAAGGCTCCAGGAGAGCATGGAAGATTGTGCAAGTGAGGCATCCCTGCCTTGGCTCCAGGAGAGCATGGGAGATTGTGCGAGTGAGGCTTCCCTGCCCAGGTTCCAGGAGAGCATGGGAGATTGTGCGAGCGAGGCATCCCTGTCTGGGCTCCAGGAGAGCATGGGAGATTCTGCGAGCGAGGCATCCCTGTTTAAGCTCCAAGAGAGCATGGAAGATTCTGCGAGCGAGGCACAATCTTCCATGATCTCATGGAGCCTTGGTCAGGCTGCATTGCTCGCAGGATCTACCATGCTCTCCTGGAGCTTAAACAGGGATGCCTCGCTCGCAGAATCTCACATGCCCTCCTGGAGCCCGGGCTCCAGGACAGGCATGCAAGATTCAGCGAGCAACACAGTCTGGCCAGGGCTCCAGGAGAGCATGGGAGATTCTGCGAGCGAGTCATCCCGTTTAAGCTCCAGGAGAGGAGGGAGGCATCCCTGCCCGGGCTCCAGAAGAGCATGGGAGATTGTGCGAGCGAGGCGTCCCCGTTTGAGCTCCAGGAGACCATGACAGATTCTGCGAGTGAGGCATCCTTGCCCGGGCTCCAGGAGAGCATGGGAGATTGTGCGAGCGAGGCGTCCCTGCCCGGGCTCCAGGAGAGCATGGGAGATTCTTCAAGTGAAGCATCCCTGTTTAAGCTCCAGGAGAGCATGGAAGATTTTTCGAGCGAGGCATCTCTGCCCAGGCTCCTGGAGAGCATGGGAGATTGTGCGAGCGAGGCATCCCTGTTTGAGCTCCAAGAGAGCATGGAAGATTCTGCGGCGAGGCATCCCTGTTTAAGCTCCAGGAGAGCATGGGAGATTGTGCGAGCGAGGCATCCCTGTCTGGGCTCCAGGAGAGCATATGAGGTTCTGCGAGTGAGGCATCCCTGCCTGGGCTCCAGGAGAGCATGGGAGATTCTGCAAGCGAGGCATCCCTGTTTAAGCTCCAAGAGAGCATGGAAGATTCTGTGAGTGAGGCATCCATGTTTAAGCTCCTGGAGAGCATGGAAGATTCTGTGAGCGAGGAATCCCTGTTTGAGCTCCAGGAGAGCATGGAAGATTCTGAGAGCGAGGCGTCCCTGCCCGGGATCCAGGAGACCATGGGAGATTGTGCGAGCGAGGCATCCCTGCCCGGGCTCCAGGAGAACATGGGAGATTCTGCAAAAGAGGCATCCCTGCCCGGGCTCCAGGAGAGCATGGGAGATTCTGCAAGCGAGGCATCCCTGTTTAAGCTCCAGGAGAGCATAGAAGATTCTGCTATCGAGGCATCCCTGCCCGGGCTCCAGGAGAGCTTGGGAGATTCTGCGAGCGAGGCATCCCTGTTTAAGCTCCAGGAGAGCATGGAAGATTCTGCGAGCGAGGCATCCCTGTTTGTGCTCCAGGAGAGCATGGAAGATTCTGCGAGCGAGGCGTCCCTGCCCGGGATCCAGGAGACCATGGGAGATTGTGCGGGCGTAGCATCCCTGCCCGGGCTCCAGGAGAACATTGGAGATTCTGCAAGTGAGGCATCCCTGCCCGGGCTCCAGGAGAGCATGGGAGATTCTGCGAGCGAGGCATCCCTGTTTAAGCTCCTGGAGAGCATGGAAGATTCTGCGAGTGAGGCATCCCTGTTTGAGCTCCAGGAGAGCATGGAAGATTCTGCGAGCGAGGCGTCCCTGCCCAGAATCCAGGAGACCATGGGAGATTGTGCGAGCGAGGCATCCCTGCCCGGGCTCCAGGAGAACATGGGAGATTCTGCAAGTGAGGCATCCCTGTTTAAGCTCCAGGAGAGCATGGTAGATTCTGCGAGCAATGCAGCCTGGCCAAGGCTCCAGGAGAGCATGGAAGATTGTGCAAGTGAGGCATCCCTGCCTTGGCTCCAGGAGAGCATGGGAGATTGTGCGAGTGAGGCTTCCCTGCCCAGGTTCCAGGAGAGCATGGGAGATTGTGCGAGCGAGGCATCCCTGTCTGGGCTCCAGGAGAGCATGGGAGATTCTGCAAGCGAGGCATCCCTGTTTAAGCTCCAGGAGAGCATGGGAGATTGTGCGAGCGAGGCATCCCGAGCATGGGAGATTGTGCAAGCGAGGCATCCCTGTTTAAGCTCCAAGAGAGCATGGAAGATTCTGCGAGCGAGGCATCCCTGCCCGGGCTCCAGGAGAACATGGGAGATTCTGCAAGTGAGGCATCCCTGTTTAAGCTCCAGGAGAGCATGGTAGATTCTGCGAGCAATGCAGCCTGGCCTTGGCTCCAGGAGAGCATGGGAGATTGTGCGAGCGAGGCATCACTGTTTGAGCTCCAGGAGAGCATGGCAGATTCTGCGAGTGAGGCATCCCTGCCCGGGCTCCAGGAGAGCATGGGAGATTGTGCGAGTGAGGCTTCCCTGCCTGGGTTCCAGGAGAGCATGGGAGATTGTGCGAGCGAGGCATCCCTGTTTGAGCTCCAGGAGAGCATGGCAGATTCTGCGAGTGAGGCATCCCTGCCCTGGCTCCAGGAGGGCATGGGAGATTCTGTGAGCGAGGCATCCCTGTTTAAGCTCCAGGAGAGCATGGTAGATCCTGTGAGCAATGCAGCCTGACCAAGGCTCCAGGAGATCATGGATGATTGTGCAAGTGAGGCTTCCCTGCCCGGGTTCCAGGAGAGCATGGGAGATTGTGCGAGCGAGGCATCACTGTTTGAGCTCCAGGAGAGCATGGCAGATTCTGCGAGTGAGGCATCCCTGCCCGGGCTCCAGGAGAGCATGTGAGATTGTGCGAGTGAGGCTTCCCTGCCCGGGTTCCAGGAGAGCATGGGAGATTGTGCGAGTGAGGCATCCCTGTTTGAGCTCCAGGAGAGCATGGCAGATTCTGCGAGTGAGGCATCCCTGCCCTGGCTCCAGGAGGGCATGGGAGATTCTGTGAGCGAGGCATCCCTGTTTAAGCTCCAGGAGAGCATGGTAGATCCTGCGAGCAATGCAGCCTGACCAAGGCTCCAGGAGATCATGGATTTTGTGCAAGTAAGGCGTCCCTGCCCGGGCTCCAGGAGAGCATGGGAGATTCTGCAAGCGAGGCATCCCTGTTTAAGCTCCAGGAGAGCATGGAAGATTCTGCGAGCGAGGCATCCCTGCCCGGGATCCAGGAGACCATGGGAGATTGTGCGAGTGAGGCTTCCCTGCCCGGGCTCCAGTAGAACATGGGAGATTCTGTGAGCGAGGCATCCCTGTTTGAGCTCCAAGAGAGCATGGAAGATTCTGCGAGTGAGGCATCCATGTTTAAGCTCCTGGAGAGCAATGTAGATTCTGAGAGCGAGGCATCCCTGTTTGAGCTCCAGGAGAGCATGGAAGATAATGCGAGCGAGGCATCCCTGCCCGGGATCCAGGAGACCATGGGAGATTGTGCGAGCGAGGCATCCCTGCCCGGGCTCCAGGAGAACATGGGAGATTCTGCAAGCGAGGCATCCCTGCCCGGGATCCAGGAGAGCATGGAAGATTCTGCAAGTGAGGCATCCCTGCCCGGGCTCAAGGAGAGCATGGGAGATCCTGCGAGAGAGGCATCCATGTTTAAGCTCTTGGAGAGCATGGAAGATTCTGCGAGCGAGGCATCCCTGTTTGAGCTCCAGGAGAGCATGGAAGATTCTGCGGGCGAGGCGTCCCTGCCCGGGATCCAGGAGACCATGGAAGATTGTGCAAGTGAGGCATCCCTACCTTGGCTCCAGGAGAGCATGGGAGATTGTGCGAGTGAGGCTTCCCTGCCCGGGTTCCAGGAGAGCATGGGAGATTCTGCGAGCGAGGCATCCCTGTCTGGGCTCCAGGAGAGCATGGGAGATTCTGCAAGCGAGGCATCCCTGTTTAAGCTCCAGGAGAGCATGGAAGATTCTGCGAGCGAGGCATCCCTGCCCGGGCTCCAGGAGAGCATGGGAGATTCTGCGAGCGAGGCATCCCTGTTTAAGCTCCAAGAGAGCATGGAAGATTCTGCGAGCAATGCAGCCTGGCCAAGGCTCCAGGAGAGCATGGAAGATTGTGCAAGTGAGGTATCCCTGCCTTGGCTCCAGGAGAGCATGGGAGATTGTGCGAGTGAGGCTTCCCTGCCCGGGTAACAGGAGAGCATGGGAGATTGTGCGAGCGAGGCATCCCTGTCTGGGCTCCAGGAGAGCATGGGAGATTCTGCAAGCGAGGCATCCCTGTTTAAGCTCCAGGAGAGCATGGAAGATTCTGTGAGTGAGGCATCCATGTTTAAGCTCCAGGAGAGCAATGAAGATTCTGCGAGCGAGGTGTCCCTGTTTGAGCTCCAGGAGAGCATGGAAGAATCTGCGAGCGAGGCATCCCTGCCCGGGATCCAGGAGACCATGGGAGATTGTGCGAGCGAGGCATCCCTGCCCGGGCTCCAGGAGAGCATGGGAGATTCTGCAAGCAAGGCATCCCTGCCCGGGCTCCAAGAGAGCATGGAAGATTCTGCGAGTGAGGCATCCCTGCACGGGATCCTGGAGAGCATGTGAGATTGTGCGAGCGAGGCTTCCCTGCCCGGGCTCTAGTAGAACATGGGAGATTCTGCGAGCATTGCAGCCTGGCCAAGGCTCCAGGAGAGCATGGGAGATTCTGCGAGCGAGGCATCCCTGTTTAAGCTCCAGGAGAGCATGGAAGATTCTGTGAGCGAGGATCCATGTTTAAGCTCCAGGAGAGCTTGGAAGATTCTGCGAGTGAGGCATCCCTGTTTAAGCTCCAGGAGAGCATGGAAGATTCTGCGAGCGAGGCTTCCCTGCCCGGGCTCCAGGAGAGCATGGGAGATTGTGTGAGCAAGGTGTCCCTGTTTGAGCTCCAGGAGAGCATGGCAGATTCTGCGAGCTATGCAGCCTTGCCAAGGCCCCAGGAGAGCATGGAAAAAATTCAGCGAGCGAGGCCTCCCTGCCCGGAATCAAGGAGAGCATGGGAGATTCTGCGAGCAAGGCATCCCTGTTTAAGCTCCAGGAGAGCATGTGAGATTGTGCGAGCGAGGCATCCCTGCCCGGGCTCCAGGAGATTATTGGAGATTCTGCGAGCAACACAGCCTGGCCAGGGCTCCAGGAGTGTATGTGAGATTCTGCTAGCGAGGTATTCTGGCCAGACAGGGGAACTGCAACCTCTGGAAGTCCCAATGAGGTTTTGAAAATGGGCCCAATGCCGGGACGCAGTTCCAGGAGGTCGGGTAAAATCCGCCATTGCCCCCGCAAATAGTGGCGTGCAGCAGCAATGCCGTGACGTCTGGGGGAATTCCTCGGGCGGATTCACAAATGGCAAAGAGGTGAGAGAGAGCCAGGAAGAGATCTGTGTGGACTAGGTGTCCCAGCCAGGGCTCCAGGACAGGCATGCAAAATTCAGCGAGCAACACAGCCTGGCCAGGGCTCCAGGAGAGCATGGGAGATTCTGCGAGCGAGTCATCCCTGTTTAAGCTCCTGGAGAGGAGCGAGGCATCCCTGCCCGGGCTCCAGGAGAGCATGGGAGATTGTGCGAGCGAGGCGTCCCCGTTTGAGCTCCAGGAGAGCATGACAGATTCTGCGAGTGAGGCATCCTTGCCCGGGCTCAAGGAGAGCATGGGAGATTCTGCGAGCAATGCAGCCTGGCCAAGGCTCCAGGAGAGCATGGAAGATTGTGCAAGTGAGGCATCCTTGCCTTGGCTCCTGGAGAGCATGGGAGATTGTGCGAGTGAGGCTTCCCTGCCCGGGTTCCAGGAGAGCATGGGAGATTGTGCGAGCGAGGCATCCCTGCACGGGATCCAGGAGAGCATGGGAGATTCTGCGAGCGAGGCATCCCTGTTTAAGCTCCAGGAGAGCATGTGAGATTGTGTGAGCGAGGCATCCCTGCCCGGGCTCCAGGAGAACATGGGAGATTCTGCAAATGAGGCATCCCTGCCCGGGCTCCAGGAGAGCATGGGAGATTGTGCGAGCGAGGCGTCCCCGTTTGAGCTCCAGGAGAGCATGACAGATTCTGCGAGTGAGGCATCCTTGCCCGGGCTCAAGGAGAGCATGGGAGATTCTGCGAGCAATGCAGCCTGGCCAAGGCTCCAGGAGAGCATGGAAGATTGTGCAAGTGAGGCATCCTTGCCTTGGCTCCTGGAGAGCATGGGAGATTGTGCGAGTGAGGCTTCCCTGCCCGGGTTCCAGGAGAGCATGGGAGATTGTGCGAGCGAGGCATCCCTGCACGGGATCCAGGAGAGCATGGGAGATTCTGCGAGCGAGGCATCCCTGTTTAAGCTCCAGGAGAGCATGTGAGATTGTGTGAGCGAGGCATCCCTGCCCGGGCTCCAGGAGAACATGGGAGATTCTGCAAATGAGGCATCCCTGCCCGGGCTCCAGGAGAGCATGGGAGATTCTGCAAGTGAGGCATCCCTGTTTAAGCTCCAGGAGAGCATGGAAGATTCTGCTAGCGAGGCATCCCTGCCCGGGCTCCAGGAGAGCTTGGGAGATTCTGCGAGCGAGGCATCCCTGTTTAAGCTCCAGGAGAGCATGGAAGATTCTGCGAGCGAGGCATCCCTGTTTGTGCTCCAGGAGAGCATGGAAGATTCTGCGAGCGAGGCGTCCCTGCCCGGGATCCAGGAGACCATGGGAGATTGTGCGGGCGTAGCATCCCTGCCCGGGCTCCAGGAGAACATTGGAGATTCTGCAAGTGAGGCATCCCTGTTTAAGCTCCAGGAGAGCATGGTAGATTCTGCGAGCAATGCAGCCTGGCCTTGGCTCCAGGAGAGCATGGGAGATTGTGCGAGCGAGGCATCACTGTTTGAGCTCCAGGAGAGCATGGCAGATTCTGCGAGTGAGGCATCCCTGCCCTGGCTCCAGGAGGGCATGGGAGATTCTGTGAGCGAGGCATCCCTGTTTAAGCTCCAGGAGAGCATGGTAGATCCTGTGAGCAATGCAGCCTGACCAAGGCTCCAGGAGATCATGGATGATTGTGCAAGTGAGGCTTCCCTGCCCGGGTTCCAGGAGAGCATGGGAGATTGTGCGATCGAGGCATCACTGTTTGAGCTCCAGGAGAGCATGGCAGATTCTGCGAGTGAGGCATCCCTGCCCGGGCTCCAGGAGAGCATGTGAGATTGTGCGAGTGAGGCTTCCCTGCCCGGGTTCCAGGAGAGCATGGGAGATTGTGCGAGTGAGACATCCCTGTTTGAGCTCCAGGAGAGCATGGCAGATTCTGCGAGTGAGGCATCCCTGCCCTGGCTCCAGGAGGGCATGGGAGATTCTGTGAGCGAGGCATCCCTGTTTAAGCTCCAGGAGAGCATGGTAGATCCTGCGAGCAATGCAGCCTGACCAAGGCTCCAGGAGATCATGGATGATTGTGCAAGTGAGGCGTCCCTGCCCGGGCTCCAGGAGAGCATGGGAGATTCTACAAGCGAGGCATCCCTGTTTAAGCTCCAGGAGAGCATGGAAGATTCTGCGAGCGAGGCATCCCTGCCCGGGATCCAGGAGACCATGGGAGATTCTGCGAGCGAGTCATCCCTGTTTAAGCTCCTGGAGAGGAGCGAGGCATCCCTGCCCGGGCTCCAGGAGAGCATGGGAGATTGTGCGAGCGAGGCATCACTGTTTGAGCTCCAGGAGAGCATGGCAGATTCTGCGAGTATGGCATCCCTGCCCGGGCTCCAGGAGAGCATGGGAGATTGTGCGAGTGAGGCTTCCCTGCCCGGGTTCCTGGAGAGCATGGGAGATTGTGCGAGCGAGGCATCCATGTTTAAGCTCCAGGAGAGCATGGAAGATTCTGCAAGCGAGGCATCCCTGTTTGAGCTCCAGGAGAGCATGGAAGATTCTGCAAGTGAGGCATCCCTGTTTAAGCTCCAGGAGAGCATGGTAGATTCTGCGAGCAATGCAGCCTGGCCAAGGCTCCAGGAGAGCATGGAAGATTGTGCAAGTGAGGCATCCCTGCCTTGGCTCCAGGAGAGCATGGGAGATTGTGCGAGTGAGGCTTCCCTGCCCAGGCTCCAGGAGAGAATGGGAGATTCTGCAAGCGAGGCATCCCTGTTCATCTCCAGGAGAGCATGGGAGATTGTGCAAGCAAGGCATCCCTGCCCGGGCTCCAGGAGAGCATGGGAGATTCTGCGAGCGAGGCATCCCTGTTTAAGCTCCAAGAGAGCATGGAAGATTCTGCGAGCGAGGCATCCATGTTTAAGCTCCAGGAGAGCAATGAAGATTCTGCGAGCGAGGCGTCCCTGTTTGAGCTCCAGGAGAGCATGGAAGATTCTGCGAGCGAGGCATCCCTGCCCGGGATCCAGGAGACCATGGGAGATTGTGCGAGCGAGGCATCCCTGCCCGGGCTCCAGGAGAGCATGGGAGATTCTGCAAGCGAGGCATCCCTGTTTAAGCTCCAGGAGAGCATGGAAGATTCTGCGAGCGAGGCATCCCTGCCCGGGCTCCAGGAGAGCATGGGAGATTCTGCGAGCGAGGCATCCCTGTTTAAGCTCCAAGAGAGCATGGAAGATTCTGCGAGTGAGGCATCCCTGCACGGGATCCAGGAGAGCATGGGAGATTCTGCGAGCGAGGCATCCCTGTTTAAGCTCCAGCAGAGCATGTGAGATTGTGCGAGCGAGGCATCCCTGCCCGGGCTCCAGGAGAGCATGGGATATTCTGCGAGCAACACAGCCTGGCCAGGGCTCCAGGAGTGCATGTGAGATTCTGCTAGCGAGGTATTCCGGCCAGACAGGGGAACTGCAACCTCCGGAAGTCCCGATGAGGTTTTGAAAATGGGCCCAATGCCGGGACGCAGTTCCAGGAGGTCAGGTAAAATCTGCCGTTGCCCCCGCAAAAAGTGGCGCGCAGCAGCAATGCCGTGACGTCTGGGGGAATTCCTCGGGCGGATTCACAAATGGCAAAGAGGTGAGAGAGAGAGCCAGGAAGAGATCCGTGTGGACTAGGTGTCCCAGCCAGGGCTCCAGGACAGGCATGCAAGATTCAGCGAGCAACACAGCCTGGCCAGGGCTCCAGAAGAGCATGGGAGATTCTGCGAGAGAGTCATCCCTGTTTAAGCTCCAGGAGAGGAGCGAGGCATCCCTGCCTGGGCTCCAGGAGAGCATGGGAGATGTGCGAGCGAGGCAGCCTGGCCAAGGCTCAAGGAGGGCATGGGAGATTCTGCGAGCAAGGCACCCCTGTTTAAGCTCCAGGAGAGCATGGTAGATCCTGCGAGCAATGCAGCCTGACCAAGGCTCCAGGAGATCATGGAAGATTGTGCAAGTGAGGCGTCCCTGCCCGGGCTCCAGGAGAGCATTGGAAATTCTGCGGCGAGGCATCCCTGTTTAAGCTCCAGGAGAGCATGGGAGATTGTGCGAGCGAGGCATCCCTGATTGAGCTCCAGGAGAGCATAGCAGATTCTGTGAGTGAGGCATCCCTGCCCGGGCTCCAGGAGAGCATATGAGGTTCTGCGAGTGAGGCATCCCTGCCTGGGCTCCAGGAGAGCTTGGGAGATTCTGCGAGCGAGGCATCCCTGTTTAAGCTCCAAGAGAGCATGGAAGATTCTGCGAGTGAGGCATCCCTGTTTGAGCTCCAGGAGAGCATGGCAGATTCTGCGAGTGAGGCATCCCTGCCCTGGCTCCAGGAGGGCATGGGAGATTCTGCGAGCAAGGCATCCCTGTTTAAGCTCCAGGAGAGCATGGAAGATTCTGCGAGCGAGGCATCCCTGTTTAAGCTCCAGGAGAGCATGGAAGATTCTGCGGCAAGGCATCCATGTTTAAGCTCCAGGAGAGCATGGGAGATTGTGCGAGCGAGGCATCCCTGATTGAGCTCCAGGAGAGCATAGCAGATTCTGTGAGTGAGGCATCCCTGCCCGGGCTCCAGGAGAGCATGGGAGATTGTGCGAGCGAGGCGTTCCTGCCCGGGATCCAGGAGAGCATATGAGGTTCTGTGAGCGAGGCATCCCTGTTTAAGCTGCAGGAGAGCATGGAAGATTCTGCGAGCGAGGCATCCCTGCCTGGGCTCCAGGAGAGCATGGGAGATTCTGCGAGCGAGGCATCCCTGTTTAAGCTCCAAGAGAGCATGGAAGATTCTGCGAGTGAGGCATCCATGTTTAAGCTCCTGGAGAGCATGGAAGATTCTGTGAGCGAGGAATCCCTGTTTGAGCTCCAGGAGAGCATGGAAGATTCTGAGAGCGAGGCATCCCTGCCCGGGCTCCAGGAGAACATGGGAGATTCTGCAAATGAGGCATCCCTGCCCGGGCTCCAGGAGAGCATGGGAGATTCTGCAAGCGAGGCATCCCTGTTTAAGCTCCAGGAGAGGAGGGAGGCATCCCTGCCCGGGCTCCAGAAGAGCATGGGAGATTCTGCAAGTGAGGCATCCCTGTTTAAGCTCCAGGAGAGCATGGGAGATTGTGCGAGCGAGGCATCCCTGATTGAGCTCCAGGAGAGCATAGCAGATTCTGTGAGTGAGGCATCCCTGCCCAGGCTCCAGGAGAACATTGGAGATTCTGCAAGTGAGGCATCCCTGTTTAAGCTCCAGGAGAGCATGGTAGATTCTGCGAGCAATGCAGCCTGGCCAAGGCTCCAGGAGAGCATGGAAGATTGTGCAAGTGAGGCATCCCTGCCTTGGCTCCAGGAGAGCATGGGAGATTGTGCGAGTGAGGCTTCCCTGCCCGGGTTCCAGGAGAGCATGGGAGATTGTGCGAGCGAGGCATCACTGTTTGAGCTCCAGGAGAGCATGGAAGATTCTGCGGTGAGGCATCCCTGTTTGAGCTCCAGGAGAGCATGGAAGATTCTGCGAGCGAGGCGTCCCTGGC
This sequence comes from Taudactylus pleione, assembly GCA_031769625.1. Lineage (NCBI taxonomy): Eukaryota > Metazoa > Chordata > Amphibia > Anura > Myobatrachidae > Taudactylus > Taudactylus pleione. The sequence continues at coordinate 3,632,716 of JAUIMM010000586.1, forward strand.
CGGGATCCAGGAGACCATGGGAGATTGTGCGAGCGAGGCATCCCTGCCCGGGCTCCAGGAGAACATTGGAGATTCTGCAAGTGAGGCATCCCTGTTTAAGCTCCAGGAGAGCATGGGAGATTGTGCGAGCGAGGCATCCCTGATTGAGCTCCAGGAGAGCATAGCAGATTCTGTGAGTGAGGCATCCCTGCCCGGGATCCAGGAGACCATGGGAGATTCTGCAATCGAGGCATCCCTGCCCGGGCTCCAGGAGAGCATGGGAGATTCTGCAAGCGAGGCATCCCTGTTTAAGCTCCAGGACAGCATGGAAGATTCTGCAAGTGAGGCATCCCTGCCCGGGCTCCAGGAGAGCATGGGAGATTCTGCGAGCGAGGCATCCCTGTTTAAGCTCCTGGAGAGCATGGAAGATTCTGCGAGTGAGGCATCCCTGTTTGAGCTCCAGGAGAGCATGGAAGATTCTGCGAGCGAGGCGTCCCTGCCCAGAATCCAGGAGACCATGGGAGATTGTGCGAGCGAGGCATCCCTGCCCGGGCTCCAGGAGAACATGGGAGATTCTGCAAGTGAGGCATCCCTGTTTAAACTCCAGGAGAGCATGGTAGATTCTGCGAGCGAGGCATCCCTGATTGAGCTCCAGGAGAGCATAGCAGATTCTGTGAGTGAGGCATCCCTGCCCGGGATCCAGGAGAGCATGGGAGATTGTGCGAGTGAGGCTTCCCTGCCCAGGTTCCAGGAGAGCATGGGAGATTGTGCGAGTGAGGCATCCCTGTCTGGGCTCCAGGAGAGCATGGGAGATTCTGCAAGCGAGGCATCCCTGTTTAAGCTCCAGGAGAGCATGGGAGATTGTGCGAGCGAGGCATCCCGAGCATGGGAGATTGTGCAAGCGAGGCATCCCTGTTTAAGCTCCAAGAGAGCATGGAAGATTCTGCGTGCGAGGCATCCATGTTTAAGCTCCTGGAGAGCAATGAAGATTCTGCGAGCGAGGCATACCTGATTGAGCTCCAGGAGAGCATGGAAGATTCTGCGAGCGAGGCATCCCTGCCCGGGATCCAGGAGACCATGGGAGATTCTGCGAGTGAGGCATCCCTGCACGGGATCCAGGAGAGCATGGGAGATTCTGCGAGCGAGGCATCCCTGTTTAAGCTCCAGGAGAGCATGTGAGATTGTGTGAGCGAGGCATCCCTGCCCGGGCTCCAGGAGAACATGGGAGATTCTGCAAATGAGGCATCCCTGCCCGGGCTCCAGGAGAGCATGGGAGATTCTGCAAGTGAGGCATCCCTGTTTAAGCTCCAGGAGAGCATGGAAGATTCTGCTAGCGAGGCATCCCTGCCCGGGCTCCAGGAGAGCTTGGGAGATTCTGCGAGCGAGGCATCCCTGTTTAAGCTCCAGGAGAGCATGGAAGATTCTGCGAGCGAGGCATCCCTGTTTGTGCTCCAGGAGAGCATGGAAGATTCTGCGAGCGAGGCGTCCCTGCCCGGGATCCAGGAGACCATGGGAGATTGTGCGGGCGTAGCATCCCTGCCCGGGCTCCAGGAGAACATTGGAGATTCTGCAAGTGAGGCATCCCTGTTTAAGCTCCAGGAGAGCATGGTAGATTCTGCGAGCAATGCAGCCTGGCCTTGGCTCCAGGAGAGCATGGGAGATTGTGCGAGCGAGGCATCACTGTTTGAGCTCCAGGAGAGCATGGCAGATTCTGCGAGTGAGGCATCCCTGCCCTGGCTCCAGGAGGGCATGGGAGATTCTGTGAGCGAGGCATCCCTGTTTAAGCTCCAGGAGAGCATGGTAGATCCTGTGAGCAATGCAGCCTGACCAAGGCTCCAGGAGATCATGGATGATTGTGCAAGTGAGGCTTCCCTGCCCGGGTTCCAGGAGAGCATGGGAGATTGTGCGAGCGAGGCATCACTGTTTGAGCTCCAGGAGAGCATGGCAGATTCTGCGAGTGAGGCATCCCTGCCCGGGCTCCAGGAGAGCATGTGAGATTGTGCGAGTGAGGCTTCCCTGCCCGGGTTCCAGGAGAGCATGGGAGATTGTGCGAGTGAGGCATCCCTGAATGAGCTCCAGGAGAGCATGGCAGATTCTGCGAGTGAGGCATCCCTGCCCTGGCTCCAGGAGTGCATGGGAGATTCTGTGAGCGAGGCATCCCTGTTTAAGCTCCAGGAGAGCATGGTAGATCCTGCGAGCAATGCAGCCTGACCAAGGCTCCAGGAGATCATGGATGATTGTGCAAGTGAGGCGTCCCTGCCCGGGCTCCAGGAGAGCATGGGAGATTCTACAAGCGAGGCATCCCTGTTTAAGCTCCAGGAGAGCATGGAAGATTCTGCGAGCGAGGCATCCCTGCCCGGGATCCAGGAGACCATGGGAGATTCTGCGAGCGAGTCATCCCTGTTTAAGCTCCTGGAGAGGAGCGAGGCATCCCTGCCCGGGCTCCAGGAGAGCATGGGAGATTGTGCGAGCGAGGCGTCCCCGTTTGAGCTCCAGGAGAGCATGACAGATTCTGCGAGTGAGGCATCCTTGCCCGGGCTCAAGGAGAGCATGGGAGATTCTGCGAGCAATGCAGCCTGGCCAAGGCTCCAGGAGAGCATGGAAGATTGTGCAAGTGAGGCATCCTTGCCTTGGCTCCTGGAGAGCATGGGAGATTGTGCGAGTGAGGTTTCCCTGCCCGGGTTCCAGGAGAGCATGGGAGATTGTGCGAGTGAGGCATCCCTGTTTGAGCTCCAAGAGAGCATGGAAGATTCTGCGAGCGAGGCATCCATGTTTAAGCTCCTGGAGAGCAATGTAGATTCTGCGAGCGAGGCGCCCCTGTTTGAGCTCCAGGAGAGCATGGAAGATAATGCGAGTGAGGCATCCCTGCCCGGGCTCCAGGAGAACATTGGAGATTCTGCAAGCGAGGCATCCCTGCCCGGGATCCAGGAGAGCATGGGAGATTCTGCAAGCGAGGCATCCCTGTTTAAGCTCCAGGAGAGCATGGCAGATTCTGCGAGTGAGGCATCCCTGCCCGGGCTCCAGGAGAGCATGGGAGATTGTGCGAGTGAGGCTTCCCTGTTTGAGCTCCAGGAGAGCATGGCAGATTCTGCGAGTGAGGCATCCCTGCCCGGGCTCCAGGAGGGCATGGGAGATTCTGTGAGCGAGGCATCCCTGTTTAAGCTCCAGGAGAGCATGGTAGATCCTGCGAGCAATGCAGCCTGAGCAAGGCTCCAGGAGATCATGGACGATTGTGCAAGTGAGGCGTCCCTGCCCGGGCTCCAGGAGAGCCTGGGAGATTCTGCAAGCGAGGCATCCCTGCCCGGGATATAGGAGACCATGGGAGATTGTGCGAGCGAGGCTTCCCTGCCCGGGCTCCAGTAGAACATGGGAGATTCTGCGAGCATTGCAGCCTGGCCAAGGCTCCAGGAGGGCATGGGAGATTGTGCGAGCGAGGCATCCCTGCCCGGGCTCCAGGAGAGCATGGGAGATTCTGCAAGCGAGGCATCCCTGTTTGGGCTCCAGGAGAGCATGGGAGATTCTGCGAGCGAGGCATCCCTGTTTAAGCTCCAAGAGAGCATGGAAAATTCTGTGAGCGAGGATTCATGTTTAAGCTCCAGGAGAGCATGGAAGATTCTGTGAGCGTGGCATGCCTGCCTGGGATCCAGGAGAGCATGGGAGATTGTGCGAGTGAGGCATCCCTGTTTAAGCTCCAAGAGAGCATGGAAGATTCTGTGAGCGAGGATTCATGTTTAAGCTCCAGGAGAGCATGGAAGATTGTGCAAGTGAGGCATCCCTGCCTTGGCTCCAGGAGAGCATGGGAGATTCTGCGAGCGAGGCATCCCTGTTTAAGCTCCAAGAGAGCATGGAAGATTCTGCGAGCGAGGCATCCATGTTTAAGCTCCAGGAGAGCAATGAAGATTCTGCGAGCGAGGCATCCCTGTTTGAGCTCCAGGAGAGCATGGAAGATAATGCGAGCGAGGCATCCCTGCCCGAGATCCAGGAGACCATGGGAGATTCTGCAATCGAGGCATCCCTGCCCGGGCTCCAGGAGAGCATGGGAGATTCTGCAAGCGAGGCATCCCTGTTTAAGCTCCAGGACAGCATGGAAGATTCTGCAAATGAGGCATCCCTGCCCGGGCTCCAGGAGAGCATGGGAGATTCTGCGAGCGAGGCATCCCTGTTTAAGCTCCAAGAGAGCATGGAAGATTCTGCGAGCGAGGCATCCATGTTTAAGCTCCAGGAGAGCATGGAAGATTCTGCGAGCGAGGTGTCCCTGCCCGGGATCCAGGAGACCATGGGAGATTCTGCAATCGAGGCATCCCTGCCCGGGCACCAGGAGAGCATGGGAGATTGTGCGAGTGAGGCGTCCCCATTTGAGCTCCAGGAGAGCATGACAGATTCTGCGAGTGAGGCATCCTTGCCCGGGCTCAAGGAGAGCATGGGAGATTCTGCGAGCAATGCAGCCTGGCCAAGGCTCCAGGAGAGCATGGAAGATTGTGCAAGTGAGGCATCCTTGCCATGGCTCCTGGAGAGCATGGGAGATTGTGCGAGTGAGGCTTCCCTGCCCGGGTTCCAGGAGAGCATGGGAGATTGTGCGAGCGAGGCATCCCTGACTGGGCTCCAGGAGAGCATGGGAGATTCTGCAAGCGAGGCATCCCTGTTTAAGCTCCAGGAGAGCATGGGAGATTGTGTGAGCGAGGCATCCCTGCCCAGGCTCCAGGAGAGCATGGGAGATTGTGCGAGCGAGGCATCCCTGTTTGAGCTCCAAGAGAGCATGGAAGATTCTGCGGCGAGGCATCCCTGTTTAAGCTCCAGGAGAGCATGGGAGATTGTGCGAGCGAGGCATCCCTGTCTGGGCTCCAGGAGAGCATATGAGGTTCTGCGAGTGAGGCATCCCTGCCTGGGCTCCAGGAGAGCATGGAAGATTCTGTGAGTGAGGCATCCATGTTTAAGCTCCTGGAGAGCATGGAAGATTCTGTGAGCGAGGAATCCCTGTTTGAGCTCCAGGAGAGCATGGAAGATTCTGAGAGCGAGGCGTCCCTGCCCGGGATCCAGGAGACCATGGGAGATTGTGCGAGCGAGGCATCCCTGCCCGGGCTCCAGGAGAACATGGGAGATTCTGCAAAAGAGGCATCCCTGCCCGGGCTCCAGGAGAGCATGGGAGATTCTGCAAGCGAGGCATCCCTGTTTAAGCTCCAGGAGAGCATAGAAGATTCTGCTATCGAGGCATCCCTGCCCGGGCTCCAGGAGAGCTTGGGAGATTCTGCGAGCGAGGCATCCCTGTTTAAGCTCCAGGAGAGCATGGAAGATTCTGCGAGCGAGGCATCCCTGTTTGTGCTCCAGGAGAGCATGGAAGATTCTGCGAGCGAGGCGTCCCTGCCCGGGATCCAGGAGACCATGGGAGATTGTGCGGGCGTAGCATCCCTGCCCGGGCTCCAGGAGAACATTGGAGATTCTGCAAGTGAGGCATCCCTGTTTAAGCTCCAGGAGAGCATGGTAGATTCTGCGAGCAATGCAGCCTGGCCAAGGCTCCAGGAGAGCATGGAAGATTGTGCAAGTGAGGCATCCCTGCCTTGGCTCCAGGAGAGCATGGGAGATTGTGCGAGCGAGGCATCACTGTTTGAGCTCCAGGAGAGCATGGCAGATTCTGCAAGTGAGGCATCCCTGCCCGGGCTCCAGGAGAGCATGGGAGATTGTGCGAGTGAGGCTTCCCTGCCTGGGTTCCTGGAGAGCATGGAAGATTCTGCGAGTGAGGCATCCCTGTTTGAGCTCCAGGAGAGCATGGCAGATTCTGCGAGTGAGGCATCCCTGCCCTGGCTCCAGGAGGGCATGGGAGATTCTGCGAGCAAGGCATCCCTGTTTAAGCTCCAGGAGAGCATGGAAGATTCTGCGAGCGAGGCATCCCTGTTTAAGCTCCAGGAGAGCATGGAAGATTCTGCGGCAAGGCATCCATGTTTAAGCTCCAGGAGAGCATGGGAGATTGTGCGAGCGAGGCATCCCTGATTGAGCTCCAGGAGAGCATAGCAGATTCTGTGAGTGAGGCATCCCTGCCCGGGCTCCAGGAGAGCATGGGAGATTGTGCGAGCGAGGCGTTCCTGCCCGGGATCCAGGAGAGCATATGAGGTTCTGTGAGCGAGGCATCCCTGTTTAAGCTGCAGGAGAGCATGGAAGATTCTGCGAGCGAGGCATCCCTGCCTGGGCTCCAGGAGAGCATGGGAGATTCTGCGAGCGAGGCATCCCTGTTTAAGCTCCAAGAGAGCATGGAAGATTCTGCGAGTGAGGCATCCATGTTTAAGCTCCTGGAGAGCATGGAAGATTCTGTGAGCGAGGAATCCCTGTTTGAGCTCCAGGAGAGCATGGAAGATTCTGAGAGCGAGGCATCCCTGCCCGGGCTCCAGGAGAACATGGGAGATTCTGCAAATGAGGCATCCCTGCCCGGGCTCCAGGAGAGCATGGGAGATTCTGCAAGCGAGGCATCCCTGTTTAAGCTCCAGGAGAGGAGGGAGGCATCCCTGCCCGGGCTCCAGAAGAGCATGGGAGATTCTGCGAGCGAGGCATGCATGTTTAAACTCCAGGAGAGCAATGAAGATTCTGCGAGCGAGGCATCCCTGTTTGAGCTCCAGGAGAGCATGGAAGATAATGCGAGCGAGGCTTCCCTGCCTGGGATGCAGGAGACCATGGGAGATTGTGCGAACGAAGCATCCCTGCCCGGGCTCCAGGAGAACATGGGAGTTTCTGCAAATGAGGCGTCCCTGCCCAGGATCCAGGAGACCATGGGAGATTGTGCGAGCGAGGCATCCCTGTTTAAGCTCCAGGAGAGCATGGTAGATTCTGCGAGCAATGCAGCCTGGCCAAGGCTCCAGGAGAGCAAGGAATATTGTGCAAGTGAGGCATCCCTGCCTTGGCTCCAGGAGAGCATGGGAGATTGTGCGAGTGAGGCTTCCCTGCCCAGGTTCCAGGAGAGCATGGGAGATTGTGCGAGCAAGGCATCCCTGCCCGGGCTCCAGGAGAACATGGGAGATTCTGCAAATGAGGCATCCCTGCCCGGGCTCCAGGAGAGCATGGGAGATTCGGCAAGCGAGGCATCCCTGTTTAAGCTCCAGGAGAGCATGGAAGATTCTGCGAGTGAGGCATCCATGTTTGAGCTCCAGGAGAGCATGGAAGATTCTGAGAGCGAGGCGTCCCTGCCCGGGATCCAGGAGACCATGGGAGATTGTGCGAGCGAGGCATCCCTGCCCGGGCTCCAGGAGAACATGGGAGATTCTGCAAGTGAGGCATCCCTGTTTAAGCTCCAGGAGAGCATGGTAGATTCTGCGAGCAATGCAGCCTGGCCAAGGCTCCAGGAGAGCATGGAAGATTGTGCAAGTGAGGCATCCCTGCATTGGCTCCAGGAGAGCATGGGAGATTCAGCGAGCGAGGCGTCCCTGTTTGAGCTCCAGGAGAGCATGGAAGATTCTGCGAGTGAGGCATCCATGTTTGAGCTCCAGGAGAGCATGGAAGATTCTGCGAGCAATGCAGCCTGGCCAAGGCTCTAGTAGAGCATGGAAGATTGTGCAAGTGAGGCATCCCTGCCTTGGCTCCTGGAGAGCAAATGGAGATTCTGCGAGCGAGGCGTCCCTGCCCGGGATCCAGGAGACCATGGGAGATTGTGCGAGCGAGGCATCCCTGCCCGGGCTCCAGGAGAACATGGGAGATTCTGCAAGTGAGGCATCCCTGTTTAAGCTCCAAGAGAGCATGGAAGATTCTGCGAGTGAGGCATCCATGTTTAAGCTCCAGGAGAGCAATGAAGATTCTACGAGCGAGGCATCCCTGTTTAAGCTCCAGGACAGCATGGAAGATTCTGCAATCGAGGCATCCCTGCCCGGGTTCCAGGAGAGCATGGGAGATTGTGCGAGCGAGGCATCACTGTTTGAGCTCCAGGAGAGCATGGCAGATTCTGTGAGTGAGGCATCCCTGCCCGGGCTCCAGGAGAGCATGGGAGATTGTGCGAGTGAGGCATCTCTGCCCGGGCTCCAGGAGATCATGGGAGATTCTGCGAGTGAGGCATCCCTGTTTGAGCTCCAGGAGAGCATGGAAGATAATGCGAGCGAGGCATCCCTGCCCGGGATCCAGGAGACCATAGGAGATTCTGCAATCGAGGCATCCCTGCCCGGGCTCCAGGAGAGCATGGGAGATTCTGCAAGCGAGGCATCCCTGTTTAAGCTCCAAGAGAGCATGGAAGATTCTGCGAGCGAGGCATCCATGCCCGGGCTCCAGGAGAGCATGGGAGATTCTGCGAGCGAGGCATCCCTGTTTAAGCTCCAAGAGAGCATGGAAGATTCTGCGAGCGATGCATCCATGTTTAAGCTCCAGGAGAGCAATGAAGATTCTGCGAGCGAGGCATCCCTGTTTGAGCTCCAGGAGAGCATGGTAGATCCTGTGAGCAATGCAGCCTGGCCAAGGCTCCAGGAGGGCATGGGAGATTCTGCGAGCGAGGCATCCCTGTTTAAGCTCCAGGAGAGCATGGTAGATCCTGTGAGCAATGCAGCCTGACCAAGGCTCCATGAGATCATGGATGATTGATTGTGCAAGTGAGGCTTCCCTGCCCGGGTTCCAGGAGAGCATGGGAGATTGTGCGAGCGAGGCATCACTGTTTGAGCTCCAGGAGAGCATGGCAGATTCTGCGAGTGAGGCATCCCTGCCCGGGCTCCAGGAGAGCATGGGAGATTGTGCGAGTGAGGCTTCCCTGCCCGGGTTCCAGGAGAGCATGGCAGATTCTGCGAGTGAGGCATCCCTGCCCTGGCTCCAGGAGGGCATGGGAGATTCTGTGAGCGAGGCATCCCTGTTTAAGCTCCAGGAGAGCATGGAAGATTCTGCGAGCGAGGCATCCCTGCCCGGGATCCAGGAGACCATGGGAGATTGTGCAAGTGAGGCTTCCCTGCCCGGGCTCCAGTAGAACATGGGAGATTCTGCGAGCGAGGCATCCATGTTTAAGCTCCTGCAGAGTATGGAAGATTCTGCGAGCGAGGCATCCCTGTTTGAGCTCCAAGAGAGCATGGAAGATAATGCAAGCGAGGCATCCCTGCCCGGGCTCCAGGAGAACATGGGAGATTCTGCAAGCGAGGCATCCCTGTTTAAGCTCCAGGAGAGCATGGGAGATTGTGTGAGTGAGGCTTCCCTGCCCGGGTAACAGGAGAGCATGGGAGATTGTGCGAGTGAGGCTTCCCTGCCCGGATAACAGGAGACCATGGGAGATTCTGCAATCGAGGCATCCCTGCCCGGGCTCCAGGAGAGCATGGGAGATTCTGCAAGCGAGGCATCCCTGTTTAAGCTCCAGGACAGCATGGAAGATTCTGCAAGTGAGGCATCCCTGCCCGGGCTCCAGGAGAGCATGGGAGATTCTGCGAGCGAGGCAACCATGTTTAAGCTCCTGGAGAGCAATGTAGATTCTGCGAGCGAGGCATCCCTGCACGGGATCCAGGAGAGCATGGGAGATTCTGCGAGCGAGGCATCCCTGTTTAATCTCCAGGAGAGCATGTGAGATTGTGCGAGCGAGGCATCCCTGCCCGGGCTCCAGGAGAGCATGGGATATTCTGCGAGCAACACAGCCTGGCCAGGGCTCCAGGAGTGCATGTGAGATTCTGCTAGCGAGGTATTCCGGCCAGACAGGGGAACTGCAACCTCCGGAAGTCTCGATGAGGTTTTGAAAATGGGCCCAATGCCGGGATGCAGTTCCAGGAGGTCAGGTAAAATCTGCCGTTGCCCCCGCAAAAAGTGGCGCGCAGCAGCAATGCCGTGACGTCTGGGGGAATTCCTCGGGCAGATTCACAAATGGCAAAGAGGTGAGAGAGAGAGCCAGGAAGAGATCCGTATGGACTAGGTGTCCCTGCCAGGGCTCCAGGACAGGCATGCAAGATTCAGCGAGCAACACAGCCTGGCCTGGGCTCCAGGAGGGCATGGGAGAATCTGCGAGCGAGGCACCCCTGTTTAAGCTCCAGGAGAGCATGGAGGATTCTGCGAGCGAGGCATCCCTGTTTGAGCTCCAGGAGAGCATGGAAGATTTTGCAAGTGAGGCGTCCCTGCCCGGGCTCCAGGAGAGCATGGGAGATTCTGCAAGCGAGGCATCCCTGTTTAAGCTCCAGGAGAGCATGGAGGATTCTGCGAGCGAGGCATCCCTGCCCGGGCTCCAGGAGAGCTTGGGAGATTCTGCGAGCGAGGCATCCCTGTTTAAGCTCCAAGAGAGCATGGAAGATTCTGCGAGTGAGGCATCCATGTTTAAGCTCCAGGAGAGCATGGAAGATTCTGTGAGCGAGGCATCCCTGTTTGAGCTCCAGGAGAGCATGGAAGATTCTGTGAGCGAGGCGTCCCTGCCAGGGATCCAGGAGACTATGGGAGATTGTGTGGGCGAGGCATCCCTGCCCGGGCTCCAGGAGAACATTGGAGATTCTGCAAGTGAGGCATCCCTGTTTAAGCTCCAGGGGAGCATGGTAGATTCTGCGAGCAATGCAGCCTGGCCAAGGCTCCAGGAGAGCATGGAAGATAGTGCAAGTGAGGCATCCCTGCCTTGGCTCCAGGAGAGCATGGGAGATTGTACGAGTGAGGCTTCCCTGTCCGGGTTCCAGGAGAGCATGGGAGATTGTGCGAGCGAGGCATCCCTGTTTGAGCTCCAGGAGAGCATGGCAGATTCTGCGAGTGAGGCATCCCTGCCCGGGCTCCAGGAGGGCATGGGAGATTCTGTGAGCGAGGCATCCCTGTTTAAGCTCCAGGAGAGCATGGTAGATCCTGCGAGTGAGGCGTCCCTGCCAAGGCTCCAGGAGAGCATGGGAGATTCTGCAAGCGAGGCATCCCTGCCCAGGATCCAGGAGAGCATGGGAGATTGTGCGAGTGAGGCTTCCCTGCCCAGGTTCCAGGAGAGCATGGGAGATTGTGCGAGCGAGGCATCCCTGTTTGAGCTCCAGGAGAGCATGGCAGATTCTGCGAGTGAGGCATCCCTGCCCGGGCTCCAGGAGGGCATGGGAGATTCTGCAAGCGAGGCATCCCTGTTTGGGCTCCAGGAGAGCAAGGGAGATTCTGCGAGTGAGGCATCCCTGTTTAAGCTCCAAGAGAGCATGGAAGATTCTGTGAGCGAGGATTCATGTTTAAGCTCCAGGAGAGCATGGAAGATTCTGTGAGCGTGGCGTGCCTGCCTGGGATCCAGGAGAGCCTGGGAGATTGTGCGAGTGAGGCATCCCTGTTTAAATTCCAAGAGAGCATGGAAGATTCTGTGAGCGAGGATTCATGTTTAAGCTCCAGGAGAGCATGGAAGATTGTGCAAGTGAGGCATCCCTGCCTTGGCTCCTGGAGAGCAAATGGAGATTGTGCGAGTGAGGCTTCCCTGCCCGGGTTCCAGGAGAGCATGGGAGATTGAGCGAGCGAGGCATCCCTGTTTGAGCTCCAGGAGAGCATGGAAGATAATGCGAGTGAGGCTTCCCTGTTTAAGCTCCAAGAGAGCATGGAAGATTCTGCGAGCGAGGCATCCCTGCCTGGGCTCCAGGAGAGCATGGGAGATTCTGCGAGCGAGGCATCCCTGTTTAAGCTCCAAGAGAGCATGGAAGATTCTGTGAGTGAGGCATCCCTGCACGGGATCCAGGAGAGCATGGGAGATTCTGCGAGTGAGGCATCCCTGCCTGGGCTCAAGGAGAGCATGGAAGATAGTGCAAGTGAGGCATCCCTGCCTTGGCTACAGGAGAGCAAGGGAGATTGTGCGAGTGAGGCTTCCCTGCCCGGGTTCCAGGAGAGCATGGGAGATTGTGCGAGCGAGGCATCCCTGCCTGGGCTCCAGGAGAGCATGGGAGATTGTGCGAGTGAGGCTTCCCTGCCCGGGTTCCAGGAGAGCATGGGAGATTGTGCGAGCGAGGCATCCCTGTTTGAGCTCCAGGAGAGCATGGCAGATTCTGCGAGTGAGGCATCCCTGCCCGGGCTCCAGGAGGGCATGGGAGATTCTGCGAGCGAGGCATGCATGTTTAAACTCCAGGAGAGCAATGAAGATTCTGCGAGCGAGGCATCCCTGTTTGAGCTCCAGGAGAGCATAGAAGATAATGCGAGCGAGGCTTCCCTGCCTGGGATCCAGGAGACCATGGGAGATTGTGCGAACGAAGCATCCCTGCCCGGGCTCCAGGAGAACATGGGAGATTCTGCAAATGAGGCGTCCCTGCCCAGGATCCAGGAGACCATGGGAGATTGTGCGAGCGAGGCATCCCTGTTTAAGCTCCAGGAGAGCATGGTAGATTCTGCGAGCAATGCAGCCTGGCCAAGGCTCCAGGAGAGCAAGGAATATTGTGCAAGTGAGGCATCCCTGCCTTGGCTCCAGGAGAGCATGGGAGATTGTGCGAGTGAGGCTTCCCTGCCCAGGTTCCAGGAGAGCATGGGAGATTGTGCGAGCAAGGCATCCCTGCCCGGGCTCCAGGAGAACATGGGAGATTCTGCAAATGAGGCATCCCTGCCCGGGCTCCAGGAGAACATGGGAGATTCTGCAAATGAGGCGTCCCTGCCCAGGATCCAGGAGACCATGGGAGATTGTGCGAGCGAGGCATCCCTGTTTAAGCTCCAGGAGAGCATGGTAGATTCTGCGAGCAATGCAGCCTGGCCAAGGCTCCAGGAGAGCATGGGAGATTGTGCGAGTGAGGCTTCCCTGCCCAGGTTCCAGGAGAGCATGGGAGATTGTGCGAGCAAGGCATCCCTGCCCGGGCTCCAGGAGAACATGGGAGATTCTGCAAATGAGGCATCCCTGCCCGGGCTCCAGGAGAGCATGGGAGATTCGGCAAGCGAGGCATCCCTGTTTAAGCTCCAGGAGAGCATGGAAGATTCTGCGAGCGAGGCATCCCTGCCTGGGCTCCAGGAGAGCATGGGAGATTCTGCGAGCGAGGCATCCCTGTTTAAGCTCCAAGAGAGCATGGAAGATTCTGCGAGTGAGGCATCCATGTTTGAGCTCCAGGAGAGCATGGAAGATTCTGAGAGCGAGGCGTCCCTGCCCGGGATCCAGGAGACCATGGGAGATTGTGCGAGCGAGGCATCCCTGCCCGGGCTCCAGGAGAACATGGGAGATTCTGCAAGTGAGGCATCCCTGTTTAAGCTCCAGGAGAGCATGGTAGATTCTGCGAGCAATGCAGCCTGGCCAAGGCTCCAGGAGAGCATGGAAGATTGTGCAAGTGAGGCATCCCTGCATTGGCTCCAGGAGAGCATGGGAGATTCTGCGAGCGAGGCGTCCCTGTTTGAGCTCCAGGAGAGCATGGAAGATTCTGCGAGCGAGGCATCCCTGCCCGGGATCCAGGAGACCATGGGAGATTGTGCGAGCGAGGCATCCCTGCCCGGGCTCCAGGAGGGCATGGGAGATTCTGTGAGCGAGGCATCCCTGTTTAAGCTCCAGGAGAGCATGGTAGATCCTGCGAGCAATGCAGCCTGAGCAAGGCTCCAGGAGATCATGGACGATTGTGCAAGTGAGGCGTCCCTGCCCGGGCTCCAGGAGAGCATGGGAGATTCTGCAAGCGAGGCATCCCTGCCCGGGATATAGGAGACCATGGGAGATTGTGCGAGCGAGGCTTCCCTGCCCGGGCTCCAGTAGAACATGGGAGATTCTGCGAGCATTACAGCCTGGCCAAGGCTCCAGGAGGGCATGGGAGATTGTGCGAGCGAGGCATCCATGTTTAAGCTCCTGGAGAGCATGGAAGATTCTGTGAGCGAGGCATCCCTGTTTAAGCTCCAGGAGAGCATGGAAGATTCTGCGGCGAGGCATCCATGTTTAAGCTCCAGGAGAGCATGGGAGATTGTGCGAGCGAGGCATCCCTGATTGAGCTCCAGGAGAGCATAGCAGATTCTGTGAGTGAGGCATCCCTGCCCGGGCTCCAGGAGAGCATGTGAGATTGTGCGAGCGAGGCGTTCCTGCCCGGGATCCAGGAGAGCATATGAGGTTCTGTGAGCGAGGCATCCCTGTTTAAGCTGCAGGAGAGCATGGAAGATTCTGCGAGCGAGGCATCCCTGCCTGGGCTCCAGGAGAGCATGGGAGATTCTGCGAGCGAGGCATCCCTGTTTGAGCTCCAGGAGAGCATGGAAGATAATGCGAGCGAGGCATCCCTGCCCGGGATCCAGGAGACCATGGGAGATTCTGCAATCGAGGCATCCCTGCCCGGGCTCCAGGAGAGCATGGGAGATTCTGCAAGCGAGGCATCCCTGTTTAAGCTCCAGGACAGCATGGAAGATTCTGCAAGTGAGGCATCCCTGCCCGGGCTCCAGGAGAGCATGGGAGATTCTGCGAGCGAGGCATTCTTGTTTAAGCTCCAAGAGAGCATGGAAGATTCTGCGAGCGAGGCAACCATGTTTAAGCTCCTGGAGAGCAATGTAGATTCTGCGAGTGAGGCATCCCTGCCCTGGCTCCAGGAGGGCATGGGAGTTTCTGCAAGTGAGGCATCCCTGTTTAAGCTCCAGGAGAGCATGGTAGATTCTGCGAGCAATGCAGCCTGGCCAAGGCTCCAGGAGAGCATGGAAGATTGTGCAAGTGAGGCTTCCCTGCCCAGGTTCCAGGAGAGCATGGGAGATTGTGCGAGCGAGGCATCCCTGTCTGGGCTCCAGGAGAGCATGGGAGATTCTGCAAGCGAGGCATCCCTGTTTAAGCTCCAGGAGAGCATGGGAGATTGTGCGAGCGAGGCTTCCCTGCCCAGGTTCCAGGAGAGCATGGGAGATTGTGCGAGCGAGGCATCCCTGTCTGGGCTCCAGGAGAGCATGGGAGATTCTGCAAGCGAGGCATCCCTGTTTAAGCTCCAGGAGAGCATGGGAGATTGTGCGAGCGAGGCATCCCGAGCATGGGAGATTGTGCAAGCGAGGCATCCCTGTTTAAGCTCCAAGAGAGCATGGAAGATTCTGCGAGTGAGGCATCCATGTTTACGCTCCTGGAGAGCATGGAAGATTCTGTGAGCGAGGCATCCCTGTTTAAGCTCCAGGAGAGCATGGAAGATTCTGCGGCGAGGCATCCATGTTTAAGCTCCAGGAGAGCATGGGAGATTGTGCGAGCGAGGCATCCCTGATTGAGCTCCAGGAGAGCATAGCAGATTCTGTGAGTGAGGCATCCCTGCCCGGGCTCCAGGAGAGCATGTGAGATTGTGCGAGCGAGGCGTTCCTGCCCGGGATCCAGGAGAGCATATGAGGTTCCGTGAGCGAGGCATCCCTGTTTAAGCTGCAGGAGAGCATGGAAGATTCTGCGAGCGAGGCATCCCTGCCTGGGCTCCAGGAGAGCATGGGAGATTCTGCGAGCGAGGCATCCCTGTTTGAGCTCCAGGAGAGCATGGAAGATAATGCGAGTGAGGCAGCCTGGCCAAGGCTCTAGTAGAGCATGGAAGATTGTGCAAGTGAGGCATCCCTGCCTTGGCTCCTGGAGAGCAAATGGAGATTGTGCGAGTGAGGCTTCCCTGCCCGGGTTCCAGGAGAGCATGGGAGATTGAGCGAGCGAGGCATCCCTGTCTGGGCTCAAGGAGAGCATGGGAGATTCTGCAAGCGAGGCATCCCTGTCTGGGCTCCAGGAGAGCATGGGAGATTCTGCAAGCGAGGCATCCCTGTTTAAGCTCCAGGAGAGCATGGAAGATTCTGCGAGCGAGGCATCCCTGTTTGAGCTCCAGGAGAGCATGGAAGATTCTGCGAGCGAGGCATCCCTGCCCGGGATCCAGGAGACCATGGGAGATTGTGCGAGCGAGGCATCCCTGCCCGGGCTCCAGGAGACCATGGAAGATTGTGCAAGTGAGGCATCCCTGCCTTGGCTCCAGGAGAGCAAATGGAGATTGTGCGAGTGAGGCTTCCCTGCCCGGGCTCCAGGAGAGCATGGGAGATTCTGCAAGCGAGGCATCCCTGTTTAAGCTCCAAGAGAGCATGGAAGATTCTGCGAGTGAGGCATCCTTGCCCGGGCTCAAGGAGAGCATGGGAGATTCTGCGAGCAATGCAGCCTGGCCAAGGCTCCAGGAGAGCATGGAAGATTGTGCAAGTGAGGCATCCTTGCCTTGGCTCCTGGAGAGCAATGTAGATTCTGCGAGCGAGGCGCCCCTGTTTGAGCTCCAGGAGAGCATGGAAGATAATGCGAGTGAGGCATCCCTGCCCGGGATCCAGGAGACCATGGGAGATTCTGCGAGCGAGGCATCCCTGCCGGGCTCCAGGAGAGCATGGGAGATTCTGCGAGCGAGGCATCCCTGTTTGAGTTCCAAGAGAGCATGGAAGATTCTGCGAGCGAGGCATCCATGTTTAAGCTCCTGGAGAGCATGGGAGATTCTGCGAGCGAGGCATCCCTGTTTGAGCTCCAGGAGACCATGGAAGATTCTGCGAGCGAGGCGTCCCTGCCCGGGATCCAGGAGACCATGGGAGATTGTGCGAGCGAGGCATCCCTGCCCGGGCTCCAGGAGAACATGGGAGATTCTGCAAGTGAGGCATCCCTGTTTAAGCTATAGGAGAGCATGGTAGATTCTGCGAGCAATGCAGCCTGGCCAAGGCTCTAGTAGAGCATGGAAGATTGTGCAAGTGAGGCATCCCTGCCTTGGCTCCTGGAGAGCAAATGGAGATTGTGCAAGTGAGGCTTCCCTGCCCGGGTTCCAGGAGAGCATGGGAGATTGAGCGAGCGAGGCATCCCTGTCTGGGCTCAAGGAGAGCATGGGAGATTCTGCAAGCGAGGCATCCCTGTTTAAGCTCCAGGAGAGCATGGAAGATTCTGCGAGCGAGGCATCCCTGCCCGGGCTCCAGGAGAGCATGGGAGATTCTGCGAGCGAGGCATCCCTGTTTGAGCTCCAGGAGAGCATGGAAGATAATGCGAGCGAGGCATCCCTGCCCAGGCTCCAGGATATCATGGGAGATTCTGCAAGCGAGGCATCCCTGTTTAAGCTCCAAGAGAGCATGGAAGATTCTGCGAGTGAGGCATCCATGTTTAAGCTCCTGGAGAGCATGGAAGATTCTGCGA
Organism: Taudactylus pleione; assembly: GCA_031769625.1. Classification (NCBI taxonomy): domain Eukaryota; kingdom Metazoa; phylum Chordata; class Amphibia; order Anura; family Myobatrachidae; genus Taudactylus; species Taudactylus pleione. The sequence goes on from JAUIMM010000586.1 coordinate 3,649,619, forward strand.
GCGAGGCATCCCTGTTTGAGCTCCAGGAGAGCATGGAAGATAATGCGAGCGAGGCTTCCCTGCCTGGGATCCAGGAGACCATGGGAGATTGTGCGAGCGAGGCATCCCTGCCCGGGCTCCAGGAGAACATGGGAGATTCTGCAAATGAGGCATCCCTGCCCGGGCTCCAGGAGAGCATGGGAGATTCTGCAAGCGAGGCATCCCTGTTTAAGCTCCAAGAGAGCATGGAAAATTCTGCGAGTGAGGCATCCATGTTTAAGCTCCTGGAGAGCATGGAAGATTCTGTGAGTGAGGCATCCCTGTTTGAGCTCCAGGAGAGCATGGAAGATTCTGCGAGCAATGCAGCCTGGCCAAGGCTCCAGGAGAGCATGGAAGATTGTGCAAGTGAGGCATCCCTGCCTTGGCTCTAGGAGAGCATGGGAGATTCTGCAAATGAGGCATCCCTGCCCGGGCTCCAGGAGAGCATGGGAGATTCTGCAAGCGAGGCATCCCTGTTTAAGCTCCAAGAGAGCATGGAAAATTCTGCGAGTGAGGCATCCATGTTTAAGCTCCTGGAGAGCATGGAAGATTCTGTGAGTGAGGCATCCCTGTTTGAGCTCCAGGAGAGCATGGAAGATTCTGCGAGCAATGCAGCCTGTCCAAGGCTCCAGGAGAGCATGGAAGATTGTGCAAGTGAGGCATCCCTGCCTTGGCTCTAGGAGAGCATGGGAGATTGTGCGAGTGAGGCTTCCCTGCCCAGGTTCCAGGAGAGCATGGGAGATTGTGCGAGCAAGGCATCCCTGCCAAAGCTCCAAGAGAGCATGGAAGATTCTGCGAGCGAGGCATCCATGTTTAAGCTCCAGGAGAGCAATGAAGATTCTGCGAGCGAGGCGTCCCTGTTTGAGCTCCAGGAGAGCATGGAAGATTCTGCGAGCGAGGCATCCCTGCCCGGGATCCAGGAGACCATGGGAGATTGTGCGAGCGAGGCATCCCTGCCCGGGCTCCAGGAGAGCATGGGAGATTCTGCAAGCGAGGCATCCCTGTTTAAGCTCCAGGAGAGCATGGAAGATTCTGCGAGCGAGGCATCCCTGCCCGGGCTCCAGGAGAGCATGGGAGATTCTGTGAGCGAGGCATCCCTGTTTAAGCTCCAAGAGAGCATGGAAGATTCTGCGAGCAATGCAGCCTGGCCAAGGCTCCAGGAGATCATGGAAGATTGTGCAAGTGAGGTATCCCTGCCTTGGCTCCAGGAGAGCATGGGAGATTGTGCGAGTGAGGCTTCCCTGCCCGGGAAACAGGAGAGCATGGGAGATTCTGTGAGCGAAGCATCCCTGTCTGGGCTCCAGGAGAGCATGGGAGATTCTGCAAGCGAGGCATCCCTGTTTAAGCTCCAGGAGAGCATGGAAGATTCTGCGAGCGAGGCATCCCTGCCCGGGCTCATGGAGAGCATGGGAGATTCTGCGAGCGAGACATCCCTGTTTAAGCTCCAAGAGAGCATGGAAGATTCTGCGAGCAATGCAGCCTGGCCAAGGCTCCAGGAGATCATGGAAGATTGTGCAAGTGAGGTATCCCTGCCTTGGCTCCAGGAGAGCATGGGAGATTGTGCGAGTGAGGCTTCCCTGCCCGGGTAACAGGAGAGCATGGGAGATTGTGTGAGCAAGGTGTCCCTGTTTAAGCTCCAGGAGAGCATGGCAGATTCTGCGAGCTATGCAGCCTTGCCAAGGCCCCAGGAGAGCATGGAAAAAATTCAGCGAGCGCGGCCTCCCTGCCCGGAATCAAGGAGAGCATGGGAGATTCTGCGAGTGAGGCATCCCTGTTTAAGCTCCAGGAGAGCATGTGAGATTGTGCGAGCGAGGCATCCCTGCCCGGGCTCCAGGAGAGCATTGGAGATTCTGCGAGCAACACAGCCTGGCCAGGGCTCCAGGAGTGTATGTGAGATTCTGCTAGCGAGGTATTCCGGCCAGACAGGGGAACTGCAACCTCTGGAAGTCCCGATGAGGTTTTGAAAATGGGCCCAATGCCGGGATGCAGTTCCAGGAGGTCGGGTAAAATCCGCCGTTGCCCCCGCAAAAAGTGGCGCGCAGCAGCAATGCCGTGACGTCTGGGGGAATTCCTCGGGCGGATTCACAAATGGCAAAGAGGTGAGAGAGAGAGCCAGGAAGAGATCCGTGTGGACTAGGTGTCCCAGCCAGGGCTCCAGGACAGGCATGCAAAATTCAGCGAGCAACACAGCCTGGCCAGGGCTCCAGGAGAGCATGGGAGATTCTGCGAGCGAGGCATCCCTGCCCGGGCTCCAGGAGAGCATGGGAGATTCTGTGAGCGAGGCATCCCTGTTTGAGCTCCAAGAGAGCATGGAAGATTCTGCGAGTGAGGCATCCTTGCCCGGGCTCAAGGAGAGCATGGGAGATTCTGTGAGCAATGCAGCCTGGCCAAGGCTCCAGGAGAGCATGGAAGATTGTGCAAGTGAGGCATCCCTGTTTGAGCTCCAGGAGAGCATGGAAGATAATGCGAGCGAGGCATCCCTGCCCGGGATCCAGGAGACCATGGGAGATTGTGCGGGCGTAGCATCCCTGCCCGGGCTCCAGGAGAACATTGGAGATTCTGCAAGTGAGGCATCCCTGTTTAAGCTCCAGGAGAGCATGGTAGATTCTGCGAGTGAGGCATCCTTGCCCGGGCTCAAGGAGAGCATGGGAGATTCTGCGAGCAATGCAGCCTGGCCAAGGCTCCAGGAGAGCATGGGAGATTGTGCGAGTGAGGCATCCCTGACTGGGCTCCAGGAGAGCATGGGAGATTGTGCGAGCGAGGCATCCCTGTTTAAGCTCCAGGAGAGCATGGCAGATTCTGCGAGTGAGGCATCCCTGCCCGGGCTCCAGGAGAGCATGGGAGATTGTGCGAGTGAGGCTTCCCTGCCCAGGTTCCAGGAGAGCATGGGAGATTGTGCGAGCGAGGCATCCCTGTTTGAGCTCCAGGAGAGCATGGCAGATTCTGCGAGTGAGGCATCCCTGCCCGGGCTCCAGGAGGGCATGGGAGATTCTGTGAGCGAGGCATCCCTGTTTAAGCTCCAGGAGAGCATGGTAGATCCTGCGAGTGAGGCGTCCCTGCCAAGGCTCCAGGAGAGCATGGGAGATTCTGCAAGCGAGGCATCCCTGCCCGGGATCCAGGAGAGCATGGGAGATTGTGCGAGTGAGGCTTCCCTGCCCAGGTTCCAGGAGAGCATGGGAGATTGTGCGAGCGAGGCATCCCTGTTTGAGCTCCAGGAGAGCATGGCAGATTCTGCGAGTGAGGCATCCCTGCCCGGGCTCCAGGAGGGCATGGGAGATTCTGTGAGCGAGGCATCCCTGTTTGAGCTCCAGGAGAGCATGGCAGATTCTGCGAGTGAGGCATCCCTGCCCGGGCTCCAGGAGGGCATGGGAGATTCTGCAAGCGAGGCATCCCTGTTTGGGCTCCAGGAGAGCAAGGGAGATTCTGCGAGTGAGGCATCCCTGTTTAAGCTCCAAGAGAGCATGGAAGATTCTGTGAGCGAGGATTCATGTTTAAGCTCCAGGAGAGCATGGAAGATTCTGTGAGCGTGGCGTGCCTGCCTGGGATCCAGGAGAGCCTGGGAGATTGTGCGAGTGAGGCATCCCTGTTTAAATTCCAAGAGAGCATGGAAGATTCTGTGAGCGAGGATTCATGTTTAAGCTCCAGGAGAGCATGGAAGATTGTGCAAGTGAGGCATCCCTGCCTTGGCTCCAGGAGAGCATGGGAGATTGTGCGAGCGAGGCATCCCTGTCTGGGCTCCAGGAGAGCATGGGAGATTCTGCAAGCGAGGCATCCCTGTTTAAGCTCCAGGAGAGTATGGAAGATTCTGCGAGCGAGGCATCCCTGCCCGGGCTCCAGGAGAGCATGGGAGATTCTGCGAGCAAGGCATCCCTGTTTAAGCTCCAAGAGAGCATGGAAGATTCTGCGAGCGAGGCATCCATGTTTAAGCTCCAGGAGAGCAATGAAGATTCTGCGAGCGAGGCATCCCTGTTTGAGCTCCAGGAGAGCATGGAAGATAATGCGAGCGAGGCATCCCTGCCCGGGATCCAGGAGACCATGGGAGATTCTGCAATCGAGGCATCCCTGCCCGGGCTCCAGGAGAGCATGGGAGATTCTGCAAGCGAGGCATCCCTGTTTAAGCTCCAGGACAGCATGGAAGATTCTGCAAGTGAGGCATCCCTGCCCGGGCTCCAGGAGAGCATGGGAGATTCTGCGAGCGAGGCAACCATGTTTAAGCTCCTGGAGAGCAATGTAGATTCTGCGAGTGAGGCATCCCTGCCCTGGCTCCAGGAGGGCATGGGAGATTCTGTGAGCGAGGCATCCCTGTTTAAGCTCAAGGATAGCATGGTAGATCCTGCGAGCAATGCAGCCTGACCAAGGCTCCAGGAGATCATGGATGATTGTGCAAGTGAGGCGTCCCTGCCCGGGCTCCAGGAGAGCATGGGAGATTCTGCAAGTGAGGCATCCCTGTTTAAGCACCAGGAGAGCATGGAAGATTCTGCGAGCGAGGCATCCCTGCCCGGGATCCAGGAGACCATGGGAGATTCTGCGAGCGAGGCATCCCTGCACGGGATCCAGGAGAGCATGGGAGATTCTGCGAGCGAGGCATCCCTGTTTAATCTCCAGGAGAGCATGTGAGATTGTGCGAGCGAGGCATCCCTGCCCGGGCTCCAGGAGAGCATGGGATATTCTGCGAGCAACACAGCCTGGCCAGGGCTCCAGGAGTGCATGTGAGATTCTGCTAGCGAGGTATTCCGGCCAGACAGGGGAACTGCAACCTCCGGAAGTCTCGATGAGGTTTTGAAAATGGGCCCAATGCCGGGATGCAGTTCCAGGAGGTCAGGTAAAATCTGCCGTTGCCCCCGCAAAAAGTGGCACGCAGCAGCAATGCCGTGACGTCTGGGGGAATTCCTCGGGCGGATTCACAAATGGCAAAGAGGTGAGAGAGAGAGCCAGGAAGAGATCCGTATGGACTAGGTGTCCCTGCCAGGGCTCCAGGACAGGCATGCAAGATTCAGCGAGCAACACAGCCTGGCCAGGGCTCCAGGAGAGCATGGGAGATTCAGCGAGCGAGGCATCCCTGCCCGGGCTCCAGGTGAGCATGGAAGATTCTGCAAGTGAGGCATCCCTGCCCGGGCTCCAGGAGAGCATGGAAGATTCTGCGAGCGAGGCATCCCTGCCCGGGCTCCAGGAGTGCATGGGAGATTCTGTGAGCAAGGCATCCCTGTTTATGCTCCAAGAGAGCATGGAAGATTCTGCGAGTGAGGCATCCCTGTTTAAGCTCCAGGAGAGCATGGCAGATTCTGCGAGCGAGGCAGCATCCCTGCACGGGATCCAGGAGAGAATGGGAGATTCTGCGAGCGAGGCATCCCTGTTTAAGCTCCAGGAGAGCATGTGAGATTGTGCGAGCGAGGCATCCCTGCCCGGGCTCCAGGAGAGCATGGGAGATTGTGCGAGTGAGGCGTCCCCGTTTGAGCTCCAGGAGAGCATGACAGATTCTGCGAGTGAGGCATCCTTGCCCGGGCTCCAGGAGAGCATGGGAGATTCTGCGAGCAATGCAGCCTGGCCAAGGCTCCAGGAGAGCATGGAAGATTGTGCAAGTGAGGCATCCCTGCCTTGGCTCCTGGAGAGCATGGGAGATTGTGCGAGTGAGGCATCCCTGTTTAAGCTCCAGGAGAGTATGGGAGATTGTGCGAGCAAGGCGTCCCTGCCCGGGATCCAGGAGAGCATCTGAGGTTCTGTGAGCGAGGCATCCCTGTTTGAGCTCCAAGAGAGCATGGAAGATTCTGCGAGCGAGGCATCCATGTTTAAGCTCCTGGAGAGCAATGTAGATTCTGCGAGCGAGGCGCCCCTGTTTGAGCTCCAGAAGAGCATGGAAGATAATGCGAGTGAGGCATCCCTGCCCGGGATCCAGGAGAGCATGGGAGATTCTGCAAGTGAGGCATCCCTGTTTAAGCTCCAGGAGAGCATGGTAGATTCTGCGAGCAATGCAGCCTGGCCAAGGCTCTAGTAGAGCATGGAAGATTGTGCAAGTGAGGCATCCCTGCCTTGGCTCCTGGAGAGCAAATGGAGATTGTGCGAGTGAGGCTTCCCTGCCCGGGTTCCAGGAGAGCATGGGAGATTGAGCGAGCGAGGCATCCCTGTTTGAGCTCCAGGAGAGCATGGAAGATAATGCGAGTGAGGCTTCCCTGTTTAAGCTCCAAGAGAGCATGGAAGATTCTGCGAGCGAGGCATCCCTGCCTGGGCTCCAGGAGAGCATGGGAGATTCTGCGAGCGAGGCATCCCTGTTTAAGCTCCAAGAGAGCATGGAAGATTCTGTGAGTGAGGCATCCCTGCACGGGATCCAGGAGAGCATGGGAGATTCTGCGAGTGAGGCATCCCTGCCTGGGCTCAAGGAGAGCATGGAAGATAGTGCAAGTGAGGCATCCCTGCCTTGGCTCCAGGAGAGCATGGGAGATTGTGCGAGTGAGGCTTCCCTGCCCGGATTCCAGGAGAGCATGGGAGATTGTGCGAGCGAGGCATCCCTGCCTGGGCTCCAGGAGAGCATGGGAGATTGTGCGAGTGAGGCTTCCCTGCCCGGGTTCCAGGAGAGCATGGGAGATTGTGCGAGCGAGGCATCCCTGTTTGAGCTCCAGGAGAGCATGGCAGATTCTGCGAGTGAGGCATCCCTGCCCGGGCTCCAGGAGGGCATGGGAGATTCTGCGAGCGAGGCATGCATGTTTAATCTCCAGGAGAGCAATGAAGATTCTGCGAGCGAGGCATCCCTGTTTGAGCTCCAGGAGAGCATGGAAGATAATGCGAGCGAGGCTTCCCTGCCTGGGATGCAGGAGACCATGGGAGATTGTGCGAATGAAGCATCCCTGCCCGGGCTCCAGGAGAACATGGGAGATTCTGCAAATGAGGCGTCCCTGCCCAGGATCCAGGAGACCATGGGAGATTGTGCGAGCGAGGCATCCCTGTTTAAGCTCCAGGAGAGCATGGTAGATTCTGCGAGCAATGCAGCCTGGCCAAGGCTCCAGGAGAGCAAGGAATATTGTGCAAGTGAGGCATCCCTGCCTTGGCTCCAGGAGAGCATGGGAGATTGTGCGAGCGAGGCATCCCTGATTGAGCTCCAGGAGAGCATAGCAGATTCTGTGAGTGAGGCATCCCTGCCCGGGCTCCAGGAGAGCATGTGAGATTGTGCGAGCGAGGCGTTCCTGCCCGGGATCCAGGAGAGCATATGAGGTTCCGTGAGCGAGGCATCCCTGTTTAAGCTGCAGGAGAGCATGGAAGATTCTGCGAGCGAGGCATCCCTGCCTGGGCTCCAGGAGAGCATGGGAGATTCTGCGAGCGAGGCATCCCTGTTTGAGCTCCAGGAGAGCATGGAAGATAATGCGAGTGAGGCAGCCTGGCCAAGGCTCTAGTAGAGCATGGAAGATTGTGCAAGTGAGGCATCCCTGCCTTGGCTCCTGGAGAGCAAATGGAGATTGTGCGAGTGAGGCTTCCCTGCCCGGGTTCCAGGAGAGCATGGGAGATTGAGCGAGCGAGGCATCCCTGTCTGGGCTCAAGGAGAGCATGGGAGATTCTGCAAGCGAGGCATCCCTGTCTGGGCTCCAGGAGAGCATGGGAGATTCTGCAAGCGAGGCATCCCTGTTTAAGCTCCAGGAGAGCATGGAAGATTCTGCGAGCGAGGCATCCCTGTTTGAGCTCCAGGAGAGCATGGAAGATTCTGCGAGCGAGGCATCCCTGCCCGGGATCCAGGAGACCATGGGAGATTGTGCGAGCGAGGCATCCCTGCCCGGGCTCCAGGAGACCATGGAAGATTGTGCAAGTGAGGCATCCCTGCCTTGGCTCCAGGAGAGCAAATGGAGATTGTGCGAGTGAGGCTTCCCTGCCCGGGCTCCAGGAGAGCATGGGAGATTCTGCAAGCGAGGCATCCCTGTTTAAGCTCCAAGAGAGCATGGAAGATTCTGCGAGTGAGGCATCCTTGCCCGGGCTCAAGGAGAGCATGGGAGATTCTGCGAGCAATGCAGCCTGGCCAAGGCTCCAGGAGAGCATGGAAGATTGTGCAAGTGAGGCATCCTTGCCTTGGCTCCTGGAGAGCAATGTAGATTCTGCGAGCGAGGCGCCCCTGTTTGAGCTCCAGGAGAGCATGGAAGATAATGCGAGTGAGGCATCCCTGCCCGGGATCCAGGAGACCATGGGAGATTCTGCGAGCGAGGCATCCCTGCCGGGCTCCAGGAGAGCATGGGAGATTCTGCGAGCGAGGCATCCCTGTTTGAGCTCCAAGAGAGCATGGAAGATTCTGCGAGCGAGGCATCCATGTTTAAGCTCCTGGAGAGCATGGGAGATTCTGCGAGCGAGGCATCCCTGTTTGAGCTCCAGGAGACCATGGAAGATTCTGCGAGCGAGGCGTCCCTGCCCGGGATCCAGGAGACCATGGGAGATTGTGCGAGCGAGGCATCCCTGCCCGGGCTCCAGGAGAACATGGGAGATTCTGCAAGTGAGGCATCCCTGTTTAAGCTATAGGAGAGCATGGTAGATTCTGCGAGCAATGCAGCCTGGCCAAGGCTCTAGTAGAGCATGGAAGATTGTGCAAGTGAGGCATCCCTGCCTTGGCTCCTGGAGAGCAAATGGAGATTGTGCAAGTGAGGCTTCCCTGCCCGGGTTCCAGGAGAGCATGGGAGATTGAGCGAGCGAGGCATCCCTGTCTGGGCTCAAGGAGAGCATGGGAGATTCTGCAAGCGAGGCATCCCTGTCTGGGCTCCAGGAGAGCATGGGAGATTCTGCAAGCGAGGCATCCCTGTTTAAGCTCCAGGAGAGCATGGAAGATTCTGCGAGCGAGGCATCCCTGCCCGGGCTCCAGGAGAGCATGGGAGATTCTGCGAGCGAGGCATCCCTGTTTGAGCTCCAGGAGAGCATGGAAGATAATGCGAGCGAGGCATCCCTGTCTTGGCTCAAGGAGAGCATGGGAGATTCTGCAAGCGAGGCATCCCTGTCTGGGCTCCAGGAGAGCATGGGAGATTCTGCAAGCGAGGCATCCCTGTTTAAGCTCCAGGAGAGCATGGAAGATTCTGCGAGCGAGGCATCCCTGCCCGGGCTCCAGGAGAGCATGGGAGATTCTGCGAGCGAGGCATCCCTGTTTGAGCTCCAGGAGAGCATGGAAGATAATGCGAGCGAGGCATCCCTGCCCAGGCTCCAGGATATCATGGGAGATTCTGCAAGCGAGGCATCCCTGTTTAAGCTCCAGGACAGCATGGAAGATTCTGCAAGTGAGGCATCCCTGCCTGGGCTCCAGGAGAGCATGGGAGATTCTGCGAGCGAGGCATCCCTGTTTAAGCTCCAAGAGAGCATGGAAGATTCTGCGAGTGAGGCATCCATGTTTAAGCTCATGGAGAGCATGGGAGATTCTGCGAGCGAGACATCCCTGTTTAAGCTCCAAGAGAGCATGGAAGATTCTGCGAGCAATGCAGCCTGGCCAAGGCTCCAGGAGATCATGGAAGATTGTGCAAGTGAGGTATCCCTGCCTTGGCTCCAGGAGAGCATGGGAGATTGTGCGAGTGAGGCTTCCCTGCCCGGGTAACAGGAGAGCATGGGAGATTGTGTGAGCAAGGTGTCCCTGTTTAAGCTCCAGGAGAGCATGGCAGATTCTGCGAGTGAGGCATCCCTGCCCGGGCTCCAGGAGAGCATGGGAGATTGTGCGAGTGAGGCTTCCCTGCCCAGGTTCCAGGAGAGCATGGGAGATTGTGCGAGCGAGGCATCCCTGTTTGAGCTCCAGGAGAGCATGGCAGATTCTGCGAGTGAGGCATCCCTGCCCGGGCTCCAGGAGGGCATGGGAGATTCTGTGAGCGAGGCATCCCTGTTTAAGCTCCAGGAGAGCATGGTAGATCCTGCGAGTGAGGCGTCCCTGCCAAGGCTCCAGGAGAGCATGGGAGATTCTGCAAGCGAGGCATCCCTGCCCGGGATCCAGGAGAGCATGGGAGATTGTGCGAGTGAGGCTTCCCTGCCCAGGTTCCAGGAGAGCATGGGAGATTGTGCGAGCGAGGCATCCCTGTTTGAGCTCCAGGAGAGCATGGCAGATTCTGCGAGTGAGGCATCCCTGCCCGGGCTCCAGGAGGGCATGGGAGATTCTGTGAGCGAGGCATCCCTGTTTGAGCTCCAGGAGAGCATGGCAGATTCTGCGAGTGAGGCATCCCTGCCCGGGCTCCAGGAGGGCATGGGAGATTCTGCAAGCGAGGCATCCCTGTTTGGGCTCCAGGAGAGCAAGGGAGATTCTGCGAGTGAGGCATCCCTGTTTAAGCTCCAAGAGAGCATGGAAGATTCTGTGAGCGAGGATTCATGTTTAAGCTCCAGGAGAGCATGGAAGATTCTGTGAGCGTGGCGTGCCTGCCTGGGATCCAGGAGAGCCTGGGAGATTGTGCGAGTGAGGCATCCCTGTTTAAATTCCAAGAGAGCATGGAAGATTCTGTGAGCGAGGATTCATGTTTAAGCTCCAGGAGAGCATGGAAGATTGTGCAAGTGAGGCATCCCTGCCTTGGCTCCAGGAGAGCATGGGAGATTGTGCGAGCGAGGCATCCCTGTCTGGGCTCCAGGAGAGCATGGGAGATTCTGCAAGCGAGGCATCCCTGTTTAAGCTCCAGGAGAGTATGGAAGATTCTGCGAGCGAGGCATCCCTGCCCGGGCTCCAGGAGAGCATGGGAGATTCTGCGAGCAAGGCATCCCTGTTTAAGCTCCAAGAGAGCATGGAAGATTCTGCGAGCGAGGCATCCATGTTTAAGCTCCAGGAGAGCAATGAAGATTCTGCGAGCGAGGCATCCCTGTTTGAGCTCCAGGAGAGCATGGAAGATAATGCGAGCGAGGCATCCCTGCCCGGGATCCAGGAGACCATGGGAGATTCTGCAATCGAGGCATCCCTGCCCGGGCTCCAGGAGAGCATGGGAGATTCTGCAAGCGAGGCATCCCTGTTTAAGCTCCAGGACAGCATGGAAGATTCTGCAAGTGAGGCATCCCTGCCCGGGCTCCAGGAGAGCATGGGAGATTCTGCGAGCGAGGCAACCATGTTTAAGCTCCTGGAGAGCAATGTAGATTCTGCGAGTGAGGCATCCCTGCCCTGGCTCCAGGAGGGCATGGGAGATTCTGTGAGCGAGGCATCCCTGTTTAAGCTCAAGGATAGCATGGTAGATCCTGCGAGCAATGCAGCCTGACCAAGGCTCCAGGAGATCATGGATGATTGTGCAAGTGAGGCGTCCCTGCCCGGGCTCCAGGAGAGCATGGGAGATTCTGCAAGTGAGGCATCCCTGTTTAAGCACCAGGAGAGCATGGAAGATTCTGCGAGCGAGGCATCCCTGCCCGGGATCCAGGAGACCATGGGAGATTCTGCGAGCGAGGCATCCCTGCACGGGATCCAGGAGAGCATGGGAGATTCTGCGAGCGAGGCATCCCTGTTTAATCTCCAGGAGAGCATGTGAGATTGTGCGAGCGAGGCATCCCTGCCCGGGCTCCAGGAGAGCATGGGATATTCTGCGAGCAACACAGCCTGGCCAGGGCTCCAGGAGTGCATGTGAGATTCTGCTAGCGAGGTATTCCGGCCAGACAGGGGAACTGCAACCTCCGGAAGTCTCGATGAGGTTTTGAAAATGGGCCCAATGCCGGGATGCAGTTCCAGGAGGTCAGGTAAAATCTGCCGTTGCCCCCGCAAAAAGTGGCACGCAGCAGCAATGCCGTGACGTCTGGGGGAATTCCTCGGGCGGATTCACAAATGGCAAAGAGGTGAGAGAGAGAGCCAGGAAGAGATCCGTATGGACTAGGTGTCCCTGCCAGGGCTCCAGGACAGGCATGCAAGATTCAGCGAGCAACACAGCCTGGCCAGGGCTCCAGGAGAGCATGGGAGATTCAGCGAGCGAGGCATCCCTGCCCGGGCTCCAGGTGAGCATGGAAGATTCTGCAAGTGAGGCATCCCTGCCCGGGCTCCAGGAGAGCATGGAAGATTCTGCGAGCGAGGCATCCCTGCCCGGGCTCCAGGAGTGCATGGGAGATTCTGTGAGCAAGGCATCCCTGTTTATGCTCCAAGAGAGCATGGAAGATTCTGCGAGTGAGGCATCCCTGTTTAAGCTCCAGGAGAGCATGGCAGATTCTGCGAGCGAGGCAGCATCCCTGCACGGGATCCAGGAGAGAATGGGAGATTCTGCGAGCGAGGCATCCCTGTTTAAGCTCCAGGAGAGCATGTGAGATTGTGCGAGCGAGGCATCCCTGCCCGGGCTCCAGGAGAGCATGGGAGATTGTGCGAGTGAGGCGTCCCCGTTTGAGCTCCAGGAGAGCATGACAGATTCTGCGAGTGAGGCATCCTTGCCCGGGCTCCAGGAGAGCATGGGAGATTCTGCGAGCAATGCAGCCTGGCCAAGGCTCCAGGAGAGCATGGAAGATTGTGCAAGTGAGGCATCCCTGCCTTGGCTCCTGGAGAGCATGGGAGATTGTGCGAGTGAGGCATCCCTGTTTAAGCTCCAGGAGAGTATGGGAGATTGTGCGAGCAAGGCGTCCCTGCCCGGGATCCAGGAGAGCATCTGAGGTTCTGTGAGCGAGGCATCCCTGTTTGAGCTCCAAGAGAGCATGGAAGATTCTGCGAGCGAGGCATCCATGTTTAAGCTCCTGGAGAGCAATGTAGATTCTGCGAGCGAGGCGCCCCTGTTTGAGCTCCAGAAGAGCATGGAAGATAATGCGAGTGAGGCATCCCTGCCCGGGATCCAGGAGAGCATGGGAGATTCTGCAAGTGAGGCATCCCTGTTTAAGCTCCAGGAGAGCATGGTAGATTCTGCGAGCAATGCAGCCTGGCCAAGGCTCTAGTAGAGCATGGAAGATTGTGCAAGTGAGGCATCCCTGCCTTGGCTCCTGGAGAGCAAATGGAGATTGTGCGAGTGAGGCTTCCCTGCCCGGGTTCCAGGAGAGCATGGGAGATTGAGCGAGCGAGGCATCCCTGTTTGAGCTCCAGGAGAGCATGGAAGATAATGCGAGTGAGGCTTCCCTGTTTAAGCTCCAAGAGAGCATGGAAGATTCTGCGAGCGAGGCATCCCTGCCTGGGCTCCAGGAGAGCATGGGAGATTCTGCGAGCGAGGCATCCCTGTTTAAGCTCCAAGAGAGCATGGAAGATTCTGTGAGTGAGGCATCCCTGCACGGGATCCAGGAGAGCATGGGAGATTCTGCGAGTGAGGCATCCCTGCCTGGGCTCAAGGAGAGCATGGAAGATAGTGCAAGTGAGGCATCCCTGCCTTGGCTCCAGGAGAGCATGGGAGATTGTGCGAGTGAGGCTTCCCTGCCCGGATTCCAGGAGAGCATGGGAGATTGTGCGAGCGAGGCATCCCTGCCTGGGCTCCAGGAGAGCATGGGAGATTGTGCGAGTGAGGCTTCCCTGCCCGGGTTCCAGGAGAGCATGGGAGATTGTGCGAGCGAGGCATCCCTGTTTGAGCTCCAGGAGAGCATGGCAGATTCTGCGAGTGAGGCATCCCTGCCCGGCTCCAGGAGGGCATGGGAGATTCTGCGAGCGAGGCATGCATGTTTAATCTCCAGGAGAGCAATGAAGATTCTGCGAGCGAGGCATCCCTGTTTGAGCTCCAGGAGAGCATGGAAGATAATGCGAGCGAGGCTTCCCTGCCTGGGATGCAGGAGACCATGGGAGATTGTGCGAACGAAGCATCCCTGCCCGGGCTCCAGGAGAACATGGGAGATTCTGCAAATGAGGCGTCCCTGCCCAGGATCCAGGAGACCATGGGAGATTGTGCGAGCGAGGCATCCCTGTTTAAGCTCCAGGAGAGCATGGTAGATTCTGCGAGCAATGCAGCCTGGCCAAGGCTCCAGGAGAGCAAGGAATATTGTGCAAGTGAGGCATCCCTGCCTTGGCTCCAGGAGAGCATGGGAGATTGTGCGAGTGAGGCTTCCCTGCCCAGGTTCCAGGAGAGCATGGGAGATTGTGCGAGCAAGGCATCCCTGCCCGGGCTCCAGGAGAACATGGGAGATTCTGCAAATGAGGCATCCCTGCCCGGGCTCCAGGAGAGCATGGGAGATTCGGCAAGCGAGGCATCCCTGTTTAAGCTCCAGGAGAGCATGGAAGATTCTGCGAGTGAGGCATCCATGTTTGAGCTCCAGGAGAGCATGGAAGATTCTGAGAGCGAGGCGTCCCTGCCCGGGATCCAGGAGACCATGGGAGATTGTGCGAGCGAGGCATCCCTGCCCGGGCTCCAGGAGAACATGGGAGATTCTGCAAGTGAGGCATCCCTGTTTAAGCTCCAGGAGAGCATGGTAGATTCTGCGAGCAATGCAGCCTGGCCAAGGCTCCAGGAGAGCATGGAAGATTGTGCAAGTGAGGCATCCCTGCATTGGCTCCAGGAGAGCATGGGAGATTCAGCGAGCGAGGCGTCCCTGTTTGAGCTCCAGGAGAGCATGGAAGATTCTGCGAGTGAGGCATCCATGTTTGAGCTCCAGGAGAGCATGGAAGATTCTGCGAGCAATGCAGCCTGGCCAAGGCTCTAGTAGAGCATGGAAGATTGTGCAAGTGAGGCATCCCTGCCTTGGCTCCTGGAGAGCAAATGGAGATTCTGCGAGCGAGGCGTCCCTGCCCGGGATCCAGGAGACCATGGGAGATTGTGCGAGCGAGGCATCCCTGCCCGGGCTCCAGGAGAACATGGGAGATTCTGCAAGTGAGGCATCCCTGTTTAAGCTCCAAGAGAGCATGGAAGATTCTGCGAGTGAGGCATCCATGTTTAAGCTCCAGGAGAGCAATGAAGATTCTACGAGCGAGGCATCCCTGTTTAAGCTCCAGGACAGCATGGAAGATTCTGCAATCGAGGCATCCCTGCCCGGGTTCCAGGAGAGCATGGGAGATTGTGCGAGCGAGGCATCACTGTTTGAGCTCCAGGAGAGCATGGCAGATTCTGTGAGTGAGGCATCCCTGCCCGGGCTCCAGGAGAGCATGGGAGATTGTGCGAGTGAGGCATCTCTGCCCGGGCTCCAGGAGATCATGGGAGATTCTGCGAGTGAGGCATCCCTGTTTGAGCTCCAGGAGAGCATGGAAGATAATGCGAGCGAGGCATCCCTGCCCGGGATCCAGGAGACCATAGGAGATTCTGCAATCGAGGCATCCCTGCCCGGGCTCCAGGAGAGCATGGGAGATTCTGCAAGCGAGGCATCCCTGTTTAAGCTCCAAGAGAGCATGGAAGATTCTGCGAGCGAGGCATCCATGCCCGGGCTCCAGGAGAGCATGGGAGATTCTGCGAGCGAGGCATCCCTGTTTAAGCTCCAAGAGAGCATGGAAGATTCTGCGAGCGATGCATCCATGTTTAAGCTCCAGGAGAGCAATGAAGATTCTGCGAGCGAGGCATCCCTGTTTGAGCTCCAGGAGAGCATGGTAGATCCTGTGAGCAATGCAGCCTGGCCAAGGCTCCAGGAGGGCATGGGAGATTCTGCGAGCGAGGCATCCCTGTTTAAGCTCCAGGAGAGCATGGTAGATCCTGTGAGCAATGCAGCCTGACCAAGGCTCCATGAGATCATGGATGATTGATTGTGCAAGTGAGGCTTCCCTGCCCGGGTTCCAGGAGAGCATGGGAGATTGTGCGAGCGAGGCATCACTGTTTGAGCTCCAGGAGAGCATGGCAGATTCTGCGAGTGAGGCATCCCTGCCCGGGCTCCAGGAGAGCATGGGAGATTGTGCGAGTGAGGCTTCCCTGCCCGGGTTCCAGGAGAGCATGGCAGATTCTGCGAGTGAGGCATCCCTGCCCTGGCTCCAGGAGGGCATGGGAGATTCTGTGAGCGAGGCATCCCTGTTTAAGCTCCAGGAGAGCATGGAAGATTCTGCGAGCGAGGCATCCCTGCCCGGGATCCAGGAGACCATGGGAGATTGTGCAAGTGAGGCTTCCCTGCCCGGGCTCCAGTAGAACATGGGAGATTCTGCGAGCGAGGCATCCATGTTTAAGCTCCTGCAGAGTATGGAAGATTCTGCGAGCGAGGCATCCCTGTTTGAGCTCCAAGAGAGCATGGAAGATAATGCAAGCGAGGCATCCCTGCCCGGGCTCCAGGAGAACATGGGAGATTCTGCAAGCGAGGCATCCCTGTTTAAGCTCCAGGAGAGCATGGGAGATTGTGTGAGTGAGGCTTCCCTGCCCGGGTAACAGGAGAGCATGGGAGATTGTGCGAGTGAGGCTTCCCTGCCCGGATAACAGGAGACCATGGGAGATTCTGCAATCGAGGCATCCCTGCCCGGGCTCCAGGAGAGCATGGGAGATTCTGCAAGCGAGGCATCCCTGTTTAAGCTCCAGGACAGCATGGAAGATTCTGCAAGTGAGGCATCCCTGCCCGGGCTCCAGGAGAGCATGGGAGATTCTGCGAGCGAGGCAACCATGTTTAAGCTCCTGGAGAGCAATGTAGATTCTGCGAGCGAGGCATCCCTGCACGGGATCCAGGAGAGCATGGGAGATTCTGCGAGCGAGGCATCCCTGTTTAATCTCCAGGAGAGCATGTGAGATTGTGCGAGCGAGGCATCCCTGCCCGGGCTCCAGGAGAGCATGGGATATTCTGCGAGCAACACAGCCTGGCCAGGGCTCCAGGAGTGCATGTGAGATTCTGCTAGCGAGGTATTCCGGCCAGACAGGGGAACTGCAACCTCCGGAAGTCTCGATGAGGTTTTGAAAATGGGCCCAATGCCGGGATGCAGTTCCAGGAGGTCAGGTAAAATCTGCCGTTGCCCCCGCAAAAAGTGGCGCGCAGCAGCAATGCCGTGACGTCTGGGGGAATTCCTCGGGCAGATTCACAAATGGCAAAGAGGTGAGAGAGAGAGCCAGGAAGAGATCCGTATGGACTAGGTGTCCCTGCCAGGGCTCCAGGACAGGCATGCAAGATTCAGCGAGCAACACAGCCTGGCCTGGGCTCCAGGAGGGCATGGGAGAATCTGCGAGCGAGGCACCCCTGTTTAAGCTCCAGGAGAGCATGGAGGATTCTGCGAGCGAGGCATCCCTGTTTGAGCTCCAGGAGAGCATGGAAGATTTTGCAAGTGAGGCGTCCCTGCCCGGGCTCCAGGAGAGCATGGGAGATTCTGCAAGCGAGGCATCCCTGTTTAAGCTCCAGGAGAGCATGGAGGATTCTGCGAGCGAGGCATCCCTGCCCGGGCTCCAGGAGAGCTTGGGAGATTCTGCGAGCGAGGCATCCCTGTTTAAGCTCCAAGAGAGCATGGAAGATTCTGCGAGTGAGGCATCCATGTTTAAGCTCCAGGAGAGCATGGAAGATTCTGTGAGCGAGGCATCCCTGTTTGAGCTCCAGGAGAGCATGGAAGATTCTGTGAGCGAGGCGTCCCTGCCAGGGATCCAGGAGACTATGGGAGATTGTGTGGGCGAGGCATCCCTGCCCGGGCTCCAGGAGAACATTGGAGATTCTGCAAGTGAGGCATCCCTGTTTAAGCTCCAGGGGAGCATGGTAGATTCTGCGAGCAATGCAGCCTGGCCAAGGCTCCAGGAGAGCATGGAAGATAGTGCAAGTGAGGCATCCCTGCCTTGGCTCCAGGAGAGCATGGGAGATTGTACGAGTGAGGCTTCCCTGTCCGGGTTCCAGGAGAGCATGGGAGATTGTGCGAGCGAGGCATCCCTGTTTGAGCTCCAGGAGAGCATGGCAGATTCTGCGAGTGAGGCATCCCTGCCCGGGCTCCAGGAGGGCATGGGAGATTCTGTGAGCGAGGCATCCCTGTTTAAGCTCCAGGAGAGCATGGTAGATCCTGCGAGTGAGGCGTCCCTGCCAAGGCTCCAGGAGAGCATGGGAGATTCTGCAAGAGAGGCATCCCTGCCCAGGATCCAGGAGAGCATGGGAGATTGTGCGAGTGAGGCTTCCCTGCCCAGGTTCCAGGAGAGCATGGGAGATTGTGCGAGCGAGGCATCCCTGTTTGAGCTCCAGGAGAGCATGGCAGATTCTGCGAGTGAGGCATCCCTGCCCGGGCTCCAGGAGGGCATGGGAGATTCTGCAAGCGAGGCATCCCTGTTTGGGCTCCAGGAGAGCAAGGGAGATTCTGCGAGTGAGGCATCCCTGTTTAAGCTCCAAGAGAGCATGGAAGATTCTGTGAGCGAGGATTCATGTTTAAGCTCCAGGAGAGCATGGAAGATTCTGTGAGCGTGGCGTGCCTGCCTGGGATCCAGGAGAGCCTGGGAGATTGTGCGAGTGAGGCATCCCTGTTTAAATTCCAAGAGAGCATGGAAGATTCTGTGAGCGAGGATTCATGTTTAAGCTCCAGGAGAGCATGGAAGATTGTGCAAGTGAGGCATCCCTGCCTTGGCTCCTGGAGAGCAAATGGAGATTGTGCGAGTGAGGCTTCCCTGCCCGGGTTCCAGGAGAGCATGGGAGATTGAGCGAGCGAGGCATCCCTGTTTGAGCTCCAGGAGAGCATGGAAGATAATGCGAGTGAGGCTTCCCTGTTTAAGCTCCAAGAGAGCATGGAAGATTCTGCGAGCGAGGCATCCCTGCCTGGGCTCCAGGAGAGCATGGGAGATTCTGCGAGCGAGGCATCCCTGTTTAAGCTCCAAGAGAGCATGGAAGATTCTGTGAGTGAGGCATCCCTGCACGGGATCCAGGAGAGCATGGGAGATTCTGCGAGTGAGGCATCCCTGCCTGGGCTCAAGGAGAGCATGGAAGATAGTGCAAGTGAGGCATCCCTGCCTTGGCTCCAGGAGAGCATGGGAGATTGTGCGAGTGAGGCTTCCCTGCCCGGGTTCCAGGAGAGCATGGGAGATTGTGCGAGCGAGGCATCCCTGCCTGGGCTCCAGGAGAGCATGGGAGATTGTGCGAGTGAGGCTTCCCTGCCCGGGTTCCAGGAGAGCATGGGAGATTGTGCGAGCGAGGCATCCCTGTTTGAGCTCCAGGAGAGCATGGCAGATTCTGCGAGTGAGGCATCCCTGCCCGGGCTCCAGGAGGGCATGGGAGATTCTGCGAGCGAGGCATGCATGTTTAAACTCCAGGAGAGCAATGAAGATTCTGCGAGCGAGGCATCCCTGTTTGAGCTCCAGGAGAGCATAGAAGATAATGCGAGCGAGGCTTCCCTGCCTGGGATCCAGGAGACCATGGGAGATTGTGCGAACGAAGCATCCCTGCCCGGGCTCCAGGAGAACATGGGAGATTCTGCAAATGAGGCGTCCCTGCCCAGGATCCAGGAGACCATGGGAGATTGTGCGAGCGAGGCATCCCTGTTTAAGCTCCAGGAGAGCATGGTAGATTCTGCGAGCAATGCAGCCTGGCCAAGGCTCCAGGAGAGCAAGGAATATTGTGCAAGTGAGGCATCCCTGCCTTGGCTCCAGGAGAGCATGGGAGATTGTGCGAGTGAGGCTTCCCTGCCCAGGTTCCAGGAGAGCATGGGAGATTGTGCGAGCAAGGCATCCCTGCCCGGGCTCCAGGAGAACATGGGAGATTCTGCAAATGAGGCATCCCTGCCCGGGCTCCAGGAGAACATGGGAGATTCTGCAAATGAGGCGTCCCTGCCCAGGATCCAGGAGACCATGGGAGATTGTGCGAGCGAGGCATCCCTGTTTAAGCTCCAGGAGAGCATGGTAGATTCTGCGAGCAATGCAGCCTGGCCAAGGCTCCAGGAGAGCATGGGAGATTGTGCGAGTGAGGCTTCCCTGCCCAGGTTCCAGGAGAGCATGGGAGATTGTGCGAGCAAGGCATCCCTGCCCGGGCTCCAGGAGAACATGGGAGATTCTGCAAATGAGGCATCCCTGCCCGGGCTCCAGGAGAGAATGGGAGATTCGGCAAGCGAGGCATCCCTGTTTAAGCTCCAGGAGAGCATGGAAGATTCTGCGAGCGAGGCATCCCTGCCTGGGCTCCAGGAGAGCATGGGAGATTCTGCGAGCGAGGCATCCCTGTTTAAGCTCCAAGAGAGCATGGAAGATTCTGCGAGTGAGGCATCCATGTTTGAGCTCCAGGAGAGCATGGAAGATTCTGAGAGCGAGGCGTCCCTGCCCGGGATCCAGGAGACCATGGGAGATTGTGCGAGCGAGGCATCCCTGCCCGGGCTCCAGGAGAACATGGGAGATTCTGCAAGTGAGGCATCCCTGTTTAAGCTCCAGGAGAGCATGGTAGATTCTGCGAGCAATGCAGCCTGGCCAAGGCTCCAGGAGAGCATGGAAGATTGTGCAAGTGAGGCATCCCTGCATTGGCTCCAGGAGAGCATGGGAGATTCTGCGAGCGAGGCGTCCCTGTTTGAGCTCCAGGAGAGCATGGAAGATTCTGCGAGCGAGGCATCCCTGCCCGGGATCCAGGAGACCATGGGAGATTGTGCGAGCGAGGCATCCCTGCCCGGGCTCCAGGAGAGCATGGGAGATTCTGCAAGTGAGGCATCCCTGTTTAAGCTCCAGGAGAGCATGGTAGATTCTGCGAGCAATGCAGCCTGGCCAAGGCTCTAGTAGAGCATAAAAGATTGTGCAAGTGAGGCTTCCCTGCCTTGGCTCCTGGAGAGCAAATGGAGATTGTGCGAGTGAGGCTTCCCTGCCCGGGTTCCAGGAGAGCATGGGAGATTGAGCGAGCGAGGCATCCCTGTCTGGGCTCCAGGAGAGCATGGGAGATTCTGCAAGCGAGGCATCCCTTTCTGGGCTCCAGGAGAGCATGGGAGATTCTGCAAGCGAGGCATCCCTGTTTAAGCTCCAAGAGAGCATGGAAGATTCTGCGAGCGAGGCATCCATGTTTAAGCTCCAGGAGAGCAATGAAGATTCTGCTAGCGAGGCGTCCCTGTTTGAGCTCCAGGAGAGCATGGAAGATTCTGCGAGCGAGGCATCCCTGCCCGGGATCCAGGAGACATTGGGAGATTGTGCGAGCGAGGCATCCCTGCCCGGGCTCCAGGAGAGCATGGGAGATTCTGCAAGTGAGGCATCCCTGTTTAAGCTCCAGGAGAGCATGGAAGATTCTGCGAGTGAGGCATCCCTGCCCGGGCACCAGGAGAGCATGGGAGATTCTGCGAGCGAGGCATCCCTGTTTATCTCTAAGAGAGCATGGAAGATTCTGCGAGTGAGGCATCCCTGCACGGGATCCAGGAGAGCATGGGAGATTCTGCGAGCGAGGCATCCCTGTTTAAGCTCCAGGAGAGCATGTGAGATTGTGCGAGCGAGGCATCCCTGCCCGGGCTCCAGGAGAGCATGGGATATTCTGCGAGCAACACAGCCTGGCCAGGGCTCCAGGAGTGCATGTGAGATTCTGCTAGGGAGGTATTCCGGCCAGACAGGGGAACTGCAACCTCCGGAAGTCCCGATGAGGTTTTGAAAATGGGCCCAATGCCGGGACGCAGTTCCAGGAGGTCAGGTAAAATCTGCCGTTGCCCCCGCAAAAAGTGGCGCGCAGCAGCAATGCCGTGACGTCTGGGGGAATTCCTCGGGCGGATTCACAAATGGCAAAGAGGTGAGAGAGAGAGCCAGGAAGAGATCCGTGTGGACTAGGTGTCCCAGCCAGGGCTCCAGGACAGGCATGCAAGATTCAGCGAGCAACACAGCCTGGCCAGGGCTCCAGAAGAGCATGGGAGATTCTGCGAGCGAGTCTTCCCTGTTTAAGCTCCAGGAGAGGAGCGAGGCATCCCTGCCTGGGCTCCAGGAGAGCATGGGAGATTGTGCGAGTGAGGCATCCCTGTTTGAGCTCCAGGAGGGCATGGGAGATTCTGCGAGCGAGGCATCCCTGTTTAAGCTCTAGGAGAGCATGGTAGATTCTGCGAGCAATGCAGCCTGGCCAAGGCTCTAGTAGAGCATGGAAGATTGTGCAAGTGAGGCATCCCTGCCTTGGCTCCAGGAGAGCAAATGGAAATTGTGCGAGTGAGGCTTCCCTGCCCGGGTTCCAGGAGAGCATGGGAGATTGAGCGAGCGAGGCATCCCTGTCTGGGCTCCAGGAGAGCATGGGAGATTGTGCGAGCGAGGCATCCCTGTTTAAGCTCCAGGAGAGCATGTGAGATTGTGCGAGCGAGGCATCCCTGCCCGGGCTCCTGGAGAGCATGGGAGATTCTGTGAGCAAGGCATCCCTGTTTAAGCTCCAGGAGAGCATGGAAGATTCTGCGGTGAGGCATCCCTGTTTAAGCTCCAGGAGAGCATGGGAGATTGTGCGAGCAAGGCATCCCTGATTGAGCTCCAGGAGAGCATAGCAGATTCTGTGAGTGAGGCATCCCTGCCCGGGCTCCAGGAGAGCATGGGAGATTGTGCGAGCGAGGCGTTCCTGCCCGGGATCCAGGAGAGCATATGAGGTTCTGTGAGCGAGGCATCCCTGTTTAAGCTCCAGGAGAGCATGGGAGATTCTGCGAGCGAGGCATCCCTGCCCGGGTTCCAGGAGAGCATGGGAGATTGTGCGAGCGAGGCATCCCTGTTTGAGCTCCACGAGAGCATGGCAGATTCTGCGAGTGAGGCATCCCTGCCCTGGCTCCAGGAGGGCATGGGAGATTCTGTGAGTGAGGCATCACTGTTTGAGCTCCAGGAGAGCATGGAAGATTCTGTGGCGAGGCATCCCTGTTTGAGCTTCAGGAGAGCATGGAAGGTTCTGCGAGCGAGGCGTCCCTGCCCGGGATCCAGGAGACCATGGGAGATTGTGCGAGCGAGGCATCCCTGCCCGTGCTCCAGGAGAACATGGGAGATTCTGCAAGTGAGGCATCCCTGTTTAAGCTCCAGGAGAGCATGGGAGATTGTGCGAGCGAGGCATCCCTGATTGAGCTCCAGGAGAGCATAGCAGATTCTGTGAGTGAGGCATCCCTGCCCGGGATCCAGGAGACCATGGGAGATTCTGCAATCGAGGCATCCCTGCCCGGGCTCCAGGAGAGCATGGGAGATTCTGCAAGCGAGGCATCCCTGTTTAAGCTCCAGGACAGCATGGAAGATTCTGCAAGTGAGGCATCCCTGCCCGGGCTCCAGGAGAGCATGGGAGATTCTGCGAGCGAGGCATCCCTGTTTGAGCTCCAGGAGAGCATGGAAGATTCTGCGAGCGAGGCGTCCCTGCCCGGGATCCAGGAGACC
Source organism: Taudactylus pleione (assembly GCA_031769625.1). Lineage (NCBI taxonomy): Eukaryota > Metazoa > Chordata > Amphibia > Anura > Myobatrachidae > Taudactylus > Taudactylus pleione. The sequence goes on from JAUIMM010000586.1 coordinate 3,672,583, forward strand.
ATGGGAGATTGTGCGAGCGAGGCATCCCTGCCCGGGCTCCAGGAGAACATGGGAGATTCTGCAAGTGAGGCATCCCTGTTTAAGCTCCAAGAGAGCATGGAAGATTCTGCGAGTGAGGCATCCCTGTTTAAGCTCCAGGACAGCATGGAAGATTCTGCAATCGAGGCATCCCTGCCCGGGCTCCAGGAGAGCATGGGAGATTCTGCGAGCGAGGCATCCCTGTTTAAGCTCCAAGAGAGCATGGAAGATTCTGCGAGTGAGGCATCCCTGTTTGAGCTCCAGGAGACCATGGGAGATTGTGCGAGCGAGGCATCCCTGCCCGGGCTCCAGGAGAACATGGGAGATTCTGCAAGTGAGGCATCCCTGTTTAAGCTCCAGGAGAGCATGGTAGATTCTGCGAGCAATGCAGCCTGGCCAAGGCTCTAGTAGAGCATAAAAGATTGTGCAAGTGAGGCATCCCTGCCTTGGCTCCTGGAGAGCAAATGGAGATTGTGCGAGTGAGGCTTCCCTGCCCGGGTTCCAGGAGAGCATGGGAGATTCTGCAAGCGAGGCATCCCTTTCTGTGCTCCAGGAGAGCATGGGAGATTCTGCAAGCGAGGCATCCCTGTTTAAGCTCCAAGAGAGCATGGAAGATTCTGCAAGCGAGGCATCCATGTTTAAGCTCCAGGAGAGCAATGAAGTTTCTGCGAGCGAGGCATCCCTGTCTGGGCTCCAGGAGAGCATGGGAGATTCTGCAAGCGAGGCATCCCTGTTTAAGCTCCAGGAGAGCATGGGAGATTGTGCGAGCAAGGCATCCCTGCCAAGGCTCCATGAGAGCATGCGAGATTGTGCAAGCGAGGCATCCCTGCCCGGGCTCCAGGAGAGCATGTGAAATTCTGCGAGCGAGGCATCCCTGTTTAAGCTCCAAGAGAGCATGGAAGATTCTGCGAGCGAGGCATCCCTGTTTGAGCTCCAGGAGAGCATGGAAGATTCTGCGAGCGAGGCATCCCTGCCCGGGATCCAGGAGACCATGGGAGATTGTGCGAGCGAGGCATCCCTGCCCGGGCTCCAGGAGACCATGGAAGATTGTGCAAGTGAGGCATCCCTGCCTTGGCTCCAGGAGAGCAAATGGAGATTGTGCGAGTGAGGCTTCCCTGCCCGGGTTCCAGGAGAGCATGGGAGATTGAGCGAGCGAGGCATCCCTGTCTGGGCTCCAGGAGAGCATGGGAGATTCTGCAAGCGAGGCATCCCTGTCTGGGCTCCAGGAGAGCATGGGAGATTCTGCAAGCGAGGCATCCCTGTTTAAGCTCCAAGAGAGCATGGAAGATTCTGCGAGTGAGGCATCCTTGCCCGGGCTCAAGGAGAGCATGGGAGATTCTGCGAGCAATGCAGCCTGGCCAAGGCTCCAGGAGAGCATGGAAGATTGTGCAAGTGAGGCATCCTTGCCTTGGCTCCTGGAGAGCAATGTAGATTCTGCGAGAGAGGCGCCCCTGTTTGAGCTCCAGGAGAGCATGGAAGATAATGCGAGTGAGGCATCCCTGCCCGGGATCCAGGAGACCATGGGAGATTCTGCGAGCGAGGCATCCCTGCCGGGCTCCAGGAGAGCATGGGAGATTCTGCGAGCGAGGCATCCCTGTTTGAGCTCCAAGAGAGCATGGAAGATTCTGCGAGCGAGGCATCCATGTTTAAGCTCCTGGAGAGCATGGGAGATTCTGCGAGCGAGGCATCCCTGTTTGAGCTCCAGGAGACCATGGAAGATTCTGCGAGCGAGGCGTCCCTGACCGGGATCCAGGAGACCATGGGAGATTGTGCGAGCGAGGCATCCCTGCCCGGGCTCCAGGAGAACATGGGAGATTCTGCAAGTGAGGCATCCCTGTTTAAGCTATAGGAGAGCATGGTAGATTCTGCGAGCAATGCAGCCTGGCCAAGGCTCTAGTAGAGCATGGAAGATTGTGCAAGTGAGGCATCCCTGCCTTGGCTCCAGGAGAGCATGGGAGATTGTGCGAGTGAGGCTTCCCTGCCCAGGTTCCAGGAGAGCATGGGAGATTGTGCGAGCGAGGCATCCCTGTCTGGGCTCCAGGAGAGCATGGGAGATTCTGCAAGTGAGGCATCCCTGTTTAAGCTCCAGGAGAGCATGGAAGATTCTGCGAGCGAGGCATCCATGTTTAAGCTCCAGGAGAGCAATGAAGATTCTGCGAGTGAGGCATCCCTGTTTGAGCTCCAGGAGAGCATGGAAGATAATGCGAGCGAGGCATCCCTGCCCGGGATCCAGGAGACCATGTGAGATTCTGCAATCGAGGCATCCCTGCCCGGGCTCCAGGAGAGCATGGGAGATTCTGCAAGCGAGGCATCCCTGTTTAAGCTCCAGGAGAGCATGGAAGATTCTGCGAGTGAGGCGTCCCTGCCCGGGATCCAGGAGACCATGGGAGATTCTGCAAGTGAGGCATCCCTGTTTAAGCTCCAGGAGAGCATGGTAGATTCTGCGAGCAATGCAGCCTGGCCAAGGCTCCAGGAGAGCATGGAAGATTGTGCGAGTGAGGCTTCCCTGCCTGGGTTCCAGGAGAGCATGGGAGATTGTGCGAGTGAGGCTTCCCTGCCCGGGTTCCAGGAGAGCATGGGAGATTGTGCGAGCGAGGCATCCCTGCCAAGGCTCCATGAGAGCATGCGAGATTGTGCAAGCGAGGCATCCCTGCCCGGGCTCCAGGAGAGCATGTGAAATTCTGCGAGCGAGGCATCCCTGTTTAAGCTCCAAGAGAGCATGGAAGATTCTGCGAGTGAGGCATCCATGTTTGAGCTCCAGGAGAGCATGGAAGATTCTGAGAGCGAGGCGTCCCTGCCCGGGATCCAGGAGACCATGGGAGATTGTGCGAGCGAGGCATCCCTGCCCGGGCTCCAGGAGAACATGGGAGATTCTGCAAGTGAGGCATCCCTGTTTAAGCTCCAGGAGAGCATGGTAGATTCTGCGAGCAATGCAGCCTGGCCAAGGCTCCAGGAGAGCATGGAAGATTGTGCAAGTGAGGCATCCCTGCATTGGCTCCAGGAGAGCATGGAAGATTCTGCGAGCGAGGCATCCCTGCCCGGGATCCAGGAGACCATGGGAGATTGTGCGAGCGAGGCATCCCTGCCCGGGCTCCAGGAGAGCATGGGAGATTCTGCAAGCGAGGCATCCCTGTTTAAGCTCCAGGAGAGCATGGAAGATTCTGCGAGCGAGGCATCCCTGCCCGGGCTCCAGGAGAGCATGGGAGATTCTGCGAGCGAGGCATCCCTGTTTAAGCTCCAAGAGAGCATGGAAGATTCTGCGAGTGAGGCATCCCTGCACGGGATCCAGGAGAGCATGGGAGATTCTGCGAGCGAGGCATCCCTGTTTAAGCTCCAGTTGAGCATGTGAGATTGTGCGAGCGAGGCATCCCTGCCCGGGCTCCAGGAGAGCATGGGATATTCTGCGAGCAACACAGCCTGGCCAGGGCTCCAGGAGTGCATGTGAGATTCTGCTAGCGAGGTATTCTGGCCAGACAGGGGAACTGCAACCTCCGGAAGTCCCGATGAGGTTTTGAAAATGGGCCCAATGCCGGGACGCAGTTCCAGGAGGTCAGGTAAAATCTGCCGTTGCCCCCGCAAAAAGTGGCGCGCAGCAGCAATGCAGTGACGTCTGGGGGAATTCCTCGGGCAGATTCACAAATGGCAAAGAGGTGAGAGAGAGAGCCAGGAAGAGATCCGTGTGGACTAGGTGTCCCAGCCAGGGGTCCAGGACAGGCATGCAAGATTCAGCGAGCAACACAGCCTGGCCAGGGCTCCAGGAGAGCATGGGAGATTCTGCGAGCGAGTCTTCCCTGTTTAAGCTCCAGGAGAGGAGCGAGGCATCCCTGCCTGGGCTCCAGGAGAGCATGGGAGATTGTGCGAGCGAGGCATCCCTGTTTGAGCTCCAGGAGAGCATGACAGATTCTGCGAGTGAGGCATCCTTGCCCGGGCTCCAGGAGAGCATGGGAGATTCTGCGAGCAATGCAGCCTGGCCAAGGCTCCAGGAGAGCATGGGAGAATCTGCGAGCAATGCAGCCTGGCCAAGGCTCCAGGAGGGCATGGGAGATTCTGCGAGCGAGGTATCCCTGTTTAAGCTCCAGGAGAGCATGGTAGATCCTGTGAGCAATGCAGCCTGACCAAGGCTCCAGGAGAGCATGGGAGATTGTGCGAGCGAGGCGTTCCTGCCCGGGATCCAGGAGAGCATATGAGGTTCTGTGAGCGAGGCATCCCTGTTTAAGCTGCAGGAGAGCATGGAAGATTCTGCGAGTGAAGCATCCCTGTTTAAGCTCCAGGAGAGCATGGAAGATTCTGCGAGCGAGGCATCCCTGCCCGGGCTCCAGGAGAGCATGGGAGATTCTGCGAGCGAGGCATCCCTGTTTAAGCTCCAAGAGAGCATGGAAGATTCTGCGAGCGAGGCATCCATGTTTAAGCTCCAGGAGAGCATGGAAGATTCTGCGAGCGAGGCATCCCTGTTTGAGCTCCAGGAGAGTATGGAAGATTCTGCGAGCGAGGCGTCCCTGCCCGGGATCCAGGAGACCATGGGAGATTCTGCGAGCGAGGCATCCCTGTTTGAGCTCCAGGAGAGCATGGGAGATTCTGCATGCGTGGCATCCCTGTCTGGGCTCCAGGAGAGCATGGGAGATTCTGCAAGCGAGGCATCCCTGTTTAAGCTCCAGGAGAGCATGGAAGATTCTGCGAGCGAGGCATCCCTGCCCGGGCTCCAGGAGAGCATGGGAGATTCGGCGAGCAAGGCATCCCTGTTTGAGCTCCAGGAGAGCATGGAAGATAATGCGAGTGAGGCATCCCTGCCCGGGATCCAGGAGACCATGGGAGATTCTGCAATCGAGGCATCCCTGCCCGGGCTCCAGGAGAGCATGGGAGATTCTGCAAGCGAGGCATCCCTGTTTAAGCTCCAGGACAGCATGGAAGATTCTGCAAGTGAGGCATCCCTGCCCGGGCTCCAGGAGAGCATGGGAGATTCTGCGAGTGAGGCATCCCTGTTTAAGCTCCAAGAGAGCATGGAAGATTCTGCGAGTGAGGCATCCCTGTTTGAGCTCCAGGAGAGCATGGAAGATTCTGCGAGCGAGGCGTCCCTGCCCGGGATCCAAGAGACCATGGGAGATTGTGCGAGCGAGGCATCCCTGCCCGGGCTCCAGGAGAACATGGGAGATTCTGCAAGTGAGGCATCCCTGTTTAAGCTCCAGGAGAGCATGGTAGATTCTGCGAGCAATGCAGCCTGGCCAAGGCTCTAGTAGAGCATAAAAGATTGTGCAAGTGAGGCTTCCCTGCCTTGGCTCCTGGAGAGCAAATGGAGATTGTGCGAGTGAGGCTTCCCTGCCCGGGTTCCAGGAGAGCATGGGAGATTGAGCGAGCGAGGCATCCCTGTCTGGGCTCCAGGAGAGCATGGGAGATTCTGCAAGCGAGGCATCCCTTTCTGGGCTCCAGGAGAGCATGGGAGATTCTGCAAGCGAGGCATCCCTGTTTAAGCTCCAAGAGAGCATGGAAGATTCTGCGAGCGAGGCATCCATGTTTAAGCTCCAGGAGAGCAATGAAGATTCTGCTAGCGAGGCGTCCCTGTTTGAGCTCCAGGAGAGCATGGAAGATTCTGCGAGCGAGGCATCCCTGCCCGGGATCCAGGAGACCATGGGAGATTGTGCGAGCGAGGCATCCCTGCCCGGGCTCCAGGAGAGCATGGGAGATTCTGCAAGTGAGGCATCCCTGTTTAAGCTCCAGGAGAGCATGGAAGATTCTGCGAGTGAGGCATCCCTGCCCGGGCACCAGGAGAGCATGGGAGATTCTGCGAGCGAGGCATCCCTGTTTATCTCTAAGAGAGCATGGAAGATTCTGCGAGTGAGGCATCCCTGCACGGGATCCAGGAGAGCATGGGAGATTCTGCGAGCGAGGCATCCCTGTTTAAGCTCCAGGAGAGCATGTGAGATTGTGCGAGCGAGGCATCCCTGCCCGGGCTCCAGGAGAGCATGGGATATTCTGCGAGCAACACAGCCTGGCCAGGGCTCCAGGAGTGCATGTGAGATTCTGCTAGCGAGGTATTCCGGCCAGACAGGGGAACTGCAACCTCCGGAAGTCCCGATGAGGTTTTGAAAATGGGCCCAATGCCGGGACGCAGTTCCAGGAGGTCAGGTAAAATCTGCCGTTGCCCCCGCAAAAAGTGGCGCGCAGCAGCAATGCCGTGACGTCTGGGGGAATTCCTCGGGCGGATTCACAAATGGCAAAGAGGTGAGAGAGAGAGCCAGGAAGAGATCCGTGTGGACTAGGTGTCCCAGCCAGGGCTCCAGGACAGGCATGCAAGATTCAGCGAGCAACACAGCCTGGCCAGGGCTCCAGAAGAGCATGGGAGATTCTGCGAGCGAGTCATCCCTGTTTAAGCTCCAGGAGAGGAGCGAGGCATCCCTGCCTGGGCTCCAGGAGAGCATGGGAGATTGTGCGAGTGAGGCATCCCTGTTTGAGCTCCAGGAGGGCATGGGAGATTCTGCGAGCGAGGCATCCCTGTTTAAGCTCTAGGAGAGCATGGTAGATTCTGCGAGCAATGCAGCCTGGCCAAGGCTCTAGTAGAGCATGGAAGATTGTGCAAGTGAGGCTTCCCTGCCCGGGTTCCAGGAGAGCATGGGAGATTGAGCGAGCGAGGCATCCCTGTCTGGGCTCCAGGAGAGCATGGGAGATTGTGCGAGCGAGGCATCCCTGTTTAAGCTCCAGGAGAGCATGTGAGATTGTGTGAGCGAGGCATCCCTGCCCGGGCTCCTGGAGAGCATGGGAGATTCTGTGAGCAAGGCATCCCTGTTTAAGCTCCAGGAGAGCATGGAAGATTCTGCGGTGAGGCATCCCTGTTTAAGCTCCAGGAGAGCATGGGAGATTGTGCGAGCAAGGCATCCCTGATTGAGCTCCAGGAGAGCATAGCAGATTCTGTGAGTGAGGCATCCCTGCCCGGGCTCCAGGAGAGCATGGGAGATTGTGCGAGCGAGGCGTTCCTGCCCGGGATCCAGGAGAGCATATGAGGTTCTGTGAGCGAGGCATCCCTGTTTAAGCTGCAGGAGAGCATGGAAGATTCTGCGAGTGAAGCATCCCTGTTTAAGCTCCAGGAGAGCATGGGAGATTCTGCGAGCGAGGCATCCCTGCCCGGGTTCCAGGAGAGCATGGGAGATTGTGCGAGCGAGGCATCCCTGTTTGAGCTCCACGAGAGCATGGCAGATTCTGCGAGTGAGGCATCCCTGCCCTGGCTCCAGGAGGGCATGGGAGATTCTGTGAGTGAGGCATCACTGTTTGAGCTCCAGGAGAGCATGGAAGATTCTGTGGCGAGGCATCCCTGTTTGAGCTTCAGGAGAGCATGGAAGGTTCTGCGAGCGAGGCGTCCCTGCCCGGGATCCAGGAGACCATGGGAGATTGTGCGAGCGAGGCATCCCTGCCCGTGCTCCAGGAGAACATGGGAGATTCTGCAAGTGAGGCATCCCTGTTTAAGCTCCAGGAGAGCATGGGAGATTGTGCGAGCGAGGCATCCCTGATTGAGCTCCAGGAGAGCATAGCAGATTCTGTGAGTGAGGCATCCCTGCCCGGGATCCAGGAGACCATGGGAGATTCTGCAATCGAGGCATCCCTGCCCGGGCTCCAGGAGAGCATGGGAGATTCTGCAAGCGAGGCATCCCTGTTTAAGCTCCAGGACAGCATGGAAGATTCTGCAAGTGAGGCATCCCTGCCCGGGCTCCAGGAGAGCATGGGAGATTCTGCGAGCGAGGCATCCCTGTTTGAGCTCCAGGAGAGCATGGAAGATTCTGCGAGCGAGGCGTCCCTGCCCGGGATCCAGGAGACCATGGGAGATTGTGCGAGCGAGGCATCCCTGCCCGGGCTCCAGGAGAACATGGGAGATTCTGCAAGTGAGGCATCCCTGTTTAAGCTCCAAGAGAGCATGGAAGATTCTGCGAGTGAGGCATCCCTGTTTAAGCTCCAGGACAGCATGGAAGATTCTGCAATCGAGGCATCCCTGCCCGGGCTCCAGGAGAGCATGGGAGATTCTGCGAGCGAGGCATCCCTGTTTAAGCTCCAAGAGAGCATGGAAGATTCTGCGAGTGAGGCATCCCTGTTTGAGCTCCAGGAGAGCATGGAAGATTCTGCGAGCGAGGCGTCCCTGCCCGGGATCCAGGAGACCATGGGAGATTGTGCGAGCGAGGCATCCCTGCCCGGGCTCCAGGAGAACATGGGAGATTCTGCAAGTGAGGCATCCCTGTTTAAGCTCCAGGAGAGCATGGTAGATTCTGCGAGCAATGCAGCCTGGCCAAGGCTCTAGTAGAGCATAAAAGATTGTGCAAGTGAGGCATCCCTGCCTTGGCTCCTGGAGAGCAAATGGAGATTGTGCGAGTGAGGCTTCCCTGCCCGGGTTCCAGGAGAGCATGGGAGATTCTGCAAGCGAGGCATCCCTTTCTGTGCTCCAGGAGAGCATGGGAGATTCTGCAAGCGAGGCATCCCTGTTTAAGCTCCAAGAGAGCATGGAAGATTCTGCAAGCGAGGCATCCATGTTTAAGCTCCAGGAGAGCAATGAAGATTCTGCGAGCGAGGCATCCCTGTCTGGGCTCCAGGAGAGCATGGGAGATTCTGCAAGCGAGGCATCCCTGTTTAAGCTCCAGGAGAGCATGGGAGATTGTGCGAGCAAGGCATCCCTGCCAAGGCTCCATGAGAGCATGCGAGATTGTGCAAGCGAGGCATCCCTGCCCGGGCTCCAGGAGAGCATGTGAAATTCTGCGAGCGAGGCATCCCTGTTTAAGCTCCAAGAGAGCATGGAAGATTCTGCGAGCGAGGCATCCCTGTTTGAGCTCCAGGAGAGCATGGAAGATTCTGCGAGCGAGGCATCCCTGCCCGGGATCCAGGAGACCATGGGAGATTGTGCGAGCGAGGCATCCCTGCCCGGGCTCCAGGAGACCATGGAAGATTGTGCAAGTGAGGCATCCCTGCCTTGGCTCCAGGAGAGCAAATGGAGATTGTGCGAGTGAGGCTTCCCTGCCCGGGTTCCAGGAGAGCATGGGAGATTGAGCGAGCGAGGCATCCCTGTCTGGGCTCCAGGAGAGCATGGGAGATTCTGCAAGCGAGGCATCCCTGTCTGGGCTCCAGGAGAGCATGGGAGATTCTGCAAGCGAGGCATCCCTGTTTAAGCTCCAAGAGAGCATGGAAGATTCTGCGAGTGAGGCATCCTTGCCCGGGCTCAAGGAGAGCATGGGAGATTCTGCGAGCAATGCAGCCTGGCCAAGGCTCCAGGAGAGCATGGAAGATTGTGCAAGTGAGGCATCCTTGCCTTGGCTCCTGGAGAGCAATGTAGATTCTGCGAGAGAGGCGCCCCTGTTTGAGCTCCAGGAGAGCATGGAAGATAATGCGAGTGAGGCATCCCTGCCCGGGATCCAGGAGACCATGGGAGATTCTGCGAGCGAGGCATCCCTGCCGGGCTCCAGGAGAGCATGGGAGATTCTGCGAGCGAGGCATCCCTGTTTGAGCTCCAAGAGAGCATGGAAGATTCTGCGAGCGAGGCATCCATGTTTAAGCTCCTGGAGAGCATGGGAGATTCTGCGAGCGAGGCATCCCTGTTTGAGCTCCAGGAGACCATGGAAGATTCTGCGAGCGAGGCGTCCCTGACCGGGATCCAGGAGACCATGGGAGATTGTGCGAGCGAGGCATCCCTGCCCGGGCTCCAGGAGAACATGGGAGATTCTGCAAGTGAGGCATCCCTGTTTAAGCTATAGGAGAGCATGGTAGATTCTGCGAGCAATGCAGCCTGGCCAAGGCTCTAGTAGAGCATGGAAGATTGTGCAAGTGAGGCATCCCTGCCTTGGCTCCAGGAGAGCATGGGAGATTGTGCGAGTGAGGCTTCCCTGCCCAGGTTCCAGGAGAGCATGGGAGATTGTGCGAGCGAGGCATCCCTGTCTGGGCTCCAGGAGAGCATGGGAGATTCTGCAAGTGAGGCATCCCTGTTTAAGCTCCAGGAGAGCATGGAAGATTCTGCGAGCGAGGCATCCATGTTTAAGCTCCAGGAGAGCAATGAAGATTCTGCGAGTGAGGCATCCCTGTTTGAGCTCCAGGAGAGCATGGAAGATAATGCGAGCGAGGCATCCCTGCCCGGGATCCAGGAGACCATGTGAGATTCTGCAATCGAGGCATCCCTGCCCGGGCTCCAGGAGAGCATGGGAGATTCTGCAAGCGAGGCATCCCTGTTTAAGCTCCAGGAGAGCATGGAAGATTCTGCGAGTGAGGCGTCCCTGCCCGGGATCCAGGAGACCATGGGAGATTCTGCAAGTGAGGCATCCCTGTTTAAGCTCCAGGAGAGCATGGTAGATTCTGCGAGCAATGCAGCCTGGCCAAGGCTCCAGGAGAGCATGGAAGATTGTGCGAGTGAGGCTTCCCTGCCTGGGTTCCAGGAGAGCATGGGAGATTGTGCGAGTGAGGCTTCCCTGCCCGGGTTCCAGGAGAGCATGGGAGATTGTGCGAGCGAGGCATCCCTGCCAAGGCTCCATGAGAGCATGCGAGATTGTGCAAGCGAGGCATCCCTGCCCGGGCTCCAGGAGAGCATGTGAAATTCTGCGAGCGAGGCATCCCTGTTTAAGCTCCAAGAGAGCATGGAAGATTCTGCGAGTGAGGCATCCATGTTTGAGCTCCAGGAGAGCATGGAAGATTCTGAGAGCGAGGCGTCCCTGCCCGGGATCCAGGAGACCATGGGAGATTGTGCGAGCGAGGCATCCCTGCCCGGGCTCCAGGAGAACATGGGAGATTCTGCAAGTGAGGCATCCCTGTTTAAGCTCCAGGAGAGCATGGTAGATTCTGCGAGCAATGCAGCCTGGCCAAGGCTCCAGGAGAGCATGGAAGATTGTGCAAGTGAGGCATCCCTGCATTGGCTCCAGGAGAGCATGGGAGATTCTGCGAGCGAGGCGTCCCTGTTTGAGCTCCAGGAGAGCATGGAAGATTCTGCGAGCGAGGCATCCCTGCCCGGGATCCAGGAGACCATGGGAGATTGTGCGAGCGAGGCATCCCTGCCCGGGCTCCAGGAGAGCATGGGAGATTCTGCAAGCGAGGCATCCCTGTTTAAGCTCCAGGAGAGCATGGAAGATTCTGCGAGCGAGGCATCCCTGCCCGGGCTCCAGGAGAGCATGGGAGATTCTGCGAGCGAGGCATCCCTGTTTAAGCTCCAAGAGAGCATGGAAGATTCTGCGAGTGAGGCATCCCTGCACGGGATCCAGGAGAGCATGGGAGATTCTGCGAGCGAGGCATCCCTGTTTAAGCTCCAGTTGAGCATGTGAGATTGTGCGAGCGAGGCATCCCTGCCCGGGCTCCAGGAGAGCATGGGATATTCTGCGAGCAACACAGCCTGGCCAGGGCTCCAGGAGTGCATGTGAGATTCTGCTAGCGAGGTATTCTGGCCAGACAGGGGAACTGCAACCTCCGGAAGTCCCGATGAGGTTTTGAAAATGGGCCCAATGCCGGGACGCAGTTCCAGGAGGTCAGGTAAAATCTGCCGTTGCCCCCGCAAAAAGTGGCGCGCAGCAGCAATGCAGTGACGTCTGGGGGAATTCCTCGGGCAGATTCACAAATGGCAAAGAGGTGAGAGAGAGAGCCAGGAAGAGATCCGTGTGGACTAGGTGTCCCAGCCAGGGGTCCAGGACAGGCATGCAAGATTCAGCGAGCAACACAGCCTGGCCAGGGCTCCAGGAGAGCATGGGAGATTCTGCGAGCGAGTCTTCCCTGTTTAAGCTCCAGGAGAGGAGCGAGGCATCAATGCCTGGGCTCCAGGAGAGCATGGGAGATTGTGCGAGCGAGGCATCCCTGTTTGAGCTCCAGGAGAGCATGACAGATTCTGCGAGTGAGGCATCCTTGCCCGGGCTCCAGGAGAGCATGGGAGATTCTGCTAGCAATGCAGCCTGGCCAAGGCTCCAGGAGAGCATGGGAGAATCTGCGAGCAATGCAGCCTGGCCAAGGCTCCAGGAGGGCATGGGAGATTCTGCGAGCGAGGTATCCCTGTTTAAGCTCCAGGAGAGCATGGTAGATCCTGTGAGCAATGCAGCCTGACCAAGGCTCCAGGAGAGCATGGGAGATTGTGCGAGTGAGGCGTTCCTGCCCGGGATCCAGGAGAGCATATGAGGTTCTGTGAGCGAGGCATCCCTGTTTAAGCTGCAGGAGAGCATGGAAGATTCTGCGAGTGAAGCATCCCTGTTTAAGCTCCAGGAGAGCATGGAAGATTCTGCGAGCGAGGCATCCCTGCCCGGGCTCCAGGAGAGCATGGGAGATTCTGCGAGCGAGGCATCCCTGTTTAAGCTCCAAGAGAGCATGGAAGATTCTGCGAGCGAGGCATCCATGTTTAAGCTCCAGGAGAGCATGGAAGATTCTGCGAGCGAGGCATCCCTGTTTGAGCTCCAGGAGAGTATGGAAGATTCTGCGAGCGAGGCGTCCCTGCCCGGGATCCAGGAGACCATGGGAGATTCTGCGAGCGAGGCATCCCTGTTTGAGCTCCAGGAGAGCATGGGAGATTCTGCATGCGTGGCATCCCTGTCTGGGCTCCAGGAGAGCATGGGAGATTCTGCAAGCGAGGCATCCCTGTTTAAGCTCCAGGAGAGCATGGAAGATTCTGCGAGCGAGGCATCCCTGCCCGGGCTCCAGGAGAGCATGGGAGATTCGGCGAGCAAGGCATCCCTGTTTGAGCTCCAGGAGAGCATGGAAGATAATGCGAGTGAGGCATCCCTGCCCGGGATCCAGGAGACCATGGGAGATTCTGCAATCGAGGCATCCCTGCCCGGGCTCCAGGAGAGCATGGGAGATTCTGCAAGCGAGGCATCCCTGTTTAAGCTCCAGGACAGCATGGAAGATTCTGCAAGTGAGGCATCCCTGCCCGGGCTCCAGGAGAGCATGGGAGATTCTGCGAGTGAGGCATCCCTGTTTAAGCTCCAAGAGAGCATGGAAGATTCTGCGAGTGAGGCATCCCTGTTTGAGCTCCAGGAGAGCATGGAAGATTCTGCGAGCGAGGCGTCCCTGCCCGGGATCCAAGAGACCATGGGAGATTGTGCGAGCGAGGCATCCCTGCCCGGGCTCCAGGAGAACATGGGAGATTCTGCAAGTGAGGCATCCCTGTTTAAGCTCCAGGAGAGCATGGTAGATTCTGCGAGCAATGCAGCCTGGCCAAGGCTCTAGTAGAGCATAAAAGATTGTGCAAGTGAGGCTTCCCTGCCTTGGCTCCTGGAGAGCAAATGGAGATTGTGCGAGTGAGGCTTCCCTGCCCGGGTTCCAGGAGAGCATGGGAGATTGAGCGAGCGAGGCATCCCTGTCTGGGCTCCAGGAGAGCATGGGAGATTCTGCAAGCGAGGCATCCCTGTTTAAGCTCCAAGAGAGCATGGAAGATTCTGCGAGCGAGGCATCCATGTTTAAGCTCCAGGAGAGCAATGAAGATTCTGCTAGCGAGGCGTCCCTGTTTGAGCTCCAGGAGAGCATGGAAGATTCTGCGAGCGAGGCATCCCTGCCCGGGATCCAGGAGACCATGGGAGATTGTGCGAGCGAGGCATCCCTGCCCGGGCTCCAGGAGAGCATGGGAGATTCTGCAAGTGAGGCATCCCTGTTTAAGCTCCAGGAGAGCATGGAAGATTCTGCGAGTGAGGCATCCCTGCCCGGGCACCAGGAGAGCATGGGAGATTCTGCGAGCGAGGCATCCCTGTTTATCTCTAAGAGAGCATGGAAGATTCTGCGAGTGAGGCATCCCTGCACGGGATCCAGGAGAGCATGGGAGATTCTGCGAGCGAGGCATCCCTGTTTAAGCTCCAGGAGAGCATGTGAGATTGTGCGAGCGAGGCATCCCTGCCCGGGCTCCAGGAGAGCATGGGATATTCTGCGAGCAACACAGCCTGGCCAGGGCTCCAGGAGTGCATGTGAGATTCTGCTAGCGAGGTATTCCGGCCAGACAGGGGAACTGCAACCTCCGGAAGTCCCGATGAGGTTTTGAAAATGGGCCCAATGCCGGGACGCAGTTCCAGGAGGTCAGGTAAAATCTGCCGTTGCCCCCGCAAAAAGTGGCGCGCAGCAGCAATGCCGTGACGTCTGGGGGAATTCCTCGGGCGGATTCACAAATGGCAAAGAGGTGAGAGAGAGAGCCAGGAAGAGATCCGTGTGGACTAGGTGTCCCAGCCAGGGCTCCAGGACAGGCATGCAAGATTCAGCGAGCAACACAGCCTGGCCAGGGCTCCAGAAGAGCATGGGAGATTCTGCGAGCGAGTCATCCCTGTTTAAGCTCCAGGAGAGGAGCGAGGCATCCCTGCCTGGGCTCCAGGAGAGCATGGGAGATTGTGCGAGTGAGGCATCCCTGTTTGAGCTCCAGGAGGGCATGGGAGATTCTGCGAGCGAGGCATCCCTGTTTAAGCTCTAGGAGAGCATGGTAGATTCTGCGAGCAATGCAGCCTGGCCAAGGCTCTAGTAGAGCATGGAAGATTGTGCAAGTGAGGCATCCCTGCCTTGGCTCCAGGAGAGCAAATGGAAATTGTGCGAGTGAGGCTTCCCTGCCCGGGTTCCAGGAGAGCATGGGAGATTGAGCGAGCGAGGCATCCCTGTCTGGGCTCCAGGAGAGCATGGGAGATTGTGCGAGCGAGGCATCCCTGTTTAAGCTCCAGGAGAGCATGTGAGATTGTGCGAGCGAGGCATCCCTGCCCGGGCTCCTGGAGAGCATGGGAGATTCTGTGAGCAAGGCATCCCTGTTTAAGCTCCAGGAGAGCATGGAAGATTCTGCGGTGAGGCATCCCTGTTTAAGCTCCAGGAGAGCATGGGAGATTGTGCGAGCAAGGCATCCCTGATTGAGCTCCAGGAGAGCATAGCAGATTCTGTGAGTGAGGCATCCCTGCCCGGGCTCCAGGAGAGCATGGGAGATTGTGCGAGCGAGGCGTTCCTGCCCGGGATCCAGGAGAGCATATGAGGTTCTGTGAGCGAGGCATCCCTGTTTAAGCTGCAGGAGAGCATGGAAGATTCTGCGAGTGAAGCATCCCTGTTTAAGCTCCAGGAGAGCATGGGAGATTCTGCGAGCGAGGCATCCCTGCCCGGGTTCCAGGAGAGCATGGGAGATTGTGCGAGCGAGGCATCCCTGTTTGAGCTCCACGAGAGCATGGCAGATTCTGCGAGTGAGGCATCCCTGCCCTGGCTCCAGGAGGGCATGGGAGATTCTGTGAGTGAGGCATCACTGTTTGAGCTCCAGGAGAGCATGGAAGATTCTGTGGCGAGGCATCCCTGTTTGAGCTTCAGGAGAGCATGGAAGGTTCTGCGAGCGAGGCGTCCCTGCCCGGGATCCAGGAGACCATGGGAGATTGTGCGAGCGAGGCATCCCTGCCCGGGCTCCAGGAGAACATGGGAGATTCTGCAAGTGAGGCATCCCTGTTTAAGCTCCAGGAGAGCATGGGAGATTCTGCAAGTGAGGCATCCCTGTTTAAGCTCCAGGAGAGCATGGGAGATTGTGCGAGCGAGGCATCCCTGATTGAGCTCCAGGAGAGCATAGCAGATTCTGTGAGTGAGGCATCCCTGCCCGGGATCCAGGAGACCATGGGAGATTCTGCAATCGAGGCATCCCTGCCCGGGCTCCAGGAGAGCATGGGAGATTCTGCGAGTGAGGCATCCCTGTTTGAGCTCCAGGAGAGCATGGAAGATTCTGTGAGTGAGGCATCCCTGCCCGGGCTCCAGGAGAGCATGGGAGATTGTGCGAGTGAGGCTTCCCTGCCCGGGTTCCAGGAGAGCATGGGAGATTGTGCGAGCGAGGCATCTCTGCCCGGGCTCCAGGAGAGCATGGGAGATTCTGCGAGTGAGGCATCCCTGTTTGAGCTCCAGGAGAGCATGGAAGATAATGCGAGCGAGGCATCCCTTCCCGGGATCCAGGAGACCATAGGAGATTCTGCAATCGAGGCATCCCTGCCAGGGCTCCAGGAGAGCATGGGAGATTCTGCGAGTGAGGCATCCCTGTTTGAGCTCCAGGAGAGCATGGAAGATAATGCGAGCGAGGCATCCCTGCCCGGGATCCAGGAGACCATAGGAGATTCTGCAATCGAGGCATCCCTGCCAGGGCTCCAGGAGAGCATGGGAGATTCTGCAAGCGAGGCATCCCTGTTTAAGCTCCAAGAGAGCATGGAAGATTCTGCGAGTGAGGCATCCCTGTTTAAGCTCCAGGACAGCATGGAAGATTCTGCAATCGAGGCATCCCTGCCCGGGCTCCAGGAGAGCATGGGAGATTCTGCGAGCGAGGCATCCCTGTTTAAGCTCCAAGAGAGCATGGAAGATTCTGCGAGTGAGGCATCCCTGTTTGAGCTCCAGGAGAGCATGGAAGATTCTGCGAGCGAGGCGTCCCTGCCCGGGATCCAGGAGACCATGGGAGATTGTGCGAGCGAGGCATCCCTGCCCGGGCTCCAGGAGAACATGGGAGATTCTGCAAGTGAGGCATCCCTGTTTAAGCTCCAGGAGAGCATGGTAGATTCTGCGAGCAATGCAGCCTGGCCAAGGCTCTAGTAGAGCATAAAAGATTGTGCAAGTGAGGCATCCCTGCCTTGGCTCCTGGAGAGCAAATGGAGATTGTGCGAGTGAGGCTTCCCTGCCCGGGCTCCAGGAGAGCATGGGAGATTGAGCGAGCGAGGCATCCCTGCCAAGGCTCCATGAGAGCATGCGAGATTGTGCAAGCGAGGCATCCCTGCCCGGGCTCCAGGAGAGCATGTGAAATTCTGCGAGCGAGGCATCCCTGTTTAAGCTCCAAGAGAGCATGGAAGATTCTGCGAGCGAGGCATCCCTGTTTAAGCTCCAGGAGAGCATGGTAGATTCTGCGAGCAATGCAGCCTGGCCAAGGCTCCAGGAGAGCATGGAAGATTGTGCGAGTGAGGCTTCCCTGCCTGGGTTCCAGGAGAGCATGGGAGATTGTGCGAGTGAGGCTTCCCTGCCCGGGTTCCAGGAGAGCATGGGAGATTGTGCGAGCGAGGCATCACTGTTTGAGCTCCAGGAGAGCATGGCAGATTCTGTGAGTGAGGCATCCCTGCCCGGGCTCCAGGAGAGCATGGGAGATTGTGCGAGTGAGGCTTCCCTGCCCGGGTTCCAGGAGAGCATGGGAGATTGTGCGAGCGAGGCATCTCTGCCCGGGCTCCAGGAGAGCATGGGAGATTCTGCGAGTGAGGCATCCCTGTTTGTGCTCCAGGAGAGCATGGAAGATAATGCGAGCGAGGCATCCCTGCCCGGGATCCAGGAGACCATAGGAGATTCTGCAATCGAGGCATCCCTGCCCGGGCTCCAGGAGAGCATGGGAGATTCTGCAAGCGAGGCATCCCTGTTTAAGCTCCAAGAGAGCATGGAAGATTCTGCGAGTGAGGCATCCCTGTTTAAGCTCCAGGACAGCATGGAAGATTCTGCAATCGAGGCATCCCTGCCCGGGCTCCAGGAGAGCATGGGAGATTCTGCGAGCGAGGCATCCCTGTTTAAGCTCCAAGAGAGCATGGAAGATTCTGCGAGTGAGGCATCCCTGTTTGAGCTCCAGGAGAGCATGGAAGATTCTGCGAGCGAGGCGTCCCTGCCCGGGATCCAGGAGACCATGGGAGATTGTGCGAGCGAGGCATCCCTGCCCGGGCTCCAGGAGAACATGGGAGATTCTGCAAGTGAGGCATCCCTGTTTAAGCTCCAGGAGAGCATGGTAGATTCTGCGAGCAATGCAGCCTGGCCAAGGCTCTAGTAGAGCATAAAAGATTGTGCAAGTGAGGCATCCCTGCCTTGGCTCCTGGAGAGCAAATGGAGATTGTGCGAGTGAGGCTTCCCTGCCCGGGTTCCAGGAGAGCATGGGAGATTGAGCGAGCGAGGCATCCCTGTCTGGGCTCCAGGAGAGCATGGGAGATTCTGCAAGCGAGGCATCCCTTTCTGTGCTCCAGGAGAGCATGGGAGATTCTGCAAGCGAGGCATCCCTGTTTAAGCTCCAAGAGAGCATGGAAGATTCTGCAAGCGAGGCATCCATGTTTAAGCTCCAGGAGAGCAATGAAGATTCTGCGAGCGAGGCATCCCTGTCTGGGCTCCAGGAGAGTATGGGAGATTCTGCAAGCGAGGCATCCCTGTTTAAGCTCCAGGAGAGCATGGGAGATTGTGCGAGCAAGGCATCCCTGCCAAGGCTCCATGAGAGCATGCGAGATTGTGCAAGCGAGGCATCCCTGCCCGGGCTCCAGGAGAGCATGTGAAATTCTGCGAGCGAGGCATCCCTGTTTAAGCTCCAAGAGAGCATGGAAGATTCTGCGAGCGAGGCATCCCTGTTTGAGCTCCAGGAGAGCATGGAAGATTCTGCGAGCGAGGCATCCCTGCCCGGGATCCAGGAGACCATGGGAGATTGTGCGAGTGAGGCATCCCTGCCCGGGCTCCAGGAGACCATGGAAGATTGTGCAAGTGAGGCATCCCTGCCTTGGCTCCAGGAGAGCAAATGGAGATTGTGCGAGTGAGGCTTCCCTGCCCGGGTTCCAGGAGAGCATGGGAGATTGAGCGAGCGAGGCATCCCTGTCTGGGCTCCAGGAGAGCATGGGAGATTCTGCAAGCGAGGCATCCCTGTCTGGGCTCCAGGAGAGCATGGGAGATTCTGCAAGCGAGGCATCCCTGTTTAAGCTCCAAGAGAGCATGGAAGATTCTGCGAGTGAGGCATCCTTGCCCGGGCTCAAGGAGAGCATGGGAGATTCTGCGAGCAATGCAGCCTGGCCAAGGCTCCAGGAGAGCATGGAAGATTGTGCAAGTGAGGCATCCTTGCCTTGGCTCCTGGAGAGCAATGTAGATTCTGCGAGCGAGGCGCCCCTGTTTGAGCTCCAGGAGAGCATGGAAGATAATGCGAGTGAGGCATCCCTGCCCGGGATCCAGGAGACCATGGGAGATTCTGCGAGCGAGGCATCCCTGCCGGGCTCCAGGAGAGCATGGGAGATTCTGCGAGCGAGGCATCCCTGTTTGAGCTCCAAGAGAGCATGGAAGATTCTGCGAGCGAGGCATCCATGTTTAAGCTCCTGGAGAGCATGGGAGATTCTGCGAGCGAGGCATCCCTGTTTGAGCTCCAGGAGACCATGGAAGATTCTGCGAGCGAGGCGTCCCTGCCCGGGATCCAGGAGACCATGGGAGATTGTGCGAGCGAGGCATCCCTGCCCGGGCTCCAGGAGAACATGGGAGATTCTGCAAGTGAGGCATCCCTGTTTAAGCTATAGGAGAGCATGGTAGATTCTGCGAGCAATGCAGCCTGGCCAAGGCTCTAGTAGAGCATGGAAGATTGTGCAAGTGAGGCATCCCTGCCTTGGCTCCAGGAGAGCATGGGAGATTGTGCGAGTGAGGCTTCCCTGCCCAGGTTCCAGGAGAGCATGGGAGATTGTGCGAGCGAGGCATCCCTGTCTGGGCTCCAGGAGAGCATGGGAGATTCTGCAAGCGAGGCATCCCTGTTTAAGCTCCAGGAGAGCATGGAAGATTCTGCGAGCGAGGCATCCATGTTTAAGCTCCAGGAGAGCAATGAAGATTCTGCGAGTGAGGCATCCCTGTTTGAGCTCCAGGAGAGCATGGAAGATAATGCGAGCGAGGCATCCCTGCCCGGGATCCAGGAGACCATGTGAGATTCTGCAATCGAGGCATCCCTGCCCGGGCTCCAGGAGAGCATGGGAGATTCTGCAAGCGAGGCATCCCTGTTTAAGCTCCAGGAGAGCATGGAAGATTCTGCGAGTGAGGCGTCCCTGCCCGGGATCCAGGAGACCATGGGAGATTCTGCAAGTGAGGCATCCCTGTTTAAGCTCCAGGAGAGCATGGTAGATTCTGCGAGCAATGCAGCCTGGCCAAGGCTCCAGGAGAGCATGGAAGATTGTGCGAGTGAGGCTTCCCTGCCTGGGTTCCAGGAGAGCATGGGAGATTGTGCGAGTGAGGCTTCCCTGCCCGGGTTCCAGGAGAGCATGGGAGATTGTGCGAGCGAGGCATCACTGTTTGAGCTCCAGGAGAGCATGGCAGATTCTGTGAGTGAGGCATCCCTGCCCGGGCTCCAGGAGAGCATGGGAGATTGTGCGAGTGAGGCTTCCCTGCCCGGGTTCCAGGAGAGCATGGGAGATTGTGCGAGCGAGGCATCTCTGCCCGGGCTCCAGGAGAGCATGGGAGATTGTGCGAGTGAGGCATCCCTGTTTGAGCTCCAGGAGAGCATGGAAGATAATGCGAGCGAGGCATCCCTGCCCGGGATCCAGGAGACCATAGGAGATTCTGCAATCGAGGCATCCCTGCCCGGGCTCCAGGAGAGCATGGAAGATTCTGCAAGCGAGGCATCCCTGTTTAAGCTCCAAGAGAGCATGGAAGATTCTGCGAGCGAGGCATCCATGCCCGGGCTCCAGGAGAGCATGGGAGATTCTGCGAGCGAGGCATCCCTGTTTAAGCTCCAAGAGAGCATGGAAGATTCTGCGAGCGAGGCATCCATGTTTAAGCTCCAGGAGAGCAATGAAGATTCTGCGAGTGAGGCATCCCTGTTTGAGCTCCAGGAGAGCATGGAAGATAATGCGAGCGAGGCATCCCTGCCCAGGATCCAGGAGACCATGGGAGATTCTGTAATCGAGGCATCCCTGCCCGGGCTCCAGGAGAGCATGGGAGATTCTGCAAGCGAGGCATCCCTGTTTAAGCTCCAGGACAGCATGGAAGATTCTGTGAGCAATGCAGCCTGGCCAAGGCTCCAGGAGGGCATGGGAGATTCTGCGAGCGAGGCACCCCTGTTTAAGCTCCAGGAGAGCATGGTAGATCCTGCGAGCAATGCAGCCTGACCAAGGCTCCAGGAGATCATGGAAGATTGTGCAAGCGAGGCATCCCTGTTTAAGCTCCAGGAGAGCATGGCAGATTCTGCGAGTGAGGCATCCCTGCCCTGGCTCCAGGAGGGCATGGGAGATTCTGTGAGCGAGGCATCCCTGTTTAAGCTCCAGGAGAGCATGGTAGATCCTGCGAGCAATGCAGCCTGACCAAGGCTCCAGGAGATCATGGATGATTGTGCAAGTGAGGCTTCCCTGCCCGGGCTCCAGTAGAACATGGGAGATTCTGTGAGCGAGGCATCCCTGTTTAAGCTCCTGGAGAGCATAGAAGATTCTGCAAGCGAGGCATCCCTGTTTGAGCTCCAAGAGAGCATGGAAGATTATGCGAGCGAGGCATCCATGTTTAAGCTCCTGGAGAGCAATGTAGATTCTGCGAGCGAGGCATCCCTGTTTGAGCTCCAGGAGAGCATGGAAGATAATGCAAGCGAGGCATCCCTGCCCGGGATCCAGGAGACCATGGGAGATTGTGCGAGCGAGGCATCCCTGCCCGGGCTCCAGGAGAACATGGGAGATTCTGCAAGTGAGGCATCCCTGTTTAAGCTCCAGGAGAGCATGGTAGATTCTGCGAGCAATGCAGCCTGGCCAAGGCTCTAGTAGAGCATGGAAGATTGTGCAAGTGAGGCATCCCTGCCTTGGCTCCTGGAGAGCAAATGGAGATTGTGCGAGTGAGGCTTCCCTGCCCGGGTTCCAGGAGAGCATGGGAGATTGAGCGAGCGAGGCATCCCTGTCTGGGCTCAAGGAGAGCATGGGAGATTCTGCAAGCGAGGCATCCCTGTCTGGGCTCCAGGAGAGCATGGGAGATTCTGCAAGCGAGGCATCCCTGTTTAAGCTCCAGGAGAGCATGGAAGATTCTGCGAGCGAGGCATCCCTGCCCGGGCTCCAGGAGAGCATGGGAGATTCTGCGAGCGAGGCATCCCTGTTTGAGCTCCAGGAGAGCATGGAAGATAATGCGAGCGAGGCATCCCTGCCCAGGCTCCAGGATAGCATGGGAGATTCTGCAAGCGAGGCATCCCTGTTTAAGCTCCAGGACAGCATGGAAGATTCTGCAAGTGAGGCATCCCTGCCCGGGCTCCAGGAGAGCATGGGAGATTCTGCGAGCGAGGCATCCCTGTTTAAGCTCCAAGAGAGCATGGAAGATTCTGTGAGTGAGGCATCCATGTTTAAGCTCCTGGAGAGCATGGAAGATTCTGCGAGCGAGGCATCCCTGTTTGAGCTCCAGGAGAGCATGGAAGATAATGCGAGCGAGGCTTCCCTGCCTGGGATCCAGGAGACCATGGGAGATTGTGCGAGCGAGGCATCCCTGCCCGGGCTCCAGGAGAACATGGGAGATTCTGCAAATGAGGCATCCCTGCCCAGGCTCCAGGAGAGCATGGGAGATTCTGCAAGCGAGGCATCCCTGTTTAAGCTCCAGGAGAGCATGGAAGATTCTGCGAGCGAGGCATCCCTGCCTGGGCTCCAGGAGAGCATGGGAGATTCTGCGAGCGAGGCATCCCTGTTTAAGCTCCAAGAGAGCATGGAAAATTCTGCGAGTGAGGCATCCATGTTTAAGCTCCTGGAGAGCATGGAAGATTCTGTGAGCGAGGCATCCCTGTTTGAGCTCCAGGAGAGCATGGAAGATTCTGCGAGCAATGCAGCCTGGCCAAGGCTCCAGGAGAGCATGGAAGATTGTGCAAGTGAGGCATCCCTGCCTTGGCTCTAGGAGAGCATGGGAGATTGTGCGAGTGAGGCTTCCCTGCCCAGGTTCCAGGAGAGCATGGGAGATTGTGCGAGCAAGGCATCCCTGCCAAAGCTCCAAGAGAGCATGGAAGGTTCTGCGAGCGAGGCATCCATGTTTAAGCTCCAGGAGAGCAATGAAGATTCTGCGAGCGAGGCGTCCCTGTTTGAGCTCCAGGAGAGCATGGAAGATTCTGCGAGCGAGGCATCCCTGCCCGGGCTCCATGAGAGCATGGGAGATTCTGCGAGCGAGGCATCCCTGTTTAAGCTCCAAGAGAGCATGGAAGATTCTGCGAGCGAGGCATCCATGTTTAAGCTCCTGGAGAGCATGGAAGATTCTGCGAGCGAGGCATCCCTGTTTAAGCTCCAAGAGAGCATGGAAGATTCTGCGAGCGAGGCATCCATGTTTAAGCTCCAGGAGAGCAATGAAGATTCTGCGAGTGAGGCATCCCTGTTTGAGCTCCAGGAGAGCATGGAAGATAATGCGAGCGAGGCATCCCTGCCCAGGATCCAGGAGACCATGGGAGATTCTGTAATCGAGGCATCCCTGCCCGGGCTCCAGGAGAGCATGGGAGATTCTGCAAGCGAGGCATCCCTGTTTAAGCTCCAGGACAGCATGGAAGATTCTGTGAGCAATGCAGCCTGGCCAAGGCTCCAGGAGGGCATGGGAGATTCTGCGAGCGAGGCATCCCTGTTTGAGCTCCAGGAGAGCATGGTAGATCCTGCGAGCAATGCAGCCTGACCAAGGCTCCAGGAGATCATGGAAGATTGTGCAAGCGAGGCATCCCTGTTTAAGCTCCAGGAGAGCATGGCAGATTCTGCGAGTGAGGCATCCCTGCCCTGGCTCCAGGAGGGCATGGGAGATTCTGTGAGCGAGGCATCCCTGTTTAAGCTCCAGGAGAGCATGGTAGATCCTGCGAGCAATGCAGCCTGACCAAGGCTCCAGGAGATCATGGATGATTGTGCAAGTGAGGCTTCCCTGCCCGGGCTCCAGTAGAACATGGGAGATTCTGTGAGCGAGGCATCCCTGTTTAAGCTCCTGGAGAGCATAGAAGATTCTGCAAGCGAGGCATCCCTGTTTGAGCTCCAAGAGAGCATGGAAGATTATGCGAGCGAGGCATCCATGTTTAAGCTCCTGGAGAGCAATGTAGATTCTGCGAGCGAGGCATCCCTGTTTGAGCTCCAGGAGAGCATGGAAGATAATGCAAGCGAGGCATCCCTGCCCGGGATCCAGGAGACCATGGGAGATTGTGCGAGCGAGGCATCCCTGCCCGGGCTCCAGGAGAACATGGGAGATTCTGCAAGTGAGGCATCCCTGTTTAAGCTCCAGGAGAGCATGGTAGATTCTGCGAGCAATGCAGCCTGGCCAAGGCTCTAGTAGAGCATGGAAGATTGTGCAAGTGAGGCATCCCTGCCTTGGCTCCTGGAGAGCAAATGGAGATTGTGCGAGTGAGGCTTCCCTGCCCGGGTTCCAGGAGAGCATGGGAGATTGAGCGAGCGAGGCATCCCTGTCTGGGCTCAAGGAGAGCATGGGAGATTCTGCAAGCGAGGCATCCCTGTCTGGGCTCCAGGAGAGCATGGGAGATTCTGCAAGCGAGGCATCCCTGTTTAAGCTCCAGGAGAGCATGGAAGATTCTGCGAGCGAGGCATCCCTGCCCGGGCTCCAGGAGAGCATGGGAGATTCTGCGAGCGAGGCATCCCTGTTTGAGCTCCAGGAGAGCATGGAAGATAATGCGAGCGAGGCATCCCTGCCCAGGCTCCAGGATAGCATGGGAGATTCTGCAAGCGAGGCATCCCTGTTTAAGCTCCAGGACAGCATGGAAGATTCTGCAAGTGAGGCATCCCTGCCCGGGCTCCAGGAGAGCATGGGAGATTCTGCGAGCGAGGCATCCCTGTTTAAGCTCCAAGAGAGCATGGAAGATTCTGTGAGTGAGGCATCCATGTTTAAGCTCCTGGAGAGCATGGAAGATTCTGCGAGCGAGGCATCCCTGTTTGAGCTCCAGGAGAGCATGGAAGATAATGCGAGCGAGGCTTCCCTGCCTGGGATCCAGGAGACCATGGGAGATTGTGCGAGCGAGGCATCCCTGCCCGGGCTCCAGGAGAACATGGGAGATTCTGCAAATGAGGCATCCCTGCCCAGGCTCCAGGAGAGCATGGGAGATTCTGCAAGCGAGGCATCCCTGTTTAAGCTCCAGGAGAGCATGGAAGATTCTGCGAGCGAGGCATCCCTGCCTGGGCTCCAGGAGAGCATGGGAGATTCTGCGAGCGAGGCATCCCTGTTTAAGCTCCAAGAGAGCATGGAAAATTCTGCGAGTGAGGCATCCATGTTTAAGCTCCTGGAGAGCATGGAAGATTCTGTGAGCGAGGCATCCCTGTTTGAGCTCCAGGAGAGCATGGAAGATTCTGCGAGCAATGCAGCCTGGCCAAGGCTCCAGGAGAGCATGGAAGATTGTGCAAGTGAGGCATCCCTGCCTTGGCTCTAGGAGAGCATGGGAGATTGTGCGAGTGAGGCTTCCCTGCCCAGGTTCCAGGAGAGCATGGGAGATTGTGCGAGCAAGGCATCCCTGCCAAAGCTCCAAGAGAGCATGGAAGGTTCTGCGAGCGAGGCATCCATGTTTAAGCTCCAGGAGAGCAATGAAGATTCTGCGAGCGAGGCGTCCCTGTTTGAGCTCCAGGAGAGCATGGAAGATTCTGCGAGCGAGGCATCCCTGCCCGGGCTCCATGAGAGCATGGGAGATTCTGCGAGCGAGGCATCCCTGTTTAAGCTCCAAGAGAGCATGGAAGATTCTGCGAGCGAGGCATCCATGTTTAAGCTCCTGGAGAGCATGGAAGATTCTGCGAGCGAGGCATCCCTGTTTGAGCTCCAAGAGAGCATGGAAGATTATGCGAGCGAGGCATCCATGTTTAAGCTCCTGGAGAGCAATGTAGATTCTGCGAGCGAGGCATCCCTGTTTGAGCTCCAGGAGAGCATGGAAGATAATGCAAGCGAGGCATCCCTGCCCGGGATCCAGGAGACCATGGGAGATTGTGCGAGCGAGGCATCCCTGCCCGGGCTCCAGGAGAACATGGGAGATTCTGCAAGTGAGGCATCCCTGTTTAAGCTCCAGGAGAGCATGGTAGATTCTGCGAGCAATGCAGCCTGGTCAAGGCTCTAGTAGAGCATGGAAGATTGTGCAAGTGAGGCATCCCTGCCTTGGCTCCTGGAGAGCAAATGGAGATTGTGCGAGTGAGGCTTCCCTGCCCGGGTTCCAGGAGAGCATGGGAGATTGAGCGAGCGAGGCATCCCTGTCTGGGCTCAAGGAGAGCATGGGAGATTCTGCAAGCGAGGCATCCCTGTCTGGGCTCCAGGAGAGCATGGGAGATTCTGCAAGCGAGGCATCCCTGTTTAAGCTCCAGGAGAGCATGGAAGATTCTGCGAGCGAGGCATCCCTGCCCGGGATCCAGGAGACCATGGGAGATTGTGCGAGCGAGGCATCCCTGCCCGGGCTCCAGGAGACCATGGAAGATTGTGCAAGTGAGGCATCCCTGCCTTGGCTCCAGGAGAGCAAATGGAGATTGTGCGAGTGAGGCTTCCCTGCCCGGGCTCCAGGAGAGCATGGGAGATTCTGCAAGCGAGGCATCCCTGTTTAAGCTCCAAGAGAGCATGGAAGATTCTGCGAGTGAGGCATCCTTGCCCGGGCTCAAGGAGAGCATGGGAGATTCTGCGAGCAATGCAGCCTGGCCAAGGCTCCAGGAGAGCATGGAAGATTGTGCAAGTGAGGCATCCCTGCCCGGGCTCCAGGAGAGCATGGGAGATTCTGCGAGCGAGGCATCCCTGTTTAAGCTCCAGGAGAGCATGGAGGATTCTGCGAGCGAGGCATCCCTGTTTAAGCTCCAGGAGAGCATGGAAGATTCTGTGAGCGAGGCATCCCTGTTTGAGCTCCAGGAGAGCATGGAAGATTCTGCGAGCGAGGCGTCCCTGCCTGGGATCCAGGAGACTATGGGAGATTGTGCGGGTGAGGCATCCCTGCCCGGGCTCCAGGAGAACATTGGAGATTCTGCAAGTGAGGCATCCCTGTTTAACCTCCAGGAGAGCATGGTAGATTCTGCGAGCAATGCAGCCTGGCCAAGGCTCCAGGAGAGCATGGGAGATTGTACGAGCAAGGCATCCCTGCCAAGGCTCCATAAGAGCATGGGAGATTGTGCAAGCGAGGCATCCCTGCCCGGGCTCCAGGAGAGCATGGGAGATTCTGCGAGCGAGGCATCCCTGTTTAAGCTCCAAGAGAGCATGGAAGATTCTGCGAGCGAGGCATCCCTGATTGAGGTCCAGGAGAGCATGGAAGATTCTGCGAGCGAGGCATCCCTGCCCGGGATCCAGGAGACCATTTGAGATTGTGCGAGCGAGGCATACCTGCCCGGGCTCCAGGAGACCATGGAAGATTGTGCAAGTGAGGCATCCCTGCCTTGGCTCCAGGAGAGCAAATGGAGATTGTGCGAGTGAGGCTTCCCTGCCCGGGTTCCAGGAGAGCATGGGAGATTGAGCGAGCGAGGCATCCCTGTCTGGGCTCCAGGAGAGCATGGGAGATTCTGCAAGCGAGGCATCCCTGTTTAAGCTCCAAGAGAGCATGGAAGATTCTGCGAGTGAGGCATCCATGTTTAAGCTCCAGGAGAGCAATGAAGATTCTGCAAGTGAGGCTTCCCTGCCTGGGTTCCAGGAGAGCATGGGAGATTGTGCGAGTGAGGCTTCCCTGCCCAGGTTCCAGGAGAGCATGGGAGATTGTGCGAGCGAGGCATCACTGTTTGAGCTCCAGGAGAGCATGGCAGTTTCTGTGAGTGAGGCATCCCTGCCCGGGCTCCAGGAGAGCATGGGAGATTGTGCGAGTGAGGCTTCCCTGCCCGGGTTCCAGGAGAGCATGGGAGATTGTGCGAGCGAGGCATCTCTGCCCGGGCTCCAGGAGAGCATGGGAGATTGTGCGAGTGAGGCATCCCTGTTTGAGCTCCAGGAGAGCATGGAAGATAATGCAAGCGAGGCATCCCTGCCCGGGATCCAGGAGACCATAGGAGATTCTGCAATCGAGGCATCCCTGCCCGGGCTCCAGGAGAGCATGGAAGATTCTGCAAGCGAGGCATCCCTGTTTAAGCTCCAAGAGAGCATGGGAGATTCAGCGAGCGAGTCATCCGTGTTTAAGCTCCAGGAGAGGAGTGAGGCATCCCTGCCTTGGCTCCTGGAGAGCAAATGGAGATTGTGCGAGTGAGGCTTCCCTGCCCGGGTTCCAGGAGAGCATGGGAGATTGAGCGAGCGAGGCATCCCTGTCTGGGCTCAAGGAGAGCATGGGAGATTCTGCAAGCGAGGCATCCCTGTCTGGGCTCCAGGAGAGCATGGGAGATTCTGCAAGCGAGGCATCCCTGTTTAAGCTCCAGGAGAGCATGGAAGATTCTGCGAGCGAGGCATCCCTGCCCGGGCTCCAGGAGAGCATGGGAGATTCTGCGAGCGAGGCATCCCTGTTTGAGCTCCAGGAGAGCATGGAAGATAATGCGAGCGAGGCATCCCTGTCTTGGCTCAAGGAGAGCATGGGAGATTCTGCAAGCGAGGCATCCCTGTCTGGGCTCCAGGAGAGCATGGGAGATTCTGCAAGCGAGGCATCCCTGTTTAAGCTCCAGGAGAGCATGGAAGATTCTGCGAGCGAGGCATCCCTGCCCGGGCTCCAGGAGAGCATGGGAGATTCTGCGAGCGAGGCATCCCTGTTTGAGCTCCAGGAGAGCATGGAAGATAATGCGAGCGAGGCATCCCTGCCCAGGCTCCAGGATATCATGGGAGATTCTGCAAGCGAGGCATCCCTGTTTAAGCTCCAGGACAGCATGGAAGATTCTGCAAGTGAGGCATCCCTGCCTGGGCTCCAGGAGAGCATGGGAGATTCTGCGAGCGAGGCATCCCTGTTTAAGCTCCAAGAGAGCATGGAAGATTCTGCGAGTGAGGCATCCATGTTTAAGCTCCTGGAGAGCATGGAAGATTCTGCGAGCGAGGCATCCCTGTTTGAGCTCCAGGAGAGCATGGAAGATAATGCGAGCGAGGCTTCCCTGCCTGGGATCCAGGAGACCATGGGAGATTGTGCGAGCGAGGCATCCCTGCCCGGGCTCCAGGAGAACATGGGAGATTCTGCAAATGAGGCATCCCTGCCCGGGCTCCAGGAGAGCATGGGAGATTCTGCAAGCGAGGCATCCCTGTTTAAGCTCCAGGAGAGCATGGAAGATTCTGCGAGCGAGGCATCCCTGCCTGGGCTCCAGGAGAGCATGGGAGATTCTGCGAGCGAGGCATCCCTGTTTAAGCTCCAAGAGAGCATGGAAAATTCTGCGAGTGAGGCATCCATGTTTAAGCTCCTGGAGAGCATGGAAGATTCTGTGAGTGAGGCATCCCTGTTTGAGCTCCAGGAGAGCATGGAAGATTCTGCGAGCAATGCAGCCTGGCCAAGGCTCCAGGAGAGCATGGAAGATTGTGCAAGTGAGGCATCCCTGCCTTGGCTCTAGGAGAGCATGGGAGATTGTGCGAGTGAGGCTTCCCTGCCCAGGTTCCAGGAGAGCATGGGAGATTGTGCGAGCAAGGCATCCCTGCCAAAGCTCCAAGAGAGCATGGAAGATTCTGCGAGCGAGGCATCCATGTTTAAGCTCCAGGAGAGCAATGAAGATTCTGCGAGCGAGGCGTCCCTGTTTGAGCTCCAGGAGAGCATGGAAGATTCTGCGAGCGAGGCATCCCTGCCCGGGATCCAGGAGACCATGGGAGATTGTGCGAGCGAGGCATCCCTGCCCGGGCTCCAGGAGAGCATGGGAGATTCTGCAAGCGAGGCATCCCTGTTTAAGCTCCAGGAGAGCATGGAAGATTCTGCGAGCGAGGCATCCCTGCCCGGGCTCCAGGAGAGCATGGGAGATTCTGTGAGCGAGGCATCCCTGTTTAAGCTCCAAGAGAGCATGGAAGATTCTGCGAGCAATGCAGCCTGGCCAAGGCTCCAGGAGATCATGGAAGATTGTGCAAGTGAGGTATCCCTGCCTTGGCTCCAGGAGAGCATGGGAGATTGTGCGAGTGAGGCTTCCCTGCCCGGGAAACAGGAGAGCATGGGAGATTCTGTGAGCGAAGCATCCCTGTCTGGGCTCCAGGAGAGCATGGGAGATTCTGCAAGCGAGGCATCCCTGTTTAAGCTCCAGGAGAGCATGGAAGATTCTGCGAGCGAGGCATCCCTGCCCGGGCTCATGGAGAGCATGGGAGATTCTGCGAGCGAGACATCCCTGTTTAAGCTCCAAGAGAGCATGGAAGATTCTGCGAGCAATGCAGCCTGGCCAAGGCTCCAGGAGATCATGGAAGATTGTGCAAGTGAGGTATCCCTGCCTTGGCTCCAGGAGAGCATGGGAGATTGTGCGAGTGAGGCTTCCCTGCCCGGGTAACAGGAGAGCATGGGAGATTGTGAGAGCAAGGTGTCCCTGTTTAAGCTCCAGGAGAGCATGGCAGATTCTGCAAGCTATGCAGCCTTGCCAAGGCCCCAGGAGAGCATGGAAAAAATTCAGCGAGCGCGGCCTCCCTGCCCGGAATCAAGGAGAGCATGGGAGATTCTGCGAGCGAGGCATCCCTGTTTAAGCTCCAGGAGAGCATGTGAGATTGTGCGAGCGAGGCATCCCTGCCCGGGCTCCTTGAGAGCATTGGAGATTCTGCGAGCAACACAGCCTGGCCAGGGCTCCAGGAGTGTATGTGAGATTCTGCTAGCGAGGTATTCCGGCCAGACAGGGGAACTGCAACCTCTGGAAGTCCCGATGAGGTTTTGAAAATGGGCCCAATGCCGGGATGCAGTTCCAGGAGGTCGGGTAAAATCCGCCGTTGCCCCCGCAAAAAGTGGCGCGCAGCAGCAATGCCGTGACGTCTGGGGGAATTCCTCGGGCGGATTCACAAATGGCAAAGAGGTGAGAGAGAGAGCCAGGAAGAGATCCGTGTGGACTAGGTGTCCCAGCCAGGGCTCCAGGACAGGCATGCAAAATTCAGCGAGCAACACAGCCTGGCCAGGGCTCCAGGAGAGCATGGGAGATTCTGCGAGCGAGGCATCCCTGCCCGGGCTCCAGGAGAGCATGGGAGATTGTGCAAGTGAGGCATCCCTGTTTGAGCTCCAAGAGAGCATGGAAGATTCTGCGAGCGAGGCATCCTTGCCCGGGCTCAAGGAGAGCATGGGAGATTCTGTGAGCAATGCAGCCTGGCCAAGGCTCCAGGAGAGCATGGGAGATTCTGCAAGCGAGGCATCCCTGTTTAAGCTCCAGGAGAGCATGGAAGATTCTGCTAGCGAGGCATGCCTGCCCGGGCTCCAGGAGAGCTTGGTAGATTCTGCGAGCAAGGCATCCCTGTTTATGCTCCAAGAGAGCATGGAAGATTCTGCGAGTGAGGCATCCCTGTTTAAGCTCCAGGAGAGCATGGCAGATTCTGCGAGCGAGGCAGCATCCCTGCACGGGATCCAGGAGAGAATGGGAGATTCTGCGAGCGAGGCATCCCTGTTTAAGCTCCAGGAGAGCATGTGAGATTGTGCGAGCGAGGCATCCCTTCCCGGGCTCCAGGAGAGCATGGGAGATTGTGCGAGTGAGGCGTCCCCGTTTGAGCTCCAGGAGAGCATGACAGATTCTGCGAGTGAGGCATCCTTGCCCGGGCTCCAGGAGAGCATGGGAGATTCTGCGAGCAATGCAGCCTGGCCAAGGCTCCAGGAGAGCATGGAAGATTGTGCAAGTGAGGCATCCCTGCCTTGGCTCCTGGAGAGCATGGGAGATTGTGCGAGTGAGGCATCCCTGTTTAAGCTCCAGGAGAGCATGGGAGATTGTGCGAGCAAGGCGTCCCTGCCCGGGATCCAGGAGAGCATCTGAGGTTCTGTGAGCGAGGCATCCCTGTTTGAGCTCCAAGAGAGCATGGAAGATTCTGCGAGCGAGGCATCCATGTTTAAGCTCCTGGAGAGCAATGTAGATTCTGCGAGCGAGGCGCCCCTGTTTGAGCTCCAGGAGAGCATGGAAGATAATGCGAGTGAGGCATCCCTGCCCGGGATCCAGGAGAGCATGGGAGATTCTGCAAGTGAGGCATCCCTGTTTAAGCTCCAGGAGAGCATGGTAGATTCTGCGAGCAATGCAGCCTGGCCAAGGCTCTAGTAGAGCATGGAAGATTGTGCAAGTGAGGCATCCCTGCCTTGGCTCCTGGAGAGCAAATGGAGATTGTGCGAGTGAGGCTTCCCTGCCCGGGTTCCAGGAGAGCATGGGAGATTGAGCGAGTGAGGCATCCCTGTTTGAGCTCCAGGAGAGCATGGAAGATAATGCGAGTGAGGATTCCCTGTTTAAGCTCCAAGAGAGCATGGAAGATTCTGCGAGCGAGGCATCCCTGCCTGGGCTCCAGGAGAGCATGGGAGATTCTGCGAGCGAGGCATCCCTGTTTAAGCTCCAAGAGAGCATGGAAGATTCTGTGAGTGAGGCATCCCTGCACGGGATCCAGGAGAGCATGGGAGATTCTGCGAGTGAGGCATCCCTGCCTGGGCTCAAGGAGAGCATGGAAGATAGTGCAAGTGAGGCATCCCTGCCTTGGCTCCAGGAGAGCATGGGAGATTGTGCGAGTGAGGCTTCCCTGCCCGGGTTCTAGGAGAGCATGGGAGATTGTGCGAGCGAGGCATCCCTGCCTGGGCTCCAGGAGAGCATGGGAGATTGTGCGAGTGAGGCTTCCCTGCCCGGGTTCCAGGAGAGCATGGGAGATTGTGCGAGCGAGGCATCCATGTTTGAGCTCCAGGAGAGCATGGCAGATTCTGCGAGTGAGGCATCCCTGCCCGGGCTCCAGGAGGGCATGGGAGATTCTGCGAGCGAGGCATGCATGTTTAAACTCCAGGAGAGCAATGAAGATTCTGCGAGCGAGGCATCCCTGTTTGAGCTCCAGGAGAGCATGGAAGATAATGCGAGCGAGGCTTCCCTGCCTGGGATGCAGGAGACCATGGGAGATTGTGCGAACGAAGCATCCCTGCCCGGGCTCCAGGAGAACATGGGAGATTCTGCAAATGAGGCGTCCCTGCCCAGGATCCAGGAGACCATGGGAGATTGTGCGAGCGAGGCATCCCTGTTTAAGCTCCAGGAGAGCATGGTAGATTCTGCGAGCAATGCAGCCTGGCCAAGGCTCCAGGAGAGCAAGGAATATTGTGCAAGTGAGGCATTCCTGCCTTGGCTCCAGGAGAGCATGGGAGATTGTGCGAGTGAGGCTTCCCTGCCCAGGTTCCAGGAGAGCATGGGAGATTGTGCGAGCAAGGCATCCCTGCCCGGGCTCCAGGAGAACATGGGAGATTCTGCAAATGAGGCATCCCTGCCCGGGCTCCAGGAGAGCATGGGAGATTCGGCAAGCGAGGCATCCCTGTTTAAGCTCCAGGAGAGCATGGAAGATTCTGCGAGTGAGGCATCCATGTTTGAGCTCCAGGAGTGCATGGAAGATTCTGCGAGTGAGGCATCCATGTTTAAGCTCCAGGAGAGCAATGAAGATTCTACGAGCGAGGCATCCCTGTTTAAGCTCCAGGACAGCATGGAAGATTCTGCAATCGAGGCATCCCTGCCCGGGTTCCAGGAGAGCATGGGAGATTGTGCGAGCGAGGCATCACTGTTTGAGCTCCAGGAGAGCATGGCAGATTCTGTGAGTGAGGCATCCCTGCCCGGGCTCCAGGAGAGCATGGGAGATTGTGCGAGTGAGGCATCTCTGCCCGGGCTCCAGGAGATCATGGGAGATTCTGCGAGTGAGGCATCCCTGTTTGAGCTCCAGGAGAGCATGGAAGATAATGCGAGCGAGGCATCCCTGCCCGGGATCCAGGAGACCATAGGAGATTCTGCAATCGAGGCATCCCTGCCCGGGCTCCAGGAGAGCATGGGAGATTCTGCAAGCGAGGCATCCCTGTTTAAGCTCCAAGAGAGCATGGAAGATTCTGCGAGCGAGGCATCCATGCCCGGGCTCCAGGAGAGCATGGGAGATTCTGCGAGCGAGGCATCCCTGTTTAAGCTCCAAGAGAGCATGGAAGATTCTGCGAGCGATGCATCCATGTTTAAGCTCCAGGAGAGCAATGAAGATTCTGCGAGCGAGGCATCCCTGTTTGAGCTCCAGGAGAGCATGGTAGATCCTGTGAGCAATGCAGCCTGGCCAAGGCTCCAGGAGGGCATGGGAGATTCTGCGAGCGAGGCATCCCTGTTTAAGCTCCAGGAGAGCATGGTAGATCCTGTGAGCAATGCAGCCTGACCAAGGCTCCATGAGATCATGGATGATTGATTGTGCAAGTGAGGCTTCCCTGCCCGGGTTCCAGGAGAGCATGGGAGATTGTGCGAGCGAGGCATCCATGTTTAAGCTCCTGCAGAGTATGGAAGATTCTGCGAGCGAGGCATCCCTGTTTGAGCTCCAAGAGAGCATGGAAGATAATGCAAGCGAGGCATCCCTGCCCGGGCTCCAGGAGAACATGGGAGATTCTGCAAGCGAGGCATCCCTGCCCGGGATCCAGGTGAGCATGGAAGATTCTGCAAGTGAGGCATCCCTGCCCGGGCTCCAGGAGAGCATGGGAGATTCTGCGAGCGAGGCATCCATGTTTAAGCTCCTGGAGAGCATTGAAGATTCTGCGAGCGAGGCATCCCTGTTTGAGCTCCAGGAGAGCATGGAAGATTCTGCGAGCGAGGCATCCCTGCCCGGGATCCAGGAGACCATGGGAGATTGTGCGAGCGAGGCATCCCTGCCCGGGCTCCAGGAGAACATGGGAGATTCTGCAAGCGAGGCATCCCTGTTTAAGCTCCAGGAGAGCATGGAGGATTCTGCGAGCGAGGCATCCCTGCCCGGGCTCCAGGAGAGCTTGGGAGATTCTGCGAGCGAGGCATCCCTGTTTAAGCTCCAAGAGAGCATGGAAGATTCTGCGAGTGAGGCATCCATGTTTAAGCTCCAGGAGAGCATGGAAGATTCTGTGAGCGAGGCATCCCTGTTTGAGCTCCAGGAGAGCATGGAAGATAGTGCAAGTGAGGCATCCCTGCCTTGGCTCCAGGAGAGCATGGGAGATTGTACGAGTGAGGCTTCCCTGTCCGGGTTCCAGGAGAGCATGGGAGATTGTGCGAGCGAGGCATCACTGTTTTAACTCCAGGAGAGCATGGCAGATTCTACAAGTGAGGCATCCCTGCCTGGGCTCCAGGAGAGCATGGGAGATTGTGCGAGTGAGGCTTCCCTGCCCGGGTTCCAGGAGAGCATGGGAGATTGTGCTAGCGAGGCATCCCTGTTTGAGCTCCAGGAGAGCATGGCAGATTCTGCGAGTGAGGCATCCCTGCCCGGGCTCCAGGAGGGCATGGGAGATGCTGCGAGTGAGGCATCCCTGTTTAAGCTCCAGTAGAGCATGGTAGATCCTGCGAGCAATGCAGCCTGACCAAGGCTCCAGGAGATCATGGATGATTGTGCAAGTGAGGCGTCCCTGCCCGTGTTCCAGGAGAGCATGGGAGATTCTGCAAGCGAGGCATCCATGTTTAAGCTCCAGGAGAGCATGGAAGATTCTGCGAGCGAGGCATCCCTGCCCGGGCTCCAGGAGAGCATGGAAGATTCTGCGAGCGAGGCATCCCTGTTTAAGCTCCAAGAGAGCATGGAAGATTCTGCGAGCAATGCAGCCTGGCCAAGGCTCCAGGAGAGCATGGAAGATTCTGCGAGCGAGGCATCCCTGCCCGGGATCCAGGAGACCATGGGAGATTGTGCGAGCGAGGCATTCCTGCCCGGGCTCCAGGAGAGCATGGGAGATTCTGCAAGCGAGGCATCCCTGTTTAAGCTCCAGGAGAGCATGGGAGATTCTGCAAGCGAGGCATCCCTGTTTAAGCTCCAGGAGAGCATGGAAGATTCTGCGAGTGAGGCATCCCTGTTTAAGCTCCAGGAGAGCATGGAAGATTCTGCGAGCGAGGCATCCCTGCCCGGGATCCGGAGACCATGGGAGATTGTGCGAGCGAGGCATTCCTGCCCGGGCTCCAGGAGAGCATGGGAGATTCTGCAAGCGAGGCATCCCTGTTTAAGCTCCAGGAGAGCATGGGAGATTCTGCAAGCGAGGCATCCCTGTTTAAGCTCCAGGAGAGCATGGGAGATTCTGCGAGTGAGGCATCCCTGTTTAAGCTCCAGGAGAGCATGGAAGATTCTGCGAGCGAGGCTTCCCTGCCCGGGCTCCAGGAGAGCATGGGAGATTGTGTGAGCAAGGTGTCCCTGTTTGAGCTCCAAGAGAGCATGGGAGATTCTGCGAGCAATGCAGCCTGACCAAGGCTCCATGAGATAATGGAAGATTGTGCAAGTGAGGCGTCCCTGCCCAGGCTCCAGGAGAGCATGGCAGATTCTGCGAGCGAGGCATCACTGTTTAAGCTCCAAGAGAGCATGGAAGATTCTGCGAGTGAGGCATCCATGTTTAAGCTCCTGGAGAGCATGGAAGAATCTGTGAGCGAGGCATCCCTGTTTGAGCTCCAGGAGAGCATGGAAGATTCTGAGAGCGAGGCCTCCCTGCCCGGGATCCAGGAGAACATGGGAGATTCTGCAAGTGAGGCATCCCTGTTTAAGCTCCAGGAGAGCATGGAAGATTCTGCGAACGAGGCATCCCTGCCCGGGCTCCAGGAGAGCATGGGAGATTCTGCGAGCGAGGCATCCCTGTTTAAGCTCCAAGAGAGCATGGAAGATTCTGCGAGCAATGCAGCCTGGCCAAGGCTCCAGGAGAGCATGGAGGATTTTGCAAGTGAGGCATCCCTGCCTTGGCTCCAGGAGAGCATGGAAGATTCTGCGAGTGAGGCATCCCTGCCCGGGATCCAGGAGACCATGGGAGATTGTGCGAGCGAGGCATTCCTGCCCGGGCTCCAGGAGAGCATGGGAGATTCTGCAAGCGAGGCATCCCTGTTTAAGCTCCAGGAGAGCAATGAAGATTCTGCGAGCGAGGCGTCCCTGTTTGAGCTCCAGGAGAGCATGGAAGATTCTGCGAGCGAGGCATCCCTGCCCGGGATCCAGGAGACCATGGGAGATTGTGCGAGCGAGGCATCCCTGCCCGGGCTCCAGGAGAGCATGGGAGATTCTGCAAGCGAGGCATCCCTGTTTAAGCTCCAGGAGAGCATGGAAGATTCTGAAAGCGAGGCATCCCTGCCCGGGCTCCAGGAGAGCATGGGAGATTCTGTGAGCGAGGCATCCCTGTTTAAGCTCCAAGAGAGCATGGAAGATTCTGCGAGCAATGCAGCCTGGCCAAGGCTCCAGGAGATCATGGAAGATTGTGCAAGTGAGGTATCCCTGCCTTGGCTCCAGGAGAGCATGGGAGATTGTGCGAGTGAGGCTTCCCTGCCCGGGAAACAGGAGAGCATGGGAGATTCTGTGAGCGAAGCATCCCTGTCTGGGCTCCAGGAGAGCATGGGAGATTCTGCAAGCGAGGCATCCCTGTTTAAGCTCCAGGAGAGCATGGAAGATTCTGCGAGCGAGGCATCCCTGCCCGGGCTCATGGAGAGCATGGGAGATTCTGCGAGCGAGACATCCCTGTTTAAGCTCCAAGAGAGCATGGAAGATTCTGCGAGCAATGCAGCCTGGCCAAGGCTCCAGGAGATCATGGAAGATTGTGCAAGTGAGGTATCCCTGCCTTGGCTCCAGGAGAGCATGGGAGATTGTGCGAGTGAGGCTTCCCTGCCCGGGTAACAGGAGAGCATGGGAGATTGTGTGAGCAAGGTGTCCCTGTTTAAGCTCCAGGAGAGCATGGCAGATTCTGCGAGCTATGCAGCCTTGCCAAGGCCCCAGGAGAGCATGGAAAAAATTCAGCGAGCGCGGCCTCCCTGCCCGGAATCAAGGAGAGCATGGGAGATTCTGCGAGCGAGGCATCCCTGTTTAAGCTCCAGGAGAGCATGTGAGATTGTGCGAGCGAGGCATCCCTGCCCGGGCTCCAGGAGAGCATTGGAGATTCTGCGAGCAACACAGCCTGGCCAGGGCTCCAGGAGTGTATGTGAGATTCTGCTAGCGAGGTATTCCGGCCAGACAGGGGAACTGCAACCTCTGGAAGTCCCGATGAGGTTTTGAAAATGGGCCCAATGCCGGGATGCAGTTCCAGGAGGTCGGGTAAAATCCGCCGTTGCCCCCGCAAAAAGTGGCGCGCAGCAGCAATGCCGTGACGTCTGGGGGAATTCCTCGGGCGGATTCACAAATGGCAAAGAGGTGAGAGAGAGAGCCAGGAAGAGATCCGTGTGGACTAGGTGTCCCAGCCAGGGCTCCAGGACAGGCATGCAAAATTCAGCGAGCAACACAGCCTGGCCAGGGCTCCAGGAGAGCATGGGAGATTCTGCGAGCGAGGCATCCCTGCCCGGGCTCCAGGAGAGCATGGGAGATTCTGTGAGCGAGGCATCCCTGTTTGAGCTCCAAGAGAGCATGGAAGATTCTGCGAGTGAGGCATCCTTGCCCGGGCTCAAGGAGAGCATGGGAGATTCTGTGAGCAATGCAGCCTGGCCAAGGCTCCAGGAGAGCATGGAAGATTGTGCAAGTGAGGCATCCCTGTTTGAGCTCCAGGAGAGCATGGAAGATAATGCGAGCGAGGCATCCCTGCCCGGGATCCAGGAGACCATGGGAGATTGTGCGGGCGTAGCATCCCTGCCCGGGCTCCAGGAGAACATTGGAGATTCTGCAAGTGAGGCATCCCTGTTTAAGCTCCAGGAGAGCATGGTAGATTCTGCGAGCAATGCAGCCTGGCCAAGGCTCCAGGAGAGCATGGAAGATTGTGCAAGTGAGGCATCCCTGCCTTGGCTCCAGGAGAGCATGGGAGATTGTGCGAGCGAGGCATCACTGTTTGAGCTCCAGGAGAGCATGGCAGATTCTGCGAGTGAGGCATCCCTGCCCAGGTTCCAGGAGAGCATGGGAGATTGTGCGAGCGAGGCTTCCCTGCCCGGGCTCTAGTAGAACATGGGAGATTGTGCGAGCATTGCAGCCTGGCCAAGGCTCGAGGAGGGCATGGGAGATTGTGCGAGCGAGGCATCCCTGCCCGGGCTCCAGGAGAGCATGGGAGATTGTGCGAGCGAGGCATCCCTGTTTGAGCTCCAGGAGAGCATGACAGATTCTGCGAGTGAGGCATCCTTGCCCGGGCTCAAGGAGAGCATGGGAGATTCTGCGAGCAATGCAGCCTGGCCAAGGCTCCAGGAGAGCATGGGAGATTGTGCGAGTGAGGCATCCCTGACTGGGCTCCAGGAGAGCATGGGAGATTCTGCAAGCGAGGCATCCCTGTTTAAGCTCCAGGAGAGCATGGGAGATTGTGTGAGCGAGGCATCCCTGCCCAGGCTCCAGGAGAGAATGGGAGATTGTGCGAGCGAGGCATCCCTGTTTGAGCTCCAAGAGAGCATGGAAGATTCTGCGAGCGAGGCATCCCTGTCCGGGATCCAGGAGAGCATGGGAGATTCTGCAAGCGAGGCATCCCTGTTTAAGCTCCAGGAGAGCATGGAAGATTCTGCTAGCGAGGCATGCCTGCCCGGGCTCCAGGAGAGCTTGGTAGATTCTGCGAGCGAGGCATCCCTGTTTAAGCTCCAGGAGAGCATGGAAGATTCTGCGAGCGAGGCATCCCTGTTTGAGCTCCAGGAGAGCATTGAAGATTCTGCGAGCGAGGCGTCCATGCCCGGGATCCTGGAGACCAGTGGAGATTGTGCGGGCGAGGCATCCCTGCCCGGGCTCCAGGAGAACATTGGAGATTCTGCAAGTGAGGCATCCCTGTTTAAGCTCCAGGAGAGCATGGTAGATTCTGCGAGCAATGCAGCCTGGCCAAGGCTCCAGGAGAGCATGGGAGATTGTGCGAGTGAGGCTTCCCTGCCAGGGTTCCAGGAGAGCATGGGAGATTGTGCGAGCGAGGCATCACTGTTTGAGCTCCAGGAGAGCATGGCAGATTCTGCGAGTGAGGCATCCCTGCCCGGGCTCCAGGAGAGCATGGGAGATTGTGCGAGTGAGGCTTCCCTGCCCAGGTTCCAGGAGAGCATGGGAGATTGTGCGAGCGAGGCATCCCTGTTTGAGCTCCAGGAGAGCATGGCAGATTCTGCGAGTGAGGCATCCCTGCCCGGGCTCCAGGAGGGCATGGGAGATTCTGTGAGCGAGGCATCCCTGTTTAAGCTCCAGGAGAGCATGGTAGATCCTGCGAGTGAGGCGTCCCTGCCAAGGCTCCAGGAGAGCATGGGAGATTCTGCAAGCGAGGCATCCCTGCCCAGGATCCAGGAGAGCATGGGAGATTGTGCGAGTGAGGCTTCCCTGCCCAGGTTCCAGGAGAGCATGGGAGATTGTGCGAGCGAGGCATCCCTGTTTGAGCTCCAGGAGAGCATGGCAGATTCTGCGAGTGAGGCATCCCTGCCCGGGCTCCAGGAGGGCATGGGAGATTCTGCAAGCGAGGCATCCCTGTTTGGGCTCCAGGAGAGCAAGGGAGATTCTGCGAGTGAGGCATCCCTGTTTAAGCTCCAAGAGAGCATGGAAGATTCTGTGAGCGAGGATTCATGTTTAAGCTCCAGGAGAGCATGGAAGATTCTGTGAGCGTGGCGTGCCTGCCTGGGATCCAGGAGAGCCTGGGAGATTGTGCGAGTGAGGCATCCCTGTTTAAATTCCAAGAGAGCATGGAAGATTCTGTGAGCGAGGATTCATGTTTAAGCTCCAGGAGAGCATGGAAGATTGTGCAAGTGAGGCATCCCTGCCTTGGCTCCAGGAGAGCATGGGAGATTGTGCGAGTGAGGCTTCCCTGCCCGGGTTCCAGGAGAGCATGGGAGATTGTGCGAGCGAGGCATCCCTGTCTGGGCTCCAGGAGAGCATGGGAGATTCTGCAAGCGAGGCATCCTTGTTTAAGCTCCAGGAGAGTATGGAAGATTCTGCGAGCGAGGCATCCCTGCCCGGGCTCCAGGAGAGCATGGGAGATTCTGCGAGCAAGGCATCCCTGTTTAAGCTACAAGAGAGCATGGAAGATTCTGCGAGCGAGGCATCCATGTTTAAGCTCCAGGAGAGCAATGAAGATTCTGCGAGCGAGGCATCCCTGTTTGAGCTCCAGGAGAGCATGGAAGATAATGCGAGCGAGGCATCCCTGCCCGGGATCCAGGAGACCATGGGAGATTCTGCAATCGAGGCATCCCTGCCTTGGCTCCTGGAGAGCATGGGAGATTGTGCGAGTGAGGCATCCCTGTTTAAGCTCCAGGAGAGCATGGGAGATTGTGCGAGCAAGGCGTCCCTGCCCGGGATCCAGGAGAGCATCTGAGGTTCTGTGAGCGAGGCATCCCTGTTTGAGCTCCAAGAGAGCATGGAAGATTCTGCGAGCGAGGCGCCCCTGTTTGAGCTCCAGGAGAGCATGGAAGATAATGCGAGTGAGGCATCCCTGCCCGGGATCCAGGAGAGCATGGGAGATTCTGCAAGTGAGGCATCCCTGTTTAAGCTCCAGGAGAGCATGGTAGATTCTGCGAGCAATGCAGCCTGGCCAAGGCTCTAGAAGAGCATGGAAGATTGTGCAAGTGAGGCATCCCTGCCTTGGCTCCTGGAGAGCAAATGGAGATTGTGCGAGTGAGGCTTCCCTGCCCGGGTTCCAGGAGAGCATGGGAGATTGAGCGAGCGAGGCATCCCTGTTTGAGCTCCAGGAGAGCATGGAAGATAATGCGAGTGAGGCTTCCCTGTTTAAGCTCCAAGAGAGCATGGAAGATTCTGCGAGCGAGGCATCCCTGCCTGGGCTCCAGGAGAGCATGGGAGATTCTGCGAGCGAGGCATCCCTGTTTAAGCTCCAAGAGAGCATGGAAGATTCTGTGAGTGAGGCATCCCTGCACGGGATCCAGGAGAGCATGGGAGATTGTGCGAGTGAGGCTTCCCTGCCCGGGTTCCAGGAGAGCATGGGAGATTGTGCGAGCGAGGCATCCCTGCCTGGGCTCCAGGAGAGCATGGGAGATTGTGCGAGTGAGGCTTCCCTGCCCGGGTTCCAGGAGAGCATGGGAGATTGTGCGAGCGAGGCATCCCTGTTTGAGCTCCAGGAGAGCATGGCAGATTCTGCGAGTGAGGCATCCCTGCCCGGGCTCCAGGAGGGCTTGGGAGATTCTGCGAGCGAGGCATGCATGTTTAAACTCCAGGAGAGCAATGAAGATTCTGCGAGCGAGGCATCCCTGTTTGAGCTCCAGGAGAGCATAGAAGATAATGCGAGCGAGGCTTCCCTGCCTGGGATCCAGGAGACCATGGGAGATTGTGCGAACGAAGCATCCCTGCCCGGGCTCCAGGAGAACATGGGAGATTCTGCAAATGAGGCGTCCCTGCCCAGGATCCAGGAGACCATGGGAGATTGTGCGAGCGAGGCATCCCTGTTTAAGCTCCAGGAGAGCATGGTAGATTCTGCGAGCAATGCAGCCTGGCCAAGGCTCCAGGAGAGCAAGGAATATTGTGCAAGTGAGGCATCCCTGCCTTGGCTCCAGGAGAGCATGGGAGATTGTGCGAGTGAGGCTTCCCTGCCCAGGTTCCAGGAGAGCATGGGAGATTGTGCGAGCAAGGCATCCCTGCCCGGGCTCCAGGAGAACATGGGAGATTCTGCAAATGAGGCATCCCTGCCCGGGCTCCAGGAGAGCATGGGAGATTCGGCAAGCGAGGCATCCCTGTTTAAGCTCCAGGAGAGCATGGAAGATTCTGCGAGTGAGGCATCCATGTTTGAGCTCCAGGAGAGCATGGAAGATTCTGAGAGCGAGGCGTCCCTGCCCGGGATCCAGGAGACCATGGGAGATTGTGCGAGCGAGGCATCCCTGCCCGGGCTCCAGGAGAACATGGGAGATTCTGCAAGTGAGGCATCCCTGTTTAAGCTCCAGGAGAGCATGGTAGATTCTGCGAGCAATGCAGCCTGGCCAAGGCTCCAGGAGAGCATGGAAGATTGTGCAAGTGAGGCATCCCTGCATTGGCTCCAGGAGAGCATGGGAGATTCAGCGAGCGAGGCGTCCCTGTTTGAGCTCCAGGAGAGCATGGAAGATTCTGCGAGTGAGGCATCCATGTTTGAGCTCCAGGAGAGCATGGAAGATTCTGCGAGCAATGCAGCCTGGCCAAGGCTCTAGTAGAGCATGGAAGATTGTGCAAGTGAGGCATCCCTGCCTTGGCTCCTGGAGAGCAAATGGAGATTCTGCGAGCGAGGCGTCCCTGCCCGGGATCCAGGAGACCATGGGAGATTGTGCGAGCGAGGCATCCCTGCCCGGGCTCCAGGAGAACATGGGAGATTCTGCAAGTGAGGCATCCCTGTTTAAGCTCCAAGAGAGCATGGAAGATTCTGCGAGTGAGGCATCCATGTTTAAGCTCCAGGAGAGCAATGAAGATTCTACGAGCGAGGCATCCCTGTTTAAGCTCCAGGACAGCATGGAAGATTCTGCAATCGAGGCATCCCTGCCCGGGTTCCAGGAGAGCATGGGAGATTGTGCGAGCGAGGCATCACTGTTTGAGCTCCAGGAGAGCATGGCAGATTCTGTGAGTGAGGCATCCCTGCCCGGGCTCCAGGAGAGCATGGGAGATTGTGCGAGTGAGGCATCTCTGCCCGGGCTCCAGGAGATCATGGGAGATTCTGCGAGTGAGGCATCCCTGTTTGAGCTCCAGGAGAGCATGGAAGATAATGCGAGCGAGGCATCCCTGCCCGGGATCCAGGAGACCATAGGAGATTCTGCAATCGAGGCATCCCTGCCCGGGCTCCAGGAGAGCATGGGAGATTCTGCAAGCGAGGCATCCCTGTTTAAGCTCCAAGAGAGCATGGAAGATTCTGCGAGCGAGGCATCCATGCCCGGGCTCCAGGAGAGCATGGGAGATTCTGCGAGCGAGGCATCCCTGTTTAAGCTCCAAGAGAGCATGGAAGATTCTGCGAGCGATGCATCCATGTTTAAGCTCCAGGAGAGCAATGAAGATTCTGCGAGCGAGGCATCCCTGTTTGAGCTCCAGGAGAGCATGGTAGATCCTGTGAGCAATGCAGCCTGGCCAAGGCTCCAGGAGGGCATGGGAGATTCTGCGAGCGAGGCATCCCTGTTTAAGCTCCAGGAGAGCATGGTAGATCCTGTGAGCAATGCAGCCTGACCAAGGCTCCATGAGATCATGGATGATTGATTGTGCAAGTGAGGCTTCCCTGCCCGGGTTCCAGGAGAGCATGGGAGATTGTGCGAGCGAGGCATCACTGTTTCAGCTCCAGGAGAGCATGGCAGATTCTGCGAGTGA
Organism: Taudactylus pleione; assembly: GCA_031769625.1. Taxonomy (NCBI): domain Eukaryota; kingdom Metazoa; phylum Chordata; class Amphibia; order Anura; family Myobatrachidae; genus Taudactylus; species Taudactylus pleione. The sequence goes on from JAUIMM010000586.1 coordinate 3,716,260, forward strand.
GGCATCCCTGCCCGGGCTCCAGGAGAGCATGGGAGATTGTGCGAGTGAGGCTTCCCTGCCTGGGTTCCAGGAGAGCATGGCAGATTCTGCGAGTGAGGCATCCCTGCCCTGGCTCCAGGAGGGCATGGGAGATTCTGTGAGCGAGGCATCCCTGTTTAAGCTCCAGGAGAGCATGGAAGATTCTGCGAGCGAGGCATCCCTGCCCGGGATCCAGGAGACCATGGGAGATTGTGCAAGTGAGGCTTCCCTGCCCGGGCTCCAGTAGAACATGGGAGATTCTGCGAGCGAGGCATCCATGTTTAAGCTCCTGCAGAGTATGGAAGATTCTGCGAGCGAGGCATCCCTGTTTGAGCTCCAAGAGAGCATGGAAGATAATGCAAGCGAGGCATCCCTGCCCGGGCTCCAGGAGAACATGGGAGATTCTGCAAGCGAGGCATCCCTGCCCGGGATCCAGGTGAGCATGGAAGATTCTGCAAGTGAGGCATCCCTGCCCGGGCTCCAGGAGAGCATGGGAGATTCTGCGAGCGAGGCATCCATGTTTAAGCTCCTGGAGAGCATTGAAGATTCTGCGAGCGAGGCATCCCTGTTTGAGCTCCAGGAGAGCATGGAAGATTCTGCGAGCGAGGCGTCCCTGCCCGGGATCCAGGAGACCATGGGAGATTGTGCGAGCGAGGCATCCCTGCCCGGGCTCCAGGAGAACATGGGAGATTCTGCGAGCGAGGCATCCCTGTTTAAGCTCCAAGAGAGCATGGAAGATTCTGCGAGCAATGCAGCCTGGCCAAGGCTCCAGGAGATCATGGAAGATTGTGCAAGTGAGGTATCCCTGCCTTGGCTCCAGGAGAGCATGGGAGATTGTGTGAGTGAGGCTTCCCTGCCCGGGTAACAGGAGAGCATGGGAGATTGTGCGAGTGAGGCTTCCCTGCCCGGATAACAGGAGACCATGGGAGATTCTGCAATCGAGGCATCCCTGCCCGGGCTCCAGGAGAGCATGGGAGATTCTGCAAGCGAGGCATCCCTGTTTAAGCTCCAGGACAGCATGGAAGATTCTGCAAGTGAGGCATCCCTGCCCGGGCTCCAGGAGAGCATGGGAGATTCTGCGAGCGAGGCAACCATGTTTAAGCTCCTGGAGAGCAATGTAGATTCTGCGAGCGAGGCATCCCTGCACGGGATCCAGGAGAGCATGGGAGATTCTGCGAGCGAGGCATCCCTGCTTAATCTCCAGGAGAGCATGTGAGATTGTGCGAGCGAGGCATCCCTGCCCGGGCTCCAGGAGAGCATGGGATATTCTGCGAGCAACACAGCCTGGCCAGGGCTCCAGGAGTGCATGTGAGATTCTGCTAGCGAGGTATTCCGGCCAGACAGGGGAACTGCAACCTCCGGAAGTCTCGATGAGGTTTTGAAAATGGGCCCAATGCCGGGATGCAGTTCCAGGAGGTCAGGTAAAATCTGCCGTTGCCCCCGCAAAAAGTGGCGCGCAGCAGCAATGCCGTGACGTCTGGGGGAATTCCTCGGGCGGATTCACAAATGGCAAAGAGGTGAGAGAGAGAGCCAGGAAGAGATCCGTATGGACTAGGTGTCCCTGCCAGGGCTCCTTGACAGGCATGCAAGATTCAGCGAGCAACACAGCCTGGCCTGGGCTCCAGGAGGGCATGGGAGAATCTGCGAGCGAGGCACCCCTGTTTAAGCTCCAGGAGAGCATGGAGGATTCTGCGAGCGAGGCATCCCTGTTTGAGCTCCAGGAGAGCATGGAAGATTTTGCAAGTGAGGCGTCCCTGCCCGGGCTCCAGGAGAGCATGGGAGATTCTGCAAGCGAGGCATCCCTGTTTAAGCTCCAGGAGAGCATGGAGGATTCTGCGAGCGAGGCATCCCTGCCCGGGCTCCAGGAGAGCTTGGGAGATTCTGCGAGCGAGGCATCCCTGTTTAAGCTCCAAGAGAGCATGGAAGATTCTGCGAGTGAGGCATCCATGTTTAAGCTCCAGGAGAGCATGGAAGATTCTGTGAGCGAGGCATCCCTGTTTAAGCTCCAGGGGAGCATGGTAGATTCTGCGAGCAATGCAGCCTGGCCAAGGCTCCAGGAGAGCATGGAAGATAGTGCAAGTGAGGCATCCCTGCCTTGGCTCCAGGAGAGCATGGGAGATTGTACGAGTGAGGCTTCCCTGTCCGGGTTCCAGGAGAGCATGGGAGATTGTGCGAGCGAGGCATCACTGTTTTAACTCCAGGAGAGCATGGCAGATTCTACAAGTGAGGCATCCCTGCCTGGGCTCCAGGAGAGCATGGGAGATTGTGCGAGTGAGGCTTCCCTGCCCGGGTTCCAGGAGAGCATGGGAGATTGTGCGAGCGAGGCATCCCTGTTTGAGCTCCAGGAGAGCATGGCAGATTCTGCGAGTGAGGCATCCCTGCCCGGGCTCCAGGAGGGCATGGGAGATGCTGCGAGTGAGGCATCCCTGTTTAAGCTCCAGTAGAGCATGGTAGATCCTGCGAGCAATGCAGCCTGACCAAGGCTCCAGGAGATCATGGATGATTGTGCAAGTGAGGCGTCCCTGCCCGTGCTCCAGGAGAGCATGGGAGATTCTGCAAGCGAGGCATCCATGTTTAAGCTCCAGGAGAGCATGGAAGATTCTGCGAGTGAGGCATCCCTGCCCGGGCTCCAGGAGAGCATGGGAGATTCTGCGAGCGAGGCATCCCTGTTTAAGCTCCAAGAGAGCATGGAAGATTCTGCGAGCAATGCAGCCTGGCCAAGGCTCCAGGAGAGCATGGAAGATTCTGCGAGCGAGGCATCCCTGCCCGGGATCCAGGAGACCATGGGAGATTGTGCGAGCGAGGCATTCCTGCCCGGGCTCCAGGAGAGCATGGGAGATTCTGCAAGCGAGGCATCCCTGTTTAAGCTCCAGGAGAGCATGGGAGATTCTGCAAGCGAGGCATCCCTGTTTAAGCTCCAGGAGAGCATGGAAGATTCTGCGAGTGAGGCATCCCTGTTTAAGCTCCAGGAGAGCATGGAAGATTCTGCGAGCGAGGCATCCCTGCCCGGGATCCGGAGACCATGGGAGATTGTGCGAGCGAGGCATTCCTGCCCGGGCTCCAGGAGAGCATGGGAGATTCTGCAAGCGAGGCATTCCTGTTTAAGCTCCAGGAGAGCATGGGAGATTCTGCAAGCGAGGCATCCCTGTTTAAGCTCCAGGAGAGCATGGGAGATTCTGCGAGTGAGGCATCCCTGTTTAAGCTCCAGGAGAGCATGGAAGATTCTGCGAGCGAGGCTTCCCTGCCCGGGCTCCAGGAGAGCATGGGAGATTGTGTGAGCAAGGTGTCCCTGTTTGAGCTCCAAGAGAGCATGGGAGATTCTGCGAGCAATGCAGCCTGACCAAGGCTCCATGAGATAATGGAAGATTGTGCAAGTGAGGCGTCCCTGCCCAGGCTCCAGGAGAGCATGGCAGATTCTGCGAGCGAGGCATCACTGTTTAAGCTCCAAGAGAGCATGGAAGATTCTGCGAGTGAGGCATCCATGTTTAAGCTCCTGGAGAGCATGGAAGAATCTGTGAGCGAGGCATCCCTGTTTGAGCTCCAGGAGAGCATGGAAGATTCTGAGAGCGAGGCCTCCCTGCCCGGGATCCAGGAGAACATGGGAGATTCTGCAAGTAAGGCATCCCTGTTTAAGCTCCAGGAGAGCATGGAAGATTCTGCGAGCGAGGCATTCCTGCCCGGGCTCCAGGAGAGCATGGGAGATTCTGCGAGCGAGGCATCCCTGTTTAAGCTCCAAGAGAGCATGGAAGATTCTGCGAGCAATGCAGCCTGGCCAAGGCTCCAGGAGAGCATGGAGGATTTTGCAAGTGAGGCATCCCTGCCTTGGCTCCAGGAGAGCATGGAAGATTCTGCGAGTGAGGCATCCCTGCCCGGGATCCAGGAGACCATGGGAGATTGTGCGAGCGAGGCATTCCTGCCCGGGCTCCAGGAGAGCATGGGAGATTCTGCAAGCGAGGCATCCCTGTTTAAGCTCCAGGAGAGCAATGAAGATTCTGTGAGCGAGGCGTCCCTGTTTGAGCTCCAGGAGAGCATGGAAGATTCTGCGAGCGAGGCATCCCTGCCCGGGATCCAGGAGACCATGGGAGATTGTGCGAGCGAGGCATCCCTGCCCGGGCTCCAGGAGAGCATGGGAGATTCTGCAAGCGAGGCATCCCTGTTTAAGCTCCAGGAGAGCATGGAAGATTCTGAAAGCGAGGCATCCCTGCCCGGGCTCCAGGAGAGCATGGGAGATTCTGTGAGCGAGGCATCCCTGTTTAAGCTCCAAGAGAGCATGGAAGATTCTGCGAGCAATGCAGCCTGGCCAAGGCTCCAGGAGATCATGGAAGATTGTGCAAGTGAGGTATCCCTGCCTTGGCTCCAGGAGAGCATGGGAGATTGTGCGAGTGAGGCTTCCCTGCCCGGGAAACAGGAGAGCATGGGAGATTCTGTGAGCGAAGCATCCCTGTCTGGGCTCCAGGAGAGCATGGGAGATTCTGCAAGCGAGGCATCCCTGTTTAAGCTCCAGGAGAGCATGGAAGATTCTGCGAGCGAGGCATCCCTGCCCGGGCTCATGGAGAGCATGGAAGATTCTGCGAGCAATGCAGCCTGGCCAAGGCTCCAGGAGATCATGGAAGATTGTGCAAGTGAGGTATCCCTGCCTTGGCTCCAGGAGAGCATGGGAGATTGTGCGAGTGAGGCTTCCCTGCCCGGGTAACAGGAGAGCATGGGAGATTGTGTGAGCAAGGTGTCCCTGTTTAAGCTCCAGGAGAGCATGGCAGATTCTGCGAGCTATGCAGCCTTGCCAAGGCCCCAGGAGAGCATGGAAAAAATTCAGCGAGCGCGCCCTCCCTGCCCGGAATCAAGGAGAGCATGGGAGATTCTGCGAGCGAGGCATCCCTGTTTAAGCTCCAGGAGAGCATGTGAGATTGTGCGAGCGAGGCATCCCTGCCCGGGCTCCAGGAGAGCATTGGAGATTCTGCGAGCAACACAGCCTAGCCAGGGCTCCAGGAGTGTATGTGAGATTCTGCTAGCGAGGTATTCCGGCCAGACAGGGGAACTGCAACCTCTGGAAGTCCCGATGAGGTTTTGAAAATGGGCCCAATGCCGGGATGCAGTTCCAGGAGGTCGGGTAAAATCCGCCGTTGCCCCCGCAAAAAGTGGCGCGCAGCAGCAATGCCGTGACGTCTGGGGGAATTCCTCGGGCGGATTCACAAATGGCAAAGAGGTGAGAGAGAGAGCCAGGAAGAGATCCGTGTGGACTAGGTGTCCCAGCCAGGGCTCCAGGACAGGCATGCAAAATTCAGCGAGCAACACAGCCTGGCCAGGGCTCCAGGAGAGCATGGGAGATTCTGCGAGCGAGGCATCCCTGCCCGGGCTCCAGGAGAGCATGGGAGATTCTGTGAGCGAGGCATCCCTGTTTGAGCTCCAAGAGAGCATGGAAGATTCTGCGAGTGAGGCATCCTTGCCCGGGCTCAAGGAGAGCATGGGAGATTCTGTGAGCAATGCAGCCTGGCCAAGGCTCCAGGAGAGCATGGAAGATTGTGCAAGTGAGGCATCCCTGTTTGAGCTCCAGGAGAGCATGGAAGATAATGCGAGCGAGGCATCCCTGCCCGGGATCCAGGAGACCATGGGAGATTGTGCGGGCGTAGCATCCCTGCCCGGGCTCCAGGAGAACATTGGAGATTCTGCAAGTGAGGCATCCCTGTTTAAGCTCCAGGAGAGCATGGTAGATTCTGCGAGCAATGCAGCCTGGCCAAGGCTCCAGGAGAGCATGGAAGATTGTGCAAGTGAGGCATCCCTGCCTTGGCTCCAGGAGAGCATGGGAGATTGTGCGAGCGAGGCATCACTGTTTGAGCTCCAGGAGAGCATGGCAGATTCTGCGAGTGAGGCATCCCTGCCCAGGTTCCAGGAGAGCATGGGAGATTGTGCGAGCGAGGCTTCCCTGCCCGGGCTCTAGTAGAACATGGGAGATTCTGCGAGCATTGCAGCCTGGCCAAGGCTGGAGGAGGGCATGGGAGATTGTGCGAGCGAGGCATCCCTGCCCGGGCTCCAGGAGAGCATGGGAGATTGTGCGAGCGAGGCATCCCTGTTTGAGCTCCAGGAGAGCATGACAGATTCTGCGAGTGAGGCATCCTTGCCCGGGCTCAAGGAGAGCATGGGAGATTCTGCGAGCAATGCAGCCTGGCCAAGGCTCCAGGAGAGCATGGGAGATTGTGCGAGTGAGGCATCCCTGACTGGGCTCCAGGAGAGCATGGGAGATTCTGCGAGCGAGGCGTCCCTGTTTGAGCTCCAGGAGAGCATGGAAGATTCTGCGAGCGAGGCATCCCTGCCCGGGATCCAGGAGACCATGGGAGATTGTGCGAGCGAGGCATCCCTGCCCGGGCTCCAGGAGAGCATGGGAGATTCTGCAAGCGAGGCATCCCTGTTTAAGCTCCAGGAGAGCATGGAAGATTCTGAAAGCGAGGCATCCCTGCCCGGGCTCCAGGAGAGCATGGGAGATTCTGTGAGCGAGGCATCCCTGTTTAAGCTCCAAGAGAGCATGGAAGATTCTGCGAGCAATGCAGCCTGGCCAAGGCTCCAGGAGATCATGGAAGATTGTGCAAGTGAGGTATCCCTGCCTTGGCTCCAGGAGAGCATGGGAGATTGTGCGAGTGAGGCTTCCCTGCCCGGGAAACAGGAGAGCATGGGAGATTCTGTGAGCGAAGCATCCCTGTCTGGGCTCCAGGAGAGCATGGGAGATTCTGCAAGCGAGGCATCCCTGTTTAAGCTCCAGGAGAGCATGGAAGATTCTGCGAGCGAGGCATCCCTGCCCGGGCTCATGGAGAGCATGGGAGATTCTGCGAGCGAGACATCCCTGTTTAAGCTCCAAGAGAGCATGGAAGATTCTGCGAGCAATGCAGCCTGGCCAAGGCTCCAGGAGATCATGGAAGATTGTGCAAGTGAGGTATCCCTGCCTTGGCTCCAGGAGAGCATGGGAGATTGTGCGAGTGAGGCTTCCCTGCCCGGGTAACAGGAGAGCATGGGAGATTGTGTGAGCAAGGTGTCCCTGTTTAAGCTCCAGGAGAGCATGGCAGATTCTGCGAGCTATGCAGCCTTGCCAAGGCCCCAGGAGAGCATGGAAAAAATTCAGCGAGCGCGCCCTCCCTGCCCGGAATCAAGGAGAGCATGGGAGATTCTGCGAGCGAGGCATCCCTGTTTAAGCTCCAGGAGAGCATGTGAGATTGTGCGAGCGAGGCATCCCTGCCCGGGCTCCAGGAGAGCATTGGAGATTCTGCGAGCAACACAGCCTGGCCAGGGCTCCAGGAGTGTATGTGAGATTCTGCTAGCGAGGTATTCCGGCCAGACAGGGGAACTGCAACCTCTGGAAGTCCCGATGAGGTTTTGAAAATGGGCCCAATGCCGGGATGCAGTTCCAGGAGGTCGGGTAAAATCCGCCGTTGCCCCCGCAAAAAGTGGCGCGCAGCAGCAATGCCGTGACGTCTGGGGGAATTCCTCGGGCGGATTCACAAATGGCAAAGAGGTGAGAGAGAGAGCCAGGAAGAGATCCGTGTGGACTAGGTGTCCCAGCCAGGGCTCCAGGACAGGCATGCAAAATTCAGCGAGCAACACAGCCTGGCCAGGGCTCCAGGAGAGCATGGGAGATTCTGCGAGCGAGGCATCCCTGCCCGGGCTCCAGGAGAGCATGGGAGATTCTGTGAGCGAGGCATCCCTGTTTGAGCTCCAAGAGAGCATGAAAGATTCTGCGAGTGAGGCATCCTTGCCCGGGCTCAAGGAGAGCATGGGAGATTCTGTGAGCAATGCAGCCTGGCCAAGGCTCCAGGAGAGCATGGAAGATTGTGCAAGTGAGGCATCCCTGTTTGAGCTCCAGGAGAGCATGGAAGATAATGCGAGCGAGGCATCCCTGCCCGGGATCCAGGAGACCATGGGAGATTGTGCGGGCGTAGCATCCCTGCCCGGGCTCCAGGAGAACATTGCAGATTCTGCAAGTGAGGCATCCCTGTTTAAGCTCCAGGAGAGCATGGTAGATTCTGCGAGCAATGCAGCCTGGCCAAGGCTCCAGGAGAGCATGGAAGATTGTGCAAGTGAGGCATCCCTGCCTTGGCTCCAGGAGAGCATGGGAGATTGTGCGAGCGAGGCATCACTGTTTGAGCTCCAGGAGAGCATGGCAGATTCTGCGAGTGAGGCATCCCTGCCCAGGTTCCAGGAGAGCATGGGAGATTGTGCGAGCGAGGCTTCCCTGCCCGGGCTCTAGTAGAACATGGGAGATTCTGCGAGCATTGCAGCCTGGCCAAGGCTGGAGGAGGGCATGGGAGATTGTGCGAGCGAGGCATCCCTGCCCGGGCTCCAGGAGAGCATGGGAGATTGTGTGAGCGAGGCATCCCTGTTTGAGCTCCAGGAGAGCATGACAGATTCTGCGAGTGAGGCATCCTTGCCCGGGCTCAAGGAGAGCATGGGAGATTCTGCGAGCAATGCAGCCTGGCCAAGGCTCCAGGAGAGCATGGGAGATTGTGCGAGTGAGGCATCCCTGACTGGGCTCCAGGAGAGCATGGGAGATTCTGCAAGCGAGGCATCCCTGTTTAAGCTCCAGGAGAGCATGGGAGATTGTGTGAGCGAGGCATCCCTGCCCAGGCTCCAGGAGAGAATGGGAGATTGTGCGAGCGAGGCATCCCTGTTTGAGCTCCAAGAGAGCATGGAAGATTCTGCGAGCGAGGCATCCCTGTCCGGGATCCAGGAGAGCATGGGAGATTCTGCAAGCGAGGCATCCCTGTTTAAGCTCCAGGAGAGCATGGAAGATTCTGCTAGCGAGGCATGCCTGCCCGGGCTCCAGGAGAGCTTGGTAGATTCTGCGAGCGAGGCATCCCTGTTTAAGCTCCAGGAGAGCATGGAAGATTCTGCGAGCGAGGCATCCCTGTTTGAGCTCCAGGAGAGCATTGAAGATTCTGCGAGCGAGGCGTCCATGCCCGGGATCCAGGAGACCAGTGGAGATTGTGCAGGCGAGGCATCCCTGCCCGGGCTCCAGGAGAACATTGGAGATTCTGCAAGTGAGGCATCCCTGTTTAAGCTCCAGGAGAGCATGGTAGATTCTGCGAGCAATGCAGCCTGGCCAAGGCTCCAGGAGAGCATGGGAGATTGTGCGAGTGAGGCTTCCCTGCCAGGGTTCCAGGAGAGCATGGGAGATTGTGCGAGCGAGGCATCACTGTTTGAGCTCCAGGAGAGCATGGCAGATTCTGCGAGTGAGGCATCCCTGCCCGGGCTCCAGGAGAGCATGGGAGATTCTGCGAGCGAGGCATCCCTGTTTATCTCTAAGAGAGCATGGAAGATTCTGCGAGTGAGGCATCCCTGCACGGGATCCAGGAGAGCATGGGAGATTCTGCGAGCGAGGCATCCCTGTTTAAGCTCCAGGAGAGCATGTGAGATTGTGCGAGCGAGGCATCCCTGCCCGGGCTCCAGGAGAGCATGGGATATTCTGCGAGCAACACAGCCTGGCCAGGGCTCCAGGAGTGCATGTGAGATTCTGCTAGCGAGGTATTCCAGCCAGACAGGGGAACTGCAACCTCCGGAAATCCCGATGAGGTTTTGAAAATGGGCCCAATGCCGGACGCAATTCCAGGAGGTCAGGTAAAATCTGCCGTTGCCCCCGCAAAAAGTGGCGCGCAGCAGCAATGCCGTGACGTCTGGGGGAATTCCTCGGGCGGATTCACAAATGGCAAAGAGGTGAGAGAGAGAGCCAGGAAGAGATCCGTGTGGACTAGGTGTCCCAGCCAGGGCTCCAGGACAGGCATGCAAGATTCAGCGAGCAACACAGCCTGGCCAGGGCTCCAGGAGAGCATGGGAGATTCTGCGAGCGAGTCATCCCTGTTTAAGCTCCAGGAGAGGAGCGAGGCATCCCTGCCTGGGCTCCAGGAGAGCATGGGAGATTGTGCGAGTGAGGCATCCCTGTTTGAGCTCCAGGAGGGCATGGGAGATTCTGCGAGCGAGGCATCCCTGTTTAAGCTCTAGGAGAGCATGGTAGATTCTGCGAGCAATGCAGCCTGGCCAAGGCTCTAGTAGAGCATGGAAGATTGTGCAAGTGAGGCATCCCTGCCTTGGCTCCAGGAGAGCAAATGGAAATTGTGCGAGTGAGGCTTCCCTGCCCGGGTTCCAGGAGAGCATGGGAGATTGAGCGAGCGAGGCATCCCTGTCTGGGCTCCAGGAGAGCATGGGAGATTGTGCGAGCGAGGCATCCCTGTTTAAGCTCCAGGAGAGCATGTGAGATTGTGCGAGCGAGGCATCCCTGCCCGGGCTCCTGGAGAGCATGGGAGATTCTGTGAGCAAGGCATCCCTGTTTAAGCTCCAGGAGAGCATGGAAGATTCTGCGGTGAGGCATCCCTGTTTAAGCTCCAGGAGAGCATGGGAGATTGTGCGAGCAAGGCATCCCTGATTGAGCTCCAGGAGAGCATAGCAGATTCTGTGAGTGAGGCATCCCTGCCCGGGCTCCAGGAGAGCATGGGAGATTGTGCGAGCGAGGCGTTCCTGCCCGGGATCCAGGAGAGCATATGAGGTTCTGTGAGCGAGGCATCCCTGTTTAAGCTGCAGGAGAGCATGGAAGATTCTGCGAGTGAAGCATCCCTGTTTAAGCTCCAGGAGAGCATGGGAGATTCTGCGAGCGAGGCATCCCTGCCCGGGTTCCAGGAGAGCATGGGAGATTGTGCGAGCGAGACATCCCTGTTTGAGCTCCACGAGAGCATGGCAGATTCTGCGAGTGAGGCATCCCTGCCCTGGCTCCAGGAGGGCATGGGAGATTCTGTGAGTGAGGCATCACTGTTTGAGCTCCAGGAGAGCATGGAAGATTCTGTGGCGAGGCATCCCTGTTTGAGCTTCAGGAGAGCATGGAAGGTTCTGCGAGCGAGGCGTCCCTGCCCGGGATCCAGGAGACCATGGGAGATTGTGCGAGCGAGGCATCCCTGCCCGGGCTCCAGGAGAACATGGGAGATTCTGCAAGTGAGGCATCCCTGTTTAAGCTCCAGGAGAGCATGGGAGATTGTGCGAGCGAGGCATCCCTGATTGAGCTCCAGGAGAGCATAGCAGATTCTGTGAGTGAGGCATCCCTGCCCGGGATCCAGGAGACCATGGGAGATTCTGCAATCGAGGCATCCCTGCCCGGGCTCCAGGAGAGCATGGGAGATTCTGCAAGCGAGGCATCCCTGTTTAAGCTCCAGGACAGCATGGAAGATTCTGCAAGTGAGGCATCCCTGCCCGGGCTCCAGGAGAGCATGGGAGATTCTGCGAGCGAGGCATCCCTGTTTGAGCTCCAGGAGAGCATGGAAGATTCTGCGAGCGAGGCGTCCCTGCCCGGGATCCAGGAGACCATGGGAGATTGTGCGAGCGAGGCATCCCTGCCCGGGCTCCAGGAGAACATGGGAGATTCTGCAAGTGAGGCATCCCTGTTTAAGCTCCAAGAGAGCATGGAAGATTCTGCGAGTGAGGCATCCCTGTTTAAGCTCCAGGACAGCATGGAAGATTCTGCAATCGAGGCATCCCTGCCCGGGCTCCAGGAGAGCATGGGAGATTCTGCGAGCGAGGCATCCCTGTTTAAGCTCCAAGAGAGCATGGAAGATTCTGCGAGTGAGGCATCCCTGTTTGAGCTCCAGGAGAGCATGGAAGATTCTGCGAGCGAGGCGTCCCTGCCCGGGATCCAGGAGACCATGGGAGATTGTGCGAGCGAGGCATCCCTGCCCGGGCTCCAGGAGAACATGGGAGATTCTGCAAGTGAGGCATCCCTGTTTAAGCTCCAGGAGAGCATGGTAGATTCTGCGAGCAATGCAGCCTGGCCAAGGCTCTAGTAGAGCATAAAAGATTGTGCAAGTGAGGCATCCCTGCCTTGGCTCCTGGAGAGCAAATGGAGATTGTGCGAGTGAGGCTTCCCTGCCCGGGTTCCAAGAGAGCATGGAAGATTCTGCAAGCGAGGCATCCATGTTTAAGCTCCAGGAGAGCAATGAAGATTCTGCGAGCGAGGCATCCCTGTCTGGGCTCCAGGAGAGTATGGGAGATTCTGCAAGCGAGGCATCCCTGTTTAAGCTCCAGGAGAGCATGGGAGATTGTGCGAGCAAGGCATCCCTGCCAAGGCTCCATGAGAGCATGCGAGATTGTGCAAGCGAGGCATCCCTGCCCGGGCTCCAGGAGAGCATGTGAAATTCTGCGAGCGAGGCATCCCTGTTTAAGCTCCAAGAGAGCATGGAAGATTCTGCGAGCGAGGCATCCCTGTTTAAGCTCCAGGAGAGCATGGTAGATTCTGCGAGCAATGCAGCCTGGCCAAGGCTCCAGGAGAGCATGGAAGATTGTGCGAGTGAGGCTTCCCTGCCTGGGTTCCAGGAGAGCATGGGAGATTGTGCGAGTGAGGCTTCCCTGCCCGGGTTCCAGGAGAGCATGGGAGATTGTGCGAGCGAGGCATCACTGTTTGAGCTCCAGGAGAGCATGGCAGATTCTGTGAGTGAGGCATCCCTGCCCGGGCTCCAGGAGAGCATGGGAGATTGTGCGAGTGAGGCTTCCCTGCCCGGGTTCCAGGAGAGCATGGGAGATTGTGCGAGCGAGGCATCTCTGCCCGGGCTCCAGGAGAGCATGGGAGATTCTGCGAGTGAGGCATCCCTGTTTGAGCTCCAGGAGAGCATGGAAGATAATGCGAGCGAGGCATCCCTGCCCGGGATCCAGGAGACCATAGGAGATTCTGCAATCGAGGCATCCCTGCCCGGGCTCCAGGAGAGCATGGGAGATTCTGCAAGCGAGGCATCCCTGTTTAAGCTCCAAGAGAGCATGGAAGATTCTGCGAGTGAGGCATCCCTGTTTAAGCTCCAGGACAGCATGGAAGATTCTGCAATCGAGGCATCCCTGCCCGGGCTCCAGGAGAGCATGGGAGATTCTGCGAGCGAGGCATCCCTGTTTAAGCTCCAAGAGAGCATGGAAGATTCTGCGAGTGAGGCATCCCTGTTTGAGCTCCAGGAGAGCATGGAAGATTCTGCGAGCGAGGCGTCCCTGCCCGGGATCCAGGAGACCATGGGAGATTGTGCGAGCGAGGCATCCCTGCCCGGGCTCCAGGAGAACATGGGAGATTCTGCAAGTGAGGCATCCCTGTTTAAGCTCCAGGAGAGCATGGTAGATTCTGCGAGCAATGCAGCCTGGCCAAGGCTCTAGTAGAGCATAAAAGATTGTGCAAGTGAGGCATCCCTGCCTTGGCTCCTGGAGAGCAAATGGAGATTGTGCGAGTGAGGCTTCCCTGCCCGGGTTCCAGGAGAGCATGGGAGATTGAGCGAGCGAGGCATCCCTGTCTGGGCTCCAGGAGAGCATGGGAGATTCTGCAAGCGAGGCATCCCTTTCTGTGCTCCAGGAGAGCATGGGAGATTCTGCAAGCGAGGCATCCCTGTTTAAGCTCCAAGAGAGCATGGAAGATTCTGCAAGCGAGGCATCCATGTTTAAGCTCCAGGAGAGCAATGAAGATTCTGCGAGCGAGGCATCCCTGTCTGGGCTCCAGGAGAGTATGGGAGATTCTGCAAGCGAGGCATCCCTGTTTAAGCTCCAGGAGAGCATGGGAGATTGTGCGAGCAAGGCATCCCTGCCAAGGCTCCATGAGAGCATGCGAGATTGTGCAAGCGAGGCATCCCTGCCCGGGCTCCAGGAGAGCATGTGAAATTCTGCGAGCGAGGCATCCCTGTTTAAGCTCCAAGAGAGCATGGAAGATTCTGCGAGCGAGGCATCCCTGTTTGAGCTCCAGGAGAGCATGGAAGATTCTGCGAGCGAGGCATCCCTGCCCGGGATCCAGGAGACCATGGGAGATTGTGCGAGCGAGGCATCCCTGCCCGGGCTCCAGGAGACCATGGAAGATTGTGCAAGTGAGGCATCCCTGCCTTGGCTCCAGGAGAGCAAATGGAGATTGTGCGAGTGAGGCTTCCCTGCCCGGGTTCCAGGAGAGCATGGGAGATTGAGCGAGCGAGGCATCCCTGTCTGGGCTCCAGGAGAGCATGGGAGATTCTGCAAGCGAGGCATCCCTGTCTGGGCTCCAGGAGAGCATGGGAGATTCTGCAAGCGAGGCATCCCTGTCTGGGCTCCAGGAGAGCATGGGAGATTCTGCAAGCGAGGCATCCCTGTTTAAGCTCCAAGAGAGCATGGAAGATTCTGCGAGTGAGGCATCCTTGCCCGGGCTCAAGGAGAGCATGGGAGATTCTGCGAGCAATGCAGCCTGGCCAAGGCTCCAGGAGAGCATGGAAGATTGTGCAAGTGAGGCATCCTTGCCTTGGCTCCTGGAGAGCAATGTAGATTCTGCGAGCGAGGCGCCCCTGTTTGAGCTCCAGGAGAGCATGGAAGATAATGCGAGTGAGGCATCCCTGCCCGGGATCCAGGAGACCATGGGAGATTCTGCGAGCGAGGCATCCCTGCCGGGCTCCAGGAGAGCATGGGAGATTCTGCGAGCGAGGCATCCCTGTTTGAGCTCCAAGAGAGCATGGAAGATTCTGCGAGCGAGGCATCCATGTTTAAGCTCCTGGAGAGCATGGGAGATTCTGCGAGCGAGGCATCCCTGTTTGAGCTCCAGGAGACCATGGAAGATTCTGCGAGCGAGGCGTCCCTGCCCGGGATCCAGGAGACCATGGGAGATTGTGCGAGCGAGGCATCCCTGCCCGGGCTCCAGGAGAACATGGGAGATTCTGCAAGTAAGGCATCCCTGTTTAAGCTATAGGAGAGCATGGTAGATTCTGCGAGCAATGCAGCCTGGCCAAGGCTCTAGTAGAGCATGGAAGATTGTGCAAGTGAGGCATCCCTGCCTTGGCTCCAGGAGAGCATGGGAGATTGTGCGAGTGAGGCTTCCCTGCCCAGGTTCCAGGAGAGCATGGGAGATTGTGCGAGCGAGGCATCCCTGTCTGGGCTCCAGGAGAGCATGGGAGATTCTGCAAGCGAGGCATCCCTGTTTAAGCTCCAGGAGAGCATGGAAGATTCTGCGAGCGAGGCATCCATGTTTAAGCTCCAGGAGAGCAATGAAGATTCTGCGAGTGAGGCATCCCTGTTTGAGCTCCAGGAGAGCATGGAAGATAATGCGAGCGAGGCATCCCTGCCCGGGATCCAGGAGACCATGTGAGATTCTGCAATCGAGGCATCCCTGCCCGGGCTCCAGGAGAGCATGGGAGATTCTGCAAGCGAGGCATCCCTGTTTAAGCTCCAGGAGAGCATGGAAGATTCTGCGAGTGAGGCGTCCCTGCCCGGGATCCAGGAGACCATGGGAGATTCTGCAAGTGAGGCATCCCTGTTTAAGCTCCAGGAGAGCATGGTAGATTCTGCGAGCAATGCAGCCTGGCCAAGGCTCCAGGAGAGCATGGAAGATTGTGCGAGTGAGGCTTCCCTGCCTGGGTTCCAGGAGAGCATGGGAGATTGTGCGAGTGAGGCTTCCCTGCCCGGGTTCCAGGAGAGCATGGGAGATTGTGCGAGCGAGGCATCACTGTTTGAGCTCCAGGAGAGCATGGCAGATTCTGTGAGTGAGGCATCCCTGCCCGGGCTCCAGGAGAGCATGGGAGATTGTGCGAGTGAGGCTTCCCTGCCCGGGTTCCAGGAGAGCATGGGAGATTGTGCGAGCGAGGCATCTCTGCCCGGGCTCCAGGAGAGCATGGGAGATTGTGCGAGTGAGGCATCCCTGTTTGAGCTCCAGGAGAGCATGGAAGATAATGCGAGCGAGGCATCCCTGCCCGGGATCCAGGAGACCATAGGAGATTCTGCAATCGAGGCATCCCTGCCCGGGCTCCAGGAGAGCATGGAAGATTCTGCAAGCGAGGCATCCCTGTTTAAGCTCCAAGAGAGCATGGAAGATTCTGCGAGCGAGGCATCCATGCCCGGGCTCCAGGAGAGCATGGGAGATTCTGCGAGCGAGGCATCCCTGTTTAAGCTCCAAGAGAGCATGGAAGATTCTGCGAGTGAGGCATCCATGTTTAAGCTCCAGGAGAGCAATGAAGATTCTGCGAGTGAGGCATCCCTGTTTGAGCTCCAGGAGAGAATGGAAGATAATGCGAGCGAGGCATCCCTGCCCAGGATCCAGGAGACCATGGGAGATTCTGTAATCGAGGCATCCCTGCCCGGGCTCCAGGAGAGCATGGGAGATTCTGCAAGCGAGGCATCCCTGTTTAAGCTCCAGGACAGCATGGAAGATTCTGCGAGCAATGCAGCCTGGCCAAGGCTCCAGGAGGGCATGGGAGATTCTGCGAGCGAGGCACCCCTGTTTAAGCTCCAGGAGAGCATGGTAGATCCTGCGAGCAATGCAGCCTGACCAAGGCTCCAGGAGATCATGGAAGATTGTGCAAGCGAGGCATCCCTGTTTAAGCTCCAGGAGAGCATGGCAGATTCTGCGAGTGAGGCATCCCTGCCCTGGCTCCAGGAGGGCATGGGAGATTCTGTGAGCGAGGCATCCCTGTTTAAGCTCCAGGAGAGCATGGTAGATCCTGCGAGCAATGCAGCCTGACCAAGGCTCCAGGAGATCATGGATGATTGTGCAAGTGAGGCTTCCCTGCCCGGGCTCCAGTAGAACATGGGAGATTCTGCGAGCGAGGCATCCCTGTTTAAGCTCCTGGAGAGCATGGAAGATTCTGCGAGCGAGGCATCCCTGTTTGAGCTCCAAGAGAGCAGGGAAGATTATGCGAGTGAGGCATCCATGTTTAAGCTCCTGGAGAGCAATGTAGATTCTGCGAGCGAGGCATCCCTGTTTGAGCTCCAGGAGAGCATGGAAGATAATGCAAGCGAGGCATCCCTGCCCGGGATCCAGGAGACCATGGGAGATTGTGCGAGCGAGGCATCCCTGCCCGGGCTCCAGGAGAACATGGGAGATTCTGCAAGTGAGGCATCCCTGTTTAAGCTCCAGGAGAGCATGGTAGATTCTGCGAGCAATGCAGCCTGGCCAAGGCTCTAGTAGAGCATGGAAGATTGTGCAAGTGAGGCATCCCTGCCTTGGCTCCTGGAGAGCAAATGGAGATTGTGCGAGTGAGGCTTCCCTGCCCGGGTTCCAGGAGAGCATGGGAGATTGAGCGAGCGAGGCATCCCTGTCTGGGCTCAAGGAGAGCATGGGAGATTCTGCAAGCGAGGCATCCCTGTCTGGGCTCCAGGAGAGCATGGGAGATTCTGCAAGCGAGGCATCCCTGTTTAAGCTCCAGGAGAGCATGGGAGATTGTGCGAGCAAGGCATCCCTGCCAAGGCTCCATGAGAGCATGCGAGATTGTGCAAGCGAGGCATCCCTGCCCGGGCTCCAGGAGAGCATGTGAAATTCTGCGAGCGAGGCATCCCTGTTTAAGCTCCAAGAGAGCATGGAAGATTCTGCGAGCGAGGCATCCCTGTTTGAGCTCCAGGAGAGCATGGAAGATTCTGCGAGCGAGGCATCCCTGCCCGGGATCCAGGAGACCATGGGAGATTGTGCGAGCGAGGCATCCCTGCCCGGGCTCCAGGAGACCATGGAAGATTGTGCAAGTGAGGCATCCCTGCCTTGGCTCCAGGAGAGCAAATGGAGATTGTGCGAGTGAGGCTTCCCTGCCCGGGTTCCAGGAGAGCATGGGAGATTGAGCGAGCGAGGCATCCCTGTCTGGGCTCCAGGAGAGCATGGGAGATTCTGCAAGCGAGGCATCCCTGTCTGGGCTCCAGGAGAGCATGGGAGATTCTGCAAGCGAGGCATCCCTGTTTAAGCTCCAAGAGAGCATGGAAGATTCTGCGAGTGAGGCATCCTTGCCCGGGCTCAAGGAGAGCATGGGAGATTCTGCGAGCAATGCAGCCTGGCCAAGGCTCCAGGAGAGCATGGAAGATTGTGCAAGTGAGGCATCCTTGCCTTGGCTCCTGGAGAGCAATGTAGATTCTGCGAGAGAGGCGCCCCTGTTTGAGCTCCAGGAGAGCATGGAAGATAATGCGAGTGAGGCATCCCTGCCCGGGATCCAGGAGACCATGGGAGATTCTGCGAGCGAGGCATCCCTGCCGGGCTCCAGGAGAGCATGGGAGATTCTGCGAGCGAGGCATCCCTGTTTGAGCTCCAAGAGAGCATGGAAGATTCTGCGAGCGAGGCATCCATGTTTAAGCTCCTGGAGAGCATGGGAGATTCTGCGAGCGAGGCGTCCCTGCCCGGGATCCAGGAGACCATGGGAGATTGTGCGAGCGAGGCATCCCTGCCCGGGCTCCAGGAGAACATGGGAGATTCTGCAAGTGAGGCATCCCTGTTTAAGCTATAGGAGAGCATGGTAGATTCTGCGAGCAATGCAGCCTGGCCAAGGCTCTAGTAGAGCATGGAAGATTGTGCAAGTGAGGCATCCCTGCCTTGGCTCCAGGAGAGCATGGGAGATTGTGCGAGTGAGGCTTCCCTGCCCAGGTTCCAGGAGAGCATGGGAGATTGTGCGAGCGAGGCATCCCTGTCTGGGCTCCAGGAGAGCATGGGAGATTCTGCAAGCGAGGCATCCCTGTTTAAGCTCCAGGAGAGCATGGAAGATTCTGCGAGCGAGGCATCCATGTTTAAGCTCCAGGAGAGCAATGAAGATTCTGCGAGTGAGGCATCCCTGTTTGAGCTCCAGGAGAGCATGGAAGATAATGCGAGCGAGGCATCCCTGCCCGGGATCCAGGAGACCATGTGAGATTCTGCAATCGAGGCATCCCTGCCCGGGCTCCAGGAGAGCATGGGAGATTCTGCAAGCGAGGCATCCCTGTTTAAGCTCCAGGAGAGCATGGAAGATTCTGCGAGTGAGGCGTCCCTGCCCGGGATCCAGGAGACCATGGGAGATTCTGCAAGTGAGGCATCCCTGTTTAAGCTCCAGGAGAGCATGGTAGATTCTGCGAGCAATGCAGCCTGGCCAAGGCTCCAGGAGAGCATGGAAGATTGTGCGAGTGAGGCTTCCCTGCCTGGGTTCCAGGAGAGCATGGGAGATTGTGCGAGTGAGGCTTCCCTGCCCGGGTTCCAGGAGAGCATGGGAGATTGTGCGAGCGAGGCATCACTGTTTGAGCTCCAGGAGAGCATGGCAGATTCTGTGAGTGAGGCATCCCTGCCCGGGCTCCAGGAGAGCATGGGAGATTGTGCGAGTGAGGCTTCCCTGCCCGGGTTCCAGGAGAGCATGGGAGATTGTGCGAGCGAGGCATCTCTGCCCGGGCTCCAGGAGAGCATGGGAGATTCTGCGAGTGAGGCATCCCTGTTTGAGCTCCAGGAGAGCATGGAAGATAATGCGAGCGAGGCATCCCTGCCCGGGATCCAGGAGACCATAGGAGATTCTGCAATCGAGGCATCCCTGCCAGGGCTCCAGGAGAGCATGGGAGATTCTGCGAGTGAGGCATCCCTGTTTGAGCTCCAGGAGAGCATGGAAGATAATGCGAGCGAGGCATCCCTGCCCGGGATCCAGGAGACCATAGGAGATTCTGCAATCGAGGCATCCCTGCCAGGGCTCCAGGAGAGCATGGGAGATTCTGCAAGCGAGGCATCCCTGTTTAAGCTCCAAGAGAGCATGGAAGATTCTGCGAGTGAGGCATCCCTGTTTAAGCTCCAGGACAGCATGGAAGATTCTGCAATCGAGGCATCCCTGCCCGGGCTCCAGGAGAGCATGGGAGATTCTGCGAGCGAGGCATCCCTGTTTAAGCTCCAAGAGAACATGGAAGATTCTGCGAGTGAGGCATCCCTGTTTGAGCTCCAGGAGAGCATGGAAGATTCTGCGAGCGAGGCGTCCCTGCCCGGGATCCAGGAGACCATGGGAGATTGTGCGAGCGAGGCATCCCTGCCCGGGCTCCAGGAGAACATGGGAGATTCTGCAAGTGAGGCATCCCTGTTTAAGCTCCAGGAGAGCATGGTAGATTCTGCGAGCAATGCAGCCTGGCCAAGGCTCTAGTAGAGCATAAAAGATTGTGCAAGTGAGGCATCCCTGCCTTGGCTCCTGGAGAGCAAATGGAGATTGTGCGAGTGAGGCTTCCCTGCCCGGGTTCCAGGAGAGCATGGGAGATTGAGCGAGCGAGGCATCCCTGTCTGGGCTCCAGGAGAGCATGGGAGATTCTGCAAGCGAGGCATCCCTTTCTGTGCTCCAGGAGAGCATGGGAGATTCTGCAAGCGAGGCATCCCTGTTTAAGCTCCAAGAGAGCATGGAAGATTCTGCAAGCGAGGCATCCATGTTTAAGCTCCAGGAGAGCAATGAAGATTCTGCGAGCGAGGCATCCCTGTCTGGGCTCCAGGAGAGTATGGGAGATTCTGCAAGCGAGGCATCCCTGTTTAAGCTCCAGGAGAGCATGGGAGATTGTGCGAGCAAGGCATCCCTGCCAAGGCTCCATGAGAGCATGCGAGATTGTGCAAGCGAGGCATCCCTGCCCGGGCTCCAGGAGAGCATGTGAAATTCTGCGAGCGAGGCATCCCTGTTTAAGCTCCAAGAGAGCATGGAAGATTCTGCGAGCGAGGCATCCCTGTTTGAGCTCCAGGAGAGCATGGAAGATTCTGCGAGCGAGGCATCCCTGCCCGGGATCCAGGAGACCATGGGAGATTGTGCGAGCGAGGCATCCCTGCCCGGGCTCCAGGAGACCATGGAAGATTGTGCAAGTGAGGCATCCCTGCCTTGGCTCCAGGAGAGCAAATGGAGATTGTGCGAGTGAGGCTTCCCTGCCCGGGTTCCAGGAGAGCATGGGAGATTGAGCGAGCGAGGCATCCCTGTCTGGGCTCCAGGAGAGCATGGGAGATTCTGCAAGCGAGGCATCCCTGTCTGGGCTCCAGGAGAGCATGGGAGATTCTGCAAGCGAGGCATCCCTGTTTAAGCTCCAAGAGAGCATGGAAGATTCTGCGAGTGAGGCATCCTTGCCCGGGCTCAAGGAGAGCATGGGAGATTCTGCGAGCAATGCAGCCTGGCCAAGGCTCCAGGAGAGCATGGAAGATTGTGCAAGTGAGGCATCCTTGCCTTGGCTCCTGGAGAGCAATGTAGATTCTGCGAGCGAGGCGCCCCTGTTTGAGCTCCAGGAGAGCATGGAAGATAATGCGAGTGAGGCATCCCTGCCCGGGATCCAGGAGACCATGGGAGATTCTGCGAGCGAGGCATCCCTGCCGGGCTCCAGGAGAGCATGGGAGATTCTGCGAGCGAGGCATCCCTGTTTGAGCTCCAAGAGAGCATGGAAGATTCTGCGAGCGAGGCATCCATGTTTAAGCTCCTGGAGAGCATGGGAGATTCTGCGAGCGAGGCATCCCTGTTTGAGCTCCAGGAGACCATGGAAGATTCTGCGAGCGAGGCGTCCCTGCCCGGGATCCAGGAGACCATGGGAGATTGTGCGAGCGAGGCATCCCTGCCCGGGCTCCAGGAGAACATGGGAGATTCTGCAAGTGAGGCATCCCTGTTTAAGCTATAGGAGAGCATGGTAGATTCTGCGAGCAATGCAGCCTGGCCAAGGCTCTAGTAGAGCATGGAAGATTGTGCAAGTGAGGCATCCCTGCCTTGGCTCCAGGAGAGCATGGGAGATTGTGCGAGTGAGGCTTCCCTGCCCAGGTTCCAGGAGAGCATGGGAGATTGTGCGAGCGAGGCATCCCTGTCTGGGCTCCAGGAGAGCATGGGAGATTCTGCAAGCGAGGCATCCCTGTTTAAGCTCCAGGAGAGCATGGAAGATTCTGCGAGCGAGGCATCCATGTTTAAGCTCCAGGAGAGCAATGAAGATTCTGCGAGTGAGGCATCCCTGTTTGAGCTCCAGGAGAGCATGGAAGATAATGCGAGCGAGGCATCCCTGCCCGGGATCCAGGAGACCATGTGAGATTCTGCAATCGAGGCATCCCTGCCCGGGCTCCAGGAGAGCATGGGAGATTCTGCAAGCGAGGCATCCCTGTTTAAGCTCCAGGAGAGCATGGAAGATTCTGCGAGTGAGGCGTCCCTGCCCGGGATCCAGGAGAGCATGGGAGATTCTGCAAGCGAGGCATCCCTGTTTAAGCTCCAGGACAGCATGGAAGATTCTGCGAGCAATGCAGCCTGGCCAAGGCTCCAGGAGGGCATGGGAGATTCTGCGAGCGAGGCACCCCTGTTTAAGCTCCAGGAGAGCATGGTAGATCCTGCGAGCAATGCAGCCTGACCAAGGCTCAATGAGATCATGGAAGATTGTGCAAGCGAGGCATCCCTGTTTAAGCTCCAGGAGAGCATGGCAGATTCTGCGAGTGAGGCATCCCTGCCCTGGCTCCAGGAGGGCATGGGAGATTCTGTGAGCGAGGCATCCCTGTTTAAGCTCCAGGAGAGCATGGTATATCCTGCGAGCAATGCAGCCTGACCAAGGCTCCAGGAGATCATGGATGATTGTGCAAGTGAGGCTTCCCTGCCCGGGCTCCAGTAGAACATGGGAGATTCTGCGAGCGAGGCATCCCTGTTTAAGCTCCTGGAGAGCATGGAAGATTCTGCGAGCGAGGCATCCCTGTTTGAGCTCCAAGAGAGCATGGAAGATTATGCGAGCGAGGCATCCATGTTTAAGCTCCTGGAGAGCAATGTAGATTCTGCGAGCGAGGCATCCCTGTTTGAGCTCCAGGAGAGCATGGAAGATAATGCAAGCGAGGCATCCCTGCCCGAGATCCAGGAGACCATGGGAGATTGTGCGAGCGAGGCATCCCTGCCCGGGCTCCAGGAGAACATGGGAGATTCTGCAAGTGAGGCATCCCTGTTTAAGCTCCAGGAGAGCATGGTAGATTCTGCGAGCAATGCAGCCTGGCCAAGGCTCTAGTAGAGCATGGAAGATTGTGCAAGTGAGGCATCCCTGCCTTGGCTCCTGGAGAGCAAATGGAGATTGTGCGAGTGAGGCTTCCCTGCCCCGGTTCCAGGAGAGCATGGGAGATTGAGCGAGCGAGGCATCCCTGTCTGGGCTCAAGGAGAGCATGGGAGATTCTGCAAGCGAGGCATCCCTGTCTGGGCTCCAGGAGAGCATGGGAGATTCTGCAAGCGAGGCATCCCTGTTTAAGCTCCAGGAGAGCATGGAAGATTCTGCGAGCGAGGCATCCCTGTTTGAGCTCCAGGAGAGCATGGAAGATTCTGCGAGCGAGGCATCCCTGCCCGGGATCCAGGAGACCATGGGAGATTGTGCGAGCGAGGCATCCCTGCCCGGGCTCCAGGAGACCATGGAAGATTGTGCAAGTGAGGCATCCCTGCCTTGGCTCCAGGAGAGCAAATGGAGATTGTGCGAGTGAGGCTTCCCTGCCCGGGCTCCAGGAGAGCATGGGAGATTCTGCAAGCGAGGCATCCCTGTTTAAGCTCCAAGAGAGCATGGAAGATTCTGCGAGTGAGGCATCCTTGCCCGGGCTCAAGGAGAGCATGGGAGATTCTGCGAGCAATGCAGCCTGGCCAAGGCTCCAGGAGAGCATGGAAGATTGTGCAAGTGAGGCATCCTTGCCTTGGCTCCTGGAGAGCAATGTAGATTCTGCGAGCGAGGCGCCCCTGTTTGAGCTCCAGGAGAGCATGGAAGATAATGCGAGTGAGGCATCCCTGCCCGGGATCCAGGAGACCATGGGAGATTCTGCGAGCGAGGCATCCCTGCCGGGCTCCAGGAGAGCATGGGAGATTCTGCGAGCGAGGCATCCCTGTTTGAGCTCCAAGAGAGCATGGAAGATTCTGCGAGCGAGGCATCCATGTTTAAGCTCCTGGAGAGCATGGGAGATTCTGTGAGCGAGGCATCCCTGTTTGAGCTCCAGGAGACCATGGAAGATTCTGCGAGCGAGGCGTCCCTGCCCGGGATCCAGGAGACCATGGGAGATTGTGCGAGCGAGGCATCCCTGCCCGGGCTCCAGGAGAACATGGGAGATTCTGCAAGTGAGGCATCCCTGTTTAAGCTATAGGAGAGCATGGTAGATTCTGCGAGCAATGCAGCCTGGCCAAGGCTCTAGTAGAGCATGGGAGATTGTGCGAGTGAGGCTTCCCTGCCCAGGTTCCAGGAGAGCATGGGAGATTGTGCGAGCGAGGCATCCCTGTCTGGGCACCAGGAGAGCATGGGAGATTCTGCAAGCGAGGCATCCCTGTTTAAGCTCCAGGAGAGCATGGAAGATTCTGCGAGCGAGGCATCCCTGCCCGGGCTCCAGGAGAGCATGGGAGATTCTGCGAGCGAGGCATCCCTGTTTAAGCTCCAGGAGAGCAATGAAGATTATGCGAGCGAGGCATCCCTGTTTGAGCTCCAGGAGAGCATGGAAGATAATGCGAGCGAGGCATCCCTGCCCGGGATCCAGGAGACCATGGGAGATTCTGCAATCGAGGCATCCCTGCCTTGGCTCCAGGAGAGCATGGGAGATTGTGTGAGTGAGGCTTCCCTGCCCGGGTTCCAGGAGAGCATGGGAGATTGTGCGAGCGAGGCATCCCTGCCCAGGCTCCAGGAGAGCATGGGAGATTCTGCGAGTGAGGCATCCCTGTTTGAGCTCCAGGAGAGCATGGAAGATAATGCAAGCGAAGCATCCCTGTTTAAGCTCCAGGACAGCATGGGAGATTCTGCAATCGAGGCATCCCTGCCCGGGCTCCAGGAGAGCATGGGAGATTCTGCAAGCGAGGCATCCCTGTTTAAGCTCCAGGACAGCATGGAAGATTCTGCGAGCAATGCAGCCTGGCCAAGGCTCCAGGAGGGCATGGGAGATTCTGCGAGCGAGGCATCCCTGTTTTAAGCTCCAGGAGAGCATGGTAGATCATGCGAGCAATGCAGCCTGACCAAGGCTCCAGGAGATCATGGAAAATTGTGCAAGTGAGGCGTCCCTGCCCGGGCTCCAGGAGAGCATGGGAGATTCTGCAAGCGAGGCATCCCTGTTTAAGCTCCAGGAGAGCATGGAGGATTCTGCGAGCGAGGCATCCCTGTTTAAGCTCCAGGAGAGCATGGAAGATTCTGTGAGCGAGGCATCCCTGTTTGAGCTCCAGGAGAGCATGGAAGATTCTGCGAGCGAGGCGTCCCTGCCTGGGATCCAGGAGACTATGGGAGATTGTGCGGGTGAGGCATCCCTGCCCGGGCTCCAGGAGAACATTGGAGATTCTGCAAGTGAGGCATCCCTGTTTAACCTCCAGGAGAGCATGGTAGATTCTGCGAGCAATGCAGCCTGGCCAAGGCTCCAGGAGAGCATGGGAGATTGTACGAGCAAGGCATCCCTGCCAAGGCTCCATAAGAGCATGGGAGATTGTGCAAGCGAGGCATCCCTGCCCGGGCTCCAGGAGAGCATGGGAGATTCTGCGAGCGAGGCATCCCTGTTTAAGCTCCAAGAGAGCATGGAAGATTCTGCGAGTGAGGCATCCCTGATTGAGGTCCAGGAGAGCATGGAAGATTCTGCGAGCGAGGCATCCCTGCCCGGGATCCAGGAGACCATTTGAGATTGTGCGAGCGAGGCATACCTGCCCGGGCTCCAGGAGACCATGGAAAATTGTGCAAGTGAGGCATCCCTGCCTTGGCTCCAGGAGAGCAAATGGAGATTGTGCGAGTGAGGCTTCCCTGCCCGGGTTCCAGGAGAGCATGGGAGATTGAGCGAGCGAGGCATCCCTGTCTGGGCTCCAGGAGAGCATGGGAGATTCTGCAAGCGAGGCATCCCTGTCTGGGCTCCAGGAGAGCATGGGAGATTCTGCAAGCGAGGCATCCCTGTTTAAGCTCCAAGAGAGCATGGAAGATTCTGCGAGTGAGGCATCCCTGTTTGAGCTCCAGGAGAGCATGGAAGATTCTGTGAGCGAGGCGTCCCTGCCAGGGATCCAGGAGACTATGGGAGATTGTGTGGGCGAGGCATCCCTGCCCGGGCTCCAGGAGAACATTGGAGATTCTGCAAGTGAGGCATCCCTGTTTAAGCTCCAGGGGAGCATGGTAGATTCTGCGAGCAATGCAGCCTGGCCAAGGCTCCAGGAGAGCATGGAAGATAGTGCAAGTGAGGCATCCCTGCCTTGGCTCCAGGAGAGCATGGGAGATTGTACGAGTGAGGCTTCCCTGTCCGGGTTCCAGGAGAGCATGGGAGATTGTGCGAGCGAGGCATCACTGTTTTAACTCCAGGAGAGCATGGCAGATTCTACAAGTGAGGCATCCCTGCCTGGGCTCCAGGAGAGCATGGGAGATTGTGCGAGTGAGGCTTCCCTGCCCGGGTTCCAGGAGAGCATGGGAGATTGTGCGAGCGAGGCATCCCTGTTTGAGCTCCAGGAGAGCATGGCAGATTCTGCGAGTGAGGCATCCCTGCCCGGGCTCCAGGAGGGCATGGGAGATGCTGCGAGTGAGGCATCCCTGTTTAAGCTCCAGTAGAGCATGGTAGATCCTGCGAGCAATGCAGCCTGACCAAGGCTCCAGGAGATCATGGATGATTGTGCAAGTGAGGCGTCCCTGCCCGTGCTCCAGGAGAGCATGGGAGATTCTGCAAGCGAGGCATCCATGTTTAAGCTCCAGGAGAGCATGGAAGATTCTGCGAGCGAGGCATCCCTGCCCGGGCTCCAGGAGAGCATGGGATATTCTGCGAGCGAGGCATCCCTGTTTAAGCTCCAAGAGAGCATGGAAGATTCTGCGAGCAATGCAGCCTGGCCAAGGCTCCAGGAGAGCATGGAAGATTCTGCGAGCGAGGCATCCCTGCCCGGGATCCAGGAGACCATGGGAGATTGTGCGAGCGAGGCATTCCTGCCCGGGCTCCAGGAGAGCATGGGAGATTCTGCAAGCGAGGCATCCCTGTTTAAGCTCCAGGAGAGCATGGAAGATTCTGCGAGTGAGTCATCCCTGTTTAAGCTCCAGGAGAGCATGGAAGATTCTGCGAGCGAGGCATCCCTGCCCGGGATCCGGAGACCATGGGAGATTGTGCGAGCGAGGCATTCCTGCCCGGGCTCCAGGAGAGCATGGGAGATTCTGCAAGCGAGGCATCCCTGTTTAAGCTCCAGGAGAGCATGGGAGATTCTGCAAGCGAGGCATCCCTGTTTAAGCTCCAGGAGAGCATGGGAGATTCTGCGAGTGAGGCATCCCTGTTTAAGCTCCAGGAGAGCATGGAAGATTCTGCGAGCGAGGCTTCCCTGCCCGGGCTCCAGGAGAGCATGGGAGATTGTGTGAGCAAGGTGTCCCTGTTTGAGCTCCAAGAGAGCATGGGAGATTCTGCGAGCAATGCAGCCTGACCAAGGCTCCATGAGATAATGGAAGATTGTGCAAGTGAGGCGTCCCTGCCCAGGCTCCAGGAGAGCATGGCAGATTCTGCGAGCGAGGCATCACTGTTTAAGCTCCAAGAGAGCATGGAAGATTCTGCGAGTGAGGCATCCATGTTTAAGCTCCAGGAGAGCATGGAAGAATCTGTGAGCGAGGCATCCCTGTTTGAGCTCCAGGAGAGCATGGAAGATTCTGAGAGCGAGGCCTCCCTGCCCGGGATCCAGGAGAACATGGGAGATTCTGCAAGTGAGGCATCCCTGTTTAAGCTCCAGGAGAGCATGGAAGATTCTGCGAGCGAGGCATCCCTGCCCGGGCTCCAGGAGACCATGGGAGATTGTGCGAGCGAGGCATTCCTGCCCGGGCTCCAGGAGAGCATGGGAGATTCTGCAAGCGAGGCATCCCTGTTTAAGCTCCAGGAGAGCAATGAAGATTCTGCGAGCGAGGCGTCCCTGTTTGAGCTCCAGGAGAGCATGGAAGATTCTGCGAGCGAGGCATCCCTGCCCGGGATCCAGGAGACCATGGGAGATTGTGCGAGCGAGGCATCCCTGCCCGGGCTCCAGGAGAGCATGGGAGATTCTGCAAGCGAGGCATCCCTGTTTAAGCTCCAGGAGAGCATGGAAGATTCTGCGAGCGAGGCATCCCTGCCCGGGCTCATGGAGAGCATGGGAGATTCTGCGAGCGAGACATCCCTGTTTAAGCTCCAAGAGAGCATGGAAGATTCTGCGAGCAATGCAGCCTGGCCAAGGCTCCAGGAGATCATGGAAGATTGTGCAAGTGAGGTATCCCTGCCTTGGCTCCAGGAGAGCATGGGAGATTGTGCGAGTGAGGCTTCCCTGCCCGGGTAACAGGAGAGCATGGGAGATTGTGTGAGCAAGGTGTCCCTGTTTAAGCTCCAGGAGAGCATGGCAGATTCTGCGAGCTATGCAGCCTTGCCAAGGCCCCAGGAGAGCATGGAAAAAATTCAGCGAGCGCGGCCTCCCTGCCCGGAATCAAGGAGAGCATGGGAGATTCTGCGAACGAGGCATCCCTGTTTAAGCTCCAGGAGAGCATGTGAGATTGTGCGAGCGAGGCATCCCTGCCCGGGCTCCAGGAGAGCATTGGAGATTCTGCGAGCAACACAGCCTGGCCAGGGCTCCAGGAGTGTATGTGAGATTCTGCTAGCGAGGTATTCCGGCCAGACAGGGGAACTGCAACCTCTGGAAGTCCCGATGAGGTTTTGAAAATGGGCCCAATGCCGGGATGTAGTTCCAGGAGGTCGGGTAAAATCCGCCGTTGCCCCCGCAAAAAGTGGCGCGCAGCAGCAATGCTGTGACGTCTGGGGGAATTCCTCGGGCGGATTCACAAATGGCAAAGAGGTGAGAGAGAGAGCCAGGAAGAGATCCGTGTGGACTAGGTGTCCCAGCCAGGGCTCCAGGACAGGCATGCAAAATTCAGCGAGCAACACAGCCTGGCCAGGGCTCCAGGAGAGCATGGGAGATTCTGCGAGCGAGGCATCCCTGCCCGGGCTCCAGGAGAGCATGGGAGATTCTGTGAGCGAGGCATCCCTGTTTGAGCTCCAAGAGAGCATGGAAGATTCTGCGAGTGAGGCATCCTTGCCCGGGCTCAAGGAGAGCATGGGAGATTCTGTGAGCAATGCAGCCTGGCCAAGGCTCCAGGAGAGCATGGAAGATTGTGCAAGTGAGGCATCCCTGTTTGAGCTCCAGGAGAGCATGGAAGATAATGCGAGCGAGGCATCCCTGCCCGGGATCCAGGAGACCATGGGAGATTGTGCGGGCGTAGCATCCCTGCCCGGGCTCCAGGAGAACATTGGAGATTCTGCAAGTGAGGCATCCCTGTTTAAGCTCCAGGAGAGCATGGTAGATTCTGCGAGCAATGCAGCCTGGCCAAGGCTCCAGGAGAGCATGGAAGATTGTGCAAGTGAGGCATCCCTGCCTTGGCTCCAGGAGAGCATGGGAGATTGTGCGAGCGAGGCATCACTGTTTGAGCTCCAGGAGAGCATGGCAGATTCTGCGAGTGAGGCATCCCTGCCCAGGTTCCAGGAGAGCATGGGAGATTGTGCGAGCGAGGCTTCCCTGCCCGGGCTCTAGTAGAACATGGGAGATTCTGCGAGCATTGCAGCCTGGCCAAGGCTGGAGGAGGGCATGGGAGATTGTGCGAGCGAGGCATCCCTGCCCGGGCTCCAGGAGAGCATGGGAGATTGTGCGAGCGAGGCATCCCTGTTTGAGCTCCAGGAGAGCATGACAGATTCTGCGAGTGAGGCATCCTTGCCCGGGCTCAAGGAGAGCATGGGAGATTCTGCGAGCAATGCAGCCTGGCCAAGGCTCCAGGAGAGCATGGGAGATTGTGCGAGTGAGGCATCCCTGACTGGGCTCCAGGAGAGCATGGGAGATTCTGCAAGCGAGGCATCCCTGTTTAAGCTCCAGGAGAGCATGGGAGATTGTGTGAGCGAGGCATCCCTGCCCAGGCTCCAGGAGAGAATGGGAGATTGTGCGAGCGAGGCATCCCTGTTTGAGCTCCAAGAGAGCATGGAAGATTCTGCGAGCGAGGCATCCCTGTCCGGGATCCAGGAGAGCATGGGAGATTCTGCAAGCGAGGCATCCCTGTTTAAGCTCCAGGAGAGCATGGAAGATTCTGCTAGCGAGGCATGCCTGCCCGGGCTCCAGGAGAGCTTGGTAGATTCTGCGAGCGAGGCATCCCTGTTTAAGCTCCAGGAGAGCATGGAAGATTCTGCGAGCGAGGCATCCCTGTTTGAGCTCCAGGAGAGCATTGAAGATTCTGCGAGCGAGGCGTCCATGCCCGGGATCCAGGAGACCAGTGGAGATTGTGCGGGCGAGGCATCCCTGCCCGGGCTCCAGGAGAACATTGGAGATTCTGCAAGTGAGGCATCCCTGTTTAAGCTCCAGGAGAGCATGGTAGATTCTGCGAGCAATGCAGCCTGGCCAAGGCTCCAGGAGAGCATGGGAGATTGTGCGAGTGAGGCTTCCCTGCCAGGGTTCCAGGAGAGCATGGGAGATTGTGCGAGCGAGGCATCACTGTTTGAGCTCCAGGAGAGCATGGCAGATTCTGCGAGTGAGGCATCCCTGCCCGGGCTCCAGGAGAGCATGGGAGATTGTGCGAGTGAGGCTTCCCTGCCCAGGTTCCAGGAGAGCAATGAAGATTCTGCTAGCGAGGCGTCCCTGTTTGAGCTCCAGGAGAGCATGGAAGATTCTGCGAGCGAGGCATCCCTGCCCGGGATCCAGGAGACCATGGGAGATTGTGCGAGCGAGGCATCCCTGCCCGGGCTCCAGGAGAGCATGGGAGATTCTGCAAGTGAGGCATCCCTTTTTAAGCTCCAGGAGAGCATGGAAGATTCTGCGAGTGAGGCATCCCTGTTTATCTCTAAGAGAGCATGGAAGATTCTGCGAGTGAGGCATCCCTGCACGGGATCCAGGAGAGCATGGGAGATTCTGCGAGCGAGGCATCCCTGTTTAAGCTCCAGGAGAGCATGTGAGATTGTGCGAGCGAGGCATCCCTGCCCGGGCTCCAGGAGAGCATGGGATATTCTGCGAGCAACACAGCCTGGCCAGGGCTCCAGGAGTGCATGTGAGATTCTGCTAGCGAGGTATTCCGGCCAGACAGGGGAACTGCAACCTCCGGAAGTCCCGATGAGGTTTTGAAAATGGGCCCAATGCCGGGACGCAGTTCCAGGAGGTCAGGTAAAATCTGCCGTTGCCCCCACAAAAAGTGGCGCGCAGCAGCAATGCCGTGACGTCTGGGGGAATTCCTCGGGCGGATTCACAAATGGCAAAGAGGTGAGAGAGAGAGCCAGGAAGAGATCCGTGTGGACTAGGTGTCCCAGCCAGGGCTCCAGGACAGGCATGCAAGATTCAGCGAGCAACACAGCCTGGCCAGGGCTCCAGGAGAGCATGGGAGATTCTGCGAGCGAGTCATCCCTGTTTAAGCTCCAGGAGAGGAGCGAGGCATCTCTGCCTGGGCTCCAGGAGAGCATGGGAGATTGTGCGAGTGAGGCATCCCTGTTTGAGCTCCAGGAGGGCATGGGAGATTCTGCGAGCGAGGCATCCCTGTTTAAGCTCTAGGAGAGCATGGTAGATTCTGCGAGCAATGCAGCCTGGCCAAGGCTCTAGTAGAGCATGGAAGATTGTGCAAGTGAGGCATCCCTGCCTTGGCTCCAGGAGAGCAAATGGAAATTGTGCGAGTGAGGCTTCCCTGCCCGGGTTCCAGGAGAGCATGGGAGATTGAGCGAGCGAGGCATCCCTGTCTGGGCTCCAGGAGAGCATGGGAGATTGTGCGAGCGAGGCATCCCTGTTTAAGCTCCAGGAGAGCATGTGAGATTGTGCGAGCGAGGCATCCCTGCCCGGGCTCCTGGAGAGCATGGGAGATTCTGTGAGCAAGGCATCCCTGTTTAAGCTCCAGGAGAGCATGGAAGATTCTGCGGTGAGGCATCCCTGTTTAAGCTCCAGGAGAGCATGGGAGATTGTGCGAGCAAGGCATCTCTGATTGAGCTCCAGGAGAGCATAGCAGATTCTGTGAGTGAGGCATCCCTGCCCGGGCTCCAGGAGAGCATGGGAGATTGTGCGAGCGAGGCGTTCCTGCCCGGGATCCAGGAGAGCATATGAGGTTCTGTGAGCGAGGCATCCCTGTTTAAGCTGCAGGAGAGCATGGAAGATTCTGCGAGTGAAGCATCCCTGTTTAAGCTCCAGGAGAGCATGGGAGATTCTGCGAGCGAGGCATCCCTGCCCGGGTTCCAGGAGAGCATGGGAGATTGTGCGAGCGAGGCATCCCTGTTTGAGCTCCACGAGAGCATGGCAGATTCTGCGAGTGAGGCATCCCTGCCCTGGCTCCAGGAGGGCATGGGAGATTCTGTGAGTGAGGCATCACTGTTTGAGCTCCAGGAGAGCATGGAAGATTCTGTGGCGAGGCATCCCTGTTTGAGCTTCAGGAGAGCATGGAAGGTTCTGCGAGCGAGGCGTCCCTGCCCGGGATCCAGGAGACCATGGGAGATTGTGCGAGCGAGGCATCCCTGCCCGGGCTCCAGGAGAACATGGGAGATTCTGCAAGTGAGGCATCCCTGTTTAAGCTCCAGGAGAGCATGGGAGATTGTGCGAGCGAGGCATCCCTGATTGAGCTCCAGGAGAGCATAGCAGATTCTGTGAGTGAGGCATCCCTGCCCGGGATCCAGGAGACCATGGGAGATTCTGCAATCGAGGCATCCCTGCCCGGGCTCCAGGAGAGCATGGGAGATTCTGCAAGCGAGGCATCCCTGTTTAAGCTCCAGGACAGCATGGAAGATTCTGCAAGTGAGGCATCCCTGCCCGGGCTCCAGGAGAGCATGGGAGATTCTGCGAGCGAGGCATCCCTGTTTGAGCTCCAGGAGAGCATGGAAGATTCTGCGAGCGAGGCGTCCCTGCCCGGGATCCAGGAGACCATGGGAGATTGTGCGAGCGAGGCATCCCTGCCCGGGCTCCAGGAGAACATGGGAGATTCTGCAAGTGAGGCATCCCTGTTTAAGCTCCAAGAGAGCATGGAAGATTCTGCGAGTGAGGCATCCCTGTTTAAGCTCCAGGACAGCATGGAAGATTCTGCAATCGAGGCATCCCTGCCCGGGCTCCAGGAGAGCATGGGAGATTCTGCGAGCGAGGCATCCCTGTTTAAGCTCCAAGAGAGCATGGAAGATTCTGCGAGTGAGGCATCCCTGTTTGAGCTCCAGGAGAGCATGGAAGATTCTGCGAGCGAGGCGTCCCTGCCCGGGATCCAGGAGACCATGGGAGATTGTGCGAGCGAGGCATCCCTGCCCGGGCTCCAGGAGAACATGGGAGATTCTGCAAGTGAGGCATCCCTGTTTAAGCTCCAGGACAGCATGGAAGATTCTGCGAGCAATGCAGCCTGGCCAAGGCTCTAGTAGAGCATAAAAGATTGTGCAAGTGAGGCATCCCTGCCTTGGCTCCTGGAGAGCAAATGGAGATTGTGCGAGTGAGGCTTCCCTGCCCGGGTTCCAGGAGAGCATGGGAGATTCTGCAAGCGAGGCATCCCTTT
Organism: Taudactylus pleione; assembly: GCA_031769625.1. Classification (NCBI taxonomy): domain Eukaryota; kingdom Metazoa; phylum Chordata; class Amphibia; order Anura; family Myobatrachidae; genus Taudactylus; species Taudactylus pleione. The sequence continues at coordinate 3,749,350 of JAUIMM010000586.1, forward strand.
CTGTGCTCCAGGAGAGCATGGGAGATTCTGCAAGCGAGGCATCCCTGTTTAAGCTCCAAGAGAGCATGGAAGATTCTGCAAGCGAGGCATCCATGTTTAAGCTCCAGGAGAGCAATGAAGATTCTGCGAGCGAGGCATCCCTGTCTGGGCTCCAGGAGAGCATGGGAGATTCTGCAAGCGAGGCATCCCTGTTTAAGCTCCAGGAGAGCATGGGAGATTGTGCGAGCAAGGCATCCCTGCCAAGGCTCCATGAGAGCATGCGAGATTGTGCAAGCGAGGCATCCCTGCCCGGGCTCCAGGAGAGCATGTGAAATTCTGCGAGCGAGGCATCCCTGTTTAAGCTCCAAGAGAGCATGGAAGATTCTGCGAGCGAGGCATCCCTGTTTGAGCTCCAGGAGAGCATGGAAGATTCTGCGAGCGAGGCATCCCTGCCCGGGATCCAGGAGACCATGGGAGATTGTGCGAGCGAGGCATCCCTGCCCGGGCTCCAGGAGACCATGGAAGATTGTGCAAGTGAGGCATCCCTGCCTTGGCTCCAGGAGAGCAAATGGAGATTGTGCGAGTGAGGCTTCCCTGCCCGGGTTCCAGGAGAGCATGGGAGATTGAGCGAGCGAGGCATCCCTGTCTGGGCTCCAGGAGAGCATGGGAGATTCTGCAAGCGAGGCATCCCTGTCTGGGCTCCAGGAGAGCATGGGAGATTCTGCAAGCGAGGCATCCCTGTTTAAGCTCCAAGAGAGCATGGAAGATTCTGCGAGTGAGGCATCCTTGCCCGGGCTCAAGGAGAGCATGGGAGATTCTGCGAGCAATGCAGCCTGGCCAAGGCTCCAGGAGAGCATGGAAGATTGTGCAAGTGAGGCATCCTTGCCTTGGCTCCTGGAGAGCAATGTAGATTCTGCGAGCGAGGCGCCCCTGTTTGAGCTCCAGGAGAGCATGGAAGATAATGCGAGTGAGGCATCCCTGCCCGGGATCCAGGAGACCATGGGAGATTCTGCGAGCGAGGCATCCCTGCCGGGCTCCAGGAGAGCATGGGAGATTCTGCGAGCGAGGCATCCCTGTTTGAGCTCCAAGAGAGCATGGAAGATTCTGCGAGCGAGGCATCCATGTTTAAGCTCCTGGAGAGCATGGGAGATTCTGCGAGCGAGGCATCCCTGTTTGAGCTCCAGGAGACCATGGAAGATTCTGCGAGCGAGGCGTCCCTGCCCGGGATCCAGGAGACCATGGGAGATTGTGCGAGCGAGGCATCCCTGCCCGGGCTCCAGGAGAACATGGGAGATTCTGCAAGTGAGGCATCCCTGTTTAAGCTATAGGAGAGCATGGTAGATTCTGCGAGCAATGCAGCCTGGCCAAGGCTCTAGTAGAGCATGGAAGATTGTGCAAGTGAGGCATCCCTGCCTTGGCTCCAGGAGAGCATGGGAGATTGTGCGAGTGAGGCTTCCCTGCCCAGGTTCCAGGAGAGCATGGGAGATTGTGCGAGCGAGGCATCCCTGTCTGGGCACCAGGAGAGCATGGGAGATTCTGCAAGCGAGGCATCCCTGTTTAAGCTCCAGGAGAGCATGGAAGATTCTGCGAGCGAGGCATCCCTGCCCGGGCTCCAGGAGAGCATGGGAGATTCTGCGAGCGAGGCATCCCTGTTTAAGCTCCAAGAGAGCATGGAAGATTCTGCGAGCGAGGCATCCATGTTTAAGCTCCAGGAGAGCAATGAAGATTATGCGAGCGAGGCATCCCTGCCCGGGATCCAGGAGACCATGGGAGATTCTGCAATCGAGGCATCCCTGCCCTGGCTCCAGGAGAGCATGGGAGATTATGCAAGTGAGGCATCCCTGCCTTGGCTCCAGGAGAGCATGGGAGATTGTGTGAGTGAGGCTTCCCTGCCCGGGTTCCAGGAGAGCATGGGAGATTGTGCGAGCGAGGCATCCCTGCCCAGGCTCCAGGAGAGCATGGGAGATTCTGCGAGTGAGGCATCCCTGTTTGAGCTCCAGGAGAGCATGGAAGATAATGCAAGCGAGGCATCCCTGTTTAAGCTCCAAAACAGCATGGAAGATTCTGCGAGCAATGCAGCCTGGCCAAGGCTCCAGGAGGGCATGGGAGATTCTGCGAGCGAGGCACCCCTGTTTAAGCTCCAGGAGAGCATGGTAGATCATGCGAGCAATGCAGCCTGACCAAGGCTCCAGGAGATCATGGAAAATTGTGCAAGTGAGGCGTCCCTGCCCGGGCTCCAGGAGAGCATGGGAGATTCTGCAAGCGAGGCATCCCTGTTTAAGCTCCAGGAGAGCATGGAGGATTCTGCGAGCGAGGCATCCCTGTTTAAGCTCCAGGAGAGCATGGAAGATTCTGTGAGCGAGGCATCCCTGTTTGAGCTCCAGGAGAGCATGGAAGATTCTGCGAGCGAGGCGTCCCTGCCTGGGATCCAGGAGACTATGGGAGATTGTGCGGGTGAGGCATCCCTGCCCGGGCTCCAGGAGAACATTGGAGATTCTGCAAGTGAGGCATCCCTGTTTAACCTCCAGGAGAGCATGGTAGATTCTGCGAGCAATGCAGCCTGGCCAAGGCTCCAGGAGAGCATGGGAGATTGTACGAGCAAGGCATCCCTGCCAAGGCTCCATAAGAGCATGGGAGATTGTGCAAGCGAGGCATCCCTGCCCGGGCTCCAGGAGAGCATGGGAGATTCTGCGAGCGAGGCATCCCTGTTTAAGCTCCAAGAGAGCATGGAAGATTCTGCGAGCGAGGCATTCCTGATTGAGGTCCAGGAGAGCATGGAAGATTCTGCGAGCGAGGCATCCCTGCCCGGGATCCAGGAGACCATTTGAGATTGTGCGAGCGAGGCATACCTGCCCGGGCTCCAGGAGACCATGGAAGATTGTGCAAGTGAGGCATCCCTGCCTTGGCTCCAGGAGAGCAAATGGAGATTGTGCGAGTGAGGCTTCCCTGCCCGGGTTCCAGGAGAGCATGGGAGATTGAGCGAGCGAGGCATCCCTGTCTGGGCTCCAGGAGAGCATGGGAGATTCTGCAAGCGAGGCATCCCTGTCTGGGCTCCAGGAGAGCATGGGAGATTCTGCAAGCGAGGCATCCCTGTTTAAGCTCCAAGAGAGCATGGAAGATTCTGCGAGTGAGGCATCCATGTTTAAGCTACAGGAGAGCAATGAAGATTCTGCAAGTGAGGCTTCCCTGCCTGGGTTCCAGGAGAGCATGGGAGATTGTGCGAGTGAGGCTTCCCTGCCCGGGTTCCAGGAGAGCATGGGAGATTGTGCGAGCGAGGCATCACTGTTTGAGCTCCAGGAGAGCATGGCAGTTTCTGTGAGTGAGGCATCCCTGCCCGGGCTCCAGGAGAGCATGGGAGATTGTGCGAGTGAGGCTTCCCTGCCCGGGTTCCAGGAGAGCATGGGAGATTGTGCGAGCGAGGCATCTCTGCCCGGGCTCCAGGAGAGCATGGGAGATTGTGCGAGTGAGGCATCCCTGTTTGAGCTCCAGGAGAGCATGGAAGATAATGCGAGCGAGGCATCCCTGCCCGGGATCCAGGAGACCATAGGAGATTCTGCAATCGAGGCATCCCTGCCCGGGCTCCAGGAGAGCATGGAAGATTCTGCAAGCGAGGCATCCCTGTTTAAGCTCCAAGAGAGCATGGGAGATTCAGCGAGCGAGTCATCCGTGTTTAAGCTCCAGGAGAGGAGTGAGGCATCCCTGCCTTGGCTCCTGGAGAGCAAATGGAGATTGTGCGAGTGAGGCTTCCCTGCCCGGGTTCCAGGAGAGCATGGGAGATTGAGCGAGCGAGGCATCCCTGTCTGGGCTCAAGGAGAGCATGGGAGATTCTGCAAGCGAGGCATCCCTGTCTGGGCTCCAGGAGAGCATGGGAGATTCTGCAAGCGAGGCATCCCTGTTTAAGCTCCAGGAAGGCATGGAAGATTCTGCGAGCGAGGCATCCCTGCCCGGGCTCCAGGAGAGCATGGGAGATTCTGCGAGCGAGGCATCCCTGTTTGAGCTCCAGGAGAGCATGGAAGATAATGCGAGCGAGGCATCCCTGTCTTGGCTCAAGGAGAGCATGGGAGATTCTGCAAGCGAGGCATCCCTGTCTGGGCTCCAGGAGAGCATGGGAGATTCTGCAAGCGAGGCATCCCTGTTTAAGCTCCAGGAGAGCATGGAAGATTCTGCGAGCGAGGCATCCCTGCCCGGGCTCCAGGAGAGCATGGGAGATTCTGCGAGCGAGGCATCCCTGTTTGAGCTCCAGGAGAGCATGGAAGATAATGCGAGCGAGGCATCCCTGCCCAGGCTCCAGGATATCATGGGAGATTCTGCAAGCGAGGCATCCCTGTTTAAGCTCCAGGACAGCATGGAAGATTCTGCAAGTGAGGCATCCCTGCCTGGGCTCCAGGAGAGCATGGGAGATTCTGCGAGCGAGGCATCCCTGTTTAAGCTCCAAGAGAGCATGGAAGATTCTGCGAGTGAGGCATCCATGTTTAAGCTCCTGGAGAGCATGGAAGATTCTGCGAGCGAGGCATCCCTGTTTGAGCTCTAGGAGAGCATGGAAGATAATGCGAGCGAGGCTTCCCTGCCTGGGATCCAGGAGACCATGGGAGATTGTGCGAGCGAGGCATCCCTGCCCGGGCTCCAGGAGAACATGGGAGATTCTGCAAATGAGGCATCCCTGCCCGGGCTCCAGGAGAGCATGGGAGATTCTGCAAGCGAGGCATCCCTGTTTAAGCTCCAGGAGAGCATGGAAGATTCTGCGAGCGAGGCATCCCTGCCTGGGCTCCAGGAGAGCATGGGAGATTCTGCGAGCGAGGCATCCCTGTTTAAGCTCCAAGAGAGCATGGAAAATTCTGCGAGTGAGGCATCCATGTTTAAGCTCCTGGAGAGCATGGAAGATTCTGTGAGTGAGGCATCCCTGTTTGAGCTCCAGGAGAGCATGGAAGATTCTGCGAGCAATGCAGCCTGGCCAAGGCTCCAGGAGAGCATGGAAGATTGTGCAAGTGAGGCATCCCTGCCTTGGCTCTAGGAGAGCATGGGAGATTGTGCGAGTGAGGCTTCCCTGCCCAGGTTCCAGGAGAGCATGGGAGATTGTGCGAGCAAGGCATCCCTGCCAAAGCTCCAAGAGAGCATGGAAGATTCTGCGAGCGAGGCATCCATGTTTAAGCTCCAGGAGAGCAATGAAGATTCTGCGAGCGAGGCGTCCCTGTTTGAGCTCCAGGAGAGCATGGAAGATTCTGCGAGCGAGGCATCCCTGCCCGGGATCCAGGAGACCATGGGAGATTGTGCGAGCGAGGCATCCCTGCCCGGGCTCCTTGAGAGCATTGGAGATTCTGCGAGCAACACAGCCTGGCCAGGGCTCCAGGAGTGTATGTGAGATTCTGCTAGCGAGGTATTCCGGCCAGACAGGGGAACTGCAACCTCTGGAAGTCCCGATGAGGTTTTGAAAATGGGCCCAATGCCGGGATGCAGTTCCAGGAGGTCGGGTAAAATCCGCCGTTGCCCCCGCAAAAAGTGGCGCGCAGCAGCAATGCCGTGACGTCTGGGGGAATTCCTCGGGCGGATTCACAAATGGCAAAGAGGTGAGAGAGAGAGCCAGGAAGAGATCCGTGTGGACTAGGTGTCCCAGCCAGGGCTCCAGGACAGGCATGCAAAATTCAGCGAGCAACACAGCCTGGCCAGGGCTCCAGGAGAGCATGGGAGATTCTGCGAGCGAGGCATCCCTGCCCGGGCTCCAGGAGAGCATGGGAGATTCTGTGAGCGAGGCATCCCTGTTTGAGCTCCAAGAGAGCATGGAAGATTCTGCGAGTGAGGCATCCTTGCCCGGGCTCAAGGAGAGCATGGGAGATTCTGTGAGCAATGCAGCCTGGCCAAGGCTCCAGGAGAGCATGGAAGATTGTGCAAGTGAGGCATCCCTGTTTGAGCTCCAGGAGAGCATGGAAGATAATGCGAGCGAGGCATCCCTGCCCGGGATCCAGGAGACCATGGGAGATTGTGCGGGCGTAGCATCCCTGCCCGGGCTCCAGGAGAACATTGGAGATTCTGCAAGTGAGGCATCCCTGTTTAAGCTCCAGGAGAGCATGGTAGATTCTGCGAGCAATGCAGCCTGGCCAAGGCTCCAGGAGAGCATGGAAGATTGTGCAAGTGAGGCATCCCTGCCTTGGCTCCAGGAGAGCATGGGAGATTGTGCGAGCGAGGCATCACTGTTTGAGCTCCAGGAGAGCATGGCAGATTCTGCGAGTGAGGCATCCCTGCCCAGGTTCCAGGAGAGCATGGGAGATTGTGCGAGCGAGGCTTCCCTGCCCGGGCTCTAGTAGAACATGGGAGATTCTGCGAGCATTGCAGCCTGGCCAAGGCTCGAGGAGGGCATGGGAGATTGTGCGAGCGAGGCATCCCTGCCCGGGCTCCAGGAGAGCATGGGAGATTGTGCGAGCGAGGCATCCCTGTTTGAGCTCCAGGAGAGCATGACAGATTCTGCGAGTGAGGCATCCTTGCCCGGGCTCAAGGAGAGCATGGGAGATTCTGCGAGCAATGCAGCCTGGCCAAGGCTCCAGGAGAGCATGGGAGATTGTGCGAGTGAGGCATCCCTGACTGGGCTCCAGGAGAGCATGGGAGATTCTGCAAGCGAGGCATCCCTGTTTAAGCTCCAGGAGAGCATGGGAGATTGTGTGAGCGAGGCATCCCTGCCCAGGCTCCAGGAGAGCATGGGAGATTGTGCGAGCGAGGCATCCCTGTTTGAGCTCCAAGAGAGCATGGAAGATTCTGCGAGCGAGGCATCCCTGTCCGGGATCCAGGAGAGCATGGGAGATTCTGCAAGCGAGGCATCCCTGTTTAAGCTCCAGGAGAGCATGGAAGATTCTGCTAGCGAGGCATGCCTGCCCGGGCTCCAGGAGAGCTTGGTAGATTCTGCGAGCGAGGCATCCCTGTTTAAGCTCCAGGAGAGCATGGAAGATTCTGCGAGCGAGGCATCCCTGTTTGAGCTCCAGGAGAGCATTGAAGATTCTGCGAGCGAGGCGTCCATGCCCGGGATCCAGGAGACCAGTGGAGATTGTGCGGGCGAGGCATCCCTGCCCGGGCTCCAGGAGAACATTGGAGATTCTGCAAGTGAGGCATCCCTGTTTAAGCTCCAGGAGAGCATGGTAGATTCTGCGAGCAATGCAGCCTGGCCAAGGCTCCAGGAGAGCATGGAAGATTGTGCGAGTGAGGCTTCCCTGCCTGGGTTCCAGGAGAGCATGGGAGATTGTGCGAGTGAGGCTTCCCTGCCCGGGTTCCAGGAGAGCATGGGAGATTGTGCGAGCGAGGCATCACTGTTTGAGCTCCAGGAGAGCATGGCAGATTCTGTGAGTGAGGCATCCCTGCCCGGGCTCCAGGAGAGCATGGGAGATTGTGCGAGTGAGGCTTCCCTGCCCGGGTTCCAGGAGAGCATGGGAGATTGTGCGAGCGAGGCATCTCTGCCCGGGCTCCAGGAGAGCATGGGAGATTCTGCGAGTGAGGCATCCCTGTTTGAGCTCCAGGAGAGCATGGAAGATAATGCGAGCGAGGCATCCCTGCCCGGGATCCAGGAGACCATAGGAGATTCTGCAATCGAGGCATCCCTGCCCGGGCTCCAGGAGAGCATGGGAGATTCTGCAAGCGAGGCATCCCTGTTTAAGCTCCAAGAGAGCATGGAAGATTCTGCGAGTGAGGCATCCCTGTTTAAGCTCCAGGACAGCATGGAAGATTCTGCAATCGAGGCATCCCTGCCCGGGCTCCAGGAGAGCATGGGAGATTCTGCGAGCGAGGAATCCCTGTTTAAGCTCCAAGAGAGCATGGAAGATTCTGCGAGTGAGGCATCCCTGTTTGAGCTCCAGGAGAGCATGGAAGATTCTGCGAGCGAGGCGTCCCTGCCCGGGATCCAGGAGACCATGGGAGATTGTGCGAGCGAGGCATCCCTGCCCGGGCTCCAGGAGAACATGGGAGATTCTGCAAGTGAGGCATCCCTGTTTAAGCTCCAGGAGAGCATGGTAGATTCTGCGAGCAATGCAGCCTGGCCAAGGCTCTAGTAGAGCATAAAAGATTGTGCAAGTGAGGCATCCCTGCCTTGGCTCCTGGAGAGCAAATGGAGATTGTGCGAGTGAGGCTTCCCTGCCCGGGTTCCAGGAGAGCATGGGAGATTGAGCGAGCGAGGCATCCCTGTCTGGGCTCCAGGAGAGCATGGGAGATTCTGCAAGCGAGGCATCCCTTTCTGTGCTCCAGGAGAGCATGGGAGATTCTGCAAGCGAGGCATCCCTGTTTAAGCTCCAAGAGAGCATGGAAGATTCTGCAAGCGAGGCATCCATGTTTAAGCTCCAGGAGAGCAATGAAGATTCTGCGAGCGAGGCATCCCTGTCTGGGCTCCAGGAGAGTATGGGAGATTCTGCAAGCGAGGCATCCCTGTTTAAGCTCCAGGAGAGCATGGGAGATTGTGCGAGCAAGGCATCCCTGCCAAGGCTCCATGAGAGCATGCGAGATTGTGCAAGCGAGGCATCCCTGCCCGGGCTCCAGGAGAGCATGTGAAATTCTGCGAGCGAGGCATCCCTGTTTAAGCTCCAAGAGAGCATGGAAGATTCTGCGAGCGAGGCATCCCTGTTTGAGCTCCAGGAGAGCATGGAAGATTCTGCGAGCGAGGCATCCCTGCCCGGGATCCAGGAGACCATGGGAGATTGTGCGAGCGAGGCATCCCTGCCCGGGCTCCAGGAGACCATGGAAGATTGTGCAAGTGAGGCATCCCTGCCTTGGCTCCAGGAGAGCAAATGGAGATTGTGCGAGTGAGGCTTCCCTGCCCGGGTTCCAGGAGAGCATGGGAGATTGAGCGAGCGAGGCATCCCTGTCTGGGCTCCAGGAGAGCATGGGAGATTCTGCAAGCGAGGCATCCCTGTCTGGGCTCCAGGAGAGCATGGGAGATTCTGCAAGCGAGGCATCCCTGTCTGGGCTCCAGGAGAGCATGGGAGATTCTGCAAGCGAGGCATCCCTGTTTAAGCTCCAAGAGAGCATGGAAGATTCTGCGAGTGAGGCATCCTTGCCCGGGCTCAAGGAGAGCATGGGAGATTCTGCGAGCAATGCAGCCTGGCCAAGGCTCCAGGAGAGCATGGAAGATTGTGCAAGTGAGGCATCCTTGCCTTGGCTCCTGGAGAGCAATGTAGATTCTGCGAGCGAGGCGCCCCTGTTTGAGCTCCAGGAGAGCATGGAAGATAATGCGAGTGAGGCATCCCTGCCCGGGATCCAGGAGACCATGGGAGATTCTGCGAGCGAGGCATCCCTGCCGGGCTCCAGGAGAGCATGGGAGATTCTGCGAGCGAGGCATCCCTGTTTGAGCTCCAAGAGAGCATGGAAGATTCTGCGAGCGAGGCATCCATGTTTAAGCTCCTGGAGAGCATGGGAGATTCTGCGAGCGAGGCATCCCTGTTTGAGCTCCAGGAGACCATGGAAGATTCTGCGAGCGAGGCGTCCCTGCCCGGGATCCAGGAGACCATGGGAGATTGTGCGAGCGAGGCATCCCTGCCCGGGCTCCAGGAGAACATGGGAGATTCTGCAAGTAAGGCATCCCTGTTTAAGCTATAGGAGAGCATGGTAGATTCTGCGAGCAATGCAGCCTGGCCAAGGCTCTAGTAGAGCATGGAAGATTGTGCAAGTGAGGCATCCCTGCCTTGGCTCCAGGAGAGCATGGGAGATTGTGCGAGTGAGGCTTCCCTGCCCAGGTTCCAGGAGAGCATGGGAGATTGTGCGAGCGAGGCATCCCTGTCTGGGCTCCAGGAGAGCATGGGAGATTCTGCAAGCGAGGCATCCCTGTTTAAGCTCCAGGAGAGCATGGAAGATTCTGCGAGCGAGGCATCCATGTTTAAGCTCCAGGAGAGCAATGAAGATTCTGCGAGTGAGGCATCCCTGTTTGAGCTCCAGGAGAGCATGGAAGATAATGCGAGCGAGGCATCCCTGCCCGGGATCCAGGAGACCATGTGAGATTCTGCAATCGAGGCATCCCTGCCCGGGCTCCAGGAGAGCATGGGAGATTCTGCAAGCGAGGCATCCCTGTTTAAGCTCCAGGAGAGCATGGAAGATTCTGCGAGTGAGGCGTCCCTGCCCGGGATCCAGGAGACCATGGGAGATTCTGCAAGTGAGGCATCCCTGTTTAAGCTCCAGGAGAGCATGGTAGATTCTGCGAGCAATGCAGCCTGGCCAAGGCTCCAGGAGAGCATGGAAGATTGTGCGAGTGAGGCTTCCCTGCCTGGGTTCCAGGAGAGCATGGGAGATTGTGCGAGTGAGGCTTCCCTGCCCGGGTTCCAGGAGAGCATGGGAGATTGTGCGAGCGAGGCATCACTGTTTGAGCTCCAGGAGAGCATGGCAGATTCTGTGAGTGAGGCATCCCTGCCCGGGCTCCAGGAGAGCATGGGAGATTGTGCGAGTGAGGCTTCCCTGCCCGGGTTCCAGGAGAGCATGGGAGATTGTGCGAGCGAGGCATCTCTGCCCGGGCTCCAGGAGAGCATGGGAGATTGTGCGAGTGAGGCATCCCTGTTTGAGCTCCAGGAGAGCATGGAAGATAATGCGAGCGAGGCATCCCTGCCCGGGATCCAGGAGACCATAGGAGATTCTGCAATCGAGGCATCCCTGCCCGGGCTCCAGGAGAGCATGGAAGATTCTGCAAGCGAGGCATCCCTGTTTAAGCTCCAAGAGAGCATGGAAGATTCTGCGAGCGAGGCATCCATGCCCGGGCTCCAGGAGAGCATGGGAGATTCTGCGAGCGAGGCATCCCTGTTTAAGCTCCAAGAGAGCATGGAAGATTCTGCGAGTGAGGCATCCATGTTTAAGCTCCAGGAGAGCAATGAAGATTCTGCGAGTGAGGCATCCCTGTTTGAGCTCCAGGAGAGCATGGAAGATAATGCGAGCGAGGCATCCCTGCCCAGGATCCAGGAGACCATGGGAGATTCTGTAATCGAGGCATCCCTGCCCGGGCTCCAGGAGAGCATGGGAGATTCTGCAAGCGAGGCATCCCTGTTTAAGCTCCAGGACAGCATGGAAGATTCTGCGAGCAATGCAGCCTGGCCAAGGCTCCAGGAGGGCATGGGAGATTCTGCGAGCGAGGCACCCCTGTTTAAGCTCCAGGAGAGCATGGTAGATCCTGCGAGCAATGCAGCCTGACCAAGGCTCCAGGAGATCATGGAAGATTGTGCAAGCGAGGCATCCCTGTTTAAGCTCCAGGAGAGCATGGCAGATTCTGCGAGTGAGGCATCCCTGCCCTGGCTCCAGGAGGGCATGGGAGATTCTGTGAGCGAGGCATCCCTGTTTAAGCTCCAGGAGAGCATGGTAGATCCTGCGAGCAATGCAGCCTGACCAAGGCTCCAGGAGATCATGGATGATTGTGCAAGTGAGGCTTCCCTGCCCGGGCTCCAGTAGAACATGGGAGATTCTGCGAGCGAGGCATCCCTGTTTAAGCTCCTGGAGAGCATGGAAGATTCTGCGAGCGAGGCATCCCTGTTTGAGCTCCAAGAGAGCATGGAAGATTATGCGAGTGAGGCATCCATGTTTAAGCTCCTGGAGAGCAATGTAGATTCTGCGAGCGAGGCATCCCTGTTTGAGCTCCAGGAGAGCATGGAAGATAATGCAAGCGAGGCATCCCTGCCCGGGATCCAGGAGACCATGGGAGATTGTGCGAGCGAGGCATCCCTGCCCGGGCTCCAGGAGAACATGGGAGATTCTGCAAGTGAGGCATCCCTGTTTAAGCTCCAGGAGAGCATGGTAGATTCTGCGAGCAATGCAGCCTGGCCAAGGCTCTAGTAGAGCATGGAAGATTGTGCAAGTGAGGCATCCCTGCCTTGGCTCCTGGAGAGCAAATGGAGATTGTGCGAGTGAGGCTTCCCTGCCCGGGTTCCAGGAGAGCATGGGAGATTGAGCGAGCGAGGCATCCCTGTCTGGGCTTAAGGAGAGCATGGGAGATTCTGCAAGCGAGGCATCCCTGTCTGGGCTCCAGGAGAGCATGGGAGATTCTGCAAGCGAGGCATCCCTGTTTAAGCTCCAGGAGAGCATGGGAGATTGTGCGAGCAAGGCATCCCTGCCAAGGCTCCATGAGAGCATGCGAGATTGTGCAAGCGAGGCATCCCTGCCCGGGCTCCAGGAGAGCATGTGAAATTCTGCGAGCGAGGCATCCCTGTTTAAGCTCCAAGAGAGCATGGAAGATTCTGCGAGCGAGGCATCCCTGTTTGAGCTCCAGGAGAGCATGGAAGATTCTGCGAGCGAGGCATCCCTGCCCGGGATCCAGGAGACCATGGGAGATTGTGCGAGCGAGGCATCCCTGCCCGGGCTCCAGGAGACCATGGAAGATTGTGCAAGTGAGGCATCCCTGCCTTGGCTCCAGGAGAGCAAATGGAGATTGTGCGAGTGAGGCTTCCCTGCCCGGGTTCCAGGAGAGCATGGGAGATTGAGCGAGCGAGGCATCCCTGTCTGGGCTCCAGGAGAGCATGGGAGATTCTGCAAGCGAGGCATCCCTGTCTGGGCTCCAGGAGAGCATGGGAGATTCTGCAAGCGAGGCATCCCTGTTTAAGCTCCAAGAGAGCATGGAAGATTCTGCGAGTGAGGCATCCTTGCCCGGGCTCAAGGAGAGCATGGGAGATTCTGCGAGCAATGCAGCCTGGCCAAGGCTCCAGGAGAGCATGGAAGATTGTGCAAGTGAGGCATCCTTGCCTTGGCTCCTGGAGAGCAATGTAGATTCTGCGAGAGAGGCGCCCCTGTTTGAGCTCCAGGAGAGCATGGAAGATAATGCGAGTGAGGCATCCCTGCCCGGGATCCAGGAGACCATGGGAGATTCTGCGAGCGAGGCATCCCTGCCGGGCTCCAGGAGAGCATGGGAGATTCTGCGAGCGAGGCATCCCTGTTTGAGCTCCAAGAGAGCATGGAAGATTCTGCGAGTGAGGCATCCATGTTTAAGCTCCTGGAGAGCATGGGAGATTCTGCGAGCGAGGCATCCCTGTTTGAGCTCCAGGAGACCATGGAAGATTCTGCGAGCGAGGCGTCCCTGCCCGGGATCCAGGAGACCATGGGAGATTGTGCGAGCGAGGCATCCCTGCCCGGGCTCCAGGAGAACATGGGAGATTCTGCAAGTGAGGCATCCCTGTTTAAGCTATAGGAGAGCATGGTAGATTCTGCGAGCAATGCAGCCTGGCCAAGGCTCTAGTAGAGCATGGAAGATTGTGCAAGTGAGGCATCCCTGCCTTGGCTCCAGGAGAGCATGGGAGATTGTGCGAGTGAGGCTTCCCTGCCCAGGTTCCAGGAGAGCATGGGAGATTGTGCGAGCGAGGCATCCCTGTCTGGGCTCCAGGAGAGCATGGGAGATTCTGCAAGCGAGGCATCCCTGTTTAAGCTCCAGGAGAGCATGGAAGATTCTGCGAGCGAGGCATCCATGTTTAAGCTCCAGGAGAGCAATGAAGATTCTGCGAGTGAGGCATCCCTGTTTGAGCTCCAGGAGAGCATGGAAGATAATGCGAGCGAGGCATCCCTGCCCGGGATCCAGGAGACCATGTGAGATTCTGCAATCGAGGCATCCCTGCCCGGGCTCCAGGAGAGCATGGGAGATTCTGCAAGCGAGGCATCCCTGTTTAAGCTCCAGGAGAGCATGGAAGATTCTGCGAGTGAGGCGTCCCTGCCCGGGATCCAGGAGACCATGGGAGATTCTGCAAGTGAGGCATCCCTGTTTAAGCTCCAGGAGAGCATGGTAGATTCTGCGAGCAATGCAGCCTGGCCAAGGCTCCAGGAGAGCATGGAAGATTGTGCGAGTGAGGCTTCCCTGCCTGGGTTCCAGGAGAGCATGGGAGATTGTGCGAGTGAGGCTTCCCTGCCCGGGTTCCAGGAGAGCATGGGAGATTGTGCGAGCGAGGCATCACTGTTTGAGCTCCAGGAGAGCATGGCAGATTCTGTGAGTGAGGCATCCCTGCCCGGGCTCCAGGAGAGCATGGGAGATTGTGCGAGTGAGGCTTCCCTGCCCGGGTTCCAGGAGAGCATGGGAGATTGTGCGAGCGAGGCATCTCTGCCCGGGCTCCAGGAGAGCATGGGAGATTCTGCGAGTGAGGCATCCCTGTTTGAGCTCCAGGAGAGCATGGAAGATAATGCGAGCGAGGCATCCCTGCCCGGGATCCAGGAGACCATAGGAGATTCTGCAATCGAGGCATCCCTGCCAGGGCTCCAGGAGAGCATGGGAGATTCTGCGAGTGAGGCATCCCTGTTTGAGCTCCAGGAGAGCATGGAAGATAATGCGAGCGAGGCATCCCTGCCCGGGATCCAGGAGACCATAGGAGATTCTGCAATCGAGGCATCCCTGCCAGGGCTCCAGGAGAGCATGGGAGATTCTGCAAGCGAGGCATCCCTGTTTAAGCTCCAAGAGAGCATGGAAGATTCTGCGAGTGAGGCATCCCTGTTTAAGCTCCAGGACAGCATGGAAGATTCTGCAATCGAGGCATCCCTGCCCGGGCTCCAGGAGAGCATGGGAGATTCTGCGAGCGAGGCATCCCTGTTTAAGCTCCAAGAGAGCATGGAAGATTCTGCGAGTGAGGCATCCCTGTTTGAGCTCCAGGAGAGCATGGAAGATTCTGCGAGCGAGGCGTCCCTGCCCGGGATCCAGGAGACCATAGGAGATTCTGCAATCGAGGCATCCCTGTCCGGGCTCCAGGAGAGCATGGAAGATTCTGCAAGCGAGGCATCCCTGTTTAAGCTCCAAGAGAGCATGGAAGATTCTGCGAGCGAGGCATCCATGCCCGGGCTCCAGGAGAGCATGGGAGATTCTGCGAGCGAGGCATCCCTGTTTAAGCTCCAAGAGAGCATGGAAGATTCTGCGAGTGAGGCATCCATGTTTAAGCTCCAGGAGAGCAATGAAGATTCTGCGAGTGAGGCATCCCTGTTTGAGCTCCAGGAGAGCATGGAAGATAATGCGAGCGAGGCATCCCTGCCCAGGATCCAGGAGACCATGGGAGATTCTGTAATCGAGGCATCCCTGCCCGGGCTCCAGGAGAGCATGGGAGATTCTGCAAGCGAGGCATCCCTGTTTAAGCTCCAGGACAGCATGGAAGATTCTGCGAGCAATGCAGCCTGGCCAAGGCTCCAGGAGGGCATGGGAGATTCTGCGAGCGAGGCACCCCTGTTTAAGCTCCAGGAGAGCATGGTAGATCCTGCGAGCAATGCAGCCTGACCAAGGCTCCAGGAGATCATGGAAGATTGTGCAAGCGAGGCATCCCTGTTTAAGCTCCAGGAGAGCATGGCAGATTCTGCGAGTGAGGCATCCCTGCCCTGGCTCCAGGAGGGCATGGGAGATTCTGTGAGTGAGGCATCCCTGTTTAAGCTCCAGGAGAGCATGGTAGATCCTGCGAGCAATGCAGCCTGACCAAGGCTCCAGGAGATCATGGATGATTGTGCAAGTGAGGCTTCCCTGCCCGGGCTCCAGTAGAACATGGGAGATTCTGCGAGCGAGGCATCCCTGTTTAAGCTCCTGGAGAGCATGGAAGATTCTGCGAGCGAGGAATCCCTGTTTGAGCTCCAAGAGAGCATGGAAGATTATGCGAGCGAGGCATCCATGTTTAAGCTCCTGGAGAGCAATGTAGATTCTGCGAGCGAGGCATCCCTGTTTGAGCTCCAGGAGAGCATGGAAGATAATGCAAGCGAGGCATCCCTGCCCGGGATCCAGGAGACCATGGGAGATTGTGCGAGCGAGGCATCCCTGCCCGGGCTCCAGGAGAACATGGGAGATTCTGCAAGTGAGGCATCCCTGTTTAAGCTCCAGGAGAGCATGGTAGATTCTGCGAGCAATGCAGCCTGGCCAAGGCTCTAGTAGAGCATGGAAGATTGTGCAAGTGAGGCATCCCTGCCTTGGCTCCTGGAGAGCAAATGGAGATTGTGCGAGTGAGGCTTCCCTGCCCGGGTTCCAGGAGAGCATGGGAGATTGAGCGAGCGAGGCATCCCTGTCTGGGCTCAAGGAGAGCATGGGAGATTCTGCAAGCGAGGCATCCCTGTCTGGGCTCCAGGAGAGCATGGGAGATTCTGCAAGCGAGGCATCCCTGTTTAAGCTCCAGGAGAGCATGGAAGATTCTGCGAGCGAGGCATCCCTGCCCGGGCTCCAGGAGAGCATGGGAGATTCTGCGAGCGAGGCATCCCTGTTTGAGCTCCAGGAGAGCATGGAAGATAATGCGAGCGAGGCATCCCTGTCTGGGCTCAAGGAGAGCATGGGAGATTCTGCAAGCGAGGCATCCCTGTCTGGGCTCCAGGAGAGCATGGGAGATTCTGCAAGCGAGGCATCCCTGTTTAAGCTCCAGGAGAGCATGGAAGATTCTGCGAGCGAGGCATCCCTGCCCGGGCTCCAGGAGAGCATGGGAGATTCTGCGAGCGAGGCATCCCTGTTTGAGCTCCAGGAGAGCATGGAAGATAATGCGAGCGAGGCATCCCTGCCCAGGCTCCAGGATAGCATGGGAGATTCTGCAAGCGAGGCATCCCTGTTTAAGCTCCAGGACAGCATGGAAGATTCTGCAAGTGAGGCATCCCTGCCCAGGCTCCAGGAGAGCATGGGAGATTCTGCGAGCGAGGCATCCCTGTTTAAGCTCCAAGAGAGCATGGAAGATTCTGCGAGTGAGGCATCCATGTTTAAGCTCATGGAGAGCATGGAAGATTCTGCGAGCGAGGCATCCCTGTTTGAGCTCCAGGAGAGCATGGAAGATAATGCGAGCGAGGCTTCCCTGCCTGGGATCCAGGAGACCATGGGAGATTGTGCGAGCGAGGCATCCCTGCCCGGGCTCCAGGAGAACATGGGAGATTCTGCAAATGAGGCATCCCTGCCCAGGCTCCAGGAGAGCATGGGAGATTCTGCAAGCGAGGCATCCCTGTTTAAGCTCCAGGAGAGCATGGAAGATTCTGCGAGCGAGGCATCCCTGCCTGGGCTCCAGGAGAGCATAGGAGATTCTGCGAGCGAGGCATCCCTGTTTAAGCTCCAAGAGAGCATGGAAAATTCTGCGAGTGAGGCATCCATGTTTAAGCTCCTGGAGAGCATGGAAGATTCTGTGAGCGAGGCATCCCTGTTTGAGCTCCAGGAGAGCATGGAAGATTCTGCGAGCAATGCAGCCTGGCCAAGGCTCCAGGAGAGCATGGAAGATTGTGCAAGTGAGGCATCCCTGCCTTGGCTCTAGGAGAGCATGGGAGATTGTGCGAGTGAGGCTTCCCTGCCCAGGTTCCAGGAGAGCATGGGAGATTGTGCGAGCAAGGCATCCCTGCCAAAGCTCCAAGAGAGCATGGAAGGTTCTGCGAGCGAGGCATCCATGTTTAAGCTCCAGGAGAGCAATGAAGATTCTGCGAGCGAGGCGTCCCTGTTTGAGCTCCAGGAGAGCATGGAAGATTCTGCGAGCGAGGCATCCCTGCCCGGGATCCAGGAGACCATGGGAGATTGTGCGAGCGAGGCATCCCTGCCCGGGCTCCAGGAGAGCATGGGAGATTCTGCAAGCGAGGCATCCCTGTTTAAGCTCCAGGAGAGCATGGGAGATTCTGCGAGTGAGGCATCCCTGCCCGGGCTCCAGGAGACCATGGGAGATTCTGCAATCGAGGCATCCCTGCCCGGGCTCCATGAGAGCATGGAAGATTCTGCAAGCGAGGCATCCCTGTTTAAGCTCCAAGAGAGCATGGAAGATTCTGCGAGCGAGGCATCCATGCCCGGGCTCCAGGAGAGCATGGGAGATTCTGCGAGCGAGGCATCCCTGTTTAAGCTCCAAGAGAGCATGGAAGATTCTGCGAGCGAGGCATCCATGTTTAAGCTCCAGGAGAGCAATGAAGATTCTGCGAGCGAGGCATCCCTGTTTGAGCTCCAGGAGAGCATGGAAGATAATGCGAGCGAGGCATCCCTGCCCAGGATCCAGGAGACCATGGGAGATTCTGCAATCGAGGCATCCCTGCCCGGGCTCCAGGAGAGCATGGGAGATTCTGCAAGCGAGGCATCCCTGTTTAAGCTCCAGGACAGCATGGAAGATTCTGCGAGCAATGCAGCCTGGCCAAGGCTCCAGGAGGGCATGGGAGATTCTGCGAGCGAGGCACCCCTGTTTAAGCTCCAGGAGAGCATGGTAGATCCTGCGAGCAATGCAGCCTGACCAAGGCTCAATGAGATCATGGAAGATTGTGCAAGCGAGGCATCCCTGTTTAAGCTCCAGGAGAGCATGGCAGATTCTGCGAGTGAGGCATCCCTGCCCTGGCTCCAGGAGGGCATGGGAGATTCTGTGAGCGAGGCATCCCTGTTTAAGCTCCAGGAGAGCATGGTATATCCTGCGAGCAATGCAGCCTGACCAAGGCTCCAGGAGATCATGGATGATTGTGCAAGTGAGGCTTCCCTGCCCGGGCTCCAGTAGAACATGGGAGATTCTGCGAGCGAGGCATCCCTGTTTAAGCTCCTGGAGAGCATGGAAGATTCTGCGAGCGAGGCATCCCTGTTTGAGCTCCAAGAGAGCATGGAAGATTATGCGAGCGAGGCATCCATGTTTAAGCTCCTGGAGAGCAATGTAGATTCTGCGAGCGAGGCATCCCTGTTTGAGCTCCAGGAGAGCATGGAAGATAATGCAAGCGAGGCATCCCTGCCCGAGATCCAGGAGACCATGGGAGATTGTGCGAGCGAGGCATCCCTGCCCGGGCTCCAGGAGAACATGGGAGATTCTGCAAGTGAGGCATCCCTGTTTAAGCTCCAGGAGAGCATGGTAGATTCTGCGAGCAATGCAGCCTGGCCAAGGCTCTAGTAGAGCATGGAAGATTGTGCAAGTGAGGCATCCCTGCCTTGGCTCCTGGAGAGCAAATGGAGATTGTGCGAGTGAGGCTTCCCTGCCCGGGTTCCAGGAGAGCATGGGAGATTGAGCGAGCGAGGCATCCCTGTCTGGGCTCAAGGAGAGCATGGGAGATTCTGCAAGCGAGGCATCCCTGTCTGGGCTCCAGGAGAGCATGGAAGATTCTGCGAGCGAGGCATCCCTGTTTGAGCTCCAGGAGAGCATGGAAGATTCTGCGAGCGAGGCATCCCTGCCCGGGATCCAGGAGACCATGGGAGATTGTGCGAGCGAGGCATCCCTGCCCGGGCTCCAGGAGACCATGGAAGATTGTGCAAGTGAGGCATCCCTGCCTTGGCTCCAGGAGAGCAAATGGAGATTGTGCGAGTGAGGCTTCCCTGCCCGGGCTCCAGGAGAGCATGGGAGATTCTGCAAGCGAGGCATCCCTGTTTAAGCTCCAAGAGAGCATGGAAGATTCTGCGAGTGAGGCATCCTTGCCCGGGCTCAAGGAGAGCATGGGAGATTCTGCGAGCAATGCAGCCTGGCCAAGGCTCCAGGAGAGCATGGAAGATTGTGCAAGTGAGGCATCCTTGCCTTGGCTCCTGGAGAGCAATGTAGATTCTGCGAGCGAGGCGCCCCTGTTTGAGCTCCAGGAGAGCATGGAAGATAATGCGAGTGAGGCATCCCTGCCCGGGATCCAGGAGACCATGGGAGATTCTGCGAGCGAGGCATCCCTGCCGGGCTCCAGGAGAGCATGGGAGATTCTGCGAGCGAGGCATCCCTGTTTGAGCTCCAAGAGAGCATGGAAGATTCTGCGAGCGAGGCATCCATGTTTAAGCTCCTGGAGAGCATGGGAGATTCTGCGAGCGAGGCATCCCTGTTTGAGCTCCAGGAGACCATGGAAGATTCTGCGAGCGAGGCGTCCCTGCCCGGGATCCAGGAGACCATGGGAGATTGTGCGAGCGAGGCATCCCTGCCCGGGCTCCAGGAGAACATGGGAGATTCTGCAAGTGAGGCATCCCTGTTTAAGCTATAGGAGAGCATGGTAGATTCTGCGAGCAATGCAGCCTGGCCAAGGCTCTAGTAGAGCATGGGAGATTGTGCGAGTGAGGCTTCCCTGCCCAGGTTCCAGGAGAGCATGGGAGATTGTGCGAGCGAGGCATCCCTGTCTGGGCACCAGGAGAGCATGGGAGATTCTGCAAGCGAGGCATCCCTGTTTAAGCTCCAGGAGAGCATGGAAGATTCTGCGAGCGAGGCATCCCTGCCCGGGCTCCAGGAGAGCATGGGAGATTCTGCGAGCGAGGCATCCCTGTTTAAGCTCCAGGAGAGCAATGAAGATTATGCGAGCGAGGCATCCCTGTTTGAGCTCCAGGAGAGCATGGAAGATAATGCGAGCGAGGCATCCCTGCCCGGGATCCAGGAGACCATGGGAGATTCTGCAATCGAGGCATCCCTGCCTTGGCTCCAGGAGAGCATGGGAGATTGTGTGAGTGAGGCTTCCCTGCCCGGGTTCCAGGAGAGCATGGGAGATTGTGCGAGCGAGGCATCCCTGCCCAGGCTCCAGGAGAGCATGGGAGATTCTGCGAGTGAGGCATCCCTGTTTGAGCTCCAGGAGAGCATGGAAGATAATGCAAGCGAGGCATCCCTGTTTAAGCTCCAGGACAGCATGGGAGATTCTGCAATCGAGGCATCCCTGCCCGGGCTCCAGGAGAGCATGGGAGATTCTGCAAGCGAGGCATCCCTGTTTAAGCTCCAGGACAGCATGGAAGATTCTGCGAGCAATGCAGCCTGGCCAAGGCTCCAGGAGGGCATGGGAGATTCTGCGAGCGAGGCACCCCTGTTTAAGCTCCAGGAGAGCATGGTAGATCATGCGAGCAATGCAGCCTGGCCAAGGCTCCAGGAGAGCATGGAAGATTGTGCAAGTGAGGCATCCCTGCCTTGGCTCCTGGAGAGCATGGGAGATTGTGCGAGTGAGGCATCCCTGTTTAAGCTCCAGGAGAGCATGGGAGATTGTGCGAGCAAGGCGTCCCTGCCCGGGATCCAGGAGAGCATCTGAGGTTCTGTGAGCGAGGCATCCCTGTTTGAGCTCCAAGAGAGCATGGAAGATTCTGCGAGCGAGGCATCCATGTTTAAGCTCCTGGAGAGCAATGTAGATTCTGCGAGCGAGGCGCCCCTGTTTGAGCTCCAGGAGAGCATGGAAGATAATGCGAGTGAGGCATCCCTGCCCGGGATCCAGGAGAGCATGGGAGATTCTGCAAGTGAGGCATCCCTGTTTAAGCTCCAGGAGAGCATGGTAGATTCTGCGAGCAATGCAGCCTGGCCAAGGCTCTAGTAGAGCATGGAAGATTGTGCAAGTGAGGCATCCCTGCCTTGGCTCCTGGAGAGCAAATGGAGATTGTGCGAGTGAGGCTTCCCTGCCCGGGTTCCAGGAGAGCATGGGAGATTGAGCGAGCGAGGCATCCCTGTTTGAGCTCCAGGAGAGCATGGAAGATAATGCGAGTGAGGCTTCCCTGTTTAAGCTCCAAGAGAGCATGGAAGATTCTGCGAGCGAGGCATCCCTGCCTGGGCTCCAGGAGAGCATGGGAGATTCTGCGAGCGAGGCATCCCTGTTTAAGCTCCAAGAGAGCATGGAAGATTCTGTGAGTGAGGCATCCCTGCACGGGATCCAGGAGAGCATGGGAGATTCTGCGAGTGAGGCATCCTTGCCTGGGCTCAAGGAGAGCATGGAAGATAGTGCAAGTGAGGCATCCCTGCCTTGGCTCCAGGAGAGCATGGGAGATTGTGCGAGTGAGGCTTCCCTGCCCGGGTTCCAGGAGAGCATGGGAGATTGTGCGAGCGAGGCATCCCTGCCTGGGCTCCAGGAGAGCATGGGAGATTGTGCGAGTGAGGCTTCCCTGCCCGGGTTCCAGGAGAGCATGGGAGATTGTGCGAGCGAGGCATCCCTGTTTGAGCTCCAGGAGAGCATGGCAGATTCTGCGAGTGAGGCATCCCTGCCCGGGCTCCAGGAGGGCATGGGAGATTCTGCGAGCGAGGCATGCATGTTTAAACTCCAGGAGAGCAATGAAGATTCTGCGAGCGAGGCATCCCTGTTTGAGCTCCAGGAGAGCATGGAAGATAATGCGAGCGAGGCTTCCCTGCCTGGGATGCAGGAGACCATGGGAGATTGTGCGAACGAAGCATCCCTGCCCGGGCTCCAGGAGAACATGGGAGATTCTGCAAATGAGGCGTCCCTGCCCAGGATCCAGGAGACCATGGGAGATTGTGCGAGCGAGGCATCCCTGTTTAAGCTCCAGGAGAGCATGGTAGATTCTGCGAGCAATGCAGCCTGGCCAAGGCTCCAGGAGAGCAAGGAATATTGTGCAAGTGAGGCATCCCTGCCTTGGCTCCAGGAGAGCATGGGAGATTGTGCGAGTGAGGCTTCCCTGCCCAGGTTCCAGGAGAGCATGGGAGATTGTGCGAGCAAGGCATCCCTGCCCGGGCTCCAGGAGAACATGGGAGATTCTGCAAATGAGGCATCCCTGCCCGGGCTCCAGGAGAGCATGGGAGATTCGGCAAGCGAGGCATCCCTGTTTAAGCTCCAGGAGAGCATGGAAGATTCTGCGAGTGAGGCATCCATGTTTGAGCTCCAGGAGAGCATGGAAGATTCTGAGAGCGAGGCGTCCCTGCCCGGGATCCAGGAGACCATGGGAGATTGTGCGAGCGAGGCATCCCTGCCCGGGCTCCAGGAGAACATGGGAGATTCTGCAAGTGAGGCATCCCTGTTTAAGCTCCAGGAGAGCATGGTAGATTCTGCGAGCAATGCAGCCTGGCCAAGGCTCCAGGAGAGCATGGAAGATTGTGCAAGTGAGGCATCCCTGCATTGGCTCCAGGAGAGCATGGGAGATTCAGCGAGCGAGGCGTCCCTGTTTGAGCTCCAGGAGAGCATGGAAGATTCTGCGAGTGAGGCATCCATGTTTGAGCTCCAGGAGAGCATGGAAGATTCTGCGAGCAATGCAGCCTGGCCAAGGCTCTAGTAGAGCATGGAAGATTGTGCAAGTGAGGCATCCCTGCCTTGGCTCCTGGAGAGCAAATGGAGATTCTGCGAGCGAGGCGTCCCTGCCCGGGATCCAGGAGACCATGGGAGATTGTGCGAGCGAGGCATCCCTGCCCGGGCTCCAGGAGAACATGGGAGATTCTGCAAGTGAGGCATCCCTGTTTAAGCTCCAAGAGAGCATGGAAGATTCTGCGAGTGAGGCATCCATGTTTAAGCTCCAGGACAGCATGGAAGATTCTGCGAGCAATGCAGCCTGGCCAAGGCTCCAGGAGGGCATGGGAGATTCTGCGAGCGAGGCACCCCTGTTTAAGCTCCAGGAGAGCATGGTAGATCCTGCGAGCAATGCAGCCTGACCAAGGCTCAATGAGATCATGGAAGATTGTGCAAGCGAGGCATCCCTGTTTAAGCTCCAGGAGAGCATGGCAGATTCTGCGAGTGAGGCATCCCTGCCCTGGCTCCAGGAGGGCATGGGAGATTCTGTGAGCGAGGCATCCCTGTTTAAGCTCCAGGAGAGCATGGTATATCCTGCGAGCAATGCAGCCTGACCAAGGCTCCAGGAGATCATGGATGATTGTGCAAGTGAGGCTTCCCTGCCCGGGCTCCAGTAGAACATGGGAGATTCTGCGAGCGAGGCATCCCTGTTTAAGCTCCTGGAGAGCATGGAAGATTCTGCGAGCGAGGCATCCCTGTTTGAGCTCCAAGAGAGCATGGAAGATTATGCGAGCGAGGCATCCATGTTTAAGCTCCTGGAGAGCAATGTAGATTCTGCGAGCGAGGCATCCCTGTTTGAGCTCCAGGAGAGCATGGAAGATAATGCAAGCGAGGCATCCCTGCCCGAGATCCAGGAGACCATGGGAGATTGTGCGAGCGAGGCATCCCTGCCCGGGCTCCAGGAGAACATGGGAGATTCTGCAAGTGAGGCATCCCTGTTTAAGCTCCAGGAGAGCATGGTAGATTCTGCGAGCAATGCAGCCTGGCCAAGGCTCTAGTAGAGCATGGAAGATTGTGCAAGTGAGGCATCCCTGCCTTGGCTCCTGGAGAGCAAATGGAGATTGTGCGAGTGAGGCTTCCCTGCCCGGGTTCCAGGAGAGCATGGGAGATTGAGCGAGCGAGGCATCCCTGTCTGGGCTCAAGGAGAGCATGGGAGATTCTGCAAGCGAGGCATCCCTGTCTGGGCTCCAGGAGAGCATGGAAGATTCTGCGAGCGAGGCATCCCTGTTTGAGCTCCAGGAGAGCATGGAAGATTCTGCGAGCGAGGCATCCCTGCCCGGGATCCAGGAGACCATGGGAGATTGTGCGAGCGAGGCATCCCTGCCCGGGCTCCAGGAGACCATGGAAGATTGTGCAAGTGAGGCATCCCTGCCTTGGCTCCAGGAGAGCAAATGGAGATTGTGCGAGTGAGGCTTCCCTGCCCGGGCTCCAGGAGAGCATGGGAGATTCTGCAAGCGAGGCATCCCTGTTTAAGCTCCAAGAGAGCATGGAAGATTCTGCGAGTGAGGCATCCTTGCCCGGGCTCAAGGAGAGCATGGGAGATTCTGCGAGCAATGCAGCCTGGCCAAGGCTCCAGGAGAGCATGGAAGATTGTGCAAGTGAGGCATCCTTGCCTTGGCTCCTGGAGAGCAATGTAGATTCTGCGAGCGAGGCGCCCCTGTTTGAGCTCCAGGAGAGCATGGAAGATAATGCGAGTGAGGCATCCCTGCCCGGGATCCAGGAGACCATGGGAGATTCTGCGAGCGAGGCATCCCTGCCGGGCTCCAGGAGAGCATGGGAGATTCTGCGAGCGAGGCATCCCTGTTTGAGCTCCAAGAGAGCATGGAAGATTCTGCGAGCGAGGCATCCATGTTTAAGCTCCTGGAGAGCATGGGAGATTCTGCGAGCGAGGCATCCCTGTTTGAGCTCCAGGAGACCATGGAAGATTCTGCGAGCGAGGCGTCCCTGCCCGGGATCCAGGAGACCATGGGAGATTGTGCGAGCGAGGCATCCCTGCCCGGGCTCCAGGAGAACATGGGAGATTCTGCAAGTGAGGCATCCCTGTTTAAGCTATAGGAGAGCATGGTAGATTCTGCGAGCAATGCAGCCTGGCCAAGGCTCTAGTAGAGCATGGGAGATTGTGCGAGTGAGGCTTCCCTGCCCAGGTTCCAGGAGAGCATGGGAGATTGTGCGAGCGAGGCATCCCTGTCTGGGCACCAGGAGAGCATGGGAGATTCTGCAAGCGAGGCATCCCTGTTTAAGCTCCAGGAGAGCATGGAAGATTCTGCGAGCGAGGCATCCCTGCCCGGGCTCCAGGAGAGCATGGGAGATTCTGCGAGCGAGGCATCCCTGTTTAAGCTCCAGGAGAGCAATGAAGATTATGCGAGCGAGGCATCCCTGTTTGAGCTCCAGGAGAGCATGGAAGATAATGCGAGCGAGGCATCCCTGCCCGGGATCCAGGAGACCATGGGAGATTCTGCAATCGAGGCATCCCTGCCTTGGCTCCAGGAGAGCATGGGAGATTGTGTGAGTGAGGCTTCCCTGCCCGGGTTCCAGGAGAGCATGGGAGATTGTGCGAGCGAGGCATCCCTGCCCAGGCTCCAGGAGAGCATGGGAGATTCTGCGAGTGAGGCATCCCTGTTTGAGCTCCAGGAGAGCATGGAAGATAATGCAAGCGAGGCATCCCTGTTTAAGCTCCAGGACAGCATGGGAGATTCTGCAATCGAGGCATCCCTGCCCGGGCTCCAGGAGAGCATGGGAGATTCTGCAAGCGAGGCATCCCTGTTTAAGCTCCAGGACAGCATGGAAGATTCTGCGAGCAATGCAGCCTGGCCAAGGCTCCAGGAGGGCATGGGAGATTCTGCGAGCGAGGCACCCCTGTTTAAGCTCCAGGAGAGCATGGTAGATCATGCGAGCAATGCAGCCTGGCCAAGGCTCCAGGAGAGCATGGAAGATTGTGCAAGTGAGGCATCCCTGCCTTGGCTCCTGGAGAGCATGGGAGATTGTGCGAGTGAGGCATCCCTGTTTAAGCTCCAGGAGAGCATGGGAGATTGTGCGAGCAAGGCGTCCCTGCCCGGGATCCAGGAGAGCATCTGAGGTTCTGTGAGCGAGGCATCCCTGTTTGAGCTCCAAGAGAGCATGGAAGATTCTGCGAGCGAGGCATCCATGTTTAAGCTCCTGGAGAGCAATGTAGATTCTGCGAGCGAGGCGCCCCTGTTTGAGCTCCAGGAGAGCATGGAAGATAATGCGAGTGAGGCATCCCTGCCCGGGATCCAGGAGAGCATGGGAGATTCTGCAAGTGAGGCATCCCTGTTTAAGCTCCAGGAGAGCATGGTAGATTCTGCGAGCAATGCAGCCTGGCCAAGGCTCTAGTAGAGCATGGAAGATTGTGCAAGTGAGGCATCCCTGCCTTGGCTCCTGGAGAGCAAATGGAGATTGTGCGAGTGAGGCTTCCCTGCCCGGGTTCCAGGAGAGCATGGGAGATTGAGCGAGCGAGGCATCCCTGTTTGAGCTCCAGGAGAGCATGGAAGATAATGCGAGTGAGGCTTCCCTGTTTAAGCTCCAAGAGAGCATGGAAGATTCTGCGAGCGAGGCATCCCTGCCTGGGCTCCAGGAGAGCATGGGAGATTCTGCGAGCGAGGCATCCCTGTTTAAGCTCCAAGAGAGCATGGAAGATTCTGTGAGTGAGGCATCCCTGCACGGGATCCAGGAGAGCATGGGAGATTCTGCGAGTGAGGCATCCTTGCCTGGGCTCAAGGAGAGCATGGAAGATAGTGCAAGTGAGGCATCCCTGCCTTGGCTCCAGGAGAGCATGGGAGATTGTGCGAGTGAGGCTTCCCTGCCCGGGTTCCAGGAGAGCATGGGAGATTGTGCGAGCGAGGCATCCCTGCCTGGGCTCCAGGAGAGCATGGGAGATTGTGCGAGTGAGGCTTCCCTGCCCGGGTTCCAGGAGAGCATGGGAGATTGTGCGAGCGAGGCATCCCTGTTTGAGCTCCAGGAGAGCATGGCAGATTCTGCGAGTGAGGCATCCCTGCCCGGGCTCCAGGAGGGCATGGGAGATTCTGCGAGCGAGGCATGCATGTTTAAACTCCAGGAGAGCAATGAAGATTCTGCGAGCGAGGCATCCCTGTTTGAGCTCCAGGAGAGCATGGAAGATAATGCGAGCGAGGCTTCCCTGCCTGGGATGCAGGAGACCATGGGAGATTGTGCGAACGAAGCATCCCTGCCCGGGCTCCAGGAGAACATGGGAGATTCTGCAAATGAGGCGTCCCTGCCCAGGATCCAGGAGACCATGGGAGATTGTGCGAGCGAGGCATCCCTGTTTAAGCTCCAGGAGAGCATGGTAGATTCTGCGAGCAATGCAGCCTGGCCAAGGCTCCAGGAGAGCAAGGAATATTGTGCAAGTGAGGCATCCCTGCCTTGGCTCCAGGAGAGCATGGGAGATTGTGCGAGTGAGGCTTCCCTGCCCAGGTTCCAGGAGAGCATGGGAGATTGTGCGAGCAAGGCATCCCTGCCCGGGCTCCAGGAGAACATGGGAGATTCTGCAAATGAGGCATCCCTGCCCGGGCTCCAGGAGAGCATGGGAGATTCGGCAAGCGAGGCATCCCTGTTTAAGCTCCAGGAGAGCATGGAAGATTCTGCGAGTGAGGCATCCATGTTTGAGCTCCAGGAGAGCATGGAAGATTCTGAGAGCGAGGCGTCCCTGCCCGGGATCCAGGAGACCATGGGAGATTGTGCGAGCGAGGCATCCCTGCCCGGGCTCCAGGAGAACATGGGAGATTCTGCAAGTGAGGCATCCCTGTTTAAGCTCCAGGAGAGCATGGTAGATTCTGCGAGCAATGCAGCCTGGCCAAGGCTCCAGGAGAGCATGGAAGATTGTGCAAGTGAGGCATCCCTGCATTGGCTCCAGGAGAGCATGGGAGATTCAGCGAGCGAGGCGTCCCTGTTTGAGCTCCAGGAGAGCATGGAAGATTCTGCGAGTGAGGCATCCATGTTTGAGCTCCAGGAGAGCATGGAAGATTCTGCGAGCAATGCAGCCTGGCCAAGGCTCTAGTAGAGCATGGAAGATTGTGCAAGTGAGGCATCCCTGCCTTGGCTCCTGGAGAGCAAATGGAGATTCTGCGAGCGAGGCGTCCCTGCCCGGGATCCAGGAGACCATGGGAGATTGTGCGAGCGAGGCATCCCTGCCCGGGCTCCAGGAGAACATGGGAGATTCTGCAAGTGAGGCATCCCTGTTTAAGCTCCAAGAGAGCATGGAAGATTCTGCGAGTGAGGCATCCATGTTTAAGCTCCAGGAGAGCAATGAAGATTCTACGAGCGAGGCATCCCTGTTTAAGCTCCAGGACAGCATGGAAGATTCTGCAATCGAGGCATCCCTGCCCGGGTTCCAGGAGAGCATGGGAGATTGTGCGAGCGAGGCATCACTGTTTGAGCTCCAGGAGAGCATGGCAGATTCTGTGAGTGAGGCATCCCTGCCCGGGCTCCAGGAGAGCATGGGAGATTGTGCGAGTGAGGCATCTCTGCCCGGGCTCCAGGAGATCATGGGAGATTCTGCGAGTGAGGCATCCCTGTTTGAGCTCCAGGAGAGCATGGAAGATAATGCGAGCGAGGCATCCCTGCCCGGGATCCAGGAGACCATAGGAGATTCTGCAATCGAGGCATCCCTGCCCGGGCTCCAGGAGAGCATGGGAGATTCTGCAAGCGAGGCATCCCTGTTTAAGCTCCAAGAGAGCATGGAAGATTCTGCGAGCGAGGCATCCATGCCCGGGCTCCAGGAGAGCATGGGAGATTCTGCGAGCGAGGCATCCCTGTTTAAGCTCCAAGAGAGCATGGAAGATTCTGCGAGCGATGCATCCATGTTTAAGCTCCAGGAGAGCAATGAAGATTCTGCGAGCGAGGCATCCCTGTTTGAGCTCCAGGAGAGCATGGTAGATCCTGTGAGCAATGCAGCCTGGCCAAGGCTCCAGGAGGGCATGGGAGATTCTGCGAGCGAGGCATCCCTGTTTAAGCTCCAGGAGAGCATGGTAGATCCTGTGAGCAATGCAGCCTGACCAAGGCTCCATGAGATCATGGATGATTGATTGTGCAAGTGAGGCTTCCCTGCCCGGGTTCCAGGAGAGCATGGGAGATTGTGCGAGCGAGGCATCACTGTTTGAGCTCCAGGAGAGCATGGCAGATTCTGCGAGTGAGGCATCCCTGCCCGGGCTCCAGGAGAGCATGGGAGATTGTGCGAGTGAGGCTTCCCTGCCCGGGTTCCAGGAGAGCATGGCAGATTCTGCGAGTGAGGCATCCCTGCCCTGGCTCCAGGAGGGCATGGGAGATTCTGTGAGCGAGGCATCCCTGTTTAAGCTCCAGGAGAGCATGGAAGATTCTGCGAGCGAGGCATCCCTGCCCGGGATCCAGGAGACCATGGGAGATTGTGCAAGTGAGGCTTCCCTGCCCGGGCTCCAGTAGAACATGGGAGATTCTGCGAGCGAGGCATCCATGTTTAAGCTCCTGCAGAGTATGGAAGATTCTGCGAGCGAGGCATCCCTGTTTGAGCTCCAAGAGAGCATGGAAGATAATGCAAGCGAGGCATCCCTGCCCGGGCTCCAGGAGAACATGGGAGATTCTGCAAGCGAGGCATCCCTGCCCGGGATCCAGGTGAGCATGGAAGATTCTGCAAGTGAGGCATCCCTGCCCGGGCTCCAGGAGAGCATGGGAGATTCTGCGAGCGAGGCATCCATGTTTAAGCTCCTGGAGAGCATTGAAGATTCTGCGAGCGAGGCATCCCTGTTTGAGCTCCAGGAGAGCATGGAAGATTCTGCGAGCGAGGCGTCCCTGCCCGGGATCCAGGAGACCATGGGAGATTGTGCGAGCGAGGCATCCCTGCCCGGGCTCCAGGAGAACATGGGAGATTCTGCGAGCGAGGCATCCCTGTTTAAGCTCCAAGAGAGCATGGAAGATTCTGCGAGCAATGCAGCCTGGCCAAGGCTCCAGGAGATCATGGAAGATTGTGCAAGTGAGGTATCCCTGCCTTGGCTCCAGGAGAGCATGGGAGATTGTGTGAGTGAGGCTTCCCTGCCCGGGTAACAGGAGAGCATGGGAGATTGTGCGAGTGAGGCTTCCCTGCCCGGATAACAGGAGACCATGGGAGATTCTGCAATCGAGGCATCCCTGCCCGGGCTCCAGGAGAGCATGGGAGATTCTGCAAGCGAGGCATCCCTGTTTAAGCTCCAGGACAGCATGGAAGATTCTGCAAGTGAGGCATCCCTGCCCGGGCTCCAGGAGAGCATGGGAGATTCTGCGAGCGAGGCAACCATGTTTAAGCTCCTGGAGAGCAATGTAGATTCTGCGAGCGAGGCATCCCTGCACGGGATCCAGGAGAGCATGGGAGATTCTGCGAGCGAGGCATCCCTGTTTAATCTCCAGGAGAGCATGTGAGATTGTGCGAGCGAGGCATCCCTGCCCGGGCTCCAGGAGAGCATGGGATATTCTGCGAGCAACACAGCCTGGCCAGGGCTCCAGGAGTGCATGTGAGATTCTGCTAGCGAGGTATTCCGGCCAGACAGGGGAACTGCAACCTCCGGAAGTCTCGATGAGGTTTTGAAAATGGGCCCAATGCCGGGATGCAGTTCCAGGAGGTCAGGTAAAATCTGCCGTTGCCCCCGCAAAAAGTGGCGCGCAGCAGCAATGCCGTGACGTCTGGGGGAATTCCTCGGGCGGATTCACAAATGGCAAAGAGGTGAGAGAGAGAGCCAGGAAGAGATCCGTATGGACTAGGTGTCCCTGCCAGGGCTCCAGGACAGGCATGCAAGATTCAGCGAGCAACACAGCCTGGCCTGGGCTCCAGGAGGGCATGGGAGAATCTGCGAGCGAGGCACCCCTGTTTAAGCTCCAGGAGAGCATGGAGGATTCTGCGAGCGAGGCATCCATGTTTAAGCTCCAGGAGAGCATGGAAGATTCTGTGAGCGAGGCATCCCTGTTTGAGCTCCAGGAGAGCATGGAAGATTCTGTGAGCGAGGCGTCCCTGCCAGGGATCCAGGAGACTATGGGAGATTGTGTGGGCGAGGCATCCCTGCCCGGGCTCCAGGAGAACATTGGAGATTCTGCAAGTGAGGCATCCCTGTTTAAGCTCCAGGGGAGCATGGTAGATTCTGCGAGCAATGCAGCCTGGCCAAGGCTCCAGGAGAGCATGGAAGATAGTGCAAGTGAGGCATCCCTGCCTTGGCTCCAGGAGAGCATGGGAGATTGTACGAGTGAGGCTTCCCTGTCCGGGTTCCAGGAGAGCATGGGAGATTGTGCGAGCGAGGCATCACTGTTTTAACTCCAGGAGAGCATGGCAGATTCTACAAGTGAGGCATCCCTGCCTGGGCTCCAGGAGAGCATGGGAGATTGTGCGAGTGAGGCTTCCCTGCCCGGGTTCCAGGAGAGCATGGGAGATTGTGCGAGCGAGGCATCCCTGTTTGAGCTCCAGGAGAGCATGGCAGATTCTGCGAGTGAGGCATCCCTGCCCGGGCTCCAGGAGGGCATGGGAGATGCTGCGAGTGAGGCATCCCTGTTTAAGCTCCAGTAGAGCATGGTAGATCCTGCGAGCAATGCAGCCTGACCAAGGCTCCAGGAGATCATGGATGATTGTGCAAGTGAGGCGTACCTGCCCGTGCTCCAGGAGAGCATGGGAGATTCTGCAAGCGAGGCATCCATGTTTAAGCTCCAGGAGAGCATGGAAGATTCTGCGAGCGAGGCATCCCTGCCCGGGCTCCAGGAGAGCATGGGAGATTCTGCGAGCGAGGCATCCCTGTTTAAGCTCCAAGAGAGCATGGAAGATTCTGCGAGCAATGCAGCCTGGCCAAGGCTCCAGGAGAGCATGGAAGATTCTGCGAGCGAGGCATCCCTGCCCGGGATCCAGGAGACCATGGGAGATTGTGCGAGCGAGGCATTCCTGCCCGGGCTCCAGGAGAGCATGGGAGATTCTGCAAGCGAGGCATCCCTGTTTAAGCTCCAGGAGAGCATGGGAGATTCTGCAAGCGAGGCATCCCTGTTTAAGCTCCAGGAGAGCATGGAAGATTCTGCGAGTGAGGCATCCCTGTTTAAGCTCCAGGAGAGCATGGAAGATTCTGCGAGCGAGGCATCCCTGCCCGGGATCCGGAGACCATGGGAGATTGTGCGAGCGAGGCATTCCTGCCCGGGCTCCAGGAGAGCATGGGAGATTCTGCAAGCGAGGCATCCCTGTTTAAGCTCCAGGAGAGCATGGGAGATTCTGCAAGCGAGGCATCCCTGTTTAAGCTCCAGGAGAGCATGGGAGATTCTGCGAGTGAGGCATCCCTGTTTAAGCTCCAGGAGAGCATGGAAGATTCTGCGAGCGAGGCTTCCCTGCCCGGGCTCCAGGAGAGCATGGGAGATTGTGTGAGCAAGGTGTCCCTGTTTGAGCTCCAAGAGAGCATGGGAGATTCTGCGAGCAATGCAGCCTGACCAAGGCTCCATGAGATAATGGAAGATTGTGCAAGTGAGGCGTCCCTGCCCAGGCTCCAGGAGAGCATGGCAGATTCTGCGAGCGAGGCATCACTGTTTAAGCTCCAAGAGAGCATGGAAGATTCTGCGAGTGAGGCATCCATGTTTAAGCTCCTGGAGAGCATGGAAGAATCTGTGAGCGAGGCATCCCTGTTTGAGCTCCAGGAGAGCATGGAAGATTCTGAGAGCGAGGCCTCCCTGCCCGGGATCCAGGAGAACATGGGAGATTCTGCAAGTGAGGCATCCCTGTTTAAGCTCCAGGAGAGCATGGAAGATTCTGCGAGCGAGGCATCCCTGCCCGGGCTCCAGGAGAGCATGGGAGATTCTGCGAGCGAGGCATCCCTGTTTAAGCTCCAAGAGAGCATGGAAGATTCTGCGAGCAATGCAGCCTGGCCAAGGCTCCAGGAGAGCATGGAGGATTTTGCAAGTGAGGCATCCCTGCCTTGGCTCCAGGAGAGCATGGAAGATTCTGCGAGTGAGGCATCCCTGTTTGAGCTCCAGGAGAGCATGGAAGATTCTGCGAGCGAGGCATCCCTGCCCGGGATCCAGGAGACCATGGGAGATTGTGCGAGCGAGGCTTCCCTGCCCGGGCTCCAGGAGAGCATGGGAGATTCTGCAAGCGAGGCATCCCTGTTTAAGCTCCAGGAGAGCATGGAAGATTCTGAAAGCGAGGCATCCCTGCCCGGGCTCCAGGAGAGCATGGGAGATTCTGTGAGCGAGGCATCCCTGTTTAAGCTCCAAGAGAGCATGGAAGATTCTGCGAGCAATGCAGCCTGGCCAAGGCTCCAGGAGATCATGGAAGATTGTGCAAGTGAGGTATCCCTGCCTTGGCTCCAGGAGAGCATGGGAGATTGTGCGAGTGAGGCTTCCCTGCCCGGGCTCCAGGAGGGCATGGGAGATTCTGCAAGTGAGGCATCCCTGTTTAAGCTCCAGGAGAGCATGGTAGATTCTGCGAGCAATGCAGCCTGGCCAAGGCTCCAGGAGAGCATGGGAGATTGTGCGAGTGAGGCTTCCCTGCCAGGGTTCCAGGAGAGCATGGGAGATTGTGCGAGCGAGGCATCACTGTTTGAGCTCCAGGAGAGCATGGCAGATTCTGCGAGTGAGGCATCCCTGCCCGGGCTCCAGGAGAGCATGGGAGATTGTGCGAGTGAGGCTTCCCTGCCCAGGTTCCAGGAGAGCATGGGAGATTGTGCGAGCGAGGCATCCCTGTTTGAGCTCCAGGAGAGCATGGCAGATTCTGCGAGTGAGGCATCCCTGCCCGGGCTCCAGGAGGGCATGGGAGATTCTGTGAGCGAGGCATCCCTGTTTAAGCTCCAGGAGAGCATGGTAGATCCTGCGAGTGAGGCGTCCCTGCCAAGGCTCCAGGAGAGCATGGGAGATTCTGCAAGCGAGGCATCCCTGCCCAGGATCCAGGAGAGCATGGGAGATTGTGCGAGTGAGGCTTCCCTGCCCAGGTTCCAGGAGAGCATTGGAGATTGTGCGAGCGAGGCATCCCTGTTTGAGCTCCAGGAGAGCATGGCAGATTCTGCGAGTGAGGCATCCCTGCCCGGGCTCCAGGAGGGCATGGGAGATTCTGCAAGCGAGGCATCCCTGTTTGGGCTCCAGGAGAGCAAGGGAGATTCTGCGAGTGAGGCATCCCTGTTTAAGCTCCAAGAGAGCATGGAAGATTCTGTGAGCGAGGATTCATGTTTAAGCTCCAGGAGAGCATGGAAGATTCTGTGAGCGTGGCGTGCCTGCCTGGGATCCAGGAGAGCCTGGGAGATTGTGCGAGTGAGGCATCCCTGTTTAAATTCCAAGAGAGCATGGAAGATTCTGTGAGCGAGGATTCATGTTTAAGCTCCAGGAGAGCATGGAAGATTGTGCAAGTGAGGCATCCCTGCCTTGGCTCCAGGAGAGCATGGGAGATTGTGCGAGTGAGGCTTCCCTGCCCGGGTTCCAGGAGAGCATGGGAGATTGTGCGAGCGAGGCATCCCTGTCTGGGCTCCAGGAGAGCATGGGAGATTCTGCAAGCGAGGCATCCCTGTTTAAGCTCCAGGAGAGTATGGAAGATTCTGCGAGTGAGGCATCCCTGCCCGGGCTCCAGGAGAGCATGGGAGATTCTGCGAGCAAGGCATCCCTGTTTAAGCTCCAAGAGAGCATGGAAGATTCTGCGAGCGAGGCATCCATGTTTAAGCTCCAGGAGAGCAATGAAGATTCTGCGAGCGAGGCATCCCTGTTTGAGCTCCAGGAGAGCATGGAAGATAATGCGAGCGAGGCATCCCTGCCCGGGATCCAGGAGACCATGGGAGATTCAGCAATCGAGGCATCCCTGCCTTGGCTCCTGGAGAGCATGGGAGATTGTGCGAGTGAGGCATCCCTGTTTAAGCTCCAGGAGAGCATGGGAGATTGTGCGAGCAAGGCGTCCCTGCCCGGGATCCAGGAGAGCATCTGAGGTTCTGTGAGCGAGGCATCCCTGTTTGAGCTCCAAGAGAGCATGGAAGATTCTGCGAGCGAGGCGCCCCTGTTTGAGCTCCAGGAGAGCATGGAAGATAATGCGAGTGAGGCATCCCTGCCCGGGATCCAGGAGAGCATGGGAGATTCTGCAAGTGAGGCATCCCTGTTTAAGCTCCAGGAGAGCATGGTAGATTCTGCGAGCAATGCAGCCTGGCCAAGGCTCTAGTAGAGCATGGAAGATTGTGCAAGTGAGGCATCCCTGCCTTGGCTCCTGGAGAGCAAATGGAGATTGTGCGAGTGAGGCTTCCCTGCCCGGGTTCCAGGAGAGCATGGGAGATTGAGCGAGCGAGGCATCCCTGTTTGAGCTCCAGGAGAGCATGGAAGATAATGCGAGTGAGGCTTCCCTGTTTAAGCTCCAAGAGAGCATGGAAGATTCTGCGAGCGAGGCATCCCTGCCTGGGCTCCAGGAGAGCATGGGAGATTCTGCGAGTGAGGCATCCCTGTTTAAGCTCCAAGAGAGCATGGAAGATTCTGTGAGTGAGGCATCCCTGCACGGGATCCAGGAGAGCATGGGAGATTCTGCGAGTGAGGCATCCCTGCCTGGGCTCAAGGAGAGCATGGAAGATAGTGCAAGTGAGGCATCCCTGCCTTGGCTCCAGGAGAGCATGGGAGATTGTGCGAGTGAGGCTTCCCTGCCCGGGTTCCAGGAGAGCATGGGAGATTGTGCGAGCGAGGCATCCCTGCCTGGGCTCCAGGAGAGCATGGGAGATTGTGCGAGTGAGGCTTCCCTGCCCGGGTTCCAGGAGAGCATGGGAGATTGTGCGAGCGAGGCATCCCTGTTTGAGCTCCAGGAGAGCATGGCAGATTCTGCGAGTGAGGCATCCCTGCCCGGGCTCCAGGAGGGCATGGGAGATTCTGCGAGCGAGGCATGCATGTTTAAACTCCAGGAGAGCAATGAAGATTCTGCGAGCGAGGCATCCCTGTTTGAGCTCCAGGAGAGCATAGAAGATAATGCGAGCGAGGCTTCCCTGCCTGGGATCCAGGAGTCCATGGGAGATTGTGCGAACGAAGCATCCCTGCCCGGGCTCCAGGAGAACATGGGAGATTCTGCAAATGAGGCGTCCCTGCCCAGGATCCAGGAGACCATGGGAGATTGTGCGAGCGAGGCATCCCTGTTTAAGCTCCAGGAGAGCATGGTAGATTCTGCGAGCAATGCAGCCTGGCCAAGGCTCCAGGAGAGCAAGGAATATTGTGCAAGTGAGGCATCCCTGCCTTGGCTCCAGGAGAGCATGGGAGATTGTGCGAGTGAGGCTTCCCTGCCCAGGTTCCAGGAGAGCATGGGAGATTGTGCGAGCAAGGCATCCCTGCCCGGGCTCCAGGAGAACATGGGAGATTCTGCAAATGAGGCATCCCTGCCCGGGCTCCAGGAGAGCATGGGAGATTCGGCAAGCGAGGCATCCCTGTTTAAGCTCCAGGAGAGCATGGAAGATTCTGCGAGTGAGGCATCCATGTTTGAGCTCCAGGAGAGCATGGAAGATTCTGAGAGCGAGGCGTCCCTGCCCGGGATCCAGGAGACCATGGGAGATTGTGCGAGCGAGGCATCCCTGCCCGGGCTCCAGGAGAACATGGGAGATTCTGCAAGTGAGGCATCCCTGTTTAAGCTCCAGGAGAGCATGGTAGATTCTGCGAGCAATGCAGCCTGGCCAAGGCTCCAGGAGAGCATGGAAGATTGTGCAAGTGAGGCATCCCTGCATTGGCTCCAGGAGAGCATGGGAGATTCAGCGAGCGAGGCGTCCCTGTTTGAGCTCCTTGAGAGCATGGAAGATTCTGCGAGTGAGGCATCCATGTTTGAGCTCCAGGAGAGCATGGAAGATTCTGCGAGCAATGCAGCCTGGCCAAGGCTCTAGTAGAGCATGGAAGATTGTGCAAGTGAGGCATCCCTGCCTTGGCTCCTGGAGAGCAAATGGAGATTCTGCGAGCGAGGCGTCCCTGCCCGGGATCCAGGAGACCATGGGAGATTGTGCGAGCGAGGCATCCCTGCCCGGGCTCCAGGAGAACATGGGAGATTCTGCAAGTGAGGCATCCCTGTTTAAGCTCCAAGAGAGCATGGAAGATTCTGCGAGTGAGGCATCCATGTTTAAGCTCCAGGAGAGCAATGAAGATTCTACGAGCGAGGCATCCCTGTTTAAGCTCCAGGACAGCATGGAAGATTCTGCAATCGAGGCATCCCTGCCCGGGTTCCAGGAGAGCATGGGAGATTGTGCGAGCGAGGCATCACTGTTTGAGCTCCAGGAGAGCATGGCAGATTCTGTGAGTGAGGCATCCCTGCCCGGGCTCCAGGAGAGCATGGGAGATTGTGCGAGTGAGGCTTCCCTGCCCGGGTTCCAGGAGAGCATGGGAGATTGTGCGAGCGAGGCATCTCTGCCCGGGCTCCAGGAGATCATGGGAGATTCTGCGAGTGAGGCATCCCTGTTTGAGCTCCAGGAGAGCATGGAAGATAATGCGAGCGAGGCATCCCTGCCCGGGATCCAGGAGACCATAGGAGATTCTGCAATCGAGGCATCCCTGCCCGGGCTCCAGGAGAGCATGGGAGATTCTGCAAGCGAGGCATCCCTGTTTAAGCTCCAAGAGAGCATGGAAGATTCTGCGAGCGAGTCATCCATGCCAGGGCTCCAGGAGAGCATGGGAGATTCTGCGAGCGAGGCATCCCTGTTTAAGCTCCAAGAGAGCATGGAAGATTCTGCGAGCGATGCATCCATGTTTAAGCTCCAGGAGAGCAATGAAGATTCTGCGAGCGAGGCATCCCTGTTTGAGCTCCAGGAGAGCATGGAAGATAATGCGAGCGAGGCATCCCTGCCCAGGATCCAGGAGACCATGGGAGATTCTGCAATCGAGGCATCCCTGCCCGGGCTCCAGGAGAGCATGGGAGATTCTGCAAGTGAGGCATCCCTGTTTAAGCTCCAGGACAGCATGGAAGATTCTGTGAGCAATGCAGCCTGGCCAAGGCTCCAGGAGGGCATGGGAGATTCTGCGAGCGAGGCATCCCTGTTTAAGCTCCAGGAGAGCATGGTAGATCCTGTGAGCAATGCAGCCTGACCAAGGCTCCATGAGATCATGGATGATTGATTGTGCAAGTGAGGCTTCCCTGCCCGGGTTCCAGGAGAGCATGGGAGATTGTGCGAGCGAGGCATCACTGTTTGAGCTCCAGGAGAGCATGGCAGATTCTGCGAGTGAGGCATCCCTGCCCGGGCTCCAGGAGAGCATGGGAGATTGTGCGAGTGAGGCTTCCCTGCCCGGGTTCCAGGAGAGCATGGCAGATTCTGCGAGTGAGGCATCCCTGCCCTGGCTCCAGTAGAACATGGGAGATTCTGCGAGCGAGGCATCCATGTTTAAGCTCCTGCAGAGTATGGAAGATTCTGCGAGCGAGGCATCCCTGTTTGAGCTCCAAGAGAGCATGGAAGATTCTGCGAGCGAGGCATCCATGTTTAAGCTCCTGGAGAGCAATGTAGATTCTGCGAGCGAGGCATCCCTGTTTGAGCTCCAGGAGAGCATGGAAGATAATGCAAGCGAGGCATCCCTGCCCGGGCTCCAGGAGAACATGGGAGATTCTGCAAGCGAGGCATCCCTGCCCGGGATCCAGGTGAGCATGGAAGATTTTGCAAGTGAGGCATCCCTGCCCGGGCTCCAGGAGAGCATGGGAGATTCTGCGAGCGAGGCATCCATGTTTAAGCTCCTGGAGAGCATGGAAGATTCTGCGAGTGAGGCATCCCTGTTTGAGCTCCAGGAGAGCATGGAAGATTCTGCAAGCGAGGCGTCCCTGCCCGGGATCCAGGAGACCATGGGAGATTGTGCGAGCGAGGCATCCCTGCCCGGGCTCCAGGAGAACATGGGAGATTCTGCAAGTGAGGCATCCCTGTTTAAGCTATAGGAGAGCATGGTAGATTCTGCGAGCAATGCAGCCTGGCCAAGGCTCTAGTAGAGCATGGAAGATTGTGCAAGTGAGGCATTCCTACCTTGGCTCCAGGAGAGCATGGGAGATTGTGTGAGTGAGGCATCCCTGTCTGGGCTCCAGGAGAGCATGGGAGATTCTGCAAGCGAGGCATCCCTGTTTAAGCTCCAGGAGAGCATGGACGATTCTGCGAGCGAGGCATCCCTGCCCGGGCTCCAGGAGAGCATGGGAGATTCTGCGAGCGAGGCATCCCTGTTTAAGCTCCAAGAGAGCATGGAAGATTCTGCGAGCAATGCAGCCTGGCCAAGGCTCCAGGAGATCATGGAAGATTGTGCAAGTGAGGTATCCCTGCCTTGGCTCCAGGAGAGCATGGGAGATTGTGCGAGTGAGGCTTCCCTGCCCGGGTAACAGGAGAGCATGGGAGATTGTGCGAGTGAGGCTTCCCTGCCCGGGTAACAGGAGACCATGGGAGATTCTGCAATCGAGGCATCCCTGCCCGGGCTCCAGGAGAGCATGGGAGATTCTGCAAGCGAGGCATCCCTGTTTAAGCTCCAGGACAGCATGGAAGATTCTGCAAGTGAGGCATCCCTGCCCGGGCTCCAGGAGAGCATGGGAGATTCTGCGAGCGAGGCAACCATGTTTAAGCTCCTGGAGAGCAATGTAGATTCTGCGAGTGAGGCATCCCTGCCCTGGCTCCAGGAGGGCATGGGAGATTCTGTGAGCGAGGCATCCCTGTTTAAGCTCAAGGAGAGCATGGTAGATCCTGCGAGCAATGCAGCCTGACCAAGGCTCCAGGAGATCATGGATGATTGTGCAAGTGAGGCGTCCCTGCCCGGGCTCCAGGAGAGCATGGGAGATTCTGCAAGTGAGGCATCCCTGTTTAAGCACCAGGAGAGCATGGAAGATTCTGCGAGCGAGGCATCCCTGCCCGGGATCCAGGAGACCATGGGAGATTCTGCGAGCGAGGCATCCCTGCACGGGATCCAGGAGAGCATGGGAGATTCTGCGAGCGAGGCATCCCTGTTTAATCTCCAGGAGAGCATGTGAGATTGTGCGAGCGAGGCATCCCTGCCCGGGCTCCAGGAGAGCATGGGATATTCTGCGAGCAACACAGCCTGGCCAGGGCTCCAGGAGTGCATGTGAGATTCTGCTAGCGAGGTATTCCGGCCAGACAGGGGAACTGCAACCTCCGGAAGTCTCGATGAGGTTTTGAAAATGGGCCCAATGCCGGGATGCAGTTCCAGGAGGTCAGGTAAAATCTGCCGTTGCCCCCGCAAAAAGTGGCGCGCAGCAGCAATGCCGTGACGTCTGGGGGAATTCCTCGGGCGGATTCACAAATGGCAAAGAGGTGAGAGAGAGAGCCAGAAAGAGATCCGTGTGGACTAGGTGTCCCAGCCAGGGCTCCAGGACAGGCATGCAAGATTCAGCGAGCAACACAGCCTGGCCAGGGCTCCAGGAGAGCATGGGAGATTCAGCGAGCGAGTCATCCGTGTTTAAGCTCCAGGAGAGGAGCGAGGCATCCCTGCCTGGGCTCCAGGAGGGCATGGGAGAATCTGCGAGCGAGGCACCCCTGTTTAAGCTCCAGGAGAGCATGGAGGATTCTGCGAGCGAGGCATCCCTGTTTGAGCTCCAGGAGAGCATGGAAGATTTTGCAAGTGAGGCGTCCCTGCCCGGGCTCCAGGAGAGCATGGGAGATTCTGCAAGCGAGGCATCCCTGTTTAAGCTCCAGGAGAGCATGGAGGATTCTGCGAGCGAGGCATCCCTGCCCGGGCTCCAGGAGAGCTTGGGAGATTCTGCGAGCGAGGCATCCCTGTTTAAGCTCCAAGAGAGCATGGAAGATTCTGCGAGTGAGGCATCCATGTTTAAGCTCCAGGAGAGCATGGAAGATTCTGTGAGCGAGGCATCCCTGTTTAAGCTCCTGGAGAGGAGCGAGGCATCCCTGCCCGGGCTCCAGGAGAGCATGGGAGATTGTGCGAGCGAGGCGTCCCCGTTTGAGCTCCAGGAGAGCATGACAGATTCTGCGAGTGAGGCATCCTTGCCCGGGCTCAAGGAGAGCATGGGAGATTCTGCGAGCAATGCAGCCTGGCCAAGGCTCCAGGAGAGCATGGAAGATTGTGCAAGTGAGGCATCCCTGCCCGGGATCCAGGAGACCATGGGAGATTGTGCAAGCGAGGCATCCCTGCCCGGGCTCCAGGAGAACATTGGAGATTCTGCAAGCGAGGCATCCCTGCCCGGGATCCAGGAGAGCATGGGAGATTCTGCAAGCGAGGCATCCCTGTTTAAGCTCCAGGAGAGCATGGCAGATTCTGCGAGTGAGGCATCCCTGCCCGGGCTCCAGGAGAGCATGGGAGATTGTGCGAGTGAGGCTTCCCTGTTTGAGCTCCAGGAGAGCATGGCAGATTCTGCGAGTGAGGCATCCCTGCCCGGGCTCCAGGAGGGCATGGGAGATTCTGTGAGCGAGGCATCCCTGTTTAAGCTCCAGGAGAGCATGGTAGATCCTGCGAGCAATGCAGCCTGAGCAAGGCTCCAGGAGATCATGGACGATTGTGCAAGTGAGGCGTCCCTGCCCGGGCTCCAGGAGAGCATGGGAGATTCTGCAAGCGAGGCATCCCTGCCCGGGATATAGGAGACCA
Organism: Taudactylus pleione; assembly: GCA_031769625.1. NCBI lineage: Eukaryota > Metazoa > Chordata > Amphibia > Anura > Myobatrachidae > Taudactylus > Taudactylus pleione. The sequence continues at coordinate 3,790,588 of JAUIMM010000586.1, forward strand.
TGGGAGATTGTGCGAGCGAGGCTTCCCTGCCCGGGCTCCAGTAGAACATGGGAGATTCTGCGAGCATTGCAGCCTGGCCAAGGCTCCAGGAGGGCATGGGAGATTTTGCGAGCGAGGCATCCCTGCCCGGGCTCCAGGAGAGCATGGGAGATTCTGCAAGCGAGGCATCCCTGTTTGGGCTCCAGGAGAGCATGGGAGATTCTGCGAGCGAGGCATCCCTGTTTAAGCTCCAAGAGAGCATGGAAAATTCTGTGAGCGAGGATTCATGTTTAAGCTCCAGGAGAGCATGGAAGATTCTGTGAGCGTGGCATGCCTGCCTGGGATCCAGGAGAGCATGGGAGATTGTGCGAGTGAGGCATCCCTGTTTAAGCTCCAAGAGAGCATGGAAGATTCTGTGAGCGAGGATTCATGTTTAAGCTCCAGGAGAGCATGGAAGATTGTGCAAGTGAGGCATCCCTGCCTTGGCTCCAGGAGAGCATGGGAGATTCTGCAAGCGAGGCATCCCTGTTTAAGCTCCAGGAGAGCATGGAAGATTCTGCGAGCGAGGCATCCCTGCCCGGGCTCCAGGAGAGCATGGGAGATTCTGCGAGCGAGGCATCCCTGTTTAAGCTCCAAGAGAGCATGGAAGATTCTGCGAGCGAGGCATCCATGTTTAAGCTCCAGGAGAGCAATGAAGATTCTGCGAGCGAGGCATCCCTGTTTGAGCTCCAGGAGAGCATGGAAGATAATGCGAGCGAGGCATCCCTGCCCGGGATCCAGGAGACCATGGGAGATTCTGCAATCGAGGCATCCCTGCCCGGGCTCCAGGAGAGCATGGGAGATTCTGCAAGCGAGGCATCCCTGTTTAAGCTCCAGGACAGCATGGAAGATTCTGCAAGTGAGGCATCCCTGCCCGGGCTCCAGGAGAGCATGGGAGATTCTGCGAGCGAGGCATCCCTGTTTAAGCTCCAAGAGAGCATGGAAGATTCTGCGAGCGAGGCATCCATGTTTAAGCTCCAGGAGAGCATGGAAGATTCTGCGAGCGAGGTGTCCCTGCCCGGGATCCAGGAGACCATGGGAGATTCTGCAATCGAGGCATCCCTGCCCGGGCACCAGGAGAGCATGGGAGATTGTGCGAGTGAGGCATCCCCGTTTGAGCTCCAGGAGAGCATGACAGATTCTGCGAGTGAGGCATCCTTGCCCGGGCTCAAGGAGAGCATGGGAGATTCTGCGAGCAATGCAGCCTGGCCAAGGCTCCAGGAGAGCATGGAAGATTGTGCAAGTGAGGCATCCTTGCCTTGGCTCCTGGAGAGCATGGGAGATTGTGCGAGTGAGGCTTCCCTGCCCGGGTTCCAGGAGAGCATGGGAGATTGTGCGAGCGAGGCATCCCTGACTGGGCTCCAGGAGAGCATGGGAGATTCTGCAAGCGAGGCATCCCTGTTTAAGCTCCAGGAGAGCATGGGAGATTGTGTGAGCGAGGCATCCCTGCCCAGGCTCCAGGAGAGCATGGGAGATTGTGCGAGCGAGGCATCCCTGTTTGAGCTCCAAGAGAGCATAGAAGATACTGCGAGCGAGGCATCCATGTTTAAGCTCCTGGAGAGCAATGTAGATTCTGCGAGCGAGGCGCCCCTGTTTGAGCTCCAGGAGAGCATGGAAGATAATGCGAGTGAGGCATCCCTGCCGGGATCCAGGAGACCATGGGAGATTGTGCGAGCGAGGCATCCCTGCCCGGGCTCCAGGAGAGCAGGGGAGATTTTGCAAGCGAGGCATCCCTGTTTAAGCTTCAGGAGAGCATGGAAGATTCTGCGAGCGAGGCGTCCCTGCCCGGGATCCAGGAGACCATGGAAGATTCTGCAAGTGAGGCATCCCTGTTTAAGCTCCAGGAGAGCATGGTAGATTCTGCGAGCAATGCAGCCTGGCCAAGGCTCCAGGAGAGCATGGAAGATTGTGCAAGTGAGGCATCCCTGCCTTGGCTCCAGGAGAGCATGGGAGATTGTGCGAGCGAGGCACAATCTTCCATGATCTCATGGAGCCTTGGTCAGGCTGCATTGCTCGCAGGATCTACCATGCTCTCCTGGAGCTTAAACAGGGATGCCTCGCTCGCAGAATCTCACATGCCCTCCTGGAGCCCGGGCTCCAGGACAGGCATGCAAGATTCAGCGAGCAACACAGTCTGGCCAGGGCTCCAGGAGAGCATGGGAGATTCTGCGAGCGAGTCATCCCGTTTAAGCTCCAGGAGAGGAGGGAGGCATCCCTGCCCGGGCTCCAGAAGAGCATGGGAGATTGTGCGAGCGAGGCGTCCCCGTTTGAGCTCCAGGAGACCATGACAGATTCTGCGAGTGAGGCATCCTTGCCCGGGCTCCAGGAGAGCATGGGAGATTGTGCGAGCGAGGCGTCCCTGCCCGGGCTCCAGGAGAGCATGGGAGATTCTTCAAGTGAAGCATCCCTGTTTAAGCTCCAGGAGAGCATGGAAGATTCTGCGAGCGAGGCATCTCTGCCCAGGCTCCTGGAGAGCATGGGAGATTGTGTGAGTGAGGCATCCATGTTTAAGCTCCTGGAGAGCATGGAAGATTCTGTGAGCGAGGAATCCCTGTTTGAGCTCCAGGAGAGCATGGAAGATTCTGAGAGCGAGGCGTCCCTGCCCGGGATCCAGGAGACCATGGGAGATTGTGCGAGCGAGGCATCCCTGCCCGGGCTCCAGGAGAACATGGGAGATTCTGCAAAAGAGGCATCCCTGCCCGGGCTCCAGGAGAGCATGGGAGATTCTGCAAGCGAGGCATCCCTGTTTAAGCTCCAGGAGAGCATAGAAGATTCTGCTATCGAGGCATCCCTGCCCGGGCTCCAGGAGAGCTTGGGAGATTGTGCGAGCGAGGCATCACTGTTTGAGCTCCAGGAGAGCATGGCAGATTCTGCGAGTGAGGCATCCCTGCCCTGGCTCCAGGAGGGCATGGGAGATTCTGTGAGCGAGGCATCCCTGTTTAAGCTCCAGGAGAGCATGGTAGATCCTGTGAGCAATGCAGCCTGACCAAGGCTCCAGGAGATCATGGATGATTGTGCAAGTGAGGCTTCCCTGCCCGGGTTCCAGGAGAGCATGGGAGATTGTGCGAGCGAGGCATCACTGTTTGAGCTCCAGGAGAGCATGGCAGATTCTGCGAGTGAGGCATCCCTGCCCGGGCTCCAGGAGAGCATGTGAGATTGTGCGAGTGAGGCTTCCCTGCCCGGGTTCCAGGAGAGCATGGGAGATTGTGCGAGTGAGGCATCCCTGTTTGAGCTCCAGGAGAGCATGGCAGATTCTGCGAGTGAGGCATCCCTGCCCTGGCTCCAGGAGGGCATGGGAGATTCTGTGAGCGAGGCATCCCTGTTTAAGCTCCAGGAGAGCATGGTAGATCCTGCGAGCAATGCAGCCTGACCAAGGCTCCAGGAGATCATGGATGATTGTGCAAGTGAGGCGTCCCTGCCCGGGCTCCAGGAGAGCATGGGAGATTCTACAAGCGAGGCATCCCTGTTTAAGCTCCAGGAGAGCATGGAAGATTCTGCGAGCGAGGCATCCCTGCCCGGGATCCAGGAGACCATGGGAGATTCTGCGAGCGAGTCATCCCTGTTTAAGCTCCTGGAGAGGAGCGAGGCATCCCTGCCCGGGCTCCAGGAGAGCATGGGAGATTGTGCGAGCGAGGCGTCCCCGTTTGAGCTCCAGGAGAGCATGACAGATTCTGCGAGTGAGGCATCCTTGCCCGGGCTCAAGGAGAGCATGGGAGATTCTGCGAGCAATGCAGCCTGGCCAAGGCTCCAGGAGAGCATGGAAGATTGTGCAAGTGAGGCATCCCTGCCCGGGATCCAGGAGACCATGGGAGATTGTGCAAGCGAGGCATCCCTGCCCGGGCTCCAGGAGAACATTGGAGATTCTGCAAGCGAGGCATCCCTGCCCGGGATCCAGGAGAGCATGGGAGATTCTGCAAGCGAGGCATCCCTGTTTAAGCTCCAGGAGAGCATGGCAGATTCTGCGAGTGAGGCATCCCTGCCCGGGCTCCAGGAGAGCATGGGAGATTGTGCGAGTGAGGCTTCCCTGTTTGAGCTCCAGGAGAGCATGGCAGATTCTGCGAGTGAGGCATCCCTGCCCGGGCTCCAGGAGGGCATGGGAGATTCTGTGAGCGAGGCATCCCTGTTTAAGCTCCAGGAGAGCATGGTAGATCCTGCGAGCAATGCAGCCTGAGCAAGGCTCCAGGAGATCATGGACGATTGTGCAAGTGAGGCGTCCCTGCCCGGGCTCCAGGAGAGCATGGGAGATTCTGCAAGCGAGGCATCCCTGCCCGGGATATAGGAGACCATGGGAGATTGTGCGAGCGAGGCTTCCCTGCCCGGGCTCCAGTAGAACATGGGAGATTCTGCGAGCATTGCAGCCTGGCCAAGGCTCCAGGAGGGCATGGGAGATTGTGCGAGCGAGGCATCCCTGCCCGGGCTCCAGGAGAGCATGGGAGATTCTGCAAGCGAGGCATCCCTGTTTGGGCTCCAGGAGAGCATGGGAGATTCTGCGAGCGAGGCATCCCTGTTTAAGCTCCAAGAGAGCATGGAAAATTCTGTGAGCGAGGATTCATGTTTAAGCTCCAGGAGAGCATGGAAGATTCTGTGAGCGTGGCATGCCTGCCTGGGATCCAGGAGAGCATGGGAGATTGTGCGAGTGAGGCATCCCTGTTTAAGCTCCAAGAGAGCATGGAAGATTCTGTGAGCGAGGATTCATGTTTAAGCTCCAGGAGAGCATGGAAGATTGTGCAAGTGAGGCATCCCTGCCTTGGCTCCAGGAGAGCATGGGAGATTCTGCAAGCGAGGCATCCCTGTTTAAGCTCCAGGAGAGCATGGAAGATTCTGCGAGCGAGGCATCCCTGCCCGGGCTCCAGGAGAGCATGGGAGATTCTGCGAGCGAGGCATCCCTGTTTAAGCTCCAAGAGAGCATGGAAGATTCTGCGAGCGAGGCATCCATGTTTAAGCTCCAGGAGAGCAATGAAGATTCTGCGAGCGAGGCATCCCTGTTTGAGCTCCAGGAGAGCATGGAAGATAATGCGAGCGAGGCATCCCTGCCCGGGATCCAGGAGACCATGGGAGATTCTGCAATCGAGGCATCCCTGCCCGGGCTCCAGGAGAGCATGGGAGATTCTGCAAGCGAGGCATCCCTGTTTAAGCTCCAGGACAGCATGGAAGATTCTGCAAGTGAGGCATCCCTGCCCGGGCTCCAGGAGAGCATGGGAGATTCTGCGAGCGAGGCATCCCTGTTTAAGCTCCAAGAGAGCATGGAAGATTCTGCGAGCGAGGCATCCATGTTTAAGCTCCAGGAGAGCATGGAAGATTCTGCGAGCGAGGTGTCCCTGCCCGGGATCCAGGAGACCATGGGAGATTCTGCAATCGAGGCATCCCTGCCCGGGCACCAGGAGAGCATGGGAGATTGTGCGAGTGAGGCATCCCTGCCTTGGCTCCAGGAGAGCATGGGAGATTCTGCAAGCGAGGCATCCCTGTTTAAGCTCCAGGAGAGCATGGAAGATTCTGCGAGCGAGGCATCCCTGCCCGGGCTCCAGGAGAGCATGGGAGATTCTGCGAGCGAGGCATCCCTGTTTAAGCTCCAAGAGAGCATGGAAGATTCTGCGAGCGAGGCATCCATGTTTAAGCTCCAGGAGAGCAATGAAGATTCTGCGAGCGAGGCATCCCTGTTTGAGCTCCAGGAGAGCATGGAAGATAATGCGAGCGAGGCATCCCTGCCCGGGATCCAGGAGACCATGGGAGATTCTGCAATCGAGGCATCCCTGCCCGGGCTCCAGGAGAGCATGGGAGATTCTGCAAGCGAGGCATCCCTGTTTAAGCTCCAGGACAGCATGGAAGATTCTGCAAGTGAGGCATCCCTGCCCGGGCTCCAGGAGAGCATGGGAGATTCTGCGAGCGAGGCATCCCTGTTTAAGCTCCAAGAGAGCATGGAAGATTCTGCGAGCGAGGCATCCATGTTTAAGCTCCAGGAGAGCATGGAAGATTCTGCGAGTGAGGTGTCCCTGCCCGGGATCCAGGAGACCATGGGAGATTCTGCAATCGAGGCATCCCTGCCCGGGCACCAGGAGAGCATGGGAGATTGTGCGAGTGAGGCATCCCCGTTTGAGCTCCAGGAGAGCATGACAGATTCTGCGAGTGAGGCATCCTTGCCCGGGCTCAAGGAGAGCATGGGAGATTCTGCGAGCAATGCAGCCTGGCCAAGGCTCCAGGAGAGCATGGAAGATTGTGCAAGTGAGGCATCCTTGCCTTGGCTCCTGGAGAGCATGGGAGATTGTGCGAGTGAGGCTTCCCTGCCCGGGTTCCAGGAGAGCATGGGAGATTGTGCGAGCGAGGCATCCCTGACTGGGCTCCAGGAGAGCATGGGAGATTCTGCAAGCGAGGCATCCCTGTTTAAGCTCCAGGAGAGCATGGGAGATTGTGTGAGCGAGGCATCCCTGCCCAGGCTCCAGGAGAGCATGGGAGATTGTGCGAGCGAGGCATCCCTGTTTGAGCTCCAAGAGAGCATAGAAGATACTGCGAGCGAGGCATCCATGTTTAAGCTCCTGGAGAGCAATGTAGATTCTGCGAGCGAGGCGCCCCTGTTTGAGCTCCAGGAGAGCATGGAAGATAATGCGAGTGAGGCATCCCTGCCGGGATCCAGGAGACCATGGGAGATTGTGCGAGCGAGGCATCCCTGCCCGGGCTCCAGGAGAGCAGGGGAGATTTTGCAAGCGAGGCATCCCTGTTTAAGCTTCAGGAGAGCATGGAAGATTCTGCGAGCGAGGCGTCCCTGCCCGGGATCCAGGAGACCATGGAAGATTCTGCAAGTGAGGCATCCCTGTTTAAGCTCCAGGAGAGCATGGTAGATTCTGCGAGCAATGCAGCCTGGCCAAGGCTCCAGGAGAGCATGGAAGATTGTGCAAGTGAGGCATCCCTGCCTTGGCTCCAGGAGAGCATGGGAGATTGTGCGAGCGAGGCACAATCTTCCATGATCTCATGGAGCCTTGGTCAGGCTGCATTGCTCGCAGGATCTACCATGCTCTCCTGGAGCTTAAACAGGGATGCCTCGCTCGCAGAATCTCACATGCCCTCCTGGAGCCCGGGCTCCAGGACAGGCATGCAAGATTCAGCGAGCAACACAGTCTGGCCAGGGCTCCAGGAGAGCATGGGAGATTCTGCGAGCGAGTCATCCCGTTTAAGCTCCAGGAGAGGAGGGAGGCATCCCTGCCCGGGCTCCAGAAGAGCATGGGAGATTGTGCGAGCGAGGCGTCCCCGTTTGAGCTCCAGGAGACCATGACAGATTCTGCGAGTGAGGCATCCTTGCCCGGGCTCCAGGAGAGCATGGGAGATTGTGCGAGCGAGGCGTCCCTGCCCGGGCTCCAGGAGAGCATGGGAGATTCTTCAAGTGAAGCATCCCTGTTTAAGCTCCAGGAGAGCATGGAAGATTCTGCGAGCGAGGCATCTCTGCCCAGGCTCCTGGAGAGCATGGGAGATTGTGCGAGCGAGGCATCCCTGTTTGAGCTCCAAGAGAGCATGGAAGATTCTGCGGCGAGGCATCCCTGTTTAAGCTCCAGGAGAGCATGGGAGATTGTGCGAGTGAGGCATCCCTGCCTGGGCTCCAGGAGAGCATGGGAGATTCTGCAAGCGAGGCATCCCTGTTTAAGCTCCAAGAGAGCATGGAAGATTCTGTGAGTGAGGCATCCATGTTTAAGCTCCTGGAGAGCATGGAAGATTCTGTGAGCGAGGAATCCCTGTTTGAGCTCCAGGAGAGCATGGAAGATTCTGAGAGCGAGGCGTCCCTGCCCGGGATCCAGGAGACCATGGGAGATTGTGCGAGCGAGGCATCCCTGCCCGGGCTCCAGGAGAACATGGGAGATTCTGCAAAAGAGGCATCCCTGCCCGGGCTCCAGGAGAGCATGGGAGATTCTGCAAGCGAGGCATCCCTGTTTAAGCTCCAGGAGAGCATAGAAGATTCTGCTATCGAGGCATCCCTGCCCGGGCTCCAGGAGAGCTTGGGAGATTGTGCGAGCGAGGCATCACTGTTTGAGCTCCAGGAGAGCATGGCAGATTCTGCGAGTGAGGCATCCCTGCCCTGGCTCCAGGAGGGCATGGGAGATTCTGTGAGCGAGGCATCCCTGTTTAAGCTCCAGGAGAGCATGGTAGATCCTGTGAGCAATGCAGCCTGACCAAGGCTCCAGGAGATCATGGATGATTGTGCAAGTGAGGCTTCCCTGCCCGGGTTCCAGGAGAGCATGGGAGATTGTGCGAGCGAGGCATCACTGTTTGAGCTCCAGGAGAGCATGGCAGATTCTGCGAGTGAGGCATCCCTGCCCGGGCTCCAGGAGAGCATGTGAGATTGTGCGAGTGAGGCTTCCCTGCCCGGGTTCCAGGAGAGCATGGGAGATTGTGCGAGTGAGGCATCCCTGTTTGAGCTCCAGGAGAGCATGGCAGATTCTGCGAGTGAGGCATCCCTGCCCTGGCTCCAGGAGGGCATGGGAGATTCTGTGAGCGAGGCATCCCTGTTTAAGCTCCAGGAGAGCATGGTAGATCCTGCGAGCAATGCAGCCTGACCAAGGCTCCAGGAGATCATGGATGATTGTGCAAGTGAGGCGTCCCTGCCCGGGCTCCAGGAGAGCATGGGAGATTCTACAAGCGAGGCATCCCTGTTTAAGCTCCAGGAGAGCATGGAAGATTCTGCGAGCGAGGCATCCCTGCCCGGGATCCAGGAGACCATGGGAGATTCTGCGAGCGAGTCATCCCTGTTTAAGCTCCTGGAGAGGAGCGAGGCATCCCTGCCCGGGCTCCAGGAGAGCATGGGAGATTGTGCGAGCGAGGCGTCCCCGTTTGAGCTCCAGGAGAGCATGACAGATTCTGCGAGTGAGGCATCCTTGCCCGGGCTCAAGGAGAGCATGGGAGATTCTGCGAGCAATGCAGCCTGGCCAAGGCTCCAGGAGAGCATGGAAGATTGTGCAAGTGAGGCATCCCTGCCCGGGATCCAGGAGACCATGGGAGATTGTGCAAGCGAGGCATCCCTGCCCGGGCTCCAGGAGAACATTGGAGATTCTGCAAGCGAGGCATCCCTGCCCGGGATCCAGGAGAGCATGGGAGATTCTGCAAGCGAGGCATCCCTGTTTAAGCTCCAGGAGAGCATGGCAGATTCTGCGAGTGAGGCATCCCTGCCCGGGCTCCAGGAGAGCATGGGAGATTGTGCGAGTGAGGCTTCCCTGTTTGAGCTCCAGGAGAGCATGGCAGATTCTGCGAGTGAGGCATCCCTGCCCGGGCTCCAGGAGGGCATGGGAGATTCTGTGAGCGAGGCATCCCTGTTTAAGCTCCAGGAGAGCATGGTAGATCCTGCGAGCAATGCAGCCTGAGCAAGGCTCCAGGAGATCATGGACGATTGTGCAAGTGAGGCGTCCCTGCCCGGGCTCCAGGAGAGCATGGGAGATTCTGCAAGCGAGGCATCCCTGCCCGGGATATAGGAGACCATGGGAGATTGTGCGAGCGAGGCTTCCCTGCCCGGGCTCCAGTAGAACATGGGAGATTCTGCGAGCATTGCAGCCTGGCCAAGGCTCCAGGAGGGCATGGGAGATTGTGCGAGCGAGGCATCCCTGCCCGGGCTCCAGGAGAGCATGGGAGATTCTGCAAGCGAGGCATCCCTGTTTGGGCTCCAGGAGAGCATGGGAGATTCTGCGAGCGAGGCATCCCTGTTTAAGCTCCAAGAGAGCATGGAAAATTCTGTGAGCGAGGATTCATGTTTAAGCTCCAGGAGAGCATGGAAGATTCTGTGAGCGTGGCATGCCTGCCTGGGATCCAGGAGAGCATGGGAGATTCTGCGAGCGAGGCATCCCTGTTTAAGCTCCAAGAGAGCATGGAAGATTCTGCGAGCGAGGCATCCATGTTTAAGCTCCAGGAGAGCAATGAAGATTCTGCGAGCGAGGCATCCCTGTTTGAGCTCCAGGAGAGCATGGAAGATAATGCGAGCGAGGCATCCCTGCCCGGGATCCAGGAGACCATGGGAGATTCTGCAATCGAGGCATCCCTGCCCGGGCTCCAGGAGAGCATGGGAGATTCTGCAAGCGAGGCATCCCTGTTTAAGCTCCAGGACAGCATGGAAGATTCTGCAAGTGAGGCATCCCTGCCCGGGCTCCAGGAGAGCATGGGAGATTCTGCGAGCGAGGCATCCCTGTTTAAGCTCCAAGAGAGCATGGAAGATTCTGCGAGCGAGGCATCCATGTTTAAGCTCCAGGAGAGCATGGAAGATTCTGCGAGCGAGGTGTCCCTGCCCGGGATCCAGGAGACCATGGGAGATTCTGCAATCGAGGCATCCCTGCCCGGGCACCAGGAGAGCATGGGAGATTGTGCGAGTGAGGCATCCCCGTTTGAGCTCCAGGAGAGCATGACAGATTCTGCGAGTGAGGCATCCTTGCCCGGGCTCAAGGAGAGCATGGGAGATTCTGCGAGCAATGCAGCCTGGCCAAGGCTCCAGGAGAGCATGGAAGATTGTGCAAGTGAGGCATCCTTGCCTTGGCTCCTGGAGAGCATGGGAGATTGTGCGAGTGAGGCTTCCCTGCCCGGGTTCCAGGAGAGCATGGGAGATTGTGCGAGCGAGGCATCCCTGACTGGGCTCCAGGAGAGCATGGGAGATTCTGCAAGCGAGGCATCCCTGTTTAAGCTCCAGGAGAGCATGGGAGATTGTGTGAGCGAGGCATCCCTGCCCAGGCTCCAGGAGAGCATGGGAGATTGTGCGAGCGAGGCATCCCTGTTTGAGCTCCAAGAGAGCATAGAAGATTCTGCGAGCGAGGCATCCATGTTTAAGCTCCTGGAGAGCAATGTAGATTCTGCGAGCAAGGCGCCCCTGTTTGAGCTCCAGGAGAGCATGGAAGATAATGCGAGTGAGGCATCCCTGCCGGGATCCAGGAGACCATGGGAGATTGTGCGAGCGAGGCATCCCTGCCCGGGCTCCAGGAGAGCAGGGGAGATTTTGCAAGCGAGGCATCCCTGTTTAAGCTTCAGGAGAGCATGGAAGATTCTGCGAGCGAGGCGTCCCTGCCCGGGATCCAGGAGACCATGGAAGATTCTGCAAGTGAGGCATCCCTGTTTAAGCTCCAGGAGAGCATGGTAGATTCTGCGAGCAATGCAGCCTGGCCAAGGCTCCAGGAGAGCATGGAAGATTGTGCAAGTGAGGCGTCCCTGCCCGGGCTCCAGGAGAGCATGGGAGATTCTTCAAGTGAAGCATCCCTGTTTAAGCTCCAGGAGAGCATGGAAGATTCTGCGAGCGAGGCATCTCTGCCCAGGCTCCTGGAGAGCATGGGAGATTGTGCGAGCGAGGCATCCCTGTTTGAGCTCCAAGAGAGCATGGAAGATTCTGCGGCGAGGCATCCCTGTTTAAGCTCCAGGAGAGCATGGGAGATTGTGCGAGTGAGGCATCCCTGCCTGGGCTCCAGGAGAGCATGGGAGATTCTGCAAGCGAGGCATCCCTGTTTAAGCTCCAAGAGAGCATGGAAGATTCTGTGAGTGAGGCATCCATGTTTAAGCTCCTGGAGAGCATGGAAGATTCTGTGAGCGAGGAATCCCTGTTTGAGCTCCAGGAGAGCATGGAAGATTCTGAGAGCGAGGCGTCCCTGCCCGGGATCCAGGAGACCATGGGAGATTGTGCGAGCGAGGCATCCCTGCCCGGGCTCCAGGAGAACATGGGAGATTCTGCAAAAGAGGCATCCCTGCCCGGGCTCCAGGAGAGCATGGGAGATTCTGCAAGCGAGGCATCCCTGTTTAAGCTCCAGGAGAGCATAGAAGATTCTGCTATCGAGGCATCCCTGCCCGGGCTCCAGGAGAGCTTGGGAGATTGTGCGAGCGAGGCATCACTGTTTGAGCTCCAGGAGAGCATGGCAGATTCTGCGAGTGAGGCATCCCTGCCCTGGCTCCAGGAGGGCATGGGAGATTCTGTGAGCGAGGCATCCCTGTTTAAGCTCCAGGAGAGCATGGTAGATCCTGTGAGCAATGCAGCCTGACCAAGGCTCCAGGAGATCATGGATGATTGTGCAAGTGAGGCTTCCCTGCCCGGGTTCCAGGAGAGCATGGGAGATTGTGCGAGCGAGGCATCACTGTTTGAGCTCCAGGAGAGCATGGCAGATTCTGCGAGTGAGGCATCCCTGCCCGGGCTCCAGGAGAGCATGTGAGATTGTGCGAGTGAGGCTTCCCTGCCCGGGTTCCAGGAGAGCATGGGAGATTGTGCGAGTGAGGCATCCCTGTTTGAGCTCCAGGAGAGCATGGCAGATTCTGCGAGTGAGGCATCCCTGCCCTGGCTCCAGGAGGGCATGGGAGATTCTGTGAGCGAGGCATCCCTGTTTAAGCTCCAGGAGAGCATGGTAGATCCTGCGAGCAATGCAGCCTGACCAAGGCTCCAGGAGATCATGGATGATTGTGCAAGTGAGGCGTCCCTGCCCGGGCTCCAGGAGAGCATGGGAGATTCTACAAGCGAGGCATCCCTGTTTAAGCTCCAGGAGAGCATGGAAGATTCTGCGAGCGAGGCATCCCTGCCCGGGATCCAGGAGACCATGGGAGATTCTGCGAGCGAGTCATCCCTGTTTAAGCTCCTGGAGAGGAGCGAGGCATCCCTGCCCGGGCTCCAGGAGAGCATGGGAGATTGTGCGAGCGAGGCGTCCCCGTTTGAGCTCCAGGAGAGCATGACAGATTCTGCGAGTGAGGCATCCTTGCCCGGGCTCAAGGAGAGCATGGGAGATTCTGCGAGCAATGCAGCCTGGCCAAGGCTCCAGGAGAGCATGGAAGATTGTGCAAGTGAGGCATCCCTGCCCGGGATCCAGGAGACCATGGGAGATTGTGCAAGCGAGGCATCCCTGCCCGGGCTCCAGGAGAACATTGGAGATTCTGCAAGCGAGGCATCCCTGCCCGGGATCCAGGAGAGCATGGGAGATTCTGCAAGCGAGGCATCCCTGTTTAAGCTCCAGGAGAGCATGGCAGATTCTGCGAGTGAGGCATCCCTGCCCGGGCTCCAGGAGAGCATGGGAGATTGTGCGAGTGAGGCTTCCCTGTTTGAGCTCCAGGAGAGCATGGCAGATTCTGCGAGTGAGGCATCCCTGCCCGGGCTCCAGGAGGGCATGGGAGATTCTGTGAGCGAGGCATCCCTGTTTAAGCTCCAGGAGAGCATGGTAGATCCTGCGAGCAATGCAGCCTGAGCAAGGCTCCAGGAGATCATGGACGATTGTGCAAGTGAGGCGTCCCTGCCCGGGCTCCAGGAGAGCATGGGAGATTCTGCAAGCGAGGCATCCCTGCCCGGGATATAGGAGACCATGGGAGATTGTGCGAGCGAGGCTTCCCTGCCCGGGCTCCAGTAGAACATGGGAGATTCTGCGAGCATTGCAGCCTGGCCAAGGCTCCAGGAGGGCATGGGAGATTGTGCGAGCGAGGCATCCCTGCCCGGGCTCCAGGAGAGCATGGGAGATTCTGCAAGCGAGGCATCCCTGTTTGGGCTCCAGGAGAGCATGGGAGATTCTGCGAGCGAGGCATCCCTGTTTAAGCTCCAAGAGAGCATGGAAAATTCTGTGAGCGAGGATTCATGTTTAAGCTCCAGGAGAGCATGGAAGATTCTGTGAGCGTGGCATGCCTGCCTGGGATCCAGGAGAGCATGGGAGATTCTGCGAGCGAGGCATCCCTGTTTAAGCTCCAAGAGAGCATGGAAGATTCTGCGAGCGAGGCATCCATGTTTAAGCTCCAGGAGAGCAATGAAGATTCTGCGAGCGAGGCATCCCTGTTTGAGCTCCAGGAGAGCATGGAAGATAATGCGAGCGAGGCATCCCTGCCCGGGATCCAGGAGACCATGGGAGATTCTGCAATCGAGGCATCCCTGCCCGGGCTCCAGGAGAGCATGGGAGATTCTGCAAGCGAGGCATCCCTGTTTAAGCTCCAGGACAGCATGGAAGATTCTGCAAGTGAGGCATCCCTGCCCGGGCTCCAGGAGAGCATGGGAGATTCTGCGAGCGAGGCATCCCTGTTTAAGCTCCAAGAGAGCATGGAAGATTCTGCGAGCGAGGCATCCATGTTTAAGCTCCAGGAGAGCATGGAAGATTCTGCGAGCGAGGTGTCCCTGCCCGGGATCCAGGAGACCATGGGAGATTCTGCAATCGAGGCATCCCTGCCCGGGCACCAGGAGAGCATGGGAGATTGTGCGAGTGAGGCATCCCCGTTTGAGCTCCAGGAGAGCATGACAGATTCTGCGAGTGAGGCATCCTTGCCCGGGCTCAAGGAGAGCATGGGAGATTCTGCGAGCAATGCAGCCTGGCCAAGGCTCCAGGAGAGCATGGAAGATTGTGCAAGTGAGGCATCCTTGCCTTGGCTCCTGGAGAGCATGGGAGATTGTGCGAGTGAGGCTTCCCTGCCCGGGTTCCAGGAGAGCATGGGAGATTGTGCGAGCGAGGCATCCCTGACTGGGCTCCAGGAGAGCATGGGAGATTCTGCAAGCGAGGCATCCCTGTTTAAGCTCCAGGAGAGCATGGGAGATTGTGTGAGCGAGGCATCCCTGCCCAGGCTCCAGGAGAGCATGGGAGATTGTGCGAGCGAGGCATCCCTGTTTGAGCTCCAAGAGAGCATAGAAGATTCTGCGAGCGAGGCATCCATGTTTAAGCTCCTGGAGAGCAATGTAGATTCTGCGAGCAAGGCGCCCCTGTTTGAGCTCCAGGAGAGCATGGAAGATAATGCGAGTGAGGCATCCCTGCCGGGATCCAGGAGACCATGGGAGATTGTGCGAGCGAGGCATCCCTGCCCGGGCTCCAGGAGAGCAGGGGAGATTTTGCAAGCGAGGCATCCCTGTTTAAGCTTCAGGAGAGCATGGAAGATTCTGCGAGCGAGGCGTCCCTGCCCGGGATCCAGGAGACCATGGAAGATTCTGCAAGTGAGGCATCCCTGTTTAAGCTCCAGGAGAGCATGGTAGATTCTGCGAGCAATGCAGCCTGGCCAAGGCTCCAGGAGAGCATGGAAGATTGTGCAAGTGAGGCATCCCTGCCTTGGCTCCAGGAGAGCATGGGAGATTGTGCGAGTGAGGCTTCCCTGCCCAGGTTCCAGGAGAGCATGGGAGATTGTGCGAGCGAGGCATCCCTGTCTGGGCTCCAGGAGAGCATGGGAGATTCTGCGAGCGAGGCATCCCTGTTTAAGCTCCAAGAGAGCATGGAAGATTCTGCGAGCGAGGCACAATCTTCCATGATCTCATGGAGCCTTGGTCAGGCTGCATTGCTCGCAGGATCTACCATGCTCTCCTGGAGCTTAAACAGGGATGCCTCGCTCGCAGAATCTCACATGCCCTCCTGGAGCCCGGGCTCCAGGACAGGCATGCAAGATTCAGCGAGCAACACAGTCTGGCCAGGGCTCCAGGAGAGCATGGGAGATTCTGCGAGCGAGTCATCCCGTTTAAGCTCCAGGAGAGGAGGGAGGCATCCCTGCCCGGGCTCCAGAAGAGCATGGGAGATTGTGCGAGCGAGGCGTCCCTGTTTGAGCTCCAGGAGACCATGACAGATTCTGTGAGTGAGGCATCCTTGCCCGGGCTCCAGGAGAGCATGGGAGATTGTGCGAGCGAGGCGTCCCTGCCCGGGCTCCAGGAGAGCATGGGAGATTCTTCAAGTGAAGCATCCCTGTTTAAGCTCCAGGAGAGCATGGAAGATTCTGCGAGCGAGGCATCTCTGCCCAGGCTCCTGGAGAGCATGGGAGATTGTGCGAGCGAGGCATCCCTGTTTGAGCTCCAAGAGAGCATGGAAGATTCTGCGGCGAGGCATCCCTGTTTAAGCTCCAGGAGAGCATAGAAGATTCTGCTATCGAGGCATCCCTGCCCGGGCTCCAGGAGAGCATGGGAGATTCTGCGAGCGAGGCATCCCTGTTTAAGCTCCTGGAGAGCATGGAAGATTCTGCAAGTGAGGCATCCCTGTTTAAGCTCCAGGAGAGCATGGTAGATTCTGCGAGCAATGCAGCCTGGCCAAGGCTCCAGGAGAGCATGGAAGATTGTGCAAGTGAGGCATCCCTGCCTTGGCTCCAGGAGAGCATGGGAGATTGTGCGAGTGAGGCTTCCCTGCCCAGGTTCCAGGAGAGCATGGGAGATTGTGCGAGCGAGGCATCCCTGTCTGGGCTCCAGGAGAGCATGGGAGATTCTGCAAGCGAGGCATCCCTGTTTAAGCTCCAGGAGAGCATGGGAGATTGTGCGAGCGAGGCATCCCGAGCATGGGAGATTGTGCAAGCGAGGCATCCCTGTTTAAGCTCCAAGAGAGCATGGAAGATTCTGCGAGCGAGGCATCCCTGCCCGGGCTCCAGGAGAACATGGGAGATTCTGCAAGTGAGGCATCCCTGTTTAAGCTCCAGGAGAGCATGGTAGATTCTGCGAGCAATGCAGCCTGGCCTTGGCTCCAGGAGAGCATGGGAGATTGTGCGAGCGAGGCATCACTGTTTGAGCTCCAGGAGAGCATGGCAGATTCTGCGAGTGAGGCATCCCTGCCCGGGCTCCAGGAGAGCATGGGAGATTGTGCGAGTGAGGCTTCCCTGCCTGGGTTCCAGGAGAGCATGGGAGATTGTGCGAGCGAGGCATCCCTGTTTGAGCTCCAGGAGAGCATGGCAGATTCTGCGAGTGAGGCATCCCTGCCCTGGCTCCAGGAGGGCATGGGAGATTCTGTGAGCGAGGCATCCCTGTTTAAGCTCCAGGAGAGCATGGTAGATCCTGTGAGCAATGCAGCCTGACCAAGGCTCCAGGAGATCATGGATGATTGTGCAAGTGAGGCTTCCCTGCCCGGGTTCCAGGAGAGCATGGGAGATTGTGCGAGCGAGGCATCACTGTTTGAGCTCCAGGAGAGCATGGCAGATTCTGCGAGTGAGGCATCCCTGCCCGGGCTCCAGGAGAGCATGTGAGATTGTGCGAGTGAGGCTTCCCTGCCCGGGTTCCAGGAGAGCATGGGAGATTGTGCGAGTGAGGCATCCCTGTTTGAGCTCCAGGAGAGCATGGCAGATTCTGCGAGTGAGGCATCCCTGCCCTGGCTCCAGGAGGGCATGGGAGATTCTGTGAGCGAGGCATCCCTGTTTAAGCTCCAGGAGAGCATGGTAGATCCTGCGAGCAATGCAGCCTGACCAAGGCTCCAGGAGATCATGGATTTTGTGCAAGTAAGGCGTCCCTGCCCGGGCTCCAGGAGAGCATGGGAGATTCTGCAAGCGAGGCATCCCTGTTTAAGCTCCAGGAGAGCATGGAAGATTCTGCGAGCGAGGCATCCCTGCCCGGGATCCAGGAGACCATGGGAGATTGTGCGAGTGAGGCTTCCCTGCCCGGGCTCCAGTAGAACATGGGAGATTCTGCGAGCGAGGCATCCCTGTTTGAGCTCCAAGAGAGCATGGAAGATTCTGCGAGCGAGGCATCCATGTTTAAGCTCCTGGAGAGCAATGTAGATTCTGAGAGCGAGGCATCCCTGTTTGAGCTCCAGGAGAGCATGGAAGATAATGCGAGCGAGGCATCCCTGCCCGGGATCCAGGAGACCATGGGAGATTGTGCGAGCGAGGCATCCCTGCCCGGGCTCCAGGAGAACATGGGAGATTCTGCAAGCGAGGCATCCCTGCCCGGGATCCAGGAGAGCATGGAAGATTCTGCAAGTGAGGCATCCCTGCCCGGGCTCAAGGAGAGCATGGGAGATCCTGCGAGAGAGGCATCCATGTTTAAGCTTTTGGAGAGCATGGAAGATTCTGCGAGCGAGGCATCCCTGTTTGAGCTCCAGGAGAGCATGGAAGATTCTGCGGGCGAGGCATCCCTGCCCGGGATCCAGGAGACCATGGAAGATTGTGCAAGTGAGGCATCCCTACCTTGGCTCCAGGAGAGCATGGGAGATTGTGCGAGTGAGGCTTCCCTGCCCGGGTTCCAGGAGAGCATGGGAGATTCTGCGAGCGAGGCATCCCTGTCTGGGCTCCAGGAGAGCATGGGAGATTCTGCAAGCGAGGCATCCCTGTTTAAGCTCCAGGAGAGCATGGAAGATTCTGCGAGCGAGGCATCCCTGCCCGGGCTCCAGGAGAGCATGGGAGATTCTGCGAGCAAGGCATCCCTGTTTAAGCTCCAAGAGAGCATGGAAGATTCTGCGAGCAATGCAGCCTGGCCAAGGCTCCAGGAGAGCATGGAAGATTGTGCAAGTGAGGTATCCCTGCCTTGGCTCCAGGAGAGCATGGGAGATTGTGCGAGTGAGGCTTCCCTGCCCGGGTAACAGGAGAGCATGGGAGATTGTGCGAGCGAGGCATCCCTGTCTGGGCTCCAGGAGAGCATGGGAGATTCTGCAAGCGAGGCATCCCTGTTTAAGCTCCAGGAGAGCATGGAAGATTCTGTGAGTGAGGCATCCATGTTTAAGCTCCAGGAGAGCAATGAAGATTCTGCGAGCGAGGTGTCCCTGTTTGAGCTCCAGGAGAGCATGGAAGAATCTGCGAGCGAGGCATCCCTGCCCGGGATCCAGGAGACCATGGGAGATTGTGCGAGCGAGGCATCCCTGCCCGGGCTCCAGGAGAGCATGGGAGATTCTGCAAGCAAGGCATCCCTGCCCGGGCTCCAAGAGAGCATGGAAGATTCTGCGAGTGAGGCATCCCTGCACGGGATCCTGGAGAGCATGTGAGATTGTGCGAGCGAGGCTTCCCTGCCCGGGCTCTAGTAGAACATGGGAGATTCTGCGAGCATTGCAGCCTGGCCAAGGCTCCAGGAGAGCTTGGAAGATTCTGCGAGTGAGGCATCCCTGTTTAAGCTCCAGGAGAGCATGGAAGATTCTGCGAGCGAGGCTTCCCTGCCCGGGCTCCAGGAGAGCATGGGAGATTGTGTGAGCAAGGTGTCCCTGTTTGAGCTCCAGGAGAGCATGGCAGATTCTGCGAGCTATGCAGCCTTGCCAAGGCCCCAGGAGAGCATGGAAAAAATTCAGCGAGCGAGGCCTCCCTGCCCGGAATCAAGGAGAGCATGGGAGATTCTGCGAGCAAGGCATCCCTGTTTAAGCTCCAGGAGAGCATGTGAGATTGTGCGAGCGAGGCATCCCTGCCCGGGCTCCAGGAGATTATTGGAGATTCTGCGAGCAACACAGCCTGGCCAGGGCTCCAGGAGTGTATGTGAGATTCTGCTAGCGAGGTATTCTGGCCAGACAGGGGAACTGCAACCTCTGGAAGTCCCAATGAGGTTTTGAAAATGGGCCCAATGCCGGGACGCAGTTCCAGGAGGTCGGGTAAAATCCGCCGTTGCCCCCGCAAATAGTGGCGTGCAGCAGCAATGCCGTGACGTCTGGGGGAATTCCTCGGGCGGATTCACAAATGGCAAAGAGGTGAGAGAGAGCCAGGAAGAGATCTGTGTGGACTAGGTGTCCCAGCCAGGGCTCCAGGACAGGCATGCAAAATTCAGCGAGCAACACAGCCTGGCCAGGGCTCCAGGAGAGCATGGGAGATTCTGCGAGCGAGTCATCCCTGTTTAAGCTCCTGGAGAGGAGCGAGGCATCCCTGCCCGGGCTCCAGGAGAGCATGGGAGATTGTGCGAGCGAGGCGTCCCCGTTTGAGCTCCAGGAGAGCATGACAGATTCTGCGAGTGAGGCATCCTTGCCCGGGCTCAAGGAGAGCATGGGAGATTCTGCGAGCAATGCAGCCTGGCCAAGGCTCCAGGAGAGCATGGAAGATTGTGCAAGTGAGGCATCCTTGCCTTGGCTCCTGGAGAGCATGGGAGATTGTGCGAGTGAGGCTTCCCTGCCCGGGTTCCAGGAGAGCATGGGAGATTGTGCGAGCGAGGCATCCCTGCACGGGATCCAGGAGAGCATGGGAGATTCTGCGAGCGAGGCATCCCTGTTTAAGCTCCAGGAGAGCATGTGAGATTGTGTGAGCGAGGCATCCCTGCCCGGGCTCCAGGAGAACATGGGAGATTCTGCAAATGAGGCATCCCTGCCCGGGCTCCAGGAGAGCATGGGAGATTCTGCAAGTGAGGCATCCCTGTTTAAGCTCCAGGAGAGCATGGAAGATTCTGCTAGCGAGGCATCCCTGCCCGGGCTCCAGGAGAGCTTGGGAGATTCTGCGAGCGAGGCATCCCTGTTTAAGCTCCAGGAGAGCATGGAAGATTCTGCGAGCGAGGCATCCCTGTTTGTGCTCCAGGAGAGCATGGAAGATTCTGCGAGCGAGGCGTCCCTGCCCGGGATCCAGGAGACCATGGGAGATTGTGCGGGCGTAGCATCCCTGCCCGGGCTCCAGGAGAACATTGGAGATTCTGCAAGTGAGGCATCCCTGTTTAAGCTCCAGGAGAGCATGGTAGATTCTGCGAGCAATGCAGCCTGGCCTTGGCTCCAGGAGAGCATGGGAGATTGTGCGAGCGAGGCATCACTGTTTGAGCTCCAGGAGGGCATGGGAGATTCTGTGAGCGAGGCATCCCTGTTTAAGCTCCAGGAGAGCATGGTAGATCCTGTGAGCAATGCAGCCTGACCAAGGCTCCAGGAGATCATGGATGATTGTGCAAGTGAGGCTTCCCTGCCCGGGTTCCAGGAGAGCATGGGAGATTGTGCGAGCGAGGCATCACTGTTTGAGCTCCAGGAGAGCATGGCAGATTCTGCGAGTGAGGCATCCCTGCCCGGGCTCCAGGAGAGCATGTGAGATTGTGCGAGTGAGGCTTCCCTGCCCGGGTTCCAGGAGAGCATGGGAGATTGTGCGAGTGAGGCATCCCTGTTTGAGCTCCAGGAGAGCATGGCAGATTCTGCGAGTGAGGCATCCCTGCCCTGGCTCCAGGAGGGCATGGGAGATTCTGTGAGCGAGGCATCCCTGTTTAAGCTCCAGGAGAGCATGGTAGATCCTGCGAGCAATGCAGCCTGACCAAGGCTCCAGGAGATCATGGATGATTGTGCAAGTGAGGCGTCCCTGCCCGGGCTCCAGGAGAGCATGGGAGATTCTACAAGCGAGGCATCCCTGTTTAAGCTCCAGGAGAGCATGGAAGATTCTGCGAGCGAGGCATCCCTGCCCGGGATCCAGGAGACCATGGGAGATTCTGCGAGCGAGTCATCCCTGTTTAAGCTCCTGGAGAGGAGCGAGGCATCCCTGCCCGGGCTCCAGGAGAGCATGGGAGATTGTGCGAGCGAGGCGTCCCCGTTTGAGCTCCAGGAGAGCATGACAGATTCTGCGAGTGAGGCATCCTTGCCCGGGCTCAAGGAGAGCATGGGAGATTCTGCGAGCAATGCAGCCTGGCCAAGGCTCCAGGAGAGCATGGAAGATTGTGCAAGTGAGGCATCCTTGCCTTGGCTCCTGGAGAGCATGGGAGATTGTGCGAGTGAGGTTTCCCTGCCCGGGTTCCAGGAGAGCATGGGAGATTGTGCGAGTGAGGCATCCCTGTTTGAGCTCCAAGAGAGCATGGAAGATTCTGCGAGCGAGGCATCCATGTTTAAGCTCCTGGAGAGCAATGTAGATTCTGCGAGCGAGGCACCCCTGTTTGAGCTCCAGGAGAGCATGGAAGATAATGCGAGTGAGGCATCCCTGCCCGGGCTCCAGGAGAACATTGGAGATTCTGCAAGCGAGGCATCCCTGCCCGGGATCCAGGAGAGCATGGGAGATTCTGCAAGCGAGGCATCCCTGTTTAAGCTCCAGGAGAGCATGGCAGATTCTGCGAGTGAGGCATCCCTGCCCGGGCTCCAGGAGAGCATGGGAGATTGTGCGAGTGAGGCTTCCCTGTTTGAGCTCAAGGAGAGCATGGCAGATTCTGCGAGTGAGGCATCCCTGCCCGGGCTCCAGGAGGGCATGGGAGATTCTGTGAGCGAGGCATCCCTGTTTAAGCTCCAGGAGAGCATGGTAGATCCTGCGAGCAATGCAGCCTGAGCAAGGCTCCAGGAGATCATGGACGATTGTGCAAGTGAGGCGTCCCTGCCCGGGCTCCAGGAGAGCATGGGAGATTCTGCAAGCGAGGCATCCCTGCCCGGGATATAGGAGACCATGGGAGATTGTGCGAGCGAGGCTTCCCTGCCCGGGCTCCAGTAGAACATGGGAGATTCTGCGAGCATTGCAGCCTGGCCAAGGCTCCAGGAGGGCATGGGAGATTGTGCGAGCGAGGCATCCCTGCCCGGGCTCCAGGAGAGCATGGGAGATTCTGCAAGCGAGGCATCCCTGTTTGGGCTCCAGGAGAGCATGGGAGATTCTGCGATCGAGGCATCCCTGTTTAAGCTCCAAGAGAGCATGGAAAATTCTGTGAGCGAGGATTCATGTTTAAGCTCCAGGAGAGCATGGAAGATTCTGTGAGCGTGGCATGCCTGCCTGGGATCCAGGAGAGCATGGGAGATTGTGCGAGTGAGGCATCCCTGTTTAAGCTCCAAGAGAGCATGGAAGATTCTGTGAGCGAGGATTCATGTTTAAGCTCCAGGAGAGCATGGAAGATTGTGCAAGTGAGGCATCCCTGCCTTGGCTCCAGGAGAGCATGGGAGATTCTGCAAGCGAGGCATCCCTGTTTAAGCTCCAGGAGAGCATGGAAGATTCTGCGAGCGAGGCATCCCTGCCCGGGCTCCAGGAGAGCATGGGAGATTCTGCGAGCGAGGCATCCCTGTTTAAGCTCCAAGAGAGCATGGAAGATTCTGCGAGCGAGGCATCCATGTTTAAGCTCCAGGAGAGCAATGAAGATTCTGCGAGCGAGGCATCCCTGTTTGAGCTCCAGGAGAGCATGGAAGATAATGCGAGCGAGGCATCCCTGCCCGAGATCCAGGAGACCATGGGAGATTCTGCAATCGAGGCATCCCTGCCCGGGCTCCAGGAGAGCATGGGAGATTCTGCAAGCGAGGCATCCCTGTTTAAGCTCCAGGACAGCATGGAAGATTCTGCAAATGAGGCATCCCTGCCCGGGCTCCAGGAGAGCATGGGAGATTCTGCGAGCGAGGCATCCCTGTTTAAGCTCCAAGAGAGCATGGAAGATTCTGCGAGCGAGGCATCCATGTTTAAGCTCCAGGAGAGCATGGAAGATTCTGCGAGCGAGGTGTCCCTGCCCGGGATCCAGGAGACCATGGGAGATTCTGCAATCGAGGCATCCCTGCCCGGGCACCAGGAGAGCATGGGAGATTGTGCGAGTGAGGCGTCCCCGTTTGAGCTCCAGGAGAGCATGACAGATTCTGCGAGTGAGGCATCCTTGCCCGGGCTCAAGGAGAGCATGGGAGATTCTGCGAGCAATGCAGCCTGGCCAAGGCTCCAGGAGAGCATGGAAGATTGTGCAAGTGAGGCTTCCCTGCCCGGGTTCCAGGAGAGCATGGGAGATTGTGCGAGCGAGGCATCCCTGACTGGGCTCCAGGAGAGCATGGGAGATTCTGCAAGCGAGGCATCCCTGTTTAAGCTCCAGGAGAGCATGGGAGATTGTGTGAGCGAGGCATCCCTGCCCAGGCTCCAGGAGAGCATGGGAGATTGTGCGAGCGAGGCATCCCTGTTTGAGCTCCAAGAGAGCATGGAAGATTCTGCGGCGAGGCATCCCTGTTTAAGCTCCAGGAGAGCATGGGAGATTGTGCGAGCGAGGCATCCCTGTCTGGGCTCCAGGAGAGCATATGAGGTTCTGCGAGTGAGGCATCCCTGCCTGGGCTCCAGGAGAGCATGGGAGATTCTGCGAGCGAGGCATCCCTGTTTAAGCTCCAAGAGAGCATGGAAGATTCTGTGAGTGAGGCATCCATGTTTAAGCTCCTGGAGAGCATGGAAGATTCTGTGAGCGAGGAATCCCTGTTTGAGCTCCAGGAGAGCATGGAAGATTCTGAGAGCGAGGCGTCCCTGCCCGGGATCCAGGAGACCATGGGAGATTGTGCGAGCGAGGCATCCCTGCCCGGGCTCCAGGAGAACATGGGAGATTCTGCAAAAGAGGCATCCCTGCCCGGGCTCCAGGAGAGCATGGGAGATTCTGCAAGCGAGGCATCCCTGTTTAAGCTCCAGGAGAGCATAGAAGATTCTGCTATCGAGGCATCCCTGCCCGGGCTCCAGGAGAGCTTGGGAGATTTTGCGAGCGAGGCATCCCTGTTTAAGCTCCAGGAGAGCATGGAAGATTCTGCGAGCGAGGCATCCCTGTTTGTGCTCCAGGAGAGCATGGAAGATTCTGCGAGCGAGGCGTCCCTGCCCGGGATCCAGGAGACCATGGGAGATTGTGCGGGCGTAGCATCCCTGCCCGGGCTCCAGGAGAACATTGGAGATTCTGCAAGTGAGGCATCCCTGTTTAAGCTCCAGTAGAGCATGGTAGATTCTGCGAGCAATGCAGCCTGGCCAAGGCTCCAGGAGAGCATGGAAGATTGTGCAACTGAGGCATCCCTGCCTTGGCTCCAGGAGAGCATGGGAGATTGTGCGAGCGAGGCATCACTGTTTGAGCTCCAGGAGAGCATGGCAGATTCTGCAAGTGAGGCATCCCTGCCCGGGCTCCAGGAGAGCATGGGAGATTGTGCGAGTGAGGCTTCCCTGCCTGGGTTCCTGGAGAGCATGGGAGATTGTGCAAGCGAGGCATCCCTGTTTGAGCTCCAGGAGAGCATGGCAGATTCTGCGAGTGAGGCATCCCTGCCCTGGCTCCAGGAGGGCATGGGAGATTCTGCGAGCAAGGCATCCCTGTTTAAGCTCCAGGAGAGCATGGAAGATTCTGCGAGTGAGGCATCCCTGTTTAAGCTCCAGGAGAGCATGGAAGATTCTGCGGCAAGGCATCCATGTTTAAGCTCCAGGAGAGCATGGGAGATTGTGCGAGCGAGGCATCCCTGATTGAGCTCCAGGAGAGCATAGCAGATTCTGTGAGCGAGGCGTTCCTGCCCGGGATCCAGGAGAGCATATGAGGTTCTGTGAGCGAGGCATCCCTGTTTAAGCTGCAGGAGAGCATGGAAGATTCTGCGAGCGAGGCATCCCTGCCTGGGCTCCAGGAGAGCATGGGAGATTCTGCGAGCGAGGCATCCCTGTTTAAGCTCCAAGAGAGCATGGAAGATTCTGCGAGTGAGGCATCCATGTTTAAGCTCCTGGAGAGCATGGAAGATTCTGTGAGCGAGGAATCCCTGTTTGAGCTCCAGGAGAGCATGGAAGATTCTGAGAGCGAGGCGTCCCTGCCCGGGATCCAGGAGACCATGGGAGATTGTGCGAGCGAGGCATTACTGCCCGGGCTCCAGGAGAACATGGGAGATTCTGCAAATGAGGCATCCCTGCCCGGGCTCCAGGAGAGCATGGGAGATTCTGCAAGCGAGGCATCCCTGTTTAAGCTCCAGGAGAGGAGGGAGGCATCCCTGCCCGGGCTCCAGAAGAGCATGGGAGATTCTGCAAGTGAGGCATCCCTGTTTAAGCTCCAGGAGAGCATGGTAGATTCTGCGAGCAATGCAGCCTGGCCAAGGCTCCAGGAGAGCATGGAAGATTGTGCAAGTGAGGCATCCCTGCCTTGGCTCCAGGAGAGCATGGGAGATTGTGCGAGCGAGGCATCACTGTTTGAGCTCCAGGAGAGCATGGCAGATTCTGCGAGTATGGCATCCCTGCCCGGGCTCCAGGAGAGCATGGGAGATTGTGCGAGTGAGGCTTCCCTGCCCGGGTTCCTGGAGAGCATGGGAGATTGTGCGAGCGAGGCATCCATGTTTAAGCTCCAGGAGAGCATGGAAGATTCTGCAAGCGAGGCATCCCTGTTTGAGCTCCAGGAGAGCATGGAAGATTCTGCAAGTGAGGCATCCCTGTTTAAGCTCCAGGAGAGCATGGTAGATTCTGCGAGCAATGCAGCCTGGCCAAGGCTCCAGGAGAGCATGGAAGATTGTGCAAGTGAGGCATCCCTGCCTTGGCTCCAGGAGAGCATGGGAGATTGTGCGAGTGAGGCTTCCCTGCCCAGGCTCCAGGAGAGCATGGGAGATTCTGCAAGCGAGGCATCCCTGTTCATCTCCAGGAGAGCATGGGAGATTGTGCAAGCAAGGCATCCCTGCCCGGGCTCCAGGAGAGCATGGGAGATTCTGCGAGCGAGGCATCCCTGTTTAAGCTCCAAGAGAGCATGGAAGATTCTGCGAGCGAGGCATCCATGTTTAAGCTCCAGGAGAGCAATGAAGATTCTGCGAGCGAGGCGTCCCTGTTTGAGCTCCAGGAGAGCATGGAAGATTCTGCGAGCGAGGCATCCCTGCCCGGGATCCAGGAGACCATGGGAGATTGTGCGAGCGAGGCATCCCTGCCCGGGCTCCAGGAGAGCATGGGAGATTCTGCAAGCGAGGCATCCCTGTTTAAGCTCCAGGAGAGCATGGAAGATTCTGCGAGCGAGGCATCCCTGCCCGGGCTCCAGGAGAGCATGGGAGATTCTGCGAGCGAGGCATCCCTGTTTAAGCTCCAAGAGAGCATGGAAGATTCTGCGAGTGAGGCATCCCTGCACGGGATCCAGGAGAGCATGGGAGATTCTGCGAGCGAGGCATCCCTGTTTAAGCTCCAGCAGAGCATGTGAGATTGTGCGAGCGAGGCATCCCTGCCCGGGCTCCAGGAGAGCATGGGATATTCTGCGAGCAACACAGCCTGGCCAGGGCTCCAGGAGTGCATGTGAGATTCTGCTAGCGAGGTATTCCAGCCAGACAGGGGAACTGCAACCTCCGGAAGTCCCGATGAGGTTTTGAAAATGGGCCCAATGCCGGGACGCAGTTCCAGGAGGTCAGGTAAAATCTGCCGTTGCCCCCGCAAAAAGTGGCGCGCAGCAGCAATGCCGTGACGTCTGGGGGAATTCCTCGGGCGGATTCACAAATGGCAAAGAGGTGAGAGAGAGAGCCAGGAAGAGATCCGTGTGGACTAGGTGTCCCAGCTAGGGCTCCAGGACAGGCATGCAAGATTCAGCGAGCAACACAGCCTGGCCAGGGCTCCAGAAGAGCATGGGAGATTCTGCGAGAGAGTCATCCCTGTTTAAGCTCCAGGAGAGGAGCGAGGCATCCCTGCCTGGGCTCCAGGAGAGCATGGGAGATTGTGCGAGCGAGGCATCCCTGTTTGAGCTCCAGGAGAGCATGACAGATTCTGCGAGTGAGGCATCCTTGCCCGGGCTCCAGGAGAGCATGGGAGATTCTGCGAGCAATGCAGCCTGGCCAAGGCTCAAGGAGGGCATGGGAGATTCTGCGAGCAAGGCACCCCTGTTTAAGCTCCAGGAGAGCATGGTAGATCCTGCGAGCAATGCAGCCTGACCAAGGCTCCAGGAGATCATGGAAGATTGTGCAAGTGAGGCGTCCCTGCCCGGGCTCCAGGAGAGCATTGGAAATTCTGCGGCGAGGCATCCCTGTTTAAGCTCCAGGAGAGCATGGGAGATTGTGCGAGCGAGGCATCCCTGATTGAGCTCCAGGAGAGCATAGCAGATTCTGTGAGTGAGGCATCCCTGCCCGGGCTCCAGGAGAGCATATGAGATTCTGCAATCGAGGCATCCCTGCCCGGGCTCCAGGAGAGCATGGGAGATTCTGCAAGCGAGGCATCCCTGTTTAAGCTCCAGGACAGCATGGAAGATTCTGCAAGTGAGGCATCCCTGTTTAAGCTCCTGGAGAGCAATGTAGATTCTGCGAGCGAGGCACCCCTGTTTGAGCTCCAGGAGAGCATGGAAGATAATGCGAGTGAGGCATCCCTGCCCGGGCTCCAGGAGAACATTGGAGATTCTGCAAGCGAGGCATCCCTGCCCGGGATCCAGGAGAGCATGGAAGATTCTGCGAGCGAGGCATCCCTGCCCGGGCTCCAGGAGAGCATGGGAGATTCTGCGAGCGAGGCATCCCTGTTTAAGCTCCAAGAGAGCATGGAAGATTCTGCGAGCAATGCAGCCTGGCCAAGGCTCCAGGAGAGCATGGAAGATTGTGCAAGTGAGGTATCCCTGCCTTGGCTCCAGGAGAGCATGGGAGATTGTGCGAGTGAGGCTTCCCTGCCCGGGTAACAGGAGAGCATGGGAGATTGTGCGAGCGAGGCATCCCTGTCTGGGCTCCAGGAGAGCATGGGAGATTCTGCAAGCGAGGCATCCCTGTTTAAGCTCCAGGAGAGCATGGAAGATTCTGTGAGTGAGGCATCCATGTTTAAGCTCCAGGAGAGCAATGAAGATTCTGCGAGCGAGGTGTCCCTGTTTGAGCTCCAGGAGAGCATGGAAGAATCTGCGAGCGAGGCATCCCTGCCCGGGATCCAGGAGACCATGGGAGATTGTGCGAGCGAGGCATCCCTGCCCGGGCTCCAGGAGAGCATGGGAGATTCTGCAAGCAAGGCATCCCTGCCCGGGCTCCAAGAGAGCATGGAAGATTCTGCGAGTGAGGCATCCCTGCACGGGATCCTGGAGAGCATGTGAGATTGTGCGAGCGAGGCTTCCCTGCCCGGGCTCTAGTAGAACATGGGAGATTCTGCGAGCATTGCAGCCTGGCCAAGGCTCCAGGAGAGCATGGGAGATTCTGCGAGCGAGGCATCCCTGTTTAAGCTCCAGGAGAGCATGGAAGATTCTGTGAGCGAGGATCCATGTTTAAGCTCCAGGAGAGCTTGGAAGATTCTGCGAGTGAGGCATCCCTGTTTAAGCTCCAGGAGAGCATGGAAGATTCTGCGAGCGAGGCTTCCCTGCCCGGGCTCCAGGAGAGCATGGGAGATTGTGTGAGCAAGGTGTCCCTGTTTGAGCTCCAGGAGAGCATGGCAGATTCTGCGAGCTATGCAGCCTTGCCAAGGCCCCAGGAGAGCATGGAAAAAATTCAGCGAGCGAGGCCTCCCTGCCCGGAATCAAGGAGAGCATGGGAGATTCTGCGAGCAAGGCATCCCTGTTTAAGCTCCAGGAGAGCATGTGAGATTGTGCGAGCGAGGCATCCCTGCCCGGGCTCCAGGAGATTATTGGAGATTCTGCGAGCAACACAGCCTGGCCAGGGCTCCAGGAGTGTATGTGAGATTCTGCTAGCGAGGTATTCTGGCCAGACAGGGGAACTGCAACCTCTGGAAGTCCCAATGAGGTTTTGAAAATGGGCCCAATGCCGGGACGCAGTTCCAGGAGGTCGGGTAAAATCCGCCGTTGCCCCCGCAAATAGTGGCGTGCAGCAGCAATGCCGTGACGTCTGGGGGAATTCCTCGGGCGGATTCACAAATGGCAAAGAGGTGAGAGAGAGCCAGGAAGAGATCTGTGTGGACTAGGTGTCCCAGCCAGGGCTCCAGGACAGGCATGCAAAATTCAGCGAGCAACACAGCCTGGCCAGGGCTCCAGGAGAGCATGGGAGATTCTGCGAGTGAGTCATCCCTGTTTAAGCTCCTGGAGAGGAGCGAGGCATCCCTGCCCGGGCTCCAGGAGAGCATGGGAGATTGTGCGAGCGAGGCGTCCCCGTTTGAGCTCCAGGAGAGCATGACAGATTCTGCGAGTGAGGCATCCTTGCCCGGGCTCAAGGAGAGCATGGGAGATTCTGCGAGCAATGCAGCCTGGCCAAGGCTCCAGGAGAGCATGGAAGATTGTGCAAGTGAGGCATCCTTGCCTTGGCTCCTGGAGAGCATGGGAGATTGTGCGAGTGAGGCTTCCCTGCCCGGGTTCCAGGAGAGCATGGGAGATTGTGCGAGCGAGGCATCCCTGCACGGGATCCAGGAGAGCATGGGAGATTCTGCGAGCGAGGCATCCCTGTTTAAGCTCCAGGAGAGCATGTGAGATTGTGTGAGCGAGGCATCCCTGCCCGGGCTCCAGGAGAACATGGGAGATTCTGCAAATGAGGCATCCCTGCCCGGGCTCCAGGAGAGCATGGGAGATTCTGCGAGCGAGGCATCCCTGTTTAAGCTCCAGGAGAGCATGGAAGATTCTGCGAGCGAGGCATCCCTGTTTGTGCTCCAGGAGAGCATGGAAGATTCTGCGAGCGAGGCGTCCCTGCCCGGGATCCAGGAGACCATGGGAGATTGTGCGGGCGTAGCATCCCTGCCCGGGCTCCAGGAGAACATTGGAGATTCTGCAAGTGAGGCATCCCTGTTTAAGCTCCAGGAGAGCATGGTAGATTCTGCGAGCAATGCAGCCTGGCCTTGGCTCCAGGAGAGCATGGGAGATTGTGCGAGCGAGGCATCACTGTTTGAGCTCCAGGAGAGCATGGCAGATTCTGCAAGTGAGGCATCCCTGCCCTGGCTCCAGGAGGGCATGGGAGATTCTGTGAGCGAGGCATCCCTGTTTAAGCTCCAGGAGAGCATGGTAGATCCTGTGAGCAATGCAGCCTGACCAAGGCTCCAGGAGATCATGGATGATTGTGCAAGTGAGGCTTCCCTGCCCGGGTTCCAGGAGAGAATGGGAGATTGTGCGAGCGAGGCATCACTGTTTGAGCTCCAGGAGAGCATGGCAGATTCTGCGAGTGAGGCATCCCTGCCCGGGCTCCAGGAGAGCATGTGAGATTGTGCGAGTGAGGCTTCCCTGCCCGGGTTCCAGGAGAGCATGGGAGATTGTGCGAGTGAGGCATCCCTGTTTGAGCTCCAGGAGAGCATGGCAGATTCTGCGAGTGAGGCATCCCTGCCCTGGCTCCAGGAGGGCATGGGAGATTCTGTGAGCGAGGCATCCCTGTTTAAGCTCCAGGAGAGCATGGTAGATCCTGCGAGCAATGCAGCCTGACCAAGGCTCCAGGAGATCATGGATGATTGTGCAAGTGAGGCGTCCCTGCCCGGGCTCCAGGAGAGCATGGGAGATTCTACAAGCGAGGCATCCCTGTTTAAGCTCCAGGAGAGCATGGAAGATTCTGCGAGCGAGGCATCCCTGCCCGGGATCCAGGAGACCATGGGAGATTCTGCGAGCGAGTCATCCCTGTTTAAGCTCCTGGAGAGGAGCGAGGCATCCCTGCCCGGGCTCCAGGAGAGCATGGGAGATTGTGCGAGCGAGGCGTCCCCGTTTGAGCTCCAGGAGAGCGTGACAGATTCTGCGAGTGAGGCATCCTTGCCCGGGCTCAAGGAGAGCATGGGAGATTCTGCGAGCAATGCAGCCTGGCCAAGGCTCCAGGAGAGCATGGAAGATTGTGCAAGTGAGGCATCCTTGCCTTGGCTCCTGGAGAGCATGGGAGATTGTGCGAGTGAGGTTTCCCTGCCCGGGTTCCAGGAGAGCATGGGAGATTGTGCGAGTGAGGCATCCCTGTTTGAGCTCCAAGAGAGCATGGAAGATTCTGCGAGCGAGGCATCCATGTTTAAGCTCCTGGAGAGCAATGTAGATTCTGCGAGCGAGGCACCCCTGTTTGAGCTCCAGGAGAGCATGGAAGATAATGCGAGTGAGGCATCCCTGCCCGGGCTCCAGGAGAACATTGGAGATTCTGCAAGCGAGGCATCCCTGCCCGGGATCCAGGAGAGCATGGGAGATTCTGCAAGCGAGGCATCCCTGTTTAAGCTCCAGGAGAGCATGGCAGATTCTGCGAGTGAGGCATCCCTGCCCGGGCTCCAGGAGAGCATGGGAGATTGTGCGAGTGAGGCTTCCCTGTTTGAGCTCCAGGAGAGCATGGCAGATTCTGCGAGTGAGGCATCCCTGCCCGGGCTCCAGGAGAGCATGGTAGATCCTGCGAGCAATGCAGCCTGAGCAAGGCTCCAGGAGATCATGGACGATTGTGCAAGTGAGGCGTCCCTGCCCGGGCTCCAGGAGAGCATGGGAGATTCTGCAAGCGAGGCATCCCTGCCCGGGATATAGGAGACCATGGGAGATTGTGCGAGCGAGGCTTCCCTGCCCGGGCTCCAGTAGAACATGGGAGATTCTGCGAGCATTGCAGCCTGGCCAAGGCTCCAGGAGGGCATGGGAGATTGTGCGAGCGAGGCATCCCTGCCCGGGCTCCAGGAGAGCATGGGAGATTCTGCAAGCGAGGCATCCCTGTTTGGGCTCCAGGAGAGCATGGGAGATTCTGCGATCGAGGCATCCCTGTTTAAGCTCCAAGAGAGCATGGAAAATTCTGTGAGCGAGGATTCATGTTTAAGCTCCAGGAGAGCATGGAAGATTCTGTGAGCGTGGCATGCCTGCCTGGGATCCAGGAGAGCATGGGAGATTGTGCGAGTGAGGCATCCCTGTTTAAGCTCCAAGAGAGCATGGAAGATTCTGTGAGCGAGGATTCATGTTTAAGCTCCAGGAGAGCATGGAAGATTGTGCAAGTGAGGCATCCCTGCCTTGGCTCCAGGAGAGCATGGGAGATTCTGCAAGCGAGGCATCCCTGTTTAAGCTCCAGGAGAGCATGGAAGATTCTGCGAGCGAGGCATCCCTGCCCGGGCTCCAGGAGAGCATGGGAGATTCTGCGAGCGAGGCATCCCTGTTTAAGCTCCAAGAGAGCATGGAAGATTCTGCGAGCGAGGCATCCATGTTTAAGCTCCAGGAGAGCAATGAAGATTCTGCGAGCGAGGCATCCCTGTTTGAGCTCCAGGAGAGCATGGAAGATAATGCGAGCGAGGCATCCCTGCCCGAGATCCAGGAGACCATGGGAGATTCTGCAATCGAGGCATCCCTGCCCGGGCTCCAGGAGAGCATGGGAGATTCTGCAAGCGAGGCATCCCTGTTTAAGCTCCAGGACAGCATGGAAGATTCTGCAAATGAGGCATCCCTGCCCGGGCTCCAGGAGAGCATGGGAGATTCTGCGAGCGAGGCATCCCTGTTTAAGCTCCAAGAGAGCATGGAAGATTCTGCGAGCGAGGCATCCATGTTTAAGCTCCAGGAGAGCATGGAAGATTCTGCGAGCGAGGTGTCCCTGCCCGGGATCCAGGAGACCATGGGAGATTCTGCAATCGAGGCATCCCTGCCCGGGCACCAGGAGAGCATGGGAGATTGTGCGAGTGAGGCGTCCCCGTTTGAGCTCCAGGAGAGCATGACAGATTCTGCGAGTGAGGCATCCTTGCCCGGGCTCAAGGAGAGCATGGGAGATTCTGCGAGCAATGCAGCCTGGCCAAGGCTCCAGGAGAGCATGGAAGATTGTGCAAGTGAGGCTTCCCTGCCCGGGTTCCAGGAGAGCATGGGAGATTGTGCGAGCGAGGCATCCCTGACTGGGCTCCAGGAGAGCATGGGAGATTCTGCAAGCGAGGCATCCCTGTTTAAGCTCCAGGAGAGCATGGGAGATTGTGTGAGCGAGGCATCCCTGCCCAGGCTCCAGGAGAGCATGGGAGATTGTGCGAGCGAGGCATCCCTGTTTGAGCTCCAAAAGAGCATGGAAGATTCTGCGGCGAGGCATCCCTGTTTAAGCTCCAGGAGAGCATGGGAGATTGTGCGAGCGAGGCATCCCTGTCTGGGCTCCAGGAGAGCATATGAGGTTCTGCGAGTGAGGCATCCCTGCCTGGGCTCCAGGAGAGCATGGGAGATTCTGCGAGCGAGGCATCCCTGTTTAAGCTCCAAGAGAGCATGGAAGATTCTGTGAGTGAGGCATCCATGTTTAAGCTCCTGGAGAGCATGGAAGATTCTGTGAGCGAGGAATCCCTGTTTGAGCTCCAGGAGAGCATGGAAGATTCTGAGAGCGAGGCGTCCCTGCCCGGGATCCAGGAGACCATGGGAGATTGTGCGAGCGAGGCATCCCTGCCCGGGCTCCAGGAGAACATGGGAGATTCTGCAAAAGAGGCATCCCTGCCCGGGCTCCAGGAGAGCATGGGAGATTCTGCAAGCGAGGCATCCCTGTTTAAGCTCCAGGAGAGCATAGAAGATTCTGCTATCGAGGCATCCCTGCCCGGGCTCCAGGAGAGCTTGGGAGATTCTGCGAGCGAGGCATCCCTGTTTAAGCTCCAGGAGAGCATGGAAGATTCTGCGAGCGAGGCATCCCTGTTTGTGCTCCAGGAGAGCATGGAAGATTCTGCGAGCGAGGCGTCCCTGCCCGGGATCCAGGAGACCATGGGAGATTGTGCGGGCATAGCATCCCTGCCCGGGCTCCAGGAGAACATTGGAGATTCTGCAAGTGAGGCATCCCTGTTTAAGCTCCAGGAGAGCATGGTAGATTCTGCGAGCAATGCAGCCTGGCCAAGGCTCCAGGAGAGCATGGAAGATTGTGCAAGTGAGGCATCCCTGCCTTGGCTCCAGGAGAGCATGGGAGATTGTGCGAGCGAGGCATCACTGTTTGAGCTCCAGGAGAGCATGGCAGATTCTGCAAGTGAGGCATCCCTGCCCGGGCTCCAGGAGAGCATGGGAGATTGTGCGAGTGAGGCTTCCCTGCCTGGGTTCCTGGAGAGCATGGGAGATTGTGCAAGCGAGGCATCCCTGTTTGAGCTCCAGGAGAGCATGGCAGATTCTGCGAGTGAGGCATCCCTGCCCTGGCTCCAGGAGGGCATGGGAGATTCTGCGAGCAAGGCATCCCTGTTTAAGCTCCAGGAGAGCATGGAAGATTCTGCGAGCGAGGCATCCCTGTTTAAGCTCCAGGAGAGCATGGAAGATTCTGCGGCAAGGCATCCATGTTTAAGCTCCAGGAGAGCATGGGAGATTGTGCGAGCGAGGCATCCCTGATTGAGCTCCAGGAGAGCATAGCAGATTCTGTGAGCGAGGCGTTCCTGCCCGGGATCCAGGAGAGCATATGAGGTTCTGTGAGCGAGGCATCCCTGTTTAAGCTGCAGGAGAGCATGGAAGATTCTGCGAGCGAGGCATCCCTGCCTGGGCTCCAGGAGAGCATGGGAGATTCTGCGAGCGAGGCATCCCTGTTTAAGCTCCAAGAGAGCATGGAAGATTCTGCGAGTGAGGCATCCATGTTTAAGCTCCTGGAGAGCATGGAAGATTCTGTGAACGAGGAATCCCTGTTTGAGCTCCAGGAGAGCATGGAAGATTCTGAGAGCGAGGCGTCCCTGCCCGGGATCCAGGAGACCATGGGAGATTGTGCGAGCGAGGCATTACTGCCCGGGCTCCAGGAGAACATGGGAGATTCTGCAAATGAGGCATCCCTGCCCGGGCTCCAGGAGAGCATGGGAGATTCTGCAAGCGAGGCATCCCTGTTTAAGCTCCAGGAGAGGAGGGAGGCATCCCTGCCCGGGCTCCAGAAGAGCATGGGAGATTCTGCAAGTGAGGCATCCCTGTTTTAGCTCCAGGAGAGCATGGTAGATTCTGCGAGCAATGCAGCCTGGCCAAGGCTCCAGGAGAGCATGGAAGATTGTGCAAGTGAGGCATCCCTGCCTTGGCTCCAGGAGAGCATGGGAGATTGTGCGAGCGAGGCATCACTGTTTGAGCTACAGGAGAGCATGGCAGATTCTGCGAGTATGGCATCCCTGCCCGGGCTCCAGGAGAGCATGGGAGATTGTGCGAGTGAGGCTTCCCTGCCCGGGTTCCTGGAGAGCATGGGAGATTGTGCGAGCGAGGCATCCATGTTTAAGCTCCAGGAGAGCATGGAAGATTCTGCAAGCGAGGCATCCCTGTTTGAGCTCCAGGAGAGCATGGAAGATTCTGCAAGTGAGGCATCCCTGTTTAAGCTCCAGGAGAGCATGGTAGATTCTGTGAGCAATGCAGCCTGGCCAAGGCTCCAGGAGAGCATGGAAGATTGTGCAAGTGAGGCATCCCTGCCTTGGCTCCAGGAGAGCATGGGAGATTGTGCGAGTGAGGCTTCCCTGCCCAGGCTCCAGGAGAGCATGGGAGATTCTGCAAGCGAGGCATCCCTGTTCATCTCCAGGAAAGCATGGGAGATTGTGCAAGCAAGGCATCCCTGCCCGGGCTCCAGGAGAGCATGGGAGATTCTGCGAGCGAGGCATCCCTGTTTAAGCTCCAAGAGAGCATGGAAGATTCTGCGAGCGAGGCATCCATGTTTAAGCTCCAGGAGAGCAATGAAGATTCTGCGAGCGAGGCGTCCCTGTTTGAGCTCCAGGAGAGCATGGAAGATTCTGCGAGCGAGGCATCCCTGCCCGGGATCCAGGAGACCATGGGAGATTGTGCGAGCGAGGCATCCCTGCCCGGGCTCCAGGAGAGCATGGGAGATTCTGCAAGCGAGGCATCCCTGTTTAAGCTCCAGGAGAGCATGGAAGATTCTGCGAGCGAGGCATCCCTGCCCGGGCTCCAGGAGAGCATGGGAGATTCTGCGAGCGAGGCATCCCTGTTTAAGCTCCAAGAGAGCATGGAAGATTCTGCGAGTGAGGCATCCCTGCACGGGATCCAGGAGAGCATGGGAGATTCTGCGAGCGAGGCATCCCTGTTTAAGCTCCAGCAGAGCATGTGAGATTGTGCGAGCGAGGCATCCCTGCCCGGGCTCCAGGAGAGCATGGGATATTCTGCGAGCAACACAGCCTGGCCAGGGCTCCAGGAGTGCATGTGAGATTCTGCTAGCGAGGTATTCCAGCCAGACAGGGGAACTGCAACCTCCGGAAGTCCCGATGAGGTTTTGAAAATGGGCCCAATGCCGGGACGCAGTTCCAGGAGGTCAGGTAAAATCTGCCGTTGCCCCCGCAAAAAGTGGCGCGCAGCAGCAATGCCGTGACGTCTGGGGGAATTCCTCGGGCGGATTCACAAATGGCAAAGAGGTGAGAGAGAGAGCCAGGAAGAGATCCGTGTGGACTAGGTGTCCCAGCTAGGGCTCCAGGACAGGCATGCAAGATTCAGCGAGCAACACAGCCTGGCCAGGGCTCCAGAAGAGCATGGGAGATTCTGCGAGAGAGTCATCCCTGTTTAAGCTCCAGGAGAGGAGCGAGGCATCCCTGCCTGGGCTCCAGGAGAGCATGGGAGATTGTGCGAGCGAGGCATCCCTGTTTGAGCTCCAGGAGAGCATGACAGATTCTGCGAGTGAGGCATCCTTGCCCGGGCTCCAGGAGAGCATGGGAGATTCTGCGAGCAATGCAGCCTGGCCAAGGCTCAAGGAGGGCATGGGAGATTCTGCGAGCAAGGCACCCCTGTTTAAGCTCCAGGAGAGCATGGTAGATCCTGCGAGCAATGCAGCCTGACCAAGGCTCCAGGAGATCATGGAAGATTGTGCAAGTGAGGCGTCCCTGCCCGGGCTCCAGGAGAGCATTGGAAATTCTGCGGCGAGGCATCCCTGTTTAAGCTCCAGGAGAGCATGGGAGATTGTGCGAGCGAGGCATCCCTGATTGAGCTCCAGGAGAGCATAGCAGATTCTGTGAGTGAGGCATCCCTGCCCGGGCTCCAGGAGAGCATATGAGGTTCTGCGAGTGAGGCATCCCTGCCTGGGCTCCAGGAGAGCTTGGGAGATTCTGCGAGCGAGGCATCCCTGTTTAAGCTCCAAGAGAGCATTGAAGATTCTGCGAGTGAGGCATCCCTGTTTGAGCTCCAGGAGAGCATGGCAGATTCTGCGAGTGAGGCATCCCTGCCCTGGCTCCAGGAGGGCATGGGAGATTCTGCGAGCAAGGCATCCCTGTTTAAGCTCCAGGAGAGCATGGAAGATTCTGCGAGCGAGGCATCCCTGTTTAAGCTCCAGGAGAGCATGGAAGATTCTGCGGCAAGGCATCCATGTTTAAGCTCCAGGAGAGCATGGGAGATTGTGCGAGCGAGGCATCCCTGATTGAGCTCCAGGAGAGCATAGCAGATTCTGTGAGTGAGGCATCCCTGCCCGGGCTCCAGGAGAGCATGGGAGATTGTGCGAGCGAGGCGTTCCTGCCCGGGATCCAGGAGAGCATATGAGGTTCTGTGAGCGAGGCATCCCTGTTTAAGCTGCAGGAGAGCATGGAAGATTCTGCGAGCGAGGCATCCCTGCCTGGGCTCCAGGAGAGCATGGGAGATTCTGCGAGCGAGGCATCCCTGTTTAAGCTCCAAGAGAGCATGGAAGATTCTGCGAGTGAGGCATCCATGTTTAAGCTCCTGGAGAGCATGGAAGATTCTGTGAGCGAGGAATCCCTGTTTGAGCTCCAGGAGAGCATGGAAGATTCTGAGAGCGAGGCATCCCTGCCCGGGCTCCAGGAGAACATGGGAGATTCTGCAAATGAGGCATCCCTGCCCGGGCTCCAGGAGAGCATGGGAGATTCTGCAAGCGAGGCATCCCTGTTTAAGCTCCAGGAGAGGAGGGAGGCATCCCTGCCCGGGCTCCAGAAGAGCATGGGAGATTCTGCAAGTGAGGCATCCCTGTTTAAGCTCCAGGAGAGCATGGGAGATTGTGCGAGCGAGGCATCCCTGATTGAGCTCCAGGAGAGCATAGCAGATTCTGTGAGTGAGGCATCCCTGCCCAGGCTCCAGGAGAACATTGGAGATTCTGCAAGTGAGGCATCCCTGTTTAAGCTCCAGGAGAGCATGGTAGATTCTGCGAGCAATGCAGCCTGGCCAAGGCTCCAGGAGAGCATGGAAGATTGTGCAAGTGAGGCATCCCTGCCTTGGCTCCAGGAGAGCATGGGAGATTGTGCGAGTGAGGCTTTCCTGCCCGGGTTCCAGGAGAGCATGGGAGATTGTGCGAGCGAGGCATCACTGTTTGAGCTCCAGGAGAGCATGGAAGATTCTGCGGTGAGGCATCCCTGTTTGAGCTCCAGGAGAGCATGGAAGATTCTGCGAGCGAGGCATCCCTGATTGAGCTCCAGGAGAGCATAGCAGATTCTGTGAGTGAGGCATCCCTGCCCGGGATCCAGGAGACCATGGGAGATTCTGCAATCGAGGCATCCCTGCCCGGGCTCCAGGAGAGCATGGGAGATTCTGCAAGCGAGGCATCCCTGTTTAAGCTCCAGGACAGCATGGAAGATTCTGCAAGTGAGGCATCCCTGCCCGGGCTCCAGGAGAGCATGGGAGATTCTGCGAGCGAGGCATCCCTGTTTAAGCTCCTGGAGAGCATGGAAGATTCTGCGAGTGAGGCATCCCTGTTTGAGCTCCAGGAGAGCATGGAAGATTCTGCGAGCGAGGCGTCCCTGCCCAGAATCCAGGAGACCATGGGAGATTGTGCGAGCGAGGCATCCCTGCCCGGGCTCCAGGAGAACATGGGAGATTCTGCAAGTGAGGCATCCCTGTTTAAACTCCAGGAGAGCATGGTAGATTCTGCGAGCGAGGCATCCCTGATTGAGCTCCAGGAGAGCATAGCAGATTCTGTGAGTGAGGCATCCCTGCCCGGGATCCAGGAGAGCATGGGAGATTGTGCGAGTGAGGCTTCCCTGCCCAGGTTCCAGGAGAGCATGGGAGATTGTGCGAGCGAGGCATCCCTGTCTGGGCTCCAGGAGAGCATGGGAGATTCTGCAAGCGAGGCATCCCTGTTTAAGCTCCAGGAGAGCATGGGAGATTGTGCGAGCGAGGCATCCCGAGCATGGGAGATTGTGCAAGCGAGGCATCCCTGTTTAAGCTCCAAGAGAGCATGGAAGATTCTGCGTGCGAGGCATCCATGTTTAAGCTCCTGGAGAGCAATGAAGATTCTGCGAGCGAGGCGTACCTGTTTGAGCTCCAGGAGAGCATGGAAGATTCTGCGAGCGAGGCATCCCTGCCCGGGATCCAGGAGACCATGGGAGATTTTGCGAGTGAGGCATCCCTGCACGGGATCCAGGAGAGCATGGGAGATTCTGCGAGCGAGGCATCCCTGTTTAAGCTCCAGGAGAGCATGTGAGATTGTGTGAGCGAGGCATCCCTGCCCGGGCTCCAGGAGAACATGGGAGATTCTGCAAATGAGGCATCCCTGCCCGGGCTCCAGGAGAGCATGGGAGATTCTGCAAGTGAGGCATCCCTGTTTAAGCTCCAGGAGAGCATGGAAGATTCTGCGAGCGAGGCATCCCTGCCCTGGCTCCAGGAGAGCATGGGATATTCTGCGAG
Organism: Taudactylus pleione; assembly: GCA_031769625.1. Lineage (NCBI taxonomy): Eukaryota > Metazoa > Chordata > Amphibia > Anura > Myobatrachidae > Taudactylus > Taudactylus pleione. The sequence goes on from JAUIMM010000586.1 coordinate 3,830,069, forward strand.
CGAGGCATCCCTGTTTGAGCTCCAAGAGAGCATGGAAGATTCTGCGAGCGAGGCATCCCTGTTTGAGCTCCAGGAGAGCATGGGAGATTGTGCGAGCGATGCATCCCTGCCAGGGCTCCAGGAGAACATGGGAGATTCTGTAAGCGAGGCATCCCTGCCCGGGATCCAGGAGAGCATGGGAGATTCTGCGAGCGAGGCATCCCTGTTTGAGCTCCAGGAGAGCATGGAAGATTCTGCGAGGGAGGCGTCCCTGCCCGGGATCCAGGAGACCATGGGAGATTGTGCGAGCGAGGCATCCCTGCCCGGGCTCCAGGAGAACATGGGAGATTGTGCGAGTGAGGCATCCCTGTCTGGGCTCCAGGAGAGCATGGGAGATTCTGCGAGCGAGGCATCCCTGTCTGGGCTCCAGGAGAGCATGGAAGATTCTGCGAGCGAGGCATCCCTGCACGGGATCCAGGAGAGCATGGGAGATTCTGCGAGCGAGGCATCCCTGTTTAAGCTCCAGGAGAGCATGGAAGATTCTGCGAGCGAGGCATCCCTGCACCGGGATCCAGGAGAGCATTTGAGATTCTGCGAGCGAGGCATCCCTGTTTAAGCTCCAGGAGAGCATGTGAGATTGTGTGAGCGAGGCATCCCTGCCCAGGCTCCAGGAGAGCATGGGATATTCTGCGAGCAACACAGCCTGGCCCAGGGCTCCAGGAGTGCATGGGAGATTCTGCTAGCGAGGTATTCCGGCCAGACAGGGGAACTGCAACCTCCGGAAGTCTCGATGAGGTTTTGAAAATGGGCCCAATGCCAGGACGCAGTTCCAGGAGGTCAGGTAAAATCTGCCGTTGCCCCCGCAAAAAGTGGCGTGCAGCAGCAATGCCGTGACATCTGGGGGAATTCCTCGGGCGGATTCACAAATGGCAAAGAGGTGAGAGAGAGAGCCAGGAAGAGATCCGTGTGGACTAGGTGTCCCTGCCAGGGCTCCAGGACAGGCATGCATGATTCAGCGAGCAACACAGCCTGGCCAGGGCTCCAGGAGAGCATGGGAGATTCTGCGAGAGAGTCATCCCTGTTTAAGCTCCAGGAGAGGAGCGAGGCATCCCTGCCTGGGCTCCAGGCGAGCATGGGAGATTGTGCGAGCGAGGCATCCCTGTTTGAGCTGCAGGAGAGCATGACAGATTCTGCGAGTGAGGCATCCTTGCCCGGGCTCCAGGAGAGCATGGGAGATTCTGCGAGCAATGCAGCCTGGCCAAGGCTCAAGGAGGGCATGGGAGATTCTGCGAGCAAGGCACCCCTGTTTAAGCTCCAGGAGAGCATGGTAGATCCTGCGAGCAATGCAGCCTGACCAAGGCTCCAGGAGATCATGGAAGATTGTGCAAGTGAGGCGTCCCTGCCCGGGCTCCAGGAGAGCATTGGAAATTCTGCAAGCGAGGCATCCCTATTTAAGCTCCAGGAGAGCATGGCAGATTCTGTGAGCGAGGCGTCCCTGCACGGGATCCAGGAGAGAATGGGAGATTCTGCGAGTGAGGCTTCCCTGCCTGGGTTCCTGGAGAGCATGGGAGATTGTGCAAGCGAGGCATCCCTGTTTGAGCTCCAGGAGAGCATGGCAGATTCTGCGAGTGAGGCATCCCTGCCCTGGCTCCAGGAGGGCATGGGAGATTCTGTGAGCGAGGCATCCCTGTTTAAGCTCCAGGAGAGCATGGAGGATTCTGCGAGCGAGGCATCCCTGCCCGGGCTCCAGGAGAGCTTGGGAGATTCTGCGAGCAAGGCATCCCTGTTTAAGCTCCAAGAGAGCATGGAAGATTCTGCGAGCGAGGCATCCCTGTTTAAGCTCCAAGAGAGCATGGAAGATTCTGCGAGTGAGGCATCCATGTTTAAGCTCCTGGAGAGCATGGAAGATTCTGTGAGCGAGGCATCCCTGTTTAAGCTCCAGGAGAGCATGGAAGATTCTGCGGCGAGGCATCCATGTTTAAGCTCCAGGAGAGCATGGGAGATTGTGCGAGCGAGGCATCCCTGATTGAGCTCCAGGAGAGCATAGCAGATTCTGTGAGTGAGGCATCCCTGCCCGGGCTCCAGGAGAGCATGTGAGATTGTGCGAGCGAGGCGTTCCTGCCCGGGATCCAGGAGAGCATATGAGGTTCTGTGAGCGAGGCATCCCTGTTTAAGCTGCAGGAGAGCATGGAAGATTCTGCGAGCGAGGCATCCCTGCCTGGGCTCCAGGAGAGCATGGGAGATTCTGCGAGCGAGGCATCCCTGTTTGAGCTCCAGGAGAGCATGGAAGATAATGCGAGCGAGGCATCCCTGCCCGGGATCCAGGAGACCATGGGAGATTCTGCAATCGAGGCATCCCTGCCCGGGCTCCAGGAGAGCATGGGAGATTCTGCAAGCGAGGCATCCCTGTTTAAGCTCCAGGACAGCATGGAAAATTCTGCAAGTGAGGCATCCCTGCCCGGGCTCCAGGAGAGCATGGGAGATTCTGCGAGCGAGGCATTCTTGTTTAAGCTCCAAGAGAGCATGGAAGATTCTGCGAGCGAGGCAACCATGTTTAAGCTCCTGGAGAGCAATGTAGATTCTGCGAGTGAGGCATCCCTGCCCTGGCTCCAGGAGGGCATGGGAGATTCTGTGAGCGAGGCATCCCTGTTTAAGCTCAAGGAGAGCATGGTAGATCCTGCGAGCAATGCAGCCTGACCAAGGCTCCAGGAGATCATGGATGATTGTGCAAGTGAGGCGTCCCTGCCCGGGCTCCAGGAGAGCATGGGAGATTCTGCAAGTGAGGCATCCCTGTTTAAGCACCAGGAGAGCATGGAAGATTCTGCGAGCGAGGCATCCCTGCCCGGGATCTAGGAGACCATGGGAGATTCTGCGAGCGAGGCATCCCTGCACGGGATCCAGGAGAGCATGGGAGATTCTGCGAGCGAGGCATCCCTGTTTAATCTCCAGGAGAGCATGTGAGATTGTGCGAGCGAGGCATCCCTGCCCGGGCTCCAGGAGAGCATGGGATATTCTGCGAGCAACACAGCCTGGCCAGGGCTCCAGGAGTGCATGTGAGATTCTGCTAGCGAGGTATTCCGGCCAGACAGGGGAACTGCAACCTCCGGAAGTCTCGATGAGGTTTTGAAAATGGGCCCAATGCCGGGATGCAGTTCCAGGAGGTCAGGTAAAATCTGCCGTTGCCCCCGCAAAAAGTGGCGCGCAGCAGCAATGCCGTGACGTCTGGGGGAATTCCTCGGGCGGATTCACAAATGGCAAAGAGGTGAGAGAGAGAGCCAGGAAGAGATCCGTATGGACTAGGTGTCCCTGCCAGGGCTCCAGGACAGGCATGCAAGATTCAGCGAGCAACACAGCCTGGCCAGGGCTCCAGGAGAGCATGGGAGATTCAGCGAGCGAGTCATCCGTGTTTAAGCTCCAGGAGAGGAGCGAGGCATCCCTGCCTGGGCTCCAGGAGGGCATGGGAGATTGTGCGAGCGAGGCATCCCTGCCCGGGCTCCAGGAGAACATGGGAGATTCTGCAAATGAGGCATCCCTGCCCGGGCTCCAGGAGAGCATGGGAGATTCTGCAAGCGAGGCATCCCTGTTTAAGCTCCAGGAGAGCATGGAAGATTCTGCTAGCGAGGCATCCCTACCCGGGCTCCAGGAGAGCTTGGGAGATTCTGCGAGCGAGGCATCCCTGTTTAAGCTCCAGGAGAGCATGGAAGATTCTGCGAGTGAGGCATCCCTGTTTGTGCTCCAGGAGAGCATGGAAGATTCTGCGAGTGAGGCTTCCCTGCCCGGGTTCCAGGAGAGCATGGGAGATTGTGCGAGCGAGGCATCCCTGTTTAAGCTCCTGGAGAGCAATGTAGATTCTGCGATAGAGGCATCCCTGTTTGAGCTCCAGGAGAGCATGGAAGATAATGCGAGCGAGGCATCCCTGCCCGGGATCCAGGAGACCATGGGAGATTGTGCGAGCGAGGCATCCCTGCCCGGGCTCCAGGAGAACATGGGAGATTCTGCAAGCGAGGCATCCCTGCCCGGGCTCCAGGAGAGCATGGAAGATTCTGCGAGCGAGGCATCCCTGCCCGGGCTCCAGGAGAACATGGGAGATTCTGCAAGTGAGGCATCCCTGTTTAAGCTATAGGAGAGCATGGTAGATTCTGCGAGCAATGCAGCCTGGCCAAGGCTCTAGTAGAGCATGGAAGATTGTGCAAGTGAGGCATCCCTACCTTGGCTCCAGGAGAGCATGGGAGATTGTGCGAGTGAGGCTTCCCTGCCCAGGTTCCAGGAGAGCATGGGGGATTGTGCGAGCGAGGCATCCCTGTCTGGGCACCTGGAGAGCATGGGAGATTCTGCAAGCGAGGCATCCCTGTTTAAGCTCCAGGAGAGCATGGAAGATTCTGCGAGCGAGGCATCCCTGCCCGGGCTCCAGGAGAGCATGGGAGATTCTGCGAGCGAGGCATCCCTGTTTAAGCTCCAAGAGAGCATGGAAGATTCTGCGAGCGAGGCATCCATGTTTAAGCTCCAGGAGAGCAATGAAGATTCTGCGAGCGAGGCATCCCTGTTTGAGCTCCAGGAGAGCATGGAAGATAATGCGAGCGAGGCATCCCTGCCCGGGATCCAGGAGACCATGGGAGATTCTGCAATCGAGGCATCCCTGCCCTGGCTCCAGGAGAGCATGGGAGATTCTGCAAGTGAGGCATCCCTGCCTTGGCTCCAGGAGAGCATGGTAGATTCTGCGAGCAATGCAGCCTGGCCAAGGCTCCAGGAGAGCATGGGAGATTGTACGAGCAAGGCATCCCTGCCAAGGCTCCATAAGAGCATGGGAGATTGTGCAAGCGAGGCATCCCTGCCCAGGCTCCAGGAGAGCATGGGAGATTCTGCGAGCGAGGCATCCCTGTTTAAGCTCCAAGAGAGCATGGAAGATTCTGCGAGCGAGGCATCCCTGATTGAGCTCCAGGAGAGCATGGAAGATTCTGCGAGCGAGGCATCCCTGCCCGGGATCCAGGAGACCATTTGAGATTGTGCGAGCGAGGCATACCTGCCCGGGCTCCAGGAGACCATGGGAGATTGTGTGAGCAAGGTGTCCCTGTTTAAGCTCCAGGAGAGCATGGCAGATTCTGCGAGCTATGCAGCCTTGCCAAGGCCCCAGGAGAGCATGGAAAAAATTCAGCGAGCGAGGCATCCCTGCCCGGGCTCCAGGAGAGCATTGGAGATTCTGCTAGCAACACAGCCTGGCCAGGGCTCCAGGAGTGTATGTGAGATTCTGCTAGCGAGGTATTCCGGCCAGACAGGGGAACTGCAACCTCTGGAAGTCCCGATGAGGTTTTGAAAATGGGCCCAATGCCGGGACGCAGTTCCAGGAGGTCGGGTAAAATCCGCCGTTGCCCCCGCAAAAAGTGGCACGCAGCAGCAATGCCGTGACGTCTGGGGGAATTCCTCGGGCGGATTCACAAATGGCAAAGAGGTGAGAGAGAGAGCCAGGAAGAGATCCGTGTGGACTAGGTGTCCCAGCAAGGGCTCCAGGACAGGCATGCAAAATTCAGCGAGCAACACAGCCTGGCCAGGGCTCCAGGAGAGCATGGGAGATTCTGCGAGCGAGGCATCCCCGTTTGAGCTCCAGGAGAGCATGACAGATTCTGCGAGTGAGGCATCCTTGCCCGGGCTCAAGGAGAGCATGGGAGATTCTGTGAGCAATGCAGCCTGGCCAAGGCTCCAGGAGAGCATGGAAGATTGTGCAAGTGAGGCATCCCTGTTTGAGCTCCAGGAGAGCATGGAAGATAATGCGAGCGAGGCATCCCTGCCCAGGTTCCAGGAGAGCATGGGAGATTGTGCGAGCGAGGCTTCCCTGCCCGGGCTCTAGTAGAACATGGGAGATTCTGCGAGCATTGCAGCCTGGCCAAGGCTCGAGGAGGGCATGGGAGATTCTGCAAGTGAGGCATCCCTGTTTAAGCTCCAAGAGAGCATGGAAGATTCTGCGAGTGAGGCATCCCTGTTTAAGCTCCAGGAGAGCATGGCAGATTCTGCAAGCGAGGCGTCCCTGCACGGGATCCAGGAGAGAATGGGAGATTCTCCGAGCGAGGCATCCCTGTTTAAGCTCCAGGAGAGCATGTGAGATTTTGCGAGCGAGGCATCCCTGCCCGGGCTCCAGGAGAGCATTGGAGATTCTGCGAGCAACACAGCCTGGCCAGGGCTCCAGGAGTGCATGTGAGATTCTGCTAGCGAGGTATTCCGGCCAGACAGGGGAACTGCAACCTCCGGAAGTCCCGATGAGGTTTTGAAAATGGGCCCAATGCCGGAACGCAGTTCCAGGAGGTCAGGTAAAGTCCGCCGTTGCCCCAGCAAAAAGTGGCGCGCAGCAGCAATGCCGTGACGTCTGGGGGAATTCCTCGGGCGGATTCACAAATGGCAAAGAGGTGAGAGAGAGAGAGCCAGGAAGAGATCCGTGTGGATTAGGTGTCCCAGCCAGGGCTCCAGGACAGGCATGCAAAATTCAGCGAGCAACACAGCCTGGCCAGGGCTCCAGGAGAGCATGGGAGATTGTGCGAGCGAGGCATCCCTGCCCGGGCTCCAGGAGAACATGGGAGATTCTGCAAATGAGGCATCCCTGCCCGGGCTCCAGGAGAGCATGGGAGATTCTGCAAGCGAGGCATCCCTGTTTAAGCTCCAGGAGAGCATGGAAGATTCTGCTAGCGAGGCATCCCTGCCCGGGCTCCAGGAGAGCTTGGGAGATTCTGCGAGCTAGGCATCCCTGTTTAAGCTTTAGGAGAGCATGGAAGATTCTGTGAGTGAGGCATCCATGTTTAAGCTCCAGGAGAGCAATGAAGATTCTGCGAGCGAGGTGTCCCTGTTTGAGCTCCAGGAGAGCATGGAAGAATCTGCGAGCGAGGCATCCCTGCCCGGGATCCAGGAGACCATGGGAGATTGTGCGAGCGAGGCATCCCTGCCCGGGCTCCAGGAGAGCATGGGAGATTCTGCAAGCAAGGCATCCCTGCCCGGGCTCCAAGAGAGCATGGAAGATTCTGCGAGTGAGGCATCCCTGCACGGGTTCCAGGAGAGCATGGGAGATTGTGCGAGTGAGGCTTCCCTGCCCGGGTTCCAGGAGAGCATGGGAGATTGTGCGAGCGAGGCATCCCTGCACGGGATCCAGGAGAGCATGGGAGATTCTGCGAGCGAGGCATCCCTGTTTAAGCTCCAGGAGAGCATGTGAGATTGTGTGAGCGAGGCATCCCTGCCCGGGCTCCAGGAGAACATGGGAGATTCTGCAAATGAGGCATTCCTGCCCGGGCTCCAGGAGAGCATGGGAGATTCTGCGAGCGAGGCATCCCTGTTTGTGCTCCAGGAGAGCATGGAAGATTCTGCGAGCGAGGCGTCCCTGCCCGGGATCCAGGAGACCATGGGAGATTGTGCGGGCGTAGCATCCCTGCCCGGGCTCCAGGAGAACATTGGAGATTCTGCAAGTGAGGCATCCCTGTTTAAGCTCCAGGAGAGCATGGTAGATTCTGCGAGCAATGCAGCCTGGCCTTGGCTCCAGGAGAGCATGGGAGATTGTGCGAGCGAGGCATCACTGTTTGAGCTCCAGGAGAGCATGGCAGATTCTGCGAGTGAGGCATCCCTGCCCTGGCTCCAGGAGGGCATGGGAGATTCTGTGAGCGAGGCATCCCTGTTTAAGCTCCAGGAGAGCATGGTAGATCCTGTGAGCAATGCAGCCTGACCAAGGCTCCAGGAGATCATGGATGATTGTGCAAGTGAGGCTTCCCTGCCCGGGTTCCAGGAGAGCATGGGAGATTGTGCGAGCGAGGCATCACTGTTTGAGCTCCAGGAGAGCATGGCAGATTCTGCGAGTGAGGCATCCCTGCCCGGGCTCCAGGAGAGCATGTGAGATTGTGCGAGTGAGGCTTCCCTGCCCGGGTTCCAGGAGAGCATGGGAGATTGTGCGAGTGAGGCATCCCTGTTTGAGCTCCAGGAGAGCATGGCAGATTCTGCGAGTGAGGCATCCCTGCCCTGGCTCCAGGAGGGCATGGGAGATTCTACAAGCGAGGCATCCCTGTTTAAGCTCCAGGAGAGCATGGAAGATTCTGCGAGCGAGGCATCCCTGCCCGGGATCCAGGAGACCATGGGAGATTCTGCGAGCGAGTCATCCCTGTTTAAGCTCCTGGAGAGGAGCGAGGCATCCCTGCCCGGGCTCCAGGAGAGCATGGGAGATTGTGCGAGCGAGGCGTCCCCGTTTGAGCTCCAGGAGAGCATGACAGATTCTGCGAGTGAGGCATCCTTGCCCGGGCTCAAGGAGAGCATGGGAGATTCTGCGAGCAATGCAGCCTGGCCAAGGCTCCAGGAGAGCATGGAAGATTGTGCAAGTGAGGCATCCTTGCCTTGGCTCCTGGAGAGCATGGGAGATTGTGCGAGTGAGGCTTCCCTGCCCGGGTTCCAGGAGAGCATGGGAGATTGTGCGAGCGAGGCATCCCTGACTGGGCTCCAGGAGAGCATGGGAGATTCTGCAAGCGAGGCATCCCTGTTTAAGCTCCAGGAGAGCATGGGAGATTGTGTGAGCGAGGCATCCCTGCCCAGGCTCCAGGAGAGCATGGGAGATTGTGCGAGTGAGGCATCCCTGTTTGAGCTCCAAGAGAGCATGGAAGATTCTGCGAGCGAGGCATCCATGTTTAAGCTCCTGGAGAGCAATGTAGATTCTGCGAGCGAGGCGCCCCTGTTTGAGCTACAGGAGAGCATGGAAGATAATGCGAGTGAGGCATCCCTGCCCGGGATCCAGGAGACCATGGGAGATTGTGCAAGCGAGGCATCCCTGCCCGGGCTCCAGGAGAACATTGGAGATTCTGCAAGCGAGGCATCCCTGCCCGGGATCCAGGAGAGCATGGGAGATTCTGCAAGCGAGGCATCCCTGCCCGGGCTCCAGGAGAGCATGGGAGATTGTGCGAGTGAGGCTTCCCTGTTTGAGCTCCAGGAGAGCATGGCAGATTCTGCGAGTGAGGCATCCCTGCCCGGGCTCCAGGAGGGCATGGGAGATTCTGTGAGCGAGGCATCCCTGTTTAAGCTCCAGGAGAGCATGGTAGATCCTGCGAGCAATGCAGCCTGAGCAAGGCTCCAGGAGATCATGGACGATTGTGCAAGTGAGGCGTCCCTGCCCGGGCTCCAGGAGAGCATGGGAGATTCTGCAAGCGAGGCATCCCTGCCCGGGATATAGGAGACCATGGGAGATTGTGCGAGCGAGGCTTCCCTGCCCGGGCTCCAGTAGAACATGGGAGATTCTGCGAGCATTGCAGCCTGGCCAAGGCTCCAGGAGGGCATGGGAGATTGTGCGAGCGAGGCATCCCTGCCCGGGCTCCAGGAGAGCATGGGAGATTCTGCAAGCGAGGCATCCCTGTTTGGGCTCCAGGAGAGCATGGGAGATTCTGCGAGCGAGGCATCCCTGTTTAAGCTCCAAGAGAGCATGGAAAATTCTGTGAGCGAGGATTCATGTTTAAGCTCCAGGAGAGCATGGAAGATTCTGTGAGCGTGGCATGCCTGCCTGGGATCCAGGAGAGCATGGGAGATTGTGCGAGTGAGGCATCCCTGTTTAAGCTCCAAGAGAGCATGGAAGATTCTGTGAGCGAGGATTCATGTTTAAGCTCCAGGAGAGCATGGAAGATTGTGCAAGTGAGAGGCATCCCTGCCTTGGCTCCAGGAGAGCATGGGAGATTCTGCAAGCGTGGCATCCCTGTTTAAGCTCCAGGAGAGCATGGAAGATTCTGCGAGCGAGGCATCCCTGCCCGGGCTCCAGGAGAGCATGGGAGATTCTGCGAGCGAGGCATCCCTGTTTAAGCTCCAAGAGAGCATGGAAGATTCTGCGAGCGAGGCATCCATGTTTAAGCTCCAGGAGAGCAATGAAGATTCTGCGAGCGAGGCATCCCTGTTTGAGCTCCAGGAGAGCATGGAAGATAATGCGAGCGAGGCATCCCTGCCCGGGATCCAGGAGACCATGGGAGATTCTGCAATCGAGGCATCCCTGCCCGGGCTCCAGGAGAGCATGGGAGATTCTGCAAGCGAGGCATCCCTGTTTAAGCTCCAGGACAGCATGGAAGATTCTGCAAGTGAGGCATCCCTGCCCGGGCTCCAGGAGAGCATGGGAGATTCTGCGAGCGAGGCATCCCTGTTTAAGCTCCAAGAGAGCATGGAAGATTCTGCGAGCGAGGCATCCATGTTTAAGCTCCAGGAGAGCATGGAAGATTCTGCGAGCGAGGTGTCCCTGCCCGGGATCCAGGAGACCATGGGAGATTCTGCAATCGAGGCATCCCTGCCCGGGCACCAGGAGAGCATGGGAGATTGTGCGAGTGAGGCGTCCCCGTTTGAGCTCCAGGAGAGCATGACAGATTCTGCCAGTGAGGCATCCTTGCCCGGGCTCAAGGAGAGCATGGGAGATTCTGCGAGCAATGCAGCCTGGCCAAGGCTCCAGGAGAGCATGGAAGATTGTGCAAGTGAGGCATCCTTGCCTTGGCTCCTGGAGAGCATGGGAGATTGTGCGAGTGAGGCTTCCCTGCCCGGGTTCCAGGAGAGCATGGGAGATTGTGCGAGCGAGGCATCCCTGACTGGGCTCCAGGAGAGCATGGGAGATTCTGCAAGCGAGGCATCCCTGTTTAAGCTCCAGGAGAGCATGGGAGATTGTGTGAGCGAGGCATCCCTGCCAAGCCTCAAGGAGAGCATGGGAGATTGTGCGAGCGAGGCATCCCTGTTTGAGCTCCAAGAGAGCATGGAAGATTCTGCGAGCGAGGCATCCATGTTTAAGCTCCTGGAGAGCAATGTAGATTCTGCGAGCGAGGCGCCCCTGTTTGAGCTCCAGGAGAGCATGGAAGATAATGCGAGTGAGGCATCCCTGCCCGGGATCCAGGAGACCATGGGAGATTGTGCGAGCGAGGCATCCCTGCCCGGGCTCCAGGAGAGCAGGGGAGATTTTGCAAGCGAGGCATCCCTGTTTAAGCTTCAGGAGAGCATGGAAGATTCTGCGAGCGAGGCGTCCCTGCCCGGGATCCAGGAGACCATGGAAGATTCTGCAAGTGAGGCATCCCTGTTTAAGCTCCAGGAGAGCATGGTAGATTCTGCGAGCAATGCAGCCTGGCCAAGGCTCCAGGAGAGCATGGAAGATTGTGCAAGTGAGGCATCCCTGCCTTGGCTCCAGGAGAGCATGGGAGATTGTGCGAGTGAGGCTTCCCTGCCCAGGTTCCAGGAGAGCATGGGAGATTGTGCGAGCGAGGCATCCCTGTCTGGGCTCCAGGAGAGCATGGGAGATTCTGCGAGCGAGGCATCCCTGTTTAAGCTCCAAGAGAGCATGGAAGATTCTGCGAGCGAGGCACAATCTTCCATGATCTCATGGAGCCTTGGTCAGGCTGCATTGCTCGCAGGATCTACCATGCTCTCCTGGAGCTTAAACAGGGATGCCTCGCTCGCAGAATCTCACATGCCCTCCTGGAGCCTTGGCCAGGCTGCATTGCTCGCAGAATTTCCCATGCTCTCCTGGAGCCCGGGCTCCAGGACAGGCATGCAAGATTCAGCGAGCAACACAGTCTGGCCAGGGCTCCAGGAGAGCATGGGAGATTCTGCGAGCGAGTCATCCCGTTTAAGCTCCAGGAGAGGAGGGAGGCATCCCTGCCCGGGCTCCAGAAGAGCATGGGAGATTGTGCGAGCGAGGCGTCCCCGTTTGAGCTCCAGGAGACCATGACAGATTCTGCGAGTGAGGCATCCTTGCCCGGGCTCCAGGAGAGCATGGGAGATTGTGCGAGCGAGGCATCCCTGCCCGGGCTCCAGGAGAGCATGGGAGATTCTTCAAGTGAAGCATCCCTGTTTAAGCTCCAGGAGAGCATGGAAGATCCTGCGAGCAATGCAGCCTGACCAAGGCTCCAGGAGAGCATGGAAGATTGTGCAAGTGAGGCGTCCCTGCCCGGGCTCCAGGAGAGCATGGGAGATTCTTCAAGTGAAGCATCCCTGTTTAAGCTCCAGGAGAGCATGGAAGATTCTGCGGCGAGGCATCCCTGTTTAAGCTCCAGGAGAGCATGGGAGATTGTGCGAGCGAGGCATCCATGATTGAGCTCCAGGAGAGCATAGCAGATTCTGTGAGTGAGGCATCCCTGCCCGGGCTCCAGGAGAGCATATGAGGTTCTGCGAGTGAGGCATCCCTGCCTGGGCTCCAGGAGAGCATGGGAGATTCTGTGAGCGAGGCATCCCTGTTTAAGCTCCAGGAGAGCATGGTAGATCCTGCGAGCAATGCAGCCTGAGCAAGGCTCCAGGAGATCATGGACGATTGTGCAAGTGAGGCGTCCCTGCCCGGGCTCCAGGAGAGCATGGGAGATTCTGCAAGCGAGGCATCCCTGCCCGGGATATAGGAGACCATGGGAGATTGTGCGAGCGAGGCTTCCCTGCCCGGGCTCCAGTAGAACATGGGAGATTCTGCGAGCATTGCAGCCTGGCCAAGGCTCCAGGAGGGCATGGGAGATTGTGCGAGCGAGGCATCCCTGCCCGGGCTCCAGGAGAGCATGGGAGATTCTGCAAGCGAGGCATCCCTGTTTGGGCTCCAGGAGAGCATGGGAGATTCTGCGAGCGAGGCATCCCTGTTTAAGCTCCAAGAGAGCATGGAAAATTCTGTGAGCGAGGATTCATGTTTAAGCTCCAGGAGAGCATGGAAGATTCTGTGAGCGTGGCATGCCTGCCTGGGATCCAGGAGAGCATGGGAGATTGTGCGAGTGAGGCATCCCTGTTTAAGCTCCAAGAGAGCATGGAAGATTCTGTGAGCGAGGATTCATGTTTAAGCTCCAGGAGAGCATGGAAGATTGTGCAAGTGAGAGGCATCCCTGCCTTGGCTCCAGGAGAGCATGGGAGATTCTGCAAGCGAGGCATCCCTGTTTAAGCTCCAGGAGAGCATGGAAGATTCTGCGAGCGAGGCATCCCTGCCCGGGCTCCAGGAGAGCATGGGAGATTCTGCGAGCGAGGCATCCCTGTTTAAGCTCCAAGAGAGCATGGAAGATTCTGCGAGCGAGGCATCCATGTTTAAGCTCCAGGAGAGCAATGAAGATTCTGCGAGCGAGGCATCCCTGTTTGAGCTCCAGGAGAGCATGGAAGATAATGCGAGCGAGGCATCCCTGCCCGGGATCCAGGAGACCATGGGAGATTCTGCAATCGAGGCATCCCTGCCCGGGCTCCAGGAGAGCATGGGAGATTCTGCAAGCGAGGCATCCCTGTTTAAGCTCCAGGACAGCATGGAAGATTCTGCAAGTGAGGCATCCCTGCCCGGGCTCCAGGAGAGCATGGGAGATTCTGCGAGCGAGGCATCCCTGTTTAAGCTCCAAGAGAGCATGGAAGATTCTGCGAGCGAGGCATCCATGTTTAAGCTCCAGGAGAGCATGGAAGATTCTGCGAGCGAGGTGTCCCTGCCCGGGATCCAGGAGACCATGGGAGATTCTGCAATCGAGGCATCCCTGCCCGGGCACCAGGAGAGCATGGGAGATTGTGCGAGTGAGGCGTCCCCGTTTGAGCTCCAGGAGAGCATGACAGATTCTGCCAGTGAGGCATCCTTGCCCGGGCTCAAGGAGAGCATGGGAGATTCTGCGAGCAATGCAGCCTGGCCAAGGCTCCAGGAGAGCATGGAAGATTGTGCAAGTGAGGCATCCTTGCCTTGGCTCCTGGAGAGCATGGGAGATTGTGCGAGTGAGGCTTCCCTGCCCGGGTTCCAGGAGAGCATGGGAGATTGTGCGAGCGAGGCATCCCTGACTGGGCTCCAGGAGAGCATGGGAGATTCTGCAAGCGAGGCATCCCTGTTTAAGCTCCAGGAGAGCATGGGAGATTGTGTGAGCGAGGCATCCCTGCCAAGCCTCAAGGAGAGCATGGGAGATTGTGCGAGCGAGGCATCCCTGTTTGAGCTCCAAGAGAGCATGGAAGATTCTGCGAGCGAGGCATCCATGTTTAAGCTCCTGGAGAGCAATGTAGATTCTGCGAGCGAGGCGCCCCTGTTTGAGCTCCAGGAGAGCATGGAAGATAATGCGAGTGAGGCATCCCTGCCCGGGATCCAGGAGACCATGGGAGATTGTGCGAGCGAGGCATCCCTGCCCGGGCTCCAGGAGAGCAGGGGAGATTTTGCAAGCGAGGCATCCCTGTTTAAGCTTCAGGAGAGCATGGAAGATTCTGCGAGCGAGGCGTCCCTGCCCGGGATCCAGGAGACCATGGAAGATTCTGCAAGTGAGGCATCCCTGTTTAAGCTCCAGGAGAGCATGGTAGATTCTGCGAGCAATGCAGCCTGGCCAAGGCTCCAGGAGAGCATGGAAGATTGTGCAAGTGAGGCATCCCTGCCTTGGCTCCAGGAGAGCATGGGAGATTGTGCGAGTGAGGCTTCCCTGCCCAGGTTCCAGGAGAGCATGGGAGATTGTGCGAGCGAGGCATCCCTGTCTGGGCTCCAGGAGAGCATGGGAGATTCTGCGAGCGAGGCATCCCTGTTTAAGCTCCAAGAGAGCATGGAAGATTCTGCGAGCGAGGCACAATCTTCCATGATCTCATGGAGCCTTGGTCAGGCTGCATTGCTCGCAGGATCTACCATGCTCTCCTGGAGCTTAAACAGGGATGCCTCGCTCGCAGAATCTCACATGCCCTCCTGGAGCCTTGGCCAGGCTGCATTGCTCGCAGAATTTCCCATGCTCTCCTGGAGCCCGGGCTCCAGGACAGGCATGCAAGATTCAGCGAGCAACACAGTCTGGCCAGGGCTCCAGGAGAGCATGGGAGATTCTGCGAGCGAGTCATCCCGTTTAAGCTCCAGGAGAGGAGGGAGGCATCCCTGCCCGGGCTCCAGAAGAGCATGGGAGATTGTGCGAGCGAGGCGTCCCCGTTTGAGCTCCAGGAGACCATGACAGATTCTGCGAGTGAGGCATCCTTGCCCGGGCTCCAGGAGAGCATGGGAGATTGTGCGAGCGAGGCATCCCTGCCCGGGCTCCAGGAGAGCATGGGAGATTCTTCAAGTGAAGCATCCCTGTTTAAGCTCCAGGAGAGCATGGAAGATCCTGCGAGCAATGCAGCCTGACCAAGGCTCCAGGAGAGCATGGAAGATTGTGCAAGTGAGGCGTCCCTGCCCGGGCTCCAGGAGAGCATGGGAGATTCTTCAAGTGAAGCATCCCTGTTTAAGCTCCAGGAGAGCATGGAAGATTCTGCGGCGAGGCATCCCTGTTTAAGCTCCAGGAGAGCATGGGAGATTGTGCGAGCGAGGCATCCATGATTGAGCTCCAGGAGAGCATAGCAGATTCTGTGAGTGAGGCATCCCTGCCCGGGCTCCAGGAGAGCATATGAGGTTCTGCGAGTGAGGCATCCCTGCCTGGGCTCCAGGAGAGCATGGGAGATTCTGCGAGCGAGGCATCCCTGTTTAAGCTCCAAGAGAGCATGGAAGATTCTGTGAGTGAGGCATCCATGTTTAAGCTCCTGGAGAGCATGGAAGATTCTGTGAGCGAGGAATCCCTGTTTGAGCTCCAGGAGAGCATGGAAGATTCTGAGAGCGAGGCGTCCCTGCCCGGGATCCAGGAGACCATGGGAGATTGTGCGAGCGAGGCATCCCTGCCCGGGCTCCAGGAGAACATGGGAGATTCTGCAAAAGAGGCATCCCTGCCCGGGCTCCAGGAGAGCATGGGAGATTCTGCAAGCGAGGCATCCCTGTTTAAGCTCCAGGAGAGCATAGAAGATTCTGCTATCGAGGCATCCCTGCCCGGGCTCCAGGAGAGCTTGGGAGATTCTGCGAGCGAGGCATCCCTGTTTAAGCTCCAGGAGAGCATGGAAGATTCTGCGAGCGAGGCATCCCTGTTTGTGCTCCAGGAGAGCATGGAAGATTCTGCGAGCGAGGCGTCCCTGCCCGGGATCCAGGAGACCATGGGAGATTGTGCGGGCGTAGCATCCCTGCCCGGGCTCCAGGAGAACATTGGAGATTCTGCAAGTGAGGCATCCCTGTTTAAGCTCCAGGAGAGCATGGTAGATTCTGCGAGCAATGCAGCCTGGCCAAGGCTCCAGGAGAGCATGGAAGATTGTGCAAGTGAGGCATCCCTGCCTTGGCTCCAGGAGAGCATGGGAGATTGTGCGAGCGAGGCATCACTGTTTGAGCTCCAGGAGAGCATGGCAGATTCTGCAAGTGAGGCATCCCTGCCCGGGCTCCAGGAGAGCATGGGAGATTGTGCGAGTGAGGCTTCCCTGCCTGGGTTCCTGGAGAGCATGGGAGATTGTGCGAGCGAGGCATCCCTGTTTGAGCTCCAGGAGAGCATGGCAGATTCTGCGAGTGAGGCATCCCTGCCCTGGCTCCAGGAGGGCATGGGAGATTCTGTGAGTGAGGCATCCCTGTTTAAGCTCCAGGAGAGCATGGAGGATTCTGCGAGCGAGGCATCCCTGCCCGGGCTCCAGGAGAGCTTGGGAGATTCTGCGAGCAAGGCATCCCTGTTTAAGCTCCAAGAGAGCATGGAAGATTCTGCGAGCGAGGCATCCCTGTTTAAGCTCCAGGAGAGCATGGAAGATTCTGCGGCAAGGCATCCATGTTTAAGCTCCAGGAGAGCATGGGAGATTGTGCGAGCGAGGCATCCCTGATTGAGCTCCAGGAGAGCATAGCAGATTCTGTGAGTGAGGCATCCCTGCCCGGGCTCCAGGAGAGCATGGGAGATTGTGCGAGCGAGGCGTTCCTGCCCGGGATCCAGGAGAGCATATGAGGTTCTGTGAGCGAGGCATCCCTGTTTAACCTGCAGGAGAGCATGGAAGATTCTGCGAGCGAGGCATCCCTGCCTGGGCTCCAGGAGAGCATGGGAGATTCTGCGAGCGAGGCATCCCTGTTTAAGCTCCAAGAGAGCATGGAAGATTCTGCGAGTGAGGCATCCATGTTTAAGCTCCTGGAGAGCATGGAAGATTCTGTGAGCGAGGAATCCCTGTTTGAGCTCCAGGAGAGCATGGATGATTCTGAGAGCGAGGCGTCCCTGCCCGGGATCCAGGAGACCATGGGAGATTGTGCGAGCGAGGCATCCCTGCCCGGGCTCCAGGAGAACATGGGAGATTCTGCAAATGAGGCATCCCTGCCCGGGCTCCAGGAGAGCATGGGAGATTCTGCAAGCGAGGCATCCCTGTTTAAGCTCCAGGAGAGGAGGGAGGCATCCCTGCCCGGGCTCCAGAAGAGCATGGGAGATTCTGCAAGTGAGGCATCCCTGTTTAAGCTCCAGGAGAGCATGGTAGATTCTGCGAGCAATGCAGCCTGGCCAAGGCTCCAGGAGAGCATGGAAGATTGTGCAAGTGAGGCATCCCTGCCTTGGCTCCAGGAGAGCATGGGAGATTGTGCGAGCGAGGCATCACTGTTTGAGCTCCAGGAGAGCATGGCAGATTCTGCGAGTATGGCATCCCTGCCCGGGCTCCAGGAGAGCATGGGAGATTGTGCGAGTGAGGCTTCCCTGCCCGGGTTCCTGGAGAGCATGGGAGATTGTGCGAGCGAGGCATCCATGTTTAAGCTCCAGGAGAGCATGGAAGATTCTGCAAACGAGGCATCCCTGTTTGAGCTCCAGGAGAGCATGGAAGATTCTGCAAGTGAGGCATCCCTGTTTAAGCTCCAGGAGAGCATGGTAGATTCTGCGAGCAATGCAGCCTGGCCAAGGCTCCAGGAGAGCATGGAAGATTGTGCAAGTGAGGCATCCCTGCCTTGGCTCCAGGAGAGCATGGGAGATTGTGCGAGTGAGGCTTCCCTGCCCAGGCTCCAGGAGAGCATGGGAGATTCTGCAAGCGAGGCATCCCTGTTCATCTCCAGGAGAGCATGGGAGATTGTGCAAGCAAGGCATCCCTGCCCGGGCTCCAGGAGAGCATGGGAGATTCTGCGAGCGAGGCATCCCTGTTTAAGCTCCAAGAGAGCATGGAAGATTCTGCGAGCGAGGCATCCATGTTTAAGCTCCAGGAGAGCAATGAAGATTCTGCGAGCGAGGCGTCCCTGTTTGAGCTCCAGGAGAGCATGGAAGATTCTGCGAGCGAGGCATCCCTGCCCGGGATCCAGGAGACCATGGGAGATTGTGCGAGCGAGGCATCCCTGCCCGGGCTCCAGGAGAGCATGGGAGATTCTGCAAGCGAGGCATCCCTGTTTAAGCTCCAGGAGAGCATGGAAGATTCTGCGAGCGAGGCATCCCTGCCCGGGCTCCAGGAGAGCATGGGAGATTCTGCGAGCGAGGCATCCCTGTTTAAGCTCCAAGAGAGCATGGAAGATTCTGCGAGTGAGGCATCCCTGCACGGGATCCAGGAGAGCATGGGAGATTCTGCGAGCGAGGCATCCCTGTTTAAGCTCCAGCAGAGCATGTGAGATTGTGCGAGCGAGGCATCCCTGCCCGGGCTCCAGGAGAGCATGGGATATTCTGCGAGCAACACAGCCTGGCCAGGGCTCCAGGAGTGCATGTGAGATTCTGCTAGCGAGGTATTCCGGCCAGACAGGGGAACTGAAACCTCCGGAAGTCCCGATGAGGTTTTGAAAATGGGCCCAATGCCGGGACGCAGTTCCAGGAGGTCAGGTAAAATCTGCCGTTGCCCCCGCAAAAAGTGGCGCGCAGCAGCAATGCCGTGACGTCTGGGGGAATTCCTCGGGCGGATTCACAAATGGCAAAGAGGTGAGAGAGAGAGCCAGGAAGAGATCCGAGTGGACTAGGTGTCCCAGCCAGGGCTCCAGGACAGGCATGCAAGATTCAGCGAGCAACACAGCCTGGCCAGGGCTCCAGAAGAGCATGGGAGATTCTGCGAGAGAGTCATCCCTGTTTAAGCTCCAGGAGAGGAGCGAGGCATCCCTGCCTGGGCTCCAGGAGAGCATTTGAGATTGTGCGAGCGAGGCATCCCTGTTTGAGCTCCAGGAGAGCATGACAGATTCTGCGAGTGAGGCATCCTTGCCCGGGCTCTAGGAGAGCATGGGAGATTCTGCGAGCAATGCAGCCTGGCCAAGGCTCAAGGAGGGCATGGGAGATTCTGCGAGCAAGGCACCCCTGTTTAAGCTCCAGGAGAGCATGGTAGATCCTGCGAGCAATGCAGCCTGACCAAGGCTCCAGGAGATCATGGAAGATTGTGCAAGTGAGGCGTCCCTGCCCGGGCTCCAGGAGAGCATTGGAAATTCTGCGGCGAGGCATCCCTGTTTAAGCTCCAGGAGAGCATGGGAGATTGTGCGAGCGAGGCATCCCTGATTGAGCTCCAGGAGAGCATAGCAGATTCTGTGAGTGAGGCATCCCTGCCCGGGATCCAGGAGACCATGGGAGATTCTGCAATCGAGGCATCCCTGCCCGGGCTCCAGGAGAGCATGGGAGATTCTGCAAGCGAGGCATCCCTGTTTAAGCTCCAGGACAGCATGGAAGATTCTGCAAGTGAGGCATCCCTGCCCGGGCTCCAGGAGAGCATGGGAGATTCTGCGAGCGAGGCATCCCTGTTTAAGCTCCTGGAGAGCATGGAAGATTCTGCGAGTGAGGCATCCCTGTTTGAGCTCCAGGAGAGCATGGAAGATTCTGCGAGCGAGGCGTCCCTGCCCAGAATCCAGGAGACCATGGGAGATTGTGCGAGCGAGGCATCCCTGCCCGGGCTCCAGGAGAACATGGGAGATTCTGCAAGTGAGGCATCCCTGTTTAAGCTCCAGGAGAGCATGGTAGATTCTGCGAGCAATGCAGCCTGGCCAAGGCTCCAGGAGAGCATGGAAGATTGTGCAAGTGAGGCATCCCTGCCTTGGCTCCAGGAGAGCATGGGAGATTGTGCGAGTGAGGCTTCCCTGCCCAGGTTCCAGGAGAGCATGGGAGATTGTGCGAGCGAGGCATCCCTGTCTGGGCTCCAGGAGAGCATGGGAGATTCTGCAAGCGAGGCATCCCTGTTTAAGCTCCAGGAGAGCATGGGAGATTGTGCGAGCGAGGCATCCCGAGCATGGGAGATTGTGCAAGCGAGGCATCCCTGTTTAAGCTCCAAGAGAGCATGGAAGATTCTGCGTGCGAGGCATCCATGTTTAAGCTCCTGGAGAGCAATGAAGATTCTGCGAGCGAGGCGTACCTGTTTGAGCTCCAGGAGAGCATGGAAGATTCTGCGAGCGAGGCATCCCTGCCCGGGATCCAGGAGACCATGGGAGATTTTGCGAGTGAGGCATCCCTGCACGGGATCCAGGAGAGCATGGGAGATTCTGCGAGCGAGGCATCCCTGTTTAAGCTCCAGGAGAGCATGTGAGATTGTGTGAGCGAGGCATTCCTGCCCAGGCTCCAGGAGAACATGGGAGATTCTGCAAATGAGGCATCCCTGCCCGGGCTCCAGGAGAGCATGGGAGATTCTGCAAGTGAGGCATCCCTGTTTAAGCTCCAGGAGAGCATGGAAGATTCTGCGAGCGAGGCATCCCTGCCCTGGCTCCAGGAGAGCATGGGATATTCTGCGAGCGAGGCATCCCTGTTTGAGCTCCAAGAGAGCATGGAAGATTCTGCGAGCGAGGCATCCCTGTTTGAGCTCCAGGAGAGCATGGGAGATTGTGCGAGCGATGCATCCCTGCCAGGGCTCCAGGAGAACATGGGAGATTCTGTAAGCGAGGCATCCCTGCCCGGGATCCAGGAGAGCATGGGAGATTCTGCGAGCGAGGCATCCCTGTTTGAGCTCCAGGAGAGCATGGAAGATTCTGCGAGGGAGGCGTCCCTGCCCGGGATCCAGGAGACCATGGGAGATTGTGCGAGCGAGGCATCCCTGCCCGGGCTCCAGGAGAACATGGGAGATTGTGCGAGTGAGGCATCCCTGTCTGGGCTCCAGGAGAGCATGGGAGATTCTGCGAGCGAGGCATCCCTGTCTGGGCTCCAGGAGAGCATGGAAGATTCTGCGAGCGAGGTATCCCTGCACGGGATCCAGGAGAGCATGGGAGATTCTGCGAGCGAGGCATCCCTGTTTAAGCTCCAGGAGAGCATGGAAGATTCTGCGAGCGAGGCATCCCTGCACCGGGATCCAGGAGAGCATGGGAGATTCTGCGAGCGAGGCATCCCTGTTTAAGCTCCAGGAGAGCATGTGAGATTGTGTGAGCGAGGCATCCCTGCCCAGGCTCCAGGAGAGCATGGGATATTCTGCGAGCAACACAGCCTGGCCCAGGGCTCCAGGAGTGCTTGGGAGATTCTGCTAGCGAGGTATTCCGGCCAGACAGGGGAACTGCAACCTCCGGAAGTCTCGATGAGGTTTTGAAAATGGGCCCAATGCCAGGACGCAGTTCCAGGAGGTCAGGTAAAATCTGCCGTTGCCCCCGCAAAAAGTGGCGTGCAGCAGCAATGCCGTGACGTCTGGGGGAATTCCTCGGGCGGATTCACAAATGGCAAAGAGGTGAGAGAGAGAGCCAGGAAGAGATCCGTGTGGACTAGGTGTCCCTGCCAGGGCTCCAGGACAGGCATGCATGATTCAGCGAGCAACACAGCCTGGCCAGGGCTCCAGGAGAGCATGGGAGATTCTGCGAGAGAGTCATCCCTGTTTAAGCTCCAGGAGAGGAGCGAGGCATCCCTGCCTGGGCTCCAGGCGAGCATGGGAGATTGTGTGAGCGAGGCATCCCTGTTTGAGCTCCAGGAGAGCATGACAGATTCTGCGAGTGAGGCATCCTTGCCCGGGCTCCAGGAGAGCATGGGAGATTCTGCGAGCAATGCAGCCTGGCCAAGGCTCAAGGAGGGCATGGGAGATTCTGCGAGCAAGGCACCCCTGTTTAAGCTCCAGGAGAGCATGGTAGATCCTGCGAGCAATGCAGCCTGACCAAGGCTCCAGGAGATCATGGAAGATTGTGCAAGTGAGGCGTCCCTGCCCGGGCTCCAGGAGAGCATTGGAAATTCTGCAAGCGAGGCATCCCTGTTTAAGCTCCAGGAGAGCATGGCAGATTCTGTGAGCGAGGCGTCCCTGCACGGGATCCAGGAGAGAATGGGAGATTCTGCGAGCGAGGCATCCCTGTTTAAGCTCCAGGAGAGCATGTGAGATTGTGCGAGCGAGGCATCCCTGCCCGGGCTCCAGGAGAGCATTGGAGATTGTGCGAGTGAGGCTTCCCTGCCTGGGTTCCTGGAGAGCATGTGAGATTGTGCAAGCGAGGCATCCCTGTTTGAGCTCCAGGAGAGCATGGCAGATTCTGCGAGTGAGGCATCCCTGCCCTGGCTCCAGGAGGGCATGGGAGATTCTGTGAGCGAGGCATCCCTGTTTAAGCTCCAGGAGAGCATGGAGGATTCTGCGAGCGAGGCATCCCTGCCCGGGCTCCAGGAGAGCTTGGGAGATTCTGCGAGCAAGGCATCCCTGTTTAAGCTCCAAGAGAGCATGGAAGATTCTGCGAGCGAGGCATCCCTGTTTAACTCCAAGAGAGCATGGAAGATTCTGCGAGTGAGGCATCCATGTTTAAGCTCCTGGAGAGCATGGAAGATTCTGTGAGCGAGGCATCCCTGTTTAAGCTCCAGGAGAGCATGGAAGATTCTGCGGCGAGGCATCCATGTTTAAGCTCCAGGAGAGCATGGGAGATTGTGCGAGCGAGGCATCCCTGATTGAGCTCCAGGAGAGCATAGCAGATTCTGTGAGTGAGGCATCCCTGCCCGGGCTCCAGGAGAGGATGTGAGATTGTGCGAGCGAGGCGTTCCTGCCCGGGATCCAGGAGAGCATATGAGGTTCTGTGAGCGAGGCATCCCTGTTTAAGCTGCAGGAGAGCATGGAAGATTCTGCGAGCGAGGCATCCCTGCCTGGGCTCCAGGAGAGCATGGGAGATTCTGCGAGCGAGGCATCCCTGTTTGAGCTCCAGGAGAGCATGGAAGATAATGCGAGCGAGGCATCCCTGCCCGGGATCCAGGAGACCATGGGAGATTCTGCAATCGAGGCATCCCTGCCCGGGCTCCAGGAGAGCATGGGAGATTCTGCAAGCGAGGCATCCCTGTTTAAGCTCCAGGACAGCATGGAAGATTCTGCAAGTGAGGCATCCCTGCCCGGGCTCCAGGAGAGCATGGGAGATTCTGCGAGCGAGGCATTCTTGTTTAAGCTCCAAGAGAGCATGGAAGATTCTGCGAGCGAGGCAACCATGTTTAAGCTCCTGGAGAGCAATGTAGATTCTGCGAGTGAGGCATCCCTGCCCTGGCTCCAGGAGGGCATGGGAGATTCTGTGAGCGAGGCATCCCTGTTTAAGCTCAAGGAGAGCATGGTAGATCCTGCGAGCAATGCAGCCTGACCAAGGCTCCAGGAGATCATGGATGATTGTGCAAGTGAGGCGTCCCTGCCCGGGCTCCAGGAGAGCATGGGAGATTCTGCAAGTGAGGCATCCCTGTTTAAGCACCAGGAGAGCATGGAAGATTCTGCGAGCGAGGCATCCCTGCCCGGGATCCAGGAGACCATGGGAGATTCTGCGAGCGAGGCATCCCTGCACGGGATCCAGGAGAGCATGGGAGATTCTGTGAGCGAGGCATCCCTGTTTAATCTCCAGGAGAGCATGTGAGATTGTGCAAGCGAGGCATCCCTGCCCGGGCTCCAGGAGAGCATGGGATATTCTGCGAGCAACACAGCCTGGCCAGGGCTCCAGGAGTGCATGTGAGATTCTGCTAGCGAGGTATTCCGGCCAGACAGGGGAACTGCAACCTCCGGAAGTCTCGATGAGGTTTTGAAAATGGGCCCAATGCCGGGATGCAGTTCCAGGAGGTCAGGTAAAATCTGCCGTTGCCCCCGCAAAAAGTGGCGCGCAGCAGCAATGCCGTGACGTCTGGGGGAATTCCTCGGGCGGATTCACAAATGGCAAAGAGGTGAGAGAGAGAGCCAGGAAGAGATCCGTATGGACTAGGTGTCCCTGCCAGGGCCAGGGCTCCAGGACAGGCATGCAAGATTCAGCGAGCAACACAGCCTGGCCAGGGCTCCAGGAGAGCATGGGAGATTCAGCGAGCGAGTCATCCGTGTTTAAGCTCCAGGAGAGGAGCGAGGCATCCCTGCCTGGGCTCCAGGAGGGCATGGGAGATTGTGCGAGCGAGGCATCCCTGCCCGGGCTCCAGGAGAACATGGGAGATTCTGCAAATGAGGCATCCCTGCCCGGGCTCCAGGAGAGCATGGGAGATTCTGCAAGCGAGGCATCCCTGTTTAAGCTCCAGGAGAGCATGGAAGATTCTGCTAGCGAGGCATCCCTGCCCGGGCTCCAGGAGAGCTTGGGAGATTCTGCGAGCGAGGCATCCCTGTTTAAGCTCCAGGAGAGCATGGAAGATTCTGCGAGTGAGGCATCCCTGTTTGTGCTCCAGGAGAGCATGGAAGATTCTGCGAGTGAGGCTTCCCTGCCCGGGTTCCAGGAGAGCATGGGAGATTGTGCGAGCGAGGCATCCCTGTTTAAGCTCCAGGAGAGCATGGAAGATTCTGCTAGCGAGGCATCCCTGCCCGGGCTCCAGGAGAGCTTGGGAGATTCTGCGAGCGAGGCATCCCTGTTTGAGCTCCAAGAGAGCATGGAAGATTCTGCGAGCGAGGCATCCCTGTTTAAGCTCCAGGAGAGCATGGAAGATTCTGCGGCAAGGCATCCATGTTTAAGCTCCAGGAGAGCATGGGAGATTGTGCGAGCGAGGCATCCCTGATTGAGCTCCAGGAGAGCATAGCAGATTCTGTGAGTGAGGCATCCCTGCCCGGGCTCCAGGAGAGCATGGGAGATTGTGCGAGCGAGGCGTTCCTGCCCGGGATCCAGGAGAGCATATGAGGTTCTGTGAGCGAGGCATCCCTGTTTAAGCTGCAGGAGAGCATGGAAGATTCTGCGAGCGAGGCATCCCTGCCTGGGCTCCAGGAGAGCATGGGAGATTCTGCGAGCGAGGCATCCCTGTTTAAGCTCCAAGAGAGCATGGAAGATTCTGCGAGTGAGGCATCCATGTTTAAGCTCCTGGAGAGCATGGAAGATTCTGTGAGCGAGGAATCCCTGTTTGAGCTCCAGGAGAGCATGGATGATTCTGAGAGCGAGGCGTCCCTGCCCGGGATCCAGGAGACCATGGGAGATTGTGCGAGCGAGGCATCCCTGCCCGGGCTCCAGGAGAACATGGGAGATTCTGCAAATGAGGCATCCCTGCCCGGGCTCCAGGAGAGCATGGGAGATTCTGCAAGCGAGGCATCCCTGTTTAAGCTCCAGGAGAGGAGGGAGGCATCCCTGCCCGGGCTCCAGAAGAGCATGGGAGATTCTGCAAGTGAGGCATCCCTGTTTAAGCTCCAGGAGAGCATGGTAGATTCTGCGAGCAATGCAGCCTGGCCAAGGCTCCAGGAGAGCATGGAAGATTGTGCAAGTGAGGCATCCCTGCCTTGGCTCCAGGAGAGCATGGGAGATTGTGCGAGCGAGGCATCACTGTTTGAGCTCCAGGAGAGCATGGCAGATTCTGCGAGTATGGCATCCCTGCCCGGGCTCCAGGAGAGCATGGGAGATTGTGCGAGTGAGGCTTCCCTGCCCGGGTTCCTGGAGAGCATGGGATATTGTGCGAGCGAGGCATCCATGTTTAAGCTCCAGGAGAGCATGGAAGATTCTGCAAACGAGGCATCCCTGTTTGAGCTCCAGGAGAGCATGGAAGATTCTGCAAGTGAGGCATCCCTGTTTAAGCTCCAGGAGAGCATGGTAGATTCTGCGAGCAATGCAGCCTGGCCAAGGCTCCAGGAGAGCATGGAAGATTGTGCAAGTGAGGCATCCCTGCCTTGGCTCCAGGAGAGCATGGGAGATTGTGCGAGTGAGGCTTCCCTGCCCAGGCTCCAGGAGAGCATGGGAGATTCTGCAAGCGAGGCATCCCTGTTCATCTCCAGGAGAGCATGGGAGATTGTGCAAGCAAGGCATCCCTGCCCGGGCTCCAGGAGAGCATGGGAGATTCTGCGAGCGAGGCATCCCTGTTTAAGCTCCAAGAGAGCATGGAAGATTCTGCGAGCGAGGCATCCATGTTTAAGCTCCAGGAGAGCAATGAAGATTCTGCGAGCGAGGCGTCCCTGTTTGAGCTCCAGGAGAGCATGGAAGATTCTGCGAGCGAGGCATCCCTGCCCGGGATCCAGGAGACCATGGGAGATTCTGCGAGCGAGGCATCCCTGTTTAAGCTCCAGCAGAGCATGTGAGATTGTGCGAGCGAGGCATCCCTGCCCGGGCTCCAGGAGAGCATGGGATATTCTGCGAGCAACACAGCCTGGCCAGGGCTCCAGGAGTGCATGTGAGATTCTGCTAGCGAGGTATTCCGGCCAGACAGGGGAACTGCAACCTCCGGAAGTCCCGATGAGGTTTTGAAAATGGGCCCAATGCCGGGACGCAGTTCCAGGAGGTCAGGTAAAATCTGCCGTTGCCCCCGCAAAAAGTGGCGCGCAGCAGCAATGCCGTGACGTCTGGGGGAATTCCTCGGGCGGATTCACAAATGGCAAAGAGGTGAGAGAGAGAGCCAGGAAGAGATCCGAGTGGACTAGGTGTCCCAGCCAGGGCTCCAGGACAGGCATGCAAGATTCAGCGAGCAACACAGCCTGGCCAGGGCTCCAGAAGAGCATGGGAGATTCTGCGAGAGAGTCATCCCTGTTTAAGCTCCAGGAGAGGAGCGAGGCATCCCTGCCTGGGCTCCAGGAGAGCATTTGAGATTGTGCGAGCGAGGCATCCCTGTTTGAGCTCCAGGAGAGCATGACAGATTCTGCGAGTGAGGCATCCTTGCCCGGGCTCTAGGAGAGCATGGGAGATTCTGCGAGCAATGCAGCCTGGCCAAGGCTCAAGGAGGGCATGGGAGATTCTGCGAGCAAGGCACCCCTGTTTAAGCTCCAGGAGAGCATGGTAGATCCTGCGAGCAATGCAGCCTGACCAAGGCTCCAGGAGATCATGGAAGATTGTGCAAGTGAGGCGTCCCTGCCCGGGCTCCAGGAGAGCATTGGAAATTCTGCGGCGAGGCATCCCTGTTTAAGCTCCAGGAGAGCATGGGAGATTGTGCGAGCGAGGCATCCCTGATTGAGCTCCAGGAGAGCATAGCAGATTCTGTGAGTGAGGCATCCCTGCCCGGGATCCAGGAGACCATGGGAGATTCTGCAATCGAGGCATCCCTGCCCGGGCTCCAGGAGAGCATGGGAGATTCTGCAAGCGAGGCATCCCTGTTTAAGCTCCAGGACAGCATGGAAGATTCTGCAAGTGAGGCATCCCTGCCCGGGCTCCAGGAGAGCATGGGAGATTCTGCGAGCGAGGCATCCCTGTTTAAGCTCCTGGAGAGCATGGAAGATTCTGCGAGTGAGGCATCCCTGTTTGAGCTCCAGGAGAGCATGGAAGATTCTGCGAGCGAGGCGTCCCTGCCCAGAATCCAGGAGACCATGGGAGATTGTGCGAGCGAGGCATCCCTGCCCGGGCTCCAGGAGAACATGGGAGATTCTGCAAGTGAGGCATCCCTGTTTAAGCTCCAGGAGAGCATGGTAGATTCTGCGAGCAATGCAGCCTGGCCAAGGCTCCAGGAGAGCATGGAAGATTGTGCAAGTGAGGCATCCCTGCCTTGGCTCCAGGAGAGCATGGGAGATTGTGCGAGTGAGGCTTCCCTGCCCAGGTTCCAGGAGAGCATGGGAGATTGTGCGAGCGAGGCATCCCTGTCTGGGCTCCAGGAGAGCATGGGAGATTCTGCAAGCGAGGCATCCCTGTTTAAGCTCCAGGAGAGCATGGGAGATTGTGCGAGCGAGGCATCCCGAGCATGGGAGATTGTGCAAGCGAGGCATCCCTGTTTAAGCTCCAAGAGAGCATGGAAGATTCTGCGTGCGAGGCATCCATGTTTAAGCTCCTGGAGAGCAATGAAGATTCTGCGAGCGAGGCGTACCTGTTTGAGCTCCAGGAGAGCATGGAAGATTCTGCGAGCGAGGCATCCCTGCCCGGGATCCAGGAGACCATGGGAGATTTTGCGAGTGAGGCATCCCTGCACGGGATCCAGGAGAGCATGGGAGATTCTGCGAGCGAGGCATCCCTGTTTAAGCTCCAGGAGAGCATGTGAGATTGTGTGAGCGAGGCATCCCTGCCCAGGCTCCAGGAGAACATGGGAGATTCTGCAAATGAGGCATCCCTGCCCGGGCTCCAGGAGAGCATGGGAGATTCTGCAAGTGAGGCATCCCTGTTTAAGCTCCAGGAGAGCATGGAAGATTCTGCGAGCGAGGCATCCCTGCCCTGGCTCCAGGAGAGCATGGGATATTCTGCGAGCGAGGCATCCCTGTTTGAGCTCCAAGAGAGCATGGAAGATTCTGCGAGCGAGGCATCCCTGTTTGAGCTCCAGGAGAGCATGGGAGATTGTGCGAGCGATGCATCCCTGCCAGGGCTCCAGGAGAACATGGGAGATTCTGTAAGCGAGGCATCCCTGCCCGGGATCCAGGAGAGCATGGGAGATTCTGCGAGCGAGGCATCCCTGTTTGAGCTCCAGGAGAGCATGGAAGATTCTGCGAGGGAGGCGTCCCTGCCCGGGATCCAGGAGACCATGGGAGATTGTGCGAGCGAGGCATCCCTGCCCGGGCTCCAGGAGAACATGGGAGATTGTGCGAGTGAGGCATCCCTGTCTGGGCTCCAGGAGAGCATGGGAGATTCTGCGAGCGAGGCATCCCTGTCTGGGCTCCAGGAGAGCATGGAAGATTCTGCGAGCGAGGCATCCCTGCACGGGATCCAGGAGAGCATGGGAGATTCTGCGAGCGAGGCATCCCTGTTTAAGCTCCAGGAGAGCATGGAAGATTCTGCGAGCGAGGCATCCCTGCACCGGGATCCAGGAGAGCATGGGAGATTCTGCGAGCGAGGCATCCCTGTTTAAGCTCCAGGAGAGCATGTGAGATTGTGTGAGCGAGGCATCCCTGCCCAGGCTCCAGGAGAGCATGGGATATTCTGCGAGCAACACAGCCTGGCCCAGGGCTCCAGGAGTGCATGGGAGATTCTGCTAGCGAGGTATTCCGGCCAGACAGGGGAACTGCAACCTCCGGAAGTCTCGATGAGGTTTTGAAAATGGGCCCAATGCCAGGACGCAGTTCCAGGAGGTCAGGTAAAATCTGCCGTTGCCCCCGCAAAAAGTGGCGTGCAGCAGCAATGCCGTGACGTCTGGGGGAATTCCTCGGGCCGATTCACAAATGGCAAAGAGGTGAGAGAGAGAGCCAGGAAGAGATCCGTGTGGACTAGGTGTCCCTGCCAGGGCTCCAGGACAGGCATGCATGATTCAGCGAGCAACACAGCCTGGCCAGGGCTCCAGGAGAGCATGGGAGATTCTGCGAGAGAGTCATCCCTGTTTAAGCTCCAGGAGAGGAGCGAGGCATCCCTGCCTGGGCTCCAGGTGAGCATGGGAGATTGTGCGAGCGAGGCATCCCTGTTTGAGCTCCAGGAGAGCATGACAGATTCTGCGAGTGAGGCATCCTTGCCCGGGCTCCAGGAGAGCATGGGAGATTCTGCGAGCAATGCAGCCTGGCCAAGGCTCAAGGAGGGCATGGGAGATTCTGCGAGCAAGGCACCCCTGTTTAAGCTCCAGGAGAGCATGGTAGATCCTGCGAGCAATGCAGCCTGACCAAGGCTCCAGGAGATCATGGAAGATTGTGCAAGTGAGGCGTCCCTGCCCGGGCTCCAGGAGAGCATTGGAAATTCTGCGGCGAGGCATCCCTGTTTAAGCTCCAGGAGAGCATGGGAGATTGTGCGAGCGAGGCATCCCTGATTGAGCTCCAGGAGAGCATAGCAGATTCTGTGAGTGAGGCATCCCTGCCCGGGATCCAGGAGACCATGGGAGATTCTGCAATCGAGGCATCCCTGCCCGGGCTCCAGGAGAGCATGGGAGATTCTGCAAGCGAGGCATCCCTGTTTAAGCTCCAGGACAGCATGGAAGATTCTGCAAGTGAGGCATCCCTGCCCGGGCTCCAGGAGAGCATGGGAGATTCTGCGAGCGAGGCATCCCTGTTTAAGCTCCTGGAGAGCATGGAAGATTCTGCGAGTGAGGCATCCCTGTTTGAGCTCCAGGAGAGCATGGAAGATTCTGCGAGCGAGGCGTCCCTGCCCAGAATCCAGGAGACCATGGGAGATTGTGCGAGCGAGGCATCCCTGCCCGGGCTCCAGGAGAACATGGGAGATTCTGCAAGTGAGGCATCCCTGTTTAAGCTCCAGGAGAGCATGGTAGATTCTGCGAGCAATGCAGCCTGGCCAAGGCTCCAGGAGAGCATGGAAGATTGTGCAAGTGAGGCATCCCTGCCTTGGCTCCAGGAGAGCATGGGAGATTGTGCGAGTGAGGCTTCCCTGCCCAGGTTCCAGGAGAGCATGGGAGATTGTGCGAGCGAGGCATCCCTGTCTGGGCTCCAGGAGAGCATGGGAGATTCTGCAAGCGAGGCATCCCTGTTTAAGCTCCAGGAGAGCATGGGAGATTGTGCGAGCGAGGCATCCCGAGCATGGGAGATTGTGCAAGCGAGGCATCCCTGTTTAAGCTCCAAGAGAGCATGGAAGATTCTGCGTGCGAGGCATCCATGTTTAAGCTCCTGGAGAGCAATGAAGATTCTGCGAGCGAGGCGTACCTGTTTGAGCTCCAGGAGAGCATGGAAGATTCTGCGAGCGAGGCACCCCTGTTTAAGCTCCAGGAGAGCATGGTAGATCCTGCGAGCAATGCAGCCTGACCAAGGCTCCAGGAGATCATGGAAGATTGTGCAAGTGAGGCGTCCCTGCCCGGGCTCCAGGAGAGCATTGGAAATTCTGCAAGCGAGGCATCCCTATTTAAGCTCCAGGAGAGCATGGCAGATTCTGTGAGCGAGGCGTCCCTGCACGGGATCCAGGAGAGAATGGGAGATTCTGCGAGTGAGGCTTCCCTGCCTGGGTTCCTGGAGAGCATGGGAGATTGTGCAAGCGAGGCATCCCTGTTTGAGCTCCAGGAGAGCATGGCAGATTCTGCGAGTGAGGCATCCCTGCCCTGGCTCCAGGAGGGCATGGGAGATTCTGTGAGCGAGGCATCCCTGTTTAAGCTCCAGGAGAGCATGGAGGATTCTGCGAGCGAGGCATCCCTGCCCGGGCTCCAGGAGAGCTTGGGAGATTCTGCGAGCAAGGCATCCCTGTTTAAGCTCCAAGAGAGCATGGAAGATTCTGCGAGTGAGGCATCCCTGTTTAAGCTCCAAGAGAGCATGGAAGATTCTGCGAGTGAGGCATCCATGTTTAAGCTCCTGGAGAGCATGGAAGATTCTGTGAGCGATTCATCCCTGTTTAAGCTCCAGGAGAGCATGGAAGATTCTGCGGCGAGGCATCCATGTTTAAGCTCCAGGAGAGCATGGGAGATTGTGCGAGCGAGGCATCCCTGATTGAGCTCCAGGAGAGCATAGCAGATTCTGTGAGTGAGGCATCCCTGCCCGGGCTCCAGGAGAGCATGTGAGATTGTGCGAGCGAGGCGTTCCTGCCCGGGATCCAGGAGAGCATATGAGGTTCTGTGAGCGAGGCATCCCTGTTTAAGCTGCAGGAGAGCATGGAAGATTCTGCGAGCGAGGCATCCCTGCCTGGGCTCCAGGAGAGCATGGGAGATTCTGCGAGCGAGGCATCCCTGTTTGAGCTCCAGGAGAGCATGGAAGATAATGCGAGCGAGGCATCCCTGCCCGGGATCCAGGAGACCATGGGAGATTCTGCAATCGAGGCATCCCTGCCCGGGCTCCAGGAGAGCATGGGAGATTCTGCAAGCGAGGCATCCCTGTTTAAGCTCCAGGACAGCATGGAAGATTCTGCAAGTGAGGCATCCCTGCCCGGGCTCCAGGAGAGCATGGGAGATTCTGCGAGCGAGGCATTCTTGTTTAAGCTCCAAGAGAGCATGGAAGATTCTGCGAGCGAGGCAACCATGTTTAAGCTCCTGGAGAGCAATGTAGATTCTGCAAGTGAGGCATCCCTGCCCGGGCTCCAGGAGAGCATTGGAAATTCTGCAAGCGAGGCATCCCTATTTAAGCTCCAGGAGAGCATGGCAGATTCTGTGAGCGAGGCGTCCCTGCACGGGATCCAGGAGAGCATGGAAGATTGTGCAAGTGAGGCTTCCCTGCCCAGGTTCCAGGAGAGCATGGGAGATTGTGCGAGCGAGGCATCCCTGTCTGGGCTCCAGGAGAGCATGGGAGATTCTGCAAGCGAGGCATCCCTGTTTAAGCTCCAGGAGAGCATGGGAGATTGTGCGAGCGAGGCATCCCGAGCATGGGAGATTGTGCAAGCGAGGCATCCCTGTTTAAGCTCCAAGAGAGCATGGAAGATTCTGCGTGCGAGGCATCCATGTTTAAGCTCCTGGAGAGCAATGAAGATTCTGCGAGCGAGGCGTACCTGTTTGAGCTCCAGGAGAGCATGGAAGATTCTGCGAGCGAGGCATCCCTGCCCGGGATCCAGGAGGGCATGGGAGATTCTGTGAGCGAGGCATCCCTGTTTAAGCTCAAGGAGAGCATGGTAGATCCTGCGAGCAATGCAGCCTGACCAAGGCTCCAGGAGATCATGGATGATTGTGCAAGTGAGGCGTCCCTGCCCGGGCTCCAGGAGAGCATGGGAGATTCTGCAAGTGAGGCATCCCTGTTTAAGCTCCAGGAGAGCATGGTAGATCCTGCGAGCAATGCAGCCTGACCAAGGCTCCAGGAGATCATGGAAGATTGTGCAAGTGAGTTGTCCCTGCCCGGGCTCCAGGAGAGCATTGGAAATTCTGCAAGCGAGGCATCCCTGTTTAAGCTCCAGGAGAGCATGGCAGATTCTGTGAGCGAGGCGTCCCTGCACGGGATCCAGGAGAGAATGGGAGATTCTGCGAGCGAGGCATCCCTGTTTAAGCTCCAGGAGAGCATGTGAGATTGTGCGAGCGAGGCATCCCTGCCCGGGCTCCAGGAGAGCATTGGAGATTGTGCGAGTGAGGCTTCCCTGCCTGGGTTCCTGGAGAGCATGTGAGATTGTGCAAGCGAGGCATCCCTGTTTGAGCTCCAGGAGAGCATGGCAGATTCTGCGAGTGAGGCATCCCTGCCCTGGCTCCAGGAGGGCATGGGAGATTCTGTGAGCGAGGCATCCCTGTTTAAGCTCCAGGAGAGCATGGAGGATTCTGCGAGCGAGGCATCCCTGCCCGGGCTCCAGGAGAGCTTGGGAGATTCTGCGAGCAAGGCATCCCTGTTTAAGCTCCA
Source organism: Taudactylus pleione (assembly GCA_031769625.1). NCBI lineage: Eukaryota > Metazoa > Chordata > Amphibia > Anura > Myobatrachidae > Taudactylus > Taudactylus pleione. Next base: position 3,863,051 of record JAUIMM010000586.1, read on the forward strand.
AGAGAGCATGGAAGATTCTGCGAGCGAGGCATCCCTGTTTAACTCCAAGAGAGCATGGAAGATTCTGCGAGTGAGGCATCCATGTTTAAGCTCCTGGAGAGCATGGAAGATTCTGTGAGCGAGGCATCCCTGTTTAAGCTCCAGGAGAGCATGGAAGATTCTGCGGCGAGGCATCCATGTTTAAGCTCCAGGAGAGCATGGGAGATTGTGCGAGCGAGGCATCCCTGATTGAGCTCCAGGAGAGCATAGCAGATTCTGTGAGTGAGGCATCCCTGCCCGGGCTCCAGGAGAGGATGTGAGATTGTGCGAGCGAGGCGTTCCTGCCCGGGATCCAGGAGAGCATATGAGGTTCTGTGAGCGAGGCATCCCTGTTTAAGCTGCAGGAGAGCATGGAAGATTCTGCGAGCGAGGCATCCCTGCCTGGGCTCCAGGAGAGCATGGGAGATTCTGCGAGCGAGGCATCCCTGTTTGAGCTCCAGGAGAGCATGGAAGATAATGCGAGCGAGGCATCCCTGCCCGGGATCCAGGAGACCATGGGAGATTCTGCAATCGAGGCATCCCTGCCCGGGCTCCAGGAGAGCATGGGAGATTCTGCAAGCGAGGCATCCCTGTTTAAGCTCCAGGACAGCATGGAAGATTCTGCAAGTGAGGCATCCCTGCCCGGGCTCCAGGAGAGCATGGGAGATTCTGCGAGCTAGGCATTCTTGTTTAAGCTCCAAGAGAGCATGGAAGATTCTGCGAGCGAGGCAACCATGTTTAAGCTCCTGGAGAGCAATGTAGATTCTGCGAGTGAGGCATCCCTGCCCTGGCTCCAGGAGGGCATGGGAGATTCTGTGAGCGAGGCATCCCTGTTTAAGCTCAAGGAGAGCATGGTAGATCCTGCGAGCAATGCAGCCTGACCAAGGCTCCAGGAGATCATGGATGATTGTGCAAGTGAGGCGTCCCTGCCCGGGCTCCAGGAGAGCATGGGAGATTGTGCGAGCGAGGCATCCCTGTCTGGGCTCCAGGAGAGCATGGGAGATTCTGCAAGCGAGGCATCCCTGTTTAAGCTCCAGGAGAGCATGGGAGATTGTGCGAGCGAGGCATCCCGAGCATGGGAGATTGTGCAAGCGAGGCATCCCTGTTTAAGCTCCAGGAGAGCAATGAAGATTCTGCGAGCGAGGCGTCCCTGTTTGAGCTCCAGGAGAGCATGGAAGATTCTGCGAGCGAGGCATCCCTGCCCGGGATCCAGGAGACCATGGGAGATTGTGCGAGCGAGGCATCCCTGCCCGGGCTCCAGGAGAGCATGGGAGATTCTGCAAGCGAGGCATCCCTGTTTAAGCTCCAGGAGAGCATGGAAGATTCTGCGAGCGAGGCATCCCTGCCCGGGCTCCAGGAGAGCATGGGAGATTCTGCGAGCGAGGCATCCCTGTTTAAGCTCCAAGAGAGCATGGAAGATTCTGCGAGTGAGGCATCCCTGCACGGGATCCAGGAGAGCATGGGAGATTCTGCGAGCGAGGCATCCCTGTTTAAGCTCCAGCAGAGCATGTGAGATTGTGCGAGCGAGGCATCCCTGCCCGGGCTCCAGGAGAGCATGGGATATTCTGCGAGCAACACAGCCTGGCCAGGGCTCCAGGAGTGCATGTGAGATTCTGCTAGCGAGGTATTCCGGCCAGACAGGGGAACTGCAACCTCCGGAAGTCCCGATGAGGTTTTGAAAATGGGCCCAATGCCGGGACGCAGTTCCAGGAGGTCAGGTAAAATCTGCCGTTGCCCCCGCAAAAAGTGGCGCGCAGCAGCAATGCCGTGACGTCTGGGGGAATTCCTCGGGCGGATTCACAAATGGCAAAGAGGTGAGAGAGAGAGCCAGGAAGAGATCCGAGTGGACTAGGTGTCCCAGCCAGGGCTCCAGGACAGGCATGCAAGATTCAGCGAGCAACACAGCCTGGCCAGGGCTCCAGAAGAGCATGGGAGATTCTGCGAGAGAGTCATCCCTGTTTAAGCTCCAGGAGAGGAGCGAGGCATCCCTGCCTGGGCTCCAGGAGAGCATTTGAGATTGTGCGAGCGAGGCATCCCTGTTTGAGCTCCAGGAGAGCATGACAGATTCTGCGAGTGAGGCATCCTTGCCCGGGCTCTAGGAGAGCATGGGAGATTCTGCGAGCAATGCAGCCTGGCCAAGGCTCAAGGAGGGCATGGGAGATTCTGCGAGCAAGGCACCCCTGTTTAAGCTCCAGGAGAGCATGGTAGATCCTGCGAGCAATGCAGCCTGACCAAGGCTCCAGGAGATCATGGAAGATTGTGCAAGTGAGGCGTCCCTGCCCGGGCTCCAGGAGAGCATTGGAAATTCTGCGGCGAGGCATCCCTGTTTAAGCTCCAGGAGAGCATGGGAGATTGTGCGAGCGAGGCATCCCTGATTGAGCTCCAGGAGAGCATAGCAGATTCTGTGAGTGAGGCATCCCTGCCCGGGATCCAGGAGACCATGGGAGATTCTGCAATCGAGGCATCCCTGCCCGGGCTCCAGGAGAGCATGGGAGATTCTGCAAGCGAGGCATCCCTGTTTAAGCTCCAGGACAGCATGGAAGATTCTGCAAGTGAGGCATCCCTGCCCGGGCTCCAGGAGAGCATGGGAGATTCTGCGAGCGAGGCATCCCTGTTTAAGCTCCTGGAGAGCATGGAAGATTCTGCGAGTGAGGCATCCCTGTTTGAGCTCCAGGAGAGCATGGAAGATTCTGCGAGCGAGGCGTCCCTGCCCAGAATCCAGGAGACCATGGGAGATTGTGCGAGCGAGGCATCCCTGCCCGGGCTCCAGGAGAACATGGGAGATTCTGCAAGTGAGGCATCCCTGTTTAAGCTCCAGGAGAGCATGGTAGATTCTGCGAGCAATGCAGCCTGGCCAAGGCTCCAGGAGAGCATGGAAGATTGTGCAAGTGAGGCATCCCTGCCTTGGCTCCAGGAGAGCATGGGAGATTGTGCGAGTGAGGCTTCCCTGCCCAGGTTCCAGGAGAGCATGGGAGATTGTGCGAGCGAGGCATCCCTGTCTGGGCTCCAGGAGAGCATGGGAGATTCTGCAAGCGAGGCATCCCTGTTTAAGCTCCAGGAGAGCATGGGAGATTGTGCGAGTGAGGCTTCCCTGCCCAGGTTCCAGGAGAGCATGGGAGATTGTGCGAGCGAGGCATCCCTGTCTGGGCTCCAGGAGAGCATGGGAGATTCTGCAAGCGAGGCATCCCTGTTTAAGCTCCAGGAGAGCATGGGAGATTGTGCGAGCGAGGCATCCCGAGCATGGGAGATTGTGCAAGCGAGGCATCCCTGTTTAAGCTCCAAGAGAGCATGGAAGATTCTGCGTGCGAGGCATCCATGTTTAAGCTCCTGGAGAGCAATGAAGATTCTGCGAGCGAGGCGTACCTGTTTGAGCTCCAGGAGAGCATGGAAGATTCTGCGAGCGAGGCATCCCTGCCCGGGATCCAGGAGACCATGGGAGATTTTGCGAGTGAGGCATCCCTGCACGGGATCCAGGAGAGCATGGGAGATTCTGCGAGCGAGGCATCCCTGTTTAAGCTCCAGGAGAGCATGTGAGATTGTGTGAGCGAGGCATCCCTGCCCAGGCTCCAGGAGAACATGGGAGATTCTGCAAATGAGGCATCCCTGCCCGGGCTCCAGGAGAGCATGGGAGATTCTGCAAGTGAGGCATCCCTGTTTAAGCTCCAGGAGAGCATGGAAGATTCTGCGAGCGAGGCATCCCTGCCCTGGCTCCAGGAGAGCATGGGATATTCTGCGAGCGAGGCATCCCTGTTTGAGCTCCAAGAGAGCATGGAAGATTCTGCGAGCGAGGCATCCCTGTTTGAGCTCCAGGAGAGCATGGGAGATTGTGCGAGCGATGCATCCCTGCCAGGGCTCCAGGAGAACATGGGAGATTCTGTAAGCGAGGCATCCCTGCCCGGGATCCAGGAGAGCATGGGAGATTCTGCGAGCGAGGCATCCCTGTTTGAGCTCCAGGAGAGCATGGAAGATTCTGCGAGGGAGGCGTCCCTGCCCGGGATCCAGGAGACCATGGGAGATTGTGCGAGCGAGGCATCCCTGCCCGGGCTCCAGGAGAACATGGGAGATTGTGCGAGTGAGGCATCCCTGTCTGGGCTCCAGGAGAGCATGGGAGATTCTGCGAGCGAGGCATCCCTGTCTGGGCTCCAGGAGAGCATGGAAGATTCTGCGAGCGAGGCATCCCTGCACGGGATCCAGGAGAGCATGGGAGATTCTGCGAGCGAGGCATCCCTGTTTAAGCTCCAGGAGAGCATGGAAGATTCTGCGAGCGAGGCATCCCTGCACCGGGATCCAGGAGAGCATGGGAGATTCTGCGAGCGAGGCATCCCTGTTTAAGCTCCAGGAGAGCATGTGAGATTGTGTGAGCGAGGCATCCCTGCCCAGGCTCCAGGAGAGCATGGGATATTCTGCAAGCAACACAGCCTGGCCCAGGGCTCCAGGAGTGCATGGGAGATTCTGCTAGCGAGGTATTCCGGCCAGACAGGGGAACTGCAACCTCCGGAAGTCTCGATGAGGTTTTGAAAATGGGCCCAATGCCAGGACGCAGTTCCAGGAGGTCAGGTAAAATCTGCCGTTGCCCCCGCAAAAAGTGGCGTGCAGCAGCAATGCCGTGACGTCTGGGGGAATTCCTCGGGCCGATTCACAAATGGCAAAGAGGTGAGAGAGAGAGCCAGGAAGAGATCCGTGTGGACTAGGTGTCCCTGCCAGGGCTCCAGGACAGGCATGCATGATTCAGCGAGCAACACAGCCTGGCCAGGGCTCCAGGAGAGCATGGGAGATTCTGCGAGAGAGTCATCCCTGTTTAAGCTCCAGGAGAGGAGCGAGGCATCCCTGCCTGGGCTCCAGGCGAGCATGGGAGATTGTGCGAGCGAGGCATCCCTGTTTGAGCTCCAGGAGAGCATGACAGATTCTGCGAGTGAGGCATCCTTGCCCGGGCTCCAGGAGAGCATGGGAGATTCTGCGAGCAATGCAGCCTGGCCAAGGCTCAAGGAGGGCATGGGAGATTCTGCGAGCAAGGCACCCCTGTTTAAGCTCCAGGAGAGCATGGTAGATCCTGCGAGCAATGCAGCCTGACCAAGGCTCCAGGAGATCATGGAAGATTGTGCAAGTGAGGCGTCCCTGCCCGGGCTCCAGGAGAGCATTGGAAATTCTGCGGCGAGGCATCCCTGTTTAAGCTCCAGGAGAGCATGGGAGATTGTGCGAGCGAGGCATCCCTGATTGAGCTCCAGGAGAGCATAGCAGATTCTGTGAGTGAGGCATCCCTGCCCGGGATCCAGGAGACCATGGGAGATTCTGCAATCGAGGCATCCCTGCCCGGGCTCCAGGAGAGCATGGGAGATTCTGCAAGCGAGGCATCCCTGTTTAAGCTCCAGGACAGCATGGAAGATTCTGCAAGTGAGGCATCCCTGCCCGGGCTCCAGGAGAGCATGGGAGATTCTGCGAGCGAGGCATCCCTGTTTAAGCTCCTGGAGAGCATGGAAGATTCTGCGAGTGAGGCATCCCTGTTTGAGCTCCAGGAGAGCATGGAAGATTCTGCGAGCGAGGCGTCCCTGCCCAGAATCCAGGAGACCATGGGAGATTGTGCGAGCGAGGCATCCCTGCCCGGGCTCCAGGAGAACATGGGAGATTCTGCAAGTGAGGCATCCCTGTTTAAGCTCCAGGAGAGCATGGTAGATTCTGCGAGCAATGCAGCCTGGCCAAGGCTCCAGGAGAGCATGGAAGATTGTGCAAGTGAGGCATCCCTGCCTTGGCTCCAGGAGAGCATGGGAGATTGTGCGAGTGAGGCTTCCCTGCCCAGGTTCCAGGAGAGCATGGGAGATTGTGCGAGCGAGGCATCCCTGTCTGGGCTCCAGGAGAGCATGGGAGATTCTGCAAGCGAGGCATCCCTGTTTAAGCTCCAGGAGAGCATGGGAGATTGTGCGAGCGAGGCATCCCGAGCATGGGAGATTGTGCAAGCGAGGCATCCCTGTTTAAGCTCCAAGAGAGCATGGAAGATTCTGCGTGCGAGGCATCCATGTTTAAGCTCCTGGAGAGCAATGAAGATTCTGCGAGCGAGGCGTACCTGTTTGAGCTCCAGGAGAGCATGGAAGATTCTGCGAGCGAGGCATCCCTGCCCGGGATCCAGGAGACCATGGGAGATTTTGCGAGTGAGGCATCCCTGCACGGGATCCAGGAGAGCATGGGAGATTCTGCGAGCGAGGCATCCCTGTTTAAGCTCCAGGAGAGCATGTGAGATTGTGTGAGCGAGGCATCCCTGCCCAGGCTCCAGGAGAACATGGGAGATTCTGCAAATGAGGCATCCCTGCCCGGGCTCCAGGAGAGCATGGGAGATTCTGCAAGTGAGGCATCCCTGTTTAAGCTCCAGGAGAGCATGGAAGATTCTGCGAGCGAGGCATCCCTGCCCTGGCTCCAGGAGAGCATGGGATATTCTGCGAGCGAGGCATCCCTGTTTGAGCTCCAGGAGAGCATGGGAGATTGTGCGAGCGATGCATCCCTGCCAGGGCTCCAGGAGAACATGGGAGATTCTGTAAGCGAGGCATCCCTGCCCGGGATCCAGGAGAGCATGGGAGATTCTGCGAGCGAGGCATCCCTGTTTGAGCTCCAGGAGAGCATGGAAGATTCTGCGAGGGAGGCGTCCCTGCCCGGGATCCAGGAGACCATGGGAGATTGTGCGAGCGAGGCATCCCTGCCCGGGCTCCAGGAGAACATGGGAGATTGTGCGAGTGAGGCATCCCTGTCTGGGCTCCAGGAGAGCATGGGAGATTCTGCGAGCGAGGCATCCCTGTCTGGGCTCCAGGAGAGCATGGAAGATTCTGCGAGCGAGGCATCCCTGCACGGGATCCAGGAGAGCATGGGAGATTCTGCGAGCGAGGCATCCCTGTTTAAGCTCCAGGAGAGCATGGAAGATTCTGCGAGCGAGGCATCCCTGCACCGGGATCCAGGAGAGCATGGGAGATTCTGCGAGCGAGGCATCCCTGTTTAAGCTCCAGGAGAGCATGTGAGATTGTGTGAGCGAGGCATCCCTGCCCAGGCTCCAGGAGAGCATGGGATATTCTGCAAGCAACACAGCCTGGCCCAGGGCTCCAGGAGTGCATGGGAGATTCTGCTAGCGAGGTATTCCGGCCAGACAGGGGAACTGCAACCTCCGGAAGTCTCGATGAGGTTTTGAAAATGGGCCCAATGCCAGGACGCAGTTCCAGGAGGTCAGGTAAAATCTGCCGTTGCCCCCGCAAAAAGTGGCGTGCAGCAGCAATGCCGTGACGTCTGGGGGAATTCCTCGGGCCGATTCACAAATGGCAAAGAGGTGAGAGAGAGAGCCAGGAAGAGATCCGTGTGGACTAGGTGTCCCTGCCAGGGCTCCAGGACAGGCATGCATGATTCAGCGAGCAACACAGCCTGGCCAGGGCTCCAGGAGAGCATGGGAGATTCTGCGAGAGAGTCATCCCTGTTTAAGCTCCAGGAGAGGAGCGAGGCATCCCTGCCTGGGCTCCAGGCGAGCATGGGAGATTGTGCGAGCGAGGCATCCCTGTTTGAGCTCCAGGAGAGCATGACAGATTCTGCGAGTGAGGCATCCTTGCCCGGGCTCCAGGAGAGCATGGGAGATTCTGCGAGCAATGCAGCCTGGCCAAGGCTCAAGGAGGGCATGGGAGATTCTGCGAGCAAGGCACCCCTGTTTAAGCTCCAGGAGAGCATGGTAGATCCTGCGAGCAATGCAGCCTGACCAAGGCTCCAGGAGATCATGGAAGATTGTGCAAGTGAGGCGTCCCTGCCCGGGCTCCAGGAGAGCATTGGAAATTCTGCAAGCGAGGCATCCCTATTTAAGCTCCAGGAGAGCATGGCAGATTCTGTGAGCGAGGCGTCCCTGCCCAGGTTCCAGGAGAGCATGGGAGATTGTGCGAGCGAGGCATCCCTGTCTGGGCTCCAGGAGAGCATGGGAGATTCTGCAAGCGAGGCATCCCTGTTTAAGCTCCAGGAGAGCATGGGAGATTGTGCGAGCGAGGCATCCCGAGCATGGGAGATTGTGCAAGCGAGGCATCCCTGTTTAAGCTCCAAGAGAGCATGGAAGATTCTGCGTGCGAGGCATCCATGTTTAAGCTCCTGGAGAGCAATGAAGATTCTGCGAGCGAGGCGTACCTGTTTGAGCTCCAGGAGAGCATGGAAGATTCTGCGAGCGAGGCATCCCTGCCCGGGATCCAGGAGGGCATGGGAGATTCTGTGAGCGAGGCATCCCTGTTTAAGCTCAAGGAGAGCATGGTAGATCCTGCGAGCAATGCAGCCTGACCAAGGCTCCAGGAGATCATGGATGATTGTGCAAGTGAGGCGTCCCTGCCCGGGCTCCAGGAGAGCATGGGAGATTCTGCAAGTGAGGCATCCCTGTTTAAGCTCCAGGAGAGCATGGTAGATCCTGCGAGCAATGCAGCCTGACCAAGGCTCCAGGAGATCATGGAAGATTGTGCAAGTGAGTTGTCCCTGCCCGGGCTCCAGGAGAGCATTGGAAATTCTGCAAGCGAGGCATCCCTGTTTAAGCTCCAGGAGAGCATGGCAGATTCTGTGAGCGAGGCGTCCCTGCACGGGATCCAGGAGAGAATGGGAGATTCTGCGAGCGAGGCATCCCTGTTTAAGCTCCAGGAGAGCATGTGAGATTGTGCGAGCGAGGCATCCCTGCCCGGGCTCCAGGAGAGCATTGGAGATTGTGCGAGTGAGGCTTCCCTGCCTGGGTTCCTGGAGAGCATGTGAGATTGTGCAAGCGAGGCATCCCTGTTTGAGCTCCAGGAGAGCATGGCAGATTCTGCGAGTGAGGCATCCCTGCCCTGGCTCCAGGAGGGCATGGGAGATTCTGTGAGCGAGGCATCCCTGTTTAAGCTCCAGGAGAGCATGGAGGATTCTGCGAGCGAGGCATCCCTGCCCGGGCTCCAGGAGAGCTTGGGAGATTCTGCGAGCAAGGCATCCCTGTTTAAGCTCCAAGAGAGCATGGAAGATTCTGCGAGCGAGGCATCCCTGTTTAACTCCAAGAGAGCATGGAAGATTCTGCGAGTGAGGCATCCATGTTTAAGCTCCTGGAGAGCATGGAAGATTCTGTGAGCGAGGCATCCCTGTTTAAGCTCCAGGAGAGCATGGAAGATTCTGCGGCGAGGCATCCATGTTTAAGCTCCAGGAGAGCATGGGAGATTGTGCGAGCGAGGCATCCCTGATTGAGCTCCAGGAGAGCATAGCAGATTCTGTGAGTGAGGCATCCCTGCCCGGGCTCCAGGAGAGGATGTGAGATTGTGCGAGCGAGGCGTTCCTGCCCGGGATCCAGGAGAGCATATGAGGTTCTGTGAGCGAGGCATCCCTGTTTAAGCTGCAGGAGAGCATGGAAGATTCTGCGAGCGAGGCATCCCTGCCTGGGCTCCAGGAGAGCATGGGAGATTCTGCGAGCGAGGCATCCCTGTTTGAGCTCCAGGAGAGCATGGAAGATAATGCGAGCGAGGCATCCCTGCCCGGGATCCAGGAGACCATGGGAGATTCTGCAATCGAGGCATCCCTGCCCGGGCTCCAGGAGAGCATGGGAGATTCTGCAAGCGAGGCATCCCTGTTTAAGCTCCAGGACAGCATGGAAGATTCTGCAAGTGAGGCATCCCTGCCCGGGCTCCAGGAGAGCATGGGAGATTCTGCGAGCTAGGCATTCTTGTTTAAGCTCCAAGAGAGCATGGAAGATTCTGCGAGCGAGGCAACCATGTTTAAGCTCCTGGAGAGCAATGTAGATTCTGCGAGTGAGGCATCCCTGCCCTGGCTCCAGGAGGGCATGGGAGATTCTGTGAGCGAGGCATCCCTGTTTAAGCTCAAGGAGAGCATGGTAGATCCTGCGAGCAATGCAGCCTGACCAAGGCTCCAGGAGATCATGGATGATTGTGCAAGTGAGGCGTCCCTGCCCGGGCTCCAGGAGAGCATGGGAGATTGTGCGAGCGAGGCATCCCTGCCCGGGCTCCAGGAGAGCATGGGAGATTCTGCAAGCGAGGCATCCCTGTTTAAGCTCCAGGAGAGCATGGAAGATTCTGCGAGCGAGGCATCCCTGCCCGGGCTCCAGGAGAGCATGGGAGATTCTGCGAGCGAGGCATCCCTGTTTAAGCTCCAAGAGAGCATGGAAGATTCTGCGAGTGAGGCATCCCTGCACGGGATCCAGGAGAGCATGGGAGATTCTGCGAGCGAGGCATCCCTGTTTAAGCTCCAGCAGAGCATGTGAGATTGTGCGAGCGAGGCATCCCTGCCCGGGCTCCAGGAGAGCATGGGATATTCTGCGAGCAACACAGCCTGGCCAGGGCTCCAGGAGTGCATGTGAGATTCTGCTAGCGAGGTATTCCGGCCAGACAGGGGAACTGCAACCTCCGGAAGTCCCGATGAGGTTTTGAAAATGGGCCCAATGCCGGGACGCAGTTCCAGGAGGTCAGGTAAAATCTGCCGTTGCCCCCGCAAAAAGTGGCGCGCAGCAGCAATGCCGTGACGTCTGGGGGAATTCCTCGGGCGGATTCACAAATGGCAAAGAGGTGAGAGAGAGAGCCAGGAAGAGATCCGAGTGGACTAGGTGTCCCAGCCAGGGCTCCAGGACAGGCATGCAAGATTCAGCGAGCAACACAGCCTGGCCAGGGCTCCAGAAGAGCATGGGAGATTCTGCGAGAGAGTCATCCCTGTTTAAGCTCCAGGAGAGGAGCGAGGCATCCCTGCCTGGGCTCCAGGAGAGCATTTGAGATTGTGCGAGCGAGGCATCCCTGTTTGAGCTCCAGGAGAGCATGACAGATTCTGCGAGTGAGGCATCCTTGCCCGGGCTCTAGGAGAGCATGGGAGATTCTGCGAGCAATGCAGCCTGGCCAAGGCTCAAGGAGGGCATGGGAGATTCTGCGAGCAAGGCACCCCTGTTTAAGCTCCAGGAGAGCATGGTAGATCCTGCGAGCAATGCAGCCTGACCAAGGCTCCAGGAGATCATGGAAGATTGTGCAAGTGAGGCGTCCCTGCCCGGGCTCCAGGAGAGCATTGGAAATTCTGCGGCGAGGCATCCCTGTTTAAGCTCCAGGAGAGCATGGGAGATTGTGCGAGCGAGGCATCCCTGATTGAGCTCCAGGAGAGCATAGCAGATTCTGTGAGTGAGGCATCCCTGCCCGGGATCCAGGAGACCATGGGAGATTCTGCAATCGAGGCATCCCTGCCCGGGCTCCAGGAGAGCATGGGAGATTCTGCAAGCGAGGCATCCCTGTTTAAGCTCCAGGACAGCATGGAAGATTCTGCAAGTGAGGCATCCCTGCCCGGGCTCCAGGAGAGCATGGGAGATTCTGCGAGCGAGGCATCCCTGTTTAAGCTCCTGGAGAGCATGGAAGATTCTGCGAGTGAGGCATCCCTGTTTGAGCTCCAGGAGAGCATGGAAGATTCTGCGAGCGAGGCGTCCCTGCCCAGAATCCAGGAGACCATGGGAGATTGTGCGAGCGAGGCATCCCTGCCCGGGCTCCAGGAGAACATGGGAGATTCTGCAAGTGAGGCATCCCTGTTTAAGCTCCAGGAGAGCATGGTAGATTCTGCGAGCAATGCAGCCTGGCCAAGGCTCCAGGAGAGCATGGAAGATTGTGCAAGTGAGGCATCCCTGCCTTGGCTCCAGGAGAGCATGGGAGATTGTGCGAGTGAGGCTTCCCTGCCCAGGTTCCAGGAGAGCATGGGAGATTGTGCGAGCGAGGCATCCCTGTCTGGGCTCCAGGAGAGCATGGGAGATTCTGCAAGCGAGGCATCCCTGTTTAAGCTCCAGGAGAGCATGGGAGATTGTGCGAGCGAGGCATCCCGAGCATGGGAGATTGTGCAAGCGAGGCATCCCTGTTTAAGCTCCAAGAGAGCATGGAAGATTCTGCGTGCGAGGCATCCATGTTTAAGCTCCTGGAGAGCAATGAAGATTCTGCGAGCGAGGCGTACCTGTTTGAGCTCCAGGAGAGCATGGAAGATTCTGCGAGCGAGGCATCCCTGCCCGGGATCCAGGAGACCATGGGAGATTTTGCGAGTGAGGCATCCCTGCACGGGATCCAGGAGAGCATGGGAGATTCTGCGAGCGAGGCATCCCTGTTTAAGCTCCAGGAGAGCATGTGAGATTGTGTGAGCGAGGCATCCCTGCCCAGGCTCCAGGAGAACATGGGAGATTCTGCAAATGAGGCATCCCTGCCCGGGCTCCAGGAGAGCATGGGAGATTCTGCAAGTGAGGCATCCCTGTTTAAGCTCCAGGAGAGCATGGAAGATTCTGCGAGCGAGGCATCCCTGCCCTGGCTCCAGGAGAGCATGGGATATTCTGCGAGCGAGGCATCCCTGTTTGAGCTCCAAGAGAGCATGGAAGATTCTGCGAGCGAGGCATCCCTGTTTGAGCTCCAGGAGAGCATGGGAGATTGTGCGAGCGATGCATCCCTGCCAGGGCTCCAGGAGAACATGGGAGATTCTGTAAGCGAGGCATCCCTGCCCGGGATCCAGGAGAGCATGGGAGATTCTGCGAGCGAGGCATCCCTGTTTGAGCTCCAGGAGAGCATGGAAGATTCTGCGAGGGAGGCGTCCCTGCCCGGGATCCAGGAGACCATGGGAGATTGTGCGAGCGAGGCATCCCTGCCCGGGCTCCAGGAGAACATGGGAGATTGTGCGAGTGAGGCATCCCTGTCTGGGCTCCAGGAGAGCATGGGAGATTCTGCGAGCGAGGCATCCCTGTCTGGGCTCCAGGAGAGCATGGAAGATTCTGCGAGCGAGGCATCCCTGCACGGGATCCAGGAGAGCATGGGAGATTCTGCGAGCGAGGCATCCCTGTTTAAGCTCCAGGAGAGCATGGAAGATTCTGCGAGCGAGGCATCCCTGCACCGGGATCCAGGAGAGCATGGGAGATTCTGCGAGCGAGGCATCCCTGTTTAAGCTCCAGGAGAGCATGTGAGATTGTGTGAGCGAGGCATCCCTGCCCAGGCTCCAGGAGAGCATGGGATATTCTGCGAGCAACACAGCCTGGCCCAGGGCTCCAGGAGTGCATGGGAGATTCTGCTAGCGAGGTATTCCGGCCAGACAGGGGAACTGCAACCTCCGGAAGTCTCGATGAGGTTTTGAAAATGGGCCCAATGCCAGGACGCAGTTCCAGGAGGTCAGGTAAAATCTGCCGTTGCCCCCGCAAAAAGTGGCGTGCAGCAGCAATGCCGTGACGTCTGGGGGAATTCCTCGGGCCGATTCACAAATGGCAAAGAGGTGAGAGAGAGAGCCAGGAAGAGATCCGTGTGGACTAGGTGTCCCTGCCAGGGCTCCAGGACAGGCATGCATGATTCAGCGAGCAACACAGCCTGGCCAGGGCTCCAGGAGAGCATGGGAGATTCTGCGAGAGAGTCATCCCTGTTTAAGCTCCAGGAGAGGAGCGAGGCATCCCTGCCTGGGCTCCAGGCGAGCATGGGAGATTGTGCGAGCGAGGCATCCCTGTTTGAGCTCCAGGAGAGCATGACAGATTCTGCGAGTGAGGCATCCTTGCCCGGGCTCCAGGAGAGCATGGGAGATTCTGCGAGCAATGCAGCCTGGCCAAGGCTCAAGGAGGGCATGGGAGATTCTGCGAGCAAGGCACCCCTGTTTAAGCTCCAGGAGAGCATGGTAGATCCTGCGAGCAATGCAGCCTGACCAAGGCTCCAGGAGATCATGGAAGATTGTGCAAGTGAGGCGTCCCTGCCCGGGCTCCAGGAGAGCATTGGAAATTCTGCGGCGAGGCATCCCTGTTTAAGCTCCAGGAGAGCATGGGAGATTGTGCGAGCGAGGCATCCCTGATTGAGCTCCAGGAGAGCATAGCAGATTCTGTGAGTGAGGCATCCCTGCCCGGGATCCAGGAGACCATGGGAGATTCTGCAATCGAGGCATCCCTGCCCGGGCTCCAGGAGAGCATGGGAGATTCTGCAAGCGAGGCATCCCTGTTTAAGCTCCAGGACAGCATGGAAGATTCTGCAAGTGAGGCATCCCTGCCCGGGCTCCAGGAGAGCATGGGAGATTCTGCGAGCGAGGCATCCCTGTTTAAGCTCCTGGAGAGCATGGAAGATTCTGCGAGTGAGGCATCCCTGTTTGAGCTCCAGGAGAGCATGGAAGATTCTGCGAGCGAGGCGTCCCTGCCCAGAATCCAGGAGACCATGGGAGATTGTGCGAGCGAGGCATCCCTGCCCGGGCTCCAGGAGAACATGGGAGATTCTGCAAGTGAGGCATCCCTGTTTAAGCTCCAGGAGAGCATGGTAGATTCTGCGAGCAATGCAGCCTGGCCAAGGCTCCAGGAGAGCATGGAAGATTGTGCAAGTGAGGCATCCCTGCCTTGGCTCCAGGAGAGCATGGGAGATTGTGCGAGTGAGGCTTCCCTGCCCAGGTTCCAGGAGAGCATGGGAGATTGTGCGAGCGAGGCATCCCTGTCTGGGCTCCAGGAGAGCATGGGAGATTCTGCAAGCGAGGCATCCCTGTTTAAGCTCCAGGAGAGCATGGGAGATTGTGCGAGCGAGGCATCCCGAGCATGGGAGATTGTGCAAGCGAGGCATCCCTGTTTAAGCTCCAAGAGAGCATGGAAGATTCTGCGTGCGAGGCATCCATGTTTAAGCTCCTGGAGAGCAATGAAGATTCTGCGAGCGAGGCGTACCTGTTTGAGCTCCAGGAGAGCATGGAAGATTCTGCGAGCGAGGCATCCCTGCCCGGGATCCAGGAGACCATGGGAGATTTTGCGAGTGAGGCATCCCTGCACGGGATCCAGGAGAGCATGGGAGATTCTGCGAGCGAGGCATCCCTGTTTAAGCTCCAGGAGAGCATGTGAGATTGTGTGAGCGAGGCATCCCTGCCCAGGCTCCAGGAGAACATGGGAGATTCTGCAAATGAGGCATCCCTGCCCGGGCTCCAGGAGAGCATGGGAGATTCTGCAAGTGAGGCATCCCTGTTTAAGCTCCAGGAGAGCATGGAAGATTCTGCGAGCGAGGCATCCCTGCCCTGGCTCCAGGAGAGCATGGGATATTCTGCGAGCGAGGCATCCCTGTTTGAGCTCCAAGAGAGCATGGAAGATTCTGCGAGCGAGGCATCCCTGTTTGAGCTCCAGGAGAGCATGGGAGATTGTGCGAGCGATGCATCCCTGCCAGGGCTCCAGGAGAACATGGGAGATTCTGTAAGCGAGGCATCCCTGCCCGGGATCCAGGAGAGCATGGGAGATTCTGCGAGCGAGGCATCCCTGTTTGAGCTCCAGGAGAGCATGGAAGATTCTGCGAGGGAGGCGTCCCTGCCCGGGATCCAGGAGACCATGGGAGATTGTGCGAGCGAGGCATCCCTGCCCGGGCTCCAGGAGAACATGGGAGATTGTGCGAGTGAGGCATCCCTGTCTGGGCTCCAGGAGAGCATGGGAGATTCTGCGAGCGAGGCATCCCTGTCTGGGCTCCAGGAGAGCATGGAAGATTCTGCGAGCGAGGCATCCCTGCACGGGATCCAGGAGAGCATGGGAGATTCTGCGAGCGAGGCATCCCTGTTTAAGCTCCAGGAGAGCATGGAAGATTCTGCGAGCGAGGCATCCCTGCACCGGGATCCAGGAGAGCATGGGAGATTCTGCGAGCGAGGCATCCCTGTTTAAGCTCCAGGAGAGCATGTGAGATTGTGTGAGCGAGGCATCCCTGCCCAGGCTCCAGGAGAGCATGGGATATTCTGCGAGCAACACAGCCTGGCCCAGGGCTCCAGGAGTGCATGGGAGATTCTGCTAGCGAGGTATTCCGGCCAGACAGGGGAACTGCAACCTCCGGAAGTCTCGATGAGGTTTTGAAAATGGGCCCAATGCCAGGACGCAGTTCCAGGAGGTCAGGTAAAATCTGCCGTTGCCCCCGCAAAAAGTGGCGTGCAGCAGCAATGCCGTGACGTCTGGGGGAATTCCTCGGGCCGATTCACAAATGGCAAAGAGGTGAGAGAGAGAGCCAGGAAGAGATCCGTGTGGACTAGGTGTCCCTGCCAGGGCTCCAGGACAGGCATGCATGATTCAGCGAGCAACACAGCCTGGCCAGGGCTCCAGGAGAGCATGGGAGATTCTGCGAGAGAGTCATCCCTGTTTAAGCTCCAGGAGAGGAGCGAGGCATCCCTGCCTGGGCTCCAGGCGAGCATGGGAGATTGTGCGAGCGAGGCATCCCTGTTTGAGCTCCAGGAGAGCATGACAGATTCTGCGAGTGAGGCATCCTTGCCCGGGCTCCAGGAGAGCATGGGAGATTCTGCGAGCAATGCAGCCTGGCCAAGGCTCAAGGAGGGCATGGGAGATTCTGCGAGCAAGGCACCCCTGTTTAAGCTCCAGGAGAGCATGGTAGATCCTGCGAGCAATGCAGCCTGACCAAGGCTCCAGGAGATCATGGAAGATTGTGCAAGTGAGGCGTCCCTGCCCGGGCTCCAGGAGAGCATTGGAAATTCTGCAAGCGAGGCATCCCTATTTAAGCTCCAGGAGAGCATGGCAGATTCTGTGAGCGAGGCGTCCCTGCACGGGATCCAGGAGAGAATGGGAGATTCTGCGAGTGAGGCTTCCCTGCCTGGGTTCCTGGAGAGCATGGGAGATTGTGCAAGCGAGGCATCCCTGTTTGAGCTCCAGGAGAGCATGGCAGATTCTGCGAGTGAGGCATCCCTGCCCTGGCTCCAGGAGGGCATGGGAGATTCTGTGAGCGAGGCATCCCTGTTTAAGCTCCAGGAGAGCATGGAGGATTCTGCGAGCGAGGCATCCCTGCCCGGGCTCCAGGAGAGCTTGGGAGATTCTGCGAGCAAGGCATCCCTGTTTAAGCTCCAAGAGAGCATGGAAGATTCTGCGAGTGAGGCATCCCTGTTTAAGCTCCAAGAGAGCATGGAAGATTCTGCGAGTGAGGCATCCATGTTTAAGCTCCTGGAGAGCATGGAAGATTCTGTGAGCGATTCATCCCTGTTTAAGCTCCAGGAGAGCATGGAAGATTCTGCGGCGAGGCATCCATGTTTAAGCTCCAGGAGAGCATGGGAGATTGTGCGAGCGAGGCATCCCTGATTGAGCTCCAGGAGAGCATAGCAGATTCTGTGAGTGAGGCATCCCTGCCCGGGCTCCAGGAGAGCATGTGAGATTGTGCGAGCGAGGCGTTCCTGCCCGGGATCCAGGAGAGCATATGAGGTTCTGTGAGCGAGGCATCCCTGTTTAAGCTGCAGGAGAGCATGGAAGATTCTGCGAGCGAGGCATCCCTGCCTGGGCTCCAGGAGAGCATGGGAGATTCTGCGAGCGAGGCATCCCTGTTTGAGCTCCAGGAGAGCATGGAAGATAATGCGAGCGAGGCATCCCTGCCCGGGATCCAGGAGACCATGGGAGATTCTGCAATCGAGGCATCCCTGCCCGGGCTCCAGGAGAGCATGGGAGATTCTGCAAGCGAGGCATCCCTGTTTAAGCTCCAGGACAGCATGGAAGATTCTGCAAGTGAGGCATCCCTGCCCGGGCTCCAGGAGAGCATGGGAGATTCTGCGAGCGAGGCATTCTTGTTTAAGCTCCAAGAGAGCATGGAAGATTCTGCGAGCGAGGCAACCATGTTTAAGCTCCTGGAGAGCAATGTAGATTCTGCAAGTGAGGCATCCCTGCCCGGGCTCCAGGAGAGCATTGGAAATTCTGCAAGCGAGGCATCCCTATTTAAGCTCCAGGAGAGCATGGCAGATTCTGTGAGCGAGGCGTCCCTGCACGGGATCCAGGAGAGCATGGAAGATTGTGCAAGTGAGGCTTCCCTGCCCAGGTTCCAGGAGAGCATGGGAGATTGTGCGAGCGAGGCATCCCTGTCTGGGCTCCAGGAGAGCATGGGAGATTCTGCAAGCGAGGCATCCCTGTTTAAGCTCCAGGAGAGCATGGGAGATTGTGCGAGCGAGGCATCCCGAGCATGGGAGATTGTGCAAGCGAGGCATCCCTGTTTAAGCTCCAAGAGAGCATGGAAGATTCTGCGTGCGAGGCATCCATGTTTAAGCTCCTGGAGAGCAATGAAGATTCTGCGAGCGAGGCGTACCTGTTTGAGCTCCAGGAGAGCATGGAAGATTCTGCGAGCGAGGCATCCCTGCCCGGGATCCAGGAGGGCATGGGAGATTCTGTGAGCGAGGCATCCCTGTTTAAGCTCAAGGAGAGCATGGTAGATCCTGCGAGCAATGCAGCCTGACCAAGGCTCCAGGAGATCATGGATGATTGTGCAAGTGAGGCGTCCCTGCCCGGGCTCCAGGAGAGCATGGGAGATTCTGCAAGTGAGGCATCCCTGTTTAAGCACCAGGAGAGCATGGAAGATTCTGCGAGCGAGGCATCCCTGCCCGGGATCCAGGAGACCATGGGAGATTCTGCGAGCGAGGCATCCCTGCACGGGATCCAGGAGAGCATGGGAGATTCTGCGAGCGAGGCATCCCTGTTTAATCTCCAGGAGAGCATGTGAGATTGTGCGAGTGAGGCATCCCTGCCCGGGCTCCAGGAGAGCATGGGATATTCTGCGAGCAACACAGCCTGGCCAGGGCTCCAGGAGTGCATGTGAGATTCTGCTAGCGAGGTATTCCGGCCAGACAGGGGAACTGCAACCTCCGGAAGTCTCGATGAGGTTTTGAAAATGGGCCCAATGCCGGGATGCAGTTCCAGGAGGTCAGGTAAAATCTGCCGTTGCCCCCGCAAAAAGTGGCGCGCAGCAGCAATGCCGTGACGTCTGGGGGAATTCCTCGGGCGGATTCACAAATGGCAAAGAGGTGAGAGAGAGAGCCAGGAAGAGATCCGTATGGACTAGGTGTCCCTGCCAGGGCTCCAGGACAGGCATGCAAGATTCAGCGAGCAACACAGCCTGGCCAGGGCTCCAGGAGAGCATGGGAGATTCAGCGAGCGAGTCATCCGTGTTTAAGCTCCAGGAGAGGAGCGAGGCATCCCTGCCTGGGCTCCAGGAGGGCATGGGAGATTGTGCGAGCGAGGCATCCCTGCCCGGGCTCCAGGAGAACATGGGAGATTCTGCAAATGAGGCATCCCTGCCCGGGCTCCAGGAGAGCATGGGAGATTCTGCAAGCGAGGCATCCCTGTTTAAGCTCCAGGAGAGCATGGAAGATTCTGCTAGCGAGGCATCCCTGCCCGGGCTCCAGGAGAGCTTGGGAGATTCTGCGAGCGAGGCATCCCTGTTTAAGCTCCAGGAGAGCATGGAAGATTCTGTGAGTGAGGCATCCATGTTTAAGCTCCAGGAGAGCAATGAAGATTCTGCGAGCGAGGTGTCCCTGTTTGAGCTCCAGGAGAGCATGGAAGAATCTGCGAGCGAGGCATCCCTGCCCGGGATCCAGGAGACCATGGGAGATTGTGCGAGCGAGGCATCCCTGCCCGGGCTCCAGGAGAGCATGGGAGATTCTGCAAGCAAGGCATCCCTGCCCGGGCTCCAAGAGAGCATGGAAGATTCTGCGAGTGAGGCATCCCTGCACGGGTTCCAGGAGAGCATGGGAAATTGTGCGAGTGAGGCTTCCCTGCCCGGGTTCCAGGAGAGCATGGGAGATTGTGCGAGCGAAGCATCCCTGCACGGGATCCAGGAGAGCATGGGAGATTCTGCGAGCGAGGCATCCCTGTTTAAGCTCCAGGAGAGCATGTGAGATTGTGTGAGCGAGGCATCCCTGCCCGGGCTCCAGGAGAACATGGGAGATTCTGCAAATGAGGCATTCCTGCCCGGGCTCCAGGAGAGCATGGGAGATTCTGCGAGCGAGGCATCCCTGTTTGTGCTCCAGGAGAGCATGGAAGATTCTGCGAGCGAGGCGTCCCTGCCCGGGATCCAGGAGACCATGGGAGATTGTGCGGGCGTAGCATCCCTGCCCGGGCTCCAGGAGAACATTGGAGATTCTGCAAGTGAGGCATCCCTGTTTAAGCTCCAGGAGAGCATGGTAGATTCTGCGAGCAATGCAGCCTGGCCTTGGCTCCAGGAGAGCATGGGAGATTGTGCGAGCGAGGCATCACTGTTTGAGCTCCAGGAGAGCATGGCAGATTCTGCGAGTGAGGCATCCCTGCCCTGGCTCCAGGAGGGCATGGGAGATTCTGTGAGCGAGGCATCCCTGTTTAAGCTCCAGGAGAGCATGGTAGATCCTGTGAGCAATGCAGCCTGACCAAGGCTCCAGGAGATCATGGATGATTGTGCAAGTGAGGCTTCCCTGCCCGGGTTCCAGGAGAGCATGGGAGATTGTGCGAGCGAGGCATCACTGTTTGAGCTCCAGGAGAGCATGGCAGATTCTGCGAGTGAGGCATCCCTGCCCGGGCTCCAGGAGAGCATGTGAGATTGTGCGAGTGAGGCTTCCCTGCCCGGGTTCCAGGAGAGCATGGGAGATTGTGCGAGTGAGGCATCCCTGTTTGAGCTCCAGGAGAGCATGGCAGATTCTGCGAGTGAGGCATCCCTGCCCTGGCTCCAGGAGGGCATGGGAGATTCTACAAGCGAGGCATCCCTGTTTAAGCTCCAGGAGAGCATGGAAGATTCTGCGAGCGAGGCATCCCTGCCCGGGATCCAGGAGACCATGGGAGATTCTGCGAGCGAGTCATCCCTGTTTAAGCTCCTGGAGAGGAGCGAGGCATCCCTGCCCGGGCTCCAGGAGAGCATGGGAGATTGTGCGAGCGAGGCGTCCCAGTTTGAGCTCCAGGAGAGCATGACAGATTCTGCGAGTGAGGCATCCTTGCCCGGGCTCAAGGAGAGCATGGGAGATTCTGCGAGCAATGCAGCCTGGCCAAGGCTCCAGGAGAGCATGGAAGATTGTGCAAGTGAGGCATCCTTGCCTTGGCTCCTGGAGAGCATGGGAGATTGTGCGAGTGAGGCTTCCCTGCCCGGGTTCCAGGAGAGCATGGGAGATTGTGCGAGTGAGGCTTCCCTGTTTGAGCTCCAGGAGAGCATGGCAGATTCTGCGAGTGAGGCATCCCTGCCCGGGCTCCAGGAGGGCATGGGAGATTCTGTGAGCGAGGCATCCCTGTTTAAGCTCCAGGAGAGCATGGTAGATCCTGCGAGCAATGCAGCCTGAGCAAGGCTCCAGGAGATCATGGACGATTGTGCAAGTGAGGCGTCCCTGCCCGGGCTCCAGGAGAGCATGGGAGATTCTGCAAGCGAGGCATCCCTGCCCGGGATATAGGAGACCATGGGAGATTGTGCGAGCGAGGCTTCCCTGCCCGGGCTCCAGTAGAACATGGGAGATTCTGCGAGCATTGCAGCCTGGCCAAGGCTCCAGGAGGGCATGGGAGATTGTGCGAGTGAGGCATCCCTGCCCGGGCTCCAGGAGAGCATGGGAGATTCTGCAAGCGAGGCATCCCTGTTTGGGCTCCAGGAGAGCATGGGAGATTCTGCGAGCGAGGCATCCCTGTTTAAGCTCCAAGAGAGCATGGAAAATTCTGTGAGCGAGGATTCATGTTTAAGCTCCAGGAGAGCATGGAAGATTCTGTGAGCATGGCATGCCTGCCTGGGATCCAGGAGAGCATGGGAGATTGTGCGAGTGAGGCATCCCTGTTTAAGCTCCAAGAGAGCATGGAAGATTCTGTGAGCGAGGATTCATGTTTAAGCTCCAGGAGAGCATGGAAGATTGTGCAAGTGAGGCATCCCTGCCTTGGCTCCAGGAGAGCATGGGAGATTCTGCAAGCGAGGCATCCCTGTTTAAGCTCCAGGAGAGCATGGAAGATTCTGCGAGCGAGGCATCCCTGCCCGGGCTCCAGGAGAGCATGGGAGATTCTGCGAGCGAGGCATCCCTGTTTAAGCTCCAAGAGAGCATGGAAGATTCTGCGAGCGAGGCATCCATGTTTAAGCTCCAGGAGAGCAATGAAGATTCTGCGAGCGAGGCATCCCTGTTTGAGCTCCAGGAGAGCATGGAAGATAATGCGAGCGAGGCATCCCTGCCCGGGATCCAGGAGACCATGGGAGATTCTGCAATCGAGGCATCCCTGCCCGGGCTCCAGGAGAGCATGGGAGATTCTGCAAGCGAGGCATCCCTGTTTAAGCTCCAGGACAGCATGGAAGATTCTGCAAGTGAGGCATCCCTGCCCGGGCTCCAGGAGAGCATGGGAGATTCTGCGAGCGAGGCATCCCTGTTTAAGCTCCTGGAGAGCATGGAAGATTCTGCGAGTGAGGCATCCCTGTTTGAGCTCCAGGAGAGCATGGAAGATTCTGCGAGCGAGGCGTCCCTGCCCAGAATCCAGGAGACCATGGGAGATTGTGCGAGCGAGGCATCCCTGCCCGGGCTCCAGGAGAACATGGGAGATTCTGCAAGTGAGGCATCCCTGTTTAAGCTCCAGGAGAGCATGGTAGATTCTGTGAGCAATGCAGCCTGGCCAAGGCTCCAGGAGAGCATGGAAGATTGTGCAAGTGAGGCATCCCTGCCTTGGCTCCAGGAGAGCATGGGAGATTGTGCGAGTGAGGCTTCCCTGCCCAGGTTCCAGGAGAGCATGGGAGATTGTGCGAGCGAGGCATCCCTGTCTGGGCTCCAGGAGAGCATGGGAGATTCTGCAAGCGAGGCATCCCTGTTTAAGCTCCAGGAGAGCATGGGAGATTGTGCGAGCGAGGCATCCCGAGCATGGGAGATTGTGCAAGCGAGGCATCCCTGTTTAAGCTCCAAGAGAGCATGGAAGATTCTGCGTGCGAGGCATCCATGTTTAAGCTCCTGGAGAGCAATGAAGATTCTGCGAGCGAGGCGTACCTGTTTGAGCTCCAGGAGAGCATGGAAGATTCTGCGAGCGAGGCATCCCTGCCCGGGATCCAGGAGACCATGGGAGATTTTGCGAGTGAGGCATCCCTGCACGGGATCCAGGAGAGCATGGGAGATTCTGCGAGCGAGGCATCCCTGTTTAAGCTCCAGGAGAGCATGTGAGATTGTGTGAGCGAGGCATCCCTGCCCAGGCTCCAGGAGAACATGGGAGATTCTGCAAATGAGGCATCCCTGCCCGGGCTCCAGGAGAGCATGGGAGATTCTGCAAGTGAGGCATCCCTGTTTAAGCTCCAGGAGAGCATGGAAGATTCTGCGAGCGAGGCATCCCTGCCCTGGCTCCAGGAGAGCATGGGATATTCTGCGAGCGAGGCATCCCTGTTTGAGCTCCAAGAGAGCATGGAAGATTCTGCGAGTGAGGCATCCCTGTTTGAGCTCCAGGAGAGCATGGGAGATTGTGCGAGCGATGCATCCCTGCCAGGGCTCCAGGAGAACATGGGAGATTCTGTAAGCGAGGCATCCCTGCCCGGGATCCAGGAGAGCATGGGAGATTCTGCGAGCGAGGCATCCCTGTTTGAGCTCCAGGAGAGCATGGAAGATTCTGCGAGGGAGGCGTCCCTGCCCGGGATCCAGGAGACCATGGGAGATTGTGCGAGCGAGGCATCCCTGCCCGGGCTCCAGGAGAACATGGGAGATTGTGCGAGTGAGGCATCCCTGTCTGGGCTCCAGGAGAGCATGGGAGATTCTGCGAGCGAGGCATCCCTGTCTGGGCTCCAGGAGAGCATGGAAGATTCTGCGAGCGAGGCATCCCTGCACGGGATCCAGGAGAGCATGGGAGATTCTGCGAGCGAGGCATCCCTGTTTAAGCTCCAGGAGAGCATGGAAGATTCTGCGAGCGAGGCATCCCTGCACCGGGATCCAGGAGAGCATGGGAGATTCTGCGAGCGAGGCATCCCTGTTTAAGCTCCAGGAGAGCATGTGAGATTGTGTGAGCGAGGCATCCCTGCCCAGGCTCCAGGAGAGCATGGGATATTCTGCGAGCAACACAGCCTGGCCCAGGGCTCCAGGAGTGCATGGGAGATTCTGCTAGCGAGGTATTCCGGCCAGACAGGGGAACTGCAACCTCCGGAAGTCTCGATGAGGTTTTGAAAATGGGCCCAATGCCAGGACGCAGTTCCAGGAGGTCAGGTAAAATCTGCCGTTGCCCCCGCAAAAAGTGGCGTGCAGCAGCAATGCCGTGACGTCTGGGGGAATTCCTCGGGCCGATTCACAAATGGCAAAGAGGTGAGAGAGAGAGCCAGGAAGAGATCCGTGTGGACTAGGTGTCCCTGCCAGGGCTCCAGGACAGGCATGCATGATTCAGCGAGCAACACAGCCTGGCCAGGGCTCCAGGAGAGCATGGGAGATTCTGCGAGAGAGTCATCCCTGTTTAAGCTCCAGGAGAGGAGCGAGGCATCCCTGCCTGGGCTCCAGGCGAGCATGGGAGATTGTGCGAGCGAGGCATCCCTGTTTGAGCTCCAGGAGAGCATGACAGATTCTGCGAGTGAGGCATCCTTGCCCGGGCTCCAGGAGAGCATGGGAGATTCTGCGAGCAATGCAGCCTGGCCAAGGCTCAAGGAGGGCATGGGAGATTCTGCGAGCAAGGCACCCCTGTTTAAGCTCCAGGAGAGCATGGTAGATCCTGCGAGCAATGCAGCCTGACCAAGGCTCCAGGAGATCATGGAAGATTGTGCAAGTGAGGCGTCCCTGCCCGGGCTCCAGGAGAGCATTGGAAATTCTGCAAGCGAGGCATCCCTATTTAAGCTCCAGGAGAGCATGGCAGATTCTGTGAGCGAGGCGTCCCTGCACGGGATCCAGGAGAGAATGGGAGATTCTGCGAGTGAGGCTTCCCTGCCTGGGTTCCTGGAGAGCATGGGAGATTGTGCAAGCGAGGCATCCCTGTTTGAGCTCCAGGAGAGCATGGCAGATTCTGCGAGTGAGGCATCCCTGCCCTGGCTCCAGGAGGGCATGGGAGATTCTGTGAGCGAGGCATCCCTGTTTAAGCTCCAGGAGAGCATGGAGGATTCTGCGAGCGAGGCATCCCTGCCCGGGCTCCAGGAGAGCTTGGGAGATTCTGCGAGCAAGGCATCCCTGTTTAAGCTCCAAGAGAGCATGGAAGATTCTGCGAGTGAGGCATCCCTGTTTAAGCTCCAAGAGAGCATGGAAGATTCTGCGAGTGAGGCATCCATGTTTAAGCTCCTGGAGAGCATGGAAGATTCTGTGAGCGATTCATCCCTGTTTAAGCTCCAGGAGAGCATGGAAGATTCTGCGGCGAGGCATCCATGTTTAAGCTCCAGGAGAGCATGGGAGATTGTGCGAGCGAGGCATCCCTGATTGAGCTCCAGGAGAGCATAGCAGATTCTGTGAGTGAGGCATCCCTGCCCGGGCTCCAGGAGAGCATGTGAGATTGTGCGAGCGAGGCGTTCCTGCCCGGGATCCAGGAGAGCATATGAGGTTCTGTGAGCGAGGCATCCCTGTTTAAGCTGCAGGAGAGCATGGAAGATTCTGCGAGCGAGGCATCCCTGCCTGGGCTCCAGGAGAGCATGGGAGATTCTGCGAGCGAGGCATCCCTGTTTGAGCTCCAGGAGAGCATGGAAGATAATGCGAGCGAGGCATCCCTGCCCGGGATCCAGGAGACCATGGGAGATTCTGCAATCGAGGCATCCCTGCCCGGGCTCCAGGAGAGCATGGGAGATTCTGCAAGCGAGGCATCCCTGTTTAAGCTCCAGGACAGCATGGAAGATTCTGCAAGTGAGGCATCCCTGCCCGGGCTCCAGGAGAGCATGGGAGATTCTGCGAGCGAGGCATTCTTGTTTAAGCTTCAAGAGAGCATGGAAGATTCTGCGAGCGAGGCAACCATGTTTAAGCTCCTGGAGAGCAATGTAGATTCTGCAAGTGAGGCATCCCTGCCCGGGCTCCAGGAGAGCATTGGAAATTCTGCAAGCGAGGCATCCCTATTTAAGCTCCAGGAGAGCATGGCAGATTCTGTGAGCGAGGCGTCCCTGCACGGGATCCAGGAGAGCATGGAAGATTGTGCAAGTGAGGCTTCCCTGCCCAGGTTCCAGGAGAGCATGGGAGATTGTGCGAGCGAGGCATCCCTGTCTGGGCTCCAGGAGAGCATGGGAGATTCTGCAAGCGAGGCATCCCTGTTTAAGCTCCAGGAGAGCATGGGAGATTGTGCGAGCGAGGCATCCCGAGCATGGGAGATTGTGCAAGCGAGGCATCCCTGTTTAAGCTCCAAGAGAGCATGGAAGATTCTGCGTGCGAGGCATCCATGTTTAAGCTCCTGGAGAGCAATGAAGATTCTGCGAGCGAGGCGTACCTGTTTGAGCTCCAGGAGAGCATGGAAGATTCTGCGAGCGAGGCATCCCTGCCCGGGATCCAGGAGGGCATGGGAGATTCTGTGAGCGAGGCATCCCTGTTTAAGCTCAAGGAGAGCATGGTAGATCCTGCGAGCAATGCAGCCTGACCAAGGCTCCAGGAGATCATGGATGATTGTGCAAGTGAGGCGTCCCTGCCCGGGCTCCAGGAGAGCATGGGAGATTCTGCAAGTGAGGCATCCCTGTTTAAGCACCAGGAGAGCATGGAAGATTCTGCGAGCGAGGCATCCCTGCCCGGGATCCAGGAGACCATGGGAGATTCTGCGAGCGAGGCATCCCTGCACGGGATCCAGGAGAGCATGGGAGATTCTGCGAGCGAGGCATCCCTGTTTAATCTCCAGGAGAGCATGTGAGATTGTGCGAGCGAGGCATCCCTGCCCGGGCTCCAGGAGAGCATGGGATATTCTGCGAGCAACACAGCCTGGCCAGGGCTCCAGGAGTGCATGTGAGATTCTGCTAGCGAGGTATTCCGGCCAGACAGGGGAACTGCAACCTCCGGAAGTCTCGATGAGGTTTTGAAAATGGGCCCAATGCCGGGATGCAGTTCCAGGAGGTCAGGTAAAATCTGCCGTTGCCCCCGCAAAAAGTGGCGCGCAGCAGCAATGCCGTGACGTCTGGGGGAATTCCTCGGGCGGATTCACAAATGGCAAAGAGGTGAGAGAGAGAGCCAGGAAGAGATCCGTATGGACTAGGTGTCCCTGCCAGGGCTCCAGGACAGGCATGCAAGATTCAGCGAGCAACACAGCCTGGCCAGGGCTCCAGGAGAGCATGGGAGATTCAGCGAGCGAGTCATCCGTGTTTAAGCTCCAGGAGAGGAGCGAGGCATCCCTGCCTGGGCTCCAGGAGGGCATGGGAGATTGTGCGAGCGAGGCATCCCTGCCCGGGCTCCAGGAGAACATGGGAGATTCTGCAAATGAGGCATCCCTGCCCGGGCTCCAGGAGAGCATGGGAGATTCTGCAAGCGAGGCATCCCTGTTTAAGCTCCAGGAGAGCATGGAAGATTCTGCTAGCGAGGCATCCCTGCCCGGGCTCCAGGAGAGCTTGGGAGATTCTGCGAGCGAGGCATCCCTGTTTAAGCTCCAGGAGAGCATGGAAGATTCTGTGAGTGAGGCATCCATGTTTAAGCTCCAGGAGAGCAATGAAGATTCTGCGAGCGAGGTGTCCCTGTTTGAGCTCCAGGAGAGCATGGAAGAATCTGCGAGCGAGGCATCCCTGCCCGGGATCCAGGAGACCATGGGAGATTGTGCGAGCGAGGCATCCCTGCCCGGGCTCCAGGAGAGCATGGGAGATTCTGCAAGCAAGGCATCCCTGCCCGGGCTCCAAGAGAGCATGGAAGATTCTGCGAGTGAGGCATCCCTGCACGGGTTCCAGGAGAGCATGGGAAATTGTGCGAGTGAGGCTTCCCTGCCCGGGTTCCAGGAGAGCATGGGAGATTGTGCGAGCGAAGCATCCCTGCACGGGATCCAGGAGAGCATGGGAGATTCTGCGAGCGAGGCATCCCTGTTTAAGCTCCAGGAGAGCATGTGAGATTGTGTGAGCGAGGCATCCCTGCCCGGGCTCCAGGAGAACATGGGAGATTCTGCAAATGAGGCATTCCTGCCCGGGCTCCAGGAGAGCATGGGAGATTCTGCGAGCGAGGCATCCCTGTTTGTGCTCCAGGAGAGCATGGAAGATTCTGCGAGCGAGGCGTCCCTGCCCGGGATCCAGGAGACCATGGGAGATTGTGCGGGCGTAGCATCCCTGCCCGGGCTCCAGGAGAACATTGGAGATTCTGCAAGTGAGGCATCCCTGTTTAAGCTCCAGGAGAGCATGGTAGATTCTGCGAGCAATGCAGCCTGGCCTTGGCTCCAGGAGAGCATGGGAGATTGTGCGAGCGAGGCATCACTGTTTGAGCTCCAGGAGAGCATGGCAGATTCTGCGAGTGAGGCATCCCTGCCCTGGCTCCAGGAGGGCATGGGAGATTCTGTGAGCGAGGCATCCCTGTTTAAGCTCCAGGAGAGCATGGTAGATCCTGTGAGCAATGCAGCCTGACCAAGGCTCCAGGAGATCATGGATGATTGTGCAAGTGAGGCTTCCCTGCCCGGGTTCCAGGAGAGCATGGGAGATTGTGCGAGCGAGGCATCACTGTTTGAGCTCCAGGAGAGCATGGCAGATTCTGCGAGTGAGGCATCCCTGCCCGGGCTCCAGGAGAGCATGTGAGATTGTGCGAGTGAGGCTTCCCTGCCCGGGTTCCAGGAGAGCATGGGAGATTGTGCGAGTGAGGCATCCCTGTTTGAGCTCCAGGAGAGCATGGCAGATTCTGCGAGTGAGGCATCCCTGCCCTGGCTCCAGGAGGGCATGGGAGATTCTACAAGCGAGGCATCCCTGTTTAAGCTCCAGGAGAGCATGGAAGATTCTGCGAGCGAGGCATCCCTGCCCGGGATCCAGGAGACCATGGGAGATTCTGCGAGCGAGTCATCCCTGTTTAAGCTCCTGGAGAGGAGCGAGGCATCCCTGCCCGGGCTCCAGGAGAGCATGGGAGATTGTGCGAGCGAGGCGTCCCAGTTTGAGCTCCAGGAGAGCATGACAGATTCTGCGAGTGAGGCATCCTTGCCCGGGCTCAAGGAGAGCATGGGAGATTCTGCGAGCAATGCAGCCTGGCCAAGGCTCCAGGAGAGCATGGAAGATTGTGCAAGTGAGGCATCCTTGCCTTGGCTCCTGGAGAGCATGGGAGATTGTGCGAGTGAGGCTTCCCTGCCCGGGTTCCAGGAGAGCATGGGAGATTGTGCGAGTGAGGCTTCCCTGTTTGAGCTCCAGGAGAGCATGGCAGATTCTGCGAGTGAGGCATCCCTGCCCGGGCTCCAGGAGGGCATGGGAGATTCTGTGAGCGAGGCATCCCTGTTTAAGCTCCAGGAGAGCATGGTAGATCCTGCGAGCAATGCAGCCTGAGCAAGGCTCCAGGAGATCATGGACGATTGTGCAAGTGAGGCGTCCCTGCCCGGGCTCCAGGAGAGCATGGGAGATTCTGCAAGCGAGGCATCCCTGCCCGGGATATAGGAGACCATGGGAGATTGTGCGAGCGAGGCTTCCCTGCCCGGGCTCCAGTAGAACATGGGAGATTCTGCGAGCATTGCAGCCTGGCCAAGGCTCCAGGAGGGCATGGGAGATTGTGCGAGCGAGGCATCCCTGCCCGGGCTCCAGGAGAGCATGGGAGATTCTGCAAGCGAGGCATCCCTGTTTGGGCTCCAGGAGAGCATGGGAGATTCTGCGAGCGAGGCATCCCTGTTTAAGCTCCAAGAGAGCATGGAAAATTCTGTGAGCGAGGATTCATGTTTAAGCTCCAGGAGAGCATGGAAGATTCTGTGAGCGTGGCATGCCTGCCTGGGATCCAGGAGAGCATGGGAGATTGTGCGAGTGAGGCATCCCTGTTTAAGCTCCAAGAGAGCATGGAAGATTCTGTGAGTGAGGATTCATGTTTAAGCTCCAGGAGAGCATGGAAGATTGTGCAAGTGAGGCATCCCTGCCTTGGCTCCAGGAGAGCATGGGAGATTCTGCAAGCGAGGCATCCCTGTTTAAGCTCCAGGAGAGCATGGAAGATTCTGCGAGCGAGGCATCCCTGCCCGGGCTCCAGGAGAGCATGGGAGATTCTGCGAGCGAGGCATCCCTGTTTAAGCTCCAAGAGAGCATGGAAGATTCTGCGAGCGAGGCATCCATGTTTAAGCTCCAGGAGAGCAATGAAGATTCTGCGAGCGAGGCATCCCTGTTTGAGCTCCAGGAGAGCATGGAAGATAATGCGAGCGAGGCATCCCTGCCCGGGATCCAGGAGACCATGGGAGATTCTGCAATCGAGGCATCCCTGCCCGGGCTCCAGGAGAGCATGGGAGATTCTGCAAGCGAGGCATCCCTGTTTAAGCTCCAGGACAGCATGGAAGATTCTGCAAGTGAGGCATCCCTGCCCGGGCTCCAGGAGAGCATGGGAGATTCTGCGAGCGAGGCATCCCTGTTTAAGCTCCTGGAGAGCATGGAAGATTCTGCGAGTGAGGCATCCCTGTTTGAGCTCCAGGAGAGCATGGAAGATTCTGCGAGCGAGGCGTCCCTGCCCAGAATCCAGGAGACCATGGGAGATTGTGCGAGCGAGGCATCCCTGCCCGGGCTCCAGGAGAACATGGGAGATTCTGCAAGTGAGGCATCCCTGTTTAAGCTCCAGGAGAGCATGGTAGATTCTGCGAGCAATGCAGCCTGGCCAAGGCTCCAGGAGAGCATGGAAGATTGTGCAAGTGAGGCATCCCTGCCTTGGCTCCAGGAGAGCATGGGAGATTGTGCGAGTGAGGCTTCCCTGCCCAGGTTCCAGGAGAGCATGGGAGATTGTGCGAGCGAGGCATCCCTGTCTGGGCTCCAGGAGAGCATGGGAGATTCTGCAAGCGAGGCATCCCTGTTTAAGCTCCAGGAGAGCATGGGAGATTGTGCGAGCGAGGCATCCCGAGCATGGGAGATTGTGCAAGCGAGGCATCCCTGTTTAAGCTCCAAGAGAGCATGGAAGATTCTGCGTGCGAGGCATCCATGTTTAAGCTCCTGGAGAGCAATGAAGATTCTGCGAGCGAGGCGTACCTGTTTGAGCTCCAGGAGAGCATGGAAGATTCTGCGAGCGAGGCATCCCTGCCCGGGATCCAGGAGACCATGGGAGATTTTGCGAGTGAGGCATCCCTGCACGGGATCCAGGAGAGCATGGGAGATTCTGCGAGCGAGGCATCCCTGTTTAAGCTCCAGGAGAGCATGTGAGATTGTGTGAGCGAGGCATCCCTGCCCAGGCTCCAGGAGAACATGGGAGATTCTGCAAATGAGGCATCCCTGCCCGGGCTCCAGGAGAGCATGGGAGATTCTGCAAGTGAGGCATCCCTGTTTAAGCTCCAGGAGAGCATGGAAGATTCTGCGAGCGAGGCATCCCTGCCCTGGCTCCAGGAGAGCATGGGATATTCTGCGAGCGAGGCATCCCTGTTTGAGCTCCAAGAGAGCATGGAAGATTCTGCGAGCGAGGCATCCCTGTTTGAGCTCCAGGAGAGCATGGGAGATTGTGCGAGCGATGCATCCCTGCCAGGGCTCCAGGAGAACATGGGAGATTCTGTAAGCGAGGCATCCCTGCCCGGGATCCAGGAGAGCATGGGAGATTCTGCGAGCGAGGCATCCCTGTTTGAGCTCCAGGAGAGCATGGAAGATTCTGCGAGGGAGGCGTCCCTGCCCGGGATCCAGGAGACCATGGGAGATTGTGCGAGCGAGGCATCCCTGCCCGGGCTCCAGGAGAACATGGGAGATTGTGCGAGTGAGGCATCCCTGTCTGGGCTCCAGGAGAGCATGGGAGATTCTGCGAGCGAGGCATCCCTGTCTGGGCTCCAGGAGAGCATGGAAGATTCTGCGAGCGAGGCATCCCTGCACGGGATCCAGGAGAGCATGGGAGATTCTGCGAGCGAGGCATCCCTGTTTAAGCTCCAGGAGAGCATGGAAGATTCTGCGAGCGAGGCATCCCTGCACCGGGATCCAGGAGAGCATGGGAGATTCTGCGAGCGAGGCATCCCTGTTTAAGCTCCAGGAGAGCATGTGAGATTGTGTGAGCGAGGCATCCCTGCCCAGGCTCCAGGAGAGCATGGGATATTCTGCGAGCAACACAGCCTGGCCCAGGGCTCCAGGAGTGCATGGGAGATTCTGCTAGCGAGGTATTCCAGCCAGACAGGGGAACTGCAACCTCCGGAAGTCTCGATGAGGTTTTGAAAATGGGCCCAATGCCAGGACGCAGTTCCAGGAGGTCAGGTAAAATCTGCCGTTGCCCCCGCAAAAAGTGGCGTGCAGCAGCAATGCCGTGACGTCTGGGGGAATTCCTCGGGCCGATTCACAAATGGCAAAGAGGTGAGAGAGAGAGCCAGGAAGAGATCCGTGTGGACTAGGTGTCCCTGCCAGGGCTCCAGGACAGGCATGCATGATTCAGCGAGCAACACAGCCTGGCCAGGGCTCCAGGAGAGCATGGGAGATTCTGCGAGAGAGTCATCCCTGTTTAAGCTCCAGGAGAGGAGCGAGGCATCCCTGCCTGGGCTCCAGGCGAGCATGGGAGATTGTGCGAGCGAGGCATCCCTGTTTGAGCTCCAGGAGAGCATGACAGATTCTGCGAGTGAGGCATCTTTGCCCGGGCTCCAGGAGAGCATGGGAGATTCTGCGAGCAATGCAGAATGGCCAAGGCTCAAGGAGGGCATGGGAGATTCTGCGAGCAAGGCACCCCTGTTTAAGCTCCAGGAGAGCATGGTAGATCCTGCGAGCAATGCAGCCTGACCAAGGCTCCAGGAGATCATGGAAGATTGTGCAAGTGAGGCGTCCCTGCCCGGGCTCCAGGAGAGCATTGGAAATTCTGCGGCGAGGCATCCCTGTTTAAGCTCCAGGAGAGCATGGGAGATTGTGCGAGTGAGGCATCCCTGATTGAGCTCCAGGAGAGCATAGCAGATTCTGTGAGTGAGGCATCCCTGCCCGGGATCCAGGAGACCATGGGAGATTCTGCAATCGAGGCATCCCTGCCCGGGCTCCAGGAGAGCATGGGAGATTCTGCAAGCGAGGCATCCCTGTTTAAGCTCCAGGACAGCATGGAAGATTCTGCTAGCGAGGCATCCCTGCCCGGGCTCCAGGAGAGCATGGGAGATTCTGCGAGCGAGGCATCCCTGTTTGAGCTCCAGGAGAGCATGGAAGATAATGCGAGCGAGGCATCCCTGCCCGGGATCCAGGAGACCATGGGAGATTCTGCAATCGAGGCATCCCTGCCCGGGCTCCAGGAGAGCATGGGAGATTCTGCAAGCGAGGCATCCCTGTTTAAGCTCCAGGACAGCATGGAAGATTCTGCAAGTGAGGCATCCCTGCCCGGGCTCCAGGAGAGCATGGGAGATTCTGCGAGCGAGGCATTCTTGTTTAAGCTCCAAGAGAGCATGGAAGATTCTGCGAGCGAGGCAACCATGTTTAAGCTCCTGGAGAGCAATGTAGATTCTGCAAGTGAGGCATCCCTGCCCGGGCTCCAGGAGAGCATTGGAAATTCTGCAAGCGAGGCATCCCTATTTAAGCTCCAGGAGAGCATGGCAGATTCTGTGAGCGAGGCGTCCCTGCACGGGATCCAGGAGAGCATGGAAGATTGTGCAAGTGAGGCTTCCCTGCCCAGGTTCCAGGAGAGCATGGGAGATTGTGCGAGCGAGGCATCCCTGTCTGGGCTCCAGGAGAGCATGGGAGATTCTGCAAGCGAGGCATCCCTGTTTAAGCTCCAGGAGAGCATGGGAGATTGTGCGAGCGAGGCATCCCGAGCATGGGAGATTGTGCAAGCGAGGCATCCCTGTTTAAGCTCCAAGAGAGCATGGAAGATTCTGCGTGCGAGGCATCCATGTTTAAGCTCCTGGAGAGCAATGAAGATTCTGCGAGCGAGGCGTACCTGTTTGAGCTCCAGGAGAGCATGGAAGATTCTGCGAGCGAGGCATCCCTGCCCGGGATCCAGGAGACCATGGGAGATTCTGTGAGCGAGGCATCCCTGTTTAAGCTCAAGGAGAGCATGGTAGATCCTGCGAGCAATGCAGCCTGACCAAGGCTCCAGGAGATCATGGATGATTGTGCAAGTGAGGCGTCCCTGCCCGGGCTCCAGGAGAGCATGGGAGATTCTGCAAGTGAGGCATCCCTGTTTAAGCACCAGGAGAGCATGGAAGATTCTGCGAGCGAGGCATCCCTGCCCGGGATCCAGGAGAGCATGGGATATTCTGCGAGCAACACAGCCTGGCCAGGGCTCCAGGAGTGCATGTGAGATTCTGCTAGCGAGGTATTCCGGCCAGACAGGGGAACTGCAACCTCCGGAAGTCTCGATGAGGTTTTGAAAATGGGCCCAATGCCGGGATGCAGTTCCAGGAGGTCAGGTAAAATCTGCCGTTGCCCCCGCAAAAAGTGGCGCGCAGCAGCAATGCCGTGACGTCTGGGGGAATTCCTCGGGCGGATTCACAAATGGCAAAGAGGTGAGAGAGAGAGCCAGGAAGAGATCCGTATGGACTAGGTGTCCCTGCCAGGGCTCCAGGACAGGCATGCAAGATTCAGCGAGCAACACAGCCTGGCCAGGGCTCCAGGAGAGCATGGGAGATTCAGCGAGCGAGTCATCCGTGTTTAAGCTCCAGGAGAGGAGCGAGGCATCCCTGCCTGGGCTCCAGGAGGGCATGGGAGATTGTGCGAGCGAGGCATCCCTGCCCGGGCTCCAGGAGAACATGGGAGATTCTGCAAATGAGGCATCCCTGCCCGGGCTCCAGGAGAGCATGGGAGATTCTGCAAGCGAGGCATCCCTGTTTAAGCTCCAGGAGAGCATGGAAGATTCTGCTAGCGAGGCATCCCTGCCCGGGCTCCAGGAGAGCTTGGGAGATTCTGCGAGCGAGGCATCCCTGTTTAAGCTCCAGGAGAGCATGGAAGATTCTGTGAGTGAGGCATCCATGTTTAAGCTCCAGGAGAGCAATGAAGATTCTGCGAGCGAGGTGTCCCTGTTTGAGCTCCAGGAGAGCATGGAAGAATCTGCGAGCGAGGCATCCCTGCCCGGGATCCAGGAGACCATGGGAGATTGTGCGAGCGAGGCATCCCTGCCCGGGCTCCAGGAGAGCATGGGAGATTCTGCAAGCAAGGCATCCCTGCCCGGGCTCCAAGAGAGCATGGAAGATTCTGCGAGTGAGGCATCCCTGCACGGGTTCCAGGAGAGCATGGGAAATTGTGCGAGTGAGGCTTCCCTGCCCGGGTTCCAGGAGAGCATGGGAGATTGTGCGAGCGAAGCATCCCTGCACGGGATCCAGGAGAGCATGGGAGATTCTGCGAGCGAGGCATCCCTGTTTAAGCTCCAGGAGAGCATGTGAGATTGTGTGAGCGAGGCATCCCTGCCCGGGCTCCAGGAGAACATGGGAGATTCTGCAAATGAGGCATTCCTGCCCGGGCTCCAGGAGAGCATGGGAGATTCTGCGAGCGAGGCATCCCTGTTTGTGCTCCAGGAGAGCATGGAAGATTCTGCGAGCGAGGCGTCCCTGCCCGGGATCCAGGAGACCATGGGAGATTGTGCGGGCGTAGCATCCCTGCCCGGGCTCCAGGAGAACATTGGAGATTCTGCAAGTGAGGCATCCCTGTTTAAGCTCCAGGAGAGCATGGTAGATTCTGCGAGCAATGCAGCCTGGCCTTGGCTCCAGGAGAGCATGGGAGATTGTGCGAGCGAGGCATCACTGTTTGAGCTCCAGGAGAGCATGGCAGATTCTGCGAGTGAGGCATCCCTGCCCTGGCTCCAGGAGGGCATGGGAGATTCTGTGAGCGAGGCATCCCTGTTTAAGCTCCAGGAGAGCATGGTAGATCCTGTGAGCAATGCAGCCTGACCAAGGCTCCAGGAGATCATGGATGATTGTGCAAGTGAGGCTTCCCTGCCCGGGTTCCAGGAGAGCATGGGAGATTGTGCGAGCGAGGCATCACTGTTTGAGCTCCAGGAGAGCATGGCAGATTCTGCGAGTGAGGCATCCCTGCCCGGGCTCCAGGAGAGCATGTGAGATTGTGCGAGTGAGGCTTCCCTGCCCGGGTTCCAGGAGAGCATGGGAGATTGTGCGAGTGAGGCATCCCTGTTTGAGCTCCAGGAGAGCATGGCAGATTCTGCGAGTGAGGCATCCCTGCCCTGGCTCCAGGAGGGCATGGGAGATTCTACAAGCGAGGCATCCCTGTTTAAGCTCCAGGAGAGCATGGAAGATTCTGCGAGCGAGGCATCCCTGCCCGGGATCCAGGAGACCATGGGAGATTCTGCGAGCGAGTCATCCCTGTTTAAGCTCCTGGAGAGGAGCGAGGCATCCCTGCCCGGGCTCCAGGAGAGCATGGGAGATTGTGCGAGCGAGGCGTCCCAGTTTGAGCTCCAGGAGAGCATGACAGATTCTGCGAGTGAGGCATCCTTGCCCGGGCTCAAGGAGAGCATGGGAGATTCTGCGAGCAATGCAGCCTGGCCAAGGCTCCAGGAGAGCATGGAAGATTGTGCAAGTGAGGCATCCTTGCCTTGGCTCCTGGAGAGCATGGGAGATTGTGCGAGTGAGGCTTCCCTGCCCGGGTTCCAGGAGAGCATGGGAGATTGTGCGAGTGAGGCTTCCCTGTTTGAGCTCCAGGAGAGCATGGCAGATTCTGCGAGTGAGGCATCCCTGCCCGGGCTCCAGGAGGGCATGGGAGATTCTGTGAGCGAGGCATCCCTGTTTAAGCTCCAGGAGAGCATGGTAGATCCTGCGAGCAATGCAGCCTGAGCAAGGCTCCAGGAGATCATGGACGATTGTGCAAGTGAGGCGTCCCTGCCCGGGCTCCAGGAGAGCATGGGAGATTCTGCAAGCGAGGCATCCCTGCCCGGGATATAGGAGACCATGGGAGATTGTGCGAGCGAGGCTTCCCTGCCCGGGCTCCAGTAGAACATGGGAGATTCTGCGAGCATTGCAGCCTGGCCAAGGCTCCAGGAGGGCATGGGAGATTGTGCGAGCGAGGCATCCCTGCCGGGGTCCAGGAGAGCATGGGAGATTCTGCAAGCGAGGCATCCCTGTTTGGGCTCCAGGAGAGCATGGGAGATTCTGCGAGCGAGGCATCCCTGTTTAAGCTCCAAGAGAGCATGGAAAATTCTGTGAGCGAGGATTCATGTTTAAGCTCCAGGAGAGCATGGAAGATTCTGTGAGCGTGGCATGCCTGCCTGGGATCCAGGAGAGCATGGGAGATTGTGCGAGTGAGGCATCCCTGTTTAAGCTCCAAGAGAGCATGGAAGATTCTGTGAGTGAGGATTCATGTTTAAGCTCCAGGAGAGCATGGAAGATTGTGCAAGTGAGGCATCCCTGCCTTGGCTCCAGGAGAGCATGGGAGATTCTGCAAGCGAGGCATCCCTGTTTAAGCTCCAGGAGAGCATGGAAGATTCTGCGAGCGAGGCATCCCTGCCCGGGCTCCAGGAGAGCATGGGAGATTCTGCGAGCGAGGCATCCCTGTTTAAGCTCCAAGAGAGCATGGAAGATTCTGCGAGCGAGGCATCCATGTTTAAGCTCCAGGAGAGCAATGAAGATTCTGCGAGC
Organism: Taudactylus pleione; assembly: GCA_031769625.1. Classification (NCBI taxonomy): domain Eukaryota; kingdom Metazoa; phylum Chordata; class Amphibia; order Anura; family Myobatrachidae; genus Taudactylus; species Taudactylus pleione. The sequence goes on from JAUIMM010000586.1 coordinate 3,900,195, forward strand.
GAGGCATCCCTGTTTGAGCTCCAGGAGAGCATGGAAGATAATGCGAGCGAGGCATCCCTGCCCGGGATCCAGGAGACCATGGGAGATTCTGCAATCGAGGCATCCCTGCCCGGGCTCCAGGAGAGCATGGGAGATTCTGCAAGCGAGGCATCCCTGTTTAAGCTCCAGGACAGCATGGAAGATTCTGCAAGTGAGGCATCCCTGCCCGGGCTCCAGGAGAGCATGGGAGATTCTGCGAGCGAGGCATCCCTGTTTAAGCTCCTGGAGAGCATGGAAGATTCTGCGAGTGAGGCATCCCTGTTTGAGCTCCAGGAGAGCATGGAAGATTCTGCGAGCGAGGCGTCCCTGCCCAGAATCCAGGAGACCATGGGAGATTGTGCGAGCGAGGCATCCCTGCCCGGGCTCCAGGAGAACATGGGAGATTCTGCAAGTGAGGCATCCCTGTTTAAGCTCCAGGAGAGCATGGTAGATTCTGCGAGCAATGCAGCCTGGCCAAGGCTCCAGGAGAGCATGGAAGATTGTGCAAGTGAGGCATCCCTGCCTTGGCTCCAGGAGAGCATGGGAGATTGTGCGAGTGAGGCTTCCCTGCCCAGGTTCCAGGAGAGCATGGGAGATTCTGCAAGCGAGGCATCCCTGTTTAAGCTCCAGGACAGCATGGAAGATTCTGCAAGTGAGGCATCCCTGCCCGGGCTCCAGGAGAGCATGGGAGATTCTGCGAGCGAGGCATCCCTGTTTAAGCTCCTGGAGAGCATGGAAGATTCTGCGAGTGAGGCATCCCTGTTTGAGCTCCAGGAGAGCATGGAAGATTCTGCGAGCGAGGCGTCCCTGCCCAGAATCCAGGAGACCATGGGAGATTGTGCGAGCGAGGCATCCCTGCCCGGGCTCCAGGAGAACATGGGAGATTCTGCAAGTGAGGCATCCCTGTTTAAGCTCCAGGAGAGCATGGTAGATTCTGCGAGCAATGCAGCCTGGCCAAGGCTCCAGGAGAGCATGGAAGATTGTGCAAGTGAGGCATCCCTGCCTTGGCTCCAGGAGAGCATGGGAGATTGTGCGAGTGAGGCTTCCCTGCCCAGGTTCCAGGAGAGCATGGGAGATTGTGCGAGCGAGGCATCCCTGTCTGGGCTCCAGGAGAGCATGGGAGATTCTGCAAGCGAGGCATCCCTGTTTAAGCTCCAGGAGAGCATGGGAGATTGTGCGAGCGAGGCATCCCGAGCATGGGAGATTGTGCAAGCGAGGCATCCCTGTTTAAGCTCCAAGAGAGCATGGAAGATTCTGCGTGCGAGGCATCCATGTTTAAGCTCCTGGAGAGCAATGAAGATTCTGCGAGCGAGGCGTACCTGTTTGAGCTCCAGGAGAGCATGGAAGATTCTGCGAGCGAGGCATCCCTGCCCGGGATCCAGGAGACCATGGGAGATTTTGCGAGTGAGGCATCCCTGCACGGGATCCAGGAGAGCATGGGAGATTCTGCGAGCGAGGCATCCCTGTTTAAGCTCCAGGAGAGCATGTGAGATTGTGTGAGCGAGGCATCCCTGCCCAGGCTCCAGGAGAACATGGGAGATTCTGCAAATGAGGCATCCCTGCCCGGGCTCCAGGAGAGCATGGGAGATTCTGCAAGTGAGGCATCCCTGTTTAAGCTCCAGGAGAGCATGGAAGATTCTGCGAGCGAGGCATCCCTGCCCTGGCTCCAGGAGAGCATGGGATATTCTGCGAGCGAGGCATCCCTGTTTGAGCTCCAAGAGAGCATGGAAGATTCTGCGAGCGAGGCATCCCTGTTTGAGCTCCAGGAGAGCATGGGAGATTGTGCGAGCGATGCATCCCTGCCAGGGCTCCAGGAGAACATGGGAGATTCTGTAAGCGAGGCATCCCTGCCCGGGATCCAGGAGAGCATGGGAGATTCTGCGAGCGAGGCATCCCTGTTTGAGCTCCAGGAGAGCATGGAAGATTCTGCGAGGGAGGCGTCCCTGCCCGGGATCCAGGAGACCATGGGAGATTGTACGAGCGAGGCATCCCTGCCCGGGCTCCAGGAGAACATGGGAGATTGTGCGAGTGAGGCATCCCTGTCTGGGCTCCAGGAGAGCATGGGAGATTCTGCGAGCGAGGCATCCCTGTCTGGGCTCCAGGAGAGCATGGAAGATTCTGCGAGCGAGGCATCCCTGCACGGGATCCAGGAGAGCATGGGAGATTCTGCGAGCGAGGCATCCCTGTTTAAGCTCCAGGAGAGCATGGAAGATTCTGCGAGCGAGGCATCCCTGCACCGGGATCCAGGAGAGCATGGGAGATTCTGCGAGCGAGGCATCCCTGTTTAAGCTCCAGGAGAGCATGTGAGATTGTGTGAGCGAGGCATCCCTGCCCAGGCTCCAGGAGAGCATGGGATATTCTGCGAGCAACACAGCCTGGCCCAGGGCTCCAGGAGTGCATGGGAGATTCTGCTAGCGAGGTATTCCGGCCAGACAGGGGAACTGCAACCTCCGGAAGTCTCGATGAGGTTTTGAAAATGGGCCCAATGCCAGGACGCAGTTCCAGGAGGTCAGGTAAAATCTGCCGTTGCCCCCGCAAAAAGTGGCGTGCAGCAGCAATGCCGTGACGTCTGGGGGAATTCCTCGGGCCGATTCACAAATGGCAAAGAGGTGAGAGAGAGAGCCAGGAAGAGATCCGTGTGGACTAGGTGTCCCTGCCAGGGCTCCAGGACAGGCATGCATGATTCAGCGAGCAACACAGCCTGGCCAGGGCTCCAGGAGAGCATGGGAGATTCTGCGAGAGAGTCATCCCTGTTTAAGCTCCAGGAGAGGAGCGAGGCATCCCTGCCTGGGCTCCAGGCGAGCATGGGAGATTGTGCGAGCGAGGCATCCCTGTTTGAGCTCCAGGAGAGCATGACAGATTCTGCGAGTGAGGCATCCTTGCCCGGGCTCCAGGAGAGCATGGGAGATTCTGCGAGCAATGCAGCCTGGCCAAGGCTCAAGGAGGGCATGGGAGATTCTGCGAGCAAGGCACCCCTGTTTAAGCTCCAGGAGAGCATGGTAGATCCTGCGAGCAATGCAGCCTGACCAAGGCTCCAGGAGATCATGGAAGATTGTGCAAGTGAGGCGTCCCTGCCCGGGCTCCAGGAGAGCATTGGAAATTCTGCAAGCGAGGCATCCCTATTTAAGCTCCAGGAGAGCATGGCAGATTCTGTGAGCGAGGCGTCCCTGCACGGGATCCAGGAGAGAATGGGAGATTCTGCGAGTGAGGCTTCCCTGCCTGGGTTCCTGGAGAGCATGGGAGATTGTGCAAGCGAGGCATCCCTGTTTGAGCTCCAGGAGAGCATGGCAGATTCTGCGAGTGAGGCATCCCTGCCCTGGCTCCAGGAGGGCATGGGAGATTCTGTGAGCGAGGCATCCCTGTTTAAGCTCCAGGAGAGCATGGAGGATTCTGCGAGCGAGGCATCCCTGCCCGGGCTCCAGGAGAGCTTGGGAGATTCTGCGAGCAAGGCATCCCTGTTTAAGCTCCAAGAGAGCATGGAAGATTCTGCGAGTGAGGCATCCCTGTTTAAGCTCCAAGAGAGCATGGAAGATTCTGCGAGTGAGGCATCCATGTTTAAGCTCCTGGAGAGCATGGAAGATTCTGTGAGCGATTCATCCCTGTTTAAGCTCCAGGAGAGCATGGAAGATTCTGCGGCGAGGCATCCATGTTTAAGCTCCAGGAGAGCATGGGAGATTGTGCGAGCGAGGCATCCCTGATTGAGCTCCAGGAGAGCATAGCAGATTCTGTGAGTGAGGCATCCCTGCCCGGGCTCCAGGAGAGCATGTGAGATTGTGCGAGCGAGGCGTTCCTGCCCGGGATCCAGGAGAGCATATGAGGTTCTGTGAGCGAGGCATCCCTGTTTAAGCTGCAGGAGAGCATGGAAGATTCTGCGAGCGAGGCATCCCTGCCTGGGCTCCAGGAGAGCATGGGAGATTCTGCGAGCGAGGCATCCCTGTTTGAGCTCCAGGAGAGCATGGAAGATAATGCGAGCGAGGCATCCCTGCCCGGGATCCAGGAGACCATGGGAGATTCTGCAATCGAGGCATCCCTGCCCGGGCTCCAGGAGAGCATGGGAGATTCTGCAAGCGAGGCATCCCTGTTTAAGCTCCAGGACAGCATGGAAGATTCTGCAAGTGAGGCATCCCTGCCCGGGCTCCAGGAGAGCATGGGAGATTCTGCGAGCGAGGCATTCTTGTTTAAGCTCCAAGAGAGCATGGAAGATTCTGCGAGCGAGGCAACCATGTTTAAGCTCCTGGAGAGCAATGTAGATTCTGCAAGTGAGGCATCCCTGCCCGGGCTCCAGGAGAGCATTGGAAATTCTGCAAGCGAGGCATCCCTATTTAAGCTCCAGGAGAGCATGGCAGATTCTGTGAGCGAGGCGTCCCTGCACGGGATCCAGGAGAGCATGGAAGATTGTGCAAGTGAGGCTTCCCTGCCCAGGTTCCAGGAGAGCATGGGAGATTGTGCGAGCGAGGCATCCCTGTCTGGGCTCCAGGAGAGCATGGGAGATTCTGCAAGCGAGGCATCCCTGTTTAAGCTCCAGGAGAGCATGGGAGATTGTGCGAGCGAGGCATCCCGAGCATGGGAGATTGTGCAAGCGAGGCATCCCTGTTTAAGCTCCAAGAGAGCATGGAAGATTCTGCGTGCGAGGCATCCATGTTTAAGCTCCTGGAGAGCAATGAAGATTCTGCGAGCGAGGCGTACCTGTTTGAGCTCCAGGAGAGCATGGAAGATTCTGCGAGCGAGGCATCCCTGCCCGGGATCCAGGAGGGCATGGGAGATTCTGTGAGCGAGGCATCCCTGTTTAAGCTCAAGGAGAGCATGGTAGATCCTGCGAGCAATGCAGCCTGACCAAGGCTCCAGGAGATCATGGATGATTGTGCAAGTGAGGCGTCCCTGCCCGGGCTCCAGGAGAGCATGGGAGATTCTGCAAGTGAGGCATCCCTGTTTAAGCTCCAGGAGAGCATGGTAGATCCTGCGAGCAATGCAGCCTGACCAAGGCTCCAGGAGATCATGGAAGATTGTGCAAGTGAGTTGTCCCTGCCCGGGCTCCAGGAGAGCATTGGAAATTCTGCAAGCGAGGCATCCCTGTTTAAGCTCCAGGAGAGCATGGCAGATTCTGTGAGCGAGGCGTCCCTGCACGGGATCCAGGAGAGAATGGGAGATTCTGCGAGCGAGGCATCCCTGTTTAAGCTCCAGGAGAGCATGTGAGATTGTGCGAGCGAGGCATCCCTGCCCGGGCTCCAGGAGAGCATTGGAGATTGTGCGAGTGAGGCTTCCCTGCCTGGGTTCCTGGAGAGCATGTGAGATTGTGCAAGCGAGGCATCCCTGTTTGAGCTCCAGGAGAGCATGGCAGATTCTGCGAGTGAGGCATCCCTGCCCTGGCTCCAGGAGGGCATGGGAGATTCTGTGAGCGAGGCATCCCTGTTTAAGCTCCAGGAGAGCATGGAGGATTCTGCGAGCGAGGCATCCCTGCCCGGGCTCCAGGAGAGCTTGGGAGATTCTGCGAGCAAGGCATCCCTGTTTAAGCTCCAAGAGAGCATGGAAGATTCTGCGAGCGAGGCATCCCTGTTTAACTCCAAGAGAGCATGGAAGATTCTGCGAGTGAGGCATCCATGTTTAAGCTCCTGGAGAGCATGGAAGATTCTGTGAGCGAGGCATCCCTGTTTAAGCTCCAGGAGAGCATGGAAGATTCTGCGGCGAGGCATCCATGTTTAAGCTCCAGGAGAGCATGGGAGATTGTGCGAGCGAGGCATCCCTGATTGAGCTCCAGGAGAGCATAGCAGATTCTGTGAGTGAGGCATCCCTGCCCGGGCTCCAGGAGAGGATGTGAGATTGTGCGAGCGAGGCGTTCCTGCCCGGGATCCAGGAGAGCATATGAGGTTCTGTGAGCGAGGCATCCCTGTTTAAGCTGCAGGAGAGCATGGAAGATTCTGCGAGCGAGGCATCCCTGCCTGGGCTCCAGGAGAGCATGGGAGATTCTGCGAGCGAGGCATCCCTGTTTGAGCTCCAGGAGAGCATGGAAGATAATGCGAGCGAGGCATCCCTGCCCGGGATCCAGGAGACCATGGGAGATTCTGCAATCGAGGCATCCCTGCCCGGGCTCCAGGAGAGCATGGGAGATTCTGCAAGCGAGGCATCCCTGTTTAAGCTCCAGGACAGCATGGAAGATTCTGCAAGTGAGGCATCCCTGCCCGGGCTCCAGGAGAGCATGGGAGATTCTGCGAGCTAGGCATTCTTGTTTAAGCTCCAAGAGAGCATGGAAGATTCTGCGAGCGAGGCAACCATGTTTAAGCTCCTGGAGAGCAATGTAGATTCTGCGAGTGAGGCATCCCTGCCCTGGCTCCAGGAGGGCATGGGAGATTCTGTGAGCGAGGCATCCCTGTTTAAGCTCAAGGAGAGCATGGGATATTCTGCGAGCAACACAGCCTGGCCAGGGCTCCAGGAGTGCATGTGAGATTCTGCTAGCGAGGTATTCCGGCCAGACAGGGGAACTGCAACCTCCGGAAGTCCCGATGAGGTTTTGAAAATGGGCCCAATGCCGGGACGCAGTTCCAGGAGGTCAGGTAAAATCTGCCGTTGCCCCCGCAAAAAGTGGCGCGCAGCAGCAATGCCGTGACGTCTGGGGGAATTCCTCGGGCGGATTCACAAATGGCAAAGAGGTGAGAGAGAGAGCCAGGAAGAGATCCGAGTGGACTAGGTGTCCCAGCCAGGGCTCCAGGACAGGCATGCAAGATTCAGCGAGCAACACAGCCTGGCCAGGGCTCCAGAAGAGCATGGGAGATTCTGCGAGAGAGTCATCCCTGTTTAAGCTCCAGGAGAGGAGCGAGGCATCCCTGCCTGGGCTCCAGGAGAGCATTTGAGATTGTGCGAGCGAGGCATCCCTGTTTGAGCTCCAGGAGAGCATGACAGATTCTGCGAGTGAGGCATCCTTGCCCGGGCTCTAGGAGAGCATGGGAGATTCTGCGAGCAATGCAGCCTGGCCAAGGCTCAAGGAGGGCATGGGAGATTCTGCGAGCAAGGCACCCCTGTTTAAGCTCCAGGAGAGCATGGTAGATCCTGCGAGCAATGCAGCCTGACCAAGGCTCCAGGAGATCATGGAAGATTGTGCAAGTGAGGCGTCCCTGCCCGGGCTCCAGGAGAGCATTGGAAATTCTGCGGCGAGGCATCCCTGTTTAAGCTCCAGGAGAGCATGGGAGATTGTGCGAGCGAGGCATCCCTGATTGAGCTCCAGGAGAGCATAGCAGATTCTGTGAGTGAGGCATCCCTGCCCGGGATCCAGGAGACCATGGGAGATTCTGCAATCGAGGCATCCCTGCCCGGGCTCCAGGAGAGCATGGGAGATTCTGCAAGCGAGGCATCCCTGTTTAAGCTCCAGGACAGCATGGAAGATTCTGCAAGTGAGGCATCCCTGCCCGGGCTCCAGGAGAGCATGGGAGATTCTGCGAGCGAGGCATCCCTGTTTAAGCTCCTGGAGAGCATGGAAGATTCTGCGAGTGAGGCATCCCTGTTTGAGCTCCAGGAGAGCATGGAAGATTCTGCGAGCGAGGCGTCCCTGCCCAGAATCCAGGAGACCATGGGAGATTGTGCGAGCGAGGCATCCCTGCCCGGGCTCCAGGAGAACATGGGAGATTCTGCAAGTGAGGCATCCCTGTTTAAGCTCCAGGAGAGCATGGTAGATTCTGCGAGCAATGCAGCCTGGCCAAGGCTCCAGGAGAGCATGGAAGATTGTGCAAGTGAGGCATCCCTGCCTTGGCTCCAGGAGAGCATGGGAGATTGTGCGAGTGAGGCTTCCCTGCCCAGGTTCCAGGAGAGCATGGGAGATTGTGCGAGCGAGGCATCCCTGTCTGGGCTCCAGGAGAGCATGGGAGATTCTGCAAGCGAGGCATCCCTGTTTAAGCTCCAGGAGAGCATGGGAGATTGTGCGAGCGAGGCATCCCGAGCATGGGAGATTGTGCAAGCGAGGCATCCCTGTTTAAGCTCCAAGAGAGCATGGAAGATTCTGCGTGCGAGGCATCCATGTTTAAGCTCCTGGAGAGCAATGAAGATTCTGCGAGCGAGGCGTACCTGTTTGAGCTCCAGGAGAGCATGGAAGATTCTGCGAGCGAGGCATCCCTGCCCGGGATCCAGGAGACCATGGGAGATTTTGCGAGTGAGGCATCCCTGCACGGGATCCAGGAGAGCATGGGAGATTCTGCGAGCGAGGCATCCCTGTTTAAGCTCCAGGAGAGCATGTGAGATTGTGTGAGCGAGGCATCCCTGCCCAGGCTCCAGGAGAACATGGGAGATTCTGCAAATGAGGCATCCCTGCCCGGGCTCCAGGAGAGCATGGGAGATTCTGCAAGTGAGGCATCCCTGTTTAAGCTCCAGGAGAGCATGGAAGATTCTGCGAGCGAGGCATCCCTGCCCTGGCTCCAGGAGAGCATGGGATATTCTGCGAGCGAGGCATCCCTGTTTGAGCTCCAAGAGAGCATGGAAGATTCTGCGAGCGAGGCATCCCTGTTTGAGCTCCAGGAGAGCATGGGAGATTGTGCGAGCGATGCATCCCTGCCAGGGCTCCAGGAGAACATGGGAGATTCTGTAAGCGAGGCATCCCTGCCCGGGATCCAGGAGAGCATGGGAGATTCTGCGAGCGAGGCATCCCTGTTTGAGCTCCAGGAGAGCATGGAAGATTCTGCGAGGGAGGCGTCCCTGCCCGGGATCCAGGAGACCATGGGAGATTGTGCGAGCGAGGCATCCCTGCCCGGGCTCCAGGAGAACATGGGAGATTGTGCGAGTGAGGCATCCCTGTCTGGGCTCCAGGAGAGCATGGGAGATTCTGCGAGCGAGGCATCCCTGTCTGGGCTCCAGGAGAGCATGGAAGATTCTGCGAGCGAGGCATCCCTGCACGGGATCCAGGAGAGCATGGGAGATTCTGCGAGCGAGGCATCCCTGTTTAAGCTCCAGGAGAGCATGGAAGATTCTGCGAGCGAGGCATCCCTGCACCGGGATCCAGGAGAGCATGGGAGATTCTGCGAGCGAGGCATCCCTGTTTAAGCTCCAGGAGAGCATGTGAGATTGTGTGAGCGAGGCATCCCTGCCCAGGCTCCAGGAGAGCATGGGATATTCTGCGAGCAACACAGCCTGGCCCAGGGCTCCAGGAGTGCATGGGATATTCTGCTAGCGAGGTATTCCGGCCAGACAGGGGAACTGCAACCTCCGGAAGTCTCGATGAGGTTTTGAAAATGGGCCCAATGCCAGGACGCAGTTCCAGGAGGTCAGGTAAAATCTGCCGTTGCCCCCGCAAAAAGTGGCGTGCAGCAGCAATGCCGTGACGTCTGGGGGAATTCCTCGGGCCGATTCACAAATGGCAAAGAGGTGAGAGAGAGAGCCAGGAAGAGATCCGTGTGGACTAGGTGTCCCTGCCAGGGCTCCAGGACAGGCATGCATGATTCAGCGAGCAACACAGCCTGGCCAGGGCTCCAGGAGAGCATGGGAGATTCTGCGAGAGAGTCATCCCTGTTTAAGCTCCAGGAGAGGAGCGAGGCATCCCTGCCTGGGCTCCAGGCGAGCATGGGAGATTGTGCGAGCGAGGCATCCCTGTTTGAGCTCCAGGAGAGCATGACAGATTCTGCGAGTGAGGCATCCTTGCCCGGGCTCCAGGAGAGCATGGGAGATTCTGCGAGCAATGCAGCCTGGCCAAGGCTCAAGGAGGGCATGGGAGATTCTGCGAGCAAGGCACCCCTGTTTAAGCTCCAGGAGAGCATGGTAGATCCTGCGAGCAATGCAGCCTGACCAAGGCTCCAGGAGATCATGGAAGATTGTGCAAGTGAGGCGTCCCTGCCCGGGCTCCAGGAGAGCATTGGAAATTCTGCAAGCGAGGCATCCCTATTTAAGCTCCAGGAGAGCATGGCAGATTCTGTGAGCGAGGCGTCCCTGCACGGGATCCAGGAGAGAATGGGAGATTCTGCGAGTGAGGCTTCCCTGCCTGGGTTCCTGGAGAGCATGGGAGATTGTGCAAGCGAGGCATCCCTGTTTGAGCTCCAGGAGAGCATGGCAGATTCTGCGAGTGAGGCATCCCTGCCCTGGCTCCAGGAGGGCATGGGAGATTCTGTGAGCGAGGCATCCCTGTTTAAGCTCCAGGAGAGCATGGAGGATTCTGCGAGCGAGGCATCCCTGCCCGGGCTCCAGGAGAGCTTGGGAGATTCTGCGAGCAAGGCATCCCTGTTTAAGCTCCAAGAGAGCATGGAAGATTCTGCGAGTGAGGCATCCCTGTTTAAGCTCCAAGAGAGCATGGAAGATTCTGCGAGTGAGGCATCCATGTTTAAGCTCCTGGAGAGCATGGAAGATTCTGTGAGCGATTCATCCCTGTTTAAGCTCCAGGAGAGCATGGAAGATTCTGCGGCGAGGCATCCATGTTTAAGCTCCAGGAGAGCATGGGAGATTGTGCGAGCGAGGCATCCCTGATTGAGCTCCAGGAGAGCATAGCAGATTCTGTGAGTGAGGCATCCCTGCCCGGGCTCCAGGAGAGCATGTGAGATTGTGCGAGCGAGGCGTTCCTGCCCGGGATCCAGGAGAGCATATGAGGTTCTGTGAGCGAGGCATCCCTGTTTAAGCTGCAGGAGAGCATGGAAGATTCTGCGAGCGAGGCATCCCTGCCTGGGCTCCAGGAGAGCATGGGAGATTCTGCGAGCGAGGCATCCCTGTTTGAGCTCCAGGAGAGCATGGAAGATAATGCGAGCGAGGCATCCCTGCCCGGGATCCAGGAGACCATGGGAGATTCTGCAATCGAGGCATCCCTGCCCGGGCTCCAGGAGAGCATGGGAGATTCTGCAAGCGAGGCATCCCTGTTTAAGCTCCAGGACAGCATGGAAGATTCTGCAAGTGAGGCATCCCTGCCCGGGCTCCAGGAGAGCATGGGAGATTCTGCGAGCGAGGCATTCTTGTTTAAGCTCCAAGAGAGCATGGAAGATTCTGCGAGCGAGGCAACCATGTTTAAGCTCCTGGAGAGCAATGTAGATTCTGCAAGTGAGGCATCCCTGCCCGGGCTCCAGGAGAGCATTGGAAATTCTGCAAGCGAGGCATCCCTATTTAAGCTCCAGGAGAGCATGGCAGATTCTGTGAGCGAGGCGTCCCTGCACGGGATCCAGGAGAGCATGGAAGATTGTGCAAGTGAGGCTTCCCTGCCCAGGTTCCAGGAGAGCATGGGAGATTGTGCGAGCGAGGCATCCCTGTCTGGGCTCCAGGAGAGCATGGGAGATTCTGCAAGCGAGGCATCCCTGTTTAAGCTCCAGGAGAGCATGGGAGATTGTGCGAGCGAGGCATCCCGAGCATGGGAGATTGTGCAAGCGAGGCATCCCTGTTTAAGCTCCAAGAGAGCATGGAAGATTCTGCGTGCGAGGCATCCATGTTTAAGCTCCTGGAGAGCAATGAAGATTCTGCGAGCGAGGCGTACCTGTTTGAGCTCCAGGAGAGCATGGAAGATTCTGCGAGCGAGGCATCCCTGCCCGGGATCCAGGAGGGCATGGGAGATTCTGTGAGCGAGGCATCCCTGTTTAAGCTCAAGGAGAGCATGGTAGATCCTGCGAGCAATGCAGCCTGACCAAGGCTCCAGGAGATCATGGATGATTGTGCAAGTGAGGCGTCCCTGCCCGGGCTCCAGGAGAGCATGGGAGATTCTGCAAGTGAGGCATCCCTGTTTAAGCACCAGGAGAGCATGGAAGATTCTGCGAGCGAGGCATCCCTGCCCGGGATCCAGGAGACCATGGGAGATTCTGCGAGCGAGGCATCCCTGCACGGGATCCAGGAGAGCATGGGAGATTCTGCGAGCGAGGCATCCCTGTTTAATCTCCAGGAGAGCATGTGAGATTGTGCGAGTGAGGCATCCCTGCCCGGGCTCCAGGAGAGCATGGGATATTCTGCGAGCAACACAGCCTGGCCAGGGCTCCAGGAGTGCATGTGAGATTCTGCTAGCGAGGTATTCCGGCCAGACAGGGGAACTGCAACCTCCGGAAGTCTCGATGAGGTTTTGAAAATGGGCCCAATGCCGGGATGCAGTTCCAGGAGGTCAGGTAAAATCTGCCGTTGCCCCCGCAAAAAGTGGCGCGCAGCAGCAATGCCGTGACGTCTGGGGGAATTCCTCGGGCGGATTCACAAATGGCAAAGAGGTGAGAGAGAGAGCCAGGAAGAGATCCGTATGGACTAGGTGTCCCTGCCAGGGCTCCAGGACAGGCATGCAAGATTCAGCGAGCAACACAGCCTGGCCAGGGCTCCAGGAGAGCATGGGAGATTCAGCGAGCGAGTCATCCGTGTTTAAGCTCCAGGAGAGGAGCGAGGCATCCCTGCCTGGGCTCCAGGAGGGCATGGGAGATTGTGCGAGCGAGGCATCCCTGCCCGGGCTCCAGGAGAACATGGGAGATTCTGCAAATGAGGCATCCCTGCCCGGGCTCCAGGAGAGCATGGGAGATTCTGCAAGCGAGGCATCCCTGTTTAAGCTCCAGGAGAGCATGGAAGATTCTGCTAGCGAGGCATCCCTGCCCGGGCTCCAGGAGAGCTTGGGAGATTCTGCGAGCGAGGCATCCCTGTTTAAGCTCCAGGAGAGCATGGAAGATTCTGTGAGTGAGGCATCCATGTTTAAGCTCCAGGAGAGCAATGAAGATTCTGCGAGCGAGGTGTCCCTGTTTGAGCTCCAGGAGAGCATGGAAGAATCTGCGAGCGAGGCATCCCTGCCCGGGATCCAGGAGACCATGGGAGATTGTGCGAGCGAGGCATCCCTGCCCGGGCTCCAGGAGAGCATGGGAGATTCTGCAAGCAAGGCATCCCTGCCCGGGCTCCAAGAGAGCATGGAAGATTCTGCGAGTGAGGCATCCCTGCACGGGTTCCAGGAGAGCATGGGAAATTGTGCGAGTGAGGCTTCCCTGCCCGGGTTCCAGGAGAGCATGGGAGATTGTGCGAGCGAAGCATCCCTGCACGGGATCCAGGAGAGCATGGGAGATTCTGCGAGCGAGGCATCCCTGTTTAAGCTCCAGGAGAGCATGTGAGATTGTGTGAGCGAGGCATCCCTGCCCGGGCTCCAGGAGAACATGGGAGATTCTGCAAATGAGGCATTCCTGCCCGGGCTCCAGGAGAGCATGGGAGATTCTGCGAGCGAGGCATCCCTGTTTGTGCTCCAGGAGAGCATGGAAGATTCTGCGAGCGAGGCGTCCCTGCCCGGGATCCAGGAGACCATGGGAGATTGTGCGGGCGTAGCATCCCTGCCCGGGCTCCAGGAGAACATTGGAGATTCTGCAAGTGAGGCATCCCTGTTTAAGCTCCAGGAGAGCATGGTAGATTCTGCGAGCAATGCAGCCTGGCCTTGGCTCCAGGAGAGCATGGGAGATTGTGCGAGCGAGGCATCACTGTTTGAGCTCCAGGAGAGCATGGCAGATTCTGCGAGTGAGGCATCCCTGCCCTGGCTCCAGGAGGGCATGGGAGATTCTGTGAGCGAGGCATCCCTGTTTAAGCTCCAGGAGAGCATGGTAGATCCTGTGAGCAATGCAGCCTGACCAAGGCTCCAGGAGATCATGGATGATTGTGCAAGTGAGGCTTCCCTGCCCGGGTTCCAGGAGAGCATGGGAGATTGTGCGAGCGAGGCATCACTGTTTGAGCTCCAGGAGAGCATGGCAGATTCTGCGAGTGAGGCATCCCTGCCCGGGCTCCAGGAGAGCATGTGAGATTGTGCGAGTGAGGCTTCCCTGCCCGGGTTCCAGGAGAGCATGGGAGATTGTGCGAGTGAGGCATCCCTGTTTGAGCTCCAGGAGAGCATGGCAGATTCTGCGAGTGAGGCATCCCTGCCCTGGCTCCAGGAGGGCATGGGAGATTCTACAAGCGAGGCATCCCTGTTTAAGCTCCAGGAGAGCATGGAAGATTCTGCGAGCGAGGCATCCCTGCCCGGGATCCAGGAGACCATGGGAGATTCTGCGAGCGAGTCATCCCTGTTTAAGCTCCTGGAGAGGAGCGAGGCATCCCTGCCCGGGCTCCAGGAGAGCATGGGAGATTGTGCGAGCGAGGCGTCCCAGTTTGAGCTCCAGGAGAGCATGACAGATTCTGCGAGTGAGGCATCCTTGCCCGGGCTCAAGGAGAGCATGGGAGATTCTGCGAGCAATGCAGCCTGGCCAAGGCTCCAGGAGAGCATGGAAGATTGTGCAAGTGAGGCATCCTTGCCTTGGCTCCTGGAGAGCATGGGAGATTGTGCGAGTGAGGCTTCCCTGCCCGGGTTCCAGGAGAGCATGGGAGATTGTGCGAGTGAGGCTTCCCTGTTTGAGCTCCAGGAGAGCATGGCAGATTCTGCGAGTGAGGCATCCCTGCCCGGGCTCCAGGAGGGCATGGGAGATTCTGTGAGCGAGGCATCCCTGTTTAAGCTCCAGGAGAGCATGGTAGATCCTGCGAGCAATGCAGCCTGAGCAAGGCTCCAGGAGATCATGGACGATTGTGCAAGTGAGGCGTCCCTGCCCGGGCTCCAGGAGAGCATGGGAGATTCTGCAAGCGAGGCATCCCTGCCCGGGATATAGGAGACCATGGGAGATTGTGCGAGCGAGGCTTCCCTGCCCGGGCTCCAGTAGAACATGGGAGATTCTGCGAGCATTGCAGCCTGGCCAAGGCTCCAGGAGGGCATGGGAGATTGTGCGAGTGAGGCATCCCTGCCCGGGCTCCAGGAGAGCATGGGAGATTCTGCAAGCGAGGCATCCCTGTTTGGGCTCCAGGAGAGCATGGGAGATTCTGCGAGCGAGGCATCCCTGTTTAAGCTCCAAGAGAGCATGGAAAATTCTGTGAGCGAGGATTCATGTTTAAGCTCCAGGAGAGCATGGAAGATTCTGTGAGCGTGGCATGCCTGCCTGGGATCCAGGAGAGCATGGGAGATTGTGCGAGTGAGGCATCCCTGTTTAAGCTCCAAGAGAGCATGGAAGATTCTGTGAGCGAGGATTCATGTTTAAGCTCCAGGAGAGCATGGAAGATTGTGCAAGTGAGGCATCCCTGCCTTGGCTCCAGGAGAGCATGGGAGATTCTGCAAGCGAGGCATCCCTGTTTAAGCTCCAGGAGAGCATGGAAGATTCTGCGAGCGAGGCATCCCTGCCCGGGCTCCAGGAGAGCATGGGAGATTCTGCGAGCGAGGCATCCCTGTTTAAGCTCCAAGAGAGCATGGAAGATTCTGCGAGCGAGGCATCCATGTTTAAGCTCCAGGAGAGCAATGAAGATTCTGCGAGCGAGGCATCCCTGTTTGAGCTCCAGGAGAGCATGGAAGATAATGCGAGCGAGGCATCCCTGCCCGGGATCCAGGAGACCATGGGAGATTCTGCAATCGAGGCATCCCTGCCCGGGCTCCAGGAGAGCATGGGAGATTCTGCAAGCGAGGCATCCCTGTTTAAGCTCCAGGACAGCATGGAAGATTCTGCAAGTGAGGCATCCCTGCCCGGGCTCCAGGAGAGCATGGGAGATTCTGCGAGCGAGGCATCCCTGTTTAAGCTCCTGGAGAGCATGGAAGATTCTGCGAGTGAGGCATCCCTGTTTGAGCTCCAGGAGAGCATGGAAGATTCTGCGAGCGAGGCGTCCCTGCCCAGAATCCAGGAGACCATGGGAGATTGTGCGAGCGAGGCATCCCTGCCCGGGCTCCAGGAGAACATGGGAGATTCTGCAAGTGAGGCATCCCTGTTTAAGCTCCAGGAGAGCATGGTAGATTCTGCGAGCAATGCAGCCTGGCCAAGGCTCCAGGAGAGCATGGAAGATTGTGCAAGTGAGGCATCCCTGCCTTGGCTCCAGGAGAGCATGGGAGATTGTGCGAGTGAGGCTTCCCTGCCCAGGTTCCAGGAGAGCATGGGAGATTGTGCGAGCGAGGCATCCCTGTCTGGGCTCCAGGAGAGCATGGGAGATTCTGCAAGCGAGGCATCCCTGTTTAAGCTCCAGGAGAGCATGGGAGATTGTGCGAGCGAGGCATCCCGAGCATGGGAGATTGTGCAAGCGAGGCATCCCTGTTTAAGCTCCAAGAGAGCATGGAAGATTCTGCGTGCGAGGCATCCATGTTTAAGCTCCTGGAGAGCAATGAAGATTCTGCGAGCGAGGCGTACCTGTTTGAGCTCCAGGAGAGCATGGAAGATTCTGCGAGCGAGGCATCCCTGCCCGGGATCCAGGAGACCATGGGAGATTTTGCGAGTGAGGCATCCCTGCACGGGATCCAGGAGAGCATGGGAGATTCTGCGAGCGAGGCATCCCTGTTTAAGCTCCAGGAGAGCATGTGAGATTGTGTGAGCGAGGCATCCCTGCCCAGGCTCCAGGAGAACATGGGAGATTCTGCAAATGAGGCATCCCTGCCCGGGCTCCAGGAGAGCATGGGAGATTCTGCAAGTGAGGCATCCCTGTTTAAGCTCCAGGAGAGCATGGAAGATTCTGCGAGCGAGGCATCCCTGCCCTGGCTCCAGGAGAGCATGGGATATTCTGCGAGCGAGGCATCCCTGTTTGAGCTCCAAGAGAGCATGGAAGATTCTGCGAGTGAGGCATCCCTGTTTGAGCTCCAGGAGAGCATGGGAGATTGTGCGAGCGATGCATCCCTGCCAGGGCTCCAGGAGAACATGGGAGATTCTGTAAGCGAGGCATCCCTGCCCGGGATCCAGGAGAGCATGGGAGATTCTGCGAGCGAGGCATCCCTGTTTGAGCTCCAGGAGAGCATGGAAGATTCTGCGAGGGAGGCGTCCCTGCCCGGGATCCAGGAGACCATGGGAGATTGTGCGAGCGAGGCATCCCTGCCCGGGCTCCAGGAGAACATGGGAGATTGTGCGAGTGAGGCATCCCTGTCTGGGCTCCAGGAGAGCATGGGAGATTCTGCGAGCGAGGCATCCCTGTCTGGGCTCCAGGAGAGCATGGAAGATTCTGCGAGCGAGGCATCCCTGCACGGGATCCAGGAGAGCATGGGAGATTCTGCGAGCGAGGCATCCCTGTTTAAGCTCCAGGAGAGCATGGAAGATTCTGCGAGCGAGGCATCCCTGCACCGGGATCCAGGAGAGCATGGGAGATTCTGCGAGCGAGGCATCCCTGTTTAAGCTCCAGGAGAGCATGTGAGATTGTGTGAGCGAGGCATCCCTGCCCAGGCTCCAGGAGAGCATGGGATATTCTGCGAGCAACACAGCCTGGCCCAGGGCTCCAGGAGTGCATGGGAGATTCTGCTAGCGAGGTATTCCGGCCAGACAGGGGAACTGCAACCTCCGGAAGTCTCGATGAGGTTTTGAAAATGGGCCCAATGCCAGGACGCAGTTCCAGGAGGTCAGGTAAAATCTGCCGTTGCCCCCGCAAAAAGTGGCGTGCAGCAGCAATGCCGTGACGTCTGGGGGAATTCCTCGGGCCGATTCACAAATGGCAAAGAGGTGAGAGAGAGAGCCAGGAAGAGATCCGTGTGGACTAGGTGTCCCTGCCAGGGCTCCAGGACAGGCATGCATGATTCAGCGAGCAACACAGCCTGGCCAGGGCTCCAGGAGAGCATGGGAGATTCTGCGAGAGAGTCATCCCTGTTTAAGCTCCAGGAGAGGAGCGAGGCATCCCTGCCTGGGCTCCAGGCGAGCATGGGAGATTGTGCGAGCGAGGCATCCCTGTTTGAGCTCCAGGAGAGCATGACAGATTCTGCGAGTGAGGCATCCTTGCCCGGGCTCCAGGAGAGCATGGGAGATTCTGCGAGCAATGCAGCCTGGCCAAGGCTCAAGGAGGGCATGGGAGATTCTGCGAGCAAGGCACCCCTGTTTAAGCTCCAGGAGAGCATGGTAGATCCTGCGAGCAATGCAGCCTGACCAAGGCTCCAGGAGATCATGGAAGATTGTGCAAGTGAGGCGTCCCTGCCCGGGCTCCAGGAGAGCATTGGAAATTCTGCAAGCGAGGCATCCCTATTTAAGCTCCAGGAGAGCATGGCAGATTCTGTGAGCGAGGCGTCCCTGCACGGGATCCAGGAGAGAATGGGAGATTCTGCGAGTGAGGCTTCCCTGCCTGGGTTCCTGGAGAGCATGGGAGATTGTGCAAGCGAGGCATCCCTGTTTGAGCTCCAGGAGAGCATGGCAGATTCTGCGAGTGAGGCATCCCTGCCCTGGCTCCAGGAGGGCATGGGAGATTCTGTGAGCGAGGCATCCCTGTTTAAGCTCCAGGAGAGCATGGAGGATTCTGCGAGCGAGGCATCCCTGCCCGGGCTCCAGGAGAGCTTGGGAGATTCTGCGAGCAAGGCATCCCTGTTTAAGCTCCAAGAGAGCATGGAAGATTCTGCGAGTGAGGCATCCCTGTTTAAGCTCCAAGAGAGCATGGAAGATTCTGCGAGTGAGGCATCCATGTTTAAGCTCCTGGAGAGCATGGAAGATTCTGTGAGCGATTCATCCCTGTTTAAGCTCCAGGAGAGCATGGAAGATTCTGCGGCGAGGCATCCATGTTTAAGCTCCAGGAGAGCATGGGAGATTGTGCGAGCGAGGCATCCCTGATTGAGCTCCAGGAGAGCATAGCAGATTCTGTGAGTGAGGCATCCCTGCCCGGGCTCCAGGAGAGCATGTGAGATTGTGCGAGCGAGGCGTTCCTGCCCGGGATCCAGGAGAGCATATGAGGTTCTGTGAGCGAGGCATCCCTGTTTAAGCTGCAGGAGAGCATGGAAGATTCTGCGAGCGAGGCATCCCTGCCTGGGCTCCAGGAGAGCATGGGAGATTCTGCGAGCGAGGCATCCCTGTTTGAGCTCCAGGAGAGCATGGAAGATAATGCGAGCGAGGCATCCCTGCCCGGGATCCAGGAGACCATGGGAGATTCTGCAATCGAGGCATCCCTGCCCGGGCTCCAGGAGAGCATGGGAGATTCTGCAAGCGAGGCATCCCTGTTTAAGCTCCAGGACAGCATGGAAGATTCTGCAAGTGAGGCATCCCTGCCCGGGCTCCAGGAGAGCATGGGAGATTCTGCGAGCGAGGCATTCTTGTTTAAGCTCCAAGAGAGCATGGAAGATTCTGCGAGCGAGGCAACCATGTTTAAGCTCCTGGAGAGCAATGTAGATTCTGCAAGTGAGGCATCCCTGCCCGGGCTCCAGGAGAGCATTGGAAATTCTGCAAGCGAGGCATCCCTATTTAAGCTCCAGGAGAGCATGGCAGATTCTGTGAGCGAGGCGTCCCTGCACGGGATCCAGGAGAGCATGGAAGATTGTGCAAGTGAGGCTTCCCTGCCCAGGTTCCAGGAGAGCATGGGAGATTGTGCGAGCGAGGCATCCCTGTCTGGGCTCCAGGAGAGCATGGGAGATTCTGCAAGCGAGGCATCCCTGTTTAAGCTCCAGGAGAGCATGGGAGATTGTGCGAGCGAGGCATCCCGAGCATGGGAGATTGTGCAAGCGAGGCATCCCTGTTTAAGCTCCAAGAGAGCATGGAAGATTCTGCGTGCGAGGCATCCATGTTTAAGCTCCTGGAGAGCAATGAAGATTCTGCGAGCGAGGCGTACCTGTTTGAGCTCCAGGAGAGCATGGAAGATTCTGCGAGCGAGGCATCCCTGCCCGGGATCCAGGAGGGCATGGGAGATTCTGTGAGCGAGGCATCCCTGTTTAAGCTCAAGGAGAGCATGGTAGATCCTGCGAGCAATGCAGCCTGACCAAGGCTCAAGGAGATCATGGATGATTGTGCAAGTGAGGCGTCCCTGCCCGGGCTCCAGGAGAGCATGGGAGATTCTGCAAGTGAGGCATCCCTGTTTAAGCACCAGGAGAGCATGGAAGATTCTGCGAGCGAGGCATCCCTGCCCGGGATCCAGGAGACCATGGGAGATTCTGCAATCGAGGCATCCCTGCCCGGGCTCCAGGAGAGCATGGGAGATTCTGCAAGCGAGGCATCCCTGTTTAAGCTCCAGGACAGCATGGAAGATTCTGCAAGTGAGGCATCCCTGCCCGGGCTCCAGGAGAGCATGGAAGATTCTGCGAGTGAGGCATCCCTGTTTGAGCTCCAGGAGAGCATGGAAGATTCTGCGAGCGAGGCGTCCCTGCCCAGAATCCAGGAGACCATGGGAGATTGTGCGAGCGAGGCATCCCTGCCCGGGCTCCAGGAGAACATGGGAGATTCTGCAAGTGAGGCATCCCTGTTTAAGCTCCAGGAGAGCATGGTAGATTCTGCGAGCAATGCAGCCTGGCCAAGGCTCCAGGAGAGCATGGAAGATTGTGCAAGTGAGGCATCCCTGCCTTGGCTCCAGGAGAGCATGGGAGATTGTGCGAGTGAGGCTTCCCTGCCCAGGTTCCAGGAGAGCATGGGAGATTGTGCGAGCGAGGCATCCCTGTCTGGGCTCCAGGAGAGCATGGGAGATTCTGCAAGCGAGGCATCCCTGTTTAAGCTCCAGGAGAGCATGGGAGATTGTGCGAGCGAGGCATCCCGAGCATGGGAGATTGTGCAAGCGAGGCATCCCTGTTTAAGCTCCAAGAGAGCATGGAAGATTCTGCGTGCGAGGCATCCATGTTTAAGCTCCTGGAGAGCAATGAAGATTCTGCGAGCGAGGCGTACCTGTTTGAGCTCCAGGAGAGCATGGAAGATTCTGCGAGCGAGGCATCCCTGCCCGGGATCCAGGAGACCATGGGAGATTTTGCGAGTGAGGCATCCCTGCACGGGATCCAGGAGAGCATGGGAGATTCTGCGAGCGAGGCATCCCTGTTTAAGCTCCAGGAGAGCATGTGAGATTGTGTGAGCGAGGCATCCCTGCCCAGGCTCCAGGAGAACATGGGAGATTCTGCAAATGAGGCATCCCTGCCCGGGCTCCAGGAGAGCATGGGAGATTCTGCAAGTGAGGCATCCCTGTTTAAGCTCCAGGAGAGCATGGAAGATTCTGCGAGCGAGGCATCCCTGCCCTGGCTCCAGGAGAGCATGGGATATTCTGCGAGCGAGGCATCCCTGTTTGAGCTCCAAGAGAGCATGGAAGATTCTGCGAGCGAGGCATCCCTGTTTGAGCTCCAGGAGAGCATGGGAGATTGTGCGAGCGATGCATCCCTGCCAGGGCTCCAGGAGAACATGGGAGATTCTGTAAGCGAGGCATCCCTGCCCGGGATCCAGGAGAGTATGGGAGATTCTGCGAGCGAGGCATCCCTGTTTGAGCTCCAGGAGAGCATGGAAGATTCTGCGAGGGAGGCGTCCCTGCCCGGGATCCAGGAGACCATGGGAGATTGTGCGAGCGAGGCATCCCTGCCCGGGCTCCAGGAGAACATGGGAGATTCTGCGAGCGAGGCATCCCTGTTTAATCTCCAGGAGAGCATGTGAGATTGTGCGAGCGAGGCATCCCTGCCCGGGCTCCAGGAGAGCATGGGATATTCTGCGAGCAACACAGCCTGGCCAGGGCTCCAGGAGTGCATGTGAGATTCTGCTAGCGAGGTATTCCGGCCAGACAGGGGAACTGCAACCTCCGGAAGTCTCGATGAGGTTTTGAAAATGGGCCCAATGCCGGGATGCAGTTCCAGGAGGTCAGGTAAAATCTGCCGTTGCCCCCGCAAAAAGTGGCGCGCAGCAGCAATGCCGTGACGTCTGGGGGAATTCCTCGGGCGGATTCACAAATGGCAAAGAGGTGAGAGAGAGAGCCAGGAAGAGATCCGTATGGACTAGGTGTCCCTGCCAGGGCTCCAGGACAGGCATGCAAGATTCAGCGAGCAACACAGCCTGGCCAGGGCTCCAGGAGAGCATGGGAGATTCAGCGAGCGAGTCATCCGTGTTTAAGCTCCAGGAGAGGAGCGAGGCATCCCTGCCTGGGCTCCAGGAGGGCATGGGAGATTGTGCGAGCGAGGCATCCCTGCCCGGGCTCCAGGAGAACATGGGAGATTCTGCAAATGAGGCATCCCTGCCCGGGCTCCAGGAGAGCATGGGAGATTCTGCAAGCGAGGCATCCCTGTTTAAGCTCCAGGAGAGCATGGAAGATTCTGCTAGCGAGGCATCCCTGCCCGGGCTCCAGGAGAGCTTGGGAGATTCTGCGAGCGAGGCATCCCTGTTTAAGCTCCAGGAGAGCATGGAAGATTCTGTGAGTGAGGCATCCATGTTTAAGCTCCAGGAGAGCAATGAAGATTCTGCGAGCGAGGTGTCCCTGTTTGAGCTCCAGGAGAGCATGGAAGAATCTGCGAGCGAGGCATCCCTGCCCGGGATCCAGGAGACCATGGGAGATTGTGCGAGCGAGGCATCCCTGCCCGGGCTCCAGGAGAGCATGGGAGATTCTGCAAGCAAGGCATCCCTGCCCGGGCTCCAAGAGAGCATGGAAGATTCTGCGAGTGAGGCATCCCTGCACGGGTTCCAGGAGAGCATGGGAAATTGTGCGAGTGAGGCTTCCCTGCCCGGGTTCCAGGAGAGCATGGGAGATTGTGCGAGCGAAGCATCCCTGCACGGGATCCAGGAGAGCATGGGAGATTCTGCGAGCGAGGCATCCCTGTTTAAGCTCCAGGAGAGCATGTGAGATTGTGTGAGCGAGGCATCCCTGCCCGGGCTCCAGGAGAACATGGGAGATTCTGCAAATGAGGCATTCCTGCCCGGGCTCCAGGAGAGCATGGGAGATTCTGCGAGCGAGGCATCCCTGTTTGTGCTCCAGGAGAGCATGGAAGATTCTGCGAGCGAGGCGTCCCTGCCCGGGATCCAGGAGACCATGGGAGATTGTGCGGGCGTAGCATCCCTGCCCGGGCTCCAGGAGAACATTGGAGATTCTGCAAGTGAGGCATCCCTGTTTAAGCTCCAGGAGAGCATGGTAGATTCTGCGAGCAATGCAGCCTGGCCTTGGCTCCAGGAGAGCATGGGAGATTGTGCGAGCGAGGCATCACTGTTTGAGCTCCAGGAGAGCATGGCAGATTCTGCGAGTGAGGCATCCCTGCCCTGGCTCCAGGAGGGCATGGGAGATTCTGTGAGCGAGGCATCCCTGTTTAAGCTCCAGGAGAGCATGGTAGATCCTGTGAGCAATGCAGCCTGACCAAGGCTCCAGGAGATCATGGATGATTGTGCAAGTGAGGCTTCCCTGCCCGGGTTCCAGGAGAGCATGGGAGATTGTGCGAGCGAGGCATCACTGTTTGAGCTCCAGGAGAGCATGGCAGATTCTGCGAGTGAGGCATCCCTGCCCGGGCTCCAGGAGAGCATGTGAGATTGTGCGAGTGAGGCTTCCCTGCCCGGGTTCCAGGAGAGCATGGGAGATTGTGCGAGTGAGGCATCCCTGTTTGAGCTCCAGGAGAGCATGGCAGATTCTGCGAGTGAGGCATCCCTGCCCTGGCTCCAGGAGGGCATGGGAGATTCTACAAGCGAGGCATCCCTGTTTAAGCTCCAGGAGAGCATGGAAGATTCTGCGAGCGAGGCATCCCTGCCCGGGATCCAGGAGACCATGGGAGATTCTGCGAGCGAGTCATCCCTGTTTAAGCTCCTGGAGAGGAGCGAGGCATCCCTGCCCGGGCTCCAGGAGAGCATGGGAGATTGTGCGAGCGAGGCGTCCCAGTTTGAGCTCCAGGAGAGCATGACAGATTCTGCGAGTGAGGCATCCTTGCCCGGGCTCAAGGAGAGCATGGGAGATTCTGCGAGCAATGCAGCCTGGCCAAGGCTCCAGGAGAGCATGGAAGATTGTGCAAGTGAGGCATCCTTGCCTTGGCTCCTGGAGAGCATGGGAGATTGTGCGAGTGAGGCTTCCCTGCCCGGGTTCCAGGAGAGCATGGGAGATTGTGCGAGTGAGGCTTCCCTGTTTGAGCTCCAGGAGAGCATGGCAGATTCTGCGAGTGAGGCATCCCTGCCCGGGCTCCAGGAGGGCATGGGAGATTCTGTGAGCGAGGCATCCCTGTTTAAGCTCCAGGAGAGCATGGTAGATCCTGCGAGCAATGCAGCCTGAGCAAGGCTCCAGGAGATCATGGACGATTGTGCAAGTGAGGCGTCCCTGCCCGGGCTCCAGGAGAGCATGGGAGATTCTGCAAGCGAGGCATCCCTGCCCGGGATATAGGAGACCATGGGAGATTGTGCGAGCGAGGCTTCCCTGCCCGGGCTCCAGTAGAACATGGGAGATTCTGCGAGCATTGCAGCCTGGCCAAGGCTCCAGGAGGGCATGGGAGATTGTGCGAGCGAGGCATCCCTGCCCGGGCTCCAGGAGAGCATGGGAGATTCTGCAAGCGAGGCATCCCTGTTTGGGCTCCAGGAGAGCATGGGAGATTCTGCGAGCGAGGCATCCCTGTTTAAGCTCCAAGAGAGCATGGAAAATTCTGTGAGCGAGGATTCATGTTTAAGCTCCAGGAGAGCATGGAAGATTCTGTGAGCGTGGCATGCCTGCCTGGGATCCAGGAGAGCATGGGAGATTGTGCGAGTGAGGCATCCCTGTTTAAGCTCCAGGAGAGCATGGAAGATTGTGCAAGTGAGGCATCCCTGCCTTGGCTCCAGGAGAGCATGGGAGATTCTGCAAGCGAGGCATCCCTGTTTAAGCTCCAGGAGAGCATGGAAGATTCTGCGAGCGAGGCATCCCTGCCCGGGCTCCAGGAGAGCATGGGAGATTCTGCGAGCGAGGCATCCCTGTTTAAGCTCCAAGAGAGCATGGAAGATTCTGCGAGCGAGGCATCCATGTTTAAGCTCCAGGAGAGCAATGAAGATTCTGCGAGCGAGGCATCCCTGTTTGAGCTCCAGGAGAGCATGGAAGATAATGCGAGCGAGGCATCCCTGCCCGGGATCCAGGAGACCATGGGAGATTCTGCAATCGAGGCATCCCTGCCCGGGCTCCAGGAGAGCATGGGAGATTCTGCAAGCGAGGCATCCCTGTTTAAGCTCCAGGACAGCATGGAAGATTCTGCAAGTGAGGCATCCCTGCCCGGGCTCCAGGAGAGCATGGAAGATTCTGCGAGTGAGGCATCCCTGTTTGAGCTCCAGGAGAGCATGGAAGATTCTGCGAGCGAGGCGTCCCTGCCCAGAATCCAGGAGACCATGGGAGATTGTGCGAGCGAGGCATCCCTGCCCGGGCTCCAGGAGAACATGGGAGATTCTGCAAGTGAGGCATCCCTGTTTAAGCTCCAGGAGAGCATGGTAGATTCTGCGAGCAATGCAGCCTGGCCAAGGCTCCAGGAGAGCATGGAAGATTGTGCAAGTGAGGCATCCCTGCCTTGGCTCCAGGAGAGCATGGGAGATTGTGCGAGTGAGGCTTCCCTGCCCAGGTTCCAGGAGAGCATGGGAGATTGTGCGAGCGAGGCATCCCTGTCTGGGCTCCAGGAGAGCATGGGAGATTCTGCAAGCGAGGCATCCCTGTTTAAGCTCCAGGAGAGCATGGGAGATTGTGCGAGCGAGGCATCCCGAGCATGGGAGATTGTGCAAGCGAGGCATCCCTGTTTAAGCTCCAAGAGAGCATGGAAGATTCTGCGTGCGAGGCATCCATGTTTAAGCTCCTGGAGAGCAATGAAGATTCTGCGAGCGAGGCGTACCTGTTTGAGCTCCAGGAGAGCATGGAAGATTCTGCGAGCGAGGCATCCCTGCCCGGGATCCAGGAGACCATGGGAGATTTTGCGAGTGAGGCATCCCTGCACGGGATCCAGGAGAGCATGGGAGATTCTGCGAGCGAGGCATCCCTGTTTAAGCTCCAGGAGAGCATGTGAGATTGTGTGAGCGAGGCATCCCTGCCCAGGCTCCAGGAGAACATGGGAGATTCTGCAAATGAGGCATCCCTGCCCGGGCTCCAGGAGAGCATGGGAGATTCTGCAAGTGAGGCATCCCTGTTTAAGCTCCAGGAGAGCATGGAAGATTCTGCGAGCGAGGCATCCCTGCCCTGGCTCCAGGAGAGCATGGGATATTCTGCGAGCGAGGCATCCCTGTTTGAGCTCCAAGAGAGCATGGAAGATTCTGCGAGCGAGGCATCCCTGTTTGAGCTCCAGGAGAGCATGGGAGATTGTGCGAGCGATGCATCCCTGCCAGGGCTCCAGGAGAACATGGGAGATTCTGTAAGCGAGGCATCCCTGCCCGGGATCCAGGAGAGTATGGGAGATTCTGCGAGCGAGGCATCCCTGTTTGAGCTCCAGGAGAGCATGGAAGATTCTGCGAGGGAGGCGTCCCTGCCCGGGATCCAGGAGACCATGGGAGATTGTGCGAGCGAGGCATCCCTGCCCGGGCTCCAGGAGAACATGGGAGATTGTGCGAGTGAGGCATCCCTGTCTGGGCTCCAGGAGAGCATGGGAGATTCTGCGAGCGAGGCATCCCTGTCTGGGCTCCAGGAGAGCATGGAAGATTCTGCGAGCGAGGCATCCCTGCACGGGATCCAGGAGAGCATGGGAGATTCTGCGAGCGAGGCATCCCTGTTTAAGCTCCAGGAGAGCATGGAAGATTCTGCGAGCGAGGCATCCCTGCACCGGGATCCAGGAGAGCATGGGAGATTCTGCGAGCGAGGCATCCCTGTTTAAGCTCCAGGAGAGCATGTGAGATTGTGTGAGCGAGGCATCCCTGCCCAGGCTCCAGGAGAGCATGGGATATTCTGCGAGCAACACAGCCTGGCCCAGGGCTCCAGGAGTGCATGGGAGATTCTGCTAGCGAGGTATTCCGGCCAGACAGGGGAACTGCAACCTCCGGAAGTCTCGATGAGGTTTTGAAAATGGGCCCAATGCCAGGACGCAGTTCCAGGAGGTCAGGTAAAATCTGCCGTTGCCCCCGCAAAAAGTGGCGTGCAGCAGCAATGCCGTGACGTCTGGGGGAATTCCTCGGGCCGATTCACAAATGGCAAAGAGGTGAGAGAGAGAGCCAGGAAGAGATCCGTGTGGACTAGGTGTCCCTGCCAGGGCTCCAGGACAGGCATGCATGATTCAGCGAGCAACACAGCCTGGCCAGGGCTCCAGGAGAGCATGGGAGATTCTGCGAGAGAGTCATCCCTGTTTAAGCTCCAGGAGAGGAGCGAGGCATCCCTGCCTGGGCTCCAGGCGAGCATGGGAGATTGTGCGAGCGAGGCATCCCTGTTTGAGCTCCAGGAGAGCATGACAGATTCTGCGAGTGAGGCATCCTTGCCCGGGCTCCAGGAGAGCATGGGAGATTCTGCGAGCAATGCAGCCTGGCCAAGGCTCAAGGAGGGCATGGGAGATTCTGCGAGCAAGGCACCCCTGTTTAAGCTCCAGGAGAGCATGGTAGATCCTGCGAGCAATGCAGCCTGACCAAGGCTCCAGGAGATCATGGAAGATTGTGCAAGTGAGGCGTCCCTGCCCGGGCTCCAGGAGAGCATTGGAAATTCTGCAAGCGAGGCATCCCTATTTAAGCTCCAGGAGAGCATGGCAGATTCTGTGAGCGAGGCGTCCCTGCACGGGATCCAGGAGAGAATGGGAGATTCTGCGAGTGAGGCTTCCCTGCCTGGGTTCCTGGAGAGCATGGGAGATTGTGCAAGCAAGGCATCCCTGTTTGAGCTCCAGGAGAGCATGTGAGATTGTGCGAGCGAGGCATCCCTGCCCGGGCTCCAGGAGAGCATGGGATATTCTGCGAGCAACACAGCCTGGCCAGGGCTCCAGGAGTGCATGTGAGATTCTGCTAGCGAGGTATTCCGGCCAGACAGGGGAACTGCAACCTCCGGAAGTCTCGATGAGGTTTTGAAAATGGGCCCAATGCCGGGATGCAGTTCCAGGAGGTCAGGTAAAATCTGCCGTTGCCCCCGCAAAAAGTGGCGCGCAGCAGCAATGCCGTGACGTCTGGGGGAATTCCTCGGGCGGATTCACAAATGGCAAAGAGGTGAGAGAGAGAGCCAGGAAGAGATCCGTATGGACTAGGTGTCCCTGCCAGGGCTCCAGGACAGGCATGCAAGATTCAGCGAGCAACACAGCCTGGCCAGGGCTCCAGGAGAGCATGGGAGATTCAGCGAGCGAGTCATCCGTGTTTAAGCTCCAGGAGAGGAGCGAGGCATCCCTGCCTGGGCTCCAGGAGGGCATGGGAGATTGTGCGAGCGAGGCATCCCTGCCCGGGCTCCAGGAGAACATGGGAGATTCTGCAAATGAGGCATCCCTGCCGGGGCTCCAGGAGAGCATGGGAGATTCTGCAAGCGAGGCATCCCTGTTTAAGCTCCAGGAGAGCATGGAAGATTCTGCTAGCGAGGCATCCCTGCCCGGGCTCCAGGAGAGCTTGGGAGATTCTGCGAGCGAGGCATCCCTGTTTAAGCTCCAGGAGAGCATGGAAGATTCTGTGAGTGAGGCATCCATGTTTAAGCTCCAGGAGAGCAATGAAGATTCTGCGAGCGAGGTGTCCCTGTTTGAGCTCCAGGAGAGCATGGAAGAATCTGCGAGCGAGGCATCCCTGCCCGGGATCCAGGAGACCATGGGAGATTGTGCGAGCGAGGCATCCCTGCCCGGGCTCCAGGAGAGCATGGGAGATTCTGCAAGCAAGGCATCCCTGCCCGGGCTCCAAGAGAGCATGGAAGATTCTGCGAGTGAGGCATCCCTGCACGGGTTCCAGGAGAGCATGGGAAATTGTGCGAGTGAGGCTTCCCTGCCCGGGTTCCAGGAGAGCATGGGAGATTGTGCGAGCGAAGCATCCCTGCACGGGATCCAGGAGAGCATGGGAGATTCTGCGAGCGAGGCATCCCTGTTTAAGCTCCAGGAGAGCATGTGAGATTGTGTGAGCGAGGCATCCCTGCCCGGGCTCCAGGAGAACATGGGAGATTCTGCAAATGAGGCATTCCTGCCCGGGCTCCAGGAGAGCATGGGAGATTCTGCGAGCGAGGCATCCCTGTTTGTGCTCCAGGAGAGCATGGAAGATTCTGCGAGCGAGGCGTCCCTGCCCGGGATCCAGGAGACCATGGGAGATTGTGCGGGCGTAGCATCCCTGCCCGGGCTCCAGGAGAACATTGGAGATTCTGCAAGTGAGGCATCCCTGTTTAAGCTCCAGGAGAGCATGGTAGATTCTGCGAGCAATGCAGCCTGGCCTTGGCTCCAGGAGAGCATGGGAGATTGTGCGAGCGAGGCATCACTGTTTGAGCTCCAGGAGAGCATGGCAGATTCTGCGAGTGAGGCATCCCTGCCCTGGCTCCAGGAGGGCATGGGAGATTCTGTGAGCGAGGCATCCCTGTTTAAGCTCCAGGAGAGCATGGTAGATCCTGTGAGCAATGCAGCCTGACCAAGGCTCCAGGAGATCATGGATGATTGTGCAAGTGAGGCTTCCCTGCCCGGGTTCCAGGAGAGCATGGGAGATTGTGCGAGCGAGGCATCACTGTTTGAGCTCCAGGAGAGCATGGCAGATTCTGCGAGTGAGGCATCCCTGCCCGGGCTCCAGGAGAGCATGTGAGATTGTGCGAGTGAGGCTTCCCTGCCCGGGTTCCAGGAGAGCATGGGAGATTGTGCGAGTGAGGCATCCCTGTTTGAGCTCCAGGAGAGCATGGCAGATTCTGCGAGTGAGGCATCCCTGCCCTGGCTCCAGGAGGGCATGGGAGATTCTACAAGCGAGGCATCCCTGTTTAAGCTCCAGGAGAGCATGGAAGATTCTGCGAGCGAGGCATCCCTGCCCGGGATCCAGGAGACCATGGGAGATTCTGCGAGCGAGTCATCCCTGTTTAAGCTCCTGGAGAGGAGCGAGGCATCCCTGCCCGGGCTCCAGGAGAGCATGGGAGATTGTGCGAGCGAGGCGTCCCAGTTTGAGCTCCAGGAGAGCATGACAGATTCTGCGAGTGAGGCATCCTTGCCCGGGCTCAAGGAGAGCATGGGAGATTCTGCGAGCAATGCAGCCTGGCCAAGGCTCCAGGAGAGCATGGAAGATTGTGCAAGTGAGGCATCCTTGCCTTGGCTCCTGGAGAGCATGGGAGATTGTGCGAGTGAGGCTTCCCTGCCCGGGTTCCAGGAGAGCATGGGAGATTGTGCGAGTGAGGCTTCCCTGTTTGAGCTCCAGGAGAGCATGGCAGATTCTGCGAGTGAGGCATCCCTGCCCGGGCTCCAGGAGGGCATGGGAGATTCTGTGAGCGAGGCATCCCTGTTTAAGCTCCAGGAGAGCATGGTAGATCCTGCGAGCAATGCAGCCTGAGCAAGGCTCCAGGAGATCATGGACGATTGTGCAAGTGAGGCGTCCCTGCCCGGGCTCCAGGAGAGCATGGGAGATTCTGCAAGCGAGGCATCCCTGCCCGGGATATAGGAGACCATGGGAGATTGTGCGAGCGAGGCTTCCCTGCCCGGGCTCCAGTAGAACATGGGAGATTCTGCGAGCATTGCAGCCTGGCCAAGGCTCCAGGAGGGCATGGGAGATTGTGCGAGCGAGGCATCCCTGCCCGGGCTCCAGGAGAGCATGGGAGATTCTGCAAGCGAGGCATCCCTGTTTGGGCTCCAGGAGAGCATGGGAGATTCTGCGAGCGAGGCATCCCTGTTTAAGCTCCAAGAGAGCATGGAAAATTCTGTGAGCGAGGATTCATGTTTAAGCTCCAGGAGAGCATGGAAGATTCTGTGAGCGTGGCATGCCTGCCTGGGATCCAGGAGAGCATGGGAGATTGTGCGAGTGAGGCATCCCTGTTTAAGCTCCAAGAGAGCATGGAAGATTCTGTGAGCGAGGATTCATGTTTAAGCTCCAGGAGAGCATGGAAGATTGTGCAAGTGAGGCATCCCTGCCTTGGCTCCAGGAGAGCATGGGAGATTCTGCAAGCGAGGCATCCCTGTTTAAGCTCCAGGAGAGCATGGAAGATTCTGCGAGCGAGGCATCCCTGCCCGGGCTCCAGGAGAGCATGGGAGATTCTGCGAGCGAGGCATCCCTGTTTAAGCTCCAAGAGAGCATGGAAGATTCTGCGAGCGAGGCATCCATGTTTAAGCTCCAGGAGAGCAATGAAGATTCTGCGAGCGAGGCATCCCTGTTTGAGCTCCAGGAGAGCATGGAAGATAATGCGAGCGAGGCATCCCTGCCCGGGATCCAGGAGACCATGGGAGATTCTGCAATCGAGGCATCCCTGCCCGGGCTCCAGGAGAGCATGGGAGATTCTGCAAGCGAGGCATCCCTGTTTAAGCTCCAGGACAGCATGGAAGATTCTGCAAGTGAGGCATCCCTGCCCGGGCTCCAGGAGAGCATGGGAGATTCTGCGAGCGAGGCATCCCTGTTTAAGCTCCAAGAGAGCATGGAAGATTCTGCGAGCGAGGCATCCATGTTTAAGCTCCAGGAGAGCATGGAAGATTCTGCGAGCAAGGTGTCCCTGCCCGGGATCCAGGAGACCATGGGAGATTCTGCAATCGAGGCATCCCTGCCCGGGCACCAGGAGAGCATGGGAGATTCTGCAAGCGAGGCATCCCTGTTTAAGCTCCAGGAGAGCATGGGAGATTGTGCGAGTGAGGCGTCCCCGTTTGAGCTCCAGGAGAGCATGACAGATTCTGCGAGTGAGGCATCCTTGCCCGGGCTCAAGGAGAGCATGGGAGATTCTGCGAGCAATGCAGCCTGGCCAAGGCTCCAGGAGAGCATGGAAGATTGTGCAAGTGAGGCATCCTTGCCTTGGCTCCTGGAGAGCATGGGAGATTGTGCGAGTGAGGCTTCCCTGCCCGGGTTCCAGGAGAGCATGGGAGATTGTGCGAGCGAGGCATCCCTGACTGGGCTCCAGGAGAGCATGGGAGATTCTGCAAGCGAGGCATCCCTGTTTAAGCTCCAGGAGAGCATGGGAGATTGTGTGAGCGAGGCATCCCTGCCCAGGCTCCAGGAGAGCATGGGAGATTGTGCGAGCGAGGCATCCCTGTTTGAGCTCCAAGAGAGCATGGAAGATTCTGCGAGCGAGGCATCCATGTTTAAGCTCCTGGAGAGCAATGTAGATTCTGCGAGCGAGGCGCCCCTGTTTGAGCTCCAGGAGAGCATGGAAGATAATGCGAGTGAGGCATCCCTGCCCGGGATCCAGGAGACCATGGGAGATTGTGCGAGCGAGGCATCCCTGCCCGGGCTCCAGGAGAGCAGGGGAGATTTTGCAAGCGAGGCATCCCTGTTTAAGCTTCAGGAGAGCATGGAAGATTCTGCGAGCGAGGCGTCCCTGCCCGAGATCCAGGAGACCATGGAAGATTCTGCAAGTGAGGCATCCCTGTTTAAGCTCCAGGAGAGCATGGTAGATTCTGCGAGCAATGCAGCCTGGCCAAGGCTCCAGGAGAGCATGGAAGATTGTGCAAGTGAGGCATCCCTGCCTTGGCTCCAGGAGAGCATGGGAGATTGTGCGAGTGAGGCTTCCCTGCCCAGGTTCCAGGAGAGCATGGGAGATTGTGCGAGCGAGGCATCCCTGTCTGGGCTCCAGGAGAGCATGGGAGATTCTGCGAGCGAGGCATCCCTGTTTAAGCTCCAAGAGAGCATGGAAGATTCTGCGAGCGAGGCACAATCTTCCATGATCTCATGGAGCCTTGGTCAGGCTGCATTGCTCGCAGGATCTACCATGCTCTCCTGGAGCTTAAACAGGGATGCCTCGCTCGCAGAATCTCACATGCCCTCCTGGAGCCTTGGCCAGGCTGCATTGCTCGCAGAATCTCCCATGCTCTCCTGGAGCCCGGGCTCCAGGACAGGCATGCAAGATTCAGCGAGCAACACAGTCTGGCCAGGGCTCCAGGAGAGCATGGGAGATTCTGCGAGCGAGTCATCCCGTTTAAGCTCCAGGAGAGGAGGGAGGCATCCCTGCCCGGGCTCCAGAAGAGCATGGGAGATTGTGCGAGCGAGGCGTCCCCGTTTGAGCTCCAGGAGACCATGACAGATTCTGCGAGTGAGGCATCCTTGCCCGGGCTCCAGGAGAGCATGGGAGATTGTGCGAGCGAGGCATCCCTGCCCGGGCTCCAGGAGAGCATGGGAGATTCTTCAAGTGAAGCATCCCTGTTTAAGCTCCAGGAGAGCATGGAAGATCCTGCGAGCAATGCAGCCTGACCAAGGCTCCAGGAGAGCATGGAAGATTGTGCAAGTGAGGCGTCCCTGCCCGGGCTCCAGGAGAGCATGGGAGATTCTTCAAGTGAAGCATCCCTGTTTAAGCTCCAGGAGAGCATGGAAGATTCTGCGAGCGAGGCATCCCTGCCCAGGCTCCTGGAGAGCATGGGAGATTCTGTGAGCAAGGCATCCCTGTTTAAGCTCCAGGAGAGCATGGAAGATTCTGCGGCGAGGCATCCCTGTTTAAGCTCCAGGAGAGCATGGGAGATTGTGCGAGCGAGGCATCCCTGATTGAGCTCCAGGAGAGCATAGCAGATTCTGTGAGTGAGGCATCCCTGCCCGGGCTCCAGGAGAGCATATGAGGTTCTGCGAGTGAGGCATCCCTGCCTGGGCTCCAGGAGAGCATGGGAGATTCTGCGAGCGAGGCATCCCTGTTTAAGCTCCAGGAGAGCATGGTAGATTCTGCGAGCAATGCAGCCTGGCCAAGGCTCCAGGAGAGCATGGAAGATTGTGCAAGTGAGGCTTCCCTGCCCAGGTTCCAGGAGAGCATGGGAGATTGTGCGAGCGAGGCATCCCTGTCTGGGCTCCAGGAGAGCATGGGAGATTCTGCAAGCGAGGCATCCCTGTTTAAGCTCCAGGAGAGCATGGGAGATTGTGCGAGCGAGGCATCCCGAGCATGGGAGATTGTGCAAGCAAGGCATCCCTGTTTAAGCTCCAAGAGAGCATGGAAGATTCTGCGTGCGAGGCATCCATGTTTAAGCTCCTGGAGAGCAATGAAGATTCTGCGAGCGAGGCGTACCTGTTTGAGCTCCAGGAGAGCATGGAAGATTCTGCGAGCGAGGCATCCCTGCCCGGGCTCCAGGAGAGTATGGGAGATTCTGCGAGTGAGGCATCCCTGTTTAAGCTCCAAGAGAGCATGGAAGATTCTGCGAGCAATGCAGCCTGGCCAAGGCTCCAGGAGAGCATGGAAGATTGTGCAAGTGAGGTATCCCTGCCTTGGCTCCAGGAGAGCATGGGAGATTGTGCGAGTGAGGCTTCCCTGCCCGGGTAACAGGAGAGCATGGGAGATTGTGCGAGCGAGGCATCCCTGTCTGGGCTCCAGGAGAGCATGGGAGATTCTGCAAGCGAGGCATCCCTGTTTAAGCTCCAGGAGAGCATGGAAGATTCTGTGAGTGAGGCATCCATGTTTAAGCTCCAGGAGAGCAATGAAGATTCTGCGAGCGAGGTGTCCCTGTTTGAGCTCCAGGAGAGCATGGAAGAATCTGCGAGCGAGGCATCCCTGCCCGGGATCCAGGAGACCATGGGAGATTGTGCGAGCGAGGCATCCCTGCCCGGGCTCCAGGAGAGCATGGGAGATTCTGCAAGCAAGGCATCCCTGCCCGGGCTCCAAGAGAGCATGGAAGATTCTGCGAGTGAGGCATCCCTGCACGGGTTCCAGGAGAGCATGGGAGATTGTGCGAGTGAGGCTTCCCTGCCCGGGTTCCAGGAGAGCAAGGGAGATTGTGCGAGCGAGGCATCCCTGCACGGGATCCAGGAGAGCATGGGAGATTCTGCGAGCGAGGCATCCCTGTTTAAGCTCCAGGAGAGCATGTGAGATTGTGTGAGCGAGGCATCCCTGCCCGGGCTCCAGGAGAACATGGGAGATTCTGCAAATGAGGCATCCCTGCCCGGGCTCCAGGAGAGCATGGGAGATTCTGCGAGCGAGGCATCCCTGTTTGTGCTCCAGGAGAGCATGGAAGATTCTGCGAGCGAGGCGTCCCTGCCCGGGATCCAGGAGACCATGGGAGATTGTGCGGGCGTAGCATCCCTGCCCGGGCTCCAGGAGAACATTGGAGATTCTGCAAGTGAGGCATCCCTGTTTAAGCTCCAGGAGAGCATGGTAGATTCTACGAGCAATGCAGCCTGGCCTTGGCTCCAGGAGAGCATGGGAGATTGTGCGAGCGAGGCATCACTGTTTGAGCTCCAGGAGAGCATGGCAGATTCTGCGAGTGAGGCATCCCTGCCCTGGCTCCAGGAGGGCATGGGAGATTCTGTGAGCGAGGCATCCCTGTTTAAGCTCCAGGAGAGCATGGTAGATCCTGTGAGCAATGCAGCCTGACCAAGGCTCCAGGAGATCATGGATGATTGTGCAAGTGAGGCTTCCCTGCCCGGGTTCCAGGAGAGCATGGGAGATTGTGCGAGCGAGGCATCACTGTTTGAGCTCCAGGAGAGCATGGCAGATTCTGCGAGTGAGGCATCCCTGCCCGGGCTCCAGGAGAGCATGTGAGATTCTACAAGCGAGGCATCCCTGTTTAAGCTCCAGGAGAGCATGGAAGATTCTGCGAGCGAGGCATCCCTGCCCGGGATCCAGGAGACCATGGGAGATTCTGCGAGCGAGTCATCCCTGTTTAAGCTCCTGGAGAGGAGCGAGGCATCCCTGCCCGGGCTCCAGGAGAGCATGGGAGATTGTGCGAGCGAGGCGTCCCCGTTTGAGCTCCAGGAGAGCATGACAGATTCTGCGAGTGAGGCATCCTTGCCCGGGCTCAAGGAGAGCATGGGAGATTCTGCGAGCAATGCAGCCTGGCCAAGGCTCCAGGAGAGCATGGAAGATTGTGCAAGTGAGGCATCCTTGCCTTGGCTCCTGGAGAGCATGGGAGATTGTGCGAGTGAGGCTTCCCTGCCCGGGTTCCAGGAGAGCATGGGAGATTGTGCGAGCGAGGCATCCCTGACTGGGCTCCAGGAGAGCATGGGAGATTCTGCAAGCGAGGCATCCCTGTTTAAGCTCCAGGAGAGCATGGGAGATTGTGTGAGCGAGGCATCCCTGCCCAGGCTCCAGGAGAGCATGGGAGATTGTGCGAGTGAGGCATCCCTGTTTGAGCTCCAAGAGAGCATGGAAGATTCTGCGAGCGAGGCATCCATGTTTAAGCTCCTGGAGAGCAATGTAGATTCTGCGAGCGAGGCGCCCCTGTTTGAGCTCCAGGAGAGCATGGAAGATAATGCGAGTGAGGCATCCCTGCCCGGGATCCAGGAGACCATGGGAGATTGTGCAAGCGAGGCATCCCTGCCCGGGCTCCAGGAGAACATTGGAGATTCTGCAAGCGAGGCATCCCTGCCCGGGATCCAGGAGAGCATGGGAGATTCTGCAAGCGAGGCATCCCTGTTTAAGCTCCAGGAGAGCATGGCAGATTCTGCGAGTGAGGCATCCCTGCCCGGGCTCCAGGAGAGCATGGGAGATTGTGCGAGTGAGGCTTCCCTGTTTGAGCTCCAGGAGAGCATGGCAGATTCTGCGAGTGAGGCATCCCTGCCCGGGCTCCAGGAGGGCATGGGAGATTCTGTGAGTGAGGCATCCCTGTTTAAGCTCCAGGAGAGCATGGTAGATCCTGCGAGCAATGCAGCCTGAGCAAGGCTCCAGGAGATCATGGACGATTGTGCAAGTGAGGCGTCCCTGCCCGGGCTCCAGGAGAGCATGGGAGATTCTGCAAGCGAGGCATCCCTGCCCGGGATATAGGAGACCATGGGAGATTGTGCGAGCGAGGCTTCCCTGCCCGGGCTCCAGTAGAACATGGGAGATTCTGCGAGCATTGCAGCCTGGCCAAGGCTCCAGGAGGGCATGGGAGATTGTGCGAGCGAGGCATCCCTGCCCGGGCTCCAGGAGAGCATGGGAGATTCTGCAAGCGAGGCATCCCTGTTTGGGCTCCAGGAGAGCATGGGAGATTCTGCGAGCGAGGCATCCCTGTTTAAGCTCCAAGAGAGCATGGAAAATTCTGTGAGCGAGGATTCATGTTTAAGCTCCAGGAGAGCATGGAAGATTCTGTGAGCGTGGCATGCCTGCCTGGGATCCAGGAGAGCATGGGAGATTGTGCGAGTGAGGCATCCCTGTTTAAGCTCCAAGAGAGCATGGAAGATTCTGTGAGCGAGGATTCATGTTTAAGCTCCAGGAGAGCATGGAAGATTGTGCAAGTGAGGCATCCCTGCCTTGGCTCCAGGAGAGCATGGGAGATTCTGCAAGCGAGGCATCCCTGTTTAAGCTCCAGGAGAGCATGGAAGATTCTGCGAGCGAGGCATCCCTGCCCGGGCTCCAGGAGAGCATGGGAGATTCTGCGAGCGAGGCATCCCTGTTTAAGCTCCAAGAGAGCATGGAAGATTCTGCGAGCGAGGCATCCATGTTTAAGCTCCAGGAGAGCAATGAAGATTCTGCGAGCGAGGCATCCCTGTTTGAGCTCCAGGAGAGCATGGAAGATAATGCGAGCGAGGCATCCCTGCCCGGGATCCAGGAGACCATGGGAGATTCTGCAATCGAGGCATCCCTGCCCGGGCTCCAGGAGAGCATGGGAGATTCTGCAAGCGAGGCATCCCTGTTTAAGCTCCAGGACAGCATGGAAGATTCTGCAAGTGAGGCATCCCTGCCCGGGCTCCAGGAGAGCATGGGAGATTCTGCGAGCGAGGCATCCCTGTTTAAGCTCCAAGAGAGCATGGAAGATTCTGCGAGCGAGGCATCCATGTTTAAGCTCCAGGAGAGCATGGAAGATTCTGCGAGCAAGGTGTCCCTGCCCGGGATCCAGGAGACCATGGGAGATTCTGCAATCGAGGCATCCCTGCCCGGGCACCAGGAGAGCATGGGAGATTCTGCAAGCGAGGCATCCCTGTTTAAGCCCCAGGAGAGCATGGGAGATTGTGCGAGTGAGGCGTCCCCGTTTGAGCTCCAGGAGAGCATGACAGATTCTGCGAGTGAGGCATCCTTGCCCGGGCTCAAGGAGAGCATGGGAGATTCTGCGAGCAATGCAGCCTGGCCAAGGCTCCAGGAGAGCATGGAAGATTGTGCAAGTGAGGCATCCTTGCCTTGGCTCCTGGAGAGCATGGGAGATTGTGCGAGTGAGGCTTCCCTGCCCGGGTTCCAGGAGAGCATGGGAGATTGTGCGAGCGAGGCATCCCTGACTGGGCTCCAGGAGAGCATGGGAGATTCTGCAAGCGAGGCATCCCTGTTTAAGCTCCAGGAGAGCATGGGAGATTGTGTGAGCGAGGCATCCCTGCCCAGGCTCCAGGAGAGCATGGGAGATTGTGCGAGCGAGGCATCCCTGTTTGAGCTCCAAGAGAGCATGGAAGATTCTGCGAGCGAGGCATCCATGTTTAAGCTCCTGGAGAGCAATGTAGATTCTGCGAGCGAGGCGCCCCTGTTTGAGCTCCAGGAGAGCATGGAAGATAATGCGAGTGAGGCATCCCTGCCCGGGATCCAGGAGACCATGGGAGATTGTGCGAGCGAGGCATCCCTGCCCGGGCTCCAGGAGAGCAGGGGAGATTTTGCAAGCGAGGCATCCCTGTTTAAGCTTCAGGAGAGCATGGAAGATTCTGCGAGCGAGGCGTCCCTGCCCGAGATCCAGGAGACCATGGAAGATTCTGCAAGTGAGGCATCCCTGTTTAAGCTCCAGGAGAGCATGGTAGATTCTGCGAGCAATGCAGCCTGGCCAAGGCTCCAGGAGAGCATGGAAGATTGTGCAAGTGAGGCATCCCTGCCTTGGCTCCAGGAGAGCATGGGAGATTGTGCGAGTGAGGCTTCCCTGCCCAGGTTCCAGGAGAGCATGGGAGATTGTGCGAGCGAGGCATCCCTGTCTGGGCTCCAGGAGAGCATGGGAGATTCTGCGAGCGAGGCATCCCTGTTTAAGCTCCAAGAGAGCATGGAAGATTCTGCGAGCGAGGCACAATCTTCCATGATCTCATGGAGCCTTGGTCAGGCTGCATTGCTCGCAGGATCTACCATGCTCTCCTGGAGCTTAAACAGGGATGCCTCGCTCGCAGAATCTCACATGCCCTCCTGGAGCCTTGGCCAGGCTGCATTGCTCGCAGAATCTCCCATGCTCTCCTGGAGCCCGGGCTCCAGGACAGGCATGCAAGATTCAGCGAGCAACACAGTCTGGCCAGGGCTCCAGGAGAGCATGGGAGATTCTGCGAGCGAGTCATCCCGTTTAAGCTCCAGGAGAGGAGGGAGGCATCCCTGCCCGGGCTCCAGAAGAGCATGGGAGATTGTGCGAGCGAGGCGTCCCCGTTTGAGCTCCAGGAGACCATGACAGATTCTGCGAGTGAGGCATCCTTGCCCGGGCTCCAGGAGAGCATGGGAGATTGTGCGAGCGAGGCATCCCTGCCCGGGCTCCAGGAGAGCATGGGAGATTCTTCAAGTGAAGCATCCCTGTTTAAGCTCCAGGAGAGCATGGAAGATCCTGCGAGCAATGCAGCCTGACCAAGGCTCCAGGAGAGCATGGAAGATTGTGCAAGTGAGGCGTCCCTGCCCGGGCTCCAGGAGAGCATGGGAGATTCTTCAAGTGAAGCATCCCTGTTTAAGCTCCAGGAGAGCATGGAAGATTCTGCGAGCGAGGCATCCCTGCCCAGGCTCCTGGAGAGCATGGGAGATTCTGTGAGCAAGGCATCCCTGTTTAAGCTCCAGGAGAGCATGGAAGATTCTGCGGCGAGGCATCCCTGTTTAAGCTCCAGGAGAGCATGGGAGATTGTGCGAGCGAGGCATCCCTGATTGAGCTCCAGGAGAGCATAGCAGATTCTGTGAGTGAGGCATCCCTGCCCGGGCTCCAGGAGAGCATATGAGGTTCTGCGAGTGAGGCATCCCTGCCTGGGCTCCAGGAGAGCATGGGAGATTCTGCGAGCGAGGCATCCCTGTTTAAGCTCCAAGAGAGCATGGAAGATTCTGTGAGTGAGGCATCCATGTTTAAGCTCCTGGAGAGCATGGAAGATTCTGAGAGCGAGGCGTCCCTGCCCGGGATCCAGGAGACCATGGGAGATTGTGCGAGCGAGGCATCCCTGCCCGGGCTCCAGGAGAACATGGGAGATTCTGCAAAAGAGGCATCCCTGCCCGGGCTCCAGGAGAGCATGGGAGATTCTGCAAGCGAGGCATCCCTGTTTAAGCTCCAGGAGAGCATAGAAGATTCTGCTATCGAGGCATCCCTGCCCGGGCTCAAGGAGAGCTTGGGAGATTCTGCGAGCGAGGCATCCCTGTTTAAGCTCCAGGAGAGCATGGAAGATTCTGCGAGCGAGGCATCCCTGTTTGTGCTCCAGGAGAGCATGGAAGATTCTGCGAGCGAGGCGTCCCTGCCCGGGATCCAGGAGACCATGGGAGATTGTGCGGGCGTAGCATCCCTGCCCGGGCTCCAGGAGAACATTGGAGATTCTGCAAGTGAGGCATCCCTGTTTAAGCTCCAGGAGAGCATGGTAGATTCTGCGAGCAATGCAGCCTGGCCAAGGCTCCAGGAGAGCATGGAAGATTGTGCAAGTGAGGCATCCCTGCCTTGGCTCCAGGAGAGCATGGGAGATTGTGCGAGCGAGGCATCACTGTTTGAGCTCCAGGAGAGCATGGCAGATTCTGCAAGTGAGGCATCCCTGCCCGGGCTCCAGGAGAGCATGGGAGATTGTGCGAGTGAGGCTTCCCTGCCTGGGTTCCTGGAGAGCATGGGAGATTGTGCGAGCGAGGCATCCCTGTTTGAGCTCCAGGAGAGCATGGCAGATTCTGCGAGTGAGGCATCCCTGCCCTGGCTCCAGGAGGGCATGGGAGATTCTGTGAGCGAGGCATCCCTGTTTAAGCTCCAGGAGAGCATGGAGGATTCTGCGAGCGAGGCATCCCTGCCCGGGCTCCAGGAGAGCTTGGGAGATTCTGCGAGCAAGGCATCCCTGTTTAAGCTCCAAGAGAGCATGGAAGATTCTGCGAGCGAGGCATCCCTGTTTAAGCTCCAGGAGAGCATGGAAGATTCTACGGCAAGGCATCCATGTTTAAGCTCCAGGAGAGCATGGGAGATTGTGCGAGCGAGGCATCCCTGATTGAGCTCCAGGAGAGCATAGCAGATTCTGTGAGTGAGGCATCCCTGCCCGGGCTCCAGGAGAGCATGGGAGATTGTGCGAGCGAGGCGTTCCTGCCCGGGATCCAGGAGAGCATATGAGGTTCTGTGAGCGAGGCATCCCTGTTTAAGCTGCAGGAGAGCATGGAAGATTCTGCGAGCGAGGCATCCCTGCCTGGGCTCCAGGAGAGCATGGGAGATTCTGCGAGCGAGGCATCCCTGTTTAAGCTCCAAGAGAGCATGGAAGATTCTGCGAGTGAGGCATCCATGTTTAAGCTCCTGGAGAGCATGGAAGATTCTGTGAGCGAGGAATCCCTGTTTGAGCTCCAGGAGAGCATGGAAGATTCTGAGAGCGAGGCGTCCCTGCCCGGGATCCAGGAGACCATGGGAGATTGTGCGAGCGAGGCATCCCTGCCCGGGCTCCAGGAGAACATGGGAGATTCTGCAAATGAGGCATCCCTGCCCGGGCTCCAGGAGAGCATGGGAGATTCTGCAAGCGAGGCATCCCTGTTTAAGCTCCAGGAGAGGAGGGAGGCATCCCTGCCCGGGCTCCAGAAGAGCATGGGAGATTCTGCAAGTGAGGCATCCCTGTTTAAGCTCCAGGAGAGCATGGTAGATTCTGCGAGCAATGCAGCCTGGCCAAGGCTCCAGGAGAGCATGGAAGATTGTGCAAGTGAGGCATCCCTGCCTTGGCTCCAGGAGAGCATGGGAGATTGTGCGAGCGAGGCATCACTGTTTGAGCTCCAGGAGAGCATGGCAGATTCTGCGAGTATGGCATCCCTGCCCGGGCTCCAGGAGAGCATGGGAGATTGTGCGAGTGAGGCTTCCCTGCCCGGGTTCCTGGAGAGCATGGGAGATTGTGCGAGCGAGGCATCCATGTTTAAGCTCCAGGAGAGCATGGAAGATTCTGCAAACGAGGCATCCCTGTTTGAGCTCCAGGAGAGCATGGAAGATTCTGCAAGTGAGGCATCCCTGTTTAAGCTCCAGGAGAGCATGGTAGATTCTGCGAGCAATGCAGCCTGGCCAAGGCTCCAGGAGAGCATGGAAGATTGTGCAAGTGAGGCATCCCTGCCTTGGCTCCAGGAGAGCATGGGAGATTGTGCGAGTGAGGCTTCCCTGCCCAGGCTCCAGGAGAGCATGGGAGATTCTGCAAGCGAGGCATCCCTGTTCATCTCCAGGAGAGCATGGGAGATTCTGCAAGCGAGGCATCCCTGTTTAAGCTCCAGGAGAGCATGGAAGATTCTGCGAGCGAGGCATCCCTGCCCGGGCTCCAGGAGAGCATGGGAGATTCTGCGAGCGAGGCATCCCTGTTTAAGCTCCAAGAGAGCATGGAAGATTCTGCGAGTGAGGCATCCCTGCACGGGATCCAGGAGAGCATGGGAGATTCTGCGAGCGAGGCATCCCTGTTTAAGCTCCAGCAGAGCATGTGAGATTGTGCGAGCGAGGCATCCCTGCCCGGGCTCCAGGAGAGCATGGGATATTCTGCGAGCAACACAGCCTGGCCAGGGCTCCAGGAGTGCATGTGAGATTCTGCTAGCGAGGTATTCCGGCCAGACAGGGGAACTGCAACCTCCGGAAGTCCCGATGAGGTTTTGAAAATGGGCCCAATGCCGGGACGCAGTTCCAGGAGGTCAGGTAAAATCTGCCGTTGCACCCGCAAAAAGTGGCGCGCAGCAGCAATGCCGTGACGTCTGGGGGAATTCCTCGGGCGGATTCACAAATGGCAAAGAGGTGAGAGAGAGAGCCAGGAAGAGATCCGTGTGGACTAGGTGTCCCAGCCAGGGCTCCAGGACAGGCATGCAAGATTCAGCGAGCAACACAGCCTGGCCAGGGCTCCAGAAGAGCATGGGAGATTCTGCGAGAGAGTCATCCCTGTTTAAGCTCCAGGAGAGGAGCGAGGCATCCCTGCCTGGGCTCCAGGAGAGCATGGGAGATTGTGCGAGCGAGGCATCCCTGTTTGAGCTCCAGGAGAGCATGACAGATTCTGCGAGTGAGGCATCCTTGCCCGGGCTCTAGGAGAGCATGGGAGATTCTGCGAGCAATGCAGCCTGGCCAAGGCTCAAGGAGGGCATGGGAGATTCTGTGAGCAAGGCACCCCTGTTTAAGCTCCAGGAGAGCATGGTAGATCCTGCGAGCAATGCAGCCTGACCAAGGCTCCAGGAGATCATGGAAGATTGTGCAAGTGAGGCGTCCCTGCCCGGGCTCCAGGAGAGCATTGGAAATTCTGCGGCGAGGCATCCCTGTTTAAGCTCCAGGAGAGCATGGGAGATTGTGCGAGCGAGGCATCCCTGATTGAGCTCCAGGAGAGCATAGCAGATTCTGTGAGTGAGGCATCCCTGCCCGGGCTCCAGGAGAGCATATGAGGTTCTGCGAGTGAGGCATCCCTGCCTGGGCTCCAGGAGAGCTTGGGAGATTCTGCGAGCGAGGCATCCCTGTTTAAGCTCCAAGAGAGCATGGAAGATTCTGCGAGTGAGGCATCCATGTTTAAGCTCCAGGAGAGCATGGAAGATTCTGTGAGCGAGGCATCCCTGTCTGAGCTCCAGGAGAGCATGGAAGATTCTGCGAGCGAGGCGTCCCTGCCCGGGATCCAGGAGACTATGGGAGATTGTGCGGGCGAGGCATCCCTGCCCAGGCTCCAGGAGAACATTGGAGATTCTGCAAGTGAGGCATCCCTGTTTAAGCTCCAGGAGAGCATGGGAGATTGTGCGAGCGAGGCATCCCTGATTGAGCTCCAGGAGAGCATAGCAGATTCTGTGAGTGAGGCATCCCTGCCTGGGATCCAGGAGACCATGGGAGATTCTGCAATCGAGGCATCCCTGCCCGGGCTCCAGGAGAGCATGGAAGATTCTGCGTGCGAGGCATCCATGTTTAAGCTCCTGGAGAGCAATGAAGATTCTGCGAGCGAGGCGTACCTGTTTGAGCTCCAGGAGAGCATGGAAGATTCTGCGAGCGAGGGATCCCTGCCCGGGATCCAGGAGACCATGGGAGATTCTGCGAGTGAGGCATCCCTGCACGGGATCCAGGAGACCATGGGAGATTCTGCGAGCGAGGCATCCCTGTTTAAGCTCCAGGAGAGCATGTGAGATTGTGTGAGCGAGGCATCCCTGCCCGGGCTCCAGGAGAACATGGGAGATTCTGCAAATGAGGCATCCCTGCCCGGGCTCCAGGAGAGCATGGGAGATTCTGCAAGTGAGGCATCCCTGTTTAAGCTCCAGGAGAGCATGGAAGATTCTGCTAGCGAGGCATCCCTGCCCGGGCTCCAGGAGAGCTTGGGAGATTCTGCGAGCGAGGCATCCCTGTTTAAGCTCCAGGAGAGCATGGAAGATTCTGCGAGCGAGGCATCCCTGTTTGTGCTCCAGGAGAGCATGGAAGATTCTGCGAGCGAGGCGTCCCTGCCCGGGATCCAGGAGACCATGGGAGATTGTGCGGGCATAGCATCCCTGCCCGGGCTCCAGGAGAACATTGGAGATTCTGCAAGTGAGGCATCCCTGTTTAAGCTCCAGGAGAGCATGGTAGATTCTGCGAGCAATGCAGCCTGGCCTTGGCTCCAGGAGAGCATGGGAGATTGTGCGAGCGAGGCATCACTGTTTGAGCTCCAGGAGAGCATGGCAGATTCTGCGAGTGAGGCATCCCTGCCCGGGCTCCAGGAGAGCA
The DNA here is from genome assembly GCA_031769625.1 of Taudactylus pleione. Lineage (NCBI taxonomy): Eukaryota > Metazoa > Chordata > Amphibia > Anura > Myobatrachidae > Taudactylus > Taudactylus pleione. The sequence continues at coordinate 3,944,407 of JAUIMM010000586.1, forward strand.
TGGGAGATTGTGCGAGTGAGGCTTCCCTGCCTGGGTTCCAGGAGAGCATGGGAGATTGTGCGAGCAAGGCATCCCTGTTTGAGCTCCAGGAGAGCATGGCAGATTCTGCGAGTGAGGCATCCCTGCCCTGGCTCCAGGAGGGCATGGGAGATTCTGTGAGCGAGGCATCCCTGTTTAAGCTCCAGGAGAGCATGGTAGATCCTGTGAGCAATGCAGCCTGACCAAGGCTCCAGGAGATCATGGATGATTGTGCAAGTGAGGCTTCCCTGCCCGGGTTCCAGGAGAGCATGGGAGATTGTGCGAGCGAGGCATCACTGTTTGAGCTCCAGGAGAGCATGGCAGATTCTGCGAGTGAGGCATCCCTGCCCGGGCTCCAGGAGAGCATGTGAGATTGTGCGAGTGAGGCTTCCCTGCCCAGGTTCCAGGAGAGCATGGGAGATTGTGCGAGTGAGGCATCCCTGTTTGAGCTCCAGGAGAGCATGGCAGATTCTGCGAGTGAGGCATCCCTGCCCTGGCTCCAGGAGGGCATGGGAGATTCTGTGAGCGAGGCATCCCTGTTTAAGCTCCAGGAGAGCATGGTAGATCCTGCGAGCAATGCAGCCTGACCAAGGCTCCAGGAGATCATGGATTTTGTGCAAGTAAGGCGTCCCTGCCCGGGCTCCAGGAGAGCATGGGAGATTCTGCAAGCGAGGCATCCCTGTTTAAGCTCCAGGAGAGCATGGAAGATTCTGCGAGCGAGGCATCCCTGCCCGGGATCCAGGAGACCATGGGAGATTGTGCGAGTGAGGCTTCCCTGCCCGGGCTCCAGTAGAACATGGGAGATTCTGCGAGCGAGGCATCCCTGTTTGAGCTCCAAGAGAGCATGGAAGATTCTGCGAGCGAGGCATCCATGTTTAAGCTCCTGGAGAGCAATGTAGATTCTGAGAGCGAGGCATCCCTGTTTGAGCTCCAGGAGAGCATGGAAGATAATGCGAGCAAGGCATCCCTGCCCGGGATCCAGGAGACCATGGGAGATTGTGCGAGCGAGGCATCCCTGCCCGGGCTCCAGGAGAGCATGGGAGATTCTTCAAGTGAAGCATCCCTGTTTAAGCTCCAGGAGAGCATGGAAGATTCTGCGAGCGAGGCATCCCTGCCCAGGCTCCTGGAGAGCATGGGAGATTCTGTGAGCAAGGCATCCCTGTTTAAGCTCCAGGAGAGCATGGAAGATTCTGCGGCGAGGCATCCCTGTTTAAGCTCCAGGAGAGCATGGGAGATTGTGCGAGCGAGGCATCCCTGATTGAGCTCCAGGAGAGCATAGCAGATTCTGTGAGTGAGGCATCCCTGCCCGGGCTCCAGGAGAGCATATGAGGTTCTGCGAGTGAGGCATCCCTGCCTGGGCTCCAGGAGAGCATGGGAGATTCTGCGAGGGAGGCATCCCTGTTTAAGCTCCAAGAGAGCATGGAAGATTCTGTGAGTGAGGCATCCATGTTTAAGCTCCTGGAGAGCATGGAAGATTCTGAGAGCGAGGCGTCCCTGCCCGGGATCCAGGAGACCATGGGAGATTGTGCGAGCGAGGCATCCCTGCCCGGGCTCCAGGAGAACATGGGAGATTCTGCAAAAGAGGCATCCCTGCCCGGGCTCCAGGAGAGCATGGGAGATTCTGCAAGCGAGGCATCCCTGTTTAAGCTCCAGGAGAGCATAGAAGATTCTGCTATCGAGGCATCCCTGCCCGGGCTCAAGGAGAGCTTGGGAGATTCTGCGAGCGAGGCATCCCTGTTTAAGCTCCAGGAGAGCATGGAAGATTCTGCGAGCGAGGCATCCCTGTTTGTGCTCCAGGAGAGCATGGAAGATTCTGCGAGCGAGGCGTCCCTGCCCGGGATCCAGGAGACCATGGGAGATTGTGCGGGCGTAGCATCCCTGCCCGGGCTCCAGGAGAACATTGGAGATTCTGCAAGTGAGGCATCCCTGTTTAAGCTCCAGGAGAGCATGGTAGATTCTGCGAGCAATGCAGCCTGGCCAAGGCTCCAGGAGAGCATGGAAGATTGTGCAAGTGAGGCATCCCTGCCTTGGCTCCAGGAGAGCATGGGAGATTGTGCGAGCGAGGCATCACTGTTTGAGCTCCAGGAGAGCATGGCAGATTCTGCAAGTGAGGCATCCCTGCCCGGGCTCCAGGAGAGCATGGGAGATTGTGCGAGTGAGGCTTCCCTGCCTGGGTTCCTGGAGAGCATGGGAGATTGTGCGAGCGAGGCATCCCTGTTTGAGCTCCAGGAGAGCATGGCAGATTCTGCGAGTGAGGCATCCCTGCCCTGGCTCCAGGAGGGCATGGGAGATTCTGTGAGCGAGGCATCCCTGTTTAAGCTCCAGGAGAGCATGGAGGATTCTGCGAGCGAGGCATCCCTGCCCGGGCTCCAGGAGAGCTTGGGAGATTCTGCGAGCAAGGCATCCCTGTTTAAGCTCCAAGAGAGCATGGAAGATTCTGCGAGCGAGGCATCCCTGTTTAAGCTCCAGGAGAGCATGGAAGATTCTACGGCAAGGCATCCATGTTTAAGCTCCAGGAGAGCATGGGAGATTGTGCGAGCGAGGCATCCCTGATTGAGCTCCAGGAGAGCATAGCAGATTCTGTGAGTGAGGCATCCCTGCCCGGGCTCCAGGAGAGCATGGGAGATTGTGCGAGCGAGGCGTTCCTGCCCGGGATCCAGGAGAGCATATGAGGTTCTGTGAGCGAGGCATCCCTGTTTAAGCTGCAGGAGAGCATGGAAGATTCTGCGAGCGAGGCATCCCTGCCTGGGCTCCAGGAGAGCATGGGAGATTCTGCGAGCGAGGCATCCCTGTTTAAGCTCCAAGAGAGCATGGAAGATTCTGCGAGTGAGGCATCCATGTTTAAGCTCCTGGAGAGCATGGAAGATTCTGTGAGCGAGGAATCCCTGTTTGAGCTCCAGGAGAGCATGGAAGATTCTGAGAGCGAGGCGTCCCTGCCCGGGATCCAGGAGACCATGGGAGATTGTGCGAGCGAGGCATCCCTGCCCGGGCTCCAGGAGAACATGGGAGATTCTGCAAATGAGGCATCCCTGCCCGGGCTCCAGGAGAACATGGGAGATTCTGCAAGCGAGGCATCCCTGTTTAAGCTCCAGGAGAGGAGGGAGGCATCCCTGCCCGGGCTCCAGAAGAGCATGGGAGATTCTGCAAGTGAGGCATCCCTGTTTAAGCTCCAGGAGAGCATGGTAGATTCTGCGAGCAATGCAGCCTGGCCAAGGCTCCAGGAGAGCATGGAAGATTGTGCAAGTGAGGCATCCCTGCCTTGGCTCCAGGAGAGCATGGGAGATTGTGCGAGCGAGGCATCACTGTTTGAGCTCCAGGAGAGCATGGCAGATTCTGCGAGTATGGCATCCCTGCCCGGGCTCCAGGAGAGCATGGGAGATTGTGCGAGTGAGGCTTCCCTGCCCGGGTTCCTGGAGAGCATGGGAGATTGTGCAAGCGAGGCATCCATGTTTAAGCTCCAGGAGAGCATGGAAGATTCTGCAAACGAGGCATCCCTGTTTGAGCTCCAGGAGAGCATGGAAGATTCTGCAAGTGAGGCATCCCTGTTTAAGCTCCAGGAGAGCATGGTAGATTCTGCGAGCAATGCAGCCTGGCCAAGGCTCCAGGAGAGCATGGAAGATTGTGCAAGTGAGGCATCCCTGCCTTGGCTCCAGGAGAGCATGGGAGATTGTGCGAGTGAGGCTTCCCTGCCCAGGCTCCAGGAGAGCATGGGAGATTCTGCAAGCGAGGCATCCCTGTTCATCTCCAGGAGAGCATGGGAGATTCTGCAAGCGAGGCATCCCTGTTTAAGCTCCAGGAGAGCATGGAAGATTCTGCGAGCGAGGCATCCCTGCCCGGGCTCCAGGAGAGCATGGGAGATTCTGCGAGCGAGGCATCCCTGTTTAAGCTCCAGCAGAGCATGTGAGATTGTGCGAGCGAGGCATCCCTGCCCGGGCTCCAGGAGAGCATGGGATATTCTGCGAGCAACACAGCCTGGCCAGGGCTCCAGGAGTGCATGTGAGATTCTGCTAGCGAGGTATTCCGGCCAGACAGGGGAACTGCAACCTCCGGAAGTCCCGATGAGGTTTTGAAAATGGGCCCAATGCCGGGACGCAGTTCCAGGAGGTCAGGTAAAATCTGCCGTTGCACCCGCAAAAAGTGGCGCGCAGCAGCAATGCCGTGACGTCTGGGGGAATTCCTCGGGCGGATTCACAAATGGCAAAGAGGTGAGAGAGAGAGCCAGGAAGAGATCCGTGTGGACTAGGTGTCCCAGCCAGGGCTCCAGGACAGGCATGCAAGATTCAGCGAGCAACACAGCCTGGCCAGGGCTCCAGAAGAGCATGGGAGATTCTGCGAGAGAGTCATCCCTGTTTAAGCTCCAGGAGAGGAGCGAGGCATCCCTGCCTGGGCTCCAGGAGAGCATGGGAGATTGTGCGAGCGAGGCATCCCTGTTTGAGCTCCAGGAGAGCATGACAGATTCTGCGAGTGAGGCATCCTTGCCCGGGCTCTAGGAGAGCATGGGAGATTCTGCGAGCAATGCAGCCTGGCCAAGGCTCAAGGAGGGCATGGGAGATTCTGTGAGCAAGGCACCCCTGTTTAAGCTCCAGGAGAGCATGGTAGATCCTGCGAGCAATGCAGCCTGACCAAGGCTCCAGGAGATCATGGAAGATTGTGCAAGTGAGGCGTCCCTGCCCGGGCTCCAGGAGAGCATTGGAAATTCTGCGGCGAGGCATCCCTGTTTAAGCTCCAGGAGAGCATGGGAGATTGTGCGAGCGAGGCATCCCTGATTGAGCTCCAGGAGAGCATAGCAGATTCTGTGAGTGAGGCATTCCTGCCCGGGCTCCAGGAGAGCATATGAGGTTCTGCGAGTGAGGCATCCCTGCCTGGGCTCCAGGAGAGCTTGGGAGATTCTGCGAGCGAGGCATCCCTGTTTAAGCTCCAAGAGAGCATGGAAGATTCTGCGAGTGAGGCATCCATGTTTAAGCTCCAGGAGAGCATGGAAGATTCTGTGAGCGAGGCATCCCTGTCTGAGCTCCAGGAGAGCATGGAAGATTCTGCGAGCGAGGCTTCCCTGCCCGGGATCCAGGAGACTATGGGAGATTGTGCGGGCGAGGCATCCCTGCCCAGGCTCCAGGAGAACATTGGAGATTCTGCAAGTGAGGCATCCCTGTTTAAGCTCCAGGAGAGCATGGGAGATTGTGCGAGCGAGGCATCCCTGATTGAGCTCCAGGAGAGCATAGCAGATTCTGTGAGTGAGGCATCCCTGCCTGGGATCCAGGAGACCATGGGAGATTCTGCAATCGAGGCATCCCTGCCCGGGCTCCAGGAGAGCATGGGAGATTCTGCAAGCGAGGCATCCCTGTTTAAGCTCCAAGAGAGCATGGAAGATTCTGCGTGCGAGGCATCCATGTTTAAGCTCCTGGAGAGCAATGAAGATTCTGCGAGCGAGGCGTACCTGTTTGAGCTCCAGGAGAGCATGGAAGATTCTGCGAGCGAGGGATCCCTGCCCGGGATCCAGGAGACCATGGGAGATTCTGCGAGTGAGGCATCCCTGCACGGGATCCAGGAGACCATGGGAGATTCTGCGAGCGAGGCATCCCTGTTTAAGCTCCAGGAGAGCATGTGAGATTGTGTGAGCGAGGCATCCCTGCCCGGGCTCCAGGAGAACATGGGAGATTCTGCAAATGAGGCATCCCTGCCCGGGCTCCAGGAGAGCATGGGAGATTCTGCAAGTGAGGCATCCCTGTTTAAGCTCCAGGAGAGCATGGAAGATTCTGCTAGCGAGGCATCCCTGCCCGGGCTCCAGGAGAGCTTGGGAGATTCTGCGAGCGAGGCATCCCTGTTTAAGCTCCAGGAGAGCATGGAAGATTCTGCGAGCGAGGCATCCCTGTTTGTGCTCCAGGAGAGCATGGAAGATTCTGCGAGCGAGGCGTCCCTGCCCGGGATCCAGGAGACCATGGGAGATTGTGCGGGCATAGCATCCCTGCCCGGGCTCCAGGAGAACATTGGAGATTCTGCAAGTGAGGCATCCCTGTTTAAGCTCCAGGAGAGCATGGTAGATTCTGCGAGCAATGCAGCCTGGCCTTGGCTCCAGGAGAGCATGGGAGATTGTGCGAGCGAGGCATCACTGTTTGAGCTCCAGGAGAGCATGGCAGATTCTGCGAGTGAGGCATCCCTGCCCGGGCTCCAGGAGAGCATGGGAGATTGTGCGAGTGAGGCTTCCCTGCCTGGGTTCCAGGAGAGCATGGGAGATTGTGCGAGCAAGGCATCCCTGTTTGAGCTCCAGGAGAGCATGGCAGATTCTGCGAGTGAGGCATCCCTGCCCTGGCTCCAGGAGGGCATGGGAGATTCTGTGAGCGAGGCATCCCTGTTTAAGCTCCAGGAGAGCATGGTAGATCCTGTGAGCAATGCAGCCTGACCAAGGCTCCAGGAGATCATGGATGATTGTGCAAGTGAGGCTTCCCTGCCCGGGTTCCAGGAGAGCATGGGAGATTGTGCGAGCGAGGCATCACTGTTTGAGCTCCAGGAGAGCATGGCAGATTCTGCGAGTGAGGCATCCCTGCCCGGGCTCCAGGAGAGCATGTGAGATTGTGCGAGTGAGGCTTCCCTGCCCAGGTTCCAGGAGAGCATGGGAGATTGTGCGAGTGAGGCATCCCTGTTTGAGCTCCAGGAGAGCATGGCAGATTCTGCGAGTGAGGCATCCCTGCCCTGGCTCCAGGAGGGCATGGGAGATTCTGTGAGCGAGGCATCCCTGTTTAAGCTCCAGGAGAGCATGGTAGATCCTGCGAGCAATGCAGCCTGACCAAGGCTCCAGGAGATCATGGATTTTGTGCAAGTAAGGCGTCCCTGCCCGGGCTCCAGGAGAGCATGGGAGATTCTGCAAGCGAGGCATCCCTGTTTAAGCTCCAGGAGAGCATGGAAGATTCTGCGAGCGAGGCATCCCTGCCCGGGATCCAGGAGACCATGGGAGATTGTGCGAGTGAGGCTTCCCTGCCCGGGCTCCAGTAGAACATGGGAGATTCTGCGAGCGAGGCATCCCTGTTTGAGCTCCAAGAGAGCATGGAAGATTCTGCGAGCGAGGCATCCATGTTTAAGCTCCTGGAGAGCAATGTAGATTCTGAGAGCGAGGCATCCCTGTTTGATCTCCAGGAGAGCATGGAAGATAATGCGAGCAAGGCATCCCTGCCCGGGATCCAGGAGACCATGGGAGATTGTGCGAGCGAGGCATCCCTGCCCGGGCTCCAGGAGAACATGGGAGATTCTGCAAGCGAGGCATCCCTGCCCGGGCTCCTGGAGAACATGGAAGATTCTGCAAGTGAGGCATCCCTGCCCGGGCTCAAGGAGAGCATGGGAGATCCTGCGAGAGAGGCATCCATGTTTAAGCTCTTGGAGAGCATGGAAGATTCTGCGAGCGAGGCATCCCTGTTTGAGCTCCAGGAGAGCATGGAAGATTCTGCGGGCGAGGCGTCCCTGCCCGGGATCCAGGAGACCATGGAAGATTGTGCAAGTGAGGCATCCCTACCTTGGCTCCAGGAGAGCATGGGAGATTGTGCGAGTGAGGCTTCCCTGCCCGGGTTCCAGGAGAGCATGTGAGATTCTGCGAGCGAGGCATCCCTGTCTGGGCTCCAGGAGAGCATGGGAGATTCTGCAAGCGAGGCATCCCTGTTTAAGCTCCAGGAGAGCATGGAAGATTCTGCGAGCGAGGCATCCCTGCCCAGGCTCCAGGAGAGCATGGGAGATTCTGCGAGCGAGGCATCCCTGTTTAAGCTCCAAGAGAGCATGGAAGATTCTGCGAGCAATGCAGCCTGGCCAAGGCTCCAGGAGAGCATGGAAGATTGTGCAAGTGAGGTATCCCTGCCTTGGCTCCAGGAGAGCATGGGAGATTGTGCGAGTGAGGCTTCCCTGCCTGGGTAACAGGAGAGCATGGGAGATTGTGCGAGCGAGGCATCCCTGTCTGGGCTCCAGGAGAGCATGGGAGATTCTGCAAGCGAGGCATCCCTGTTTAAGCTCCAGGAGAGCATGGAAGATTCTGTGAGTGAGGCATCCATGTTTAAGCTCCAGGAGAGCAATGAAGATTCTGCGAGCGAGGTGTCCCTGTTTGAGCTCCAGGAGAGCATGGAAGAATCTGCGAGCGAGGCATCCCTGCCCGGGATCCAGGAGACCATGGGAGATTGTGCGAGCGAGGCATCCCTGCCCGGGCTCCAGGAGAGCATGGGAGATTCTGCAAGCGAGGCATCCCTGCCCGGGCTCCAAGAGAGCATGGAAGATTCTGCGAGTGAGGCATCCCTGCACGGGATCCTGGATAGCATGTGAGATTGTGCGAGCGAGGCTTCCCTGCCCGGGCTCTAGTAGAACATGGGAGATTCTGCGAGCATTGCAGCCTGGCCAAGGCTCCAGGAGAGCATGGGAGATTCTGCGAGCGAGGCATCCCTGTTTAAGCTCCAGGAGAGCATGGAAGATTCTGCGAGTGAGGCATCCCTGTTTAAGCTCCAGGAGAGCATGGAAGATTCTGCGAGCGAGGCTTCCCTGCCCGGGCTCCAGGAGAGCATGGGAGATTGTGTGAGCAAGGTGTCCCTGTTTGAGCTCCAGGAGAGCATGGCAGATTCTGCGAGCTATGCAGCCTTGCCAAGGCCCCAGGAGAGCATGGAAAAAATTCAGCGAGCGAGGCCTCCCTGCCCGGAATCAAGGAGAGCATGGGAGATTCTGCGAGCAAGGCATCCCTGTTTAAGCTCCAGGAGAGCATGTGAGATTGTGCGAGCGAGGCATCCCTGCCCGGGCTCCAGGAGATTATTGGAGATTCTGCGAGCAACACAGCCTGGCCCAGGGCTCCAGGAGTGCATGGGAGATTCTGCTAGCGAGGTATTCCGGCCAGACAGGGGAACTGCAACCTCCGGAAGTCTCGATGAGGTTTTGAAAATGGGCCCAATGCCAGGACGCAGTTCCAGGAGGTCAGGTAAAATCTGCCGTTGCCCCCGCAAAAAGTGGCGTGCAGCAGCAATGCTGTGACGTCTGGGGGAATTCCTCGGGCGGATTCACAAATGGCAAAGAGGTGAGAGAGAGAGCCAGGAAGAGATCCGTGTGGACTAGGTGTCCCTGCCAGGGCTCCAGGACAGGCATGCATGATTCAGCGAGCAACACAGCCTGGCCAGGGCTCCAGGAGAGCATGGGAGATTCTGCGAGAGAGTCATCCCTGTTTAAGCTCCAGGAGAGGAGCGAGGCATCCCTGCCTGGGCTCCAGGCGAGCATGGGAGATTGTGTGAGCGAGGCATCCCTGTTTGAGCTCCAGGAGAGCATGACAGATTCTGCGAGTGAGGCATCCTTGCCCGGGCTCCAGGAGAGCATGGGAGATTCTGCGAGCAATGCAGCCTGGCCAAGGCTCAAGGAGGGCATGGGAGATTCTGCGAGCAAGGCACCCCTGTTTAAGCTCCAGGAGAGCATGGTAGATCCTGCGAGTGAGGCATCCCTGCCCGGGCTCCAGGAGAGCATGTGAGATTGTGCGAGTGAGGCTTCCCTGCCCGGGTTCCAGGAGAGCATGGGAGATTGTGCGAGTGAGGCATCCCTGTTTGAGCTCCAGGAGAGCATGGCAGATTCTGCGAGTGAGGCATCCCTGCCCTGGCTCCAGGAGGGCATGGGAGATTCTACAAGCGAGGCATCCCTGTTTAAGCTCCAGGAGAGCATGGAAGATTCTGCGAGCGAGGCATCCCTGCCCGGGATCCAGGAGACCATGGGAGATTCTGCGAGCGAGTCATCCCTGTTTAAGCTCCTGGAGAGGAGCGAGGCATCCCTGCCCGGGCTCCAGGAGAGCATGGGAGATTGTGCGAGCGAGGCGTCCCCGTTTGAGCTCCAGGAGAGCATGACAGATTCTGCGAGTGAGGCATCCTTGCCCGGGCTCAAGGAGAGCATGGGAGATTCTGCGAGCAATGCAGCCTGGCCAAGGCTCCAGGAGAGCATGGGAGATTCTGCAAGCGAGGCATCCCTGTTTAAGCTCCAGGAGAGCATGGCAGATTCTGCGAGTGAGGCATCCCTGCCCGGGCTCCAGGAGAGCATGGGAGATTGTGCGAGTGAGGCTTCCCTGTTTGAGCTCCAGGAGAGCATGGCAGATTCTGCGAGTGAGGCATCCCTGCCCGGGCTCCAGGAGAGCATGGGAGATTGTGCGAGCGAGGCGTTCCTGCCCGGGATCCAGGAGAGCATATGAGGTTCTGTGAGCGAGGCATCCCTGTTTAAGCTGCAGGAGAGCATGGAAGATTCTGCGAGCGAGGCATCCCTGCCTGGGCTCCAGGAGAGCATGGGAGATTCTGCGAGCGAGGCATCCCTGTTTAAGCTCCAAGAGAGCATGGAAGATTCTGCGAGTGAGGCATCCATGTTTAAGCTCCTGGAGAGCATGGAAGATTCTGTGAGCGAGGAATCCCTGTTTGAGCTCCAGGAGAGCATGGAAGATTCTGAGAGCGAGGCGTCCCTGCCCGGGATCCAGGAGACCATGGGAGATTGTGCGAGCGAGGCATCCCTGCCCGGGCTCCAGGAGAACATGGGAGATTCTGCAAATGAGGCATCCCTGCCCGGGCTCCAGGAGAGCATGGGAGATTCTGCAAGCGAGGCATCCCTGTTTAAGCTCCAGGAGAGGAGGGAGGCATCCCTGCCCGGGCTCCAGAAGAGCATGGGAGATTCTGCAAGTGAGGCATCCCTGTTTAAGCTCCAGGAGAGCATGGTAGATTCTGCGAGCAATGCAGCCTGGCCAAGGCTCCAGGAGAGCATGGAAGATTGTGCAAGTGAGGCATCCCTGCCTTGGCTCCAGGAGAGCATGGGAGATTGTGCGAGCGAGGCATCACTGTTTGAGCTCCAGGAGAGCATGGCAGATTCTGCGAGTATGGCATCCCTGCCCGGGCTCCAGGAGAGCATGGGAGATTGTGCGAGTGAGGCTTCCCTGCCCGGGTTCCTGGAGAGCATGGGAGATTGTGCGAGCGAGGCATCCATGTTTAAGCTCCAGGAGAGCATGGAAGATTCTGCAAACGAGGCATCCCTGTTTGAGCTCCAGGAGAGCATGGAAGATTCTGCAAGTGAGGCATCCCTGTTTAAGCTCCAGGAGAGCATGGTAGATTCTGCGAGCAATGCAGCCTGGCCAAGGCTCCAGGAGAGCATGGAAGATTGTGCAAGTGAGGCATCCCTGCCTTGGCTCCAGGAGAGCATGGGAGATTGTGCGAGTGAGGCTTCCCTGCCCAGGCTCCAGGAGAGCATGGGAGATTCTGCAAGCGAGGCATCCCTGTTCATCTCCAGGAGAGCATGGGAGATTCTGCAAGCGAGGCATCCCTGTTTAAGCTCCAGGAGAGCATGGAAGATTCTGCGAGCGAGGCATCCCTGCCCGGGCTCCAGGAGAGCATGGGAGATTCTGCGAGCGAGGCATCCCTGTTTAAGCTCCAAGAGAGCATGGAAAATTCTGCGAGTGAGGCATCCCTGCACGGGATCCAGGAGAGCATGGGAGATTCTGCGAGCGAGGCATCCCTGTTTAAGCTCCAGCAGAGCATGTGAGATTGTGCGAGCGAGGCATCCCTGCCCGGGCTCCAGGAGAGCATGGGATATTCTGCGAGCAACACAGCCTGGCCAGGGCTCCAGGAGTGCATGTGAGATTCTGCTAGCGAGGTATTCCGGCCAGACAGGGGAACTGCAACCTCCGGAAGTCCCGATGAGGTTTTGAAAATGGGCCCAATGCCGGGACGCAGTTCCAGGAGGTCAGGTAAAATCTGCCGTTGCACCCGCAAAAAGTGGCGCGCAGCAGCAATGCCGTGACGTCTGGGGGAATTCCTCGGGCGGATTCACAAATGGCAAAGAGGTGAGAGAGAGAGCCAGGAAGAGATCCGTGTGGACTAGGTGTCCCAGCCAGGGCTCCAGGACAGGCATGCAAGATTCAGCGAGCAACACAGCCTGGCCAGGGCTCCAGAAGAGCATGGGAGATTCTGCGAGAGAGTCATCCCTGTTTAAGCTCCAGGAGAGGAGCGAGGCATCCCTGCCTGGGCTCCAGGAGAGCATGGGAGATTGTGCGAGCGAGGCATCCCTGTTTGAGCTCCAGGAGAGCATGACAGATTCTGCGAGTGAGGCATCCTTGCCCGGGCTCTAGGAGAGCATGGGAGATTCTGCGAGCAATGCAGCCTGGCCAAGGCTCAAGGAGGGCATGGGAGATTCTGTGAGCAAGGCACCCCTGTTTAAGCTCCAGGAGAGCATGGTAGATCCTGCGAGCAATGCAGCCTGACCAAGGCTCCAGGAGATCATGGAAGATTGTGCAAGTGAGGCGTCCCTGCCCGGGCTCCAGGAGAGCATTGGAAATTCTGCAAGCGAGGCATCCCTGTTTAAGCTCCAGGAGAGCATGGCAGATTCTGTGAGCGAGGCGTCCCTGCACGGGATCCAGGAGAGAATGGGAGATTCTGCGAGTGAGGCTTCCCTGCCTGGGTTCCTGGAGAGCATGGGAGATTGTGCAAGCGAGGCATCCCTGTTTGAGCTCCAGGAGAGCATGGCAGATTCTGCGAGTGAGGCATCCCTGCCCTGGCTCCAGGAGGGCATGGGAGATTCTGTGAGCGAGGCATCCCTGTTTAAGCTCCAGGAGAGCATGGAGGATTCTGCGAGCGAGGCATCCCTGCCCGGGCTCCAGGAGAGCTTGGGAGATTCTGCGAGCAAGGCATCCATGTTTAAGCTCCTGGAGAACATGGAAGATTCTGTGAGCGATTCATCCCTGTTTAAGCTCCAGGAGAGCATGGAAGATTCTGCGGCGAGGCATCCATGTTTAAGCTCCAGGAGAGCATGGGAGATTGTGCGAGCGAGGCATCCCTGATTGAGCTCCAGGAGAGCATAGCAGATTCTGTGAGTGAGGCATCCCTGCCCGGGCTCCAGGAGAGCATGTGAGATTGTGCGAGCGAGGCGTTCCTGCCCGGGATCCAGGAGAGCATATGAGGTTCTGTGAGCGAGGCATCCCTGTTTAAGCTGCAGGAGAGCATGGAAGATTCTGTGAGCGAGGCATCCCTGCCTGGGCTCCAGGAGAGCATGGGAGATTCTGCGAGCGAGGCATCCCTGTTTGAGCTCCAGGAGAGCATGGAAGATAATGCGAGCGAGGCATCCCTGCCCGGGATCCAGGAGACCATGGGAGATTCTGCAATCGAGGCATCCCTGCCCGGGCTCCAGGAGAGCATGGGAGATTCTGCAAGCGAGGCATCCCTGTTTAAGCTCCAGGACAGCATGGAAGATTCTGCAAGTGAGGCATCCCTGCCCGGGCTCCAGGAGAGCATGGGAGATTCTGCGAGCGAGGCATTCTTCTTTAAGCTCCAAGAGAGCATGGAAGATTCTGCGAGCGAGGCAACCATGTTTAAGCTCCTGGAGAGCAATGTAGATTCTGCGAGTGAGGCATCCCTGCCCTGGCTCCAGGAGGGCATGGGAGTTTCTGCAAGTGAGGCATCCCTGTTTAAGCTCCAGGAGAGCATGGTAGATTCTGCGAGCAATGCAGCCTGGCCAAGGCTCCAGGAGAGCATGGAAGATTGTGCAAGTGAGGCTTCCCTGCCCAGGTTCCAGGAGAGCATGGGAGATTGTGCGAGCGAGGCATCCCTGTCTGGGCTCCAGGAGAGCATGGGAGATTCTGCAAGCGAGGCATCCCTGTTTAAGCTCCAGGAGAGCATGGGAGATTGTGCGAGCGAGGCATCCCGAGCATGGGAGATTGTGCAAGCGAGGCATCCCTGTTTAAGCTCCAAGAGAGCATGGAAGATTCTGCGTGCGAGGCATCCATGTTTAAGCTCCTGGAGAGCAATGAAGATTCTGCGAGCGAGGCGTACCTGTTTGAGCTCCAGGAGAGCATGGAAGATTCTGCGAGCGAGGCATCCCTGCCCGGGCTCCAGGAGAGTATGGGAGATTCTGCGAGCGAGGCATCCCTGTTTAAGCTCCAAGAGAGCATGGAAGATTCTGCGAGCAATGCAGCCTGGCCAAGGCTCCAGGAGAGCATGGAAGATTGTGCAAGTGAGGTATCCCTGCCTTGGCTCCAGGAGAGCATGGGAGATTGTGCGAGTGAGGCTTCCCTGCCCGGGTAACAGGAGAGCATGGGAGATTGTGCGAGCGAGGCATCCCTGTCTGGGCTCCAGGAGAGCATGGGAGATTCTGCAAGCGAGGCATCCCTGTTTAAGCTCCAGGAGAGCATGGAAGATTCTGTGAGTGAGGCATCCATGTTTAAGCTCCAGGAGAGCAATGAAGATTCTGCGAGCGAGGTGTCCCTGTTTGAGCTCCAGGAGAGCATGGAAGAATCTGCGAGCGAGGCATCCCTGCCCGGGATCCAGGAGACCATGGGAGATTGTGCGAGCGAGGCATCCCTGCCCGGGCTCCAGGAGAGCATGGGAGATTCTGCAAGCAAGGCATCCCTGCCCGGGCTCCAAGAGAGCATGGAAGATTCTGCGAGTGAGGCATCCCTGCACGGGTTCCAGGAGAGCATGGGAGATTGTGCGAGTGAGGCTTCCCTGCCCGGGTTCCAGGAGAGCATGGGAGATTGTGCGAGCGAGGCATCCCTGCACGGGATCCAGGAGAACATTGGAGATTCTGCAAGTGAGGCATCCCTGTTTAAGCTCCAGGAGAGCATGGTAGATTCTGCGAGCAATGCAGCCTGGCCTTGGCTCCAGGAGAGCATGGGAGATTGTGCGAGCGAGGCATCACTGTTTGAGCTCCAGGAGAGCATGGCAGATTCTGCGAGTGAGGCATCCCTGCCCGGGCTCCAGGAGAGCATGGGAGATTGTGCGAGTGAGGCTTCCCTGCCTGGGTTCCAGGAGAGCATGGGAGATTGTGCGAGCAAGGCATCCCTGTTTGAGCTCCAGGAGAGCATGGCAGATTCTGCGAGTGAGGCATCCCTGCCCTGGCTCCAGGAGGGCATGGGAGATTCTGTGAGCGAGGCATCCCTGTTTAAGCTCCAGGAGAGCATGGTAGATCCTGTGAGCAATGCAGCCTGACCAAGGCTCCAGGAGATCATGGATGATTGTGCAAGTGAGGCTTCCCTGCCCGGGTTCCAGGAGAGCATGGGAGATTGTGCGAGCGAGGCATCACTGTTTGAGCTCCAGGAGAGCATGGCAGATTCTGCGAGTGAGGCATCCCTGCCCGGGCTCCAGGAGAGCATGTGAGATTGTGCGAGTGAGGCTTCCCTGCCCAGGTTCCAGGAGAGCATGGGAGATTGTGCGAGTGAGGCATCCCTGTTTGAGCTCCAGGAGAGCATGGCAGATTCTGCGAGTGAGGCATCCCTGCCCTGGCTCCAGGAGGGCATGGGAGATTCTGTGAGCGAGGCATCCCTGTTTAAGCTCCAGGAGAGCATGGTAGATCCTGCGAGCAATGCAGCCTGACCAAGGCTCCAGGAGATCATGGATTTTGTGCAAGTAAGGCGTCCCTGCCCGGGCTCCAGGAGAGCATGGGAGATTCTGCAAGCGAGGCATCCCTGTTTAAGCTCCAGGAGAGCATGGAAGATTCTGCGAGCGAGGCATCCCTGCCCGGGATCCAGGAGACCATGGGAGATTGTGCGAGTGAGGCTTCCCTGCCCGGGCTCCAGTAGAACATGGGAGATTCTGCGAGCGAGGCATCCCTGTTTGAGCTCCAAGAGAGCATGGAAGATTCTGCGAGCGAGGCATCCATGTTTAAGCTCCTGGAGAGCAATGTAGATTCTGAGAGCGAGGCATCCCTGTTTGATCTCCAGGAGAGCATGGAAGATAATGCGAGCAAGGCATCCCTGCCCGGGATCCAGGAGACCATGGGAGATTGTGCGAGCGAGGCATCCCTGCCCGGGCTCCAGGAGAACATGGGAGATTCTGCAAGCGAGGCATCCCTGCCCGGGCTCCTGGAGAACATGGAAGATTCTGCAAGTGAGGCATCCCTGCCCGGGCTCAAGGAGAGCATGGGAGATCCTGCGAGAGAGGCATCCATGTTTAAGCTCTTGGAGAGCATGGAAGATTCTGCGAGCGAGGCATCCCTGTTTGAGCTCCAGGAGAGCATGGAAGATTCTGCGGGCGAGGCGTCCCTGCCCGGGATCCAGGAGACCATGGAAGATTGTGCAAGTGAGGCATCCCTACCTTGGCTCCAGGAGAGCATGGGAGATTGTGCGAGTGAGGCTTCCCTGCCCGGGTTCCAGGAGAGCATGTGAGATTCTGCGAGCGAGGCATCCCTGTCTGGGCTCCAGGAGAGCATGGGAGATTCTGCAAGCGAGGCATCCCTGTTTAAGCTCCAGGAGAGCATGGAAGATTCTGCGAGCGAGGCATCCCTGCCCAGGCTCCAGGAGAGCATGGGAGATTCTGCGAGCGAGGCATCCCTGTTTAAGCTCCAAGAGAGCATGGAAGATTCTGCGAGCAATGCAGCCTGGCCAAGGCTCCAGGAGAGCATGGAAGATTGTGCAAGTGAGGTATCCCTGCCTTGGCTCCAGGAGAGCATGGGAGATTGTGCGAGTGAGGCTTCCCTGCCTGGGTAACAGGAGAGCATGGGAGATTGTGCGAGCGAGGCATCCCTGTCTGGGCTCCAGGAGAGCATGGGAGATTCTGCAAGCGAGGCATCCCTGTTTAAGCTCCAGGAGAGCATGGAAGATTCTGTGAGTGAGGCATCCATGTTTAAGCTCCAGGAGAGCAATGAAGATTCTGCGAGCGAGGTGTCCCTGTTTGAGCTCCAGGAGAGCATGGAAGAATCTGCGAGCGAGGCATCCCTGCCCGGGATCCAGGAGACCATGGGAGATTGTGCGAGCGAGGCATCCCTGCCCGGGCTCCAGGAGAGCATGGGAGATTCTGCAAGCGAGGCATCCCTGCCCGGGCTCCAAGAGAGCATGGAAGATTCTGCGAGTGAGGCATCCCTGCACGGGATCCTGGATAGCATGTGAGATTGTGCGAGCGAGGCTTCCCTGCCCGGGCTCTAGTAGAACATGGGAGATTCTGCGAGCATTGCAGCCTGGCCAAGGCTCCAGGAGAGCATGGGAGATTCTGCGAGCGAGGCATCCCTGTTTAAGCTCCAGGAGAGCATGGAAGATTCTGCGAGTGAGGCATCCCTGTTTAAGCTCCAGGAGAGCATGGAAGATTCTGCGAGCGAGGCTTCCCTGCCCGGGCTCCAGGAGAGCATGGGAGATTGTGTGAGCAAGGTGTCCCTGTTTGAGCTCCAGGAGAGCATGGCAGATTCTGCGAGCTATGCAGCCTTGCCAAGGCCCCAGGAGAGCATGGAAAAAATTCAGCGAGCGAGGCCTCCCTGCCCGGAATCAAGGAGAGCATGGGAGATTCTGCGAGCAAGGCATCCCTGTTTAAGCTCCAGGAGAGCATGTGAGATTGTGCGAGCGAGGCATCCCTGCCCGGGCTCCAGGAGATTATTGGAGATTCTGCGAGCAACACAGCCTGGCCCAGGGCTCCAGGAGTGCATGGGAGATTCTGCTAGCGAGGTATTCCGGCCAGACAGGGGAACTGCAACCTCCGGAAGTCTCGATGAGGTTTTGAAAATGGGCCCAATGCCAGGACGCAGTTCCAGGAGGTCAGGTAAAATCTGCCGTTGCCCCCGCAAAAAGTGGCGTGCAGCAGCAATGCTGTGACGTCTGGGGGAATTCCTCGGGCGGATTCACAAATGGCAAAGAGGTGAGAGAGAGAGCCAGGAAGAGATCCGTGTGGACTAGGTGTCCCTGCCAGGGCTCCAGGACAGGCATGCATGATTCAGCGAGCAACACAGCCTGGCCAGGGCTCCAGGAGAGCATGGGAGATTCTGCGAGAGAGTCATCCCTGTTTAAGCTCCAGGAGAGGAGCGAGGCATCCCTGCCTGGGCTCCAGGCGAGCATGGGAGATTGTGTGAGCGAGGCATCCCTGTTTGAGCTCCAGGAGAGCATGACAGATTCTGCGAGTGAGGCATCCTTGCCCGGGCTCCAGGAGAGCATGGGAGATTCTGCGAGCAATGCAGCCTGGCCAAGGCTCAAGGAGGGCATGGGAGATTCTGCGAGCAAGGCACCCCTGTTTAAGCTCCAGGAGAGCATGGTAGATCCTGCGAGTGAGGCATCCCTGCCCGGGCTCCAGGAGAGCATGTGAGATTGTGCGAGTGAGGCTTCCCTGCCCGGGTTCCAGGAGAGCATGGGAGATTGTGCGAGTGAGGCATCCCTGTTTGAGCTCCAGGAGAGCATGGCAGATTCTGCGAGTGAGGCATCCCTGCCCTGGCTCCAGGAGGGCATGGGAGATTCTACAAGCGAGGCATCCCTGTTTAAGCTCCAGGAGAGCATGGAAGATTCTGCGAGCGAGGCATCCCTGCCCGGGATCCAGGAGACCATGGGAGATTCTGCGAGCGAGTCATCCCTGTTTAAGCTCCTGGAGAGGAGCGAGGCATCCCTGCCCGGGCTCCAGGAGAGCATGGGAGATTGTGCGAGCGAGGCGTCCCCGTTTGAGCTCCAGGAGAGCATGACAGATTCTGCGAGTGAGGCATCCTTGCCCGGGCTCAAGGAGAGCATGGGAGATTCTGCGAGCAATGCAGCCTGGCCAAGGCTCCAGGAGAGCATGGGAGATTCTGCAAGCGAGGCATCCCTGTTTAAGCTCCAGGAGAGCATGGCAGATTCTGCGAGTGAGGCATCCCTGCCCGGGCTCCAGGAGAGCATGGGAGATTGTGCGAGTGAGGCTTCCCTGTTTGAGCTCCAGGAGAGCATGGCAGATTCTGCGAGTGAGGCATCCCTGCCCGGGCTCCAGGAGAGCATGGGAGATTGTGCGAGCGAGGCGTTCCTGCCCGGGATCCAGGAGAGCATATGAGGTTCTGTGAGCGAGGCATCCCTGTTTAAGCTGCAGGAGAGCATGGAAGATTCTGCGAGCGAGGCATCCCTGCCTGGGCTCCAGGAGAGCATGGGAGATTCTGCGAGCGAGGCATCCCTGTTTAAGCTCCAAGAGAGCATGGAAGATTCTGCGAGTGAGGCATCCATGTTTAAGCTCCTGGAGAGCATGGAAGATTCTGTGAGCGAGGAATCCCTGTTTGAGCTCCAGGAGAGCATGGAAGATTCTGAGAGCGAGGCGTCCCTGCCCGGGATCCAGGAGACCATGGGAGATTGTGCGAGCGAGGCATCCCTGCCCGGGCTCCAGGAGAACATGGGAGATTCTGCAAATGAGGCATCCCTGCCCGGGCTCCAGGAGAGCATGGGAGATTCTGCAAGCGAGGCATCCCTGTTTAAGCTCCAGGAGAGGAGGGAGGCATCCCTGCCCGGGCTCCAGAAGAGCATGGGAGATTCTGCAAGTGAGGCATCCCTGTTTAAGCTCCAGGAGAGCATGGTAGATTCTGCGAGCAATGCAGCCTGGCCAAGGCTCCAGGAGAGCATGGAAGATTGTGCAAGTGAGGCATCCCTGCCTTGGCTCCAGGAGAGCATGGGAGATTGTGCGAGCGAGGCATCACTGTTTGAGCTCCAGGAGAGCATGGCAGATTCTGCGAGTATGGCATCCCTGCCCGGGCTCCAGGAGAGCATGGGAGATTGTGCGAGTGAGGCTTCCCTGCCCGGGTTCCTGGAGAGCATGGGAGATTGTGCGAGCGAGGCATCCATGTTTAAGCTCCAGGAGAGCATGGAAGATTCTGCAAACGAGGCATCCCTGTTTGAGCTCCAGGAGAGCATGGAAGATTCTGCAAGTGAGGCATCCCTGTTTAAGCTCCAGGAGAGCATGGTAGATTCTGCGAGCAATGCAGCCTGGCCAAGGCTCCAGGAGAGCATGGAAGATTGTGCAAGTGAGGCATCCCTGCCTTGGCTCCAGGAGAGCATGGGAGATTGTGCGAGTGAGGCTTCCCTGCCCAGGCTCCAGGAGAGCATGGGAGATTCTGCAAGCGAGGCATCCCTGTTCATCTCCAGGAGAGCATGGGAGATTCTGCAAGCGAGGCATCCCTGTTTAAGCTCCAGGAGAGCATGGAAGATTCTGCGAGCGAGGCATCCCTGCCCGGGCTCCAGGAGAGCATGGGAGATTCTGCGAGCGAGGCATCCCTGTTTAAGCTCCAAGAGAGCATGGAAAATTCTGCGAGTGAGGCATCCCTGCACGGGATCCAGGAGAGCATGGGAGATTCTGCGAGCGAGGCATCCCTGTTTAAGCTCCAGCAGAGCATGTGAGATTGTGCGAGCGAGGCATCCCTGCCCGGGCTCCAGGAGAGCATGGGATATTCTGCGAGCAACACAGCCTGGCCAGGGCTCCAGGAGTGCATGTGAGATTCTGCTAGCGAGGTATTCCGGCCAGACAGGGGAACTGCAACCTCCGGAAGTCCCGATGAGGTTTTGAAAATGGGCCCAATGCCGGGACGCAGTTCCAGGAGGTCAGGTAAAATCTGCCGTTGCACCCGCAAAAAGTGGCGCGCAGCAGCAATGCCGTGACGTCTGGGGGAATTCCTCGGGCGGATTCACAAATGGCAAAGAGGTGAGAGAGAGAGCCAGGAAGAGATCCGTGTGGACTAGGTGTCCCAGCCAGGGCTCCAGGACAGGCATGCAAGATTCAGCGAGCAACACAGCCTGGCCAGGGCTCCAGAAGAGCATGGGAGATTCTGCGAGAGAGTCATCCCTGTTTAAGCTCCAGGAGAGGAGCGAGGCATCCCTGCCTGGGCTCCAGGAGAGCATGGGAGATTGTGCGAGCGAGGCATCCCTGTTTGAGCTCCAGGAGAGCATGACAGATTCTGCGAGTGAGGCATCCTTGCCCGGGCTCTAGGAGAGCATGGGAGATTCTGCGAGCAATGCAGCCTGGCCAAGGCTCAAGGAGGGCATGGGAGATTCTGTGAGCAAGGCACCCCTGTTTAAGCTCCAGGAGAGCATGGTAGATCCTGCGAGCAATGCAGCCTGACCAAGGCTCCAGGAGATCATGGAAGATTGTGCAAGTGAGGCGTCCCTGCCCGGGCTCCAGGAGAGCATTGGAAATTCTGCAAGCGAGGCATCCCTGTTTAAGCTCCAGGAGAGCATGGCAGATTCTGTGAGCGAGGCGTCCCTGCACGGGATCCAGGAGAGAATGGGAGATTCTGCGAGTGAGGCTTCCCTGCCTGGGTTCCTGGAGAGCATGGGAGATTGTGCAAGCGAGGCATCCCTGTTTGAGCTCCAGGAGAGCATGGCAGATTCTGCGAGTGAGGCATCCCTGCCCTGGCTCCAGGAGGGCATGGGAGATTCTGTGAGCGAGGCATCCCTGTTTAAGCTCCAGGAGAGCATGGAGGATTCTGCGAGCGAGGCATCCCTGCCCGGGCTCCAGGAGAGCTTGGGAGATTCTGCGAGCAAGGCATCCATGTTTAAGCTCCTGGAGAACATGGAAGATTCTGTGAGCGATTCATCCCTGTTTAAGCTCCAGGAGAGCATGGAAGATTCTGCGGCGAGGCATCCATGTTTAAGCTCCAGGAGAGCATGGGAGATTGTGCGAGCGAGGCATCCCTGATTGAGCTCCAGGAGAGCATAGCAGATTCTGTGAGTGAGGCATCCCTGCCCGGGCTCCAGGAGAGCATGTGAGATTGTGCGAGCGAGGCGTTCCTGCCCGGGATCCAGGAGAGCATATGAGGTTCTGTGAGCGAGGCATCCCTGTTTAAGCTGCAGGAGAGCATGGAAGATTCTGTGAGCGAGGCATCCCTGCCTGGGCTCCAGGAGAGCATGGGAGATTCTGCGAGCGAGGCAT
Source organism: Taudactylus pleione (assembly GCA_031769625.1). Classification (NCBI taxonomy): domain Eukaryota; kingdom Metazoa; phylum Chordata; class Amphibia; order Anura; family Myobatrachidae; genus Taudactylus; species Taudactylus pleione. Next base: position 3,965,997 of record JAUIMM010000586.1, read on the forward strand.
CCCTGTTTGAGCTCCAGGAGAGCATGGAAGATAATGCGAGCGAGGCATCCCTGCCCGGGATCCAGGAGACCATGGGAGATTCTGCAATCGAGGCATCCCTGCCCGGGCTCCAGGAGAGCATGGGAGATTCTGCAAGCGAGGCATCCCTGTTTAAGCTCCAGGACAGCATGGAAGATTCTGCAAGTGAGGCATCCCTGCCCGGGCTCCAGGAGAGCATGGGAGATTCTGCGAGCGAGGCATTCTTCTTTAAGCTCCAAGAGAGCATGGAAGATTCTGCGAGCGAGGCAACCATGTTTAAGCTCCTGGAGAGCAATGTAGATTCTGCGAGTGAGGCATCCCTGCCCTGGCTCCAGGAGGGCATGGGAGTTTCTGCAAGTGAGGCATCCCTGTTTAAGCTCCAGGAGAGCATGGTAGATTCTGCGAGCAATGCAGCCTGGCCAAGGCTCCAGGAGAGCATGGAAGATTGTGCAAGTGAGGCTTCCCTGCCCAGGTTCCAGGAGAGCATGGGAGATTGTGCGAGCGAGGCATCCCTGTCTGGGCTCCAGGAGAGCATGGGAGATTCTGCAAGCGAGGCATCCCTGTTTAAGCTCCAGGAGAGCATGGGAGATTGTGCGAGCGAGGCATCCCGAGCATGGGAGATTGTGCAAGCGAGGCATCCCTGTTTAAGCTCCAAGAGAGCATGGAAGATTCTGCGTGCGAGGCATCCATGTTTAAGCTCCTGGAGAGCAATGAAGATTCTGCGAGCGAGGCGTACCTGTTTGAGCTCCAGGAGAGCATGGAAGATTCTGCGAGCGAGGCATCCCTGCCCGGGCTCCAGGAGAGTATGGGAGATTCTGCGAGCGAGGCATCCCTGTTTAAGCTCCAAGAGAGCATGGAAGATTCTGCGAGCAATGCAGCCTGGCCAAGGCTCCAGGAGAGCATGGAAGATTGTGCAAGTGAGGTATCCCTGCCTTGGCTCCAGGAGAGCATGGGAGATTGTGCGAGTGAGGCTTCCCTGCCCGGGTAACAGGAGAGCATGGGAGATTGTGCGAGCGAGGCATCCCTGTCTGGGCTCCAGGAGAGCATGGGAGATTCTGCAAGCGAGGCATCCCTGTTTAAGCTCCAGGAGAGCATGGAAGATTCTGTGAGTGAGGCATCCATGTTTAAGCTCCAGGAGAGCAATGAAGATTCTGCGAGCGAGGTGTCCCTGTTTGAGCTCCAGGAGAGCATGGAAGAATCTGCGAGCGAGGCATCCCTGCCCGGGATCCAGGAGACCATGGGAGATTGTGCGAGCGAGGCATCCCTGCCCGGGCTCCAGGAGAGCATGGGAGATTCTGCAAGCAAGGCATCCCTGCCCGGGCTCCAAGAGAGCATGGAAGATTCTGCGAGTGAGGCATCCCTGCACGGGTTCCAGGAGAGCATGGGAGATTGTGCGAGTGAGGCTTCCCTGCCCGGGTTCCAGGAGAGCATGGGAGATTGTGCGAGCGAGGCATCCCTGCACGGGATCCAGGAGAGCATGGGAGATTCTGCGAGCGAGGCATCCCTGTTTAAGCTCCAGGAGAGCATGTGAGATTGTGTGAGCGAGGCATCCCTGCCCGGGCTCCAGGAGAACATGGGAGATTCTGCAAATGAGGCATCCCTGCCCGGGCTCCAGGAGAGCATGGGAGATTCTGCGAGCGAGGCATCCCTGTTTGTGCTCCAGGAGAGCATGGAAGATTCTGCGAGCGAGGCGTCCCTGCCCGGGATCCAGGAGACCATGGGAGATTGTGCGGGCGTAGCATCCCTGCCCGGGCTCCAGGAGAACATTGGAGATTCTGCAAGTGAGGCATCCCTGTTTAAGCTCCAGGAGAGCATGGTAGATTCTACGAGCAATGCAGCCTGGCCTTGGCTCCAGGAGAGCATGGGAGATTGTGCGAGCGAGGCATCACTGTTTGAGCTCCAGGAGAGCATGGCAGATTCTGCGAGTGAGGCATCCCTGCCCTGGCTCCAGGAGGGCATGGGAGATTCTGTGAGCGAGGCATCCCTGTTTAAGCTCCAGGAGAGCATGGTAGATCCTGTGAGCAATGCAGCCTGACCAAGGCTCCAGGAGATCATGGATGATTGTGCAAGTGAGGCTTCCCTGCCCGGGTTCCAGGAGAGCATGGGAGATTGTGCGAGCGAGGCATCACTGTTTGAGCTCCAGGAGAGCATGGCAGATTCTGCGAGTGAGGCATCCCTGCCCGGGCTCCAGGAGAGCATGTGAGATTCTACAAGCGAGGCATCCCTGTTTAAGCTCCAGGAGAGCATGGAAGATTCTGCGAGCGAGGCATCCCTGCCCGGGATCCAGGAGACCATGGGAGATTCTGCGAGCGAGTCATCCCTGTTTAAGCTCCTGGAGAGGAGCGAGGCATCCCTGCCCGGGCTCCAGGAGAGCATGGGAGATTGTGCGAGCGAGGCGTCCCCGTTTGAGCTCCAGGAGAGCATGACAGATTCTGCGAGTGAGGCATCCTTGCCCGGGCTCAAGGAGAGCATGGGAGATTCTGCGAGCAATGCAGCCTGGCCAAGGCTCCAGGAGAGCATGGAAGATTGTGCAAGTGAGGCATCCTTGCCTTGGCTCCTGGAGAGCATGGGAGATTGTGCGAGTGAGGCTTCCCTGCCCGGGTTCCAGGAGAGCATGGGAGATTGTGCGAGCGAGGCATCCCTGACTGGGCTCCAGGAGAGCATGGGAGATTCTGCAAGCGAGGCATCCCTGTTTAAGCTCCAGGAGAGCATGGGAGATTGTGTGAGCGAGGCATCCCTGCCCAGGCTCCAGGAGAGCATGGGAGATTGTGCGAGTGAGGCATCCCTGTTTGAGCTCCAAGAGAGCATGGAAGATTCTGCGAGCGAGGCATCCATGTTTAAGCTCCTGGAGAGCAATGTAGATTCTGCGAGCGAGGCGCCCCTGTTTGAGCTCCAGGAGAGCATGGAAGATAATGCGAGTGAGGCATCCCTGCCCGGGATCCAGGAGACCATGGGAGATTGTGCAAGCGAGGCATCCCTGCCCGGGCTCCAGGAGAACATTGGAGATTCTGCAAGCGAGGCATCCCTGCCCGGGATCCAGGAGAGCATGGGAGATTCTGCAAGCGAGGCATCCCTGTTTAAGCTCCAGGAGAGCATGGCAGATTCTGCGAGTGAGGCATCCCTGCCCGGGCTCCAGGAGAGCATGGGAGATTGTGCGAGTGAGGCTTCCCTGTTTGAGCTCCAGGAGAGCATGGCAGATTCTGCGAGTGAGGCATCCCTGCCCGGGCTCCAGGAGGGCATGGGAGATTCTGTGAGTGAGGCATCCCTGTTTAAGCTCCAGGAGAGCATGGTAGATCCTGCGAGCAATGCAGCCTGAGCAAGGCTCCAGGAGATCATGGACGATTGTGCAAGTGAGGCGTCCCTGCCCGGGCTCCAGGAGAGCATGGGAGATTCTGCAAGCGAGGCATCCCTGCCCGGGATATAGGAGACCATGGGAGATTGTGCGAGCGAGGCTTCCCTGCCCGGGCTCCAGTAGAACATGGGAGATTCTGCGAGCATTGCAGCCTGGCCAAGGCTCCAGGAGGGCATGGGAGATTGTGCGAGCGAGGCATCCCTGCCCGGGCTCCAGGAGAGCATGGGAGATTCTGCAAGCGAGGCATCCCTGTTTGGGCTCCAGGAGAGCATGGGAGATTCTGCGAGCGAGGCATCCCTGTTTAAGCTCCAAGAGAGCATGGAAAATTCTGTGAGCGAGGATTCATGTTTAAGCTCCAGGAGAGCATGGAAGATTCTGTGAGCGTGGCATGCCTGCCTGGGATCCAGGAGAGCATGGGAGATTGTGCGAGTGAGGCATCCCTGTTTAAGCTCCAAGAGAGCATGGAAGATTCTGTGAGCGAGGATTCATGTTTAAGCTCCAGGAGAGCATGGAAGATTGTGCAAGTGAGGCATCCCTGCCTTGGCTCCAGGAGAGCATGGGAGATTCTGCAAGCGAGGCATCCCTGTTTAAGCTCCAGGAGAGCATGGAAGATTCTGCGAGCGAGGCATCCCTGCCCGGGCTCCAGGAGAGCATGGGAGATTCTGCGAGCGAGGCATCCCTGTTTAAGCTCCAAGAGAGCATGGAAGATTCTGCGAGCGAGGCATCCATGTTTAAGCTCCAGGAGAGCAATGAAGATTCTGCGAGCGAGGCATCCCTGTTTGAGCTCCAGGAGAGCATGGAAGATAATGCGAGCGAGGCATCCCTGCCCGGGATCCAGGAGACCATGGGAGATTCTGCAATCGAGGCATCCCTGCCCGGGCTCCAGGAGAGCATGGGAGATTCTGCAAGCGAGGCATCCCTGTTTAAGCTCCAGGACAGCATGGAAGATTCTGCAAGTGAGGCATCCCTGCCCGGGCTCCAGGAGAGCATGGGAGATTCTGCGAGCGAGGCATCCCTGTTTAAGCTCCAAGAGAGCATGGAAGATTCTGCGAGCGAGGCATCCATGTTTAAGCTCCAGGAGAGCATGGAAGATTCTGCGAGCAAGGTGTCCCTGCCCGGGATCCAGGAGACCATGGGAGATTCTGCAATCGAGGCATCCCTGCCCGGGCACCAGGAGAGCATGGGAGATTCTGCAAGCGAGGCATCCCTGTTTAAGCTCCAGGAGAGCATGGGAGATTGTGCGAGTGAGGCGTCCCCATTTGAGCTCCAGGAGAGCATGACAGATTCTGCGAGTGAGGCATCCTTGCCCGGGCTCAAGGAGAGCATGGGAGATTCTGCGAGCAATGCAGCCTGGCCAAGGCTCCAGGAGAGCATGGAAGATTGTGTAAGTGAGGCATCCTTGCCTTGGCTCCTGGAGAGCATGGGAGATTGTGCGAGTGAGGCTTCCCTGCCCGGGTTCCAGGAGAGCATGGGAGATTGTGCGAGCGAGGCATCCCTGACTGGGCTCCAGGAGAGCATGGGAGATTCTGCAAGCGAGGCATCCCTGTTTAAGCTCCAGGAGAGCATGGGAGATTGTGTGAGCGAGGCATCCCTGCCCAGGCTCCAGGAGAGCATGGGAGATTGTGCGAGCGAGGCATCCCTGTTTGAGCTCCAAGAGAGCATGGAAGATTCTGCGAGCGAGGCATCCATGTTTAAGCTCCTGGAGAGCAATGTAGATTCTGCGAGCGAGGCGCCCCTGTTTGAGCTCCAGGAGAGCATGGAAGATAATGCGAGTGAGGCATCCCTGCCCGGGATCCAGGAGACCATGGGAGATTGTGCGAGCGAGGCATCCCTGCCCGGGCTCCAGGAGAGCAGGGGAGATTTTGCAAGCGAGGCATCCCTGTTTAATCTTCAGGAGAGCATGGAAGATTCTGCGAGCGAGGCGTCCCTGCCCGAGATCCAGGAGACCATGGAAGATTCTGCAAGTGAGGCATCCCTGTTTAAGCTCCAGGAGAGCATGGTAGATTCTGCGAGCAATGCAGCCTGGCCAAGGCTCCAGGAGAGCATGGAAGATTGTGCAAGTGAGGCATCCCTGCCTTGGCTCCAGGAGAGCATGGGAGATTGTGCGAGTGAGGCTTCCCTGCCCAGGTTCCAGGAGAGCATGGGAGATTGTGCGAGCGAGGCATCCCTGTCTGGGCTCCAGGAGAGCATGGGAGATTCTGCGAGCGAGGCATCCCTGTTTAAGCTCCAAGAGAGCATGGAAGATTCTGCGAGCGAGGCACAATCTTCCATGATCTCATGGAGCCTTGGTCAGGCTGCATTGCTCGCAGGATCTACCATGCTCTCCTGGAGCTTAAACAGGGATGCCTCGCTCGCAGAATCTCACATGCCCTCCTGGAGCCTTGGCCAGGCTGCATTGCTCGCAGAATCTCCCATGCTCTCCTGGAGCCCGGGCTCCAGGACAGGCATGCAAAATTCAGCGAGCAACACAGTCTGGCCAGGGCTCCAGGAGAGCATGGGAGATTCTGCGAGCGAGTCATCCCGTTTAAGCTCCAGGAGAGGAGGGAGGCATCCCTGCCCGGGCTCCAGAAGAGCATGGGAGATTGTGCGAGCGAGGCGTCCCCGTTTGAGCTCCAGGAGACCATGACAGATTCTGCGAGTGAGGCATCCTTGCCCGGGCTCCAGGAGAGCATGGGAGATTGTGCGAGCGAGGCATCCCTGCCCGGGCTCCAGGAGAGCATGGGAGATTCTTCAAGTGAAGCATCCCTGTTTAAGCTCCAGGAGAGCATGGAAGATCCTGCGAGCAATGCAGCCTGACCAAGGCTCCAGGAGAGCATGGAAGATTGTGCAAGTGAGGCGTCCCTGCCCGGGCTCCAGGAGAGCATGGGAGATTCTTCAAGTGAAGCATCCCTGTTTAAGCTCCAGGAGAGCATGGAAGATTCTGCGAGCGAGGCATCCCTGCCCAGGCTCCTGGAGAGCATGGGAGATTCTGTGAGCAAGGCATCCCTGTTTAAGCTCCAGGAGAGCATGGAAGATTCTGCGGCGAGGCATCCCTGTTTAAGCTCCAGGAGAGCATGGGAGATTGTGCGAGCGAGGCATCCCTGATTGAGCTCCAGGAGAGCATAGCAGATTCTGTGAGTGAGGCATCCCTGCCCGGGCTCCAGGAGAGCATATGAGGTTCTGCGAGTGAGGCATCCCTGCCTGGGCTCCAGGAGAGCATGGGAGATTCTGCGAGCGAGGCATCCCTGTTTAAGCTCCAAGAGAGCATGGAAGATTCTGTGAGTGAGGCATCCATGTTTAAGCTCCTGGAGAGCATGGAAGATTCTGAGAGCGAGGCGTCCCTGCCCGGGATCCAGGAGACCATGGGAGATTGTGCGAGCGAGGCATCCCTGCCCGGGCTCCAGGAGAACATGGGAGATTCTGCAAAAGAGGCATCCCTGCCCGGGCTCCAGGAGAGCATGGGAGATTCTGCAAGCGAGGCATCCCTGTTTAAGCTCCAGGAGAGCATAGAAGATTCTGCTATCGAGGCATCCCTGCCCGGGCTCAAGGAGAGCTTGGGAGATTCTGCGAGCGAGGCATCCCTGTTTAAGCTCCAGGAGAGCATGGAAGATTCTGCGAGCGAGGCATCCCTGTTTGTGCTCCAGGAGAGCATGGTAGATTCTGCGAGCAATGCAGCCTGGCCAAGGCTCCAGGAGAGCATGGAAGATTGTGCAAGTGAGGCATCCCTGCCTTGGCTCCAGGAGAGCATGGGAGATTGTGCGAGCGAGGCATCACTGTTTGAGCTCCAGGAGAGCATGGCAGATTCTGCAAGTGAGGCATCCCTGCCCGGGCTCCAGGAGAGCATGGGAGATTGTGCGAGTGAGGCTTCCCTGCCTGGGTTCCTGGAGAGCATGGGAGATTGTGCGAGCGAGGCATCCCTGTTTGAGCTCCAGGAGAGCATGGCAGATTCTGCGAGTGAGGCATCCCTGCCCTGGCTCCAGGAGGGCATGGGAGATTCTGTGAGCGAGGCATCCCTGTTTAAGCTCCAGGAGAGCATGGAGGATTCTACGGCAAGGCATCCATGTTTAAGCTCCAGGAGAGCATGGGAGATTGTGCGAGCGAGGCATCCCTGATTGAGCTCCAGGAGAGCATAGCAGATTCTGTGAGTGAGGCATCCCTGCCCGGGCTCCAGGAGAGCATGGGAGATTGTGCGAGCGAGGCGTTCCTGCCCGGGATCCAGGAGAGCATATGAGGTTCTGTGAGCGAGGCATCCCTGTTTAAGCTGCAGGAGAGCATGGAAGATTCTGCGAGCGAGGCATCCCTGCCTGGGCTCCAGGAGAGCATGGGAGATTCTGCGAGCGAGGCATCCCTGTTTAAGCTCCAAGAGAGCATGGAAGATTCTGCGAGTGAGGCATCCATGTTTAAGCTCCTGGAGAGCATGGAAGATTCTGTGAGCGAGGAATCCCTGTTTGAGCTCCAGGAGAGCATGGAAGATTCTGAGAGCGAGGCGTCCCTGCCCGGGATCCAGGAGACCATGGGAGATTGTGCGAGCGAGGCATCCCTGCCCGGGCTCCAGGAGAACATGGGAGATTCTGCAAATGAGGCATCCCTGCCCGGGCTCCAGGAGAGCATGGGAGATTCTGCAAGCGAGGCATCCCTGTTTAAGCTCCAGGAGAGGAGGGAGGCATCCCTGCCCGGGCTCCAGAAGAGCATGGGAGATTCTGCAAGTGAGGCATCCCTGTTTAAGCTCCAGGAGAGCATGGTAGATTCTGCGAGCAATGCAGCCTGGCCAAGGCTCCAGGAGAGCATGGAAGATTGTGCAAGTGAGGCATCCCTGCCTTGGCTCCAGGAGAGCATGGGAGATTGTGCGAGCGAGGCATCACTGTTTGAGCTCCAGGAGAGCATGGCAGATTCTGCGAGTATGGCATCCCTGCCCGGGCTCCAGGAGAGCATGGGAGATTGTGCGAGTGAGGCTTCCCTGCCCGGGTTCCTGGAGAGCATGGGAGATTGTGCGAGCGAGGCATCCATGTTTAAGCTCCAGGAGAGCATGGAAGATTCTGCAAACGAGGCATCCCTGTTTGAGCTCCAGGAGAGCATGGAAGATTCTGCAAGTGAGGCATCCCTGTTTAAGCTCCAGGAGAGCATGGTAGATTCTGCGAGCAATGCAGCCTGGCCAAGGCTCCAGGAGAGCATGGAAGATTGTGCAAGTGAGGCATCCCTGCCTTGGCTCCAGGAGAGCATGGGAGATTGTGCGAGTGAGGCTTCCCTGCCCAGGCTCCAGGAGAGCATGGGAGATTCTGCAAGCGAGGCATCCCTGTTCATCTCCAGGAGAGCATGGGAGATTCTGCAAGCGAGGCATCCCTGTTTAAGCTCCAGGAGAGCATGGAAGATTCTGCGAGCGAGGCATCCCTGCCCGGGCTCCAGGAGAGCATGGGAGATTCTGCGAGCGAGGCATCCCTGTTTAAGCTCCAAGAGAGCATGGAAGATTCTGCGAGTGAGGCATCCCTGCACGGGATCCAGGAGAGCATGGGAGATTCTGCGAGCGAGGCATCCCTGTTTAAGCTCCAGCAGAGCATGTGAGATTGTGCGAGCGAGGCATCCCTGCCCGGGCTCCAGGAGAGCATGGGATATTCTGCGAGCAACACAGCCTGGCCAGGGCTCCAGGAGTGCATGTGAGATTCTGCTAGCGAGGTATTCCGGCCAGACAGGGGAACTGCAACCTCCGGAAGTCCCGATGAGGTTTTGAAAATGGGCCCAATGCCGGGACGCAGTTCCAGGAGGTCAGGTAAAATCTGCCGTTGCACCCGCAAAAAGTGGCGCGCAGCAGCAATGCCGTGACGTCTGGGGGAATTCCTCGGGCGGATTCACAAATGGCAAAGAGGTGAGAGAGAGAGCCAGGAAGAGATCCGTGTGGACTAGGTGTCCCAGCCAGGGCTCCAGGACAGGCATGCAAGATTCAGCGAGCAACACAGCCTGGCCAGGGCTCCAGAAGAGCATGGGAGATTCTGCGAGAGAGTCATCCCTGTTTAAGCTCCAGGAGAGGAGCGAGGCATCCCTGCCTGGGCTCCAGGAGAGCATGGGAGATTGTGCGAGCGAGGCATCCCTGTTTGAGCTCCAGGAGAGCATGACAGATTCTGCGAGTGAGGCATCCTTGCCCGGGCTCTAGGAGAGCATGGGAGATTCTGCGAGCAATGCAGCCTGGCCAAGGCTCAAGGAGGGCATGGGAGATTCTGTGAGCAAGGCACCCCTGTTTAAGCTCCAGGAGAGCATGGTAGATCCTGCGAGCAATGCAGCCTGACCAAGGCTCCAGGAGATCATGGAAGATTGTGCAAGTGAGGCGTCCCTGCCCGGGTTCCAGGAGAGCATTGGAAATTCTGCGGCGAGGCATCCCTGTTTAAGCTCCAGGAGAGCATGGGAGATTGTGCGAGCGAGGCATCCCTGATTGAGCTCCAGGAGAGCATAGCAGATTCTGTGAGTGAGGCATCCCTGCCCGGGCTCCAGGAGAGCATATGAGGTTCTGCGAGTGAGGCATCCCTGCCTGGGCTCCAGGAGAGCTTGGGAGATTCTGCGAGCGAGGCATCCCTGTTTAAGCTCCAAGAGAGCATGGAAGATTCTGCGAGTGAGGCATCCATGTTTAAGCTCCAGGAGAGCATGGAAGATTCTGTGAGCGAGGCATCCCTGTCTGAGCTCCAGGAGAGCATGGAAGATTCTGCGAGCGAGGCGTCCCTGCCCGGGATCCAGGAGACTATGGGAGATTGTGCGGGCGAGGCATCCCTGCCCAGGCTCCAGGAGAACATTGGAGATTCTGCAAGTGAGGCATCCCTGTTTAAGCTCCAGGAGAGCATGGGAGATTGTGCGAGCGAGGCATCCCTGATTGAGCTCCAGGAGAGCATAGCAGATTCTGTGAGTGAGGCATCCCTGCCTGGGATCCAGGAGACCATGGGAGATTCTGCAATCGAGGCATCCCTGCCCGGGCTCCAGGAGAGCATGGGAGATTCTGCAAGCGAGGCATCCCTGTTTAAGCTCCAAGAGAGCATGGAAGATTCTGCGTGCGAGGCATCCATGTTTAAGCTCCTGGAGAGCAATGAAGATTCTGCGAGCGAGGCGTACCTGTTTGAGCTCCAGGAGAGCATGGAAGATTCTGCGAGCGAGGGATCCCTGCCCGGGATCCAGGAGACCATGGGAGATTCTGCGAGTGAGGCATCCCTGCACGGGATCCAGGAGACCATGGGAGATTCTGCGAGCGAGGCATCCCTGTTTAAGCTCCAGGAGAGCATGTGAGATTGTGTGAGCGAGGCATCCCTGCCCGGGCTCCAGGAGAACATGGGAGATTCTGCAAATGAGGCATCCCTGCCCGGGCTCCAGGAGAGCATGGGAGATTCTGCAAGTGAGGCATCCCTGTTTAAGCTCCAGGAGAGCATGGAAGATTCTGCTAGCGAGGCATCCCTGCCCGGGCTCCAGGAGAGCTTGGGAGATTCTGCGAGCGAGGCATCCCTGTTTAAGCTCCAGGAGAGCATGGAAGATTCTGCGAGCGAGGCATCCCTGTTTGTGCTCCAGGAGAGCATGGAAGATTCTGCGAGCGAGGCGTCCCTGCCCGGGATCCAGGAGACCATGGGAGATTGTGCGGGCATAGCATCCCTGCCCGGGCTCCAGGAGAACATTGGAGATTCTGCAAGTGAGGCATCCCTGTTTAAGCTCCAGGAGAGCATGGTAGATTCTGCGAGCAATGCAGCCTGGCCTTGGCTCCAGGAGAGCATGGGAGATTGTGCGAGCGAGGCATCACTGTTTGAGCTCCAGGAGAGCATGGCAGATTCTGCGAGTGAGGCATCCCTGCCCGGGCTCCAGGAGAGCATGGGAGATTGTGCGAGTGAGGCTTCCCTGCCTGGGTTCCAGGAGAGCATGGGAGATTGTGCGAGCAAGGCATCCCTGTTTGAGCTCCAGGAGAGCATGGCAGATTCTGCGAGTGAGGCATCCCTGCCCTGGCTCCAGGAGGGCATGGGAGATTCTGTGAGCGAGGCATCCCTGTTTAAGCTCCAGGAGAGCATGGTAGATCCTGTGAGCAATGCAGCCTGACCAAGGCTCCAGGAGATCATGGATGATTGTGCAAGTGAGGCTTCCCTGCCCGGGTTCCAGGAGAGCATGGGAGATTGTGCGAGCGAGGCATCACTGTTTGAGCTCCAGGAGAGCATGGCAGATTCTGCGAGTGAGGCATCCCTGCCCGGGCTCCAGGAGAGCATGTGAGATTGTGCGAGTGAGGCTTCCCTGCCCAGGTTCCAGGAGAGCATGGGAGATTGTGCGAGTGAGGCATCCCTGTTTGAGCTCCAGGAGAGCATGGCAGATTCTGCGAGTGAGGCATCCCTGCCCTGGCTCCAGGAGGGCATGGGAGATTCTGTGAGTGAGGCATCCCTGTTTAAGCTCCAGGAGAGCATGGTAGATCCTGCGAGCAATGCAGCCTGACCAAGGCTCCAGGAGATCATGGATTTTGTGCAAGTAAGGCGTCCCTGCCCGGGCTCCAGGAGAGCATGGGAGATTCTGCAAGCGAGGCATCCCTGTTTAAGCTCCAGGAGAGCATGGAAGATTCTGCGAGCGAGGCATCCCTGCCCGGGATCCAGGAGACCATGGGAGATTGTGCGAGTGAGGCTTCCCTGCCCGGGCTCCAGTAGAACATGGGAGATTCTGCGAGCGAGGCATCCCTGTTTGAGCTCCAAGAGAGCATGGAAGATTCTGCGAGCGAGGCATCCATGTTTAAGCTCCTGGAGAGCAATGTAGATTCTGAGAGCGAGGCATCCCTGTTTGAGCTCCAGGAGAGCATGGAAGATAATGCGAGCAAGGCATCCCTGCCCGGGATCCAGGAGACCATGGGAGATTGTGCGAGCGAGGCATCCCTGCCCGGGCTCCAGGAGAACATGGGAGATTCTGCAAGCGAGGCATCCCTGCCCGGGCTCCTGGAGAACATGGAAGATTCTGCAAGTGAGGCATCCCTGCCCGGGCTCAAGGAGAGCATGGGAGATCCTGCGAGAGAGGCATCCATGTTTAAGCTCTTGGAGAGCATGGAAGATTCTGCGAGCGAGGCATCCCTGTTTGAGCTCCAGGAGAGCATGGAAGATTCTGCGGGCGAGGCGTCCCTGCCCGGGATCCAGGAGACCATGGAAGATTGTGCAAGTGAGGCATCCCTACCTTGGCTCCAGGAGAGCATGGGAGATTGTGCGAGTGAGGCTTCCCTGCCCGGGTTCCAGGAGAGCATGTGAGATTCTGCGAGCGAGGCATCCCTGTCTGGGCTCCAGGAGAGCATGGGAGATTCTGCAAGCGAGGCATCCCTGTTTAAGCTCCAGGAGAGCATGGAAGATTCTGCGAGCGAGGCATCCCTGCCCGGGCTCCAGGAGAGCATGGGAGATTCTGCGAGCGAGGCATCCCTGTTTAAGCTCCAAGAGAGCATGGAAGATTCTGCGAGCAATGCAGCCTGGCCAAGGCTCCAGGAGAGCATGGAAGATTGTGCAAGTGAGGTATCCCTGCCTTGGCTCCAGGAGAGCATGGGAGATTGTGCGAGTGAGGCTTCCCTGCCTGGGTAACAGGAGAGCATGGGAGATTGTGCGAGCGAGGCATCCCTGTCTGGGCTCCAGGAGAGCATGGGAGATTCTGCAAGCGAGGCATCCCTGTTTAAGCTCCAGGAGAGCATGGAAGATTCTGTGAGTGAGGCATCCATGTTTAAGCTCCAGGAGAGCAATGAAGATTCTGCGAGCGAGGTGTCCCTGTTTGAGCTCCAGGAGAGCATGGAAGAATCTGCGAGCGAGGCATCCCTGCCCGGGATCCAGGAGACCATGGGAGATTGTGCGAGCGAGGCATCCCTGCCCGGGCTCCAGGAGAGCATGGGAGATTCTGCAAGCGAGGCATCCCTGCCCAGGCTCCAAGAGAGCATGGAAGATTCTGCGAGTGAGGCATCCCTGCACGGGATCCTGGATAGCATGTGAGATTGTGCGAGCGAGGCTTCCCTGCCCGGGCTCTAGTAGAACATGGGAGATTCTGCGAGCATTGCAGCCTGGCCAAGGCTCCAGGAGAGCATGGGAGATTCTGCGAGCGAGGCATCCCTGTTTAAGCTCCAGGAGAGCATGGAAGATTCTGCGAGTGAGGCATCCCTGTTTAAGCTCCAGGAGAGCATGGAAGATTCTGCGAGCGAGGCTTCCCTGCCCGGGCTCCAGGAGAGCATGGGAGATTGTGTGAGCAAGGTGTCCCTGTTTGAGCTCCAGGAGAGCATGGCAGATTCTGCGAGCTATGCAGCCTTGCCAAGGCCCCAGGAGAGCATGGAAAAAATTCAGCGAGCGAGGCCTCCCTGCCCGGAATCAAGGAGAGCATGGGAGATTCTGCGAGCAAGGCATCCCTGCCCGGGCTCCAGGAGATTATTGGAGATTCTGCGAGCAACACAGCCTGGCCCAGGGCTCCAGGAGTGCATGGGAGATTCTGCTAGCGAGGTATTCCGGCCAGACAGGGGAACTGCAACCTCCGGAAGTCTCGATGAGGTTTTGAAAATGGGCCCAATGCCAGGACGCAGTTCCAGGAGGTCAGGTAAAATCTGCCGTTGCCCCCGCAAAAAGTGGCGTGCAGCAGCAATGCCGTGACGTCTGGGGGAATTCCTCGGGCGGATTCACAAATGGCAAAGAGGTGAGAGAGAGAGCCAGGAAGAGATCCGTGTGGACTAGGTGTCCCTGCCAGGGCTCCAGGACAGGCATGCATGATTCAGCGAGCAACACAGCCTGGCCAGGGCTCCAGGAGAGCATGGGAGATTCTGCGAGAGAGTCATCCCTGTTTAAGCTCCAGGAGAGGAGCGAGGCATCCCTGCCTGGGCTCCAGGCGAGCATGGGAGATTGTGTGAGCGAGGCATCCCTGTTTGAGCTCCAGGAGAGCATGACAGATTCTGCGAGTGAGGCATCCTTGCCCGGGCTCCAGGAGAGCATGGGAGATTCTGCGAGCAATGCAGCCTGGCCAAGGCTCAAGGAGGGCATGGGAGATTCTGCGAGCAAGGCACCCCTGTTTAAGCTCCAGGAGAGCATGGTAGATCCTGCGAGCAATGCAGCCTGACCAAGGCTCCAGGAGATCATGGAAGATTGTGCAAGTGAGGCGTCCCTGCCCGGGCTCCAGGAGAGCATTGGAAATTCTGCAAGCGAGGCATCCCTGTTTAAGCTCCAGGAGAGCATGGCAGATTCTGTGAGCGAGGCGTCCCTGCACGGGATCCAGGAGAGAATGGGAGATTCTGCGAGCGAGGCATCCCTGTTTAAGCTCCAGGAGAGCATGTGAGATTGTGCGAGCGAGGCATCCCTGCCCGGGCTCCAGGAGAGCATTGGAGATTGTGCAAGTGAGGCTTCCCTGCCTGGGTTCCTGGAGAGCATGGGAGATTGTGCAAGCGAGGCATCCCTGTTTGAGCTCCAGGAGAGCATGGCAGATTCTGCGAGTGAGGCATCCCTGCCCTGGCTCCAGGAGGGCATGGGAGATTCTGTGAGCGAGGCATCCCTGTTTAAGCTCCAGGAGAGCATGGAGGATTCTGCGAGCGAGGCATCCCTGCCCGGGCTCCAGGAGAGCTTGGGAGATTCTGCGAGCAAGGCATCCCTGTTTAAGCTCCAAGAGAGCATGGAAGATTCTGCGAGCGAGGCATCCCTGTTTAAGCTCCAAGAGAGCATGGAAGATTCTGCGAGTGAGGCATCCATGTTTAAGCTCCTGGAGAGCATGGAAGATTCTGTGAGCGAGGCATCCCTGTTTAAGCTCCAGGAGAGCATGGAAGATTCTGCGGCGAGGCATCCATGTTTAAGCTCCAGGAGAGCATGGGAGATTGTGCGAGCGAGGCATCCCTGATTGAGCTCCAGGAGAGCATAGCAGATTCTGTGAGTGAGGCATCCCTGCCCGGGCTCCAGGAGAGGATGTGAGATTGTGCGAGCGAGGCGTTCCTGCCCGGGATCCAGGAGAGCATATGAGGTTCTGTGAGTGAGGCATCCCTGTTTAAGCTGCAGGAGAGCATGGAAGATTCTGCGAGCGAGGCATCCCTGCCTGGGCTCCAGGAGAGCATGGGAGATTCTGCGAGCGAGGCATCCCTGTTTGAGCTCCAGGAGAGCATGGAAGATAATGCAAGCGAGGCATCCCTGCCCGGGATCCAGGAGACCATGGGAGATTCTGCAATCGAGGCATCCCTGCCCGGGCTCCAGGAGAGCATGGGAGATTCTGCAAGCGAGGCATCCCTGTTTAAGCTCCAGGACAGCATGGAAGATTCTGCAAGTGAGGCATCCCTGCCCGGGCTCCAGGAGAGCATGGGAGATTCTGCGAGCGAGGCATTCTTGTTTAAGCTCCAAGAGAGCATGGAAGATTCTGCGAGCGAGGCAACCATGTTTAAGCTCCTGGAGAGCAATGTAGATTCTGCGAGTGAGGCATCCCTGCCCTGGCTCCAGGAGGGCATGGGAGATTCTGTGAGCGAGGCATCCCTGTTTAAGCTCAAGGAGAGCATGGTAGATCCTGCGAGCAATGCAGCCTGACCAAGGCTCCAGGAGATCATGGATGATTGTGCAAGTGAGGCGTCCCTGCCCGGGCTCCAGGAGAGCATGGGAGATTCTGCAAGTGAGGCATCCCTGTTTAAGCACCAGGAGAGCATGGAAGATTCTGCGAGCGAGGCATCCCTGCCCGGGATCCAGGAGACCATGGGAGATTCTGCGAGCGAGGCATCCCTGCACGGGATCCAGGAGAGCATGGGAGATTCTGTGAGCGAGGCATCCCTGTTTAATCTCCAGGAGAGCATGTGAGATTGTGCGAGCGAGGCATCCCTGCCCGGGCTCCAGGAGAGCATGGGATATTCTGTGAGCAACACAGCCTGGCCAGGGCTCCAGGAGTGCATGTGAGATTCTGCTAGCGAGGTATTCCGGCCAGACAGGGGAACTGCAACCTCCGGAAGTCTCGATGAGGTTTTGAAAATGGGCCCAATGCCGGGATGCAGTTCCAGGAGGTCAGGTAAAATCTGCCGTTGCCCCCGCAAAAAGTGGCGCGCAGCAGCAATGCCGTGACGTCTGGGGGAATTCCTCGGGCGGATTCACAAATGGCAAAGAGGTGAGAGAGAGAGCCAGGAAGAGATCCGTATGGACTTGGTGTCCCTGCCAGGGCTCCAGGACAGGCATGCAAAATTCAGCGAGCAACACAGCCTGGCCAGGGCTCCAGGAGAGCATGGGAGATTCAGCGAGCGAGTCATCCGTGTTTAAGCTCCAGGAGAGGAGCGAGGCATCCCTGCCTGGGCTCCAGGAGGGCATGGGAGATTGTGCGAGCGAGGCATCCCTGCCCGGGCTCCAGGAGAACATGGGAGATTCTGCAAGCGAGGATTCCCTGCCCGGGATCCAGGTGAGCATGGAAGATTCTGCAAGTGAGGCATCCCTGCCCGGGCTCCAGGAGAGCATGGGAGATTCTGCGAGCGAGGCATCCATGTTTAAGCTCCTGGAGAGCATGGAAGATTCTGCGAGCGAGGCGTCCCTGCCCGGGATCCAGGAGACCATGGGAGATTGTGCGGGCGTAGCATCCCTGCCCGGGCTCCAGGAGAACATTGGAGATTCTGCAAGTGAGGCATCCCTGTTTAAGCTCCAGGAGAGCATGGTAGATTCTGCGAGCAATGCAGCCTGGCCAAGGCTCCAGGAGAGCATGGAAGATTGTGCAAGTGAGGCATCCCTGCCTTGGCTCCAGGAGAGCATGCGAGATTGTGCGAGCGAGGCATCACTGTTTGAGCTCCAGGAGAGCATGGCAGATTCTGCGAGTGAGGCATCCCTGCCCGGGCTCCAGGAGAACATGGGAGATTCTGCAAGCGAGGCATCCCTGTTTAAGCTCCAGGAGAGCATGGAAGATTCTGCGAGCGAGGCATCCCTGCCCGGGCTCATGGAGAGCATGGGAGATTCTGCGAGCGAGGCATCCCTGTTTAAGCTCCAAGAGAGCATGGAAGATTCTGCGAGCAATGCAGCCTGGCCAAGGCTCCAGGAGATCATGGAAGATTGTGCAAGTGAGGTATCCCTGCCTTGGCTCCAGGAGAGCATGGGAGATTGTGCGAGTGAGGCTTCCCTGCCCGGGTAACAGGAGAGCATGGGAGATTGTGTGAGCAAGGTGTCCCTGTTTAAGCTCCAGGAGAGCATGGCAGATTCTGCGAGCTATGCAGCCTTGCCAAGGCCCCAGGAGAGCATGGAAAAAATTCAGCGAGCGCGGCCTCCCTGCCCGGAATCAAGGAGAGCATGGGAGATTCTGCGAGCGAGGCATCCCTGTTTAAGCTCCAGGAGAGCATGTGAGATTGTGCGAGCGAGGCATCCCTGCCCGGGCTCCAGGAGAGCATTGGAGATTCTGCGAGCGAGGCATCCCTGCCCGGGCTCCAGGAGAACATGGGAGATTCTGCAAGCGAGGCATCCCTGCCCGGGCTCCAGGAGAGCATGGAAGATTCTGCGAGCGAGGCATCCCTGCCCGGGCTCCAGGAGAACATGGGAGATTCTGCAAGTGAGGCATCCCTGTTTAAGCTATAGGAGAGCATGGTAGATTCTGCGAGCAATGCAGCCTGGCCAAGGCTCTAGTAGAGCATGGAAGATTGTGCAAGTGAGGCATCCCTGCCTTGGCTCCAGGAGAGCATGGGAGATTGTGCGAGTGAGGCTTCCCTGCCCAGGTTCCAGGAGAGCATGGGAGATTGTGCGAGCGAGGCATCCCTGTCTGGGCACCAGGAGAGCATGGGAGATTCTGCAAGCGAGGCATCCCTGTTTAAGCTCCAGGAGAGCATGGAAGATTCTGCGAGCGAGGCATCCCTGCCCGGGCTCCAGGAGAGCATGGGAGATTCTGCGAGTGAGGCATCCCTGTTTAAGCTCCAAGAGAGCATGGAAGATTCTGCGAGCGAGGCATCCATGTTTAAGCTCCAGGAGAGCAATGAAGATTCTGCGAGCGAGGCATCCCTGTTTGAGCTCCAGGAGAGCATGGAAGATAATGCGAGCGAGGCATCCCTGCCCGGGATCCAGGAGACCATGGGAGATTCTGCAATCGAGGCATCCCTGCCCTGGCTCCAGGAGAGCATGGGAGATTCTGCAAGTGAGGCATCCCTGCCTTGGCTCAAGGAGAGCATGGTAGATTCTGCGAGCAATGCAGCCTGGCCAAGGCTCCAGGAGAGCATGGGAGATTGTACGAGCAAGGCATCCCTGCCAAGGCTCCATAAGAGCATGGGAGATTGTGCAAGCGAGGCATCCCTGCCCGGGCTCCAGGAGAGCATGGGAGATTCTGCGAGCGAGGCATCCCTGTTTAAGCTCCAAGAGAGCATGGAAGATTCTGCGAGTGAGGCATCCCTGATTGAGCTCCAGGAGAGCATGGAAGATTCTGCGAGCGAGGCATCCCTGCCCGGGATCCAGGAGACCATTTGAGATTGTGCGAGCGAGGCATACCTGCCCGGGCTCCAGGAGACCATGGGAGATTGTGTGAGCAAGGTGTCCCTGTTTAAGCTCCAGGAGAGCATGGCAGATTCTGCGAGCTATGCAGCCTTGCCAAGGCCCCAGGAGAGCATGGAAAAAATTCAGCGAGCGAGGCATCCCTGCCCGGGCTCCAGGAGAGCATTGGAGATTCTGCGAGCAACACAGCCTGGCCAGGGCTCCAGGAGTGTATGTGAGATTCTGCTAGCGAGGTATTCCGGCCAGACAGGGGAACTGCAACCTCTGGAAGTCCCGATGAGGTTTTGAAAATGGGCCCAATGCCGGGACGCAGTTCCAGGAGGTCGGGTAAAATCCGCCGTTGCCCCCGCAAAAAGTGGCGCGCAGCAGCAATGCCGTGACGTCCTGGGGAATTCCTCGGGCGGATTCACAAATGGCAAAGAGGTGAGAGAGAGAGCCAGGAATAGATCCGTGTGGACTAGGTGTCCCAGCCAGGGCTCCAGGACAGGCATGCAAAATTCAGCGAGCAACACAGCCTGGCCAGGGCTCCAGGAGAGCATGGGAGATTCTGCGAGCGAGGCATCCCCGTTTGAGCTCCAGGAGAGCATGACAGATTCTGCGAGTGAGGCATCCTTGCCCGGGCTCAAGGAGAGCATGGGAGATTCTGTGAGCAATGCAGCCTGGCCAAGGCTCCAGGAGAGCATGGAAGATTGTGCAAGTGAGGCATCCCTGTTTGAGCTCCAGGAGAGCATGGAAGATAATGCGAGCGAGGCATCCCTGCCCAGGTTCCAGGAGAGCATGGGAGATTGTGCGAGCGAGGCTTCCCTGCCCGGGCTCTAGTAGAACATGGGAGATTCTGCGAGCATTGCAGCCTGGCCAAGGCTCGAGGAGGGCATGGGAGATTCTGCAAGTGAGGCATCCCTGTTTAAGCACCAGGAGAGCATGGAAGATTCTGCGAGCGAGGCATCCCTGCCCGGGATCCAGGAGACCATGGGAGATTCTGCGAGCGAGGCATTCCTGCACGGGATCCAGGAGAGCATGGGAGATTCTGCGAGCGAGGCATTCCTGCACGGGATCCAGGAGAGCATGGGAGATTCTGCGAGCGAGGCATCCCTGTTTAATCTCCAGGAGAGCATGTGAGATTGTGCGAGCGAGGCATCCCTGCCCGGGCTCCAGGAGAGCATGGGATATTCTGCGAGCAACACAGCCTGGCCAGGGCTCCAGGAGTGCATGTGAGATTCTGCTAGCGAGGTATTCCGGCCAGACAGGGGAACTGCAACCTCCGGAAGTCTCGATGAGGTTTTGAAAATGGGCCCAATGCCGGGATGCAGTTCCAGGAGGTCAGGTAAAATCTGCCGTTGCCCCCGCAAAAAGTGGCGCGCAGCAGCAATGCCGTGACGTCTGGGGGAATTCCTCGGGCGGATTCACAAATGGCAAAGAGGTGAGAGAGAGAGCCAGGAAGAGATCCGTATGGACTAGGTGTCCCTGCCAGGGCTCCAGGACAGGCATGCAAGATTCAGCGAGCAACACAGCCTGGCCAGGGCTCCAGGAGAGCATGGGAGATTCAGCGAGCGAGTCATCCGTGTTTAAGCTCCAGGAGAGGAGCGAGGCATCCCTGCCTGGGCTCCAGGAGGGCATGGGAGATTGTGCGAGTGAGGCATCCCTGCCCGGGCTCCAGGAGAACATGGGAGATTCTGCAAATGAGGCATCCCTGCCCGGGCTCCAGGAGAGCATGGGAGATTCTGCAAGCGAGGCATCCCTGTTTAAGCTCCAGGAGAGCATGGAAGATTCTGCTAGCGAGGCATCCCTGCCCGGGCTCCAGGAGAGCTTGGGAGATTCTGCGAGCGAGGCATCCCTGTTTAAGCTCCAGGAGAGCATGGAAGATTCTGCGAGTGAGGCTTCCCTGCCCGGGTTCCAGGAGAGCATGGGAGATTGTGCGAGCGAGGCATCCCTATTTAAGCTCCTGGAGAGCAATGTAGATTCTGCGATAGAGGCATCCCTGTTTGAGCTCCAGGAGAGCATGGAAGATAATGCGAGCGAGGCATCCCTGCCCGGGATCCAGGAGACCATGGGAGATTGTGCGAGCGAGGCATCCCTGCCCGGGCTCCAGGAGAACATGGGAGATTCTGCAAGCGAGGCATCCCTGCCCGGGCTCCAGGAGAGCATGGAAGATTCTGCTAACGAGGCATCCCTGCCCGGGCTCCAGGAGAACATGGGAGATTCTGCAAGTGAGGCATCCCTGTTTAAGCTATAGGAGAGCATGGTAGATTCTGCGAGCAATGCAGCCTGGCCAAGGCTCTAGTAGAGCATGGAAGATTGTGCAAGTGAGGCATCCCTGCCTTGGCTCCAGGAGAGCATGGGAGATTGTGCGAGTGAGGCTTCCCTGCCCAGGTTCCAGGAGAGCATGGGAGATTGTGCGAGCGAGGCATCCCTGTCTGGGCACCAGGAGAGCATGGGAGATTCTGCAAGCGAGGCATCCCTGTTTAAGCTCCAGGAGAGCATGGAAGATTCTGCGAGCGAGGCATCCCTGCCCGGGCTCCAGGAGAGCATGGGAGATTCTGCGAGCGAGGCATCCCTGTTTAAGCTCCAAGAGAGCATGGAAGATTCTGCGAGCGAGGCATCCATGTTTAAGCTCCAGGAGAGCAATGAAGATTCTGCGAGCGAGGCATCCCTGTTTGAGCTCCAGGAGAGCATGGAAGATAATGCGAGCGAGGCATCCCTGCCCGGGATCCAGGAGACCATGGGAGATTCTGCAATCGAGGCATCCCTGCCCTGGCTCCAGGAGAGCATGGGAAATTCTGCAAGTGAGGCATCCCTGCCTTGGCTCCAGGAGAGCATGGTAGATTCTGCGAGCAATGCAGCCTGGCCAAGGCTCCAGGAGAGCATGGGAGATTGTACGAGCAAGGCATCCCTGCCAAGGCTCCATAAGAGCATGGGAGATTGTGCAAGCGAGGCATCCCTGCCCGGGCTCCAGGAGAGCATGGGAGATTCTGCGAGCGAGGCATCCCTGTTTAAGCTCCAAGAGAGCATGGAAGATTCTGCGAGCGAGGCATCCCTGATTGAGCTCCAGGAGAGCATGGAAGATTCTGCGAGCGAGGCATCCCTGCCCGGGATCCAGGAGACCATTTGAGATTGTGCGAGCGAGGCATACCTGCCCGGGCTCCAGGAGACCATGGGAGATTGTGTGAGCAAGGTGTCCCTGTTTAAGCTCCAGGAGAGCATGGCAGATTCTGCGAGCTATGCAGCCTTGCCAAGGCCCCAGGAGAGCATGGAAAAAATTCAGCGAGCGAGGCATCCCTGCCCGGGCTCCAGGAGAGCATTGGAGATTCTGCGAGCAACACAGCCTGGCCAGGGCTCCAGGAGTGTATGTGAGATTCTGCTAGCGAGGTATTCCGGCCAGACAGGGGAACTGCAACCTCTGGAAGTCCCGATGAGGTTTTGAAAATGGGCCCAATGCCGGGACGCAGTTCCAGGAGGTCGGGTAAAATCCGCCGTTGCCCCCGCAAAAAGTGGCACGCAGCAGCAATGCCGTGACGTCTGGGGGAATTCCTCGGGCGGATTCACAAATGGCAAAGAGGTGAGAGAGAGAGCCAGGAAGAGATCCGTGTGGACTAGGTGTCCCAGCAAGGGCTCCAGGACAGGCATGCAAAATTCAGCGAGCAACACAGCCTGGCCAGGGCTCCAGGAGAGCATGGGAGATTCTGCAAGCGAGGCATTCCCCGTTTGAGCTCCAGGAGAGCATGACAGATTCTGCGAGTGAGGCATCCTTGCCCGGGCTCAAGGAGAGCATGGGAGATTCTGTGAGCAATGCAGCCTGGCCAAGGCTCCAGGAGAGCATGGAAGATTGTGCAAGTGAGGCATCCCTGTTTGAGCTCCAGGAGAGCATGGAAGATAATGCGAGCGAGGCATCCCTGCCCAGGTTCCAGGAGAGCATGGGAGATTGTGCGAGCGAGGCTTCCCTGCCCGGGCTCTAGTAGAACATGGGAGATTCTGCGAGCATTGCAGCCTGGCCAAGGCTCGAGGAGGGCATGGGAGATTCTGCAAGTGAGGCATCCCTGTTTAAGCTCCAAGAGAGCATGGAAGATTCTGCGAGTGAGGCATCCCTGTTTAAGCTCCAGGAGAGCATGGCAGATTCTGCAAGCGAGGCGTCCCTGCACGGGATCCAGGAGAGAATGGGAGATTCTCCGAGCGAGGCATCCCTGTTTAAGCTCCAGGAGAGCATGTGAGATTTTGCGAGCGAGGCATCCCTGCCCGGGCTCCAGGAGAGCATTGGAGATTCTGCGAGCAACACAGCCTGGCCAGGGCTCCAGGAGTGCATGTGAGATTCTGCTAGCGAGGTATTCCGGAGAGACAGGGGAACTGCAACCTCCGGAAGTCCCGATGAGGTTTTGAAAATGGGCCCAATGCCGGAACGCAGTTCCAGGAGGTCAGGTAAAGTCCGCCGTTGCCCCAGCAAAAAGTGGCGCGCAGCAGCAATGCCGTGACGTCTGGGGGAATTCCTCGGGCGGATTCACAAATGGCAAAGAGGTGAGAGAGAGAGCCAGGAAGAGATCCGTGTGGACTAGGTGTCCCAGCCAGGGCTCCAGGACAGGCATGCAAAATTCAGCGAGCAACACAGCCTGGCCAGGGCTCCAGGAGAGCATGGGAGATTCTGCGAGCGAGGCATCCATGTTTAAGCTCCAGGAGAGCAATGAAGATTCTGCGAGCGAGGCGTCCCTGTTTGAGCTCCAGGAGAGCATGGAAGATTCTGCGAGCGAGGCATCCCTGCCCGGGCTCCAGGAGAGCATGGGAGATTCTGCGAGCGAGGCATACCTGTTTAAGCTCCAAGAGAGCATGGAAGATTCTGCGAGTGAGGCATCCCTGCACGGGATCCAGGAGAGCATGGGAGATTCTGCGAGCGAGGCATCCCTGCCCGGGATCCAGGAGACCATGGGAGATTGTGCGAGCGAGGCTTCCCTGCCCGGGCTCCAGTAGAACATGGGAGATTCTGCGAGCATTGCAGCCTGGCCAAGGCTCCAGAAGGGCATGGGAGATTGTGCGAGCGAGGCATCCCTGCCCGGGCTCCAGGAGAGCATGGAAGATTCTGCGAGTGAGGCATCCCTGTTTGGGCTCCAGGAGAGCATGGGAGATTCTGCGAGCGAGGCATCCCTGTTTAAGCTCCAAGAGAGCATGGAAGATTCTGTGAGCGAGGATCCATGTTTAAGCTCCAGGAGAGCATGGAAGATTCTGCGAGCGTGGCGTGCCTGCCTGGGTTCCAGGAGAGCATGGAAGATTCTGCGAGCGAGGCATCCTTGTTTAAGCTCCAGGAGAGCATGGAAGATTCTGCGAGCGAGGCATCCCTGCCCTGGCTCCAGGAGAGCATGGGATATTCTGCGAGCGAGGCATCCCTGTTTGAGCTCCAAGAGAGCATGGAAGATTCTGCGAGCGAGGCATCCCTGTTTGAGCTCCAGGAGAGCATGGGAGATTGTGCGAGCGATGCATCCCTGCCAGGGCTCCAGGAGAACATGGGAGATTCTGTAAGCGAGGCATCCCTGCCCGGGATCCAGGAGAGCATGGGAGATTCTGCGAGCGAGGCATCCCTGTTGAGCTCCAGGAGAGCATGGAAGATTCTGCGAGCGAGGCGTCCCTGCCCGGGATCCAGGAGACCATGGGAGATTGTGCGAGCGAGGCATCCCTGCCCGGGCTCCAGGAGAACATGGGAGATTCTGGAAGTGAGGCATCCCTGTTTAAGCTATAGGAGAGCATGGTAGATTCTGCGAGCAATGCAGCCTGGCCAAGGCTCTAGTAGAGCATGGAAGATTGTGCAAGTGAGGCATTCCTACCTTGGCTCCAGGAGAGCATGGGAGATTGTGTGAGTGAGGCTTCCCTGCCCGGGTTCCAGGAGAGCATGGGAGATTCTGCAAGCGAGGCATCCCTGTTTAAGCTCCAGGAGAGCATGGACGATTCTGCGAGCGAGGCATCCCTGCCCGGGCTCCAGGAGAGCATGGGAGATTCTGCGAGCGAGGCATCCCTGTTTAAGCTCCAAGAGAGCATGGAAGATTCTGCGAGCAATGCAGCCTGGCCAAGGCTCCAGGAGATCATGGAAGATTGTGCAAGTGAGGTATCCCTGCCTTGGCTCCAGGAGAGCATGGGAGATTGTGCGAGTGAGGCTTCCCTGCCCGGGTAACAGGAGAGCATGGGAGATTGTGCGAGCGAGGCATCCCTGTCTGGGCTCCAGGAGAGCATGGGAGATTCTGCAAGCGAGGCATCCCTGTTTAAGCTCCAGGAGAGCATGGGA
Organism: Taudactylus pleione; assembly: GCA_031769625.1. Taxonomy (NCBI): domain Eukaryota; kingdom Metazoa; phylum Chordata; class Amphibia; order Anura; family Myobatrachidae; genus Taudactylus; species Taudactylus pleione. The sequence continues at coordinate 3,990,997 of JAUIMM010000586.1, forward strand.
GATTGTGCGAGCAAGGCATCCCTGCCAAGGCTCCATGAGAGCATGGGAGATTGTGCAAGCGAGGCATCCCTGCCCGGGCTCCAGGAGAGCATGGGAGATTCTGCGAGCGAGGCATCCCTGTTTAAGCTCCAAGAGAGCATGGAAGATTCTGCGAGCGAGGCATCCATGTTTAAGCTCCAGGAGAGCAATGAAGATTCTGCGAGCGAGGTGTCCCTGTTTGAGCTCCAGGAGAGCATGGAAGATTCTGCGAGCGAGGCATCCCTGCCCGGGATCCAGGAGACCATGGGAGATTGTGCGAGCGAGGCATCCCTGCCCGGGCTCCAGGAGAGCATGGGAGATTCTGCAAGCGAGGCATCCCTGCCCGGGCTCCAGGAGAGCATGGGAGATTCTGCGAGCGAGGCATACCTGTTTAAGCTCCAAGAGAGCATGGAAGATTCTGCGAGTGAGGCATCCCTGCACGGGATCCTGGAGAGCATGTGAGATTGTGCGAGCGAGGCTTCCCTGCCCGGGCTCTAGTAGAACATGGGAGATTCTGCGAGCATTGCAGCCTGGCCAAGGCTCGAGGAGGGCATGGGAGATTGTGCGAGCGAGGCATCCCTGCCCGGGCTCCAGGAGAGCATGGGAGATTCTGCGAGCGAGGCATCCCTGTTAGGGCTCCAGGAGAGCATGGAAGATTCTGCGAGTGAGGCATCCCTGTTTAAGCTCCAGGAGAGCATGGAAGATTCTGCGAGCGAGGCTTCCCTGCCCGGGCTCCAGGAGAGCATGGGAGATTGTGTGAGCAAGGTGTCCCTGTTTAAGCTCCAGGAGAGCATGGCAGAATCTGCGAGCTATGCAGCCTTGCCAAGGCCCCAGGAGAGCATGGAAAAAATTCAGCGAGCGAGGCCTCCCTGCCCGGAATCAAGGAGAGCATGGGAGATTCTGCGAGCGAGGCATCCCTGTTTAAGCTCCAGGAGACCATGGGAGATTGTGCGAGTGAGGCTTCCCTGCCCGGGCTCACGTAGAACATGGGAGATTCTGCGAGCGAGGCATCCATGTTTAAGCTCCTGGAGAGCATGGAAGATTCTGCGAGCGAGGCATCCCTGTTTGAGCTCCAAGAGAGCATGGAAGATTCTGCGAGCGAGGCATCCATGTTTAAGCTCCTGGAGAGCAATGTAGATTCTGCGAGCGAGGCATCCCTGTTTGAGCTCCAGGAGAGCATGGGAGATTCTGCGAGCGAGGCATCCCTGTTTGAGCTCCAGGAGAGCATGGAAGATTCTGCGAGCGAGGCGTCCCTGCCCGGGATCCAGGAGACCATGGGAGATTGTGCGAGCGAGGCATCCCTGCCCGGGCTCCAGGAGAACATGGGAGATTCTGCAAGTGAGGCATCCCTGTTTAAGCTATAGGAGAGCATGGTAGATTCTGCGAGCAATGCAGCCTGGCCAAGGCTCTAGTAGAGCATGGAAGATTGTGCAAGTGAGGCATCCCTGCCTTGGCTCCAGGAGAGCATGGGAGATTGTGCGAGTGAGGCTTCCCTGCCCGGGTTCCAGGAGAGCATGGGAGATTGTGCAAGCGAGGCAACCCTGTTTAAGCTCCAGGAGAGCATGGCAGATTCTGCGAGTGAGGCATCCCTGCCCTGGCTCCAGGAGGGCATGGGAGATTCTGTGAGCGAGGCATCCCTGTTTAAGCTCCAGGAGAGCATGGTAGATCCTGCGAGCAATGCAGCCTGACCAAGGCTCCAGGAGATCATGGATGATTGTGCAAGTGAGGCTTCCCTGCCCGGGCTCCAGTAGAACATGGGAGATTCTGCGAGCGAGGCATCCATGTTTAAGCTCCTGGAGAGCATGGAAGATTCTGCGAGCGAGGCATCCCTGTTTGAGCTCCAAGAGAGCATGGAAGATTCTGCGAGCGAGGCATCCATGTTTAAGCTCCTGGAGAGCAATGTAGATTCTGCGAGCGAGGCATCCCTGTTTGAGCTCCAGGAGAGCATGGAAGATAATGCAAGCGAGGCATCCCTGCCCGGGATCCAGGAGACCATGGGAGATTGTGCGAGCGAGGCATCCCTGCCCGGGCTCCAGGAGAACATGGGAGATTCTGCAAGCGAGGCATCCCTGCCCGGGATCCAGGTGAGCATGGAAGATTCTGCAAGTGAGGCATCCCTGCCCGGGCTCCAGGAGAGCATGGTAGATTCTGCGAGCGAGGCATCCATGTTTAAGCTCCTGGAGAGCATGGAAGATTCTGCGAGCGAGGCATCCCTGTTTGAGCTCCAGGAGAGCATGGGAGATTCTGCGAGCGAGGCATCCCTGTTTGAGCTCCAGGAGAGCATGGGAGATTCTGCGAGCGAGGCATCCCTGGTTGAGCTCCAGGAGAGCATGGAAGATTCTGCGAGCGAGGCGTCCCTGCCCGGGATCCAGGAGACCATGGGAGATTGTGCGAGCGAGGCATCCCTGCCCGGGCTCCAGGAGAACATGGGAGATTCTGCAAGTGAGGCATCCCTGTTTAAGCTCCAGGAGAGCATGGTAGATTCTGCGAGCAATGCAGCCTGGCCAAGGCTCTAGTAGAGCATGGAAGATTGTGCAAGTGAGGCATCCCTGCCTTGGCTCCTGGAGAGCAAATGGAGATTGTGCGAGTGAGGCTTCCCTGCCCGGGTTCCAGGAGAGCATGGGAGATTGAGCGAGCGAGGCATCCCTGTCTGGGCTCCAGGAGAGCATGGGAAATTCTGCAAGCGAGGCATCCCTGTTTAAGCTCCAGGAGAGCATGGAAGATTCTGCGAGCGAGGCATCCCTGCCCGGGCTCCAGGAGAGCATGGGAGATTCTGCGAGCGAGGCATCCCTGTTTGAGCTCCAGGAGAGCATGGGAGATTCTGCGAGCGAGGCATCCCTGTCTGGGCTCAAGGAGAGCATGGGAGATTCTGCAAGCGAGGCATCCCTGTCTGGGCTCCAGGAGAGCATGGGAGATTCTGCAAGCGAGGCATCCCTGTTTAAGCTCCAGGAGAGCATGGAAGATTCTGCGAGCGAGGCATCCCTGCCCGGGCTCCAGGAGAGCATGGGAGATTCTGCGAGCGAGGCATCCCTGTTTGAGCTCCAGGAGAGCATGGAAGATAATGCGAGCGAGGCATCCCTGCCCAGGCTCCAGGATAGCATGGGAGATTCTGCAAGCGAGGCATCCCTGTTTAAGCTCCAGGACAGAATGGAAGATTCTGCAAGTGAGGCATCCCTGCCCGGGCTCCAGGAGAGCATGGGAGATTCTGCGAGCGAGGCATCCCTGTTTAAGCTCCAAGAGAGCATGGAAGATTCTGCGAGTGAGGCATCCCTGTTTAAGCTCCAGGAGAGCATGGAAGATAATGCAAGTGAGGCATCCCTGCACGGGATCCAGGAGAGCATGGGAGATTCTGCGAGCGAGGCATCCCTGCCCGGGATCCAGGAGACCATGGGAGATTGTGCGAGCGAGGCTTCCCTGCCCGGGCTCCAGTAGAACATGGGAGATTCTGCGAGCATTGCAGCCTGGCCAAGGCTCCAGAAGGGCATGGGAGATTGTGCGAGCGAGGCATCCCTGCCCGGGCTCCAGGAGAGCATGGAAGATTCTGCGAGCGAGGCATCCCTGTTTGGGCTCCAGGAGAGCATGGGAGATTCTGCGAGCGAGGCATCCCTGTTTAAGCTCCAAGAGAGCATGGAAGATTCTGTGAGCGAGGATCCATGTTTAAGCTCCAGGAGAGCATGGAAGATTCTGCGAGCGTGGCGTGCCTGCCTGGGTTCCAGGAGAGCATGGAAGATTCTGCGAGCGAGGCATCCTTGTTTAAGCTCCAGGAGAGCATGGAAGATTCTGCGAGCGAGGCATCCCTGCCCTTGCTCCAGGAGAGCATGGGATATTCTGCGAGCGAGGCATCCCTGTTTGAGCTCCAGGAGAGCATGGAAGATTCTGCGAGGGAGGCGTCCCTGCCCGGGATCCAGGAGACCATGGGAGATTGTGCGAGCGAGGCATCCCTGCCCGGGCTCCAGGAGAACATGGGAGATTGTGCGAGTGAGGCTTCCCTGCCCGGGTTCCAGGAGAGCATGGGAGATTGTGCGAGTGAGGCATCCCTGTCTGGGCTCCAGGAGAGCATGGGAGATTCTGCGAGCGAGGCATCCCTGTCTGGGCTCCAGGAGAGCATGGAAGATTCTGCGAGCGAGGCATCCCTGCACGGGATCCAGGAGAGCATGGGAGATTCTGCGAGCGAGGCATCCCTGTTTAAGCTCCAGGAGAGCATGGGAGATTCTGCGAGCGAGGCATCCCTGTTTAAGCTCCAGGAGAGCATGTGAGATTGTGTGAGCGAGGCATCCCTGCCCAGGCTCCAGGAGAGCATGGGATATTCTGCGAGCAACACAGCCTGGCCCAGGGCTCCAGGAGTGCATGGGAGATTCTGCTAGCGAGGTATTCCGGCCAGACAGGGGAACTGCAACCTCCGGAAGTCTCGATGAGGTTTTGAAAATGGGCCCAATGCCAGGACGCAGTTCCAGGAGGTCAGGTAAAATCTGCCGTTGCCCCCGCAAAAAGTGGCGTGCAGCAGCAATGCCGTGACGTCTGGGGGAATTCCTCGGGCGGATTCACAAATGGCAAAGAGGTGAGAGAGAGAGCCAGGAAGAGATCCGTGTGGACTAGGTGTCCCTGCCAGGGCTCCAGGACAGGCATGCATGATTCAGCGAGCAACACAGCCTGGCCAGGGCTCCAGGAGAGCATGGGAGATTCTGCGAGAGAGTCATCCCTGTTTAAGCTCCAGGAGAGGAGCGAGGCATCCCTGCCTGGGCTCCAGGCGAGCATGGGAGATTGTGTGAGCGAGGCATCCCTGTTTGAGCTCCAGGAGAGCATGACAGATTCTGCGAGTGAGGCATCCTTGCCCGGGCTCCAGGAGAGCATGGGAGATTCTGCGAGCAATGCAGCCTGGCCAAGGCTCAAGGAGGGCATGGGAGATTCTGCGAGCAAGGCACCCCTGTTTAAGCTCCAGGAGAGCATGGTAGATCCTGCGAGCAATGCAGCCTGACCAAGGCTCCAGGAGATCATGGAAGATTGTGCAAGTGAGGCGTCCCTGCCCGGGCTCCAGGAGAGCATTGGAAATTCTGCAAGCGAGGCATCCCTGTTTAAGCTCCAGGAGAGCATGGCAGATTCTGTGAGCGAGGCGTCCCTGCACGGGATCCAGGAGAGAATGGGAGATTCTGCGAGCGAGGCATCCCTGTTTAAGCTCCAGGAGAGCATGTGAGATTGTGCGAGCGAGGCATCCCTGCCCGGGCTCCAGGAGAGCATTGGAGATTGTGCGAGTGAGGCTTCCCTGCCTGGGTTCCTGGAGAGCATGGGAGATTGTGCAAGCGAGGCATCCCTGTTTGAGCTCCAGGAGAGCATGGCAGATTCTGCGAGTGAGGCATCCCTGCCCTGGCTCCAGGAGGGCATGGGAGATTCTGTGAGCGAGGCATCCCTGTTTAAGCTCCAGGAGAGCATGGAGGATTCTGCGAGCGAGGCATCCCTGCCCGGGCTCCAGGAGAGCTTGGGAGATTCTGCGAGCAAGGCATCCCTGTTTAAGCTCCAAGAGAGCATGGAAGATTCTGCGAGCGAGGCATCCCTGTTTAAGCTCCAAGAGAGCATGGAAGATTCTGCGAGTGAGGCATCCATGTTTAAGCTCCTGGAGAGCATGGAAGATTCTGTGAGCGAGGCATCCCTGTTTAAGCTCCAGGAGAGCATGGAAGATTCTGCGGCGAGGCATCCATGTTTAAGCTCCAGGAGAGCATGGGAGATTGTGCGAGCGAGGCATCCCTGATTGAGCTCCAGGAGAGCATAGCAGATTCTGTGAGTGAGGCATCCCTGCCCGGGCTCCAGGAGAGGATGTGAGATTGTGCGAGCGAGGCGTTCCTGCCCGGGATCCAGGAGAGCATATGAGGTTCTGTGAGCGAGGCATCCCTGTTTAAGCTGCAGGAGAGCATGGAAGATTCTGCGAGCGAGGCATCCCTGCCTGGGCTCCAGGAGAGCATGGGAGATTCTGCGAGCGAGGCATCCCTGTTTGAGCTCCAGGAGAGCATGGAAGATAATGCGAGCGAGGCATCCCTGCCCGGGATCCAGGAGACCATGGGAGATTCTGCAATCGAGGCATCCCTGCCCGGGCTCCAGGAGAGCATGGGAGATTCTGCAAGCGAGGCATCCCTGTTTAAGCTCCAGGACAGCATGGAAGATTCTGCAAGTGAGGCATCCCTGCCCGGGCTCCAGGAGAGCATGGCAGATTCTGCGAGTGAGGCATCCCTGCCCGGGCTCCAGGAGGGCATGGGAGATTCTGCAAGCGAGGCATCCCTGTTTGGGCTCCAGGAGAGCAAGGGAGATTCTGCGAGTGAGGCATCCCTGTTTAAGCTCCAAGAGAGCATGGAAGATTCTGTGAGCGAGGATTCATGTTTAAGCTCCAGGAGAGCATGGAAGATTCTGTGAGCGTGGCGTGCCTGCCTGGGATCCAGGAGAGCCTGGGAGATTGTGCGAGTGAGGCATCCCTGTTTAAATTCCAAGAGAGCATGGAAGATTCTGTGAGCGAGGATTCATGTTTAAGCTCCAGGAGAGCATGGAAGATTGTGCAAGTGAGGCATCCCTGCCTTGGCTCCAGGAGAGCATGGGAGATTGTGCGAGTGAGGCTTCCCTGCCCGGGTTCCAGGAGAGCATGGGAGATTGTGCGAGCGAGGCATCCCTGTCTGGGCTCCAGGAGAGCATGGGAGATTCTGCGAGCGAGGCATCCATGTTTAAGCTCCAGGAGAGCAATGAAGATTCTGCGAGCGAGGCATCCCTGTTTGAGCTCCAGGAGAGCATGGAAGATAATGCGAACGAGGCATCCCTGCCCGGGATCCAGGAGACCATGGGAGATTCTGCAATCGAGGCATCCCTGCCCGGGCTCCAGGAGAGCATGGGAGATTCTGCAAGCGAGGCATCCCTGTTTAAGCTCCAGGACAGCATGGAAGATTCTGCAAGTGAGGCATCCCTGCCCGGGCTTTAGGAGAGCATGGGAGATTCTGCGAGCGAGGCAACCATGTTTAAGCTCCTGGAGAGCAATGTAGATTCTGCGAGTGAGGCATCCCTGCCCTGGCTCCAGGAGGGCATGGGAGATTCTGTGAGCGAGGCATCCCTGTTTAAGCTCAAGGAGAGCATGGTAGATCCTGCGAGCAATGCAGCCTGACCAAGGCTCCAGGAGATCATGGATGATTGTGCAAGTGAGGCGTCCCTGCCCGGGCTCCAGGAGAGCATGGGAGATTCTGCAAGTGAGGCATCCCTGTTTAAGCACCAGGAGAGCATGGAAGATTCTGCGAGCGAGGCATCCCTGCCCGGGATCCAGGAGACCATGGGAGATTCTGCGAGCGAGGCATCCCTGCACGGGATCCAGGAGAGCATGGGAGATTCTGCGAGCGAGGCATCCCTGTTTAATCTCCAGGAGAGCATGTGAGATTGTGCGAGCGAGGCATCCCTGCCCGGGCTCCAGGAGAGCATGGGATATTCTGCGAGCAACACAGCCTGGCCAGGGCTCCAGGAGTGCATGTGAGATTCTGCTAGCGAGGTATTCCGGCCAGACAGGGGAACTGCAACCTCCGGAAGTCTCGATGAGGTTTTGAAAATGGGCCCAATGCCGGGATGCAGTTCCAGGAGGTCAGGTAAAATCTGCCGTTGCCCCCGCAAAAAGTGGCACGCAGCAGCAATGCCGTGACGTCTGGGGGAATTCCTCGGGCGGATTCACAAATGGCAAAGAGGTGAGAGAGAGAGCCAGGAAGAGATCCGTATGGACTAGGTGTCCCTGCCAGGGCTCCAGGACAGGCATGCAAGATTCAGCGAGCAACACAGCCTGGCCAGGGCTCCAGGAGAGCATGGGAGATTCAGCGAGCGAGGCATCCCTGCCCGGGCTCCAGGTGAGCATGGAAGATTCTGCAAGTGAGGCATCCCTGCCCGGGCTCCAGGAGAGCATGGAAGATTCTGCGAGCGAGGCATCCCTGCCCGGGCTCCAGGAGTGCATGGGAGATTCTGTGAGCAAGGCATCCCTGTTTATGCTCCAAGAGAGCATGGAAGATTCTGCGAGTGAGGCATCCCTGTTTAAGCTCCAGGAGAGCATGGCAGATTCTGCGAGCGAGGCAGCATCCCTGCACGGGATCCAGGAGAGAATGGGAGATTCTGCGAGCGAGGCATCCCTGTTTAAGCTCCAGGAGAGCATGTGAGATTGTGCGAGCGAGGCATCCCTGCCCGGGCTCCAGGAGAGCATGGGAGATTGTGCGAGTGAGGCGTCCCCGTTTGAGCTCCAGGAGAGCATGACAGATTCTGCGAGTGAGGCATCCTTGCCCGGGCTCCAGGAGAGCATGGGAGATTCTGCGAGCAATGCAGCCTGGCCAAGGCTCCAGGAGAGCATGGAAGATTGTGCAAGTGAGGCATCCCTGCCTTGGCTCCTGGAGAGCATGGGAGATTGTGCGAGTGAGGCATCCCTGTTTAAGCTCCAGGAGAGCATGGGAGATTGTGCGAGCAAGGCGTCCCTGCCCGGGATCCAGGAGAGCATCTGAGGTTCTGTGAGCGAGGCATCCCTGTTTGAGCTCCAAGAGAGCATGGAAGATTCTGCGAGCGAGGCATCCATGTTTAAGCTCCTGGAGAGCAATGTAGATTCTGCGAGCGAGGCGCCCCTGTTTGAGCTCCAGGAGAGCATGGAAGATAATGCGAGTGAGGCATCCCTGCCCGGGATCCAGGAGAGCATGGGAGATTCTGCAAGTGAGGCATCCCTGTTTAAGCTCCAGGAGAGCATGGTAGATTCTGCGAGCAATGCAGCCTGGCCAAGGCTCTAGTAGAGCATGGAAGATTGTGCAAGTGAGGCATCCCTGCCTTGGCTCCTGGAGAGCAAATGGAGATTGTGCGAGTGAGGCTTCCCTGCCCGGGTTCCAGGAGAGCATGGGAGATTGAGCGAGCGAGGCATCCCTGTTTGAGCTCCAGGAGAGCATGGAAGATAATGCGAGTGAGGCTTCCCTGTTTAAGCTCCAAGAGAGCATGGAAGATTCTGCGAGTGAGGCATCCCTGCCTGGGCTCCAGGAGAGCATGGGAGATTCTGCGAGCGAGGCATCCCTGTTTAAGCTCCAAGAGAGCATGGAAGATTCTGTGAGTGAGGCATCCCTGCACGGGATCCAGGAGAGCATGGGAGATTCTGCGAGTGAGACATCCCTGCCTGGGCTCAAGGAGAGCATGGAAGATAGTGCAAGTGAGGCATCCCTGCCTTGGCTCCAGGAGAGCATGGGAGATTGTGCGAGTGAGGCTTCCCTGCCCGGGTTCCAGGAGAGCATGGGAGATTGTGCGAGCGAGGCATCCCTGCCTGGGCTCCAGGAGAGCATGGGAGATTGTGCGAGTGAGGCTTCCCTGCCCGGGTTCCAGGAGAGCATGGGAGATTGTGCGAGCGAGGCATCCCTGTTTGAGCTCCAGGAGAGCATGGCAGATTATGCGAGTGAGGCATCCCTGCCCGGGCTCCAGGAGGGCATGGGAGATTCTGCGAGCGAGGCATGCATGTTTAAACTCCAGGAGAGCAATGAAGATTCTGCGAGCGAGGCATCCCTGTTTGAGCTCCAGGAGAGCATGGAAGATAATGCGAGCGAGGCTTCCCTGCCTGGGATCCAGGAGACCATGGGAGATTGTGCGAACGAAGCATCCCTGCCCGGGCTCCAGGAGAACATGGGAGATTCTGCAAATGAGGCGTCCCTGCCCAGGATCCAGGAGACCATGGGAGATTGTGCGAGCGAGGCATCCCTGTTTAAGCTCCAGGAGAGCATGGTAGATTCTGCGAGCAATGCAGCCTGGCCAAGGCTCCAGGAGAGCAAGGAATATTGTGCAAGTGAGGCATCCCTGCCTTGGCTCCAGGAGAGCATGGGAGATTGTGCGAGTGAGGCTTCCCTGCCCAGGTTCCAGGAGAGCATGGGAGATTGTGCGAGCAAGGCATCCCTGCCCGGGCTCCAGGAGAACATGGGAGATTCTGCAAATGAGGCATCCCTGCCCGGGCTCCAGGAGAGCATGGGAGATTCGGCAAGCGAGGCATCCCTGTTTAAGCTCCAGGAGAGCATGGAAGATTCTGCGAGTGAGGCATCCATGTTTGAGCTCCAGGAGAGCATGGAAGATTCTGAGAGCGAGGCGTCCCTGCCCGGGATCCAGGAGACCATGGGAGATTGTGCGAGCGAGGCATCCCTGCCCGGGCTCCAGGAGAACATGGGAGATTCTGCAAGTGAGGCATCCCTGTTTAAGCTCCAGGAGAGCATGGTAGATTCTGCGAGCAATGCAGCCTGGCCAAGGCTCCAGGAGAGCATGGAAGATTGTGCAAGTGAGGCATCCCTGCATTGGCTCCAGGAGAGCATGGGAGATTCAGCGAGCGAGGCGTCCCTGTTTGAGCTCCAGGAGAGCATGGAAGATTCTGCGAGTGAGGCATCCATGTTTGAGCTCCAGGAGAGCATGGAAGATTCTGCGAGCAATGCAGCCTGGCCAAGGCTCTAGTAGAGCATGGAAGATTGTGCAAGTGAGGCATCCCTGCCTTGGCTCCTGGAGAGCAAATGGAGATTCTGCGAGCGAGGCGTCCCTGCCCGGGATCCAGGAGACCATGGGAGATTGTGCGAGCGAGGCATCCCTGCCCGGGCTCCAGGAGAACATGGGAGATTCTGCAAGCGAGGCATCCCTGTTTAAGCTCCAAGAGAGCATGGAAGATTCTGCGAGTGAGGCATCCATGTTTAAGCTCCAGGAGAGCAATGAAGATTCTACGAGCGAGGCATCCCTGTTTAAGCTCCAGGACAGCATGGAAGATTCTGCAATCGAGGCATCCCTGCCCGGGTTCCAGGAGAGCATGGGAGATTGTGCGAGCGAGGCATCACTGTTTGAGCTCCAGGAGAGCATGGCAGATTCTGTGAGTGAGGCATCCCTGCCCGGGCTCCAGGAGAGCATGGGAGATTGTGCGAGTGAGGCTTCCCTGCCCGGGTTCCAGGAGAGCATGGGAGATTGTGCGAGCGAGGCATCTCTGCCCGGGCTCCAGGAGATCATGGGAGATTCTGCGAGTGAGGCATCCCTGTTTGAGCTCCAGGAGAGCATGGAAGATAATGCGAGCGAGGCATCCCTGCCCGGGATCCAGGAGACCATAGGAGATTCTGCAATCGAGGCATCCCTGCCCGGGCTCCAGGAGAGCATGGGAGATTCTGCAAGCGAGGCATCCCTGTTTAAGCTCCAAGAGAGCATGGAAGATTCTGCGAGCGAGGCATCCATGCCCGGGCTCCAGGAGAGCATGGGAGATTCTGCGAGCGAGGCATCCCTGTTTAAGCTCCAAGAGAGCATGGAAGATTCTGCGAGCGATGCATCCATGTTTAAGCTCCAGGAGAGCAATGAAGATTCTGCGAGCGAGGCATCCCTGTTTGAGCTCCAGGAGAGCATGGAAGATAATGCGAGCGAGGCATCCCTGCCCAGGATCCAGGAGACCATGGGAGATTCTGCAATCGAGGCATCCCTGCCCGGGCTCCAGGAGAGCATGGGAGATTCTGCAAGCGAGGCATCCCTGTTTAAGCTCCAGGACAGCATGGAAGATTCTGTGAGCAATGCAGCCTGGCCAAGGCTCCAGGAGGGCATGGGAGATTCTGCGAGCGAGGCATCCCTGTTTAAGCTCCAGGAGAGCATGGTAGATCCTGTGAGCAATGCAGCCTGACCAAGGCTCCATGAGATCATGGATGATTGATTGTGCAAGTGAGGCTTCCCTGCCCGGGTTCCAGGAGAGCATGGGAGATTGTGCGAGCGAGGCATCACTGTTTGAGCTCCAGGAGAGCATGGCAGATTCTGCGAGTGAGGCATCCCTGCCCGGGCTCCAGGAGAGCATGGGAGATTGTGCGAGTGAGGCTTCCCTGCCCGGGTTCCAGGAGAGCATGGCAGATTCTGCGAGTGAGGCATCCCTGCCCTGGCTCCAGGAGGGCATGGGAGATTCTGTGAGCGAGGCATCCCTGTTTAAGCTCCAGGAGAGCATGGAAGATTCTGCGAGCGAGGCATCCCTGCCCGGGATCCAGGAGACCATGGGAGATTGTGCAAGTGAGGCTTCCCTGCCCGGGCTCCAGTAGAACATGGGAGATTCTGCGAGCGAGGCATCCATGTTTAAGCTCCTGCAGAGTATGGAAGATTCTGCGAGCAAGGCATCCCTGTTTGAGCTCCAAGAGAGCATGGAAGATAATGCAAGCGAGGCATCCCTGCCCGGGCTCCAGGAGAACATGGGAGATTCTGCAAGCGAGGCATCCCTGCCCGGGATCCAGGTGAGCATGGAAGATTCTGCAAGTGAGGCATCCCTGCCCGGGCTCCAGGAGAGCATGGGAGATTCTGCGAGCGAGGCATCCATGTTTAAGCTCCTGGAGAGCATGGAAGATTCTGCGAGCGAGGCATCCCTGTTTGAGCTCCAGGAGAGCATGGAAGATTCTGCGAGCGAGGCGTCCCTGCCCGGGATCCAGGAGACCATGGGAGATTGTGCGAGCGAGGCATCCCTGCCCGGGCTCCAGGAGAACATGGGAGATTCTGCAAGTGAGGCATCCCTGTTTAAGCTATAGGAGAGCATGGTAGATTCTGCGAGCAATGCAGCCTGGCCAAGGCTCTAGTAGAGCATGGAAGATTGTGCAAGTGAGGCATTCCTACCTTGGCTCCAGGAGAGCATGGGAGATTGTGTGAGTGAGGCATCCCTGTCTGGGCTCCAGGAGAGCATGGGAGATTCTGCAAGCGAGGCATCCCTGTTTAAGCTCCAGGAGAGCATGGACAATTCTGCGAGCGAGGCATCCCTGCCCGGGCTCCAGGAGAGCATGGGAGATTCTGCGAGCGAGGCATCCCTGTTTAAGCTCCAAGAGAGCATGGAAGATTCTGCGAGCAATGCAGCCTGGCCAAGGCTCCAGGAGATCATGGAAGATTGTGCAAGTGAGGTATCCCTGCCTTGGCTCCAGGAGAGCATGGGAGATTGTGCGAGTGAGGCTTCCCTGCCCGGGTAACAGGAGAGCATGGGAGATTGTGCGAGTGAGGCTTCCCTGCCCGGGTAACTGGAGACCATGGGAGATTCTGCAATCGAGGCATCCCTGCCCGGGCTCCAGGAGAGCATGGGAGATTCTGCAAGCGAGGCATCCCTGTTTAAGCTCCAGGACAGCATGGAAGATTCTGCAAGTGAGGCATCCCTGCCCGGGCTCCAGGAGAGCATGGGAGATTCTGCGAGCGAGGCAACCATGTTTAAGCTCCTGGAGAGCAATGTAGATTCTGCGAGTGAGGCATCCCTGCCCTGGCTGCAGGAGGGCATGGGAGATTCTGTGAGCGAGGCATCCCTGTTTAAGCTCAAGGAGAGCATGGTAGATCCTGCGAGCAATGCAGCCTGACCAAGGCTCCAGGAGATCATGGATGATTGTGCAAGTGAGGCGTCCCTGCCCGGGCTCCAGGAGAGCATGGGAGATTCTGCAAGTGAGGCATCCCTGTTTAAGCACCAGGAGAGCATGGAAGATTCTGCGAGCGAGGCATCCCTGCCCGGGATCCAGGAGAGCATGGGAGATTCTGCGAGCGAGGCATCCCTGCACGGGATCCAGGAGAGCATGGGAGATTCTGCGAGCAAGGCATCCCTGTTTAATCTCCAGGAGAGCATGTGAGATTGTGCGAGCGAGGCATCCCTGCCCGGGCTCCAGGAGAGCATGGGATATTCTGCGAGCAACACAGCCTGGCCAGGGCTCCAGTAGTGCATGTGAGATTCTGCTAGCGAGGTATTCCGGCCAGACAGGGGAACTGCAACCTCCGGAAGTCTCGATGAGGTTTTGAAAATGGGCCCAATGCCGGGATGCAGTTCCAGGAGGTCAGGTAAAATCTGCCGTTGCCCCCGCAAAAAGTGGCGCGCAGCAGCAATGCCGTGACGTCTGGGGGAATTCCTCGGGCGGATTCACAAATGGCAAAGAGGTGAGAGAGAGAGCCAGGAAGAGATCCGTATGGACTAGGTGTCCCTGCCAGGGCTCCAGGACAGGCATGCAAGATTCAGCGAGCAACACAGCCTGGCCAGGGCTCCAGGAGAGCATGGGAGATTCAGCGAGCGAGTCATCCGTGTTTAAGCTCCAGGAGAGGAGCGAGGCATCCCTGCCTGGGCTCCAGGAGGGCATGGGAGATTGTGCGAGCGAGGCATCCCTGCCCGGGCTCCAGGAGAACATGGGAGATTCTGCAAATGAGGCATCCCTGCCCGGGCTCCAGGAGAGCATGGGAGATTCTGCAAGCGAGGCATCCCTGTTTAAGCTCCAGGAGAGCATGGAAGATTCTGCTAGCGAGGCATCCCTGCCCGGGCTCCAGGAGAGCTTGGGAGATTCTGCGAGCGAGGCATCCCTGTTTAAGCTCCAGGAGAGCATGGAAGATTCTGCGAGTGAGGCATCCCTGTTTGTGCTCCAGGAGAGCATGGAAGATTCTGCGAGTGAGGCTTCCCTGCCCGGGTTCCAGGAGAGCATGGGAGATTGTGCGAGCGAGGCATCCCTGTTTAAGCTCCAGGAGAGCATGGAAGATTCTGCTAGCGAGGCATCCCTGCCCGGGCTCCAGGAGAGCTTGGGAGATTCTGCGAGCGAGGCATCCCTGTTTAAGCTCCAGGAGAGCATGGGAGATTGTGCGAGCGAGGCATCCCTGTTTAAGCTCCAGGAGAGGAGCGAGGCATCCTTGCCTTGGCTCCTGGAGAGCATGGGAGATTGTGCGAGTGAGGCTTCCCTGCCCGGGTTCCAGGAGAGCATGGGAGATTGTGCGAGCGAGGCATCCCTGACTGGGCTCCAGGAGAGCATGGGAGATTCTGCAAGCGAGGCATCCCTGTTTAAGCTCCAGGAGACCATGGGAGATTGTGCGAGCGAGGCATCCCTGCCCGGGATCCAGGAGAGCATGGGAGATTCTGCAAGCGAGGCATCCCTGTTTGAGCTCCAGGAGAGCATGGCAGATTCTGCGAGTGAGGCATCCCTGCCCGGGCTCCAGGAGGGCATGGGAGATTCTGCGAGTGAGGCATCCATTTTTAAGCTCCAGGAGAGCATGGAAGATTCTGCGAGCGAGGCATCCCTGTTTGAGCTCCAGGAGAGCATGGGAGATTGTGCGAGCGATGCATCCCTGCCAGGGCTCCAGGAGAACATGGGAGATTCTGTAAGCGAGGCATCCCTGCCCGGGATCCAGGAGAGCATGGGAGATTCTGCGAGCGAGGCATCCCTGTTTGAGCTCCAGGAGAGCATGGAAGATTCTGCGAGGGAGTCGTCCCTGCCCGGGATCCAGGAGACCATGGGAGATTGTGCGAGCGAGGCATCCCTGCCCGGGCTCCAGGAGAGCATGGGAGATTCTGCGAGCGAGGCATCCCTGTCTGGGCTCCAGGAGAGCATGGAAGATTCTGCGAGCGAGGCATCCCTGCACGGGATCCAGGAGAGCATGGGAGATTCTGCGAGCGAGGCATCCCTGTTTAAGCTCCAGGAGAGCATGGAAGATTCTGCGAGCGAGGCATCCCTGCACGGGATCCAGGAGAGCATGGGAGATTCTACGAGCGAGGCATCCCTGTTTAAGCTCCAGGAGAGCATGTGAGATTGTGTGAGCGAGGCATCCCTGCCCAGGCTCCAGGAGAGCATGGGATATTCTGCGAGCAACACAGCCTGGCCCAGGGCTCCAGGAGTGCATGGGAGATTCTGCTAGCGAGGTATTCCGGCCAGACAGGGGAACTGCAACCTCCGGAAGTCTCGATGAGGTTTTGAAAATGGGCCCAATGCCAGGACGCAGTTCCAGGAGGTCAGGTAAAATCTGCCGTTGTCCCCGCAAAAAGTGGCGTGCAGCAGCAATGCCGTGACGTCTGGGGGAATTCCTCGGGCGGATTCACAAATGGCAAAGAGGTGAGAGAGAGAGCCAGGAAGAGATCCGTGTGGACTAGGTGTCCCTGCCAGGGCTCCAGGACAGGCATTCATGATTCAGCGAGCAACACAGCCTTGCCAGGGCTCCAGGAGAGCATGGGAGATTCTGCGAGAGAGTCATCCCTGTTTAAGCTCCAGGAGAGGAGCGAGGCATCCCTGCCTGGGCTCCAGGCGAGCATGGGAGATTGTGCGAGCGAGGCATCCCTGTTTGAGCTCCAGGAGAGCATGACAGATTCTGCGAGTGAGGCATCCTTGCCCGGGCTCCAGGAGAGCATGGGAGATTCTGCGAGCAATGCAGCCTGGCCAAGGCTCAAGGAGGGCATGGGAGATTCTGCGAGCAAGGCACCCCTGTTTAAGCTCCAGGAGAGCATGGTAGATCCTGCGAGCAATGCAGCCTTACCAAGGCTCCAGGAGATCATGGAAGATTGTGCAAGTGAGGCGTCCCTGCCCGGGCTCCAGGAGAGCATTGGAAATTCTGCAAGCGAGGCATCCCTGTTTAAGCTCCAGGAGAGCATGGCAGATTCTGTGAGCGAGGCGTCCCTGCACGGGATCCAGGAGAGAATGGGAGATTCTGCGAGTGAGGCTTCCCTGCCTGGGTTCCTGGAGAGCATGGGAGATTGTGCAAGCGAGGCATCCCTGTTTGAGCTCCAGGAGAGCATGGCAGATTCTGCGAGTGAGGCATCCCTGCCCTGGCTCCAGGAGGGCATGGGAGATTCTGTGAGCGAGGCATCCCTGTTTAAGCTCCAGGAGAGCATGGAGGATTCTGCGAGCGAGGCATCCCTGCCCGGGCTCCAGGAGAGCTTGGGAGATTCTGCGAGCAAGGCATCCCTGTTTAAGCTCCAAGAGAGCATGGAAGATTCTGCGAGTGAGGCATCCCTGTTTAAGCTCCAAGAGAGCATGGAAGATTCTGCGAGTGAGGCATCCCTGTTTAAGCTCCAGGAGAGCATGGAAGATTCTGCGGCGAGGCATCCATGTTTAAGCTCCAGGAGAGCATGGGAGATTGTGCGAGCGAGGCATCCCTGATTGAGCTCCAGGAGAGCATAGCAGATTCTGTGAGTGAGGCATCCCTGCCCGGGCTCCAGGAGAGCATGTGAGATTGTGCGAGCGAGGCGTTCCTGCCCGGGATCCAGGAGAGCATATGAGGTTCTGTGAGCGAGGCATCCCTGTTTAAGCTGCAGGAGAGCATGGAAGATTCTGCGAGTGAGGCATCCCTGCCTGGGCTCCAGGAGAGCATGGGAGATTCTGCGAGCGAGGCATTCTTGTTTAAGCTCCAAGAGAGCATGGAAGATTCTGCGAGCGAGGCAACCATGTTTAAGCTCCTGGAGAGCAATGTAGATTCTGCGAGTGAGGCATCCCTGCCCTGGCTCCAGGAGGGCATGGGAGTTTCTGCAAGTGAGGCATCCCTGTTTAAGCTCCAGGAGAGCATGGTAGATTCTGCGAGCAATGCAGCCTGGCCAAGGCTCCAGTAGAGCATGGAAGATTGTGCAAGTGAGGCTTCCCTGCCCAGGTTCCAGGAGAGCATGGGAGATTGTGCGAGCGAGGCATCCCTGTCTGGGCTCCAGGAGAGCATGGGAGATTCTGCAAGCGAGGCATCCCTGTTTAAGCTCCAGGAGAGCATGGGAGATTGTGCGAGCGTGGCATCCCGAGCATGGGAGATTGTGCAAGCGAGGCATCCCTGTTTAAGCTCCAAGAGAGCATGGAAGATTCTGCGTGCGAGGCATCCATGTTTAAGCTCCTGGAGAGCAATGAAGATTCTGCGAGCGAGGTGTACCTGTTTGAGCTCCAGGAGAGCATGGAAGATTCTGCGAGCGAGGCATCCCTGCCCGGGATCCAGGAGACCATGGGAGATTTTGCGAGTGAGGCATCCCTGCACGGGATCCTGGAGAGCATTGGAGATTCTGCGAGCGAGGCATCCCTGTTTAAGCTCCAGGAGAGCATGTGAGATTGTGTGAGCGAGGCATCCCTGCCCGGGCTCCAGGAGAACATGGGAGATTCTGCAAATGAGGCATCCCTGCCCGGGCTCCAGGAGAGCATGGGAGATTCTGCGAGCGAGGCATCCCTGTCTGGGCTCCAGGAGAGCATGGAAGATTCTGCGAGCGAGGCATCCCTGCACGGGATCCAGGAGAGCATGGGAGATTCTGCGAGCGAGGCATCCCTGTTTAAGCTCCAGGAGAGCATGGAAGATTCTGCGAGCGAGGCATCCCTGTTTGTGCTCCAGGAGAGCATGGAAGATTCTGCGAGCGAGGCGTCCCTGCCCGGGATCCAGGAGACCATGGGAGATTGTGCGGGCGTAGCATCCCTGCCCGGGCTCCAGGAGAACATTGGAGATTCTGCAAGTGAGGCATCCCTGTTTAAGCTCCAGGAGAGCATGGGAGATTCTGCGAGCGAGGCATCCCTGTCTGGGCTCCAGGAGAGCATGGGAGATTCTGCAAGCGAGGCATCCCTGTTTAAGCTCCAGGAGAGCATGGAAGATTCTGCGAGCGAGGCATCCCTGCCCGGGCTCCAGGAGAGCATGGGAGATTCTGCGAGCGAGGCATCCCTGTTTAAGCTCCAAGAGAGCATGGAAGATTCTGCGAGCAATGCAGCCTGGCCAAGGCTCCAGGAGAGCATGGAAGATTGTGCAAGTGAGGTATCCCTGCCTTGGCTCCAGGAGAGCATGGGAGATTGTGCGAGTGAGGCTTCCCTGCCCGGGTAACAGGAGAGTATGGGAGATTGTGCGAGCGAGGCATCCCTGTCTGGGCTCCAGGAGAGCATGGGAGATTCTGCAAGCGAGGCATCCCTGTTTAAGCTCCAGGAGAGCATGGAAGATTCTGTGAGTGAGGCATCCATGTTTAAGCTCCAGGAGAGCAATGAAGATTCTGCGAGCGAGGTGTCCCTGTTTGAGCTCCAGGAGAGCATGGAAGAATCTGCGAGCGAGGCATCCCTGCCCGGGATCCAGGAGACCATGGGAGATTGTGCGAGCGAGGCATCCCTGCCCGGGCTCCAGGAGAGCATGGGAGATTCTGCAAGCAAGGCATCCCTGCCCGGGCTCCAAGAGAGCATGGAAGATTCTGCGAGTGAGGCATCCCTGCACGGGTTCCAGGAGAGCATGGGAGATTGTGCGAGTGAGGCTTCCCTGCCCGGGTTCCAGGAGAGCATGGGAGATTGTGCGAGCGAGGCATCCCTGCACGGGATCCAGGAGAGCATGGGAGATTCTGCGAGCGAGGCATCCCTGTTTAAGCTCCAGGAGAGCATGTGAGATTGTGTGAGCGAGGCATCCCTGCCCGGGCTCCAGGAGAACATGGGAGATTCTGCAAATGAGGCATCCCTGCCCGGGCTCCAGGAGAGCATGGGAGATTCTGCAAGTGAGGCATCCCTGTTTAAGCTCCAGGAGAGCATGGAAGATTCTGCTAGCGAGGCATCCCTGCCCGGGCTCCAGGAGAGCTTGGGAGATTCTGCGAGCGAGGCATCCCTGTTTAAGCTCCAGGAGAGCATGGAAGATTCTGCGAGCGAGGCATCCCTGTTTGTGCTCCAGGAGAGCATGGAAGATTCTGCGAGCGAGGCGTCCCTGCCCGGGATCCAGGAGACCATGGGAGATTGTGCGGGCGTAGCATCCCTGCCCGGGCTCCAGGAGAACATTGGAGATTCTGCAAGTGAGGCATCCCTGTTTAAGCTCCAGGAGAGCATGGTAGATTCTGCGAGCAATGCAGCCTGGCCTTGGCTCCAGGAGAGCATGGGAGATTGTGCGAGCGAGGCATCACTGTTTGAGCTCCAGGAGAGCATGGCAGATTCTGCGAGTGAGGCATCCCTGCCCTGGCTCCAGGAGGGCATGGGAGATTCTGTGAGCGAGGCATCACTGTTTAAGCTCCAGGAGAGCATGGTAGATCCTGTGAGCAATGCAGCCTGACCAAGGCTCCAGGAGATCATGGATGATTGTGCAAGTGAGGCTTCCCTGCCCGGGTTCCAGGAGAGCATGGGAGATTGTGCGAGCGAGGCATCACTGTTTGAGCTCCAGGAGAGCATGGCAGATTCTGCGAGTGAGGCATCCCTGCCCGGGCTCCAGGAGAGCATGTGAGATTGTGCGAGTGAGGCTTCCCTGCCCGGGTTCCAGGAGAGCATGGGAGATTGTGCGAGTGAGGCATCCCTGTTTGAGCTCCAGGAGAGCATGGCAGATTCTGCGAGTGAGGCATCCCTGCCCTGGCTCCAGGAGGGCATGGGAGATTCTACAAGCGAGGCATCCCTGTTTAAGCTCCAGGAGAGCATGGAAGATTCTGCGAGCGAGGCATCCCTGCCCGGGATCCAGGAGACCATGGGAGATTCTGCGAGCGAGTCATCCCTGTTTAAGCTCCAGGAGAGCATGGAAGATTCTGCGGCGAGGCATCCCTGTTTAAGCTCCAGGAGAGCATGGGAGATTGTGCGAGCGAGGCATCCCTGATTGAGCTCCAGGAGAGCATAGCAGATTCTGTGAGTGAGGCATCCCTGCCCGGGCTCCAGGAGAGCATATGAGGTTCTGCGAGTGAGGCATCCCTGCCTGGGCTCCAGGAGAGCATGGGAGATTCTGCGAGCGAGGCATCCCTGTTTAAGCTCCAAGAGAGCATGGAAGATTCTGTGAGTGAGGCATCCATGTTTAAGCTCCTGGAGAGCATGGAAGATTCTGTGAGCGAGGAATCCCTGTTTGAGCTCCAGGAGAGCATGGAAGATTCTGAGAGCGAGGCGTCCCTGCCCGGGATCCAGGAGACCATGGGAGATTGTGCGAGCGAGGCATCCCTGCCCGGGCTCCAGGAGAACATGGGAGATTCTGCAAAAGAGGCATCCCTGCCCGGGCTCCAGGAGAGCATGGGAGATTCTGCAAGCGAGGCATCCCTGTTTAAGCTCCAGGAGAGCATAGAAGATTCTGCTATCGAGGCATCCCTGCCCGGGCTCCAGGAGAGCTTGGGAGATTCTGCGAGCGAGGCATCCCTGTTTAAGCTCCAGGAGAGCATGGAAGATTCTGCGAGCGAGGCATCCCTGTTTGTGCTCCAGGAGAGCATGGAAGATTCTGCGAGCGAGGCGTCCCTGCCCGGGATCCAGGAGACCATGGGAGATTGTGCGGGCGTAGCATCCCTGCCCGGGCTCCAGGAGAACATTGGAGATTCTGCAAGTGAGGCATCCCTGCCCGGGCTCCAGGAGAGCATGGGAGATTCTGCGAGCGAGGCATCCCTGTTTAAGCTCCTGGAGAGCATGGAAGATTCTGCGAGTGAGGCATCCCTGTTTGAGCTCCAGGAGAGCATGGAAGATTCTGCGAGCGAGGCGTCCCTGCCCAGAATCCAGGAGACCATGGGAGATTGTGCGAGCGAGGCATCCCTGCCCGGGCTCCAGGAGAACATGGGAGATTCTGCAAGTGAGGCATCCCTGTTTAAGCTCCAGGAGAGCATGGTAGATTCTGCGAGCAATGCAGCCTGGCCAAGGCTCCAGGAGAGCATGGAAGATTGTGCAAGTGAGGCATCCCTGCCTTGGCTCCAGGAGAGCATGGGAGATTGTGCGAGTGAGGCTTCCCTGCCCAGGTTCCAGGAGAGCATGGGAGATTGTGCGAGCGAGGCATCCCTGTCTGGGCTCCAGGAGAGCATGGGAGATTCTGCAAGCGAGGCATCCCTGTTTAAGCTCCAGGAGAGCATGGGAGATTGTGCGAGCGAGGAATCCCGAGCATGGGAGATTGTGCAAGCGAGGCATCCCTGTTTAAGCTCCAAGAGAGCATGGAAGATTCTTCGAGCGAGGCATCCCTGCCCGGGCTCCAGGAGAACATGGGAGATTCTGCAAGTGAGGCATCCCTGTTTAAGCTCCAGGAGAGCATGGTAGATTCTGCGAGCAATGCAGCCTGGCCTTGGCTCCAGGAGAGCATGGGAGATTGTGCGAGCGAGGCATCACTGTTTGAGCTCCAGGAGAGCATGGCAGATTCTGCGAGTGAGGCATCCCTGCCCGGGCTCCAGGAGAGCATGGGAGATTGTGCGAGTGAGGCTTCCCTGCCTGGGTTCCAGGAGAGCATGGGAGATTGTGCGAGCGAGGCATCCCTGTTTGAGCTCCAGGAGAGCATGGCAGATTCTGCGAGTGAGGCATCCCTGCCCTGGCTCCAGGAGGGCATGGGAGATTCTGTGAGCGAGGCATCCCTGTTTAAGCTCCAGGAGAGCATGGTAGATCCTGTGAGCAATGCAGCCTGACCAAGGCTCCAGGAGATCATGGATGATTGTGCAAGTGAGGCTTCCCTGCCCGGGTTCCAGGAGAGCATGGGAGATTGTGCGAGCGAGGCATCACTGTTTGAGCTCCAGGAGAGCATGGCAGATTCTGCGAGTGAGGCATCCCTGCCCGGGCTCCAGGAGAGCATGTGAGATTGTGCGAGTGAGGCTTCCCTGCCCGGGTTCCAGGAGAGCATGGGAGATTGTGCGAGTGAGGCATCCCTGTTTGAGCTCCAGGAGAGCATGGCAGATTCTGCGAGTGAGGCATCCCTGCCCTGGCTCCAGGAGGGCATGGGAGATTCTGTGAGCGAGGCATCCCTGTTTAAGCTCCAGGAGAGCATGGTAGATCCTGCGAGCAATGCAGCCTGACCAAGGCTCCAGGAGATCATGGATTTTGTGCAAGTAAGGCGTCCCTGCCCGGGCTCCAGGAGAGCATGGGAGATTCTGCAAGCGAGGCATCCCTGTTTAAGCTCCAGGAGAGCATGGAAGATTCTGCGAGCGAGGCATCCCTGCCCGGGATCCAGGAGACCATGGGAGATTGTGCGAGTGAGGCTTCCCTGCCCGGGCTCCAGTAGAACATGGGAGATTCTGCGAGCGAGGCATCCCTGTTTGAGCTCCAAGAGAGCATGGAAGATTCTGCGAGCGAGGCATCCATGTTTAAGCTCCTGGAGAGCAATGTAGATTCTGAGAGCGAGGCATCCCTGTTTGAGCTCCAGGAGAGCATGGAAGATAATGCGAGCGAGGCATCCCTGCCCGGGATCCAGGAGACCATGGGAGATTGTGCGAGCGAGGCATCCCTGCCCGGGCTCCAGGAGAACATGGGAGATTCTGCAAGCGAGGCATCCCTGCCCGGGCTCCTGGAGAACATGGAAGATTCTGCAAGTGAGGCATCCCTGCCCGGGCTCAAGGAGAGCATGGGAGATCCTGCGAGAGAGGCATCCATGTTTAAGCTCTTGGAGAGCATGGAAGATTCTGCGAGCGAGGCATCCCTGTTTGAGCTCCAGGAGAGCATGGAAGATTCTGCGGGCGAGGCGTCCCTGCCCGGGATCCAGGAGACCATGGAAGATTGTGCAAGTGAGGCATCCCTACCTTGGCTCCAGGAGAGCATGGGAGATTGTGCGAGTGAGGCTTCCCTGCCCGGGTAACAGGAGAGCATGGGAGATTGTGCGAGCGAGGCATCCCTGTCTGGGCTCCAGGAGAGCATGGGAGATTCTGCAAGCGAGGCATCCCTGTTTAAGCTCCAGGAGAGCATGGAAGATTCTGTGAGTGAGGCATCCATGTTTAAGCTCCAGGAGAGCAATGAAGATTCTGCGAGCGAGGTGTCCCTGTTTGAGCTCCAGGAGAGCATGGAAGAATCTGCGAGCGAGGCATCCCTGCCCGGGATCCAGGAGACCATGGGAGATTGTGCGAGCGAGGCATCCCTGCCCAGGCTCCAGGAGAGCATGGGAGATTCTGCAAGCGAGGCATCCCTGCCCGGGCTCCAAGAGAGCATGGAAGATTCTGCGAGTGAGGCATCCCTGCACGGGATCCTGGATAGCATGTGAGATTGTGCGAGCGAGGCTTCCCTGCCCGGGCTCTAGTAGAACATGGGAGATTCTGCGAGCATTGCAGCCTGGCCAAGGCTCCAGGAGAGCATGGGAGATTCTGCGAGCGAGGCATCCCTGTTTAAGCTCCAGGAGAGCATGGAAGATTCTGCGAGTGAGGCATCCCTGTTTAAGCTCCAGGAGAGCATGGAAGATTCTGCGAGCGAGGCTTCCCTGCCCGGGCTCCAGGAGAGCATGGGAGATTGTGTGAGCAAGGTGTCCCTGTTTGAGCTCCAGGAGAGCATGGCAGATTCTGCGAGCTATGCAGCCTTGCCAAGACCCCAGGAGAGCATGGAAAAAATTCAGCGAGCGAGGCCTCCCTGCCCGGAATCAAGGAGAGCATGGGAGATTCTGCGAGCAAGGCATCCCTGTTTAAGCTCCAGGAGAGCATGGGAGATTCTGCAAGCGAGGCATCCCTGTTTAAGCTCCAGGAGACCATGGGAGATTGTGCGGGCGTAGCATCCCTGCCCGGGCTCCAGGAGAACATTGGAGATTCTGCAAGTGAGGCATCCCTGTTTAAGCTCCAGGAGAGCATGGTAGATTCTGCAAGCAATGCAGCCTGGCCTTGGCTCCAGGAGAGCATGGGAGATTGTGCGAGCGAGGCATCACTGTTTGAGCTCCAGGAGAGCATTGCAGATTCTGCGAGTGAGGCATCCCTGCCCGGGCTCCAGGAGAGCATGGGAGATTGTGCGAGTGAGGCTTCCCTGCCTGGGTTCCAGGAGAGCATGGGAGATTCTGTGAGCGAGGCATCCCTGTTTAAGCTCCAGGAGAGCATGGTAGATCCTGTGAGCAATGCAGCCTGACCAAGGCTCCAGGAGATCATGGATGATTGTGCAAGTGAGGCTTCCCTGCCCGGGTTCCAGGAGAGCATGGGAGATTGTGCGAGCGAGGCATCACTGTTTGAGCTCCAGGAGAGCATGGCAGATTCTGCGAGTGAGGCATCCCTGCCCGGGCTCCAGGAGAGCATGTGAGATTGTGCGAGTGAGGCTTCCCTGCCCGGGTTCCAGGAGAGCATGGGAGATTGTGCGAGTGAGGCATCCCTGTTTGAGCTCCAGGAGAGCATGGCAGATTCTGCGAGTGAGGCATCCCTGCCCTGGCTCCAGGAGGGCATGGGAGATTCTGTGAGCGAGGCATCCCTGTTTAAGCTCCAGGAGAGCATGGTAGATCCTGCGAGCAATGCAGCCTGACCAAGGCTCCAGGAGATCATGGATTTTGTGCAAGTAAGGCGTCCCTGCCCGGGCTCCAGGAGAGCATGGGAGATTCTGCAAGCGAGGCATCCCTGTTTAAGCTCCAGGAGAGCATGGAAGATTCTGCGAGCGAGGCATCCCTGCCCGGGATCCAGGAGACCATGGGAGATTGTGCGAGTGAGGCTTCCCTGCCCGGGCTCCAGTAGAACATGGGAGATTCTGCGAGCGAGGCATCCCTGTTTGAGCTCCAAGAGAGCATGGAAGATTCTGCGAGCGAGGCATCCATGTTTAAGCTCCTGGAGAGCAATGTAGATTCTGAGAGCGAGGCATCCCTGTTTGAGCTCCAGGAGAGCATGGAAGATAATGCGAGCGAGGCATCCCTGCCCGGGATCCAGGAGACCATGGGAGATTGTGCGAGCGAGGCATCCCTGCCCGGGCTCCAGGAGAACATGGGAGATTCTGCAAGCGAGGCATCCCTGCCCGGGATCCAGGAGAGCATGGAAGATTCTGCAAGTGAGGCATCCCTGCCCGGGCTCAAGGAGAGCATGGGAGATCCTGCGAGAGAGGCATCCATGTTTAAGCTCTTGGAGAGCATGGAAGATTCTGCGAGCGAGGCATCCCTGTTTGAGCTCCAGGAGAGCATGGAAGATTCTGCGGGCGAGGCGTCCCTGCCCGGGATCCAGGAGACCATGGAAGATTGTGCAAGTGAGGCATCCCTACCTTGGCTCCAGGAGAGCATGGGAGATTGTGCGAGTGAGGCTTCCCTGCCCGGGTTCCAGGAGAGCATGGGAGATTCTGCGAGCGAGGCATCCCTGTCTGGGCTCCAGGAGAGCATGGGAGATTCTGCAAGCGAGGCATCCCTGTTTAAGCTCCAGGAGAGCATGGAAGATTCTGCGAGCGAGGCATCCCTGCCCGGGCTCCAGGAGAGCATGGGAGATTCTGTGAGCGAGGCATCCCTGTTTAATCTCCAAGAGAGCATGGAAGATTCTGCGAGCAATGCAGCCTGGCCAAGGCTCCAGGAGAGCATGGAAGATTGTGCAAGTGAGGTATCCCTGCCTTGGCTCCAGGAGAGCATGGGAGATTGTGCGAGTGAGGCTTCCCTGCCCGGGTAACAGGAGAGCATGGGAGATTGTGCGAGCGAGGCATCCCTGTCTGGGCTCCAGGAGAGCATGGGAGATTCTGCAAGCGAGGCATCCCTGTTTAAGCTCCAGGAGAGCATGGAAGATTCTGTGAGTGAGGCATCCATGTTTAAGCTCCAGGAGAGCAATGAAGATTCTGCGAGCGAGGTGTCCCTGTTTGAGCTCCAGGAGAGCATGGAAGAATCTGCGAGCGAGGCATCCCTGCCCGGGATCCAGGAGACCATGGGAGATTGTGCGAGCGAGGCATCCCTGCCCGGGCTCCAGGAGAGCATGGGAGATTCTGCAAGCAAGGCATCCCTGCCCGGGCTCCAAGAGAGCATGGAAGATTCTGCGAGTGAGGCATCCCTGCACGGGATCCTGGAGAGCATGTGAGATTGTGCGAGCGAGGCTTCCCTGCCCGGGCTCTAGTAGAACATGGGAGATTCTGCGAGCATTGCAGCCTGGCCAAGGCTCCAGGAGAGCATGGGAGATTCT
This sequence comes from Taudactylus pleione, assembly GCA_031769625.1. Taxonomy (NCBI): domain Eukaryota; kingdom Metazoa; phylum Chordata; class Amphibia; order Anura; family Myobatrachidae; genus Taudactylus; species Taudactylus pleione. The sequence goes on from JAUIMM010000586.1 coordinate 4,017,419, forward strand.
GCGAGCGAGGCATCCCTGTTTAAGCTCCAGGAGAGCATGGAAGATTCTGTGAGCGAGGATCCATGTTTAAGCTCCAGGAGAGCTTGGAAGATTCTGCGAGTGAGGCATCCCTGTTTAAGCTCCAGGAGAGCATGGAAGATTCTGCGAGCGAGGCTTCCCTGCCCGGGCTCCAGGAGAGCATGGAAGATTCTGCGAGCGAGGCATCCCTGCCCGGGATCCAGGAGACCATGGGAGATTCTGCGAGCGAGTCATCCCTGTTTAAGCTCCTGGAGAGGAGCGAGGCATCCCTGCCCGGGCTCCAGGAGAGCATGGGAGATTGTGCGAGCGAGGCGTCCCCGTTTGAGCTCCAGGAGAGCATGACAGATTCTGCGAGTGAGGCATCCTTGCCCGGGCTCAAGGAGAGCATGGGAGATTCTGCGAGCAATGCAGCCTGGCCAAGGCTCCAGGAGAGCATGGAAGATTGTGCAAGTGAGGCATCCTTGCCTTGGCTCCTGGAGAGCATGGGAGATTGTGCGAGTGAGGCTTCCCTGCCCGGGTTCCAGGAGAGCATGGGAGATTGTGCGAGTGAGGCATCCCTGTTTGAGCTCCAAGAGAGCATGGAAGATTCTGCGAGCGAGGCATCCATGTTTAAGCTCCTGGAGAGCAATGTAGATTCTGCGAGCGAGGCGCCCCTGTTTGAGCTCCAGGAGAGCATGGAAGATAATGCGAGTGAGGCATCCCTGCCCGGGATCCAGGAGACCATGGGAGATTGTGCAAGCGAGGCATCCCTGCCCGGGCTCCAGGAGAACATTGGAGATTCTGCAAGCGAGGCATCCCTGCCCGGGATCCAGGAGAGCATGGGAGATTCTGCAAGCGAGGCATCCCTGTTTAAGCTCCAGGAGAGCATGGCAGATTCTGCGAGTGAGGCATCCCTGCCCGGGCTCCAGGAGAGCATGGGAGATTCTGCAAGCGAGGCATCCCTGTTTGGGCTCCAGGAGAGCATGGGAGATTCTGCGAGCGAGGCATCCCTGTTTAAGCTCCAAGAGAGCATGGAAAATTCTGTGAGCGAGGATTCATGTTTAAGCTCCAGGAGAGCATGGAAGATTCTGTGAGCGTGGCATGCCTGCCTGGGATCCAGGAGAGCATGGGAGATTGTGCGAGTGAGGCATCCCTGTTTAAGCTCCAAGAGAGCATGGAAGATTCTGTGAGCGAGGATTCATGTTTAAGCTCCAGGAGAGCATGGAAGATTGTGCAAGTGAGGCATCCCTGCCTTGGCTCCAGGAGAGCATGGGAGATTCTGCAAGCGAGGCATCCCTGTTTAAGCTCCAGGAGAGCATGGAAGATTCTGCGAGCGAGGCATCCCTGCCCGGGCTCCAGGAGAGCATGGGAGATTCTGCGAGCGAGGCATCCCTGTTTAAGCTCCAAGAGAGCATGGAAGATTCTGCGAGCGAGGCATCCATGTTTAAGCTCCAGGAGAGCAATGAAGATTCTGCGAGCGAGGCATCCCTGTTTGAGCTCCAGGAGAGCATGGAAGATAATGCGAGCGAGGCATCCCTGCCCGGGATCCAGGAGACCATGGGAGATTCTGCAATCGAGGCATCCCTGCCCGGGCTCCAGGAGAGCATGGGAGATTCTGCAAGCGAGGCATCCCTGTTTAAGCTCCAGGACAGCATGGAAGATTCTGCAAGTGAGGCATCCCTGCCCGGGCTCCAGGAGAGCATGGGAGATTCTGCGAGTGAGGCATCCCTGTTTAAGCTCCAAGAGAGCATGGAAGATTCTGCGAGCGAGGCATCCATGTTTAAGCTCCAGGAGAGCATGGAAGATTCTGCGAGCGAGGTGTCCCTGCCCGGGATCCAGGAGACCATGGGAGATTCTGCAATCGAGGCATCCCTGCCCGGGCACCAGGAGAGCATGGGAGATTGTGCGAGTGAGGCGTCCCCGTTTGAGCTCCAGGAGAGCATGACAGATTCTGCGAGTGAGGCATCCTTGCCCAGGCTCAAGGAGAGCATGGGAGATTCTGCGAGCAATGCAGCCTGGCCAAGGCTCCAGGAGAGCATGGAAGATTGTGCAAGTGAGGCATCCTTGCCTTGGCTCCTGGAGAGCATGGGAGATTGTGCGAGTGAGGCTTCCCTGCCCGGGTTCCAGGAGAGCATGGGAGATTGTGCGAGCGAGGCATCCCTGACTGGGCTCCAGGAGAGCATGGGAGATTCTGCAAGCGAGGCATCCCTGTTTAAGCTCCAGGAGAGCATGGGAGATTGTGTGAGCGAGGCATCCCTGCCCAGGCTCCAGGAGAGCATGGGAGATTGTGCGAGCGAGGCATCCCTGTTTGAGCTCCAAGAGAGCATGGAAGATTCTGTGGCGAGGCATCCCTGTTTAAGCTCCAGGAGAGCATGGGAGATTGTGCGAGCGAGGCATCCCTGTCTGGGCTCCAGGAGAGCATATGAGGTTCTGCGAGTGAGGCATCCCTGCCTGGGCTCCAGGAGAGCATGGGAGATTCTGCGAGCGAGGCATCCCTGTTTAAGCTCCAAGAGAGCATGGAAGATTCTGTGAGTGAGGCATCCATGTTTAAGCTCCTGGAGAGCATGGAAGATTCTGTGAGCGAGGAATCCCTGTTTGAGCTCCAGGAGACCATGGGAGATTGTGCGAGCGAGGCATCCCTGCCCGGGCTCCAGGAGAACATGGGAGATTCTGCAAAAGAGGCATCCCTGCCCGGGCTCCAGGAGAGCATGGGAGATTCTGCAAGCGAGGCATCCCTGTTTAAGCTCCAGGACAGCATGGAAGATTCTGTGAGCAATGCAGCCTGGCCAAGGCTCCAGGAGGGCATGGGAGATTCTGCGAGCGAGGCATCCCTGTTTAAGCTCCAGGAGAGCATGGTAGATCCTGTGAGCAATGCAGCCTGACCAAGGCTCCATGAGATCATGGATGATTGATTGTGCAAGTGAGGCTTCCCTGCCCGGGTTCCAGGAGAGCATGGGAGATTGTGCGAGCGAGGCATCACTGTTTGAGCTCCAGGAGAGCATGGCAGATTCTGCGAGTGAGGCATCCCTGCCCGGGCTCCAGGAGAGCATGGGAGATTGTGCGAGTGAGGCTTCCCTGCCCGGGTTCCAGGAGAGCATGGCAGATTCTGCGAGTGAGGCATCCCTGCCCTGGCTCCAGGAGGGCATGGGAGATTCTGTGAGCGAGGCATCCCTGTTTAAGCTCCAGGAGAGCATGGAAGATTCTGCGAGCGAGGCATCCCTGCCCGGGATCCAGGAGACCATGGGAGATTGTGCAAGTGAGGCTTCCCTGCCCGGGCTCCAGTAGAACATGGGAGATTCTGCGAGCGAGGCATCCATGTTTAAGCTCCTGCAGAGTATGGAAGATTCTGCGAGCAAGGCATCCCTGTTTGAGCTCCAAGAGAGCATGGAAGATAATGCAAGCGAGGCATCCCTGCCCGGGCTCCAGGAGAACATGGGAGATTCTGCAAGCGAGGCATCCCTGCCCGGGATCCAGGTGAGCATGGAAGATTCTGCAAGTGAGGCATCCCTGCCCGGGCTCCAGGAGAGCATGGGAGATTCTGCGAGCGAGGCATCCATGTTTAAGCTCCTGGAGAGCATGGAAGATTCTGCGAGCGAGGCATCCCTGTTTGAGCTCCAGGAGAGCATGGAAGATTCTGCGAGCGAGGCGTCCCTGCCCGGGATCCAGGAGACCATGGGAGATTGTGCGAGCGAGGCATCCCTGCCCGGGCTCCAGGAGAACATGGGAGATTCTGCAAGTGAGGCATCCCTGTTTAAGCTATAGGAGAGCATGGTAGATTCTGCGAGCAATGCAGCCTGGCCAAGGCTCTAGTAGAGCATGGAAGATTGTGCAAGTGAGGCATTCCTACCTTGGCTCCAGGAGAGCATGGGAGATTGTGTGAGTGAGGCATCCCTGTCTGGGCTCCAGGAGAGCATGGGAGATTCTGCAAGCGAGGCATCCCTGTTTAAGCTCCAGGAGAGCATGGACAATTCTGCGAGCGAGGCATCCCTGCCCGGGCTCCAGGAGAGCATGGGAGATTCTGCGAGCGAGGCATCCCTGTTTAAGCTCCAAGAGAGCATGGAAGATTCTGCGAGCAATGCAGCCTGGCCAAGGCTCCAGGAGATCATGGAAGATTGTGCAAGTGAGGTATCCCTGCCTTGGCTCCAGGAGAGCATGGGAGATTGTGCGAGTGAGGCTTCCCTGCCCGGGTAACAGGAGAGCATGGGAGATTGTGCGAGTGAGGCTTCCCTGCCCGGGTAACTGGAGACCATGGGAGATTCTGCAATCGAGGCATCCCTGCCCGGGCTCCAGGAGAGCATGGGAGATTCTGCAAGCGAGGCATCCCTGTTTAAGCTCCAGGACAGCATGGAAGATTCTGCAAGTGAGGCATCCCTGCCCGGGCTCCAGGAGAGCATGGGAGATTCTGCGAGCGAGGCAACCATGTTTAAGCTCCTGGAGAGCAATGTAGATTCTGCGAGTGAGGCATCCCTGCCCTGGCTGCAGGAGGGCATGGGAGATTCTGTGAGCGAGGCATCCCTGTTTAAGCTCAAGGAGAGCATGGTAGATCCTGCGAGCAATGCAGCCTGACCAAGGCTCCAGGAGATCATGGATGATTGTGCAAGTGAGGCGTCCCTGCCCGGGCTCCAGGAGAACATGGGAGATTCTGCAAGTGAGGCATCCCTGTTTAAGCACCAGGAGAGCATGGAAGATTCTGCGAGCGAGGCATCCCTGCCCGGGATCCAGGAGACCATGGGAGATTCTGCGAGCGAGGCATCCCTGCACGGGATCCAGGAGAGCATGGGAGATTCTGCGAGCAAGGCATCCCTGTTTAATCTCCAGGAGAGCATGTGAGATTGTGCGAGCGAGGCATCCCTGCCCGGGCTCCAGGAGAGCATGGGATATTCTGCGAGCAACACAGCCTGGCCAGGGCTCCAGGAGTGTATGTGAGATTCTGCTAGCGAGGTATTCCGGCCAGACAGGGGAACTGCAACCTCTGGAAGTCCCGATGAGGTTTTGAAAATGGGCCCAATGCCGGGATGCAGTTCCAGGAGGTCGGGTAAAATCCGCCGTTGCCCCCGCAAAAAGTGGCGCGCAGCAGCAATGCCGTGACGTCTGGGGGAATTCCTCGGGCGGATTCACAAATGGCAAAGAGGTGAGAGAGAGAGCCAGGAAGAGATCCGTGTGGACTAGGTGTCCCAGCCAGGGCTCCAGGACAGGCATGCAAAATTCAGCGAGCAACACAGCCTGGCCAGGGCTCCAGGAGAGCATGGGAGATTCTGCGAGCGAGGCATCCATGTTTAAGCTCCTGGAGAGCAATGTAGATTCTGCGATAGAGGCATCCCTGTTTGAGCTCCAGGAGAGCATGGAAGATAATGCGAGCGAGGCATCCCTGCCCGGGATCCAGGAGACCATGGGAGATTGTGCGAGCGAGGCATCCCTGCCCGGGCTCCAGGAGAACATGGGAGATTCTGCAAGCGAGGCATCCCTGCCCAGGCTCCAGGAGAGCATGGAAGATTCTGCAAGCGAGGCATCCCTGTTTAAGCTCCAGGAGAGCATGGTAGATTCTGCGAGCAATGCAGCCTGGCCAAGGCTCCAGGAGAGCATGGAAGATTGTGCAAGTGAGGCATCCCTGCCTTGGCTCCAGGAGAGCATGGGAGATTGTGCGAGTGAGGCTTCCCTGCCCGGGTTCCAGGAGAGCATGGGAGATTGTGCGAGCGAGGCATCCCTGCCCGGGCTCCAGGAGAGCATTGGAGATTCTGCGAGCAACACAGCCTGGCCAGGGCTCCAGGAGTGTATGTGAGATTCTGCTAGCGAGGTATTCCGGCCAGACAGGGGAACTGCAACCTCTGGAAGTCCCGATGAGGTTTTGAAAATGGGCCCAATGCCGGGACGCAGTTCCAGGAGGTTGGGTAAAATCCGCCGTTGCCCCCGCAAAAAGTGGCGCGCAGCAGCAATGCCGTGACGTCTGGGGGAATTCCTCGGGCGGATTCACAAATGGCAAAGAGGTGAGAGAGAGAGCCAGGAAGAGATCCGTGTGGACTAGGTGTCCCAGCCAGGGCTCCAGGACAGGCATGCAAGATTCAGCGAGCAACACAGCCTGGCCAGGGCTCCAGGAGAGCATGGGAGATTCTGCGAGCGAGTCATCCCTGTTTAAGCTCCTGGAGAGGAGCGAGGCATCCCTGCCCGGGCTCCAGGAGAGCATGGGAGATTGTGCGAGCGAGGCATCCCCGTTTGAGCTCCAGGAGAGCATGACAGATTCTGCGAGTGAGGCATCCTTGCCCGGGCTCAAGGAGAGCATGGGAGATTCTGAGAGCAATGCAGCCTAGCCAAGGCTCCAGGAGAGCATGGAAGATTGTGCAAGTGAGGCATCCTTGCCTTGGCTCCTGGAGAGCATGGGAGATTGTGCGAGTGAGGCTTCCCTGCCCGGGTTCCAGGAGAGCATGGGAGATTGTGCGAGCGAGGCATCCCTGACAGGGCTCCAGGAGAGCATGGGAGATTCTGCAAGCGAGGCATCCCTGTTTAAGCTCCAGGAGACCATGGGAGATTGTGCGAGCGAGGCATCCCTGCCCGGGATCCAGGAGAGCATGGGAGATTCTGCAAGCGAGGCATCCCTGTTTGAGCTCCAGGAGAGCATGGCAGATTCTGCTAGTGAGGCATCCCTGCCCGGGCTCCAGGAGGGCATGGGAGATTCTGTGAGCGAGGCATCCCTGTTTAAGCTCCAGGAGAGCATGGTAGATCCTGCGAGCAATGCAGCCTGACCAAGGCTCCAGGAGATCATGGACGATTGTGCAAGTGAGGCGTCCCTGCCAAGGCTCCAGGAGAGCATGGGAGATTCTGCAAGCGAGGCATCCCTGCCCGGGATCCAGGAGACCATGGGAGATTGTGCGAGCGAGGCTTCCCTGCCCAGGCTCCAGTAGAACATGGGAGATTCTGCGAGCATTGCAGCCTGGCCAAGGCTCCAGGAGAGCATGGGAGATTGTGCGAGCGAGGCATCCCTGTCTGGGCTCCAGGAGAGCATGGGAGATTCTGCGAGCGAGGCATCCCTGCACGGGATCCAGGAGAGCATGGGAGATTCTGCAAGCGAGGCATCCCTGTTTAAGCTCCAGGAGAGCATGTGAGATTGTGCGAGCGAGGCATCCCTGCCCGGGCTCCAGGAGAGCATGGGATATTCTGCGAGCAACACAGCCTGGCCAGGGCTCCAGGAGTGCATGTGAGATTCTGCTAGCGAGGTATTCCGGCCAGACAGGGGAACTGCAACCTCCGGAAGTCTCGATGAGGTTTTGAAAATGGGCCCAATGCCGGGACGCAGTTCCAGGAGGTCAGGTAAAATCTGCCGTTGCCCCCGCAAAAAGTGGCGCGCAGCAGCAATGTCGTGACGTCTGGTGGAATTCCTCGGGCGGATTCACAAATGGCAAAGAGGTGAGAGAGAGAGCCAGGGAGAGATCCGTGTGGACTAGGTTTCCCTGCCAGGGCTCCAGGACAGGCATGCAAGATTCAGCGAGCAACACAGCCTGGCCAGGGCTCCAGGAGAGCATGGGAGATTCTGCGAGAGAGTCATCCCTGTTTAAGCTCCAGGAGAGGAGCGAGGCATCCCTGCCTGGGCTCCAGGAGAGCATGGGAGATTGTGCGAGCGAGGCATCCCTGTTTGAGTTCCAGGAGAGCATGACAGATTCTGCGAGTGAGGCATCCTTGCCCGGGCTCCATGAGAGCATGGGAGATTCTGCGAGCAATGCAGCCTGGCCAAGCCTCAAGGAGGGCATGGGAGATTCTGCGAGCGAGGCACCCCTGTTTAAGCTCCAGGAGAGCATGGTAGATCCTGCGAGCAATGCAGCCTGACCAAGGCTCCAGGAGATCATGGAAGATTGTGCAAGTGAGGCGTCCCTGCCCGGGCTCCAGGAGAGCATGGGAGATTCTGCGAGCGAGGCATCCCTGTTTAAGCTCCAAGAGAGCATGGAAGATTCTGCGAGTGAGGCATCCATTTTTAAGCTCCAGGAGAGCATGGAAGATTCTGCGAGCGAGGCATCCCTGTTTGAGCTCCAGGAGAGCATGGAAGATTCTGCGAGCGAGGCGTCCCTGCCCGGGATCCAGGAGACTATGGGAGATTGTGCGGGCGAGGCATCCCTGCCCGGGCTCCAGGAGAACATTGGAGATTCTGCAAGTGAGGCATCCCTGTTTAAGCTCCAGGAGAGCATGGAAGATTCTGCGAGCGAGGCATCCATGTTTAAGCTCCAGGAGAGCAATGAAGATTCTGCGAGCGAGGCGTCCCTGTTTGAGCTCCAGGAGAGCATGGAAGATTCTGCGAGCGAGGCATCCCGGCCCGGGATCCAGGAGACCATGGGAGATTGTGCGAGCGAGGCATCCCTGCCCGGGCTCCAGGAGAGCATGGGAGATTCTGCGAGCGAGGCATACCTGTTTAAGCTCCAAGAGAGCATGGAAGATTCTGCGAGTGAGGCATCCCTGCACGGGATCCAGGAGAGCATGGGAGATTCTGCGAGCGAGGCATCCCTGCCCGGGATCCAGGAGACCATGGGAGATTGTGCGAGCGAGGCTTCCCTGCCCGGGCTCCAGTAGAACATGGGAGATTCTGCGAGCATTGCAGCCTGGCCAAGGCTCCAGAAGGGCATGGGAGATTGTGCGAGCGAGGCATCCCTGCCCGGGCTCCAGGAGAGCATGGAAGATTCTGCGAGCGAGGCATCCCTGTTTGGGCTCCAGGAGAGCATGGGAGATTCTGCGAGCGAGGCATCCCTGTTTAAGCTCCAAGAGAGCATGGAAGATTCTGTGAGCGAGGATCCATGTTTAAGCTCCAGGAGAGCATGGAAGATTCTGCGAGTGTGGCGTGCCTGCCTGGGTTCCAGGAGAGCATGGAAGATTCTGCGAGCGAGGCATCCTTGTTTAAGCTCCAGGAGAGCATGGAAGATTCTGCGAGCGAGGCATCCCTGCCCTGGCTCCAGGAGAGCATGGGATATTCTGCGAGCGAGGCATCCCTGTTTGAGCTCCAAGAGAGCATGGAAGATTCTGCGAGCGAGGCATCCCTGTTTGAGCTCCAGGAGAGCATGGGAGATTGTGCGAGCGATGCATCCCTGCCAGGGCTCCAGGAGAACATGGGAGATTCTGTAAGCGAGGCATCCCTGCCCGGGATCCAGGAGAGCATGGGAGATTCTGCGAGCGAGGCATCCCTGTTTGAGCTCCAGGAGAGCATGGAAGATTCTGCGAGGGAGTCGTCCCTGCCCGGGATCCAGGAGACCATGGGAGATTGTGCGAGCGAGGCATCCCTGCCCGGGCTCCAGGAGAACATGGGAGATTGTGCGAGTGAGGCTTCCCTGCCCGGGTTCCAGGAGAGCATGGGAGATTGTGCGAGTGAGGCATCCCTGTCTGGGCTCCAGGAGAGCATGGGAGATTCTGCGAGCGAGGCATCCCTGTCTGGGCTCCAGGAGAGCATGGAAGATTCTGCGAGCGAGGCATCCCTGCACGGGATCCAGGAGAGCATGGGAGATTCTGCGAGCGAGGCATCCCTGTTTAAGCTCCAGGAGAGCATGGAAGATTCTGCGAGCGAGGCATCCCTGCACGGGATCCAGGAGAGCATGGGAGATTCTACGAGCGAGGCATCCCTGTTTAAGCTCCAGGAGAGCATGTGAGATTGTGTGAGCGAGGCATCCCTGCCCAGGCTCCAGGAGAGCATGGGATATTCTGCGAGCAACACAGCCTGGCCCAGGGCTCCAGGAGTGCATGGGAGATTCTGCTAGCGAGGTATTCCGGCCAGACAGGGGAACTGCAACCTCCGGAAGTCTCGATGAGGTTTTGAAAATGGGCCCAATGCCAGGACGCAGTTCCAGGAGGTCAGGTAAAATCTGCCGTTGTCCCCGCAAAAAGTGGCGTGCAGCAGCAATGCCGTGACGTCTGGGGGAATTCCTCGGGCGGATTCACAAATGGCAAAGAGGTGAGAGAGAGAGCCAGGAAGAGATCCGTGTGGACTAGGTGTCCCTGCCAGGGCTCCAGGACAGGCATTCATGATTCAGCGAGCAACACAGCCTTGCCAGGGCTCCAGGAGAGCATGGGAGATTCTGCGAGAGAGTCATCCCTGTTTAAGCTCCAGGAGAGGAGCGAGGCATCCCTGCCTGGGCTCCAGGCGAGCATGGGAGATTGTGCGAGCGAGGCATCCCTGTTTGAGCTCCAGGAGAGCATGACAGATTCTGCGAGTGAGGCATCCTTGCCCGGGCTCCAGGAGAGCATGGGAGATTCTGCGAGCAATGCAGCCTGGCCAAGGCTCAAGGAGGGCATGGGAGATTCTGCGAGCAAGGCACCCCTGTTTAAGCTCCAGGAGAGCATGGTAGATCCTGCGAGCAATGCAGCCTGACCAAGGCTCCAGGAGATCATGGAAGATTGTGCAAGTGAGGCGTCCCTGCCCGGGCTCCAGGAGAGCATTGGAAATTCTGCAAGCGAGGCATCCCTGTTTAAGCTCCAGGAGAGCATGGCAGATTCTGTGAGCGAGGCGTCCCTGCACGGGATCCAGGAGAGAATGGGAGATTCTGCGAGTGAGGCTTCCCTGCCTGGGTTCCTGGAGAGCATGGGAGATTGTGCAAGCGAGGCATCCCTGTTTGAGCTCCAGGAGAGCATGGCAGATTCTGCGAGTGAGGCATCCCTGCCCTGGCTCCAGGAGGGCATGGGAGATTCTGTGAGCGAGGCATCCCTGTTTAAGCTCCAGGAGAGCATGGAGGATTCTGCGAGCGAGGCATCCCTGCCCGGGCTCCAGGAGAGCTTGGGAGATTCTGCGAGCAAGGCATCCCTGTTTAAGCTCCAAGAGAGCATGGAAGATTCTGCGAGTGAGGCATCCCTGTTTAAGCTCCAAGAGAGCATGGAAGATTCTGCGAGTGAGGCATCCATGTTTAAGCTCCTGGAGAGCATGGAAGATTCTGTGAGCGAGGCATCCCTGTTTAAGCTCCAGGAGAGCATGGAAGATTCTGCGGCGAGGCATCCATGTTTAAGCTCCAGGAGAGCATGGGAGATTGTGCGAGCGAGGCATCCCTGATTGAGCTCCAGGAGAGCATAGCAGATTCTGTGAGTGAGGCATCCCTGCCCGGGCTCCAGGAGAGCATGTGAGATTGTGCGAGCGAGGCGTTCCTGCCCGGGATCCAGGAGAGCATATGAGGTTCTGTGAGCGAGGCATCCCTGTTTAAGCTGCAGGAGAGCATGGAAGATTCTGCGAGTGAGGCATCCCTGCCTGGGCTCCAGGAGAGCATGGGAGATTCTGCGAGCGAGGCATTCTTGTTTAAGCTCCAAGAGAGCATGGAAGATTCTGCGAGCGAGGCAACCATGTTTAAGCTCCTGGAGAGCAATGTAGATTCTGCGAGTGAGGCATCCCTGCCCTGGCTCCAGGAGGGCATGGGAGTTTCTGCAAGTGAGGCATCCCTGTTTAAGCTCCAGGAGAGCATGGTAGATTCTGCGAGCAATGCAGCCTGGCCAAGGCTCCAGTAGAGCATGGAAGATTGTGCAAGTGAGGCTTCCCTGCCCAGGTTCCAGGAGAGCATGGGAGATTGTGCGAGCGAGGCATCCCTGTCTGGGCTCCAGGAGAGCATGGGAGATTCTGCAAGCGAGGCATCCCTGTTTAAGCTCCAGGAGAGCATGGGAGATTGTGCGAGCGTGGCATCCCGAGCATGGGAGATTGTGCAAGCGAGGCATCCCTGTTTAAGCTCCAAGAGAGCATGGAAGATTCTGCGTGCGAGGCATCCATGTTTAAGCTCCTGGAGAGCAATGAAGATTCTGCGAGCGAGGTGTACCTGTTTGAGCTCCAGGAGAGCATGGAAGATTCTGCGAGCGAGGCATCCCTGCCCGGGATCCAGGAGACCATGGGAGATTTTGCGAGTGAGGCATCCCTGCACGGGATCCAGGAGAGCATTGGAGATTCTGCGAGCGAGGCATCCCTGTTTAAGCTCCAGGAGAGCATGTGAGATTGTGTGAGCGAGGCATCCCTGCCCGGGCTCCAGGAGAACATGGGAGATTCTGCAAATGAGGCATCCCTGCCCGGGCTCCAGGAGAGCATGGGAGATTCTGCGAGCGAGGCATCCCTGTCTGGGCTCCAGGAGAGCATGGAAGATTCTGCGAGCGAGGCATCCCTGCACGGGATCCAGGAGAGCATGGGAGATTCTGCGAGCGAGGCATCCCTGTTTAAGCTCCAGGAGAGCATGGAAGATTCTGCGAGCGAGGCATCCCTGTTTGTGCTCCAGGAGAGCATGGAAGATTCTGCGAGCGAGGCGTCCCTGCCCGGGATCCAGGAGACCATGGGAGATTGTGCGGGCGTAGCATCCCTGCCCGGGCTCCAGGAGAACATTGGAGATTCTGCAAGTGAGGCATCCCTGTTTAAGCTCCAGGAGAGCATGGGAGATTCTGCGAGCGAGGCATCCCTGTCTGGGCTCCAGGAGAGCATGGGAGATTCTGCAAGCGAGGCATCCCTGTTTAAGCTCCAGGAGAGCATGGAAGATTCTGCGAGCGAGGCATCCCTGCCCGGGCTCCAGGAGAGCATGGGAGATTCTGCGAGCGAGGCATCCCTGTTTAAGCTCCAAGAGAGCATGGAAGATTCTGCGAGCAATGCAGCCTGGCCAAGGCTCCAGGAGAGCATGGAAGATTGTGCAAGTGAGGTATCCCTGCCTTGGCTCCAGGAGAGCATGGGAGATTGTGCGAGTGAGGCTTCCCTGCCCGGGTAACAGGAGAGTATGGGAGATTGTGCGAGCGAGGCATCCCTGTCTGGGCTCCAGGAGAGCATGGGAGATTCTGCAAGCGAGGCATCCCTGTTTAAGCTCCAGGAGAGCATGGAAGATTCTGTGAGTGAGGCATCCATGTTTAAGCTCCAGGAGAGCAATGAAGATTCTGCGAGCGAGGTGTCCCTGTTTGAGCTCCAGGAGAGCATGGAAGAATCTGCGAGCGAGGCATCCCTGCCCGGGATCCAGGAGACCATGGGAGATTGTGCGAGCGAGGCATCCCTGCCCGGGCTCCAGGAGAGCATGGGAGATTCTGCAAGCAAGGCATCCCTGCCCGGGCTCCAAGAGAGCATGGAAGATTCTGCGAGTGAGGCATCCCTGCACGGGTTCCAGGAGAGCATGGGAGATTGTGCGAGTGAGGCTTCCCTGCCCGGGTTCCAGGAGAGCATGGGAGATTGTGCGAGCGAGGCATCCCTGTACGGGATCCAGGAGAGCATGGGAGATTCTGCGAGCGAGGCATCCCTGTTTAAGCTCCAGGAGAGCATGTGAGATTGTGTGAGCGAGGCATCCCTGCCCGGGCTCCAGGAGAACATGGGAGATTCTGCAAATGAGGCATCCCTGCCCGGGCTCCAGGAGAGCATGGGAGATTCTGCAAGTGAGGCATCCCTGTTTAAGCTCCAGGAGAGCATGGAAGATTCTGCTAGCGAGGCATCCCTGCCCGGGCTCCAGGAGAGCTTGGGAGATTCTGCGAGCGAGGCATCCCTGTTTAAGCTCCAGGAGAGCATGGAAGATTCTGCGAGCGAGGCATCCCTGTTTGTGCTCCAGGAGAGCATGGGAGATTGTGCGGGCGTAGCATCCCTGCCCGGGCTCCAGGAGAACATTGGAGATTCTGCAAGTGAGGCATCCCTGTTTAAGCTCCAGGAGAGCATGGTAGATTCTGCGAGCAATGCAGCCTGGCCTTGGCTCCAGGAGAGCATGGGAGATTGTGCGAGCGAGGCATCACTGTTTGAGCTCCAGGAGAGCATGGCAGATTCTGCGAGTGAGGCATCCCTGCCCTGGCTCCAGGAGGGCATGGGAGATTCTGTGAGCGAGGCATCCCTGTTTAAGCTCCAGGAGAGCATGGTAGATCCTGTGAGCAATGCAGCCTGACCAAGGCTCCAGGAGATCATGGATGATTGTGCAAGTGAGGCTTCCCTGCCCGGGTTCCAGGAGAGCATGGGAGATTGTGCGAGCGAGGCATCACTGTTTGAGCTCCAGGAGAGCATGGCAGATTCTGCGAGTGAGGCATCCCTGCCCGGGCTCCAGGAGAGCATGTGAGATTGTGCGAGTGAGGCTTCCCTGCCCGGGTTCCAGGAGAGCATGGGAGATTGTGCGAGTGAGGCATCCCTGTTTGAGCTCCAGGAGAGCATGGCAGATTCTGCGAGTGAGGCATCCCTGCCCTGGCTCCAGGAGGGCATGGGAGATTCTACAAGCGAGGCATCCCTGTTTAAGCTCCAGGAGAGCATGGAAGATTCTGCGAGCGAGGCATCCCTGCCCGGGATCCAGGAGACCATGGGAGATTCTGCGAGCGAGTCATCCCTGTTTAAGCTCCAGGAGAGCATGGAAGATTCTGCGGCGAGGCATCCCTGTTTAAGCTCCAGGAGAGCATGGGAGATTGTGCGAGCGAGGCATCCCTGATTGAGCTCCAGGAGAGCATAGCAGATTCTGTGAGTGAGGCATCCCTGCCCGGGCTCCAGGAGAGCATATGAGGTTCTGCGAGTGAGGCATCCCTGCCTGGGCTCCAGGAGAGCATGGGAGATTCTGCGAGCGAGGCATCCCTGTTTAAGCTCCAAGAGAGCATGGAAGATTCTGTGAGTGAGGCATCCATGTTTAAGCTCCTGGAGAGCATGGAAGATTCTGTGAGCGAGGAATCCCTGTTTGAGCTCCAGGAGAGCATGGAAGATTCTGAGAGCGAGGCGTCCCTGCCCGGGATCCAGGAGACCATGGGAGATTGTGCGAGCGAGGCATCCCTGCCCGGGCTCCAGGAGAACATGGGAGATTCTGCAAAAGAGGCATCCCTGCCCGGGCTCCAGGAGAGCATGGGAGATTCTGCAAGCGAGGCATCCCTGTTTAAGCTCCAGGAGAGCATAGAAGATTCTGCTATCGAGGCATCCCTGCCCGGGCTCCAGGAGAGCTTGGGAGATTCTGCGAGCGAGGCATCCCTGTTTAAGCTCCAGGAGAGCATGGAAGATTCTGCGAGCGAGGCATCCCTGTTTGTGCTCCAGGAGAGCATGGAAGATTCTGCGAGCGAGGCGTCCCTGCCCGGGATCCAGGAGACCATGGGAGATTGTGCGGGCGTAGCATCCCTGCCCGGGCTCCAGGAGAACATTGGAGATTCTGCAAGTGAGGCATCCCTGCCCGGGCTCCAGGAGAGCATGGGAGATTCTGCGAGCGAGGCATCCCTGTTTAAGCTCCTGGAGAGCATGGAAGATTCTGCGAGTGAGGCATCCCTGTTTGAGCTCCAGGAGAGCATGGAAGATTCTGCGAGCGAGGCGTCCCTGCCCAGAATCCAGGAGACCATGGGAGATTGTGCGAGCGAGGCATCCCTGCCCGGGCTCCAGGAGAACATGGGAGATTCTGCAAGTGAGGCATCCCTGTTTAAGCTCCAGGAGAGCATGGTAGATTCTGCGAGCAATGCAGCCTGGCCAAGGCTCCAGGAGAGCATGGAAGATTGTGCAAGTGAGGCATCCCTGCCTTGGCTCCAGGAGAGCATGGGAGATTGTGCGAGTGAGGCTTCCCTGCCCAGGTTCCAGGAGAGCATGGGAGATTGTGCGAGCGAGGCATCCCTGTCTGGGCTCCAGGAGAGCATGGGAGATTCTGCAAGCGAGGCATCCCTGTTTAAGCTCCAGGAGAGCATGGGAGATTGTGCGAGCGAGGAATCCCGAGCATGGGAGATTGTGCAAGCGAGGCATCCCTGTTTAAGCTCCAAGAGAGCATGGAAGATTCTTCGAGCGAGGCATCCCTGCCCGGGCTCCAGGAGAACATGGGAGATTCTGCAAGTGAGGCATCCCTGTTTAAGCTCCAGGAGAGCATGGTAGATTCTGCGAGCAATGCAGCCTGGCCTTGGCTCCAGGAGAGCATGGGAGATTGTGCGAGCGAGGCATCACTGTTTGAGCTCCAGGAGAGCATGGCAGATTCTGCGAGTGAGGCATCCCTGCCCGGGCTCCAGGAGAGCATGGGAGATTGTGCGAGTGAGGCTTCCCTGCCTGGGTTCCAGGAGAGCATGGGAGATTGTGCGAGCGAGGCATCCCTGTTTGAGCTCCAGGAGAGCATGGCAGATTCTGCGAGTGAGGCATCCCTGCCCTGGCTCCAGGAGGGCATGGGAGATTCTGTGAGCGAGGCATCCCTGTTTAAGCTCCAGGAGAGCATGGTAGATCCTGTGAGCAATGCAGCCTGACCAAGGCTCCAGGAGATCATGGATGATTGTGCAAGTGAGGCTTCCCTGCCCGGGTTCCAGGAGAGCATGGGAGATTGTGCGAGCGAGGCATCACTGTTTGAGCTCCAGGAGAGCATGGCAGATTCTGCGAGTGAGGCATCCCTGCCCGGGCTCCAGGAGAGCATGTGAGATTGTGCGAGTGAGGCTTCCCTGCCCGGGTTCCAGGAGAGCATGGGAGATTGTGCGAGTGAGGCATCCCTGTTTGAGCTCCAGGAGAGCATGGCAGATTCTGCGAGTGAGGCATCCCTGCCCTGGCTCCAGGAGGGCATGGGAGATTCTGTGAGCGAGGCATCCCTGTTTATGCTCCAGGAGAGCATGGTAGATCCTGCGAGCAATGCAGCCTGACCAAGGCTCCAGGAGATCATGGATTTTGTGCAAGTAAGGCGTCCCTGCCCGGGCTCCAGGAGAGCATGGGAGATTCTGCAAGCGAGGCATCCCTGTTTAAGCTCCAGGAGAGCATGGAAGATTCTGCGAGCGAGGCATCCCTGCCCGGGATCCAGGAGACCATGGGAGATTGTGCGAGTGAGGCTTCCCTGCCCGGGCTCCAGTAGAACATGGGAGATTCTGCGAGCGAGGCATCCCTGTTTGAGCTCCAAGAGAGCATGGAAGATTCTGCGAGCGAGGCATCCATGTTTAAGCTCCTGGAGAGCAATGTAGATTCTGAGAGCGAGGCATCCCTGTTTGAGCTCCAGGAGAGCATGGAAGATAATGCGAGCGAGGCATCCCTGCCCGGGATCCAGGAGACCATGGGAGATTGTGCGAGCGAGGCATCCCTGCCCGGGCTCCAGGAGAACATGGGAGATTCTGCAAGCGAGGCATCCCTGCCCGGGCTCCTGGAGAACATGGAAGATTCTGCAAGTGAGGCATCCCTGCCCGGGCTCAAGGAGAGCATGGGAGATCCTGCGAGAGAGGCATCCATGTTTAAGCTCTTGGAGAGCATGGAAGATTCTGCGAGCGAGGCATCCCTGTTTGAGCTCCAGGAGAGCATGGAATATTCTGCGGGCGAGGCGTCCCTGCACGGGATCCTGGATAGCATGTGAGATTGTGCGAGCGAGGCTTCCCTGCCCGGGCTCTAGTAGAACATGGGAGATTCTGCGAGCATTGCAGCCTGGCCAAGGCTCCAGGAGAGCATGGGAGATTCTGCGAGCGAGGCATCCCTGTTTAAGCTCCAGGAGAGCATGGAAGATTCTGCGAGTGAGGCATCCCTGTTTAAGCTCCAGGAGAGCATGGAAGATTCTGCGAGCGAGGCTTCCCTGCCCGGGCTCCAGGAGAGCATGGGAGATTGTGTGAGCAAGGTGTCCCTGTTTGAGCTCCAGGAGAGCATGGCAGATTCTGCGAGCTATGCAGCCTTGCCAAGACCCCAGGAGAGCATGGAAAAAATTCAGCGAGCGAGGCCTCCCTGCCCGGAATCAAGGAGAGCATGGGAGATTCTGCGAGCAAGGCATCCCTGTTTAAGCTCCAGGAGAGCATGGGAGATTCTGCAAGCGAGGCATCCCTGTTTAAGCTCCAGGAGACCATGGGAGATTGTGCGGGCGTAGCATCCCTGCCCGGGCTCCAGGAGAACATTGGAGATTCTGCAAGTGAGGCATCCCTGTTTAAGCTCCAGGAGAGCATGGTAGATTCTGCAAGCAATGCAGCCTGGCCTTGGCTCCAGGAGAGCATGGGAGATTGTGCGAGCGAGGCATCACTGTTTGAGCTCCAGGAGAGCATTGCAGATTCTGCGAGTGAGGCATCCCTGCCCGGGCTCCAGGAGAGCATGGGAGATTGTGCGAGTGAGGCTTCCCTGCCTGGGTTCCAGGAGAGCATGGGAGATTCTGTGAGCGAGGCATCCCTGTTTAAGCTCCAGGAGAGCATGGTAGATCCTGTGAGCAATGCAGCCTGACCAAGGCTCCAGGAGATCATGGATGATTGTGCAAGTGAGGCTTCCCTGCCCGGGTTCCAGGAGAGCATGGGAGATTGTGCGAGCGAGGCATCACTGTTTGAGCTCCAGGAGAGCATGGCAGATTCTGCGAGTGAGGCATCCCTGCCCGGGCTCCAGGAGAGCATGTGAGATTGTGCGAGTGAGGCTTCCCTGCCCGGGTTCCAGGAGAGCATGGGAGATTGTGCGAGTGAGGCATCCCTGTTTGAGCTCCAGGAGAGCATGGCAGATTCTGCGAGTGAGGCATCCCTGCCCTGGCTCCAGGAGGGCATGGGAGATTCTGTGAGCGAGGCATCCCTGTTTAAGCTCCAGGAGAGCATGGTTGATCCTGCGAGCAATGCAGCCTGACCAAGGCTCCAGGAGATCATGGATTTTGTGCAAGTAAGGCGTCCCTGCCCGGGCTCCAGGAGAGCATGGGAGATTCTGCAAGCGAGGCATCCCTGTTTAAGCTCCAGGAGAGCATGGAAGATTCTGCGAGCGAGGCATCCCTGCCCGGGATCCAGGAGACCATGGGAGATTGTGCGAGTGAGGCTTCCCTGCCCGGGCTCCAGTAGAACATGGGAGATTCTGCGAGCGAGGCATCCCTGTTTGAGCTCCAAGAGAGCATGGAAGATTCTGCGAGCGAGGCATCCATGTTTAAGCTCCTGGAGAGCAATGTAGATTCTGAGAGCGAGGCATCCCTGTTTGAGCTCCAGGAGAGCATGGAAGATAATGCGAGCGAGGCATCCCTGCCTGGGATCCAGGAGACCATGGGAGATTGTGCGAGCGAGGCATCCCTGCCCGGGCTCCAGGAGAACATGGGAGATTCTGCAAGCGAGGCATCCCTGCCCGGGATCAAGGAGAGCATGGAAGATTCTGCAAGTGAGGCATCCCTGCCCGGGCTCAAGGAGAGCATGGGAGATCCTGCGAGAGAGGCATCCATGTTTAAGCTCTTGGAGAGCATGGAAGATTCTGCGAGCGAGGCATCCCTGTTTGAGCTCCAGGAGAGCATGGAAGATTCTGCGGGCGAGGCGTCCCTGCCCGGGATCCAGGAGACCATGGAAGATTGTGCAAGTGAGGCATCCCTACCTTGGCTCCAGGAGAGCATGGGAGATTGTGCGAGTGAGGCTTCCCTGCCCGGGTTCCAGGAGAGCATGGGAGATTCTGCGAGCGAGGCATCCCTGTCTGGGCTCCAGGAGAGCATGGGAGATTCTGCAAGCGAGGCATCCCTGTTTAAGCTCCAGGAGAGCATGGAAGATTCTGCGAGCGAGGCATCCCTGCCCGGGCTCCAGGAGAGCATGGGAGATTCTGTGAGCGAGGCATCCCTGTTTAATCTCCAAGAGAGCATGGAAGATTCTGCGAGCAATGCAGCCTGGCCAAGGCTCCAGGAGAGCATGGAAGATTGTGCAAGTGAGGTATCCCTGCCTTGGCTCCAGGAGAGCATGGGAGATTGTGCGAGTGAGGCTTCCCTGCCCGGGTAACAGGAGAGCATGGGAGATTGTGCGAGCGAGGCATCCCTGTCTGGGCTCCAGGAGAGCATGGGAGATTCTGCAAGCGAGGCATCCCTGTTTAAGCTCCAGGAGAGCATGGAAGATTCTGTGAGTGAGGCATCCATGTTTAAGCTCCAGGAGAGCAATGAAGATTCTGCGAGCGAGGTGTCCCTGTTTGAGCTCCAGGAGAGCATGGAAGAATCTGCGAGCGAGGCATCCCTGCCCGGGATCCAGGAGACCATGGGAGATTGTGCGAGCGAGGCATCCCTGCCCGGGCTCCAGGAGAGCATGGGAGATTCTGCAAGCAAGGCATCCCTGCCCGGGCTCCAAGAGAGCATGGAAGATTCTGCGAGTGAGGCATCCCTGCACGGGATCCTGGAGAGCATGTGAGATTGTGCGAGTGAGGCTTCCCTGCCCGGGCTCTAGTAGAACATGGGAGATTCTGCGAGCATTGCAGCCTGGCCAAGGCTCCAGGAGAGCATGGGAGATTCTGCGAGCGAGGCATCCCTGTTTAAGCTCCAGGAGAGCATGGAAGATTCTGTGAGCGAGGATCCATGTTTAAGCTCCAGGAGAGCTTGGAAGATTCTGCGAGTGAGGCATCCCTGTTTAAGCTCCAGGAGAGCATGGAAGATTCTGCGAGCGAGGCTTCCCTGCCCGGGCTCCAGGAGAGCATGGAAGATTCTGCGAGCGAGGCATCCCTGCCCGGGATCCAGGAGACCATGGGAGATTCTGCGAGCGAGTCATCCCTGTTTAAGCTCCTGGAGAGGAGCGAGGCATCCCTGCCCGGGCTCCAGGAGAGCATGGGAGATTGTGCGAGCGAGGCGTCCCCGTTTGAGCTCCAGGAGAGCATGACAGATTCTGCGAGTGAGGCATCCTTGCCCGGGCTCAAGGAGAGCATGGGAGATTCTGCGAGCAATGCAGCCTGGCCAAGGCTCCAGGAGAGCATGGAAGATTGTGCAAGTGAGGTATCCCTGCCTTGGCTCCAGGAGAGCATGGGAGATTGTGCGAGTGAGGCTTCCCTGCCCGGGTAACAGGAGAGCATGGGAGATTGTGCGAGCGAGGCATCCCTGTCTGGGCTCCAGGAGAGCATGGGAGATTCTGCAAGCGAGGCATCCCTGTTTAAGCTCCAGGAGAGCATGGAAGATTCTGTGAGTGAGGCATCCATGTTTAAGCTCCAGGAGAGCAATGAAGATTCTGCGAGCGAGGTGTCCCTGTTTGAGCTCCAGGAGAGCATGGAAGAATCTGCGAGCGAGGCATCCCTGCCCGGGATCCAGGAGACCATGGGAGATTGTGCGAGCGAGGCATCCCTGCCCGGGCTCCAGGAGAGCATGGGAGATTCTGCAAGCAAGGCATCCCTGCCCGGGCTCCAAGAGAGCATGGAAGATTCTGCGAGTGAGGCATCCCTGCACGGGATCCTGGAGAGCATGTGAGATTGTGCGAGCGAGGCTTCCCTGCCCGGGCTCTAGTAGAACATGGGAGATTCTGCGAGCATTGCAGCCTGGCCAAGGCTCCAGGAGAGCATGGGAGATTCTGCGAGCGAGGCATCCCTGTTTAAGCTCCAGGAGAGCATGGAAGATTCTGTGAGCGAGGATCCATGTTTAAGCTCCAGGAGAGCTTGGAAGATTCTGCGAGTGAGGCATCCCTGTTTAAGCTCCAGGAGAGCATGGAAGATTCTGCGAGCGAGGCTTCCCTGCCCGGGCTCCAGGAGAGCATGGAAGATTCTGCGAGCGAGGCATCCCTGCCCGGGATCCAGGAGACCATGGGAGATTCTGCGAGCGAGTCATCCCTGTTTAAGCTCCTGGAGAGGAGCGAGGCATCCCTGCCCGGGCTCCAGGAGAGCATGGGAGATTGTGCGAGCGAGGCGTCCCCGTTTGAGCTCCAGGAGAGCATGACAGATTCTGCGAGTGAGGCATCCTTGCCCGGGCTCAAGGAGAGCATGGGAGATTCTGCGAGCAATGCAGCCTGGCCAAGGCTCCAGGAGAGCATGGAAGATTGTGCAAGTGAGGCATCCTTGCCTTGGCTCCTGGAGAGCATGGGAGATTGTGCGAGTGAGGCTTCCCTGCCCGGGTTCCAGGAGAGCATGGGAGATTGTGCGAGTGAGGCATCCCTGTTTGAGCTCCAAGAGAGCATGGAAGATTCTGCGAGCGAGGCATCCATGTTTAAGCTCCTGGAGAGCAATGTAGATTCTGCGAGCGAGGCGCCCCTGTTTGAGCTCCAGGAGAGCATGGAAGATAATGCGAGTGAGGCATCCCTGCCCGGGATCCAGGAGACCATGGGAGATTGTGCAAGCGAGGCATCCCTGCCCGGGCTCCAGGAGAACATTGGAGATTCTGCAAGCGAGGCATCCCTGCCCGGGATCCAGGAGAGCATGGGAGATTCTGCAAGCGAGGCATCCCTGTTTAAGCTCCAGGAGAGCATGGCAGATTCTGCGAGTGAGGCATCCCTGCCCGGGCTCCAGGAGAGCATGGGAGATTCTGCAAGCGAGGCATCCCTGTTTGGGCTCCAGGAGAGCATGGGAGATTCTGCGAGCGAGGCATCCCTGTTTAAGCTCCAAGAGAGCATGGAAAATTCTGTGAGCGAGGATTCATGTTTAAGCTCCAGGAGAGCATGGAAGATTCTGTGAGCGTGGCATGCCTGCCTGGGATCCAGGAGAGCATGGGAGATTGTGCGAGTGAGGCATCCCTGTTTAAGCTCCAAGAGAGCATGGAAGATTCTGTGAGCGAGGATTCATGTTTAAGCTCCAGGAGAGCATGGAAGATTGTGCAAGTGAGGCATCCCTGCCTTGGCTCCAGGAGAGCATGGGAGATTCTGCAAGCGAGGCATCCCTGTTTAAGCTCCAGGAGAGCATGGAAGATTCTGCGAGCGAGGCATCCCTGCCCGGGCTCCAGGAGAGCATGGGAGATTCTGCGAGCGAGGCATCCCTGTTTAAGCTCCAAGAGAGCATGGAAGATTCTGCGAGCGAGGCATCCATGTTTAAGCTCCAGGAGAGCAATGAAGATTCTGCGAGCGAGGCATCCCTGTTTGAGCTCCAGGAGAGCATGGAAGATAATGCGAGCGAGGCATCCCTGCCCGGGATCCAGGAGACCATGGGAGATTCTGCAATCGAGGCATCCCTGCCCGGGCTCCAAGAGAGCATGGAAGATTCTGCGAGCGAGGCATCCATGTTTAAGCTCCAGGAGAGCATGGAAGATTCTGCGAGCGAGGTGTCCCTGCCCGGGATCCAGGAGACCATGGGAGATTCTGCAATCGAGGCATCCCTGCCCGGGCACCAGGAGAGCATGGGAGATTGTGCGAGTGAGGCGTCCCCGTTTGAGCTCCAGGAGAGCATGACAGATTCTGCGAGTGAGGCATCCTTGCCCAGGCTCAAGGAGAGCATGGGAGATTCTGCGAGCAATGCAGCCTGGCCAAGGCTCCAGGAGAGCATGGAAGATTGTGCAAGTGAGGCATCCTTGCCTTGGCTCCTGGAGAGCATGGGAGATTGTGCGAGTGAGGCTTCCCTGCCCGGGTTCCAGGAGAGCATGGGAGATTGTGCGAGCGAGGCATCCCTGACTGGGCTCCAGGAGAGCATGGGAGATTCTGCAAGCGAGGCATCCCTGTTTAAGCTCCAGGAGAGCATGGGAGATTGTGTGAGCGAGGCATCCCTGCCCAGGCTCCAGGAGAGCATGGGAGATTGTGCGAGCGAGGCATCCCTGTTTGAGCTCCAAGAGAGCATGGAAGATTCTGTGGCGAGGCATCCCTGTTTAAGCTCCAGGAGAGCATGGGAGATTGTGCGAGCGAGGCATCCCTGTCTGGGCTCCAGGAGAGCATATGAGGTTCTGCGAGTGAGGCATCCCTGCCTGGGCTCCAGGAGAGCATGGGAGATTCTGCGAGCGAGGCATCCCTGTTTAAGCTCCAAGAGAGCATGGAAGATTCTGTGAGTGAGGCATCCATGTTTAAGCTCCTGGAGAGCATGGAAGATTCTGTGAGCGAGGAATCCCTGTTTGAGCTCCAGGAGACCATGGGAGATTGTGCGAGCGAGGCATCCCTGCCCGGGCTCCAGGAGAACATGGGAGATTCTGCAAAAGAGGCATCCCTGCCCGGGCTCCAGGAGAGCATGGGAGATTCTGCAAGCGAGGCATCCCTGTTTAAGCTCCAGGAGAGCATAGAAGATTCTGCTATCGAGGCATCCCTGCCCGGGCTCCAGGAGAGCTTGGGAGATTCTGCGAGCGAGGCATCCCTGTTTAAGCTCCAGGAGAGCATGGGAGATTGTGTGAGCGAGGCATCCCTGCCCAGGCTCCAGGAGAGCATGGGAGATTGTGCGAGCGAGGCATCCCTGTTTGAGCTCCAAGAGAGCATGGAAGATTCTGCGGCGAGGCATCCCTGTTTAAGCTCCAGGAGAGCATGGAAGATTCTGCGAGCGAGGCATCCCTGTTTGTGCTCCAGGAGAGCATGGAAGATTCTGCGAGCGAGGCGTCCCTGCCCGGGATCCAGGAGACCATGGGAGATTGTGCGGGCGTAGCATCCCTGCCCGGGCTCCAGGAGAACATTGGAGATTCTGCAAGTGAGGCATCCCTGTTTAAGCTCCAGGAGAGCATGGTAGATTCTGCGAGCAATGCAGCCTGGCCAAGGCTCCAGGAGAGCATGGAAGATTGTGCAAGTGAGGCATCCCTGCCTTGGCTCCAGGAGAGCATGGGAGATTGTGCGAGCGAGGCATCACTGTTTGAGCTCCAGGAGAGCATGGCAGATTCTGCAAGTGAGGCATCCCTGCCCGGGCTCCAGGAGAGCATGGGAGATTGTGCGAGTGAGGCTTCCCTGCCTGGGTTCCTGGAGAGCATGGGAGATTGTGCGAGCGAGGCATCCCTGTTTGAGCTTCAGGAGAGCATGGCAGATTCTGCGAGTGAGGCATCCCTGCCCTGGCTCCAGGAGGGCATGGGAGATTCTGCGAGCAAGGCATCCCTGTTTAAGCTCCAGGAGAGCATGGAAGATTCTGCGAGCGAGGCATCCCTGTTTAAGCTCCAGGAGAGCATGGAAGATTCTGCGGCAAGGCATCCATGTTTAAGCTCCAGGAGAGCATGGGAGATTGTGCGAGCGAGGCATCCCTGATTGAGCTCCAGGAGAGCATAGCAGATTCTGTGAGTGAGGCATCCCTGCCCGGGCTCCAGGAGAGCATGGGAGATTGTGCGAGCGAGGCGTTCCTGCCCGGGATCCAGGAGAGCATATGAGGTTCTGTGAGCGAGGCATCCCTGTTTAAGCTGCAGGAGAGCATGGAAGATTCTGCGAGCGAGGCATCCCTGCCTGGGCTCCAGGAGAGCATGGGAGATTCTGCGAGCGAGGCATCCCTGTTTAAGCTCCAAGAGAGCATGGAAGATTCTGCGAGTGAGGCATCCATGTTTAAGCTCCTGGAGAGCATGGAAGATTCTGTGAGCGAGGAATCCCTGTTTGAGCTCCAGGAGAGCATGGAAGATTCTGAGAGCGAGGCGTCCCTGCCCGGGATCCAGGAGACCATGGGAGATTGTGCGAGCGAGGCATCCCTGCCCGGGCTCCAGGAGAACATGGGAGATTCTGCAAATGAGGCATCCCTGCCCGGGCTCCAGGAGAGCATGGGAGATTCTGCAAGCGAGGCATCCCTGTTTAAGCTCCAGGAGAGCATGGTAGATTCTGCGAGCAATGCAGCCTGGCCAAGGCTCCAGGAGAGCATGGAAGATTGTGCAAGTGAGGCATCCCTGCCTTGGCTCCAGGAGAGCATGGGAGATTGTGCGAGCGAGGCATCACTGTTTGAGCTCCAGGAGAGCATGGCAGATTCTGCGAGTATGGCATCCCTGCCCGGGCTCCAGGAGAGCATGGCAGATTCTGCGAGTGAGGCTTCCCTGCCCGGGTTCCTGGAGAGCATGGGAGATTGTGCGAGCGAGGCATCCATGTTTAAGCTCCAGGAGAGCATGGAAGATTCTGCAAGCGAGGCATCCCTGTTTGAGCTCCAGGAGAGCATGGAAGATTCTGCAAGTGAGGCATCCCTGTTTAAGCTCCAGGAGAGCATGGTAGATTCTGCGAGTAATGCAGCCTGGCCAAGGCTCCAGGAGAGCATGGAAGATTGTGCAAGTGAGGCATCCCTGCCTTGGCTCCAGGAGAGCATGGGAGATTGTGCGAGTGAGGCTTCCCTGCCCAGGCTCCAGGAGAGCATGGGAGATTCTGCAAGCGAGGCATCCCTGTTCATCTCCAGGAGAGCATGGGAGATTGTGCAAGCAAGGCATCCCTGCCCGGGCTCCAGGAGAGCATGGGAGATTCTGCGAGCGAGGCATCCCTGTTTAAGCTCCAAGAGAGCATGGAAGATTCTGCGAGCGAGGCATCCATGTTTAAGCTCCAGGAGAGCAATGAAGATTCTGCGAGCGAGGCGTCCCTGTTTGAGCTCCAGGAGAGCATGGAAGATTCTGCGAGCGAGGCATCCCTGCCCGGGATCCAGGAGACCATGGGAGATTGTGCGAGCGAGGCATCCCTGCCCGGGCTCCAGGAGAGCATGGGGGATTCTGCAAGCAAGGCATCCCTGTTTAAGCTCCAGGAGAGCATGGGAGATTCTGCAAGCGAGGCATCCCTGTTTAAGCTCCAGGACAGCATGGAAGATTCTGCAAGTGAGGCATCCCTGCCCGGGCTCCAGGAGAGCATGGGAGATTCTGCGAGCGAGGCATCCCTGTTTAAGCTCCAAGAGAGCATGGAAGATTCTGCGAGCGAGGCATCCATGTTTAAGCTCCAGGAGAGCATGGAAGATTCTGCGAGCGAGGTGTCCCTGCCCGGGATCCAGGAGACCATGGGAGATTCTGCAATCGAGGCATCCCTGCCCGGGCACCAGGAGAGCATGGGAGATTGTGCGAGTGAGGCGTCCCCGTTTGAGCTCCAGGAGAGCATGACAGATTCTGCGAGTGAGGCATCCTTGCCCGGGCTCAAGGAGAGCATGGGAGATTCTGCGAGCAATGCAGCCTGGCCAAGGCTCCAGGAGAGCATGGAAGATTGTGCAAGTGAGGCATCCTTGCCTTGGCTCCTGGAGAGCATGGGAGATTGTGCGAGTGAGGCTTCCCTGACTGGGCTCCAGGAGAGCATGGGAGATTCTGCAAGCGAGGCATCCCTGTTTAAGCTCCAGGAGAGCATGGGAGATTGTGTGAGCGAGGCATCCCTGCCCAGGCTCCAGGAGAGCATGGGAGATTGTGCGAGCGAGGCATCCCTGTTTGAGCTCCAAGAGAGCATGGAAGATTCTGCGGCGAGGCATCCCTGTTTAAGCTCCAGGAGAGCATGGGAGATTGTGCGAGCGAGGCATCCCTGTCTGGGCTCCAGGAGAGCATATGAGGTTCTGCGAGTGAGGCATCCCTGCCTGGGCTCCAGGAGAGCATGGGAGATTCTGCGAGCGAGGCATCCCTGTTTAAGCTCCAAGAGAGCATGGAAGATTCTGTGAGTGAGGCATCCATGTTTAAGCTCCTGGAGAGCATGGAAGATTCTGTGAGCGAGGAATCCCTGTTTGAGCTCCAGGAGACCATGGGAGATTGTGCGAGCGAGGCATCCCTGCCCGGGCTCCAGGAGAACATGGGAGATTCTGCAAAAGAGGCATCCCTGCCCGGGCTCCAGGAGAGCATGGGAGATTCTGCAAGCGAGGCATCCCTGTTTAAGCTCCAGGAGAGCATGGGAGATTGTGTGAGCGAGGCATCCCTGCCCAGGCTCCAGGAGAGCATGGGAGATTGTGCGAGCGAGGCATCCCTGTTTGAGCTCCAAGAGAGCATGGAAGATTCTGCGGCGAGGCATCCCTGTTTAAGCTCCAGGAGAGCATGGGAGATTGTGCGAGCGAGGCATCCCTGTCTGGGCTCCAGGAGAGCATATGAGGTTCTGCGAGTGAGGCATCCCTGCCTGGGCTCCAGGAGAGCATGGGAGATTCTGCGAGCGAGGCATCCCTGTTTAAGCTCCAAGAGAGCATGGAAGATTCTGTGAGTGAGGCATCCATGTTTAAGCTCCTGGAGAGCATGGAAGATTCTGTGAGCGAGGAATCCCTGTTTGAGCTCCAGGAGACCATGGGAGATTGTGCGAGCGAGGCATCCCTGCCCGGGCTCCAGGAGAACATGGGAGATTCTGCAAAAGAGGCATCCCTGCCCGGGCTCCAGGAAAGCATGGGAGATTCTGCAAGCGAGGCATCCCTGTTTAAGCTCCAGGAGAGCATGGTAGATCCTGCGAGCAATGCAGCCTGACCAAGGCTCCTGGAGAGCATGGAAGATTGTGCAAGTGAGGCGTCCCTGCCCGGGCTCCAGGAGAGCATGGGAGATTCTGCAAGCGAGGCATCCCTGTTTAAGCTCCAGGAGAGCATGGAAGATTCTGCGAGCGAGGCATCCCTGCCCGGGCTCCAGGAGTGCATGGGAGATTCTGTGAGCAAGGCATCCCTGTTTATGCTCCAAGAGAGCATGGAAGATTCTGCGAGTGAGGCATCCCTGTTTAAGCTCCAGGAGAGCATGGCAGATTCTGCGAGCGAGGCAGCATCCCTGCACGGGATCCAGGAGAGAATGGGAATTTCTGCGAGCGAGGCATCCCTGTTTAAGCTCCAGGAGAGCATGTGAGATTGTGCGAGCGAGGCATCCCTGCCCGGGCTCCAGGAGAGCATGGGAGATTGTGCGAGCAATGCAGCCTGGCCAAGGCTCCAGGAGAGCATGGAAGATTGTGCAAGTGAGGCATCCCTGCCTTGGCTCCTGGAGAGCATGGGAGATTGTGCGAGTGAGGCATCCCTGTTTAAGCTCCAGGAGAGCATGGAAGATTCTGCGAGCGAGGCATCCATGTTTAAGCTCCTGGAGAGCAATGTAGATTCTGAGAGCGAGGCATCCCTGTTTGAGCTCCAGGAGAGCATGGAAGATAATGCGAGCGAGGCATCCCTGCCCGGGATCCAGGAGACCATGGGAGATTGTGCGAGCGAGACATCCCTGCCCGGGCTCCTGGAGAACATGGAAGATTCTGCAAGTGAGGCATCCCTGCCCGGGCTCAAGGAGAGCATGGGAGATCCTGCGAGAGAGGCATCCATGTTTAAGCTCTTGGAGAGCATGGAAGATTCTGCGAGCGAGGCATCCCTGTTTGAGCTCCAGGAGAGCATGGAAGATTCTGCGGGCGAGGCGTCCCTGCCCGGGATCCAGGAGACCATGGAAGATTGTGCAAGTGAGGCATCCCTACCTTGGCTCCAGGAGAGCATGGGAGATTGTGCGAGTGAGGCTTCCCTGCCCGGGTTCCAGGAGAGCATGGGAGATTCTGCGAGTGAGGCATCCCTGTCTGGGCTCCAGGAGAGCATGGGAGATTCTGCAAGCGAGGCATCCCTGTTTAAGCTCCAGGAGAGCATGGAAGATTCTGCGAGCGAGGCATCCCTGCCCGGGCTCCAGGAGAGCATGGGAGATTCTGCGAGCGAGGCATCCCTGTTTAAGCTCCAAGAGAGCATGGAAGATTCTGCGAGCAATGCAGCCTGGCCAAGGCTCCAGGAGAGCATGGAAGATTGTGCAAGTGAGGTATCCCTGCCTTGGCTCCAGGAGAGCATGGGAGATTGTGCGAGTGAGGCTTCCCTGCCCGGGTAACAGGAGAGCATGGGAGATTGTGCGAGCGAGGCATCCCTGTCTGGGCTCCAGGAGAGCATGGGAGATTCTGCAAGCGAGGCATCCCTGTTTAAGCTCCAGGAGAGCATGGAAGATTCTGTGAGTGAGGCATCCATGTTTAAGCTCCAGGAGAGCATGGAAGAATCTGCGAGCGAGGCATCCCTGCCCGGGATCCAGGAGACCATGGGAGATTGTGCGAGCGAGGCATCCCTGCCCGGGCTCCAGGAGAGCATGGGAGATTCTGCAAGCGAGGCATCCCTGCCCGGGCTCCAAGAGAGCATGGAAGATTCTGCGAGTGAGGCATCCCTGCACGGGATCCTGGATAGCATGTGAGATTGTGCGAGCGAGGCTTCCCTGCCCGGGCTCTAGTAGAACATGGGAGATTCTGCGAGCATTGCAGCCTGGCCAAGGCTCCAGGAGAGCATGGGAGATTCTGCGAGCGAGGCATCCCTGTTTAAGCTCCAGGAGAGCATGGAAGATTCTGCGAGTGAGGCATCCCTGTTTAAGCTCCAGGAGAGCATGGAAGATTCTGCGAGCGAGGCTTCCCTGCCCGGGCTCCAGGAGAGCATGGGAGATTGTGTGAGCAAGGTGTCCCTGTTTGAGCTCCAGGAGAGCATGGCAGATTCTGCGAGCTATGCAGCCTTGCCAAGACCCCAGGAGAGCATGGAAAAAATTCAGCGAGCGAGGCCTCCCTGCCCGGAATCAAGGAGAGCATGGGAGATTCTGCGAGCAAGGCATCCCTGTTTAAGCTCCAGGAGAGCATGGGAGATTCTGCAAGCGAGGCATCCCTGTTTAAGCTCCAGGAGACCATGGGAGATTGTGCGGGCGTAGCATCCCTGCCCGGGCTCCAGGAGAACATTGGAGATTCTGCAAGTGAGGCATCCCTGTTTAAGCTCCAGGAGAGCATGGTAGATTCTGCAAGCAATGCAGCCTGGCCTTGGCTCCAGGAGAGCATGGGAGATTGTGCGAGCGAGGCATCACTGTTTGAGCTCCAGGAGAGCATTGCAGATTCTGCGAGTGAGGCATCCCTGCCCGGGCTCCAGGAGAGCATGGGAGATTGTGCGAGTGAGGCTTCCCTGCCTGGGTTCCAGGAGAGCATGGGAGATTCTGTGAGCGAGGCATCCCTGTTTAAGCTCCAGGAGAGCATGGTAGATCCTGTGAGCAATGCAGCCTGACCAAGGCTCCAGGAGATCATGGATGATTGTGCAAGTGAGGCTTCCCTGCCCGGGTTCCAGGAGAGCATGGGAGATTGTGCGAGCGAGGCATCACTGTTTGAGCTCCAGGAGAGCATGGCAGATTCTGCGAGTGAGGCATCCCTGCCCGGGCTCCAGGAGAGCATGTGAGATTGTGCGAGTGAGGCTTCCCTGCCCGGGTTCCAGGAGAGCATGGGAGATTGTGCGAGTGAGGCATCCCTGTTTGAGCTCCAGGAGAGCATGGCAGATTCTGCGAGTGAGGCATCCCTGCCCTGGCTCCAGGAGGGCATGGGAGATTCTGTGAGCGAGGCATCCCTGTTTAAGCTCCAGGAGAGCATGGTAGATCCTGCGAGCAATGCAGCCTGACCAAGGCTCCAGGAGATCATGGATTTTGTGCAAGTAAGGCGTCCCTGCCCGGGCTCCAGGAGAGCATGGGAGATTCTGCAAGCGAGGCATCCCTGTTTAAGCTCCAGGAGAGCATGGAAGATTCTGCGAGCGAGGCATCCCTGCCCGGGATCCAGGAGACCATGGGAGATTGTGCGAGTGAGGCTTCCCTGCCCGGGCTCCAGTAGAACATGGGAGATTCTGCGAGCGAGGCATCCCTGTTTGAGCTCCAAGAGAGCATGGAAGATTCTGCGAGCGAGGCATCCATGTTTAAGCTCCTGGAGAGCAATGTAGATTCTGAGAGCGAGGCATCCCTGTTTGAGCTCCAGGAGAGCATGGAAGATAATGTGAGCGAGGCATCCCTGCCCGGGATCCAGGAGACCATGGGAGATTGTGCGAGCGAGGCATCCCTGCCCGGGCTCCAGGAGAACATGGGAGATTCTGCAAGCGAGGCATCCCTGCCCGGGATCCAGGAGAGCATGGAAGATTCTGCAAGTGAGGCATCCCTGCCCGGGCTCAAGGAGAGCATGGGAGATCCTGCGAGAGAGGCATCCATGTTTAAGCTCTTGGAGAGCATGGAAGATTCTGCGAGCGAGGCATCCCTGTTTAAGCTCCAGGAGAGCATGGAAGATTCTGCGAGCGAGGCTTCCCTGCCCGGGCTCCAGGAGAGCATGGGAGATTGTGTGAGCAAGGTGTCCCTGTTTGAGCTCCAGGAGAGCATGGCAGATTCTGCGAGCTATGCAGCCTTGCCAAGACCCCAGGAGAGCATGGAAAAAATTCAGCGAGCGAGGCCTCCCTGCCCGGAATCAAGGAGAGCATGGGAGATTCTGCGAGCAAGGCATCCCTGTTTAAGCTCCAGGAGAGCATGGGAGATTCTGCAAGCGAGGCATCCCTGTTTAAGCTCCAGGAGACCATGGGAGATTGTGCGGGCGTAGCATCCCTGCCCGGGCTCCAGGAGAACATTGGAGATTCTGCAAGTGAGGCATCCCTGTTTAAGCTCCAGGAGAGCATGGTAGATTCTGCAAGCAATGCAGCCTGGCCTTGGCTCCAGGAGAGCATGGGAGATTGTGCGAGCGAGGCATCACTGTTTGAGCTCCAGGAGAGCATTGCAGATTCTGCGAGTGAGGCATCCCTGCCCGGGCTCCAGGAGAGCATGGGAGATTGTGCGAGTGAGGCTTCCCTGCCTGGGTTCCAGGAGAGCATGGGAGATTCTGTGAGCGAGGCATCCCTGTTTAAGCTCCAGGAGAGCATGGTAGATCCTGTGAGCAATGCAGCCTGACCAAGGCTCCAGGAGATCATGGATGATTGTGCAAGTGAGGCTTCCCTGCCCGGGTTCCAGGAGAGCATGGGAGATTGTGCGAGCGAGGCATCACTGTTTGAGCTCCAGGAGAGCATGGCAGATTCTGCGAGTGAGGCATCCCTGCCCGGGCTCCAGGAGAGCATGTGAGATTGTGCGAGTGAGGCTTCCCTGCCCGGGTTCCAGGAGAGCATGGGAGATTGTGCGAGTGAGGCATCCCTGTTTGAGCTCCAGGAGAGCATGGCAGATTCTGCGAGTGAGGCATCCCTGCCCTGGCTCCAGGAGGGCATGGAAGATTCTGCGAGCGAGGCATCCCTGTTTAAGCTCCAGGAGAGCATGGAAGATTCTGCGAGCGAGGCTTCCCTGCCCGGGCTCCAGGAGAGCATGGGAGATTGTGTGAGCAAGGTGTCCCTGTTTGAGCTCCAGGAGAGCATGGCAGATTCTGCGAGCTATGCAGCCTTGCCAAGACCCCAGGAGAGCATGGAAAAAATTCAGCGAGCGAGGCTTCCCTGCCCGGGCTCCAGGAGAGCATGGGAGATTCTGCGAGCAAGGCATCCCTGTTTAAGCTCCAGGAGAGCATGGAAGATTCTGCGAGCGAGGCATCCCTGTTTAAGCTCCAGGAGAGCATGGAAGATTCTGCGGCAAGGCATCCATGTTTAAGCTCCAGGAGAGCATGGGAGATTGTGCGAGCGAGGCATCCCTGATTGAGCTCCAGGAGAGCATAGCAGATTCTGTGAGTGAGGCATCCCTGCCCAGGCTCCAGGAGAGCATGGGAGATTGTGCGAGCGAGGCGTTCCTGCCCGGGATCCAGGAGAGCATATGAGGTTCTGTGAGCGAGGCATCCCTGTTTAAGCTGCAGGAGAGCATGGAAGATTCTGCGAGCGAGGCATCCCTGCCTGGGCTCCAGGAGAGCATGGGAGATTCTGCGAGCGAGGCATCCCTGTTTAAGCTCCAAGAGAGCATGGAAGATTCTGCGAGTGAGGCATCCATGTTTAAGCTCCTGGAGAGCATGGAAGATTCTGTGAGCGAGGAATCCCTGTTTGAGCTCCAGGAGAGCATGGAAGATTCTGAGAGCGAGGCGTCCCTGCCCGGGATCCAGGAGACCATGGGAGATTGTGCGAGCGAGGCATCCCTGCCCGGGCTCCAGGAGAACATGGGAGATTCTGCAAATGAGGCATCCCTGCCCGGGCTCCAGGAGAGCATGGGAGATTCTGCAAGCGAGGCATCCCTGTTTAAGCTCCAGGAGAGCATGGTAGATTCTGCGAGCAATGCAGCCTGGCCAAGGCTCCAGGAGAGCATGGAAGATTGTGCAAGTGAGGCATCCCTGCCTTGGCTCCAGGAGAGCATGGGAGATTGTGCGAGCGAGGCATCACTGTTTGAGCTCCAGGAGAGCATGGCAGATTCTGCGAGTATGGCATCCCTGCCCGGGCTCCAGGAGAGCATGGCAGATTCTGCGAGTGAGGCTTCCCTGCCCGGGTTCCTGGAGAGCATGGGAGATTGTGCGAGCGAGGCATCCATGTTTAAGCTCCAGGAGAGCATGGAAGATTCTGCAAGCGAGGCATCGATGTTTGAGCTCCAGGAGAGCATGGAAGATTCTGCAAGTGAGGCATCCCTGTTTAAGCTCCAGGAGAGCATGGTAGATTCTGCGAGCAATGCAGCCTGGCCAAGGCTCCAGGAGAGCATGGAAGATTGTGCAAGTGAGGCATCCCTGCCTTGGCTCCAGGAGAGCATGGGAGATTGTGCGAGTGAGGCTTCCCTGCCCAGGCTCCAGGAGAGCATGGGAGATTCTGCAAGCGAGGCATCCCTGTTCATCTCCAGGAGAGCATGGGAGATTGTGCAAGCAAGGCATCCCTGCCCGGGCTCCAGGAGAGCATGGGAGATTCTGCGAGCGAGGCATCCCTGTTTAAGCTCCAAGAGAGCTTGGAAGATTCTGCGAGCGAGGCATCCATGTTTAAGCTCCAGGAGAGCAATGAAGATTCTGCGAGCGAGGCGTCCCTGTTTGAGCTCCAGGAGAGCATGGAAGATTCTGTGAGCGAGGCATCCCTGCCCGGGATCCAGGAGACCATGGGAGATTGTGCGAGCGAGGCATCCCTGCCCGGGCTCCAGGAGAGCATGGGGGATTCTGCAAGCAAGGCATCCCTGTTTAAGCTCCAGGAGAGCATGGAAGATTCTGCGAGCGAGGCATCCCTGCCCGGGCTCCAGGAGAGCATGGGAGATTCTGCGAGCGAGGCATCCCTGTTTAAGCTCCAAGAGAGCATGGAAGATTCTGCGAGTGAGGCATCCCTGCACGTGATCCAGGAGAGCATGGGAGATTCTGCGAGCGAGGCATCCCTGTTTAAGCTCCAGCAGAGCATGTGAGATTGTGCGAGCGAGGCATCCCTGCCCGGGCTCCAGGAGAGCATGGGATATTCTGCGAGCAACACAGCCTGGCCAGGGCTCCAGGAGTGCATGTGAGATTCTGCTAGCGAGGTATTCCGGCCAGACAGGGGAACTGCAACCTCCGGAAGTCCCGATGAGGTTTTGAAAATGGGCCCAATGCCGGGACGCAGTTCCAGGAGGTCAGGTAAAATCTGCCGTTGCCCCCGCAAAAAGTGGCGCGCAGCAGCAATGCCGTGACGTCTGGGGGAATTCCTCGGGCGGATTCACAAATGGCAAAGAGGTGAGAGAGAGAGCCAGGAAGAGATCCGTGTGGACTAGGTGTCCCAGCCAGGGCTCCAGGACAGGCATGCAAGATTCAGCGAGCAACACAGCCTGGCCAGGGCTCCAGAAGAGCATGGGAGATTCTGCGAGAGAGTCATCCCTGTTTAAGCTCCAGGAGAGGAGCGAGGCATCCCTGCCTGGGCTCCAGGAGAGCATGGGAGATTGTGCGAGCGAGGCATCCCTGTTTGAGCTCCAGGAGAGCATGACAGATTCTGCGAGTGAGGCATCCTTGCCCGGGCTCCAGGAGAGCATGGGAGATTCTGCGAGCAATGCAGCCTGGCCAAGGCTCAAGGAGGGCATGGGAGATTCTGCGAGCAAGGCACCCCTGTTTAAGCTCCAGGAGAGCATGGTAGATCCTGCGAGCAATGCAGCCTGACCAAGGCTCCAGGAGATCATGGAAGATTGTGCAAGTGAGGCGTCCCTGCCCGGGCTCCAGGAGAGCATTGGAAATTCTGCGGCGAGGCATCCCTGTTTAAGCTCCAGGAGAGCATGGGAGATTGTGCGAGCGAGGCATCCCTGATTGAGCTCCAGGAGAGCATAGCAGATTCTGTGAGTGAGGCATCCCTGCCCGGGCTCCAGGAGAGCATATGAGGTTCTGCGAGTGAGGCATCCCTGCCTGGGCTCCAGGAGAGCTTGGGAGATTCTGCGAGCGAGGCATCCCTGTTTAAGCTCCAAGAGAGCATGGAAGATTCTGCGAGTGAGGCATCCCTGTTTGAGCTCCAGGAGAGCATGGCAGATTCTGCGAGTGAGGCATCCCTGCCCTGGCTCCAGGAGGGCATGGGAGATTCTGCGAGCAAGGCATCCCTGTTTAAGCTCCAGGAGAGCATGGAAGATTCTGCGAGCGAGGCATCCCTGTTTAAGCTCCAGGAGAGCATGGAAGATTCTGCGGCAAGGCATCCATGTTTAAGCTCCAGGAGAGCATGGGAGATTGTGCGAGCGAGGCATCCCTGATTGAGCTCCAGGAGAGCATAGCAGATTCTGTGAGTGAGGCATCCCTGCCCGGGCTCCAGGAGAGCATGGGAGATTGTGCGAGCGAGGCGTTCCTGCCCGGGATCCAGGAGAGCATATGAGGTTCTGTGAGCGAGGCATCCCTGTTTAAGCTGCAGGAGAGCATGGAAGATTCTGCGAGCGAGGCATCCCTGCCTGGGCTCCAGGAGAGCATGGGAGATTCTGCGAGCGAGGCATCCCTGTTTAAGCTCCAAGAGAGCATGGAAGATTCTGCGAGTGAGGCATCCATGTTTAAGCTCCTGGAGAGCATGGAAGATTCTGTGAGCGAGGAATCCCTGTTTGAGCTCCAGGAGAGCATGGAAGATTCTGAGAGCGAGGCGTCCCTGCCCGGGATCCAGGAGACCATGGGAGATTGTGCGAGCGAGGCATCCCTGCCCGGGCTCCAGGAGAACATGGGAGATTCTGCAAATGAGGCATCCCTGCCCGGGCTCCAGGAGAGCATGGGAGATTCTGCAAGCGAGGCATCCCTGTTTAAGCTCCAGGAGAGGAGGGAGGCATCCCTGCCCGGGCTCCAGAAGAGCATGGGAGATTCTGCAAGTGAGGCATCCCTGTTTAAGCTCCAGGAGAGCATGGTAGATTCTGCGAGCAATGCAGCCTGGCCAAGGCTCCAGGAGAGCATGGAAGATTGTGCAAGTGAGGCATCCCTGCCTTGGCTCCAGGAGAGCATGGGAGATTGTGCGAGCGAGGCATCACTGTTTGAGCTCCAGGAGAGCATGGCAGATTCTGCGAGTATGGCATCCCTGCCCGGGCTCCAGGAGAGCATGGGAGATTGTGCGAGTGAGGCTTCCCTGCCCGGGTTCCTGGAGAGCATGGGAGATTGTGCGAGCGAGGCATCCATGTTTAAGCTCCAGGAGAGCATGGAAGATTCTGCAAGCGAGGCATCCCTGTTTGAGCTCCAGGAGAGCATGGAAGATTCTGCAAGTGAGGCATCCCTGTTTAAGCTCCAGGAGAGCATGGTAGATTCTGCGAGCAATGCAGCCTGGCCAAGGCTCCAGGAGAGCATGGAAGATTGTGCAAGTGAGGCATCCCTGCCTTGGCTCCAGGAGAGCATGGGAGATTGTGCGAGTGAGGCTTCCCTGCCCAGGCTCCAGGAGAGCATGGGAGATTCTGCAAGCGAGGCATCCCTGTTCATCTCCAGGAGAGCATGGGAGATTGTGCAAGCAAGGCATCCCTGCCCGGGCTCCAGGAGAGCATGGGAGATTCTGCGAGCGAGGCATCCCTGTTTGAGCTCCAGGAGAGCATGGGAGATTGTGCGAGTGAGGCTTCCCTGCCCGGGTTCCAGGAGAGCATGGGAGATTGTGTGAGCGAGGCATCACTGTTTGAGCTCCAGGAGAGCATGGCAGATTCTGTGAGTGAGGCATCCCTGCCTGGGCTCCAGGAGAGCATGGGAGACTGTGTGAGCGAGGCATCCCTGTTTGAGCTCCAGGAGAGCATGGCAGATTCTACGAGTGAGGCATCCCTGCCCGGGCTCCAGGAGGACATGGGAGATTCTGCGAGCGAGGCATCCCTGTTTAAGCTCCAGGAGAGCATGGTAGATCCTGCGAGCAATGCAGCCTGACCAAGGCTCCAGGAGATCATGGATGATTGTGCAAGTGAGGCGTCCCTGCCCGGGCTCCAGGAGAGCATGGGAGATTCTGCGAGTGAGACATCCATGTTTAAGCTCCAGGAGAGCATGGAAGATGCTGCGAGCGAGGCGTCACTGTTTGAGCTCCAGGAGAGCATGGAAGATAATGCGAGCGAGGCATCCCTGCCCGGGATCCAGGAGACCATGGGAGATTGTGCGAGCGAGGCATCCCTGCCCGGGCTCCAGGAGAACATGGAAGATTCTGCGAGCGAGGCATCCCTGCCCGGGCTCCAGGAGACCATCGGAGATTGTGCGAGCGAGGCATCCCTGTTTAAGCTCCAAGAGAGCATGGAAGATTCTGCGAGCAATGCAGCCTGGCCAAGGCTCCAGGAGAGCATGGAAGATTGTGCAAGTGAGGCATCCCTGCCTTGGCTCCAGGAGAGCATGGGAGATTGTGCGAGTGAGGCTTCCCTGCCCGGGTAACAGGAGAGCATGGGAGATTGTGCGAGCGAGGCATCCCTGTCTGGGCTCCAGGAGAGCATGGGAGATTCTGCAAGTGAGGCATCCCTGTTTAAGCTCCAGGAGAGCATGGGAGATTGTGCGAGCAAGGCATCCCTGCCCGGGCTCCAGGAGAGCATGGGAGATTCTGCGAGCGAGGCATCCCTGTTTAAGCTCCAAGAGAGCATGGAAGATTCTGCGAGCGAGGCATCCATGTTTAAGCTCCAGGAGAGCATGGAAGATTTTGCGAGCGAGGCATCCATGTTTAAGCTCCAGGAGAGCAATGAAGATTCTGCGAGCGAGGCATCCCTGTTTGAGCTCCAGGAGAGCATGGAAGATTCTGCGAGCGAGGCGTCCCTGCCCGGGATCCAGGAGACCATGGGAGATTGTGCGAGCGAGGAATCCCTGCCTTGGCTCCAGGAGAGCATGGGAGATTGTGCGAGCGAGGCGTCCCTGCCCGGGATCCAGGAGACCATGGGAGATTGTGCGAGCGAGGAATCCCTGCCTTGGCTCCAGGAGAACATGGGAGATTCTGCAAGTGAGGCATCCCTGTTTAAGCTATAGGAGAGCATGGTAGATTCTGCGAGCAATGCAGCATGGCCAAGGCTCTAGTAGAGCATGGAAGATTGTGCAAGTGAGGCATCCCTGCCTTGGCTCCAGGAGAGCATGGGAGATTGTGCGAGTGAGGCTTCCCTGCCCGGGTTCCAGGAGAGCATGGGAGATTGTGCGAGCGAGGCATCCCTCTTTAAGCTCCAAGAGAGCATGGAAGATTCTGCGAGCGAGGCATCCATGTTTAAGCTCCAGGAGAGCAATGAAGATTCTGCGAGCGAGGCGTCCCTGTTTGAGCTCCAGGAGAGCATGGAAGATTCTGCGAGCGAGGCATCCCTGCCCGGGATCCAGGAGACCATGGGAGATTGTGTGAGCGAGGCATCCCTGCCCGGGCTCCAGGAGAGCATGGGAGATTCTGCAAGCGAGGCATCCCTGTTTAAGCTCCAGGAGAGCATGGTAGATCCTGCGAGCAATGCAGCCTGACCAAGGCTCCTGGAGAGCATGGAAGATTGTGCAAGTGAGGCGTCCCTGCCCGGGCTCCAGGAGAGCATGGGAGATTCTGCAAGCGAGGCATCCCTGTTTAAGCTCCAGGAGAGCATGGAAGATTCTGCGAGTGAGGCATCCCTGCCCGGGCTCCAGGAGTGCATGGGAGATTCTGTGAGCAAGGCATCCCTGTTTATGCTCCAAGAGAGCATGGAAGATTCTGCGAGTGAGGCATCCCTGTTTAAGCTCCAGGAGAGCATGGCAGATTCTGCGAGCGAGGCAGCATCCCTGCACGGGATCCAGGAGAGAATGGGAGATTCTGCGAGCGAGGCATCCCTGTTTAAGCTCCAGGAGAGCATGTGAGATTGTGCGAGCGAGGCATCCCTGCCCGGGCTCCAGGAGAGCATGGGAGATTGTGCGAGCAATGCAGCCTGGCCAAGGCTCCAGGAGAGCATGGAAGATTGTGCAAGTGAGGCATCCCTGCCTTGGCTCCTGGAGAGCATGGGAGATTGTGCGAGTGAGGCATCCCTGTTTAAGCTCCAGGAGAGCATGGAAGATTCTGCGAGCGAGGCATCCATGTTTAAGCTCCTGGAGAGCAATGTAGATTCTGCGAGCGAGGCGCCCCTGTTTGAGCTCCAGGAGAGCATGGAAGATAATGCGAGTGAGGCATCCCTGCCCGGGATCCAGGAGAGCATGGGAGATTCTGCAAGTGAGGCATCCCTGTTTAAGCTCCAGGAGAGCATGGTAGATTCTGCGAGCAATGCAGCCTGGCCAAGGCTCTAGTAGAGCATGGAAGATTGTGCAAGTGAGGCATCCCTGCCTTGGCTCCTGGAGAGCAAATAGAGATTGTGCGAGTGAGGCTTCCCTGCCCGGGTTCCAGGAGAGCATGGGAGATTGAGCGAGCGAGGCATCCCTGTTTGAGCTCCAGGAGAGCATGGAAGATAATGCGAGCGAGGCATCCCTGCCCAGGATCCAGGAGACCATGGGAGATTCTGCAATCGAGGCATCCCTGCCCGGGATCCAGGTGAGCATGGAAGATTCTGCAAGTGAGGCATCCCTGCCCGGGCTCCAGGAGAGCATGGGAGATTCTGCGAGCGAGGCATCCCTGTTTAAGCTCCAGGACAGCATGGAAGATTCTGCAATCGAGGCATCCCTGCCCGGGTTCCAGGAGAGTATGGGAGATTGTGCGAGCGAGGCATCACTGTTTGAGCTTCAGGAGAGCATGGCAGATTCTGTGAGTGAGGCATCCCTGCCCGGGCTCCAGGAGAGCATGGGAGATTGTGCGAGTGAGGCTTTCCTGCCCGGGTTCCAGGAGAGCATGGGAGATTGTGCGAGCGAGGCATCTCTGCCCGGGCTCCAGGAGAGCATGGGAGATTCTGCGAGCGAGGCATCCATGTTTAAGCTCCTGGAGAGCATGGAAGATTCTGCGAGCGAGGCATCCCTGTTTGAGCTCCAGGAGAGCATGGAAGATTCTGCGAGCGAGGCGTCCCTGCCCGGGATCCAGGAGACCATGGGAGATTGTGCGAGCGAGGCATCCCTGCCCGGGCTCCAGGAGAACATGGGAGATTCTGGAAGTGAGGCATCCCTGTTTAAGCTAAAGGAGAGCATGGTAGATTCTGCGAGCAATGCAGCCTGGCCAAGGCTCTAGTAGAGCATGGAAGATTGTGCAAGTGAGGCATTCCTACCTTGGCTCCAGGAGAGCATGGGAGATTGTGTGAGTGAGGCTTCCCTGCCCGGGTTCCAGGAGAGCATGGGAGATTCTGCGAGCGAGGCATCCCTGTCTGGGCTCCAGGAGAGCATGGGAGATTCTGCAAGCGAGGCATCCCTGTTTAAGCTCCAGGAGAGCATGGACGATTCTGCGAGCGAGGCATCCCTGCCCGGGCTCCAGGAGAGCATGGGAGATTCTGCGAGCGAGGCATCCCTGTTTAAGCTCCAAGAGAGCATGGAAGATTCTGCGAGCAATGCAGCCTGGCCAAGGCTCCAGGAGATCATGGAAGATTGTGCAAGTGAGGTATCCCTGCCTTGGCTCCAGGAGAGCATGGGAGATTGTGCGAGTGAGGCTTCCCTGCCCGGGTAACAGGAGAGCATGGGAGATTGTGCGAGCGAGGCATCCCTGTCTGGGCTCCAGGAGAGCATGGGAGATTCTGCAAGCGAGGCATCCCTGTTTAAGCTCCAGGAGAGCATGGGAGATTGTGCGAGCAAGGCATCCCTGCCAAGGCTCCATGAGAGCATGGGAGATTGTGCAAGCGAGGCATCCCTGCCCGGGCTCCAGGAGAGCATGGGAGATTCTGCGAGCGAGGCATCCCTGTTTAAGCTCCAAGAGAGCATGGAAGATTCTGCGAGCGAGGCATCCATGTTTAAGCTCCAGGAGAGCAATGAAGATTCTGCGAGCGAGGTGTCCCTGTTTGAGCTCCAGGAGAGCATGGAAGATTCTGCGAGCGAGGCATCCCTGCCCGGGATCCAGGAGACCATGGGAGATTGTGCGAGCGAGGCATCCCTGCCCGGGCTCCAGGAGAGCATGGGAGATTCTGCAAGCGAGGCATCCCTGCCCGGGCTCCAGGAGAGCATGGGAGATTCTGCGAGCGAGGCATACCTGTTTAAGCTCCAAGAGAGCATGGAAGATTCTGCGAGTGAGGCATCCCTGCACGGGATCCTGGAGAGCATGTGAGATTGTGCGAGCGAGGCTTCCCTGCCCGGGCTCTAGTAGAACATGGGAGATTCTGCGAGCATTGCAGCCTGGCCAAGGCTCGAGGAGGGCATGGGAGATTGTGCGAGCGAGGCATCCCTGCCCGGGCTCCAGGAGAGCATGGGAGATTCTGCGAGCGAGGCATCCCTGTTAGGGCTCCAGGAGAGCATGGAAGATTCTGCGAGTGAGGCATCCCTGTTTAAGCTCCAGGAGAGCATGGAAGATTCTGCGAGCGAGGCTTCCCTGCCCGGGCTCCAGGAGAGCATGGGAGATTGTGTGAGCAAGGTGTCCCTGTTTAAGCTCCAGGAGAGCATGGCAGAATCTGCGAGCTATGCAGCCTTGCCAAGGCCCCAGGAGAGCATGGAAAAAATTCAGCGAGCGAGGCCTCCCTGCCCGGAATCAAGGAGAGCATGGGAGATTCTGCGAGCGAGGCATCCCTGTTTAAGCTCCAGGAGACCATGGGAGATTGTGCGAGTGAGGCTTCCCTGCCCGGGCTCACGTAGAACATGGGAGATTCTGCGAGCGAGGCATCCATGTTTAAGCTCCTGGAGAGCATGGAAGATTCTGCGAGCGAGGCATCCCTGTTTGAGCTCCAAGAGAGCATGGAAGATTCTGCGAGCGAGGCATCCATGTTTAAGCTCCTGGAGAGCAATGTAGATTCTGCGAGTGAGGCATCCCTGTTTGAGCTCCAGGAGAGCATGGAAGATAATGCAAGTGAGGCATCCCTGCCCGGGATCCAGGAGACCATGGGAGATTGTGCGAGCGAGGCATCCCTGCCCGGGCTCCAGGAGAACATGGGAGATTCTGCAAGCGAGGCATTCCTGCCCGGGATCCAGGTGAGCATGGAAGATTCTGCAAGTGAGGAATCCCTGCCCGGGCTCCAGGAGAGCATGGGAGATTCTGCGAGCGAGGCATCCATGTTTAAGCTCCTGGAGAGCATGGAAGATTCTGCGAGCGAGGCATCCCTGTTTGAGCTCCAGGAGAGCATGGGAGATTCTGCGAGCGAGGCATCCCTGTTTGAGCTCCAGGAGAGCATGGAAGATTCTGCGAGCGAGGCGTCCCTGCCCGGGATCCAGGAGACCATGGGAGATTGTGCGAGCGAGGCATCCCTGCCCGGGCTCCAGGAGAACATGGGAGATTCTGCAAGTGAGGCATCCCTGTTTAAGCTATAGGAGAGCATGGTAGATTCTGCGAGCAATGCAGCCTGGCCAAGGCTCTAGTAGAGCATGGAAGATTGTGCAAGTGAGGCATCCCTGCCTTGGCTCCAGGAGAGCATGGGAGATTGTGCGAGTGAGGCTTCCCTGCCCGGGTTCCAGGAGAGCATGGGAGATTGTGCAAGCGAGGCAACCCTGTTTAAGCTCCAGGAGAGCATGGCAGATTCTGCGAGTGAGGCATCCCTGCCCTGGCTCCAGGAGGGCATGGGAGATTCTGTGAGCGAGGCATCCCTGTTTAAGCTCCAGGAGAGCATGGTAGATCCTGCGAGCAATGCAGCCTGACCAAGGCTCCAGGAGATCATGGATGATTGTGCAAGTGAGGCTTCCCTGCCCGGGCTCCAGTAGAACATGGGAGATTCTGCGAGCGAGGCATCCATGTTTAAGCTCCTGGAGAGCATGGAAGATTCTGCGAGCGAGGCATCCCTGTTTGAGCTCCAAGAGAGCATGGAAGATTCTGCGAGCGAGGCATCCATGTTTAAGCTCCTGGAGAGCAATGTAGATTCTGCGAGCGAGGCATCCCTGTTTGAGCTCCAGGAGAGCATGGAAGATAATGCAAGCGAGGCATCCCTGCCCGGGCTCCAGGAGAGCATGGGAGATTGTGCGAGCGAGGCATCCCTGCCCGGGCTCCAGGAGAACATGGGAGATTCTGCAAGCGAGGCATCCCTGCCCGGGATCCAGGTGAGCATGGAAGATTCTGCAAGTGAGGCATCCCTGCCCGGGCTCCAGGAGAGCATGGTAGATTCTGCGAGCGAGGCATCCATGTTTAAGCTCCTGGAGAGCATGGAAGATTCTGCGAGCGAGGCATCCCTGTTTGAGCTCCAGGAGAGCATGGGAGATTCTGCGAGCGAGGCATCCCTGTTTGAGCTCCAGGAGAGCATGGGAGATTCTGCGAGCGAGGCATCCCTGGTTGAGCTCCAGGAGAGCATGGAAGATTCTGCGAGCGAGGCGTCCCTGCCCGGGATCCAGGAGACCATGGGAGATTGTGCGAGCGAGGCATCTCTGCCCGGGCTCCACGAGAACATGGGAGATTCTGCAAGTGAGGCATCCCTGTTTAAGCTCCAGGAGAGCATGGTAGATTCTGCGAGCAATGCAGCCTGGCCAAGGCTCTAGTAGAGCATGGAAGATTGTGCAAGTGAGGCATCCCTGCCTTGGCTCCTGGAGAGCAAATGGAGATTGTGCGAGTGAGGCTTCCCTGCCCGGGTTCCAGGAGAGCATGGGAGATTGAGCGAGCGAGGCATCCCTGTCTGGGCTCCAGGAGAGCATGGGAAATTCTGCAAGCGAGGCATCCCTGTTTAAGCTCCAGGAGAGCATGGAAGATTCTGCGAGCGAGGCATCCCTGCCCGGGCTCCAGGAGAGCATGGGAGATTCTGCGAGCGAGGCATCCCTGTTTGAGCTCCAGGAGAGCATGGGAGATTCTGCGAGCGAGGCATCCCTGTCTGGGCTCCAGGAGAGCATGGGAGATTCTGCAAGCGAGGCATCCCTGTTTAAGCTCCAGGAGAGCATGGAAGATTCTGCGAGCGAGGCATCCCTGCCCGGGCTCCAGGAGAGCATGGGAGATTCTGCGAGCGAGGCATCCCTGTTTGAGCTCCAGGAGAGCATGGAAGATAATGCGAGCGAGGCATCCCTGCCCAGGCTCCAGGATAGCATGGGAGATTCTGCAAGCGAGGCATCCCTGTTTAAGCTCCAGGACAGAATGGAAGATTCTGCAAGTGAGGCATCCCTGCCCGGGCTCCAGGAGAGCATGGGAGATTCTGCGAGCGAGGCATCCCTGTTTAAGCTCCAAGAGAGCATGGAAGATTCTGCGAGTGAGGCATCCCTGCCCGGGCTCCAGGAGAGCATGGGAGATTCTGCGAGCGAGGCATCCCTGTTTAAGCTCCAGGAGAGCATGGAAGATAATGCAAGTGAGGCATCCCTGCACGGGATCCAGGAGAGCATGGGAGATTCTGCGAGCGAGGCATCCCTGCCCGGGATCCAGGAGACCATGGGAGATTGTGCGAGCGAGGCTTCCCTGCCCGGGCTCCAGTAGAACATGGGAGATTCTGCGAGCATTGCAGCCTGGCCAAGGCTCCAGAAGGGCATGGGAGATTGTGC
Organism: Taudactylus pleione; assembly: GCA_031769625.1. NCBI lineage: Eukaryota > Metazoa > Chordata > Amphibia > Anura > Myobatrachidae > Taudactylus > Taudactylus pleione. The sequence goes on from JAUIMM010000586.1 coordinate 4,062,188, forward strand.
GAGCGAGGCATCCCTGCCCGGGCTCCAGGAGAGCATGGAAGATTCTGCGAGCGAGGCATCCCTGTTTGGGCTCCAGGAGAGCATGGGAGATTCTGCGAGCGAGGCATCCCTGTTTAAGCTCCAAGAGAGCATGGAAGATTCTGTGAGCGAGGATCCATGTTTAAGCTCCAGGAGAGCATGGAAGATTCTGCGAGCGTGGCGTGCCTGCCTGGGTTCCAGGAGAGCATGGAAGATTCTGCGAGCGAGGCATCCTTGTTTAAGCTCCAGGAGAGCATGGAAGATTCTGCGAGCGAGGCATCCCTGCCCTTGCTCCAGGAGAGCATGGGAGATTCTGCGAGCGAGGCATCCCTGTTTGAGCTCCAGGAGAGCATGGGAGATTGTGCGAGCGATGCATCCCTGCCAGGGCTCCAGGAGAACATGGGAGATTCTGTAAGCGAGGCATCCCTGCCCGGGATCCAGGAGAGCATGGGAGATTCTGCGAGCGAGGCATCCCTGTTTGAGCTCCAGGAGAGCATGGAAGATTCTGCGAGGGAGGCGTCCCTGCCCGGGATCCAGGAGACCATGGGAGATTGTGCGAGCGAGGCATCCCTGCCCGGGCTCCAGGAGAACATGGGAGATTGTGCGAGTGAGGCTTCCCTGCCCGGGTTCCAGGAGAGCATGGGAGATTGTGCGAGTGAGGCATCCCTGTCTGGGCTCCAGGAGAGCATGGGAGATTCTGCGAGCGAGGCATCCCTGTCTGGGCTCCAGGAGAGCATGGAAGATTCTGCGAGCGAGGCATCCCTGCACGGGATCCAGGAGAGCATGGGAGATTCTGCGAGCGAGGCATCCCTGTTTAAGCTCCAGGAGAGCATGGGAGATTCTGCGAGCGAGGCATCCCTGTTTAAGCTCCAGGAGAGCATGTGAGATTGTGTGAGCGAGGCATCCCTGCCCAGGCTCCAGGAGAGCATGGGATATTCTGCGAGCAACACAGCCTGGCCCAGGGCTCCAGGAGTGCATGGGAGATTCTGCTAGCGAGGTATTCCGGCCAGACAGGGGAACTGCAACCTCCGGAAGTCTCGATGAGGTTTTGAAAATGGGCCCAATGCCAGGACGCAGTTCCAGGAGGTCAGGTAAAATCTGCCGTTGCCCCCGCAAAAAGTGGCGTGCAGCAGCAATGCCGTGACGTCTGGGGGAATTCCTCGGGCGGATTCACAAATGGCAAAGAGGTGAGAGAGAGAGCCAGGAAGAGATCCGTGTGGACTAGGTGTCCCTGCCAGGGCTCCAGGACAGGCATGCATGATTCAGCGAGCAACACAGCCTGGCCAGGGCTCCAGGAGAGCATGGGAGATTCTGCGAGAGAGTCATCCCTGTTTAAGCTCCAGGAGAGGAGCGAGGCATCCCTGCCTGGGCTCCAGGCGAGCATGGGAGATTGTGTGAGCGAGGCATCCCTGTTTGAGCTCCAGGAGAGCATGACAGATTCTGCGAGTGAGGCATCCTTGCCCGGGCTCCAGGAGAGCATGGGAGATTCTGCGAGCAATGCAGCCTGGCCAAGGCTCAAGGAGGGCATGGGAGATTCTGCGAGCAAGGCACCCCTGTTTAAGCTCCAGGAGAGCATGGTAGATCCTGCGAGCAATGCAGCCTGACCAAGGCTCCAGGAGATCATGGAAGATTGTGCAAGTGAGGCGTCCCTGCCCGGGCTCCAGGAGAGCATTGGAAATTCTGCAAGCGAGGCATCCCTGTTTAAGCTCCAGGAGAGCATGGCAGATTCTGTGAGCGAGGCGTCCCTGCACGGGATCCAGGAGAGAATGGGAGATTCTGCGAGCGAGGCATCCCTGTTTAAGCTCCAGGAGAGCATGTGAGATTGTGCGAGCGAGGCATCCCTGCCCGGGCTCCAGGAGAGCATTGGAGATTGTGCGAGTGAGGCTTCCCTGCCTGGGTTCCTGGAGAGCATGGGAGATTGTGCAAGCGAGGCATCCCTGTTTGAGCTCCAGGAGAGCATGGCAGATTCTGCGAGTGAGGCATCCCTGCCCTGGCTCCAGGAGGGCATGGGAGATTCTGTGAGCGAGGCATCCCTGTTTAAGCTCCAGGAGAGCATGGAGGATTCTGCGAGCAAGGCATCCCTGCCCGGGCTCCAGGAGAGCTTGGGAGATTCTGCGAGCAAGGCATCCCTGTTTAAGCTCCAAGAGAGCATGGAAGATTCTGCGAGCGAGGCATCCCTGTTTAAGCTCCAAGAGAGCATGGAAGATTCTGCGAGTGAGGCATCCATGTTTAAGCTCCTGGAGAGCATGGAAGATTCTGTGAGCGAGGCATCCCTGTTTAAGCTCCAGGAGAGCATGGAAGATTCTGCGGCGAGGCATCCATGTTTAAGCTCCAGGAGAGCATGGGAGATTGTGCGAGCGAGGCATCCCTGATTGAGCTCCAGGAGAGCATAGCAGATTCTGTGAGTGAGGCATCCCTGCCCGGGCTCCAGGAGAGGATGTGAGATTGTGCGAGCGAGGCGTTCCTGCCCGGGATCCAGGAGAGCATATGAGGTTCTGTGAGCGAGGCATCCCTGTTTAAGCTGCAGGAGAGCATGGAAGATTCTGCGAGCGAGGCATCCCTGCCTGGGCTCCAGGAGAGCATGGGAGATTCTGCGAGCGAGGCATCCCTGTTTGAGCTCCAGGAGAGCATGGAAGATAATGCGAGCGAGGCATCCCTGCCCGGGATCCAGGAGACCATGGGAGATTCTGCAATCGAGGCATCCCTGCCCGGGCTCCAGGAGAGCATGGGAGATTCTGCAAGCGAGGCATCCCTGTTTAAGCTCCAGGACAGCATGGAAGATTCTGCAAGTGAGGCATCCCTGCCCGGGCTCCAGGAGAGCATGGCAGATTCTGCGAGTGAGGCATCCCTGCCCGGGCTCCAGGAGGGCATGGGAGATTCTGCAAGCGAGGCATCCCTGTTTGGGCTCCAGGAGAGCAAGGGAGATTCTGCGAGTGAGGCATCCCTGTTTAAGCTCCAAGAGAGCATGGAAGATTCTGTGAGCGAGGATTCATGTTTAAGCTCCAGGAGAGCATGGAAGATTCTGTGAGCGTGGCGTGCCTGCCTGGGATCCAGGAGAGCCTGGGAGATTGTGCGAGTGAGGCATCCCTGTTTAAATTCCAAGAGAGCATGGAAGATTCTGTGAGCGAGGATTCATGTTTAAGCTCCAGGAGAGCATGGAAGATTGTGCAAGTGAGGCATCCCTGCCTTGGCTCCAGGAGAGCATGGGAGATTGTGCGAGTGAGGCTTCCCTGCCCGGGTTCCAGGAGAGCATGGGAGATTGTGCGAGCGAGGCATCCCTGTCTGGGCTCCAGGAGAGCATGGGAGATTCTGCGAGCAAGGCATCCCTGTTTAAGCTCCAAGAGAGCATGGAAGATTCTGCGAGCGAGGCATCCATGTTTAAGCTCCAGGAGAGCAATGAAGATTCTGCGAGCGAGGCATCCCTGTTTGAGCTCCAGGAGAGCATGGAAGATAATGCGAACGAGGCATCCCTGCCCGGGATCCAGGAGACCATGGGAGATTCTGCAATCGAGGCATCCCTGCCCGGGCTCCAGGAGAGCATGGGAGATTCTGCAAGCGAGGCATCCCTGTTTAAGCTCCAGGACAGCATGGAAGATTCTGCAAGTGAGGCATCCCTGCCCGGGCTCCAGGAGAGCATGGGAGATTCTGCGAGCGAGGCAACCATGTTTAAGCTCCTGGAGAGCAATGTAGATTCTGCGAGTGAGGCATCCCTGCCCTGGCTCCAGGAGAGCATGTGAGATTGTGCGAGCGAGGCATCCCTGCCCGGGCTCCAGGAGAGCATGGGATATTCTGCGAGCAACACAGCCTGGCCAGGGCTCCAGGAGTGCATGTGAGATTCTGCTAGCGAGGTATTCCGGCCAGACAGGGGAACTGCAACCTCCGGAAGTCTCGATGAGGTTTTGAAAATGGGCCCAATGCCGGGATGCAGTTCCAGGAGGTCAGGTAAAATCTGCCGTTGCCCCCGCAAAAAGTGGCACGCAGCAGCAATGCCGTGACGTCTGGGGGAATTCCTCGGGCGGATTCACAAATGGCAAAGAGGTGAGAGAGAGAGCCAGGAAGAGATCCGTATGGACTAGGTGTCCCTGCCAGGGCTCCAGGACAGGCATGCAAGATTCAGCGAGCAACACAGCCTGGCCAGGGCTCCAGGAGAGCATGGGAGATTCAGCGAGCGAGGCATCCCTGCCCGGGCTCCAGGTGAGCATGGAAGATTCTGCAAGTGAGGCATCCCTGCCCGGGCTCCAGGAGAGCATGGAAGATTCTGCGAGCGAGGCATCCCTGCCCGGGCTCCAGGAGTGCATGGGAGATTCTGTGAGCAAGGCATCCCTGTTTATGCTCCAAGAGAGCATGGAAGATTCTGCGAGTGAGGCATCCCTGTTTAAGCTCCAGGAGAGCATGGCAGATTCTGCGAGCGAGGCAGCATCCCTGCACGGGATCCAGGAGAGAATGGGAGATTCTGCGAGCGAGGCATCCCTGTTTAAGCTCCAGGAGAGCATGTGAGATTGTGCGAGCGAGGCATCCCTGCCCGGGCTCCAGGAGAGCATGGGAGATTGTGCGAGTGAGGCGTCCCCGTTTGAGCTCCAGGAGAGCATGACAGATTCTGCGAGTGAGGCATCCTTGCCCGGGCTCCAGGAGAGCATGGGAGATTCTGCGAGCAATGCAGCCTGGCCAAGGCTCCAGGAGAGCATGGAAGATTGTGCAAGTGAGGCATCCCTGCCTTGGCTCCTGGAGAGCATGGGAGATTGTGCGAGTGAGGCATCCCTGTTTAAGCTCCAGGAGAGCATGGGAGATTGTGCGAGCAAGGCGTCCCTGCCCGGGATCCAGGAGAGCATCTGAGGTTCTGTGAGCGAGGCATCCCTGTTTGAGCTCCAAGAGAGCATGGAAGATTCTGCGAGCGAGGCATCCATGTTTAAGCTCCTGGAGAGCAATGTAGATTCTGCGAGCGAGGCGCCCCTGTTTGAGCTCCAGGAGAGCATGGAAGATAATGCGAGTGAGGCATCCCTGCCCGGGATCCAGGAGAGCATGGGAGATTCTGCAAGTGAGGCATCCCTGTTTAAGCTCCAGGAGAGCATGGTAGATTCTGCGAGCAATGCAGCCTGGCCAAGGCTCTAGTAGAGCATGGAAGATTGTGCAAGTGAGGCATCCCTGCCTTGGCTCCTGGAGAGCAAATGGAGATTGTGCGAGTGAGGCTTCCCTGCCCGGGTTCCAGGAGAGCATGGGAGATTGAGCGAGCGAGGCATCCCTGTTTGAGCTCCAGGAGAGCATGGAAGATAATGCGAGTGAGGCTTCCCTGTTTAAGCTCCAAGAGAGCATGGAAGATTCTGCGAGTGAGGCATCCCTGCCTGGGCTCCAGGAGAGCATGGGAGATTCTGCGAGCGAGGCATCCCTGTTTAAGCTCCAAGAGAGCATGGAAGATTCTGTGAGTGAGGCATCCCTGCACGGGATCCAGGAGAGCATGGGAGATTCTGCGAGTGAGACATCCCTGCCTGGGCTCAAGGAGAGCATGGAAGATAGTGCAAGTGAGGCATCCCTGCCTTGGCTCCAGGAGAGCATGGGAGATTGTGCGAGTGAGGCTTCCCTGCCCGGGTTCCAGGAGAGCATGGGAGATTGTGCGAGCGAGGCATCCCTGCCTGGGCTCCAGGAGAGCATGGGAGATTGTGCGAGTGAGGCTTCCCTGCCCGGGTTCCAGGAGAGCATGGGAGATTGTGCGAGCGAGGCATCCCTGTTTGAGCTCCAGGAGAGCATGGCAGATTATGCGAGTGAGGCATCCCTGCCCGGGCTCCAGGAGGGCATGGGAGATTCTGCGAGCGAGGCATGCATGTTTAAACTCCAGGAGAGCAATGAAGATTCTGCGAGCGAGGCATCCCTGTTTGAGCTCCAGGAGAGCATGGAAGATAATGCGAGCGAGGCTTCCCTGCCTGGGATCCAGGAGACCATGGGAGATTGTGCGAACGAAGCATCCCTGCCCGGGCTCCAGGAGAACATGGGAGATTCTGCAAATGAGGCGTCCCTGCCCAGGATCCAGGAGACCATGGGAGATTGTGCGAGCGAGGCATCCCTGTTTAAGCTCCAGGAGAGCATGGTAGATTCTGCGAGCAATGCAGCCTGGCCAAGGCTCCAGGAGAGCAAGGAATATTGTGCAAGTGAGGCATCCCTGCCTTGGCTCCAGGAGAGCATGGGAGATTGTGCGAGTGAGGCTTCCCTGCCCAGGTTCCAGGAGAGCATGGGAGATTGTGCGAGCAAGGCATCCCTGCCCGGGCTCCAGGAGAACATGGGAGATTCTGCAAATGAGGCATCCCTGCCCGGGCTCCAGGAGAGCATGGGAGATTCGGCAAGCGAGGCATCCCTGTTTAAGCTCCAGGAGAGCATGGAAGATTCTGCGAGTGAGGCATCCATGTTTGAGCTCCAGGAGAGCATGGAAGATTCTGAGAGCGAGGCGTCCCTGCCCGGGATCCAGGAGACCATGGGAGATTGTGCGAGCGAGGCATCCCTGCCCGGGCTCCAGGAGAACATGGGAGATTCTGCAAGTGAGGCATCCCTGTTTAAGCTCCAGGAGAGCATGGTAGATTCTGCGAGCAATGCAGCCTGGCCAAGGCTCCAGGAGAGCATGGAAGATTGTGCAAGTGAGGCATCCCTGCATTGGCTCCAGGAGAGCATGGGAGATTCAGCGAGCGAGGCGTCCCTGTTTGAGCTCCAGGAGAGCATGGAAGATTCTGCGAGTGAGGCATCCATGTTTGAGCTCCAGGAGAGCATGGAAGATTCTGCGAGCAATGCAGCCTGGCCAAGGCTCTAGTAGAGCATGGAAGATTGTGCAAGTGAGGCATCCCTGCCTTGGCTCCTGGAGAGCAAATGGAGATTCTGCGAGCGAGGCGTCCCTGCCCGGGATCCAGGAGACCATGGGAGATTGTGCGAGCGAGGCATCCCTGCCCGGGCTCCAGGAGAACATGGGAGATTCTGCAAGCGAGGCATCCCTGTTTAAGCTCCAAGAGAGCATGGAAGATTCTGCGAGTGAGGCATCCATGTTTAAGCTCCAGGAGAGCAATGAAGATTCTACGAGCGAGGCATCCCTGTTTAAGCTCCAGGACAGCATGGAAGATTCTGCAATCGAGGCATCCCTGCCCGGGTTCCAGGAGAGCATGGGAGATTGTGCGAGCGAGGCATCACTGTTTGAGCTCCAGGAGAGCATGGCAGATTCTGTGAGTGAGGCATCCCTGCCCGGGCTCCAGGAGAGCATGGGAGATTGTGCGAGTGAGGCTTCCCTGCCCGGGTTCCAGGAGAGCATGGGAGATTGTGCGAGCGAGGCATCTCTGCCCGGGCTCCAGGAGATCATGGGAGATTCTGCGAGTGAGGCATCCCTGTTTGAGCTCCAGGAGAGCATGGAAGATAATGCGAGCGAGGCATCCCTGCCCGGGATCCAGGAGACCATAGGAGATTCTGCAATCGAGGCATCCCTGCCCGGGCTCCAGGAGAGCATGGGAGATTCTGCAAGCGAGGCATCCCTGTTTCAGCTCCAAGAGAGCATGGAAGATTCTGCGAGCGAGGCATCCATGCCCGGGCTCCAGGAGAGCATGGGAGATTCTGCGAGCGAGGCATCCCTGTTTAAGCTCCAAGAGAGCATGGAAGATTCTGCGAGCGATGCATCCATGTTTAAGCTCCAGGAGAGCAATGAAGATTCTGCGAGCGAGGCATCCCTGTTTGAGCTCCAGGAGAGCATGGAAGATAATGCGAGCGAGGCATCCCTGCCCAGGATCCAGGAGACCATGGGAGATTCTGCAATCGAGGCATCCCTGCCCGGGCTCCAGGAGAGCATGGGAGATTCTGCAAGCGAGGCATCCCTGTTTAAGCTCCAGGACAGCATGGAAGATTCTGTGAGCAATGCAGCCTGGCCAAGGCTCCAGGAGGGCATGGGAGATTCTGCGAGCGAGGCATCCCTGTTTAAGCTCCAGGAGAGCATGGTAGATCCTGTGAGCAATGCAGCCTGACCAAGGCTCCATGAGATCATGGATGATTGATTGTGCAAGTGAGGCTTCCCTGCCCGGGTTCCAGGAGAGCATGGGAGATTGTGCGAGCGAGGCATCACTGTTTGAGCTCCAGGAGAGCATGGCAGATTCTGCGAGTGAGGCATCCCTGCCCGGGCTCCAGGAGAGCATGGGAGATTGTGCGAGTGAGGCTTCCCTGCCCGGGTTCCAGGAGAGCATGGCAGATTCTGCGAGTGAGGCATCCCTGCCCTGGCTCCAGGAGGGCATGGGAGATTCTGTGAGCGAGGCATCCCTGTTTAAGCTCCAGGAGAGCATGGAAGATTCTGCGAGCGAGGCATCCCTGCCCGGGATCCAGGAGACCATGGGAGATTGTGCAAGTGAGGCTTCCCTGCCCGGGCTCCAGTAGAACATGGGAGATTCTGCGAGCGAGGCATCCATGTTTAAGCTCCTGCAGAGTATGGAAGATTCTGCGAGCAAGGCATCCCTGTTTGAGCTCCAAGAGAGCATGGAAGATAATGCAAGCGAGGCATCCCTGCCCGGGCTCCAGGAGAACATGGGAGATTCTGCAAGCGAGGCATCCCTGCCCGGGATCCAGGTGAGCATGGAAGATTCTGCAAGTGAGGCATCCCTGCCCGGGCTCCAGGAGAGCATGGGAGATTCTGCGAGCGAGGCATCCCTGTTTAAGCTCCAAGAGAGCATGGAAGATTCTGCGAGTGAGGCATCCATTTTTAAGCTCCAGGAGAGCATGGAAGATTCTGCGAGCGAGGCATCCCTGTTTGAGCTCCAGGAGAGCATGGAAGATTCTGCGAGCGAGGCGTCCCTGCCCGGGATCCAGGAGACTATGGGAGATTGTGCGGGCGAGGCATCCCTGCCCGGGCTCCAGGAGAACATTGGAGATTCTGCAAGTGAGGCATCCCTGTTTAAGCTCCAGGAGAGCATGGAAGATTCTGCGAGCGAGGCATCCATGTTTAAGCTCCAGGAGAGCAATGAAGATTCTGCGAGCGAGGCGTCCCTGTTTGAGCTCCAGGAGAGCATGGAAGATTCTGCGAGCGAGGCATCCCGGCCCGGGATCCAGGAGACCATGGGAGATTGTGCGAGCGAGGCATCCCTGCCCGGGCTCCAGGAGAGCATGGGAGATTCTGCGAGCGAGGCATACCTGTTTAAGCTCCAAGAGAGCATGGAAGATTCTGCGAGTGAGGCATCCCTGCACGGGATCCAGGAGAGCATGGGAGATTCTGCGAGCGAGGCATCCCTGCCCGGGATCCAGGAGACCATGGGAGATTGTGCGAGCGAGGCTTCCCTGCCCGGGCTCCAGTAGAACATGGGAGATTCTGCGAGCATTGCAGCCTGGCCAAGGCTCCAGAAGGGCATGGGAGATTGTGCGAGCGAGGCATCCCTGCCCGGGCTCCAGGAGAGCATGGAAGATTCTGCGAGCGAGGCATCCCTGTTTGGGCTCCAGGAGAGCATGGGAGATTCTGCGAGCGAGGCATCCCTGTTTAAGCTCCAAGAGAGCATGGAAGATTCTGTGAGCGAGGATCCATGTTTAAGCTCCAGGAGAGCATGGAAGATTCTGCGAGTGTGGCGTGCCTGCCTGGGTTCCAGGAGAGCATGGAAGATTCTGCGAGCGAGGCATCCTTGTTTAAGCTCCAGGAGAGCATGGAAGATTCTGCGAGCGAGGCATCCCTGCCCTGGCTCCAGGAGAGCATGGGATATTCTGCGAGCGAGGCATCCCTGTTTGAGCTCCAAGAGAGCATGGAAGATTCTGCGAGCGAGGCATCCCTGTTTGAGCTCCAGGAGAGCATGGGAGATTGTGCGAGCGATGCATCCCTGCCAGGGCTCCAGGAGAACATGGGAGATTCTGTAAGCGAGGCATCCCTGCCCGGGATCCAGGAGAGCATGGGAGATTCTGCGAGCGAGGCATCCCTGTTTGAGCTCCAGGAGAGCATGGAAGATTCTGCGAGGGAGTCGTCCCTGCCCGGGATCCAGGAGACCATGGGAGATTGTGCGAGCGAGGCATCCCTGCCCGGGCTCCAGGAGAACATGGGAGATTGTGCGAGTGAGGCTTCCCTGCCCGGGTTCCAGGAGAGCATGGGAGATTGTGCGAGTGAGGCATCCCTGTCTGGGCTCCAGGAGAGCATGGGAGATTCTGCGAGCGAGGCATCCCTGTCTGGGCTCCAGGAGAGCATGGAAGATTCTGCGAGCGAGGCATCCCTGCACGGGATCCAGGAGAGCATGGGAGATTCTGCGAGCGAGGCATCCCTGTTTAAGCTCCAGGAGAGCATGGAAGATTCTGCGAGCGAGGCATCCCTGCACGGGATCCAGGAGAGCATGGGAGATTCTACGAGCGAGGCATCCCTGTTTAAGCTCCAGGAGAGCATGTGAGATTGTGTGAGCGAGGCATCCCTGCCCAGGCTCCAGGAGAGCATGGGATATTCTGCGAGCAACACAGCCTGGCCCAGGGCTCCAGGAGTGCATGGGAGATTCTGCTAGCGAGGTATTCCGGCCAGACAGGGGAACTGCAACCTCCGGAAGTCTCGATGAGGTTTTGAAAATGGGCCCAATGCCAGGACGCAGTTCCAGGAGGTCAGGTAAAATCTGCCGTTGTCCCCGCAAAAAGTGGCGTGCAGCAGCAATGCCGTGACGTCTGGGGGAATTCCTCGGGCGGATTCACAAATGGCAAAGAGGTGAGAGAGAGAGCCAGGAAGAGATCCGTGTGGACTAGGTGTCCCTGCCAGGGCTCCAGGACAGGCATTCATGATTCAGCGAGCAACACAGCCTTGCCAGGGCTCCAGGAGAGCATGGGAGATTCTGCGAGAGAGTCATCCCTGTTTAAGCTCCAGGAGAGGAGCGAGGCATCCCTGCCTGGGCTCCAGGCGAGCATGGGAGATTGTGCGAGCGAGGCATCCCTGTTTGAGCTCCAGGAGAGCATGACAGATTCTGCGAGTGAGGCATCCTTGCCCGGGCTCCAGGAGAGCATGGGAGATTCTGCGAGCAATGCAGCCTGGCCAAGGCTCAAGGAGGGCATGGGAGATTCTGCGAGCAAGGCACATCTTTTTAAGCTCCAGGAGAGCATGGTAGATCCTGCGAGCAATGCAGCCTGACCAAGGCTCCAGGAGATCATGGAAGATTGTGCAAGTGAGGCGTCCCTGCCCGGGCTCCAGGAGAGCATTGGAAATTCTGCAAGCGAGGCATCCCTGTTTAAGCTCCAGGAGAGCATGGCAGATTCTGTGAGCGAGGCGTCCCTGCACGGGATCCAGGAGAGAATGGGAGATTCTGCGAGTGAGGCTTCCCTGCCTGGGTTCCTGGAGAGCATGGGAGATTGTGCAAGCGAGGCATCCCTGTTTGAGCTCCAGGAGAGCATGGCAGATTCTGCGAGTGAGGCATCCCTGCCCTGGCTCCAGGAGGGCATGGGAGATTCTGTGAGCGAGGCATCCCTGTTTAAGCTCCAGGAGAGCATGGAGGATTCTGCGAGCGAGGCATCCCTGCCCGGGCTCCAGGAGAGCTTGGGAGATTCTGCGAGCAAGGCATCCCTGTTTAAGCTCCAAGAGAGCATGGAAGATTCTGCGAGTGAGGCATCCCTGTTTAAGCTCCAAGAGAGCATGGAAGATTCTGCGAGTGAGGCATCCATGTTTAAGCTCCTGGAGAGCATGGAAGATTCTGTGAGCGAGGCATCCCTGTTTAAGCTCCAGGAGAGCATGGAAGATTCTGCGGCGAGGCATCCATGTTTAAGCTCCAGGAGAGCATGGGAGATTGTGCGAGCGAGGCATCCCTGATTGAGCTCCAGGAGAGCATAGCAGATTCTGTGAGTGAGGCATCCCTGCCCGGGCTCCAGGAGAGCATGTGAGATTGTGCGAGCGAGGCGTTCCTGCCCGGGATCCAGGAGAGCATATGAGGTTCTGTGAGCGAGGCATCCCTGTTTAAGCTGCAGGAGAGCATGGAAGATTCTGCGAGTGAGGCATCCCTGCCTGGGCTCCAGGAGAGCATGGGAGATTCTGCGAGCGAGGCATTCTTGTTTAAGCTCCAAGAGAGCATGGAAGATTCTGCGAGCGAGGCAACCATGTTTAAGCTCCTGGAGAGCAATGTAGATTCTGCGAGTGAGGCATCCCTGCCCTGGCTCCAGGAGGGCATGGGAGTTTCTGCAAGTGAGGCATCCCTGTTTAAGCTCCAGGAGAGCATGGTAGATTCTGCGAGCAATGCAGCCTGGCCAAGGCTCCAGTAGAGCATGGAAGATTGTGCAAGTGAGGCTTCCCTGCCCAGGTTCCAGGAGAGCATGGGAGATTGTGCGAGCGAGGCATCCCTGTCTGGGCTCCAGGAGAGCATGGGAGATTCTGCAAGCGAGGCATCCCTGTTTAAGCTCCAGGAGAGCATGGGAGATTGTGCGAGCGTGGCATCCCGAGCATGGGAGATTGTGCAAGCGAGGCATCCCTGTTTAAGCTCCAAGAGAGCATGGAAGATTCTGCGTGCGAGGCATCCATGTTTAAGCTCCTGGAGAGCAATGAAGATTCTGCGAGCGAGGTGTACCTGTTTGAGCTCCAGGAGAGCATGGAAGATTCTGCGAGCGAGGCATCCCTGCCCGGGATCCAGGAGACCATGGGAGATTTTGCGAGTGAGGCATCCCTGCACGGGATCCAGGAGAGCATTGGAGATTCTGCGAGCGAGGCATCCCTGTTTAAGCTCCAGGAGAGCATGTGAGATTGTGTGAGCGAGGCATCCCTGCCCGGGCTCCAGGAGAACATGGGAGATTCTGCAAATGAGGCATCCCTGCCCGGGCTCCAGGAGAGCATGGGAGATTCTGCGAGCGAGGCATCCCTGTCTGGGCTCCAGGAGAGCATGGAAGATTCTGCGAGCGAGGCATCCCTGCACGGGATCCAGGAGAGCATGGGAGATTCTGCGAGCGAGGCATCCCTGTTTAAGCTCCAGGAGAGCATGGAAGATTCTGCGAGCGAGGCATCCCTGTTTGTGCTCCAGGAGAGCATGGAAGATTCTGCGAGCGAGGCGTCCCTGCCCGGGATCCAGGAGACCATGGGAGATTGTGCGGGCGTAGCATCCCTGCCCGGGCTCCAGGAGAACATTGGAGATTCTGCAAGTGAGGCATCCCTGTTTAAGCTCCAGGAGAGCATGGGAGATTCTGCGAGCGAGGCATCCCTGTCTGGGCTCCAGGAGAGCATGGGAGATTCTGCAAGCGAGGCATCCCTGTTTAAGCTCCAGGAGAGCATGGAAGATTCTGCGAGCGAGGCATCCCTGCCCGGGCTCCAGGAGAGCATGGGAGATTCTGCGAGCGAGGCATCCCTGTTTAAGCTCCAAGAGAGCATGGAAGATTCTGCGAGCAATGCAGCCTGGCCAAGGCTCCAGGAGAGCATGGAAGATTGTGCAAGTGAGGTATCCCTGCCTTGGCTCCAGGAGAGCATGGGAGATTGTGCGAGTGAGGCTTCCCTGCCCGGGTAACAGGAGAGTATGGGAGATTGTGCGAGCGAGGCATCCCTGTCTGGGCTCCAGGAGAGCATGGGAGATTCTGCAAGCGAGGCATCCCTGTTTAAGCTCCAGGAGAGCATGGAAGATTCTGTGAGTGAGGCATCCATGTTTAAGCTCCAGGAGAGCAATGAAGATTCTGCGAGCGAGGTGTCCCTGTTTGAGCTCCAGGAGAGCATGGAAGAATCTGCGAGCGAGGCATCCCTGCCCGGGATCCAGGAGACCATGGGAGATTGTGCGAGCGAGGCATCCCTGCCCGGGCTCCAGGAGAGCATGGGAGATTCTGCAAGCAAGGCATCCCTGCCCGGGCTCCAAGAGAGCATGGAAGATTCTGCGAGTGAGGCATCCCTGCACGGGTTCCAGGAGAGCATGGGAGATTGTGCGAGTGAGGCTTCCCTGCCCGGGTTCCAGGAGAGCATGGGAGATTGTGCGAGCGAGGCATCCCTGTACGGGATCCAGGAGAGCATGGGAGATTCTGCGAGCGAGGCATCCCTGTTTAAGCTCCAGGAGAGCATGTGAGATTGTGTGAGCGAGGCATCCCTGCCCGGGCTCCAGGAGAACATGGGAGATTCTGCAAATGAGGCATCCCTGCCCGGGCTCCAGGAGAGCATGGGAGATTCTGCAAGTGAGGCATCCCTGTTTAAGCTCCAGGAGAGCATGGAAGATTCTGCTAGCGAGGCATCCCTGCCCGGGCTCCAGGAGAGCTTGGGAGATTCTGCGAGCGAGGCATCCCTGTTTAAGCTCCAGGAGAGCATGGAAGATTCTGCGAGCGAGGCATCCCTGTTTGTGCTCCAGGAGAGCATGGAAGATTCTGCGAGCGAGGCGTCCCTGCCCGGGATCCAGGAGACCATGGGAGATTGTGCGGGCGTAGCATCCCTGCCCGGGCTCCAGGAGAACATTGGAGATTCTGCAAGTGAGGCATCCCTGTTTAAGCTCCAGGAGAGCATGGTAGATTCTGCGAGCAATGCAGCCTGGCCTTGGCTCCAGGAGAGCATGGGAGATTGTGCGAGCGAGGCATCACTGTTTGAGCTCCAGGAGAGCATGGCAGATTCTGCGAGTGAGGCATCCCTGCCCTGGCTCCAGGAGGGCATGGGAGATTCTGTGAGCGAGGCATCCCTGTTTAAGCTCCAGGAGAGCATGGTAGATCCTGTGAGCAATGCAGCCTGACCAAGGCTCCAGGAGATCATGGATGATTGTGCAAGTGAGGCTTCCCTGCCCGGGTTCCAGGAGAGCATGGGAGATTGTGCGAGCGAGGCATCACTGTTTGAGCTCCAGGAGAGCATGGCAGATTCTGCGAGTGAGGCATCCCTGCCCGGGCTCCAGGAGAGCATGTGAGATTGTGCGAGTGAGGCTTCCCTGCCCGGGTTCCAGGAGAGCATGGGAGATTGTGCGAGTGAGGCATCCCTGTTTGAGCTCCAGGAGAGCATGGCAGATTCTGCGAGTGAGGCATCCCTGCCCTGGCTCCAGGAGGGCATGGGAGATTCTACAAGCGAGGCATCCCTGTTTAAGCTCCAGGAGAGCATATGAGGTTCTGCGAGTGAGGCATCCCTGCCTGGGCTCCAGGAGAGCATGGGAGATTCTGCGAGCGAGGCATCCCTGTTTAAGCTCCAAGAGAGCATGGAAGATTCTGTGAGTGAGGCATCCATGTTTAAGCTCCTGGAGAGCATGGAAGATTCTGTGAGCGAGGAATCCCTGTTTGAGCTCCAGGAGAGCATGGAAGATTCTGAGAGCGAGGCGTCCCTGCCCGGGATCCAGGAGACCATGGGAGATTGTGCGAGCGAGGCATCCCTGCCCGGGCTCCAGGAGAACATGGGAGATTCTGCAAAAGAGGCATCCCTGCCCGGGCTCCAGGAGAGCATGGGAGATTCTGCAAGCGAGGCATCCCTGTTTAAGCTCCAGGAGAGCATAGAAGATTCTGCTATCGAGGCATCCCTGCCCGGGCTCCAGGAGAGCTTGGGAGATTCTGCGAGCGAGGCATCCCTGTTTAAGCTCCAGGAGAGCATGGAAGATTCTGCAAGCGAGGCATCCCTGTTTAAGCTCCAGGAGACCATGGGAGATTGTGCGGGCGTAGCATCCCTGCCCGGGCTCCAGGAGAACATTGGAGATTCTGCAAGTGAGGCATCCCTGTTTAAGCTCCAGGAGAGCATGGTAGATTCTGCAAGCAATGCAGCCTGGCCTTGGCTCCAGGAGAGCATGGGAGATTGTGCGAGCGAGGCATCACTGTTTGAGCTCCAGGAGAGCATTGCAGATTCTGCGAGTGAGGCATCCCTGCCCGGGCTCCAGGAGAGCATGGGAGATTGTGCGAGTGAGGCTTCCCTGCCTGGGTTCCAGGAGAGCATGGGAGATTCTGTGAGCGAGGCATCCCTGTTTAAGCTCCAGGAGAGCATGGTAGATCCTGCGAGCAATGCAGCCTGACCAAGGCTCCAGGAGATCATGGATTTTGTGCAAGTAAGGCGTCCCTGCCCGGGCTCCAGGAGAGCATGGGAGATTCTGCAAGCGAGGCATCCCTGTTTAAGCTCCAGGAGAGCATGGAAGATTCTGCGAGCGAGGCATCCCTGCCCGGGATCCAGGAGACCATGGGAGATTGTGCGAGTGAGGCTTCCCTGCCCGGGCTCCAGTAGAACATGGGAGATTCTGCGAGCGAGGCATCCCTGTTTGAGCTCCAAGAGAGCATGGAAGATTCTGCGAGCGAGGCATCCATGTTTAAGCTCCTGGAGAGCAATGTAGATTCTGAGAGCGAGGCATCCCTGTTTGAGCTCCAGGAGAGCATGGAAGATAATGCGAGCGAGGCATCCCTGCCTGGGATCCAGGAGACCATGGGAGATTGTGCGAGCGAGGCATCCCTGCCCGGGCTCCAGGAGAACATGGGAGATTCTGCAAGCGAGGCATCCCTGCCCGGGATCAAGGAGAGCATGGAAGATTCTGCAAGTGAGGCATCCCTGCCCGGGCTCAAGGAGAGCATGGGAGATCCTGCGAGAGAGGCATCCATGTTTAAGCTCTTGGAGAGCATGGAAGATTCTGCGAGCGAGGCATCCCTGTTTGAGCTCCAGGAGAGCATGGAAGATTCTGCGGGCGAGGCGTCCCTGCCCGGGATCCAGGAGACCATGGAAGATTGTGCAAGTGAGGCATCCCTACCTTGGCTCCAGGAGAGCATGGGAGATTGTGCGAGTGAGGCTTCCCTGCCCGGGTTCCAGGAGAGCATGGGAGATTCTGCGAGCGAGGCATCCCTGTCTGGGCTCCAGGAGAGCATGGGAGATTCTGCAAGCGAGGCATCCCTGTTTAAGCTCCAGGAGAGCATGGAAGATTCTGCGAGCGAGGCATCCCTGCCCGGGCTCCAGGAGAGCATGGGAGATTCTGTGAGCGAGGCATCCCTGTTTAATCTCCAAGAGAGCATGGAAGATTCTGCGAGCAATGCAGCCTGGCCAAGGCTCCAGGAGAGCATGGAAGATTGTGCAAGTGAGGTATCCCTGCCTTGGCTCCAGGAGAGCATGGGAGATTGTGCGAGTGAGGCTTCCCTGCCCGGGTAACAGGAGAGCATGGGAGATTGTGCGAGCGAGGCATCCCTGTCTGGGCTCCAGGAGAGCATGGGAGATTCTGCAAGCGAGGCATCCCTGTTTAAGCTCCAGGAGAGCATGGAAGATTCTGTGAGTGAGGCATCCATGTTTAAGCTCCAGGAGAGCAATGAAGATTCTGCGAGCGAGGTGTCCCTGTTTGAGCTCCAGGAGAGCATGGAAGAATCTGCGAGCGAGGCATCCCTGCCCGGGATCCAGGAGACCATGGGAGATTGTGCGAGCGAGGCATCCCTGCCCGGGCTCCAGGAGAGCATGGGAGATTCTGCAAGCAAGGCATCCCTGCCCGGGCTCCAAGAGAGCATGGAAGATTCTGCGAGTGAGGCATCCCTGCACGGGATCCTGGAGAGCATGTGAGATTGTGCGAGCGAGGCTTCCCTGCCCGGGCTCTAGTAGAACATGGGAGATTCTGCGAGCATTGCAGCCTGGCCAAGGCTCCAGGAGAGCATGGGAGATTCTGCGAGCGAGGCATCCCTGTTTAAGCTCCAGGAGAGCATGGAAGATTCTGTGAGCGAGGATCCATGTTTAAGCTCCAGGAGAGCTTGGAAGATTCTGCGAGTGAGGCATCCCTGTTTAAGCTCCAGGAGAGCATGGAAGATTCTGCGAGCGAGGCTTCCCTGCCCGGGCTCCAGGAGAGCATGGAAGATTCTGCGAGCGAGGCATCCCTGCCCGGGATCCAGGAGACCATGGGAGATTCTGCGAGCGAGTCATCCCTGTTTAAGCTCCTGGAGAGGAGCGAGGCATCCCTGCCCGGGCTCCAGGAGAGCATGGGAGATTGTGCGAGCGAGGCGTCCCCGTTTGAGCTCCAGGAGAGCATGACAGATTCTGCGAGTGAGGCATCCTTGCCCGGGCTCAAGGAGAGCATGGGAGATTCTGCGAGCAATGCAGCCTGGCCAAGGCTCCAGGAGAGCATGGAAGATTGTGCAAGTGAGGTATCCCTGCCTTGGCTCCAGGAGAGCATGGGAGATTGTGCGAGTGAGGCTTCCCTGCCCGGGTAACAGGAGAGCATGGGAGATTGTGCGAGCGAGGCATCCCTGTCTGGGCTCCAGGAGAGCATGGGAGATTCTGCAAGCGAGGCATCCCTGTTTAAGCTCCAGGAGAGCATGGAAGATTCTGTGAGTGAGGCATCCATGTTTAAGCTCCAGGAGAGCAATGAAGATTCTGCGAGCGAGGTGTCCCTGTTTGAGCTCCAGGAGAGCATGGAAGAATCTGCGAGCGAGGCATCCCTGCCCGGGATCCAGGAGACCATGGGAGATTGTGCGAGCGAGGCATCCCTGCCCGGGCTCCAGGAGAGCATGGGAGATTCTGCAAGCAAGGCATCCCTGCCCGGGCTCCAAGAGAGCATGGAAGATTCTGCGAGTGAGGCATCCCTGCACGGGATCCTGGAGAGCATGTGAGATTGTGCGAGCGAGGCTTCCCTGCCCGGGCTCTAGTAGAACATGGGAGATTCTGCGAGCATTGCAGCCTGGCCAAGGCTCCAGGAGAGCATGGGAGATTCTGCGAGCGAGGCATCCCTGTTTAAGCTCCAGGAGAGCATGGAAGATTCTGTGAGCGAGGATCCATGTTTAAGCTCCAGGAGAGCTTGGAAGATTCTGCGAGTGAGGCATCCCTGTTTAAGCTCCAGGAGAGCATGGAAGATTCTGCGAGCGAGGCTTCCCTGCCCGGGCTCCAGGAGAGCATGGAAGATTCTGCGAGCGAGGCATCCCTGCCCGGGATCCAGGAGACCATGGGAGATTCTGCGAGCGAGTCATCCCTGTTTAAGCTCCTGGAGAGGAGCGAGGCATCCCTGCCCGGGCTCCAGGAGAGCATGGGAGATTGTGCGAGCGAGGCGTCCCCGTTTGAGCTCCAGGAGAGCATGACAGATTCTGCGAGTGAGGCATCCTTGCCCGGGCTCAAGGAGAGCATGGGAGATTCTGCGAGCAATGCAGCCTGGCCAAGGCTCCAGGAGAGCATGGAAGATTGTGCAAGTGAGGCATCCTTGCCTTGGCTCCTGGAGAGCATGGGAGATTGTGCGAGTGAGGCTTCCCTGCCCGGGTTCCAGGAGAGCATGGGAGATTGTGCGAGTGAGGCATCCCTGTTTGAGCTCCAAGAGAGCATGGAAGATTCTGCGAGCGAGGCATCCATGTTTAAGCTCCTGGAGAGCAATGTAGATTCTGCGAGCGAGGCGCCCCTGTTTGAGCTCCAGGAGAGCATGGAAGATAATGCGAGTGAGGCATCCCTGCCCGGGATCCAGGAGACCATGGGAGATTGTGCAAGCGAGGCATCCCTGCCCGGGCTCCAGGAGAACATTGGAGATTCTGCAAGCGAGGCATCCCTGCCCGGGATCCAGGAGAGCATGGGAGATTCTGCAAGCGAGGCATCCCTGTTTAAGCTCCAGGAGAGCATGGCAGATTCTGCGAGTGAGGCATCCCTGCCCGGGCTCCAGGAGAGCATGGGAGATTCTGCAAGCGAGGCATCCCTGTTTGGGCTCCAGGAGAGCATGGGAGATTCTGCGAGCGAGGCATCCCTGTTTAAGCTCCAAGAGAGCATGGAAAATTCTGTGAGCGAGGATTCATGTTTAAGCTCCAGGAGAGCATGGAAGATTCTGTGAGCGTGGCATGCCTGCCTGGGATCCAGGAGAGCATGGGAGATTGTGCGAGTGAGGCATCCCTGTTTAAGCTCCAAGAGAGCATGGAAGATTCTGTGAGCGAGGATTCATGTTTAAGCTCCAGGAGAGCATGGAAGATTGTGCAAGTGAGGCATCCCTGCCTTGGCTCCAGGAGAGCATGGGAGATTCTGCAAGCGAGGCATCCCTGTTTAAGCTCCAGGAGAGCATGGAAGATTCTGCGAGCGAGGCATCCCTGCCCGGGCTCCAGGAGAGCATGGGAGATTCTGCGAGCGAGGCATCCCTGTTTAAGCTCCAAGAGAGCATGGAAGATTCTGCGAGCGAGGCATCCATGTTTAAGCTCCAGGAGAGCAATGAAGATTCTGCGAGCGAGGCATCCCTGTTTGAGCTCCAGGAGAGCATGGAAGATAATGCGAGCGAGGCATCCCTGCCCGGGATCCAGGAGACCATGGGAGATTCTGCAATCGAGGCATCCCTGCCCGGGCTCCAGGAGAGCATGGGAGATTCTGCAAGCGAGGCATCCCTGTTTAAGCTCCAGGACAGCATGGAAGATTCTGCAAGTGAGGCATCCCTGCCCGGGCTCCAGGAGAGCATGGGAGATTCTGCGAGTGAGGCATCCCTGTTTAAGCTCCAAGAGAGCATGGAAGATTCTGCGAGCGAGGCATCCATGTTTAAGCTCCAGGAGAGCATGGAAGATTCTGCGAGCGAGGTGTCCCTGCCCGGGATCCAGGAGACCATGGGAGATTCTGCAATCGAGGCATCCCTGCCCGGGCACCAGGAGAGCATGGGAGATTGTGCGAGTGAGGCGTCCCCGTTTGAGCTCCAGGAGAGCATGACAGATTCTGCGAGTGAGGCATCCTTGCCCAGGCTCAAGGAGAGCATGGGAGATTCTGCGAGCAATGCAGCCTGGCCAAGGCTCCAGGAGAGCATGGAAGATTGTGCAAGTGAGGCATCCTTGCCTTGGCTCCTGGAGAGCATGGGAGATTGTGCGAGTGAGGCTTCCCTGCCCGGGTTCCAGGAGAGCATGGGAGATTGTGCGAGCGAGGCATCCCTGACTGGGCTCCAGGAGAGCATGGGAGATTCTGCAAGCGAGGCATCCCTGTTTAAGCTCCAGGAGAGCATGGGAGATTGTGTGAGCGAGGCATCCCTGCCCAGGCTCCAGGAGAGCATGGGAGATTGTGCGAGCGAGGCATCCCTGTTTGAGCTCCAAGAGAGCATGGAAGATTCTGTGGCGAGGCATCCCTGTTTAAGCTCCAGGAGAGCATGGGAGATTGTGCGAGCGAGGCATCCCTGTCTGGGCTCCAGGAGAGCATATGAGGTTCTGCGAGTGAGGCATCCCTGCCTGGGCTCCAGGAGAGCATGGGAGATTCTGCGAGCGAGGCATCCCTGTTTAAGCTCCAAGAGAGCATGGAAGATTCTGTGAGTGAGGCATCCATGTTTAAGCTCCTGGAGAGCATGGAAGATTCTGTGAGCGAGGAATCCCTGTTTGAGCTCCAGGAGACCATGGGAGATTGTGCGAGCGAGGCATCCCTGCCCGGGCTCCAGGAGAACATGGGAGATTCTGCAAAAGAGGCATCCCTGCCCGGGCTCCAGGAGAGCATGGGAGATTCTGCAAGCGAGGCATCCCTGTTTAAGCTCCAGGAGAGCATAGAAGATTCTGCTATCGAGGCATCCCTGCCCGGGCTCCAGGAGAGCTTGGGAGATTCTGCGAGCGAGGCATCCCTGTTTAAGCTCCAGGAGAGCATGGGAGATTGTGTGAGCGAGGCATCCCTGCCCAGGCTCCAGGAGAGCATGGGAGATTGTGCGAGCGAGGCATCCCTGTTTGAGCTCCAAGAGAGCATGGAAGATTCTGCGGCGAGGCATCCCTGTTTAAGCTCCAGGAGAGCATGGAAGATTCTGCGAGCGAGGCATCCCTGTTTGTGCTCCAGGAGAGCATGGAAGATTCTGCGAGCGAGGCGTCCCTGCCCGGGATCCAGGAGACCATGGGAGATTGTGCGGGCGTAG
The DNA here is from genome assembly GCA_031769625.1 of Taudactylus pleione. Lineage (NCBI taxonomy): Eukaryota > Metazoa > Chordata > Amphibia > Anura > Myobatrachidae > Taudactylus > Taudactylus pleione. The sequence continues at coordinate 4,083,829 of JAUIMM010000586.1, forward strand.
CATCCCTGCCCGGGCTCCAGGAGAACATTGGAGATTCTGCAAGTGAGGCATCCCTGTTTAAGCTCCAGGAGAGCATGGTAGATTCTGCGAGCAATGCAGCCTGGCCAAGGCTCCAGGAGAGCATGGAAGATTGTGCAAGTGAGGCATCCCTGCCTTGGCTCCAGGAGAGCATGGGAGATTGTGCGAGCGAGGCATCACTGTTTGAGCTCCAGGAGAGCATGGCAGATTCTGCAAGTGAGGCATCCCTGCCCGGGCTCCAGGAGAGCATGGGAGATTGTGCGAGTGAGGCTTCCCTGCCTGGGTTCCTGGAGAGCATGGGAGATTGTGCGAGCGAGGCATCCCTGTTTGAGCTTCAGGAGAGCATGGCAGATTCTGCGAGTGAGGCATCCCTGCCCTGGCTCCAGGAGGGCATGGGAGATTCTGCGAGCAAGGCATCCCTGTTTAAGCTCCAGGAGAGCATGGAAGATTCTGCGAGCGAGGCATCCCTGTTTAAGCTCCAGGAGAGCATGGAAGATTCTGCGGCAAGGCATCCATGTTTAAGCTCCAGGAGAGCATGGGAGATTGTGCGAGCGAGGCATCCCTGATTGAGCTCCAGGAGAGCATAGCAGATTCTGTGAGTGAGGCATCCCTGCCCGGGCTCCAGGAGAGCATGGGAGATTGTGCGAGCGAGGCGTTCCTGCCCGGGATCCAGGAGAGCATATGAGGTTCTGTGAGCGAGGCATCCCTGTTTAAGCTGCAGGAGAGCATGGAAGATTCTGCGAGCGAGGCATCCCTGCCTGGGCTCCAGGAGAGCATGGGAGATTCTGCGAGCGAGGCATCCCTGTTTAAGCTCCAAGAGAGCATGGAAGATTCTGCGAGTGAGGCATCCATGTTTAAGCTCCTGGAGAGCATGGAAGATTCTGTGAGCGAGGAATCCCTGTTTGAGCTCCAGGAGAGCATGGAAGATTCTGAGAGCGAGGCGTCCCTGCCCGGGATCCAGGAGACCATGGGAGATTGTGCGAGCGAGGCATCCCTGCCCGGGCTCCAGGAGAACATGGGAGATTCTGCAAATGAGGCATCCCTGCCCGGGCTCCAGGAGAGCATGGGAGATTCTGCAAGCGAGGCATCCCTGTTTAAGCTCCAGGAGAGCATGGTAGATTCTGCGAGCAATGCAGCCTGGCCAAGGCTCCAGGAGAGCATGGAAGATTGTGCAAGTGAGGCATCCCTGCCTTGGCTCCAGGAGAGCATGGGAGATTGTGCGAGCGAGGCATCACTGTTTGAGCTCCAGGAGAGCATGGCAGATTCTGCGAGTATGGCATCCCTGCCCGGGCTCCAGGAGAGCATGGCAGATTCTGCGAGTGAGGCTTCCCTGCCCGGGTTCCTGGAGAGCATGGGAGATTGTGCGAGCGAGGCATCCATGTTTAAGCTCCAGGAGAGCATGGAAGATTCTGCAAGCGAGGCATCCCTGTTTGAGCTCCAGGAGAGCATGGAAGATTCTGCAAGTGAGGCATCCCTGTTTAAGCTCCAGGAGAGCATGGTAGATTCTGCGAGTAATGCAGCCTGGCCAAGGCTCCAGGAGAGCATGGAAGATTGTGCAAGTGAGGCATCCCTGCCTTGGCTCCAGGAGAGCATGGGAGATTGTGCGAGTGAGGCTTCCCTGCCCAGGCTCCAGGAGAGCATGGGAGATTCTGCAAGCGAGGCATCCCTGTTCATCTCCAGGAGAGCATGGGAGATTGTGCAAGCAAGGCATCCCTGCCCGGGCTCCAGGAGAGCATGGGAGATTCTGCGAGCGAGGCATCCCTGTTTAAGCTCCAAGAGAGCATGGAAGATTCTGCGAGCGAGGCATCCATGTTTAAGCTCCAGGAGAGCAATGAAGATTCTGCGAGCGAGGCGTCCCTGTTTGAGCTCCAGGAGAGCATGGAAGATTCTGCGAGCGAGGCATCCCTGCCCGGGATCCAGGAGACCATGGGAGATTGTGCGAGCGAGGCATCCCTGCCCGGGCTCCAGGAGAGCATGGGGGATTCTGCAAGCAAGGCATCCCTGTTTAAGCTCCAGGAGAGCATGGGAGATTCTGCAAGCGAGGCATCCCTGTTTAAGCTCCAGGACAGCATGGAAGATTCTGCAAGTGAGGCATCCCTGCCCGGGCTCCAGGAGAGCATGGGAGATTCTGCGAGCGAGGCATCCCTGTTTAAGCTCCAAGAGAGCATGGAAGATTCTGCGAGCGAGGCATCCATGTTTAAGCTCCAGGAGAGCATGGAAGATTCTGCGAGCGAGGTGTCCCTGCCCGGGATCCAGGAGACCATGGGAGATTCTGCAATCGAGGCATCCCTGCCCGGGCACCAGGAGAGCATGGGAGATTGTGCGAGTGAGGCGTCCCCGTTTGAGCTCCAGGAGAGCATGACAGATTCTGCGAGTGAGGCATCCTTGCCCGGGCTCAAGGAGAGCATGGGAGATTCTGCGAGCAATGCAGCCTGGCCAAGGCTCCAGGAGAGCATGGAAGATTGTGCAAGTGAGGCATCCTTGCCTTGGCTCCTGGAGAGCATGGGAGATTGTGCGAGTGAGGCTTCCCTGACTGGGCTCCAGGAGAGCATGGGAGATTCTGCAAGCGAGGCATCCCTGTTTAAGCTCCAGGAGAGCATGGGAGATTGTGTGAGCGAGGCATCCCTGCCCAGGCTCCAGGAGAGCATGGGAGATTGTGCGAGCGAGGCATCCCTGTTTGAGCTCCAAGAGAGCATGGAAGATTCTGCGGCGAGGCATCCCTGTTTAAGCTCCAGGAGAGCATGGGAGATTGTGCGAGCGAGGCATCCCTGTCTGGGCTCCAGGAGAGCATATGAGGTTCTGCGAGTGAGGCATCCCTGCCTGGGCTCCAGGAGAGCATGGGAGATTCTGCGAGCGAGGCATCCCTGTTTAAGCTCCAAGAGAGCATGGAAGATTCTGTGAGTGAGGCATCCATGTTTAAGCTCCTGGAGAGCATGGAAGATTCTGTGAGCGAGGAATCCCTGTTTGAGCTCCAGGAGACCATGGGAGATTGTGCGAGCGAGGCATCCCTGCCCGGGCTCCAGGAGAACATGGGAGATTCTGCAAAAGAGGCATCCCTGCCCGGGCTCCAGGAGAGCATGGGAGATTCTGCAAGCGAGGCATCCCTGTTTAAGCTCCAGGAGAGCATGGGAGATTGTGTGAGCGAGGCATCCCTGCCCAGGCTCCAGGAGAGCATGGGAGATTGTGCGAGCGAGGCATCCCTGTTTGAGCTCCAAGAGAGCATGGAAGATTCTGCGGCGAGGCATCCCTGTTTAAGCTCCAGGAGAGCATGGGAGATTGTGCGAGCGAGGCATCCCTGTCTGGGCTCCAGGAGAGCATATGAGGTTCTGCGAGTGAGGCATCCCTGCCTGGGCTCCAGGAGAGCATGGGAGATTCTGCGAGCGAGGCATCCCTGTTTAAGCTCCAAGAGAGCATGGAAGATTCTGTGAGTGAGGCATCCATGTTTAAGCTCCTGGAGAGCATGGAAGATTCTGTGAGCGAGGAATCCCTGTTTGAGCTCCAGGAGACCATGGGAGATTGTGCGAGCGAGGCATCCCTGCCCGGGCTCCAGGAGAACATGGGAGATTCTGCAAAAGAGGCATCCCTGCCCGGGCTCCAGGAGAGCATGGGAGATTCTGCAAGCGAGGCATCCCTGTTTAAGCTCCAGGAGAGCATGGTAGATCCTGCGAGCAATGCAGCCTGACCAAGGCTCCTGGAGAGCATGGAAGATTGTGCAAGTGAGGCGTCCCTGCCCGGGCTCCAGGAGAGCATGGGAGATTCTGCAAGCGAGGCATCCCTGTTTAAGCTCCAGGAGAGCATGGAAGATTCTGCGAGCGAGGCATCCCTGCCCGGGCTCCAGGAGTGCATGGGAGATTCTGTGAGCAAGGCATCCCTGTTTATGCTCCAAGAGAGCATGGAAGATTCTGCGAGTGAGGCATCCCTGTTTAAGCTCCAGGAGAGCATGGCAGATTCTGCGAGCGAGGCAGCATCCCTGCACGGGATCCAGGAGAGAATGGGAGATTCTGCGAGCGAGGCATCCCTGTTTAAGCTCCAGGAGAGCATGGAAGATTCTGCGAGCGAGGCATCCATGTTTAAGCTCCTGGAGAGCAATGTAGATTCTGAGAGCGAGGCAACCCTGTTTGAGCTCCAGGAGAGCATGGAAGATAATGCGAGCGAGGCATCCCTGCCCGGGATCCAGGAGACCATGGGAGATTGTGCGAGCGAGACATCCCTGCCCGGGCTCCTGGAGAACATGGAAGATTCTGCAAGTGAGGCATCCCTGCCCGGGCTCAAGGAGAGCATGGGAGATCCTGCGAGAGAGGCATCCATGTTTAAGCTCTTGGAGAGCATGGAAGATTCTGCGAGCGAGGCATCCCTGTTTGAGCTCCAGGAGAGCATGGAAGATTCTGCGGGCGAGGCGTCCCTGCCCGGGATCCAGGAGACCATGGAAGATTGTGCAAGTGAGGCATCCCTACCTTGGCTCCAGGAGAGCATGGGAGATTGTGCGAGTGAGGCTTCCCTGCCCAGGTTCCAGGAGAGCATGGGAGATTCTGCGAGTGAGGCATCCCTGTCTGGGCTCCAGGAGAGCATGGGAGATTCTGCAAGCGAGGCATCCCTGTTTAAGCTCCAGGAGAGCATGGAAGATTCTGCGAGCGAGGCATCCCTGCCCGGGCTCCAGGAGAGCATGGGAGATTCTGCGAGCGAGGCATCCCTGTTTAAGCTCCAAGAGAGCATGGAAGATTCTGCGAGCAATGCAGCCTGGCCAAGGCTCCAGGAGAGCATGGAAGATTGTGCAAGTGAGGTATCCCTGCCTTGGCTCCAGGAGAGCATGGGAGATTGTGCGAGTGAGGCTTCCCTGCCCGGGTAACAGGAGAGCATGGGAGATTGTGCGAGCGAGGCATCCCTGTCTGGGCTCCAGGAGAGCATGGGAGATTCTGCAAGCGAGGCATCCCTGTTTAAGCTCCAGGAGAGCATGGAAGATTCTGTGAGTGAGGCATCCATGTTTAAGCTCCAGGAGAGCATGGAAGAATCTGCGAGCGAGGCATCCCTGCCCGGGATCCAGGAGACCATGGGAGATTGTGCGAGCGAGGCATCCCTGCCCGGGCTCCAGGAGAGCATGGGAGATTCTGCAAGCGAGGCATCCCTGCCCGGGCTCCAAGAGAGCATGGAAGATTCTGCGAGTGAGGCATCCCTGCACGGGATCCTGGATAGCATGTGAGATTGTGCGAGCGAGGCTTCCCTGCCCGGGCTCTAGTAGAACATGGGAGATTCTGCGAGCATTGCAGCCTGGCCAAGGCTCCAGGAGAGCATGGGAGATTCTGCGAGCGAGGCATCCCTGTTTAAGCTCCAGGAGAGCATGGAAGATTCTGCGAGTGAGGCATCCCTGTTTAAGCTCCAGGAGAGCATGGAAGATTCTGCGAGCGAGGCTTCCCTGCCCGGGCTCCAGGAGAGCATGGGAGATTGTGTGAGCAAGGTGTCCCTGTTTGAGCTCCAGGAGAGCATGGCAGATTCTGCGAGCTATGCAGCCTTGCCAAGACCCCAGGAGAGCATGGAAAAAATTCAGCGAGCGAGGCCTCCCTGCCCGGAATCAAGGAGAGCATGGGAGATTCTGCGAGCAAGGCATCCCTGTTTAAGCTCCAGGAGAGCATGGGAGATTCTGCAAGCGAGGCATCCCTGTTTAAGCTCCAGGAGACCATGGGAGATTGTGCGGGCGTAGCATCCCTGCCCGGGCTCCAGGAGAACATTGGAGATTCTGCAAGTGAGGCATCCCTGTTTAAGCTCCAGGAGAGCATGGTAGATTCTGCAAGCAATGCAGCCTGGCCTTGGCTCCAGGAGAGCATGGGAGATTGTGCGAGCGAGGCATCACTGTTTGAGCTCCAGGAGAGCATTGCAGATTCTGCGAGTGAGGCATCCCTGCCCGGGCTCCAGGAGAGCATGGGAGATTGTGCGAGTGAGGCTTCCCTGCCTGGGTTCCAGGAGAGCATGGGAGATTCTGTGAGCGAGGCATCCCTGTTTAAGCTCCAGGAGAGCATGGTAGATCCTGTGAGCAATGCAGCCTGACCAAGGCTCCAGGAGATCATGGATGATTGTGCAAGTGAGGCTTCCCTGCCCGGGTTCCAGGAGAGCATGGGAGATTGTGCGAGCGAGGCATCACTGTTTGAGCTCCAGGAGAGCATGGCAGATTCTGCGAGTGAGGCATCCCTGCCCGGGCTCCAGGAGAGCATGTGAGATTGTGCGAGTGAGGCTTCCCTGCCCGGGTTCCAGGAGAGCATGGGAGATTGTGCGAGTGAGGCATCCCTGTTTGAGCTCCAGGAGAGCATGGCAGATTCTGCGAGTGAGGCATCCCTGCCCTGGCTCCAGGAGGGCATGGGAGATTCTGTGAGCGAGGCATCCCTGTTTAAGCTCCAGGAGAGCATGGTAGATCCTGCGAGCAATGCAGCCTGACCAAGGCTCCAGGAGATCATGGATTTTGTGCAAGTAAGGCGTCCCTGCCCGGGCTCCAGGAGAGCATGGGAGATTCTGCAAGCGAGGCATCCCTGTTTAAGCTCCAGGAGAGCATGGAAGATTCTGCAAGCGAGGCATCCCTGCCCGGGATCCAGGAGACCATGGGAGATTGTGCGAGTGAGGCTTCCCTGCCCGGGCTCCAGTAGAACATGGGAGATTCTGCGAGCGAGGCATCCCTGTTTGAGCTCCAAGAGAGCATGGAAGATTCTGCGAGCGAGGCATCCATGTTTAAGCTCCTGGAGAGCAATGTAGATTCTGAGAGCGAGGCATCCCTGTTTGAGCTCCAGGAGAGCATGGAAGATAATGTGAGCGAGGCATCCTTGCCCGGGATCCAGGAGACCATGGGAGATTGTGCGAGCGAGGCATCCCTGCCCGGGCTCCAGGAGAACATGGGAGATTCTGCAAGCGAGGCATCCCTGCCCGGGATCCAGGAGAGCATGGAAGATTCTGCAAGTGAGGCATCCCTGCCCGGGCTCAAGGAGAGCATGGGAGATCCTGCGAGAGAGGCATCCATGTTTAAGCTCTTGGAGAGCATGGAAGATTCTGCGAGCGAGGCATCCCTGTTTAAGCTCCAGGAGAGCATGGAAGATTCTGCGAGCGAGGCTTCCCTGCCCGGGCTCCAGGAGAGCATGGGAGATTGTGTGAGCAAGGTGTCCCTGTTTGAGCTCCAGGAGAGCATGGCAGATTCTGCGAGCTATGCAGCCTTGCCAAGACCCCAGGAGAGCATGGAAAAAATTCAGCGAGCGAGGCCTCCCTGCCCGGAATCAAGGAGAGCATGGGAGATTCTGCGAGCAAGGCATCCCTGTTTAAGCTCCAGGAGAGCATGGGAGATTCTGCAAGCGAGGCATCCCTGTTTAAGCTCCAGGAGACCATGGGAGATTGTGCGGGCGTAGCATCCCTGCCCGGGCTCCAGGAGAACATTGGAGATTCTGCAAGTGAGGCATCCCTGTTTAAGCTCCAGGAGAGCATGGTAGATTCTGCAAGCAATGCAGCCTGGCCTTGGCTCCAGGAGAGCATGGGAGATTGTGCGAGCGAGGCATCACTGTTTGAGCTCCAGGAGAGCATTGCAGATTCTGCGAGTGAGGCATCCCTGCCCGGGCTCCAGGAGAGCATGGGAGATTGTGCGAGTGAGGCTTCCCTGCCTGGGTTCCAGGAGAGCATGGGAGATTCTGTGAGCGAGGCATCCCTGTTTAAGCTCCAGGAGAGCATGGTAGATCCTGTGAGCAATGCAGCCTGACCAAGGCTCCAGGAGATCATGGATGATTGTGCAAGTGAGGCTTCCCTGCCCGGGTTCCAGGAGAGCATGGGAGATTGTGCGAGCGAGGCATCACTGTTTGAGCTCCAGGAGAGCATGGCAGATTCTGCGAGTGAGGCATCCCTGCCCGGGCTCCAGGAGAGCATGTGAGATTGTGCGAGTGAGGCTTCCCTGCCCGGGTTCCAGGAGAGCATGGGAGATTGTGCGAGTGAGGCATCCCTGTTTGAGCTCCAGGAGAGCATGGCAGATTCTGCGAGTGAGGCATCCCTGCCCTGGCTCCAGGAGGGCATGGAAGATTCTGCGAGCGAGGCATCCCTGTTTAAGCTCCAGGAGAGCATGGAAGATTCTGCGAGCGAGGCTTCCCTGCCCGGGCTCCAGGAGAGCATGGGAGATTGTGTGAGCAAGGTGTCCCTGTTTGAGCTCCAGGAGAGCATGGCAGATTCTGCGAGCTATGCAGCCTTGCCAAGACCCCAGGAGAGCATGGAAAAAATTCAGCGAGCGAGGCTTCCCTGCCCGGGCTCCAGGAGAGCATGGGAGATTCTGCGAGCAAGGCATCCCTGTTTAAGCTCCAGGAGAGCATGGAAGATTCTGCGAGCGAGGCATCCCTGTTTAAGCTCCAGGAGAGCATGGAAGATTCTGCGGCAAGGCATCCATGTTTAAGCTCCAGGAGAGCATGGGAGATTGTGCGAGCGAGGCATCCCTGATTGAGCTCCAGGAGAGCATAGCAGATTCTGTGAGTGAGGCATCCCTGCCCAGGCTCCAGGAGAGCATGGGAGATTGTGCGAGCGAGGCGTTCCTGCCCGGGATCCAGGAGAGCATATGAGGTTCTGTGAGCGAGGCATCCCTGTTTAAGCTGCAGGAGAGCATGGAAGATTCTGCGAGCGAGGCATCCCTGCCTGGGCTCCAGGAGAGCATGGGAGATTCTGCGAGCGAGGCATCCCTGTTTAAGCTCCAAGAGAGCATGGAAGATTCTGCGAGTGAGGCATCCATGTTTAAGCTCCTGGAGAGCATGGAAGATTCTGTGAGCGAGGAATCCCTGTTTGAGCTCCAGGAGAGCATGGAAGATTCTGAGAGCGAGGCGTCCCTGCCCGGGATCCAGGAGACCATGGGAGATTGTGCGAGCGAGGCATCCCTGCCCGGGCTCCAGGAGAACATGGGAGATTCTGCAAATGAGGCATCCCTGCCCGGGCTCCAGGAGAGCATGGGAGATTCTGCAAGCGAGGCATCCCTGTTTAAGCTCCAGGAGAGCATGGTAGATTCTGCGAGCAATGCAGCCTGGCCAAGGCTCCAGGAGAGCATGGAAGATTGTGCAAGTGAGGCATCCCTGCCTTGGCTCCAGGAGAGCATGGGAGATTGTGCGAGCGAGGCATCACTGTTTGAGCTCCAGGAGAGCATGGCAGATTCTGCGAGTATGGCATCCCTGCCCGGGCTCCAGGAGAGCATGGCAGATTCTGCGAGTGAGGCTTCCCTGCCCGGGTTCCTGGAGAGCATGGGAGATTGTGCGAGCGAGGCATCCATGTTTAAGCTCCAGGAGAGCATGGAAGATTCTGCAAGCGAGGCATCCCTGTTTGAGCTCCAGGAGAGCATGGAAGATTCTGCAAGTGAGGCATCCCTGTTTAAGCTCCAGGAGAGCATGGTAGATTCTGCGAGCAATGCAGCCTGGCCAAGGCTCCAGGAGAGCATGGAAGATTGTGCAAGTGAGGCATCCCTGCCTTGGCTCCAGGAGAGCATGGGAGATTGTGCGAGTGAGGCTTCCCTGCCCAGGCTCCAGGAGAGCATGGGAGATTCTGCAAGCGAGGCATCCCTGTTCATCTCCAGGAGAGCATGGGAGATTGTGCAAGCAAGGCATCCCTGCCCGGGCTCCAGGAGAGCATGGGAGATTCTGCGAGCGAGGCATCCCTGTTTGAGCTCCAGGAGAGCATGGGAGATTGTGCGAGTGAGGCTTCCCTGCCCGGGTTCCAGGAGAGCATGGGAGATTGTGTGAGCGAGGCATCACTGTTTGAGCTCCAGGAGAGCATGGCAGATTCTGTGAGTGAGGCATCCCTGCCTGGGCTCCAGGAGAGCATGGGAGACTGTGTGAGCGAGGCATCCCTGTTTGAGCTCCAGGAGAGCATGGCAGATTCTACGAGTGAGGCATCCCTGCCCGGGCTCCAGGAGGACATGGGAGATTCTGCGAGCGAGGCATCCCTGTTTAAGCTCCAGGAGAGCATGGTAGATCCTGCGAGCAATGCAGCCTGACCAAGGCTCCAGGAGATCATGGATGATTGTGCAAGTGAGGCGTCCCTGCCCGGGCTCCAGGAGAGCATGGGAGATTCTGCGAGTGAGACATCCATGTTTAAGCTCCAGGAGAGCATGGAAGATGCTGCGAGCGAGGCGTCACTGTTTGAGCTCCAGGAGAGCATGGAAGATAATGCGAGCGAGGCATCCCTGCCCGGGATCCAGGAGACCATGGGAGATTGTGCGAGCGAGGCATCCCTGCCCGGGCTCCAGGAGAACATGGAAGATTCTGCGAGCGAGGCATCCCTGCCCGGGCTCCAGGAGACCATCGGAGATTGTGCGAGCGAGGCATCCCTGTTTAAGCTCCAAGAGAGCATGGAAGATTCTGCGAGCAATGCAGCCTGGCCAAGGCTCCAGGAGAGCATGGAAGATTGTGCAAGTGAGGCATCCCTGCCTTGGCTCCAGGAGAGCATGGGAGATTGTGCGAGTGAGGCTTCCCTGCCCGGGTAACAGGAGAGCATGGGAGATTGTGCGAGCGAGGCATCCCTGTCTGGGCTCCAGGAGAGCATGGGAGATTCTGCAAGTGAGGCATCCCTGTTTAAGCTCCAGGAGAGCATGGGAGATTGTGCGAGCAAGGCATCCCTGCCCGGGCTCCAGGAGAGCATGGGAGATTCTGCGAGCGAGGCATCCCTGTTTAAGCTCCAAGAGAGCATGGAAGATTCTGCGAGCGAGGCATCCATGTTTAAGCTCCAGGAGAGCATGGAAGATTTTGCGAGCGAGGCATCCATGTTTAAGCTCCAGGAGAGCAATGAAGATTCTGCGAGCGAGGCATCCCTGTTTGAGCTCCAGGAGAGCATGGAAGATTCTGCGAGCGAGGCGTCCCTGCCCGGGATCCAGGAGACCATGGGAGATTGTGCGAGCGAGGAATCCCTGCCTTGGCTCCAGGAGAGCATGGGAGATTGTGCGAGCGAGGCGTCCCTGCCCGGGATCCAGGAGACCATGGGAGATTGTGCGAGTGAGGAATCCCTGCCTTGGCTCCAGGAGAACATGGGAGATTCTGCAAGTGAGGCATCCCTGTTTAAGCTATAGGAGAGCATGGTAGATTCTGCGAGCAATGCAGCATGGCCAAGGCTCTAGTAGAGCATGGAAGATTGTGCAAGTGAGGCATCCCTGCCTTGGCTCCAGGAGAGCATGGGAGATTGTGCGAGTGAGGCTTCCCTGCCCGGGTTCCAGGAGAGCATGGGAGATTGTGCGAGCGAGGCATCCCTCTTTAAGCTCCAAGAGAGCATGGAAGATTCTGCGAGCGAGGCATCCATGTTTAAGCTCCAGGAGAGCAATGAAGATTCTGCGAGCGAGGCGTCCCTGTTTGAGCTCCAGGAGAGCATGGAAGATTCTGCGAGCGAGGCATCCCTGCCCGGGATCCAGGAGACCATGGGAGATTGTGTGAGCGAGGCATCCCTGCCCGGGCTCCAGGAGAGCATGGGAGATTCTGCAAGCGAGGCATCCCTGTTTAAGCTCCAGGAGAGCATGGTAGATCCTGCGAGCAATGCAGCCTGACCAAGGCTCCTGGAGAGCATGGAAGATTGTGCAAGTGAGGCGTCCCTGCCCGGGCTCCAGGAGAGCATGGGAGATTCTGCAAGCGAGGCATCCCTGTTTAAGCTCCAGGAGAGCATGGAAGATTCTGCGAGTGAGGCATCCCTGCCCGGGCTCCAGGAGTGCATGGGAGATTCTGTGAGCAAGGCATCCCTGTTTATGCTCCAAGAGAGCATGGAAGATTCTGCGAGTGAGGCATCCCTGTTTAAGCTCCAGGAGAGCATGGCAGATTCTGCGAGCGAGGCAGCATCCCTGCACGGGATCCAGGAGAGAATGGGAGATTCTGCGAGCGAGGCATCCCTGTTTAAGCTCCAGGAGAGCATGTGAGATTGTGCGAGCGAGGCATCCCTGCCCGGGCTCCAGGAGAGCATGGGAGATTGTGCGAGCAATGCAGCCTGGCCAAGGCTCCAGGAGAGCATGGAAGATTGTGCAAGTGAGGCATCCCTGCCTTGGCTCCTGGAGAGCATGGGAGATTGTGCGAGTGAGGCATCCCTGTTTAAGCTCCAGGAGAGCATGGAAGATTCTGCGAGCGAGGCATCCATGTTTAAGCTCCTGGAGAGCAATGTAGATTCTGCGAGCGAGGCGCCCCTGTTTGAGCTCCAGGAGAGCATGGAAGATAATGCGAGTGAGGCATCCCTGCCCGGGATCCAGGAGAGCATGGGAGATTCTGCAAGTGAGGCATCCCTGTTTAAGCTCCAGGAGAGCATGGTAGATTCTGCGAGCAATGCAGCCTGGCCAAGGCTCTAGTAGAGCATGGAAGATTGTGCAAGTGAGGCATCCCTGCCTTGGCTCCTGGAGAGCAAATGGAGATTGTGCGAGTGAGGCTTCCCTGCCCGGGTTCCAGGAGAGCATGGGAGATTGAGCGAGCGAGGCATCCCTGTTTGAGCTCCAGGAGAGCATGGAAGATAATGCGAGCGAGGCATCCCTGCCCAGGATCCAGGAGACCATGGGAGATTCTGCAATCGAGGCATCCCTGCCCGGGATCCAGGTGAGCATGGAAGATTCTGCAAGTGAGGCATCCCTGCCCGGGCTCCAGGAGAGCATGGGAGATTCTGCGAGCGAGGCATCCCTGTTTAAGCTCCAGGACAGCATGGAAGATTCTGCAAGTGAGGCATCCCTGCCCGGGTTCCAGGAGAGTATGGGAGATTGTGCGAGCGAGGCATCACTGTTTGAGCTTCAGGAGAGCATGGCAGATTCTGTGAGTGAGGCATCCCTGCCCGGGCTCCAGGAGAGCATGGGAGATTGTGCGAGTGAGGCTTTCCTGCCCGGGTTCCAGGAGAGCATGGGAGATTGTGCGAGCGAGGCATCTCTGCCCGGGCTCCAGGAGAGCATGGGAGATTCTGCGAGCGAGGCATCCATGTTTAAGCTCCTGGAGAGCATGGAAGATTCTGCGAGCGAGGCATCCCTGTTTGAGCTCCAGGAGAGCATGGAAGATTCTGCGAGCGAGGCGTCCCTGCCCGGGATCCAGGAGACCATGGGAGATTGTGCGAGCGAGGCATCCCTGCCCGGGCTCCAGGAGAACATGGGAGATTCTGGAAGTGAGGCATCCCTGTTTAAGCTAAAGGAGAGCATGGTAGATTCTGCGAGCAATGCAGCCTGGCCAAGGCTCTAGTAGAGCATGGAAGATTGTGCAAGTGAGGCATTCCTACCTTGGCTCCAGGAGAGCATGGGAGATTGTGTGAGTGAGGCTTCCCTGCCCGGGTTCCAGGAGAGCATGGGAGATTCTGCGAGCGAGGCATCCCTGTCTGGGCTCCAGGAGAGCATGGGAGATTCTGCAAGCGAGGCATCCCTGTTTAAGCTCCAGGAGAGCATGGACGATTCTGCGAGCGAGGCATCCCTGCCCGGGCTCCAGGAGAGCATGGGAGATTCTGCGAGCGAGGCATCCCTGTTTAAGCTCCAAGAGAGCATGGAAGATTCTGCGAGCAATGCAGCCTGGCCAAGGCTCCAGGAGATCATGGAAGATTGTGCAAGTGAGGTATCCCTGCCTTGGCTCCAGGAGAGCATGGGAGATTGTGCGAGTGAGGCTTCCCTGCCCGGGTAACAGGAGAGCATGGGAGATTGTGCGAGCGAGGCATCCCTGTCTGGGCTCCAGGAGAGCATGGGAGATTCTGCAAGCGAGTCATCCCTGTTTAAGCTCCAGGAGAGCATGGGAGATTGTGCGAGCAAGGCATCCCTGCCAAGGCTCCATGAGAGCATGGGAGATTCTGCGAGCGAGGCATCCCTGTTTAAGCTCCAAGAGAGCATGGAAGATTCTGCGAGCGAGGCATCCATGTTTAAGCTCCAGGAGAGCAATGAAGATTCTGCGAGCGAGGTGTCCCTGTTTGAGCTCCAGGAGAGCATGGAAGATTCTGCGAGCGAGGCATCCCTGCCCGGGATCCAGGAGACCATGGGAGATTGTGCGAGCGAGGCATCCCTGCCCGGGCTCCAGGAGAGCATGGGAGATTCTGCAAGCGAGGCATCCCTGCCCGGGCTCCAGGAGAGCATGGGAGATTCTGCGAGCGAGGCATACCTGTTTAAGCTCCAAGAGAGCATGGAAGATTCTGCGAGTGAGGCATCCCTGCACGGGATCCTGGAGAGCATGTGAGATTGTGCGAGCGAGGCTTCCCTGCCCGGGCTCTAGTAGAACATGGGAGATTCTGCGAGCATTGCAGCCTGGCCAAGGCTCGAGGAGGGCATGGGAGATTGTGCGAGCGAGGCATCCCTGCCCGGGCTCCAGGAGAGCATGGGAGATTCTGCGAGCGAGGCATCCCTGTTAGGGCTCCAGGAGAGCATGGAAGATTCTGCGAGTGAGGCATCCCTGTTTAAGCTCCAGGAGAGCATGGAAGATTCTGCGAGCGAGGCTTCCCTGCCCGGGCTCCAGGAGAGCATGGGAGATTGTGTGAGCAAGGTGTCCCTGTTTAAGCTCCAGGAGAGCATGGCAGAATCTGCGAGCTATGCAGCCTTGCCAAGGCCCCAGGAGAGCATGGAAAAAATTCAGCGAGCGAGGCCTCCCTGCCCGGAATCAAGGAGAGCATGGGAGATTCTGCGAGCGAGGCATCCCTGTTTAAGCTCCAGGAGACCATGGGAGATTGTGCGAGTGAGGCTTCCCTGCCCGGGCTCACGTAGAACATGGGAGATTCTGCGAGCGAGGCATCCATGTTTAAGCTCCTGGAGAGCATGGAAGATTCTGCGAGCGAGGCATCCCTGTTTGAGCTCCAAGAGAGCATGGAAGATTCTGCGAGCGAGGCATCCATGTTTAAGCTCCTGGAGAGCAATGTAGATTCTGCGAGTGAGGCATCCCTGTTTGAGCTCCAGGAGAGCATGGAAGATAATGCAAGTGAGGCATCCCTGCCCGGGATCCAGGAGACCATGGGAGATTGTGCGAGCGAGGCATCCCTGCCCGGGCTCCAGGAGAACATGGGAGATTCTGCAAGCGAGGCATTCCTGCCCGGGATCCAGGTGAGCATGGAAGATTCTGCAAGTGAGGAATCCCTGCCCGGGCTCCAGGAGAGCATGGGAGATTCTGCGAGCGAGGCATCCATGTTTAAGCTCCTGGAGAGCATGGAAGATTCTGCGAGCGAGGCATCCCTGTTTGAGCTCCAGGAGAGCATGGGAGATTCTGCGAGCGAGGCATCCCTGTTTGAGCTCCAGGAGAGCATGGAAGATTCTGCGAGCGAGGCGTCCCTGCCCGGGATCCAGGAGACCATGGGAGATTGTGCGAGCGAGGCATCCCTGCCCGGGCTCCAGGAGAACATGGGAGATTCTGCAAGTGAGGCATCCCTGTTTAAGCTATAGGAGAGCATGGTAGATTCTGCGAGCAATGCAGCCTGGCCAAGGCTCTAGTAGAGGATGGAAGATTGTGCAAGTGAGGCATCCCTGCCTTGGCTCCAGGAGAGCATGGGAGATTGTGCGAGTGAGGCTTCCCTGCCCGGGTTCCAGGAGAGCATGGGAGATTGTGCAAGCGAGGCAACCCTGTTTAAGCTCCAGGAGAGCATGGCAGATTCTGCGAGTGAGGCATCCCTGCCCTGGCTCCAGGAGGGCATGGGAGATTCTGTGAGCGAGGCATCCCTGTTTAAGCTCCAGGAGAGCATGGTAGATCCTGCGAGCAATGCAGCCTGACCAAGGCTCCAGGAGATCATGGATGATTGTGCAAGTGAGGCTTCCCTGCCCGGGCTCCAGTAGAACATGGGAGATTCTGCGAGCGAGGCATCCATGTTTAAGCTCCTGGAGAGCATGGAAGATTCTGCGAGCGAGGCATCCCTGTTTGAGCTCCAAGAGAGCATGGAAGATTCTGCGAGCGAGGCATCCATGTTTAAGCTCCTGGAGAGCAATGTAGATTCTGCGAGCGAGGCATCCCTGTTTGAGCTCCAGGAGAGCATGGAAGATAATGCAAGCGAGGCATCCCTGCCCGGGCTCCAGGAGAGCATGGGAGATTGTGCGAGCGAGGCATCCCTGCCCGGGCTCCAGGAGAACATGGGAGATTCTGCAAGCGAGGCATCCCTGCCCGGGATCCAGGTGAGCATGGAAGATTCTGCAAGTGAGGCATCCCTGCCCGGGCTCCAGGAGAGCATGGTAGATTCTGCGAGCGAGGCATCCATGTTTAAGCTCCTGGAGAGCATGGAAGATTCTGCGAGCGAGGCATCCCTGTTTGAGCTCCAGGAGAGCATGGGAGATTCTGCGAGCGAGGCATCCCTGTTTGAGCTCCAGGAGAGCATGGGAGATTCTGCGAGCGAGGCATCCCTGGTTGAGCTCCAGGAGAGCATGGAAGATTCTGCGAGCGAGGCGTCCCTGCCCGGGATCCAGGAGACCATGGGAGATTGTGCGAGCGAGGCATCCCTGCCCGGGCTCCAGGAGGGCATGGGAGATTCTGTGAGCGAGGCATCCCTGTTTAAGCTCCAGGAGAGCATGGTAGATCCTGCGAGCAATGCAGCCTGACCAAGGCTCCAGGAGATCATGGATTTTGTGCAAGTAAGGCGTCCCTGCCCGGGCTCCAGGAGAGCATGGGAGATTCTGCAAGCGAGGCATCCCTGTTTAAGCTCCAGGAGAGCATGGAAGATTCTGCAAGCGAGGCATCCCTGCCCGGGATCCAGGAGACCATGGGAGATTGTGCGAGTGAGGCTTCCCTGCCCGGGCTCCAGTAGAACATGGGAGATTCTGCGAGCGAGGCATCCCTGTTTGAGCTCCAAGAGAGCATGGAAGATTCTGCGAGCGAGGCATCCATGTTTAAGCTCCAGGAGAGCATGGAAGATAATGTGAGCGAGGCATCCCTGCCCGGGATCCAGGAGACCATGGGAGATTGTGCGAGCGAGGCATCCCTGCCCGGGCTCCAGGAGAACATGGGAGATTCTGCAAGCGAGGCATCCCTGCCCGGGATCCAGGAGAGCATGGAAGATTCTGCAAGCGAGGCATCCCTGCCCGGGCTCAAGGAGAGCATGGGAGATCCTGCGAGAGAGGCATCCATGTTTAAGCTCTTGGAGAGCATGGAAGATTCTGCGAGCGAGGCATCCCTGTTTAAGCTCCAGGAGAGCATGGAAGATTCTGCGAGCGAGGCTTCCCTGCCCGGGCTCCAGGAGAGCATGGGAGATTGTGTGAGCAAGGTGTCCCTGTTTGAGCTCCAGGAGAGCATGGCAGATTCTGCGAGCTATGCAGCCTTGCCAAGACCCCAGGAGAGCATGGAAAAAATTCAGCGAGCGAGGCCTCCCTGCCCGGAATCAAGGAGAGCATGGGAGATTCTGCGAGCAAGGCATCCCTGTTTAAGCTCCAGGAGAGCATGGGAGATTCTGCAAGCGAGGCATCCCTGTTTAAGCTCCAGGAGACCATGGGAGATTGTGCGGGCGTAGCATCCCTGCCCGGGCTCCAGGAGAACATTGGAGATTCTGCAAGTGAGGCATCCCTGTTTAAGCTCCAGGAGAGCATGGTAGATTCTGCAAGCAATGCAGCCTGGCCTTGGCTCCAGGAGAGCATGGGAGATTGTGCGAGCGAGGCATCACTGTTTGAGCTCCAGGAGAGCATTGCAGATTCTGCGAGTGAGGCATCCCTGCCCGGGCTCCAGGAGAGCATGGGAGATTGTGCGAGTGAGGCTTCCCTGCCTGGGTTCCAGGAGAGCATGGGAGATTCTGTGAGCGAGGCATCCCTGTTTAAGCTCCAGGAGAGCATGGTAGATCCTGTGAGCAATGCAGCCTGACCAAGGCTCCAGGAGATCATGGATGATTGTGCAAGTGAGGCTTCCCTGCCCGGGTTCCAGGAGAGCATGGGAGATTGTGCGAGCGAGGCATCACTGTTTGAGCTCCAGGAGAGCATGGCAGATTCTGCGAGTGAGGCATCCCTGCCCGGGCTCCAGGAGAGCATGTGAGATTGTGCGAGTGAGGCTTCCCTGCCCGGGTTCCAGGAGAGCATGGGAGATTGTGCGAGTGAGGCATCCCTGTTTGAGCTCCAGGAGAGCATGGCAGATTCTGCGAGTGAGGCATCCCTGCCCTGGCTCCAGGAGGGCATGGAAGATTCTGCGAGCGAGGCATCCCTGTTTAAGCTCCAGGAGAGCATGGAAGATTCTGCGAGCGAGGCTTCCCTGCCCGGGCTCCAGGAGAGCATGGGAGATTGTGTGAGCAAGGTGTCCCTGTTTGAGCTCCAGGAGAGCATGGCAGATTCTGCGAGCTATGCAGCCTTGCCAAGACCCCAGGAGAGCATGGAAAAAATTCAGCGAGCGAGGCTTCCCTGCCCGGGCTCCAGGAGAGCATGGGAGATTCTGCGAGCAAGGCATCCCTGTTTAAGCTCCAGGAGAGCATGGAAGATTCTGCGAGCGAGGCATCCCTGTTTAAGCTCCAGGAGAGCATGGAAGATTCTGCGGCAAGGCATCCATGTTTAAGCTCCAGGAGAGCATGGGAGATTGTGCGAGCGAGGCATCCCTGATTGAGCTCCAGGAGAGCATAGCAGATTCTGTGAGTGAGGCATCCCTGCCCAGGCTCCAGGAGAGCATGGGAGATTGTGCGAGCGAGGCGTTCCTGCCCGGGATCCAGGAGAGCATATGAGGTTCTGTGAGCGAGGCATCCCTGTTTAAGCTGCAGGAGAGCATGGAAGATTCTGCGAGCGAGGCATCCCTGCCTGGGCTCCAGGAGAGCATGGGAGATTCTGCGAGCGAGGCATCCCTGTTTAAGCTCCAAGAGAGCATGGAAGATTCTGCGAGTGAGGCATCCATGTTTAAGCTCCTGGAGAGCATGGAAGATTCTGTGAGCGAGGAATCCCTGTTTGAGCTCCAGGAGAGCATGGAAGATTCTGAGAGCGAGGCGTCCCTGCCCGGGATCCAGGAGACCATGGGAGATTGTGCGAGCGAGGCATCCCTGCCCGGGCTCCAGGAGAACATGGGAGATTCTGCAAATGAGGCATCCCTGCCCGGGCTCCAGGAGAGCATGGGAGATTCTGCAAGCGAGGCATCCCTGTTTAAGCTCCAGGAGAGCATGGTAGATTCTGCGAGCAATGCAGCCTGGCCAAGGCTCCAGGAGAGCATGGAAGATTGTGCAAGTGAGGCATCCCTGCCTTGGCTCCAGGAGAGCATGGGAGATTGTGCGAGCGAGGCATCACTGTTTGAGCTCCAGGAGAGCATGGCAGATTCTGCGAGTATGGCATCCCTGCCCGGGCTCCAGGAGAGCATGGCAGATTCTGCGAGTGAGGCTTCCCTGCCCGGGTTCCTGGAGAGCATGGGAGATTGTGCGAGCGAGGCATCCATGTTTAAGCTCCAGGAGAGCATGGAAGATTCTGCAAGCGAGGCATCCCTGTTTGAGCTCCAGGAGAGCATGGAAGATTCTGCAAGTGAGGCATCCCTGTTTAAGCTCCAGGAGAGCATGGTAGATTCTGCGAGCAATGCAGCCTGGCCAAGGCTCCAGGAGAGCATGGAAGATTGTGCAAGTGAGGCATCCCTGCCTTGGCTCCAGGAGAGCATGGGAGATTGTGCGAGTGAGGCTTCCCTGCCCAGGCTCCAGGAGAGCATGGGAGATTCTGCAAGCGAGGCATCCCTGTTCATCTCCAGGAGAGCATGGGAGATTGTGCAAGCAAGGCATCCCTGCCCGGGCTCCAGGAGAGCATGGGAGATTCTGCGAGCGAGGCATCCCTGTTTGAGCTCCAGGAGAGCATGGGAGATTGTGCGAGTGAGGCTTCCCTGCCCGGGTTCCAGGAGAGCATGGGAGATTGTGTGAGCGAGGCATCACTGTTTGAGCTCCAGGAGAGCATGGCAGATTCTGTGAGTGAGGCATCCCTGCCTGGGCTCCAGGAGAGCATGGGAGACTGTGTGAGCGAGGCATCCCTGTTTGAGCTCCAGGAGAGCATGGCAGATTCTACGAGTGAGGCATCCCTGCCCGGGCTCCAGGAGGACATGGGAGATTCTGCGAGCGAGGCATCCCTGTTTAAGCTCCAGGAGAGCATGGTAGATCCTGCGAGCAATGCAGCCTGACCAAGGCTCCAGGAGATCATGGATGATTGTGCAAGTGAGGCGTCCCTGCCCGGGCTCCAGGAGAGCATGGGAGATTCTGCGAGTGAGACATCCATGTTTAAGCTCCAGGAGAGCATGGAAGATGCTGCGAGCGAGGCGTCACTGTTTGAGCTCCAGGAGAGCATGGAAGATAATGCGAGCGAGGCATCCCTGCCCGGGATCCAGGAGACCATGGGAGATTGTGCGAGCGAGGCATCCCTGCCCGGGCTCCAGGAGAACATGGAAGATTCTGCGAGCGAGGCATCCCTGCCCGGGCTCCAGGAGACCATCGGAGATTGTGCGAGCGAGGCATCCCTGTTTAAGCTCCAAGAGAGCATGGAAGATTCTGCGAGCAATGCAGCCTGGCCAAGGCTCCAGGAGAGCATGGAAGATTGTGCAAGTGAGGCATCCCTGCCTTGGCTCCAGGAGAGCATGGGAGATTGTGCGAGTGAGGCTTCCCTGCCCGGGTAACAGGAGAGCATGGGAGATTGTGCGAGCGAGGCATCCCTGTCTGGGCTCCAGGAGAGCATGGGAGATTCTGCAAGTGAGGCATCCCTGTTTAAGCTCCAGGAGAGCATGGGAGATTGTGCGAGCAAGGCATCCCTGCCCGGGCTCCAGGAGAGCATGGGAGATTCTGCGAGCGAGGCATCCCTGTTTAAGCTCCAAGAGAGCATGGAAGATTCTGCGAGCGAGGCATCCATGTTTAAGCTCCAGGAGAGCATGGAAGATTTTGCGAGCGAGGCATCCATGTTTAAGCTCCAGGAGAGCAATGAAGATTCTGCGAGCGAGGCATCCCTGTTTGAGCTCCAGGAGAGCATGGAAGATTCTGCGAGCGAGGCGTCCCTGCCCGGGATCCAGGAGACCATGGGAGATTGTGCGAGCGAGGAATCCCTGCCTTGGCTCCAGGAGAGCATGGGAGATTGTGCGAGCGAGGCGTCCCTGCCCGGGATCCAGGAGACCATGGGAGATTGTGCGAGTGAGGAATCCCTGCCTTGGCTCCAGGAGAACATGGGAGATTCTGCAAGTGAGGCATCCCTGTTTAAGCTATAGGAGAGCATGGTAGATTCTGCGAGCAATGCAGCATGGCCAAGGCTCTAGTAGAGCATGGAAGATTGTGCAAGTGAGGCATCCCTGCCTTGGCTCCAGGAGAGCATGGGAGATTGTGCGAGTGAGGCTTCCCTGCCCGGGTTCCAGGAGAGCATGGGAGATTGTGCGAGCGAGGCATCCCTCTTTAAGCTCCAAGAGAGCATGGAAGATTCTGCGAGCGAGGCATCCATGTTTAAGCTCCAGGAGAGCAATGAAGATTCTGCGAGCGAGGCGTCCCTGTTTGAGCTCCAGGAGAGCATGGAAGATTCTGCGAGCGAGGCATCCCTGCCCGGGATCCAGGAGACCATGGGAGATTGTGTGAGCGAGGCATCCCTGCCCGGGCTCCAGGAGAGCATGGGAGATTCTGCAAGCGAGGCATCCCTGTTTAAGCTCCAGGAGAGCATGGTAGATCCTGCGAGCAATGCAGCCTGACCAAGGCTCCTGGAGAGCATGGAAGATTGTGCAAGTGAGGCGTCCCTGCCCGGGCTCCAGGAGAGCATGGGAGATTCTGCAAGCGAGGCATCCCTGTTTAAGCTCCAGGAGAGCATGGAAGATTCTGCGAGTGAGGCATCCCTGCCCGGGCTCCAGGAGTGCATGGGAGATTCTGTGAGCAAGGCATCCCTGTTTATGCTCCAAGAGAGCATGGAAGATTCTGCGAGTGAGGCATCCCTGTTTAAGCTCCAGGAGAGCATGGCAGATTCTGCGAGCGAGGCAGCATCCCTGCACGGGATCCAGGAGAGAATGGGAGATTCTGCGAGCGAGGCATCCCTGTTTAAGCTCCAGGAGAGCATGTGAGATTGTGCGAGCGAGGCATCCCTGCCCGGGCTCCAGGAGAGCATGGGAGATTGTGCGAGCAATGCAGCCTGGCCAAGGCTCCAGGAGAGCATGGAAGATTGTGCAAGTGAGGCATCCCTGCCTTGGCTCCTGGAGAGCATGGGAGATTGTGCGAGTGAGGCATCCCTGTTTAAGCTCCAGGAGAGCATGGAAGATTCTGCGAGCGAGGCATCCATGTTTAAGCTCCTGGAGAGCAATGTAGATTCTGCGAGCGAGGCGCCCCTGTTTGAGCTCCAGGAGAGCATGGAAGATAATGCGAGTGAGGCATCCCTGCCCGGGATCCAGGAGAGCATGGGAGATTCTGCAAGTGAGGCATCCCTGTTTAAGCTCCAGGAGAGCATGGTAGATTCTGCGAGCAATGCAGCCTGGCCAAGGCTCTAGTAGAGCATGGAAGATTGTGCAAGTGAGGCATCCCTGCCTTGGCTCCTGGAGAGCAAATGGAGATTGTGCGAGTGAGGCTTCCCTGCCCGGGTTCCAGGAGAGCATGGGAGATTGAGCGAGCGAGGCATCCCTGTTTGAGCTCCAGGAGAGCATGGAAGATAATGCGAGCGAGGCATCCCTGCCCAGGATCCAGGAGACCATGGGAGATTCTGCAATCGAGGCATCCCTGCCCGGGATCCAGGTGAGCATGGAAGATTCTGCAAGTGAGGCATCCCTGCCCGGGCTCCAGGAGAGCATGGGAGATTCTGCGAGCGAGGCATCCCTGTTTAAGCTCCAGGACAGCATGGAAGATTCTGCAAGTGAGGCATCCCTGCCCGGGTTCCAGGAGAGTATGGGAGATTGTGCGAGCGAGGCATCACTGTTTGAGCTTCAGGAGAGCATGGCAGATTCTGTGAGTGAGGCATCCCTGCCCGGGCTCCAGGAGAGCATGGGAGATTGTGCGAGTGAGGCTTTCCTGCCCGGGTTCCAGGAGAGCATGGGAGATTGTGCGAGCGAGGCATCTCTGCCCGGGCTCCAGGAGAGCATGGGAGATTCTGCGAGCGAGGCATCCATGTTTAAGCTCCTGGAGAGCATGGAAGATTCTGCGAGCGAGGCATCCCTGTTTGAGCTCCAGGAGAGCATGGAAGATTCTGCGAGCGAGGCGTCCCTGCCCGGGATCCAGGAGACCATGGGAGATTGTGCGAGCGAGGCATCCCTGCCCGGGCTCCAGGAGAACATGGGAGATTCTGGAAGTGAGGCATCCCTGTTTAAGCTAAAGGAGAGCATGGTAGATTCTGCGAGCAATGCAGCCTGGCCAAGGCTCTAGTAGAGCATGGAAGATTGTGCAAGTGAGGCATTCCTACCTTGGCTCCAGGAGAGCATGGGAGATTGTGTGAGTGAGGCTTCCCTGCCCGGGTTCCAGGAGAGCATGGGAGATTCTGCGAGCGAGGCATCCCTGTCTGGGCTCCAGGAGAGCATGGGAGATTCTGCAAGCGAGGCATCCCTGTTTAAGCTCCAGGAGAGCATGGACGATTCTGCGAGCGAGGCATCCCTGCCCGGGCTCCAGGAGAGCATGGGAGATTCTGCGAGCGAGGCATCCCTGTTTAAGCTCCAAGAGAGCATGGAAGATTCTGCGAGCAATGCAGCCTGGCCAAGGCTCCAGGAGATCATGGAAGATTGTGCAAGTGAGGTATCCCTGCCTTGGCTCCAGGAGAGCATGGGAGATTGTGCGAGTGAGGCTTCCCTGCCCGGGTAACAGGAGAGCATGGGAGATTGTGCGAGCGAGGCATCCCTGTCTGGGCTCCAGGAGAGCATGGGAGATTCTGCAAGCGAGGCATCCCTGTTTAAGCTCCAGGAGAGCATGGGAGATTGTGCGAGCAAGGCATCCCTGCCAAGGCTCCATGAGAGCATGGGAGATTGTGCAAGCGAGGCATCCCTGCCCGGGCTCCAGGAGAGCATGGGAGATTCTGCGAGCGAGGCATCCCTGTTTAAGCTCCAAGAGAGCATGGAAGATTCTGCGAGCGAGGCATCCATGTTTAAGCTCCAGGAGAGCAATGAAGATTCTGCGAGCGAGGTGTCCCTGTTTGAGCTCCAGGAGAGCATGGAAGATTCTGCGAGCGAGGCATCCCTGCCCGGGATCCAGGAGACCATGGGAGATTGTGCGAGCGAGGCATCCCTGCCCGGGCTCCAGGAGAGCATGGGAGATTCTGCAAGCGAGGCATCCCTGCCCGGGCTCCAGGAGAGCATGGGAGATTCTGCGAGCGAGGCATACCTGTTTAAGCTCCAAGAGAGCATGGAAGATTCTGCGAGTGAGGCATCCCTGCACGGGATCCTGGAGAGCATGTGAGATTGTGCGAGCGAGGCTTCCCTGCCCGGGCTCTAGTAGAACATGGGAGATTCTGCGAGCATTGCAGCCTGGCCAAGGCTCGAGGAGGGCATGGGAGATTGTGCGAGCGAGGCATCCCTGCCCGGGCTCCAGGAGAGCATGGGAGATTCTGCGAGCGAGGCATCCCTGTTAGGGCTCCAGGAGAGCATGGAAGATTCTGCGAGTGAGGCATCCCTGTTTAAGCTCCAGGAGAGCATGGAAGATTCTGCGAGCGAGGCTTCCCTGCCCGGGCTCCAGGAGAGCATGGGAGATTGTGTGAGCAAGGTGTCCCTGTTTAAGCTCCAGGAGAGCATGGCAGAATCTGCGAGCTATGCAGCCTTGCCAAGGCCCCAGGAGAGCATGGAAAAAATTCAGCGAGCGAGGCCTCCCTGCCCGGAATCAAGGAGAGCATGGGAGATTCTGCGAGCGAGGCATCCCTGTTTAAGCTCCAGGAGACCATGGGAGATTGTGCGAGTGAGGCTTCCCTGCCCGGGCTCACGTAGAACATGGGAGATTCTGCGAGCGAGGCATCCATGTTTAAGCTCCTGGAGAGCATGGAAGATTCTGCGAGCGAGGCATCCCTGTTTGAGCTCCAAGAGAGCATGGAAGATTCTGCGAGCGAGGCATCCATGTTTAAGCTCCTGGAGAGCAATGTAGATTCTGCGAGTGAGGCATCCCTGTTTGAGCTCCAGGAGAGCATGGAAGATAATGCAAGTGAGGCATCCCTGCCCGGGATCCAGGAGACCATGGGAGATTGTGCGAGCGAGGCATCCCTGCCCGGGCTCCAGGAGAACATGGGAGATTCTGCAAGCGAGGCATTCCTGCCCGGGATCCAGGTGAGCATGGAAGATTCTGCAAGTGAGGAATCCCTGCCCGGGCTCCAGGAGAGCATGGGAGATTCTGCGAGCGAGGCATCCATGTTTAAGCTCCTGGAGAGCATGGAAGATTCTGCGAGCGAGGCATCCCTGTTTGAGCTCCAGGAGAGCATGGGAGATTCTGCGAGCGAGGCATCCCTGTTTGAGCTCCAGGAGAGCATGGAAGATTCTGCGAGCGAGGCGTCCCTGCCCGGGATCCAGGAGACCATGGGAGATTGTGCAAGCGAGGCATCCCTGCCCGGGCTCCAGGAGAACATGGGAGATTCTGCAAGTGAGGCATCCCTGTTTAAGCTATAGGAGAGCATGGTAGATTCTGCGAGCAATGCAGCCTGGCCAAGGCTCTAGTAGAGCATGGAAGATTGTGCAAGTGAGGCATCCCTGCCTTGGCTCCAGGAGAGCATGGGAGATTGTGCGAGTGAGGCTTCCCTGCCCGGGTTCCAGGAGAGCATGGGAGATTGTGCAAGCGAGGCAACCCTGTTTAAGCTCCAGGAGAGCATGGCAGATTCTGCGAGTGAGGCATCCCTGCCCTGGCTCCAGGAGGGCATGGGAGATTCTGTGAGCGAGGCATCCCTGTTTAAGCTCCAGGAGAGCATGGTAGATCCTGCGAGCAATGCAGCCTGACCAAGGCTCCAGGAGATCATGGATGATTGTGCAAGTGAGGCTTCCCTGCCCGGGCTCCAGTAGAACATGGGAGATTCTGCGAGCGAGGCATCCATGTTTAAGCTCCTGGAGAGCATGGAAGATTCTGCGAGCGAGGCATCCCTGTTTGAGCTCCAAGAGAGCATGGAAGATTCTGCGAGCGAGGCATCCATGTTTAAGCTCCTGGAGAGCAATGTAGATTCTGCGAGCGAGGCATCCCTGTTTGAGCTCCAGGAGAGCATGGAAGATAATGCAAGCGAGGCATCCCTGCCCGGGCTCCAGGAGAGCATGGGAGATTGTGCGAGCGAGGCATCCCTGCCCGGGCTCCAGGAGAACATGGGAGATTCTGCAAGCGAGGCATCCCTGCCCGGGATCCAGGTGAGCATGGAAGATTCTGCAAGTGAGGCATCCCTGCCCGGGCTCCAGGAGAGCATGGTAGATTCTGCGAGCGAGGCATCCATGTTTAAGCTCCTGGAGAGCATGGAAGATTCTGCGAGCGAGGCATCCCTGTTTGAGCTCCAGGAGAGCATGGGAGATTCTGCGAGCGAGGCATCCCTGTTTGAGCTCCAGGAGAGCATGGGAGATTCTGCGAGCGAGGCATCCCTGGTTGAGCTCCAGGAGAGCATGGAAGATTCTGCGAGCGAGGCGTCCCTGCCCGGGATCCAGGAGACCATGGGAGATTGTGCGAGCGAGGCATCCCTGCCCGGGCTCCAGGAGAACATGGGAGATTCTGCAAGTGAGGCATCCCTGTTTAAGCTCCAGGAGAGCATGGTAGATTCTGCGAGCAATGCAGCCTGGCCAAGGCTCTAGTAGAGCATGGAAGATTGTGCAAGTGAGGCATCCCTGCCTTGGCTCCTGGAGAGCAAATGGAGATTGTGCGAGTGAGGCTTCCCTGCCCGGGTTCCAGGAGAGCATGGGAGATTGAGCGAGCGAGGCATCCCTGTCTGGGCTCCAGGAGAGCATGGGAAATTCTGCAAGCGAGGCATCCCTGTTTAAGCTCCAGGAGAGCATGGAAGATTCTGCGAGCGAGGCATCCCTGCCCGGGCTCCAGGAGAGCATGGGAGATTCTGCGAGCGAGGCATCCCTGTTTGAGCTCCAGGAGAGCATGGGAGATTCTGCGAGCGAGGCATCCCTGTCTGGGCTCCAGGAGAGCATGGGAGATTCTGCAAGCGAGGCATCCCTGTTTAAGCTCCAGGAGAGCATGGAAGATTCTGCGAGCGAGGCATCCCTGCCCGGGCTCCAGGAGAGCATGGGAGATTCTGCGAGCGAGGCATCCCTGTTTGAGCTCCAGGAGAGCATGGAAGATAATGCGAGCGAGGCATCCCTGCCCAGGCTCCAGGATAGCATGGGAGATTCTGCAAGCGAGGCATCCCTGTTTAAGCTCCAGGACAGAATGGAAGATTCTGCAAGTGAGGCATCCCTGCCCGGGCTCCAGGAGAGCATGGGAGATTCTGCGAGCGAGGCATCCCTGTTTAAGCTCCAAGAGAGCATGGAAGATTCTGCGAGTGAGGCATCCCTGCCCGGGCTCCAGGAGAGCATGGGAGATTCTGCGAGCGAGGCATCCCTGTTTAAGCTCCAGGAGAGCATGGAAGATAATGCAAGTGAGGCATCCCTGCACGGGATCCAGGAGAGCATGGGAGATTCTGCGAGCGAGGCATCCCTGCCCGGGATCCAGGAGACCATGGGAGATTGTGCGAGCGAGGCTTCCCTGCCCGGGCTCCAGTAGAACATGGGAGATTCTGCGAGCATTGCAGCCTGGCCAAGGCTCCAGAAGGGCATGGGAGATTGTGCGAGCGAGGCATCCCTGCCCGGGCTCCAGGAGAGCATGGAAGATTCTGCGAGCGAGGCATCCCTGTTTGGGCTCCAGGAGAGCATGGGAGATTCTGCGAGCGAGGCATCCCTGTTTAAGCTCCAAGAGAGCATGGAAGATTCTGTGAGCGAGGATCCATGTTTAAGCTCCAGGAGAGCATGGAAGATTCTGCGAGCGTGGCGTGCCTGCCTGGGTTCCAGGAGAGCATGGAAGATTCTGCGAGCGAGGCATCCTTGTTTAAGCTCCAGGAGAGCATGGAAGATTCTGCGAGCGAGGCATCCCTGCCCTTGCTCCAGGAGAGCATGGGATATTCTGCGAGCGAGGCATCCCTGTTTGAGCTCCAAGAGAGCATGGAAGATTCTGCGAGCGAGGCATCCCTGTTTGAGCTCCAGGAGAGCATGGGAGATTGTGCGAGCGATGCATCCCTGCCAGGGCTCCAGGAGAACATGGGAGATTCTGTAAGCGAGGCATCCCTGCCCGGGATCCAGGAGAGCATGGGAGATTCTGCGAGCGAGGCATCCCTGTTTGAGCTCCAGGAGAGCATGGAAGATTCTGCGAGGGAGGCGTCCCTGCCCGGGATCCAGGAGACCATGGGAGATTGTGCGAGCGAGGCATCCCTGCCCGGGCTCCAGGAGAACATGGGAGATTGTGCGAGTGAGGCTTCCCTGCCCGGGTTCCAGGAGAGCATGGGAGATTGTGCGAGTGAGGCATCCCTGTCTGGGCTCCAGGAGAGCATGGGAGATTCTGCGAGCGAGGCATCCCTGTCTGGGCTCCAGGAGAGCATGGAAGATTCTGCGAGCGAGGCATCCCTGCACGGGATCCAGGAGAGCATGGGAGATTCTGCGAGCGAGGCATCCCTGTTTAAGCTCCAGGAGAGCATGGGAGATTCTGCGAGCGAGGCATCCCTGTTTAAGCTCCAGGAGAGCATGTGAGATTGTGTGAGCGAGGCATCCCTGCCCAGGCTCCAGGAGAGCATGGGATATTCTGCGAGCAACACAGCCTGGCCCAGGGCTCCAGGAGTGCATGGGAGATTCTGCTAGCGAGGTATTCCGGCCAGACAGGGGAACTGCAACCTCCGGAAGTCTCGATGAGGTTTTGAAAATGGGCCCAATGCCAGGACGCAGTTCCAGGAGGTCAGATAAAATCTGCCGTTGCCCCCGCAAAAAGTGGCGTGCAGCAGCAATGCCGTGACGTCTGGGGGAATTCCTCGGGCGGATTCACAAATGGCAAAGAGGTGAGAGAGAGAGCCAGGAAGAGATCCGTGTGGACTAGGTGTCCCTGCCAGGGCTCCAGGACAGGCATGCATGATTCAGCGAGCAACACAGCCTGGCCAGGGCTCCAGGAGAGCATGGGAGATTCTGCGAGAGAGTCATCCCTGTTTAAGCTCCAGGAGAGGAGCGAGGCATCCCTGCCTGGGCTCCAGGCGAGCATGGGAGATTGTGTGAGCGAGGCATCCCTGTTTGAGCTCCAGGAGAGCATGACAGATTCTGCGAGTGAGGCATCCTTGCCCGGGCTCCAGGAGAGCATGGGAGATTCTGCGAGCAATGCAGCCTGGCCAAGGCTCAAGGAGGGCATGGGAGATTCTGCGAGCAAGGCACCCCTGTTTAAGCTCCAGGAGAGCATGGTAGATCCTGCGAGCAATGCAGCCTGACCAAGGCTCCAGGAGATCATGGAAGATTGTGCAAGTGAGGCGTCCCTGCCCGGGCTCCAGGAGAGCATTGGAAATTCTGCAAGCGAGGCATCCCTGTTTAAGCTCCAGGAGAGCATGGCAGATTCTGTGAGCGAGGCGTCCCTGCACGGGATCCAGGAGAGAATGGGAGATTCTGCGAGCGAGGCATCCCTGTTTAAGCTCCAGGAGAGCATGTGAGATTGTGCGAGCGAGGCATCCCTGCCCGGGCTCCAGGAGAGCATTGGAGATTGTGCGAGTGAGGCTTCCCTGCCTGGGTTCCTGGAGAGCATGGGAGATTGTGCAAGCGAGGCATCCCTGTTTGAGCTCCAGGAGAGCATGGCAGATTCTGCGAGTGAGGCATCCCTGCCCTGGCTCCAGGAGGGCATGGGAGATTCTGTGAGCGAGGCATCCCTGTTTAAGCTCCAGGAGAGCATGGAGGATTCTGCGAGCGAGGCATCCCTGCCCGGGCTCCAGGAGAGCTTGGGAGATTCTGCGAGCAAGGCATCCCTGTTTAAGCTCCAAGAGAGCATGGAAGATTCTGCGAGCGAGGCATCCCTGTTTAAGCTCCAAGAGAGCATGGAAGATTCTGCGAGTGAGGCATCCATGTTTAAGCTCCTGGAGAGCATGGAAGATTCTGTGAGCGAGGCATTCCTGTTTAAGCTCCAGGAGAGCATGGAAGATTCTGCGGCGAGGCATCCATGTTTAAGCTCCAGGAGAGCATGGGAGATTGTGCGAGCGAGGCATCCCTGATTGAGCTCCAGGAGAGCATAGCAGATTCTGTGAGTGAGGCATCCCTGCCCGGGCTCCAGGAGAGGATGTGAGATTGTGCGAGCGAGGCGTTCCTGCCCGGGATCCAGGAGAGCATATGAGGTTCTGTGAGCGAGGCATCCCTGTTTAAGCTGCAGGAGAGCATGGAAGATTCTGCGAGCGAGGCATCCCTGCCTGGGCTCCAGGAGAGCATGGGAGATTCTGCGAGCGAGGCATCCCTGTTTGAGCTCCAGGAGAGCATGGAAGATAATGCGAGCGAGGCATCCCTGCCCGGGATCCAGGAGACCATGGGAGATTCTGCAATCGAGGCATCCCTGCCCGGGCTCCAGGAGAGCATGGGAGATTCTGCAAGCGAGGCATCCCTGTTTAAGCTCCAGGACAGCATGGAAGATTCTGCAAGTGAGGCATCCCTGCCCGGGCTCCAGGAGAGCATGGCAGATTCTGCGAGTGAGGCATCCCTGCCCGGGCTCCAGGAGGGCATGGGAGATTCTGCAAGCGAGGCATCCCTGTTTGGGCTCCAGGAGAGCAAGGGAGATTCTGCGAGTGAGGCATCCCTGTTTAAGCTCCAAGAGAGCATGGAAGATTCTGTGAGCGAGGATTCATGTTTAAGCTCCAGGAGAGCATGGAAGATTCTGTGAGCGTGGCGTGCCTGCCTGGGATCCAGGAGAGCCTGGGAGATTGTGCGAGTGAGGCATCCCTGTTTAAATTCCAAGAGAGCATGGAAGATTCTGTGAGCGAGGATTCATGTTTAAGCTCCAGGAGAGCATGGAAGATTGTGCAAGTGAGGCATCCCTGCCTTGGCTCCAGGAGAGCATGGGAGATTGTGCGAGTGAGGCTTCCCTGCCCGGGTTCCAGGAGAGCATGGGAGATTGTGCGAGCGAGGCATCCCTGTCTGGGCTCCAGGAGAGCATGGGAGATTCTGCAAGCGAGGCATCCCTGTTTAAGCTCCAGGAGAGTATGGAAGATTCTGCGAGCGAGGCATCCCTGCCCGGGCTCCAGGAGAGCATGGGAGATTCTGCGAGCAAGGCATCCCTGTTTAAGCTCCAAGAGAGCATGGAAGATTCTGCGAGCGAGGCATCCATGTTTAAGCTCCAGGAGAGCAATGAAGATTCTGCGAGCGAGGCATCCCTGTTTGAGCTCCAGGAGAGCATGGAAGATAATGCGAACGAGGCATCCCTGCCCGGGATCCAGGAGACCATGGGAGATTCTGCAATCGAGGCATCCCTGCCCGGGCTCCAGGAGAGCATGGGAGATTCTGCAAGCGAGGCATCCCTGTTTAAGCTCCAGGACAGCATGGAAGATTCTGCAAGTGAGGCATCCCTGCCCGGGCTCCAGGAGAGCATGGGAGATTCTGCGAGCGAGGCAACCATGTTTAAGCTCCTGGAGAGCAATGTAGATTCTGCGAGTGAGGCATCCCTGCCCTGGCTCCAGGAGGGCATGGGAGATTCTGTGAGCGAGGCATCCCTGTTTAAGCTCAAGGAGAGCATGGTAGATCCTGCGAGCAATGCAGCCTGACCAAGGCTCCAGGAGATCATGGATGATTGTGCAAGTGAGGCGTCCCTGCCCGGGCTCCAGGAGAGCATGGGAGATTCTGCAAGTGAGGCATCCCTGTTTAAGCACCAGGAGAGCATGGAAGATTCTGCGAGCGAGGCATCCCTGCCCGGGATCCAGGAGACCATGGGAGATTCTGCGAGCGAGGCATCCCTGCACGGGATCCAGGAGAGCATGGGAGATTCTGCGAGCGAGGCATCCCTGTTTAATCTCCAGGAGAGCATGTGAGATTGTGCGAGCGAGGCATCCCTGCCCGGGCTCCAGGAGAGCATGGGATATTCTGCGAGCAACACAGCCTGGCCAGGGCTCCAGGAGTGCATGTGAGATTCTGCTAGCGAGGTATTCCGGCCAGACAGGGGAACTGCAACCTCCGGAAGTCTCGATGAGGTTTTGAAAATGGGCCCAATGCCGGGATGCAGTTCCAGGAGGTCAGGTAAAATCTGCCGTTGCCCCCGCAAAAAGTGGCACGCAGCAGCAATGCCGTGACGTCTGGGGGAATTCCTCGGGCGGATTCACAAATGGCAAAGAGGTGAGAGAGAGAGCCAGGAAGAGATCCGTATGGACTAGGTGTCCCTGCCAGGGCTCCAGGACAGGCATGCAAGATTCAGCGAGCAACACAGCCTGGCCAGGGCTCCAGGAGAGCATGGGAGATTCAGCGAGCGAGGCATCCCTGCCCGGGCTCCAGGTGAGCATGGAAGATTCTGCAAGTGAGGCATCCCTGCCCGGGCTCCAGGAGAGCATGGAAGATTCTGCGAGCGAGGCATCCCTGCCCGGGCTCCAGGAGTGCATGGGAGATTCTGTGAGCAAGGCATCCCTGTTTATGCTCCAAGAGAGCATGGAAGATTCTGCGAGTGAGGCATCCCTGTTTAAGCTCCAGGAGAGCATGGCAGATTCTGCGAGCGAGGCAGCATCCCTGCACGGGATCCAGGAGAGAATGGGAGATTCTGCGAGCGAGGCATCCCTGTTTAAGCTCCAGGAGAGCATGTGAGATTGTGCGAGCGAGGCATCCCTGCCCGGGCTCCAGGAGAGCATGGGAGATTGTGCGAGTGAGGCGTCCCCGTTTGAGCTCCAGGAGAGCATGACAGATTCTGCGAGTGAGGCATCCTTGCCCGGGCTCCAGGAGAGCATGGGAGATTCTGCGAGCAATGCAGCCTGGCCAAGGCTCCAGGAGAGCATGGAAGATTGTGCAAGTGAGGCATCCCTGCCTTGGCTCCTGGAGAGCATGGGAGATTGTGCGAGTGAGGCATCCCTGTTTAAGCTCCAGGAGAGCATGGGAGATTGTGCGAGCAAGGCGTCCCTGCCCGGGATCCAGGAGAGCATCTGAGGTTCTGTGAGCGAGGCATCCCTGTTTGAGCTCCAAGAGAGCATGGAAGATTCTGCGAGCGAGGCATCCATGTTTAAGCTCCTGGAGAGCAATGTAGATTCTGCGAGCGAGGCGCCCCTGTTTGAGCTCCAGGAGAGCATGGAAGATAATGCGAGTGAGGCATCCCTGCCCGGGATCCAGGAGAGCATGGGAGATTCTGCAAGTGAGGCATCCCTGTTTAAG
Organism: Taudactylus pleione; assembly: GCA_031769625.1. Lineage (NCBI taxonomy): Eukaryota > Metazoa > Chordata > Amphibia > Anura > Myobatrachidae > Taudactylus > Taudactylus pleione. Next base: position 4,116,894 of record JAUIMM010000586.1, read on the forward strand.
CTCCAGGAGAGCATGGTAGATTCTGCGAGCAATGCAGCCTGGCCAAGGCTCTAGTAGAGCATGGAAGATTGTGCAAGTGAGGCATCCCTGCCTTGGCTCCTGGAGAGCAAATGGAGATTGTGCGAGTGAGGCTTCCCTGCCCGGGTTCCAGGAGAGCATGGGAGATTGAGCGAGCGAGGCATCCCTGTTTGAGCTCCAGGAGAGCATGGAAGATAATGCGAGTGAGGCTTCCCTGTTTAAGCTCCAAGAGAGCATGGAAGATTCTGCGAGTGAGGCATCCCTGCCTGGGCTCCAGGAGAGCATGGGAGATTCTGCGAGCGAGGCATCCCTGTTTAAGCTCCAAGAGAGCATGGAAGATTCTGTGAGTGAGGCATCCCTGCACGGGATCCAGGAGAGCATGGGAGATTCTGCGAGTGAGACATCCCTGCCTGGGCTCAAGGAGAGCATGGAAGATAGTGCAAGTGAGGCATCCCTGCCTTGGCTCCAGGAGAGCATGGGAGATTGTGCGAGTGAGGCTTCCCTGCCCGGGTTCCAGGAGAGCATGGGAGATTGTGCGAGCGAGGCATCCCTGCCTGGGCTCCAGGAGAGCATGGGAGATTGTGCGAGTGAGGCTTCCCTGCCCGGGTTCCAGGAGAGCATGGGAGATTGTGCGAGCGAGGCATCCCTGTTTGAGCTCCAGGAGAGCATGGCAGATTATGCGAGTGAGGCATCCCTGCCCGGGCTCCAGGAGGGCATGGGAGATTCTGCGAGCGAGGCATGCATGTTTAAACTCCAGGAGAGCAATGAAGATTCTGCGAGCGAGGCATCCCTGTTTGAGCTCCAGGAGAGCATGGAAGATAATGCGAGCGAGGCTTCCCTGCCTGGGATCCAGGAGACCATGGGAGATTGTGCGAACGAAGCATCCCTGCCCGGGCTCCAGGAGAACATGGGAGATTCTGCAAATGAGGCGTCCCTGCCCAGGATCCAGGAGACCATGGGAGATTGTGCGAGCGAGGCATCCCTGTTTAAGCTCCAGGAGAGCATGGTAGATTCTGCGAGCAATGCAGCCTGGCCAAGGCTCCAGGAGAGCAAGGAATATTGTGCAAGTGAGGCATCCCTGCCTTGGCTCCAGGAGAGCATGGGAGATTGTGCGAGTGAGGCTTCCCTGCCCAGGTTCCAGGAGAGCATGGGAGATTGTGCGAGCAAGGCATCCCTGCCCGGGCTCCAGGAGAACATGGGAGATTCTGCAAATGAGGCATCCCTGCCCGGGCTCCAGGAGAGCATGGGAGATTCGGCAAGCGAGGCATCCCTGTTTAAGCTCCAGGAGAGCATGGAAGATTCTGCGAGTGAGGCATCCATGTTTGAGCTCCAGGAGAGCATGGAAGATTCTGAGAGCGAGGCGTCCCTGCCCGGGATCCAGGAGACCATGGGAGATTGTGCGAGCGAGGCATCCCTGCCCGGGCTCCAGGAGAACATGGGAGATTCTGCAAGTGAGGCATCCCTGTTTAAGCTCCAGGAGAGCATGGTAGATTCTGCGAGCAATGCAGCCTGGCCAAGGCTCCAGGAGAGCATGGAAGATTGTGCAAGTGAGGCATCCCTGCATTGGCTCCAGGAGAGCATGGGAGATTCAGCGAGCGAGGCGTCCCTGTTTGAGCTCCAGGAGAGCATGGAAGATTCTGCGAGTGAGGCATCCATGTTTGAGCTCCAGGAGAGCATGGAAGATTCTGCGAGCAATGCAGCCTGGCCAAGGCTCTAGTAGAGCATGGAAGATTGTGCAAGTGAGGCATCCCTGCCTTGGCTCCTGGAGAGCAAATGGAGATTCTGCGAGCGAGGCGTCCCTGCCCGGGATCCAGGAGACCATGGGAGATTGTGCGAGCGAGGCATCCCTGCCCGGGCTCCAGGAGAACATGGGAGATTCTGCAAGCGAGGCATCCCTGTTTAAGCTCCAAGAGAGCATGGAAGATTCTGCGAGTGAGGCATCCATGTTTAAGCTCCAGGAGAGCAATGAAGATTCTACGAGCGAGGCATCCCTGTTTAAGCTCCAGGACAGCATGGAAGATTCTGCAATCGAGGCATCCCTGCCCGGGTTCCAGGAGAGCATGGGAGATTGTGCGAGCGAGGCATCACTGTTTGAGCTCCAGGAGAGCATGGCAGATTCTGTGAGTGAGGCATCCCTGCCCGGGCTCCAGGAGAGCATGGGAGATTGTGCGAGTGAGGCTTCCCTGCCCGGGTTCCAGGAGAGCATGGGAGATTGTGCGAGCGAGGCATCTCTGCCCGGGCTCCAGGAGATCATGGGAGATTCTGCGAGTGAGGCATCCCTGTTTGAGCTCCAGGAGAGCATGGAAGATAATGCGAGCGAGGCATCCCTGCCCGGGATCCAGGAGACCATAGGAGATTCTGCAATCGAGGCATCCCTGCCCGGGCTCCAGGAGAGCATGGGAGATTCTGCAAGCGAGGCATCCCTGTTTCAGCTCCAAGAGAGCATGGAAGATTCTGCGAGCGAGGCATCCATGCCCGGGCTCCAGGAGAGCATGGGAGATTCTGCGAGCGAGGCATCCCTGTTTAAGCTCCAAGAGAGCATGGAAGATTCTGCGAGCGATGCATCCATGTTTAAGCTCCAGGAGAGCAATGAAGATTCTGCGAGCGAGGCATCCCTGTTTGAGCTCCAGGAGAGCATGGAAGATAATGCGAGCGAGGCATCCCTGCCCAGGATCCAGGAGACCATGGGAGATTCTGCAATCGAGGCATCCCTGCCCGGGCTCCAGGAGAGCATGGGAGATTCTGCAAGCGAGGCATCCCTGTTTAAGCTCCAGGACAGCATGGAAGATTCTGTGAGCAATGCAGCCTGGCCAAGGCTCCAGGAGGGCATGGGAGATTCTGCGAGCGAGGCATCCCTGTTTAAGCTCCAGGAGAGCATGGTAGATCCTGTGAGCAATGCAGCCTGACCAAGGCTCCATGAGATCATGGATGATTGATTGTGCAAGTGAGGCTTCCCTGCCCGGGTTCCAGGAGAGCATGGGAGATTGTGCGAGCGAGGCATCACTGTTTGAGCTCCAGGAGAGCATGGCAGATTCTGCGAGTGAGGCATCCCTGCCCGGGCTCCAGGAGAGCATGGGAGATTGTGCGAGTGAGGCTTCCCTGCCCGGGTTCCAGGAGAGCATGGCAGATTCTGCGAGTGAGGCATCCCTGCCCTGGCTCCAGGAGGGCATGGGAGATTCTGTGAGCGAGGCATCCCTGTTTAAGCTCCAGGAGAGCATGGAAGATTCTGCGAGCGAGGCATCCCTGCCCGGGATCCAGGAGACCATGGGAGATTGTGCAAGTGAGGCTTCCCTGCCCGGGCTCCAGTAGAACATGGGAGATTCTGCGAGCGAGGCATCCATGTTTAAGCTCCTGCAGAGTATGGAAGATTCTGCGAGCAAGGCATCCCTGTTTGAGCTCCAAGAGAGCATGGAAGATAATGCAAGCGAGGCATCCCTGCCCGGGCTCCAGGAGAACATGGGAGATTCTGCAAGCGAGGCATCCCTGCCCGGGATCCAGGTGAGCATGGAAGATTCTGCAAGTGAGGCATCCCTGCCCGGGCTCCAGGAGAGCATGGGAGATTCTGCGAGCGAGGCATCCATGTTTAAGCTCCTGGAGAGCATGGAAGATTCTGCGAGCGAGGCATCCCTGTTTGAGCTCCAGGAGAGCATGGAAGATTCTGCGAGCGAGGCGTCCCTGCCCGGGATCCAGGAGACCATGGGAGATTGTGCGAGCGAGGCATCCCTGCCCGGGCTCCAGGAGAACATGGGAGATTCTGCAAGTGAGGCATCCCTGTTTAAGCTATAGGAGAGCATGGTAGATTCTGCGAGCAATGCAGCCTGGCCAAGGCTCTAGTAGAGCATGGAAGATTGTGCAAGTGAGGCATTCCTACCTTGGCTCCAGGAGAGCATGGGAGATTGTGTGAGTGAGGCATCCCTGTCTGGGCTCCAGGAGAGCATGGGAGATTCTGCAAGCGAGGCATCCCTGTTTAAGCTCCAGGAGAGCATGGACAATTCTGCGAGCGAGGCATCCCTGCCCGGGCTCCAGGAGAGCATGGGAGATTCTGCGAGCGAGGCATCCCTGTTTAAGCTCCAAGAGAGCATGGAAGATTCTGCGAGCAATGCAGCCTGGCCAAGGCTCCAGGAGATCATGGAAGATTGTGCAAGTGAGGTATCCCTGCCTTGGCTCCAGGAGAGCATGGGAGATTGTGCGAGTGAGGCTTCCCTGCCCGGGTAACAGGAGAGCATGGGAGATTGTGCGAGTGAGGCTTCCCTGCCCGGGTAACTGGAGACCATGGGAGATTCTGCAATCGAGGCATCCCTGCCCGGGCTCCAGGAGAGCATGGGAGATTCTGCAAGCGAGGCATCCCTGTTTAAGCTCCAGGACAGCATGGAAGATTCTGCAAGTGAGGCATCCCTGCCCGGGCTCCAGGAGAGCATGGGAGATTCTGCGAGCGAGGCAACCATGTTTAAGCTCCTGGAGAGCAATGTAGATTCTGCGAGTGAGGCATCCCTGCCCTGGCTGCAGGAGGGCATGGGAGATTCTGTGAGCGAGGCATCCCTGTTTAAGCTCAAGGAGAGCATGGTAGATCCTGCGAGCAATGCAGCCTGACCAAGGCTCCAGGAGATCATGGATGATTGTGCAAGTGAGGCGTCCCTGCCCGGGCTCCAGGAGAGCATGGGAGATTCTGCAAGTGAGGCATCCCTGTTTAAGCACCAGGAGAGCATGGAAGATTCTGCGAGCGAGGCATCCCTGCCCGGGATCCAGGAGACCATGGGAGATTCTGCGAGCGAGGCATCCCTGCACGGGATCCAGGAGAGCATGGGAGATTCTGCGAGCAAGGCATCCCTGTTTAATCTCCAGGAGAGCATGTGAGATTGTGCGAGCGAGGCATCCCTGCCCGGGCTCCAGGAGAGCATGGGATATTCTGCGAGCAACACAGCCTGGCCAGGGCTCCAGTAGTGCATGTGAGATTCTGCTAGCGAGGTATTCCGGCCAGACAGGGGAACTGCAACCTCCGGAAGTCTCGATGAGGTTTTGAAAATGGGCCCAATGCCGGGATGCAGTTCCAGGAGGTCAGGTAAAATCTGCCGTTGCCCCCGCAAAAAGTGGCGCGCAGCAGCAATGCCGTGACGTCTGGGGGAATTCCTCGGGCGGATTCACAAATGGCAAAGAGGTGAGAGAGAGAGCCAGGAAGAGATCCGTATGGACTAGGTGTCCCTGCCAGGGCTCCATGACAGGCATGCAAGATTCAGCGAGCAACACAGCCTGGCCAGGGCTCCAGGAGAGCATGGGAGATTCAGCGAGCGAGTCATCCGTGTTTAAGCTCCAGGAGAGGAGCGAGGCATCCCTGCCTGGGCTCCAGGAGGGCATGGGAGATTGTGCGAGCGAGGCATCCCTGCCCGGGCTCCAGGAGAACATGGGAGATTCTGCAAATGAGGCATCCCTGCCCGGGCTCCAGGAGAGCATGGGAGATTCTGCAAGCGAGGCATCCCTGTTTAAGCTCCAGGAGAGCATGGAAGATTCTGCTAGCGAGGCATCCCTGCCCGGGCTCCAGGAGAGCTTGGGAGATTCTGCGAGCGAGGCATCCCTGTTTAAGCTCCAGGAGAGCATGGAAGATTCTGCGAGTGAGGCATCCCTGTTTGTGCTCCAGGAGAGCATGGAAGATTCTGCGAGTGAGGCTTCCCTGCCCGGGTTCCAGGAGAGCATGGGAGATTGTGCGAGCGAGGCATCCCTGTTTAAGCTCCAGGAGAGCATGGAAGATTCTGCTAGCGAGGCATCCCTGCCCGGGCTCCAGGAGAGCTTGGGAGATTCTGCGAGCGAGGCATCCCTGTTTAAGCTCCTGGAGAGCATGGAAGATTCTGCGAGCGAGGCATCCCTGTTTGAGCTCCAAGAGAGCATGGAAGATTCTGCGAGTGAGGCATCCATGTTTAAGCTCCTGGAGAGCAATGTAGATTCTGCGAGCGAGGCATCCCTGTTTGAGCTCCAGGAGAGCATGGAAGATAATGCAAGTGAGGCATACCTGCCCGGGATCCAGGAGACCATGGGAGATTGTGCGAGCGAGGCATCCCTGCCCGGGCTCCAGGAGAACATGGGATATTCTGCAAGCGAGGCATCCCTGCCCGGGATCCAGGTGAGCATGGAAGATTCTGCGAGCGAGGCGTCCCTGCCCGGGATCCAGGAGACCATGGGAGATTGTGCGGGCGTAGCATCCCTGCCCGGGCTCCAGGAGAACATTGGAGATTCTGCAAGTGAGGCATCCCTGTTTAAGCTCCAGGAGAGCATGGTAGATTCTGCGAGCAATGCAGCCTGGCCAAGGCTCCAGGAGAGCATGGAAGATTGTGCAAGTGAGGCATCCCTACCTTGGCTCCAGGAGAGCATGCGAGATTGTGCGAGTGAGGCTTCCCTGCCCGGGTTCCAGGAGAGCATGGGAGATTCTGCGAGCGAAGCATCCCTGTCTGGGCTCCAGGAGAGCATGGGAGATTCTGCAAGCGAGGCATCCCTGTTTAAGCTCCAGGAGAGCATGGAAGATTCTGCGAGCGAGGCATCCCTGCCCGGGCTCATGGAGAGCATGGGAGATTCTGCGAGCGAGGCATCCCTGTTTAAGCTCCAAGAGAGCATGGAAGATTCTGCGAGCAATGCAGCCTGGCCAAGGCTCCAGGAGATCATGGAAGATTGTGCAAGTGAGGTATCCCTGCCTTGGCTCCAGGAGAGCATGGGAGATTGTGCGAGTGAGGCTTCCCTGCCCGGGTAACAGGAGAGCATGGGAGATTGTGTGAGCAAGGTGTCCCTGTTTAAGCTCCAGGAGAGCATGGCAGATTCTGCGAGCTATGCACCCTTGCCAAGGCCCCAGGAGAGCATGGAAAAAATTCAGCGAGCGCGGCCTCCCTGCCCGGAATCAAGGAGAGCATAGGAGATTCTGCGAGCGAGGCATCCCTGTTTAAGCTCCAGGAGAGCATGTGAGATTGTGCGAGCGAGGCATCCCTGCCCGGGCTCCAGGAGAGCATTGGAGATTCTGCGAGCAACACAGCCTGGCCAGGGCTCCAGGAGTGTATGTGAGATTCTGCTAGCGAGGTATTCCGGCCAGACAGGGGAACTGCAACCTCTGGAAGTCCCGATGAGGTTTTGAAAATGGGCCCAATGCCGGGATGCAGTTCCAGGAGGTCGGGTAAAATCCGCCGTTGCCCCCGCAAAAAGTGGCGCGCAGCAGCAATGCCGTGACGTCTGGGGGAATTCCTCGGGCGGATTCACAAATGGCAAAGAGGTGAGAGAGAGAGCCAGGAAGAGATCCGTGTGGACTAGGTGTCCCAGCCAGGGCTCCAGGACAGGCATGCAAAATTCAGCGAGCAACACAGCCTGGCCAGGGCTCCAGGAGAGCATGGGAGATTCTGCGAGCGAGGCATCCATGTTTAAGCTCCTGGAGAGCAATGTAGATTCTGCGATAGAGGCATCCCTGTTTGAGCTCCAGGAGAGCATGGAAGATAATGCGAGCGAGGCATCCCTGCCCGGGATCCAGGAGACCATGGGAGATTGTGCGAGCGAGGCATCCCTGCCCGGGCTCCAGGAGAACATGGGAGATTCTGCAAGCGAGGCATCCCTGCCCAGGCTCCAGGAGAGCATGGAAGATTCTGCAAGCGAGGCATCCCTGTTTAAGCTCCAGGAGAGCATGGTAGATTCTGCGAGCAATGCAGCCTGGCCAAGGCTCCAGGAGAGCATGGAAGATTGTGCAAGTGAGGCATCCCTGCCTTGGCTCCAGGAGAGCATGGGAGATTGTGCGAGTGAGGCTTCCCTGCCCGGGTTCCAGGAGAGCATGGGAGATTGTGCGAGCGAGGCATCCCTGCCCGGGCTCCAGGAGAGCATTGGAGATTCTGCGAGCAACACAGCCTGGCCAGGGCTCCAGGAGTGTATGTGAGATTCTGCTAGCGAGGTATTCCGGCCAGACAGGGGAACTGCAACCTCTGGAAGTCCCGATGAGGTTTTGAAAATGGGCCCAATGCCGGGACGCAGTTCCAGGAGGTTGGGTAAAATCCGCCGTTGCCCCCGCAAAAAGTGGCGCGCAGCAGCAATGCCGTGACGTCTGGGGGAATTCCTCGGGCGGATTCACAAATGGCAAAGAGGTGAGAGAGAGAGCCAGGAAGAGATCCGTGTGGACTAGGTGTCCCAGCCAGGGCTCCAGGACAGGCATGCAAGATTCAGCGAGCAACACAGCCTGGCCAGGGCTCCAGGAGAGCATGGGAGATTCTGCGAGCGAGTCATCCCTGTTTAAGCTCCTGGAGAGGAGCGAGGCATCCCTGCCCGGGCTCCAGGAGAGCATGGGAGATTGTGCGAGCGAGGCATCCCCGTTTGAGCTCCAGGAGAGCATGACAGATTCTGCGAGTGAGGCATCCTTGCCCGGGCTCAAGGAGAGCATGGGAGATTCTGAGAGCAATGCAGCCTAGCCAAGGCTCCAGGAGAGCATGGAAGATTGTGCAAGTGAGGCATCCTTGCCTTGGCTCCTGGAGAGCATGGGAGATTGTGCGAGTGAGGCTTCCCTGCCCGGGTTCCAGGAGAGCATGGGAGATTGTGCGAGCGAGGCATCCCTGACTGGGCTCCAGGAGAGCATGGGAGATTCTGCAAGCGAGGCATCCCTGTTTAAGCTCCAGGAGACCATGGGAGATTGTGCGAGCGAGGCATCCCTGCCCGGGATCCAGGAGAGCATGGGAGATTCTGCAAGCGAGGCATCCCTGTTTGAGCTCCAGGAGAGCATGGCAGATTCTGCGAGTGAGGCATCCCTGCCCGGGCTCCAGGAGGGCATGGGAGATTCTGTGAGCGAGGCATCCCTGTTTAAGCTCCAGGAGAGCATGGTAGATCCTGCGAGCAATGCAGCCTGACCAAGGCTCCAGGAGATCATGGACGATTGTGCAAGTGAGGCGTCCCTGCCAAGGCTCCAGGAGAGCATGGGAGATTCTGCAAGCGAGGCATCCCTGCCCGGGATCCAGGAGACCATGGGAGATTGTGCGAGCGAGGCTTCCCTGCCCAGGCTCCAGTAGAACATGGGAGATTCTGCGAGCATTGCAGCCTGGCCAAGGCTCCAGGAGAGCATGGGAGATTGTGCGAGCGAGGCATCCCTGTCTGGGCTCCAGGAGAGCATGGGAGATTCTGCGAGCGAGGCATCCCTGCACGGGATCCAGGAGAGCATGGGAGATTCTGCAAGCGAGGCATCCCTGTTTAAGCTCCAGGAGAGCATGTGAGATTGTGCGAGCGAGGCATCCCTGCCCGGGCTCCAGGAGAGCATGGGATATTCTGCGAGCAACACAGCCTGGCCAGGGCTCCAGGAGTGCATGTGAGATTCTGCTAGCGAGGTATTCCGGCCAGACAGGGGAACTGCAACCTCCGGAAGTCTCGATGAGGTTTTGAAAATGGGCCCAATGCCGGGACGCAGTTCCAGGAGGTCAGGTAAAATCTGCCGTTGCCCCCGCAAAAAGTGGCGCGCAGCAGCAATGTCGTGACGTCTGGTGGAATTCCTCGGGCGGATTCACAAATGGCAAAGAGGTGAGAGAGAGAGCCAGGGAGAGATCCGTGTGGACTAGGTTTCCCTGCCAGGGCTCCAGGACAGGCATGCAAGATTCAGCGAGCAACACAGCCTGGCCAGGGCTCCAGGAGAGCATGGGAGATTCTGCGAGCGAGTCATCCCTGTTTAAGCTCCTGGAGAGGAGCGAGGCATCCCTGCCCGGGCTCCAGGAGAGCATGGGAGATCCTGCGAGCAATGCAGCCTGACCAAGGCTCCAGGAGATCATGGAAGATTGTGCAAGTGAGGCGTCCCTGCCCGGGCTCCAGGAGAGCATGGGAGATTCTGCGAGCGAGGCATCCCTGTTTAAGCTCCAAGAGAGCATGGAAGATTCTGCGAGTGAGGCATCCATTTTTAAGCTCCAGGAGAGCATGGAAGATTCTGCGAGCGAGGCATCCCTGTTTGAGCTCCAGGAGAGCATGGAAGATTCTGCGAGCGAGGCGTCCCTGCCCGGGATCCAGGAGACTATGGGAGATTGTGCGGGCGAGGCATCCCTGCCCGGGCTCCAGGAGAGCATGGGAGATTCTGCGAGCGAGGCATACCTGTTTAAGCTCCAGGAGAGCATGGAAGATTCTGCGAGCGAGGCATCCATGTTTAAGCTCCTGGAGAGCAATGTAGATTCTGCGAGCGAGGCGCCCCTGTTTGAGCTCCAGGAGAGCATGGAAGATAATGCGAGTGAGTCATCCCTGCCCGGGATCCAGGAGAGCATAGCAGATTCTGTGAGGGATGCATCCCTGCCTGGGCTCCAGGAGAACATGGGAGATTGTGCGGGCGAGGCATCCCTGCCCGGGCTCCAGGAGAACATTGGAGATTCTGCAAGTGAGGCATCCCTGTTTAAGCTCCAGGAGAGCATGGAAGATTCTGCGAGCGAGGCATCCATGTTTAAGCTCCAGGAGAGCAATGAAGATTCTGCGAGCGAGGCGTCCCTGTTTGAGCTCCAGGAGAGCATGGAAGATTCTGCGAGCGAGGCATCCCGGCCCGGGATCCAGGAGACCATGGGAGATTGTGCGAGCGAGGCATCCCTGCCCGGGCTCCAGGAGAGCATGGGAGATTCTGCGAGCGAGGCATACCTGTTTAAGCTCCAAGAGAGCATGGAAGATTCTGCGAGTGAGGCATCCCTGCACGGGATCCAGGAGAGCATGGGAGATTCTGCGAGCGAGGCATCCCTGCCCGGGATCCAGGAGACCATGGGAGATTGTGCGAGCGAGGCTTCCCTGCCCGGGCTCCAGTAGAACATGGGAGATTCTGCGAGCATTGCAGCCTGGCCAAGGCTCCAGAAGGGCATGGGAGATTGTGCGAGCGAGGCATCCCTGCCCGGGCTCCAGGAGAGCATGGAAGATTCTGCGAGCGAGGCATCCCTGTTTGGGCTCCAGGAGAGCATGGGAGATTCTGCGAGCGAGGCATCCCTGTTTAAGCTCCAAGAGAGCATGGAAGATTCTGTGAGCGAGGATCCATGTTTAAGCTCCAGGAGAGCATGGAAGATTCTGCGAGTGTGGCGTGCCTGCCTGGGTTCCAGGAGAGCATGGAAGATTCTGCGAGCGAGGCATCCTTGTTTAAGCTCCAGGAGAGCATGGAAGATTCTGCGAGCGAGGCATCCCTGCCCTGGCTCCAGGAGAGCATGGGATATTCTGCGAGCGAGGCATCCCTGTTTGAGCTCCAAGAGAGCATGGAAGATTCTGCGAGCGAGGCATCCCTGTTTGAGCTCCAGGAGAGCATGGGAGATTGTGCGAGCGATGCATCCCTGCCAGGGCTCCAGGAGAACATGGGAGATTCTGTAAGCGAGGCATCCCTGCCCGGGATCCAGGAGAGCATGGGAGATTCTGCGAGCGAGGCATCCCTGTTTGAGCTCCAGGAGAGCATGGAAGATTCTGCGAGGGAGTCGTCCCTGCCCGGGATCCAGGAGACCATGGGAGATTGTGCGAGCGAGGCATCCCTGCCCGGGCTCCAGGAGAACATGGGAGATTGTGCGAGTGAGGCTTCCCTGCCCGGGTTCCAGGAGAGCATGGGAGATTGTGCGAGTGAGGCATCCCTGTCTGGGCTCCAGGAGAGCATGGGAGATTCTGCGAGCGAGGCATCCCTGTCTGGGCTCCAGGAGAGCATGGAAGATTCTGCGAGCGAGGCATCCCTGCACGGGATCCAGGAGAGCATGGGAGATTCTGCGAGCGAGGCATCCCTGTTTAAGCTCCAGGAGAGCATGGAAGATTCTGCGAGCGAGGCATCCCTGCACGGGATCCAGGAGAGCATGGGAGATTCTACGAGCGAGGCATCCCTGTTTAAGCTCCAGGAGAGCATGTGAGATTGTGTGAGCGAGGCATCCCTGCCCAGGCTCCAGGAGAGCATGGGATATTCTGCGAGCAACACAGCCTGGCCCAGGGCTCCAGGAGTGCATGGGAGATTCTGCTAGCGAGGTATTCCGGCCAGACAGGGGAACTGCAACCTCCGGAAGTCTCGATGAGGTTTTGAAAATGGGCCCAATGCCAGGACGCAGTTCCAGGAGGTCAGGTAAAATCTGCCGTTGTCCCCGCAAAAAGTGGCGTGCAGCAGCAATGCCGTGACGTCTGGGGGAATTCCTCGGGCGGATTCACAAATGGCAAAGAGGTGAGAGAGAGAGCCAGGAAGAGATCCGTGTGGACTAGGTGTCCCTGCCAGGGCTCCAGGACAGGCATTCATGATTCAGCGAGCAACACAGCCTTGCCAGGGCTCCAGGAGAGCATGGGAGATTCTGCGAGAGAGTCATCCCTGTTTAAGCTCCAGGAGAGGAGCGAGGCATCCCTGCCTGGGCTCCAGGCGAGCATGGGAGATTGTGCGAGCGAGGCATCCCTGTTTGAGCTCCAGGAGAGCATGACAGATTCTGCGAGTGAGGCATCCTTGCCCGGGCTCCAGGAGAGCATGGGAGATTCTGCGAGCAATGCAGCCTGGCCAAGGCTCAAGGAGGGCATGGGAGATTCTGCGAGCAAGGCACCCCTGTTTAAGCTCCAGGAGAGCATGGTAGATCCTGCGAGCAATGCAGCCTGACCAAGGCTCCAGGAGATCATGGAAGATTGTGCAAGTGAGGCGTCCCTGCCCGGGCTCCAGGAGAGCATTGGAAATTCTGCAAGCGAGGCATCCCTGTTTAAGCTCCAGGAGAGCATGGCAGATTCTGTGAGCGAGGCGTCCCTGCACGGGATCCAGGAGAGAATGGGAGATTCTGCGAGTGAGGCTTCCCTGCCTGGGTTCCTGGAGAGCATGGGAGATTGTGCAAGCGAGGCATCCCTGTTTGAGCTCCAGGAGAGCATGGCAGATTCTGCGAGTGAGGCATCCCTGCCCTGGCTCCAGGAGGGCATGGGAGATTCTGTGAGCGAGGCATCCCTGTTTAAGCTCCAGGAGAGCATGGAGGATTCTGCGAGCGAGGCATCCCTGCCCGGGCTCCAGGAGAGCTTGGGAGATTCTGCGAGCAAGGCATCCCTGTTTAAGCTCCAAGAGAGCATGGAAGATTCTGCGAGTGAGGCATCCCTGTTTAAGCTCCAAGAGAGCATGGAAGATTCTGCGAGTGAGGCATCCATGTTTAAGCTCCTGGAGAGCATGGAAGATTCTGTGAGCGAGGCATCCCTGTTTAAGCTCCAGGAGAGCATGGAAGATTCTGCGGCGAGGCATCCATGTTTAAGCTCCAGGAGAGCATGGGAGATTGTGCGAGCGAGGCATCCCTGATTGAGCTCCAGGAGAGCATAGCAGATTCTGTGAGTGAGGCATCCCTGCCCGGGCTCCAGGAGAGCATGTGAGATTGTGCGAGCGAGGCGTTCCTGCCCGGGATCCAGGAGAGCATATGAGGTTCTGTGAGCGAGGCATCCCTGTTTAAGCTGCAGGAGAGCATGGAAGATTCTGCGAGTGAGGCATCCCTGCCTGGGCTCCAGGAGAGCATGGGAGATTCTGCGAGCGAGGCATTCTTGTTTAAGCTCCAAGAGAGCATGGAAGATTCTGCGAGCGAGGCAACCATGTTTAAGCTCCTGGAGAGCAATGTAGATTCTGCGAGTGAGGCATCTCTGCCCTGGCTCCAGGAGGGCATGGGAGTTTCTGCAAGTGAGGCATCCCTGTTTAAGCTCCAGGAGAGCATGGTAGATTCTGCGAGCAATGCAGCCTGGCCAAGGCTCCAGTAGAGCATGGAAGATTGTGCAAGTGAGGCTTCCCTGCCCAGGTTCCAGGAGAGCATGGGAGATTGTGCGAGCGAGGCATCCCTGTCTGGGCTCCAGGAGAGCATGGGAGATTCTGCAAGCGAGGCATCCCTGTTTAAGCTCCAGGAGAGCATGGGAGATTGTGCGAGCGTGGCATCCCGAGCATGGGAGATTGTGCAAGCGAGGCATCCCTGTTTAAGCTCCAAGAGAGCATGGAAGATTCTGCGTGCGAGGCATCCATGTTTAAGCTCCTGGAGAGCAATGAAGATTCTGCGAGCGAGGTGTACCTGTTTGAGCTCCAGGAGAGCATGGAAGATTCTGCGAGCGAGGCATCCCTGCCCGGGATCCAGGAGACCATGGGAGATTTTGCGAGTGAGGCATCCCTGCACGGGATCCAGGAGAGCATTGGAGATTCTGCGAGCGAGGCATCCCTGTTTAAGCTCCAGGAGAGCATGTGAGATTGTGTGAGCGAGGCATCCCTGCCCGGGCTCCAGGAGAACATGGGAGATTCTGCAAATGAGGCATCCCTGCCCGGGCTCCAGGAGAGCATGGGAGATTCTGCGAGCGAGGCATCCCTGTCTGGGCTCCAGGAGAGCATGGAAGATTCTGCGAGCGAGGCATCCCTGCACGGGATCCAGGAGAGCATGGGAGATTCTGCGAGCGAGGCATCCCTGTTTAAGCTCCAGGAGAGCATGGAAGATTCTGCGAGCGAGGCATCCCTGTTTGTGCTCCAGGAGAGCATGGAAGATTCTGCGAGCGAGGCGTCCCTGCCCGGGATCCAGGAGACCATGGGAGATTGTGCGGGCGTAGCATCCCTGCCCGGGCTCCAGGAGAACATTGGAGATTCTGCAAGTGAGGCATCCCTGTTTAAGCTCCAGGAGAGCATGGGAGATTCTGCGAGCGAGGCATCCCTGTCTGGGCTCCAGGAGAGCATGGGAGATTCTGCAAGCGAGGCATCCCTGTTTAAGCTCCAGGAGAGCATGGAAGATTCTGCGAGCGAGGCATCCCTGCCCGGGCTCCAGGAGAGCATGGGAGATTCTGCGAGCGAGGCATCCCTGTTTAAGCTCCAAGAGAGCATGGAAGATTCTGCGAGCAATGCAGCCTGGCCAAGGCTCCAGGAGAGCATGGAAGATTGTGCAAGTGAGGTATCCCTGCCTTGGCTCCAGGAGAGCATGGGAGATTGTGCGAGTGAGGCTTCCCTGCCCGGGTAACAGGAGAGTATGGGAGATTGTGCGAGCGAGGCATCCCTGTCTGGGCTCCAGGAGAGCATGGGAGATTCTGCAAGCGAGGCATCCCTGTTTAAGCTCCAGGAGAGCATGGAAGATTCTGTGAGTGAGGCATCCATGTTTAAGCTCCAGGAGAGCAATGAAGATTCTGCGAGCGAGGTGTCCCTGTTTGAGCTCCAGGAGAGCATGGAAGAATCTGCGAGCGAGGCATCCCTGCCCGGGATCCAGGAGACCATGGGAGATTGTGCGAGCGAGGCATCCCTGCCCGGGCTCCAGGAGAGCATGGGAGATTCTGCAAGCAAGGCATCCCTGCCCGGGCTCCAAGAGAGCATGGAAGATTCTGCGAGTGAGGCATCCCTGCACGGGTTCCAGGAGAGCATGGGAGATTGTGCGAGTGAGGCTTCCCTGCCCGGGTTCCAGGAGAGCATGGGAGATTGTGCGAGCGAGGCATCCCTGCACGGGATCCAGGAGAGCATGGGAGATTCTGCGAGCGAGGCATCCCTGTTTAAGCTCCAGGAGAGCATGTGAGATTGTGTGAGCGAGGCATCCCTGCCCGGGCTCCAGGAGAACATGGGAGATTCTGCAAATGAGGCATCCCTGCCCGGGCTCCAGGAGAGCATGGGAGATTCTGCAAGTGAGGCATCCCTGTTTAAGCTCCAGGAGAGCATGGAAGATTCTGCTAGCGAGGCATCCCTGCCCGGGCTCCAGGAGAGCTTGGGAGATTCTGCGAGCGAGGCATCCCTGTTTAAGCTCCAGGAGAGCATGGAAGATTCTGCGAGCGAGGCATCCCTGTTTGTGCTCCAGGAGAGCATGGAAGATTCTGCGAGCGAGGCGTCCCTGCCCGGGATCCAGGAGACCATGGGAGATTGTGCGGGCGTAGCATCCCTGCCCGGGCTCCAGGAGAACATTGGAGATTCTGCAAGTGAGGCATCCCTGTTTAAGCTCCAGGAGAGCATGGTAGATTCTGCGAGCAATGCAGCCTGGCCTTGGCTCCAGGAGAGCATGGGAGATTGTGCGAGCGAGGCATCACTGTTTGAGCTCCAGGAGAGCATGGCAGATTCTGCGAGTGAGGCATCCCTGCCCTGGCTCCAGGAGGGCATGGGAGATTCTGTGAGCGAGGCATCCCTGTTTAAGCTCCAGGAGAGCATGGTAGATCCTGTGAGCAATGCAGCCTGACCAAGGCTCCAGGAGATCATGGATGATTGTGCAAGTGAGGCTTCCCTGCCCGGGTTCCAGGAGAGCATGGGAGATTGTGCGAGTGAGGCATCCCTGTTTGAGCTCCAGGAGAGCATGGCAGATTCTGCGAGTGAGGCATCCCTGCCCTGGCTCCAGGAGGGCATGGGAGATTCTACAAGCGAGGCATCCCTGTTTAAGCTCCAGGAGAGCATGGAAGATTCTGCGAGCGAGGCATCCCTGCCCGGGATCCAGGAGACCATGGGAGATTCTGCGAGCGAGTCATCCCTGTTTAAGCTCCAGGAGAGCATGGAAGATTCTGCGGCGAGGCATCCCTGTTTAAGCTCCAGGAGAGCATGGGAGATTGTGCGAGCGAGGCATCCCTGATTGAGCTCCAGGAGAGCATAGCAGATTCTGTGAGTGAGGCATCCCTGCCCGGGCTCCAGGAGAGCATATGAGGTTCTGCGAGTGAGGCATCCCTGCCTGGGCTCCAGGAGAGCATGGGAGATTCTGCGAGCGAGGCATCCCTGTTTAAGCTCCAAGAGAGCATGGAAGATTCTGTGAGTGAGGCATCCATGTTTAAGCTCCTGGAGAGCATGGAAGATTCTGTGAGCGAGGAATCCCTGTTTGAGCTCCAGGAGAGCATGGAAGATTCTGAGAGCGAGGCGTCCCTGCCCGGGATCCAGGAGACCATGGGAGATTGTGCGAGCGAGGCATCCCTGCCCGGGCTCCAGGAGAACATGGGAGATTCTGCAAAAGAGGCATCCCTGCCCGGGCTCCAGGAGAGCATGGGAGATTCTGCAAGCGAGGCATCCCTGTTTAAGCTCCAGGAGAGCATAGAAGATTCTGCTATCGAGGCATCCCTGCCCGGGCTCCAGGAGAGCTTGGGAGATTCTGCGAGCGAGGCATCCCTGTTTAAGCTCCAGGAGAGCATGGAAGATTCTGCGAGCGAGGCATCCCTGTTTGTGCTCCAGGAGAGCATGGAAGATTCTGCGAGCGAGGCGTCCCTGCCCGGGATCCAGGAGACCATGGGAGATTGTGCGGGCGTAGCATCCCTGCCCGGGCTCCAGGAGAACATTGGAGATTCTGCAAGTGAGGCATCCCTGCCCGGGCTCCAGGAGAGCATGGGAGATTCTGCGAGCGAGGCATCCCTGTTTAAGCTCCTGGAGAGCATGGAAGATTCTGCG
Source organism: Taudactylus pleione (assembly GCA_031769625.1). Classification (NCBI taxonomy): domain Eukaryota; kingdom Metazoa; phylum Chordata; class Amphibia; order Anura; family Myobatrachidae; genus Taudactylus; species Taudactylus pleione. The sequence goes on from JAUIMM010000586.1 coordinate 4,134,172, forward strand.
AGTGAGGCATCCCTGTTTGAGCTCCAGGAGAGCATGGAAGATTCTGCGAGCGAGGCGTCCCTGCCCAGAATCCAGGAGACCATGGGAGATTGTGCGAGCGAGGCATCCCTGCCCGGGCTCCAGGAGAACATGGGAGATTCTGCAAGTGAGGCATCCCTGTTTAAGCTCCAGGAGAGCATGGTAGATTCTGCGAGCAATGCAGCCTGGCCAAGGCTCCAGGAGAGCATGGAAGATTGTGCAAGTGAGGCATCCCTGCCTTGGCTCCAGGAGAGCATGGGAGATTGTGCGAGTGAGGCTTCCCTGCCCAGGTTCCAGGAGAGCATGGGAGATTGTGCGAGCGAGGCATCCCTGTCTGGGCTCCAGGAGAGCATGGGAGATTCTGCAAGCGAGGCATCCCTGTTTAAGCTCCAGGAGAGCATGGGAGATTGTGCGAGCGAGGAATCCCGAGCATGGGAGATTGTGCAAGCGAGGCATCCCTGTTTAAGCTCCAAGAGAGCATGGAAGATTCTTCGAGCGAGGCATCCCTGCCCGGGCTCCAGGAGAACATGGGAGATTCTGCAAGTGAGGCATCCCTGTTTAAGCTCCAGGAGAGCATGGTAGATTCTGCGAGCAATGCAGCCTGGCCTTGGCTCCAGGAGAGCATGGGAGATTGTGCGAGCGAGGCATCACTGTTTGAGCTCCAGGAGAGCATGGCAGATTCTGCGAGTGAGGCATCCCTGCCCGGGCTCCAGGAGAGCATGGGAGATTGTGCGAGTGAGGCTTCCCTGCCTGGGTTCCAGGAGAGCATGGGAGATTGTGCGAGCGAGGCATCCCTGTTTGAGCTCCAGGAGAGCATGGCAGATTCTGCGAGTGAGGCATCCCTGCCCTGGCTCCAGGAGGGCATGGGAGATTCTGTGAGCGAGGCATCCCTGTTTAAGCTCCAGGAGAGCATGGTAGATCCTGTGAGCAATGCAGCCTGACCAAGGCTCCAGGAGATCATGGATGATTGTGCAAGTGAGGCTTCCCTGCCCGGGTTCCAGGAGAGCATGGGAGATTGTGCGAGCGAGGCATCACTGTTTGAGCTCCAGGAGAGCATGGCAGATTCTGCGAGTGAGGCATCCCTGCCCGGGCTCCAGGAGAGCATGTGAGATTGTGCGAGTGAGGCTTCCCTGCCCGGGTTCCAGGAGAGCATGGGAGATTGTGCGAGTGAGGCATCCCTGTTTGAGCTCCAGGAGAGCATGGCAGATTCTGCGAGTGAGGCATCCCTGCCCTGGCTCCAGGAGGGCATGGGAGATTCTGTGAGCGAGGCATCCCTGTTTAAGCTCCAGGAGAGCATGGTAGATCCTGCGAGCAATGCAGCCTGACCAAGGCTCCAGGAGATCATGGATTTTGTGCAAGTAAGGCGTCCCTGCCCGGGCTCCAGGAGAGCATGGGAGATTCTGCAAGCGAGGCATCCCTGTTTAAGCTCCAGGAGAGCATGGAAGATTCTGCGAGCGAGGCATCCCTGCCCGGGATCCAGGAGACCATGGGAGATTGTGCGAGTGAGGCTTCCCTGCCCGGGCTCCAGTAGAACATGGGAGATTCTGCGAGCGAGGCATCCCTGTTTGAGCTCCAAGAGAGCATGGAAGATTCTGCGAGCGAGGCATCCATGTTTAAGCTCCTGGAGAGCAATGTAGATTCTGAGAGCGAGGCATCCCTGTTTGAGCTCCAGGAGAGCATGGAAGATAATGCGAGCGAGGCATCCCTGCCCGGGATCCAGGAGACCATGGGAGATTGTGCGAGCGAGGCATCCCTGCCCGGGCTCCAGGAGAACATGGGAGATTCTGCAAGCGAGGCATCCCTGCCCGGGATCCAGGAGAGCATGGAAGATTCTGCAAGTGAGGCATCCCTGCCCGGGCTCAAGGAGAGCATGGGAGATCCTGCGAGAGAGGCATCCATGTTTAAGCTCTTGGAGAGCATGGAAGATTCTGCGAGCGAGGCATCCCTGTTTGAGCTCCAGGAGAGCATGGAAGATTCTGCGGGCGAGGCGTCCCTGCCCGGGATCCAGGAGACCATGGAAGATTGTGCAAGTGAGGCATCCCTACCTTGGCTCCAGGAGAGCATGGGAGATTGTGCGAGTGAGGCTTCCCTGCCCGGGTTCCAGGAGAGCATGGGAGATTCTGCAAGCGAGGCATCCCTGTTTAAGCTCCAGGAGAGCATGGAAGATTCTGTGAGTGAGGCATCCATGTTTAAGCTCCAGGAGAGCAATGAAGATTCTGCGAGCGAGGTGTCCCTGTTTGAGCTCCAGGAGAGCATGGAAGAATCTGCGAGCGAGGCATCCCTGCCCGGGATCCAGGAGACCATGGGAGATTGTGCGAGCGAGGCATCCCTGCCCGGGCTCCAGGAGAGCATGGGAGATTCTGCAAGCGAGGCATCCCTGCCCGGGCTCCAAGAGAGCATGGAAGATTCTGCGAGTGAGGCATCCCTGCACGGGATCCTGGATAGCATGTGAGATTGTGCGAGCGAGGCTTCCCTGCCCGGGCTCTAGTAGAACATGGGAGATTCTGCGAGCATTGCAGCCTGGCCAAGGCTCCAGGAGAGCATGGGAGATTCTGCGAGCGAGGCATCCCTGTTTAAGCTCCAGGAGAGCATGGAAGATTCTGCGAGTGAGGCATCCCTGTTTAAGCTCCAGGAGAGCATGGAAGATTCTGCGAGCGAGGCTTCCCTGCCCGGGCTCCAGGAGAGCATGGGAGATTGTGTGAGCAAGGTGTCCCTGTTTGAGCTCCAGGAGAGCATGGCAGATTCTGCGAGCTATGCAGCCTTGCCAAGACCCCAGGAGAGCATGGAAAAAATTCAGCGAGCGAGGCCTCCCTGCCCGGAATCAAGGAGAGCATGGGAGATTCTGCGAGCAAGGCATCCCTGTTTAAGCTCCAGGAGAGCATGGGAGATTCTGCAAGCGAGGCATCCCTGTTTAAGCTCCAGGAGACCATGGGAGATTGTGCGGGCGTAGCATCCCTGCCCGGGCTCCAGGAGAACATTGGAGATTCTGCAAGTGAGGCATCCCTGTTTAAGCTCCAGGAGAGCATGGTAGATTCTGCAAGCAATGCAGCCTGGCCTTGGCTCCAGGAGAGCATGGGAGATTGTGCGAGCGAGGCATCACTGTTTGAGCTCCAGGAGAGCATTGCAGATTCTGCGAGTGAGGCATCCCTGCCCGGGCTCCAGGAGAGCATGGGAGATTGTGCGAGTGAGGCTTCCCTGCCTGGGTTCCAGGAGAGCATGGGAGATTCTGTGAGCGAGGCATCCCTGTTTAAGCTCCAGTAGAGCATGGTAGATCCTGTGAGCAATGCAGCCTGACCAAGGCTCCAGGAGATCATGGATGATTGTGCAAGTGAGGCTTCCCTGCCCGGGTTCCAGGAGAGCATGGGAGATTGTGCGAGCGAGGCATCACTGTTTGAGCTCCAGGAGAGCATGGCAGATTCTGCGAGTGAGGCATCCCTGCCCGGGCTCCAGGAGAGCATGTGAGATTGTGCGAGTGAGGCTTCCCTGCCCGGGTTCCAGGAGAGCATGGGAGATTGTGCGAGTGAGGCATCCCTGTTTGAGCTCCAGGAGAGCATGGCAGATTCTGCGAGTGAGGCATCCCTGCCCTGGCTCCAGGAGGGCATGGGAGATTCTGTGAGCGAGGCATCCCTGTTTAAGCTCCAGGAGAGCATGGTAGATCCTGCGAGCAATGCAGCCTGACCAAGGCTCCAGGAGATCATGGATTTTGTGCAAGTAAGGCGTCCCTGCCCGGGCTCCAGGAGAGCATGGGAGATTCTGCAAGCGAGGCATCCCTGTTTAAGCTCCAGGAGAGCATGGAAGATTCTGCGAGCGAGGCATCCCTGCCCGGGATCCAGGAGACCATGGGAGATTGTGCGAGTGAGGCTTCCCTGCCCGGGCTCCAGTAGAACATGGGAGATTCTGCGAGCGAGGCATCCCTGTTTGAGCTCCAAGAGAGCATGGAAGATTCTGCGAGCGAGGCATCCATGTTTAAGCTCCTGGAGAGCAATGTAGATTCTGAGAGCGAGGCATCCCTGTTTGAGCTCCAGGAGAGCATGGAAGATAATGCGAGCGAGGCATCCCTGCCCGGGATCCAGGAGACCATGGGAGATTGTGCGAGCGAGGCATCCCTGCCCGGGCTCCAGGAGAACATGGGAGATTCTGCAAGCGAGGCATCCCTGCCCGGGATCCAGGAGAGCATGGAAGATTCTGCAAGTGAGGCATCCCTGCCCGGGCTCAAGGAGAGCATGGGAGATCCTGCGAGAGAGGCATCCATGTTTAAGCTCTTGGAGAGCATGGAAGATTCTGCGAGCGAGGCATCCCTGTTTGAGCTCCAGGAGAGCATGGAAGATTCTGCGGGCGAGGCGTCCCTGCCCGGGATCCAGGAGACCATGGAAGATTGTGCAAGTGAGGCATCCCTACCTTGGCTCCAGGAGAGCATGGGAGATTGTGCGAGTGAGGCTTCCCTGCCCGGGTTCCAGGAGAGCATGGGAGATTCTGCGAGCGAGGCATCCCTGTCTGGGCTCCAGGAGAGCATGGGAGATTCTGCAAGCGAGGCATCCCTGTTTAAGCTCCAGGAGAGCATGGAAGATTCTGCGAGCGAGGCATCCCTGCCCGGGCTCCAGGAGAGCATGGGAGATTCTGTGAGCGAGGCATCCCTGTTTAATCTCCAAGAGAGCATGGAAGATTCTGCGAGCAATGCAGCCTGGCCAAGGCTCCAGGAGAGCATGGAAGATTGTGCAAGTGAGGTATCCCTGCCTTGGCTCCAGGAGAGCATGGGAGATTGTGCGAGTGAGGCTTCCCTGCCCGGGTAACAGGAGAGCATGGGAGATTGTGCGAGCGAGGCATCCCTGTCTGGGCTCCAGGAGAGCATGGGAGATTCTGCAAGCGAGGCATCCCTGTTTAAGCTCCAGGAGAGCATGGAAGATTCTGTGAGTGAGGCATCCATGTTTAAGCTCCAGGAGAGCAATGAAGATTCTGCGAGCGAGGTGTCCCTGTTTGAGCTCCAGGAGAGCATGGAAGAATCTGCGAGCGAGGCATCCCTGCCCGGGATCCAGGAGACCATGGGAGATTGTGCGAGCGAGGCATCCCTGCCCGGGCTCCAGGAGAGCATGGGAGATTCTGCAAGCAAGGCATCCCTGCCCGGGCTCCAAGAGAGCATGGAAGATTCTGCGAGTGAGGCATCCCTGCACGGGATCCTGGAGAGCATGGGAGATTGTGCGAGCGAGGCTTCCCTGCCCGGGCTCTAGTAGAACATGGGAGATTCTGCGAGCATTGCAGCCTGGCCAAGGCTCCAGGAGAGCATGGGAGATTCTGCGAGCGAGGCATCCCTGTTTAAGCTCCAGGAGAGCATGGAAGATTCTGTGAGCGAGGATCCATGTTTAAGCTCCAGGAGAGCTTGGAAGATTCTGCGAGTGAGGCATCCCTGTTTAAGCTCCAGGAGAGCATGGAAGATTCTGCGAGCGAGGCTTCCCTGCCCGGGCTCCAGGAGAGCATGGAAGATTCTGCGAGCGAGGCATCCCTGCCCGGGATCCAGGAGACCATGGGAGATTCTGCGAGCGAGTCATCCCTGTTTAAGCTCCTGGAGAGGAGCGAGGCATCCCTGCCCGGGCTCCAGGAGAGCATGGGAGATTGTGCGAGCGAGGCGTCCCCGTTTGAGCTCCAGGAGAGCATGACAGATTCTGCGAGTGAGGCATCCTTGCCCGGGCTCAAGGAGAGCATGGGAGATTCTGCGAGCAATGCAGCCTGGCCAAGGCTCCAGGAGAGCATGGAAGATTGTGCAAGTGAGGCATCCTTGCCTTGGCTCCTGGAGAGCATGGGAGATTGTGCGAGTGAGGCTTCCCTGCCCGGGTTCCAGGAGAGCATGGGAGATTGTGCGAGTGAGGCATCCCTGTTTGAGCTCCAAGAGAGCATGGAAGATTCTGCGAGCGAGGCATCCATGTTTAAGCTCCTGGAGAGCAATGTAGATTCTGCGAGCGAGGCGCCCCTGTTTGAGCTCCAGGAGAGCATGGAAGATAATGCGAGTGAGGCATCCCTGCCCGGGATCCAGGAGACCATGGGAGATTGTGCAAGCGAGGCATCCCTGCCCGGGCTCCAGGAGAACATTGGAGATTCTGCAAGCGAGGCATCCCTGCCCGGGATCCAGGAGAGCATGGGAGATTCTGCAAGCGAGGCATCCCTGTTTAAGCTCCAGGAGAGCATGGCAGATTCTGCGAGTGAGGCATCCCTGCCCGGGCTCCAGGAGAGCATGGGAGATTCTGCAAGCGAGGCATCCCTGTTTGGGCTCCAGGAGAGCATGGGAGATTCTGCGAGCGAGGCATCCCTGTTTAAGCTCCAAGAGAGCATGGAAAATTCTGTGAGCGAGGATTCATGTTTAAGCTCCAGGAGAGCATGGAAGATTCTGTGAGCGTGGCATGCCTGCCTGGGATCCAGGAGAGCATGGGAGATTGTGCGAGTGAGGCATCCCTGTTTAAGCTCCAAGAGAGCATGGAAGATTCTGTGAGCGAGGATTCATGTTTAAGCTCCAGGAGAGCATGGAAGATTGTGCAAGTGAGGCATCCCTGCCTTGGCTCCAGGAGAGCATGGGAGATTCTGCAAGCGAGGCATCCCTGTTTAAGCTCCAGGAGAGCATGGAAGATTCTGCGAGCGAGGCATCCCTGCCCGGGCTCCAGGAGAGCATGGGAGATTCTGCGAGCGAGGCATCCCTGTTTAAGCTCCAAGAGAGCATGGAAGATTCTGCGAGCGAGGCATCCATGTTTAAGCTCCAGGAGAGCAATGAAGATTCTGCGAGCGAGGCATCCCTGTTTGAGCTCCAGGAGAGCATGGAAGATAATGCGAGCGAGGCATCCCTGCCCGGGATCCAGGAGACCATGGGAGATTCTGCAATCGAGGCATCCCTGCCCGGGCTCCAGGAGAGCATGGGAGATTCTGCAAGCGAGGCATCCCTGTTTAAGCTCCAGGACAGCATGGAAGATTCTGCAAGTGAGGCATCCCTGCCCGGGCTCCAGGAGAGCATGGGAGATTCTGCGAGTGAGGCATCCCTGTTTAAGCTCCAAGAGAGCATGGAAGATTCTGCGAGCGAGGCATCCATGTTTAAGCTCCAGGAGAGCATGGAAGATTCTGCGAGCGAGGTGTCCCTGCCCGGGATCCAGGAGACCATGGGAGATTCTGCAATCGAGGCATCCCTGCCCGGGCACCAGGAGAGCATGGGAGATTGTGCGAGTGAGGCGTCCCCGTTTGAGCTCCAGGAGAGCATGACAGATTCTGCGAGTGAGGCATCCTTGCCCAGGCTCAAGGAGAGCATGGGAGATTCTGCGAGCAATGCAGCCTGGCCAAGGCTCCAGGAGAGCATGGAAGATTGTGCAAGTGAGGCATCCTTGCCTTGGCTCCTGGAGAGCATGGGAGATTGTGCGAGTGAGGCTTCCCTGTTTAAGCTCCAGGAGAGCATGGGAGATTGTGTGAGCGAGGCATCCCTGCCCAGGCTCCAGGAGAGCATGTGAGATTGTGCGAGCGAGGCTTCCCTGCCCGGGCTCTAGTAGAACATGGGAGATTCTGCGAGCATTGCAGCCTGGCCAAGGCTCCAGGAGAGCATGGGAGATTCTGCGAGCGAGGCATCCCTGTTTAAGCTCCAGGAGAGCATGGAAGATTCTGCGAGTGAGGCATCCCTGTTTAAGCTCCAGGAGAGCATGGAAGATTCTGCGAGCGAGGCTTCCCTGCCCGGGCTCCAGGAGAGCATGGGAGATTGTGTGAGCAAGGTGTCCCTGTTTGAGCTCCAGGAGAGCATGGCAGATTCTGCGAGCTATGCAGCCTTGCCAAGACCCCAGGAGAGCATGGAAAAAATTCAGCGAGCGAGGCCTCCCTGCCCGGAATCAAGGAGAGCATGGGAGATTCTGCGAGCAAGGCATCCCTGTTTAAGCTCCAGGAGAGCATGGGAGATTCTGCAAGCGAGGCATCCCTGTTTAAGCTCCAGGAGACCATGGGAGATTGTGCGGGCGTAGCATCCCTGCCCGGGCTCCAGGAGAACATTGGAGATTCTGCAAGTGAGGCATCCCTGTTTAAGCTCCAGGAGAGCATGGTAGATTCTGCAAGCAATGCAGCCTGGCCTTGGCTCCAGGAGAGCATGGGAGATTGTGCGAGCGAGGCATCACTGTTTGAGCTCCAGGAGAGCATTGCAGATTCTGCGAGTGAGGCATCCCTGCCCGGGCTCCAGGAGAGCATGGGAGATTGTGCGAGTGAGGCTTCCCTGCCTGGGTTCCAGGAGAGCATGGGAGATTCTGTGAGCGAGGCATCCCTGTTTAAGCTCCAGGAGAGCATGGTAGATCCTGTGAGCAATGCAGCCTGACCAAGGCTCCAGGAGATCATGGATGATTGTGCAAGTGAGGCTTCCCTGCCCGGGTTCCAGGAGAGCATGGGAGATTGTGCGAGCGAGGCATCACTGTTTGAGCTCCAGGAGAGCATGGCAGATTCTGCGAGTGAGGCATCCCTGCCCGGGCTCCAGGAGAGCATGTGAGATTGTGCGAGTGAGGCTTCCCTGCCCGGGTTCCAGGAGAGCATGGGAGATTGTGCGAGTGAGGCATCCCTGTTTGAGCTCCAGGAGAGCATGGCAGATTCTGCGAGTGAGGCATCCCTGCCCTGGCTCCAGGAGGGCATGGGAGATTCTGTGAGCGAGGCATCCCTGTTTAAGCTCCAGGAGAGCATGGTAGATCCTGCGAGCAATGCAGCCTGACCAAGGCTCCAGGAGATCATGGATTTTGTGCAAGTAAGGCGTCCCTGCCCGGGCTCCAGGAGAGCATGGGAGATTCTGCAAGCGAGGCATCCCTGTTTAAGCTCCAGGAGAGCATGGAAGATTCTGCGAGCGAGGCATCCCTGCCCGGGATCCAGGAGACCATGGGAGATTGTGCGAGTGAGGCTTCCCTGCCCGGGCTCCAGTAGAACATGGGAGATTCTGCGAGCGAGGCATCCCTGTTTGAGCTCCAAGAGAGCATGGAAGATTCTGCGAGCGAGGCATCCATGTTTAAGCTCCTGGAGAGCAATGTAGATTCTGAGAGCGAGGCATCCCTGTTTGAGCTCCAGGAGAGCATGGAAGATAATGCGAGCGAGGCATCCCTGCCCGGGATCCAGGAGACCATGGGAGATTGTGCGAGCGAGGCATCCCTGCCCGGGCTCCAGGAGAACATGGGAGATTCTGCAAGCGAGGCATCCCTGCCCGGGATCCAGGAGAGCATGGAAGATTCTGCAAGTGAGGCATCCCTGCCCGGGCTCAAGGAGAGCATGGGAGATCCTGCGAGAGAGGCATCCATGTTTAAGCTCTTGGAGAGCATGGAAGATTCTGCGAGCGAGGCATCCCTGTTTGAGCTCCAGGAGAGCATGGAAGATTCTGCGGGCGAGGCGTCCCTGCCCGGGATCCAGGAGACCATGGAAGATTGTGCAAGTGAGGCATCCCTACCTTGGCTCCAGGAGAGCATGGGAGATTGTGCGAGTGAGGCTTCCCTGCCCGGGTTCCAGGAGAGCATGGGAGATTCTGCGAGCGAGGCATCCCTGTCTGGGCTCCAGGAGAGCATGGGAGATTCTGCAAGCGAGGCATCCCTGTTTAAGCTCCAGGAGAGCATGGAAGATTCTGCGAGCGAGGCATCCCTGCCCGGGCTCCAGGAGAGCATGGGAGATTCTGTGAGCGAGGCATCCCTGTTTAATCTCCAAGAGAGCATGGAAGATTCTGCGAGCAATGCAGCCTGGCCAAGGCTCCAGGAGAGCATGGAAGATTGTGCAAGTGAGGTATCCCTGCCTTGGCTCCAGGAGAGCATGGGAGATTGTGCGAGTGAGGCTTCCCTGCCCGGGTAACAGGAGAGCATGGGAGATTGTGCGAGCGAGGCATCCCTGTCTGGGCTCCAGGAGAGCATGGGAGATTCTGCAAGCGAGGCATCCCTGTTTAAGCTCCAGGAGAGCATGGAAGATTCTGTGAGTGAGGCATCCATGTTTAAGCTCCAGGAGAGCAATGAAGATTCTGCGAGCGAGGTGTCCCTGTTTGAGCTCCAGGAGAGCATGGAAGAATCTGCGAGCGAGGCATCCCTGCCCGGGATCCAGGAGACCATGGGAGATTGTGCGAGCGAGGCATCCCTGCCCGGGCTCCAGGAGAGCATGGGAGATTCTGCAAGCAAGGCATCCCTGCCCGGGCTCCAAGAGAGCATGGAAGATTCTGCGAGTGAGGCATCCCTGCACGGGATCCTGGAGAGCATGTGAGATTGTGCGAGCGAGGCTTCCCTGCCCGGGCTCTAGTAGAACATGGGAGATTCTGCGAGCATTGCAGCCTGGCCAAGGCTCCAGGAGAGCATGGGAGATTCTGCGAGCGAGGCATCCCTGTTTAAGCTCCAGGAGAGCATGGAAGATTCTGTGAGCGAGGATCCATGTTTAAGCTCCAGGAGAGCTTGGAAGATTCTGCGAGTGAGGCATCCCTGTTTAAGCTCCAGGAGAGCATGGAAGATTCTGCGAGCGAGGCTTCCCTGCCCGGGCTCCAGGAGAGCATGGAAGATTCTGCGAGCGAGGCATCCCTGCCCGGGATCCAGGAGACCATGGGAGATTCTGCGAGCGAGTCATCCCTGTTTAAGCTCCTGGAGAGGAGCGAGGCATCCCTGCCCGGGCTCCAGGAGAGCATGGGAGATTGTGCGAGCGAGGCGTCCCCGTTTGAGCTCCAGGAGAGCATGACAGATTCTGCGAGTGAGGCATCCTTGCCCGGGCTCAAGGAGAGCATGGGAGATTCTGCGAGCAATGCAGCCTGGCCAAGGCTCCAGGAGAGCATGGAAGATTGTGCAAGTGAGGCATCCTTGCCTTGGCTCCTGGAGAGCATGGGAGATTGTGCGAGTGAGGCTTCCCTGCCCGGGTTCCAGGAGAGCATGGGAGATTGTGCGAGTGAGGCATCCCTGTTTGAGCTCCAAGAGAGCATGGAAGATTCTGCGAGCGAGGCATCCATGTTTAAGCTCCTGGAGAGCAATGTAGATTCTGCGAGCGAGGCGCCCCTGTTTGAGCTCCAGGAGAGCATGGAAGATAATGCGAGTGAGGCATCCCTGCCCGGGATCCAGGAGACCATGGGAGATTGTGCAAGCGAGGCATCCCTGCCCGGGCTCCAGGAGAACATTGGAGATTCTGCAAGCGAGGCATCCCTGCCCGGGATCCAGGAGAGCATGGGAGATTCTGCAAGCGAGGCATCCCTGTTTAAGCTCCAGGAGAGCATGGCAGATTCTGCGAGTGAGGCATCCCTGCCCGGGCTCCAGGAGAGCATGGGAGATTCTGCAAGCGAGGCATCCCTGTTTGGGCTCCAGGAGAGCATGGAAGATTCTGCGAGCGAGGCATCCCTGTTTAAGCTCCAAGAGAGCATGGAAAATTCTGTGAGCGAGGATTCATGTTTAAGCTCCAGGAGAGCATGGAAGATTCTGTGAGCGTGGCATGCCTGCCTGGGATCCAGGAGAGCATGGGAGATTGTGCGAGTGAGGCATCCCTGTTTAAGCTCCAAGAGAGCATGGAAGATTCTGTGAGCGAGGATTCATGTTTAAGCTCCAGGAGAGCATGGAAGATTGTGCAAGTGAGGCATCCCTGCCTTGGCTCCAGGAGAGCATGGGAGATTCTGCAAGCGAGGCATCCCTGTTTAAGCTCCAGGAGAGCATGGAAGATTCTGCGAGCGAGGCATCCCTGCCCGGGCTCCAGGAGAGCATGGGAGATTCTGCGAGCGAGGCATCCCTGTTTAAGCTCCAAGAGAGCATGGAAGATTCTGCGAGCGAGGCATCCATGTTTAAGCTCCAGGAGAGCAATGAAGATTCTGCGAGCGAGGCATCCCTGTTTGAGCTCCAGGAGAGCATGGAAGATAATGCGAGCGAGGCATCCCTGCCCGGGATCCAGGAGACCATGGGAGATTCTGCAATCGAGGCATCCCTGCCCGGGCTCCAGGAGAGCATGGGAGATTCTGCAAGCGAGGCATCCCTGTTTAAGCTCCAGGACAGCATGGAAGATTCTGCAAGTGAGGCATCCCTGCCCGGGCTCCAGGAGAGCATGGGAGATTCTGCGAGTGAGGCATCCCTGTTTAAGCTCCAAGAGAGCATGGAAGATTCTGCGAGCGAGGCATCCATGTTTAAGCTCCAGGAGAGCATGGAAGATTCTGCGAGCGAGGTGTCCCTGCCCGGGATCCAGGAGACCATGGGAGATTCTGCAATCGAGGCATCCCTGCCCGGGCACCAGGAGAGCATGGGAGATTGTGCGAGTGAGGCGTCCCCGTTTGAGCTCCAGGAGAGCATGACAGATTCTGCGAGTGAGGCATCCTTGCCCAGGCTCAAGGAGAGCATGGGAGATTCTGCGAGCAATGCAGCCTGGCCAAGGCTCCAGGAGAGCATGGAAGATTGTGCAAGTGAGGCATCCTTGCCTTGGCTCCTGGAGAGCATGGGAGATTGTGCGAGTGAGGCTTCCCTGTTTAAGCTCCAGGAGAGCATGGGAGATTGTGTGAGCGAGGCATCCCTGCCCAGGCTCCAGGAGAGCATGGGAGATTGTGCGAGCGAGGCATCCCTGTTTGAGCTCCAAGAGAGCATGGAAGATTCTGTGGCGAGGCATCCCTGTTTAAGCTCCAGGAGAGCATGGGAGATTGTGCGAGCGAGGCATCCCTGTCTGGGCTCCAGGAGAGCATATGAGGTTCTGCGAGTGAGGCATCCCTGCCTGGGCTCCAGGAGAGCATGGGAGATTCTGCGAGCGAGGCATCCCTGTTTAAGCTCCAAGAGAGCATGGAAGATTCTGTGAGTGAGGCATCCATGTTTAAGCTCCTGGAGAGCATGGAAGATTCTGTGAGCGAGGAATCCCTGTTTGAGCTCCAGGAGACCATGGGAGATTGTGCGAGCGAGGCATCCCTGCCCGGGCTCCAGGAGAACATGGGAGATTCTGCAAAAGAGGCATCCCTGCCCGGGCTCCAGGAGAGCATGGGAGATTCTGCAAGCGAGGCATCCCTGTTTAAGCTCCAGGAGAGCATAGAAGATTCTGCTATCGAGGCATCCCTGCCCGGGCTCCAGGAGAGCTTGGGAGATTCTGCGAGCGAGGCATCCCTGTTTAAGCTCCAGGAGAGCATGGGAGATTGTGTGAGCGAGGCATCCCTGCCCAGGCTCCAGGAGAGCATGGGAGATTGTGCGAGCGAGGCATCCCTGTTTGAGCTCCAAGAGAGCATGGAAGATTCTGCGGCGAGGCATCCCTGTTTAAGCTCCAGGAGAGCATGGAAGATTCTGCGAGCGAGGCATCCCTGTTTGTGCTCCAGGAGAGCATGGAAGATTCTGCGAGCGAGGCGTCCCTGCCCGGGATCCAGGAGACCATGGGAGATTGTGCGGGCGTAGCATCCCTGCCCGGGCTCCAGGAGAACATTGGAGATTCTGCAAGTGAGGCATCCCTGTTTAAGCTCCAGGAGAGCATGGTAGATTCTGCGAGCAATGCAGCCTGGCCAAGGCTCCAGGAGAGCATGGAAGATTGTGCAAGTGAGGCATCCCTGCCTTGGCTCCAGGAGAGCATGGGAGATTGTGCGAGCGAGGCATCACTGTTTGAGCTCCAGGAGAGCATGGCAGATTCTGCAAGTGAGGCATCCCTGCCCGGGCTCCAGGAGAGCATGGGAGATTGTGCGAGTGAGGCTTCCCTGCCTGGGTTCCTGGAGAGCATGGGAGATTGTGCGAGCGAGGCATCCCTGTTTGAGCTTCAGGAGAGCATGGCAGATTCTGCGAGTGAGGCATCCCTGCCCTGGCTCCAGGAGGGCATGGGAGATTCTGCGAGCAAGGCATCCCTGTTTAAGCTCCAGGAGAGCATGGAAGATTCTGCGAGCGAGGCATCCCTGTTTAAGCTCCAGGAGAGCATGGAAGATTCTGCGGCAAGGCATCCATGTTTAAGCTCCAGGAGAGCATGGGAGATTGTGCGAGCGAGGCATCCCTGATTGAGCTCCAGGAGAGCATAGCAGATTCTGTGAGTGAGGCATCCCTGCCCGGGCTCCAGGAGAGCATGGGAGATTGTGCGAGCGAGGCGTTCCTGCCCGGGATCCAGGAGAGCATATGAGGTTCTGTGAGCGAGGCATCCCTGTTTAAGCTGCAGGAGAGCATGGAAGATTCTGCGAGCGAGGCATCCCTGCCTGGGCTCCAGGAGAGCATGGGAGATTCTGCGAGCGAGGCATCCCTGTTTAAGCTCCAAGAGAGCATGGAAGATTCTGCGAGTGAGGCATCCATGTTTAAGCTCCTGGAGAGCATGGAAGATTCTGTGAGCGAGGAATCCCTGTTTGAGCTCCAGGAGAGCATGGAAGATTCTGAGAGCGAGGCGTCCCTGCCCGGGATCCAGGAGACCATGGGAGATTGTGCGAGCGAGGCATCCCTGCCCGGGCTCCAGGAGAACATGGGAGATTCTGCAAATGAGGCATCCCTGCCCGGGCTCCAGGAGAGCATGGGAGATTCTGCAAGCGAGGCATCCCTGTTTAAGCTCCAGGAGAGCATGGTAGATTCTGCGAGCAATGCAGCCTGGCCAAGGCTCCAGGAGAGCATGGAAGATTGTGCAAGTGAGGCATCCCTGCCTTGGCTCCAGGAGAGCATGGGAGATTGTGCGAGCGAGGCATCACTGTTTGAGCTCCAGGAGAGCATGGCAGATTCTGCGAGTATGGCATCCCTGCCCGGGCTCCAGGAGAGCATGGCAGATTCTGCGAGTGAGGCTTCCCTGCCCGGGTTCCTGGAGAGCATGGGAGATTGTGCGAGCGAGGCATCCATGTTTAAGCTCCAGGAGAGCATGGAAGATTCTGCAAGCGAGGCATCCCTGTTTGAGCTCCAGGAGAGCATGGAAGATTCTGCAAGTGAGGCATCCCTGTTTAAGCTCCAGGAGAGCATGGTAGATTCTGCGAGCAATGCAGCCTGGCCAAGGCTCTAGTAGAGCATGGAAGATTGTGCAAGTGAGGCATCCCTGCCTTGGCTCCAGGAGAGCATGGGAGATTGTGCGAGTGAGGCTTCCCTGCCCAGGCTCCAGGAGAGCATGGGAGATTGAGCGAGCGAGGCATCCCTGTTTGAGCTCCAGGAGAGCATGGAAGATAATGCGAGCGAGGCATCCCTGCCCAGGATCCAGGAGACCATGGGAGATTCTGCAATCGAGGCATCCCTGCCCGGGATCCAGGTGAGCATGGAAGATTCTGCAAGTGAGGCATCCCTGCCCGGGCTCCAGGAGAGCATGGGAGATTCTGCGAGCGAGGCATCCCTGTTTAAGCTCCAGGACAGCATGGAAGATTCTGCAATCGAGGCATCCCTGCCCGGGTTCCAGGAGAGTATGGGAGATTGTGCGAGCGAGGCATCACTGTTTGAGCTTCAGGAGAGCATGGCAGATTCTGTGAGTGAGGCATCCCTGCCCGGGCTCCAGGAGAGCATGGGAGATTGTGCGAGTGAGGCTTTCCTGCCCGGGTTCCAGGAGAGCATGGGAGATTGTGCGAGCGAGGCATCTCTGCCCGGGCTCCAGGAGAGCATGGGAGATTCTGCGAGCGAGGCATCCATGTTTAAGCTCCTGGAGAGCATGGAAGATTCTGCGAGCGAGGCATCCCTGTTTGAGCTCCAGGAGAGCATGGAAGATTCTGCGAGCGAGGCATCCCTGCCCGGGATCCAGGAGACCATGGGAGATTGTGCGAGCGAGGCATCCCTGCCCGGGCTCCAGGAGAACATGGGAGATTCTGGAAGTGAGGCATCCCTGTTTAAGCTATAGGAGAGCATGGTAGATTCTGCGAGCAATGCAGCCTGGCCAAGGCTCTAGTAGAGCATGGAAGATTGTGCAAGTGAGGCATTCCTACCTTGGCTCCAGGAGAGCATGGGAGATTGTGTGAGTGAGGCTTCCCTGCCCGGGTTCCAGGAGAGCATGGGAGATTGTGCGAGCGAGGCATCCCTGTCTGGGCTCCAGGAGAGCATGGGAGATTCTGCAAGCGAGGCATCCCTGTTTAAGCTCCAGGAGAGCATGGACGATTCTGCGAGCGAGGCATCCCTGCCCGGGCTCCAGGAGAGCATGGGAGATTCTGCGAGCGAGGCATCCCTGTTTAAGCTCCAAGAGAGCATGGAAGATTCTGCGAGCGAGGCATCCATGTTTAAGCTCCAGGAGAGCAATGAAGATTCTGCGAGCGAGGTGTCCCTGTTTGAGCTCCAGGAGAGCATGGAAGATTCTGCGAGCGAGGCATCCCTGCCCGGGATCCAGGAGACCATGGGAGATTGTGCGAGCGAGGCATCCCTGCCCGGGCTCCAGGAGAGCATGGGAGATTCTGCAAGCGAGGCATCCCTGCCCGGGCTCCAGGAGAGCATGGGAGATTCTGCGAGCGAGGCATACCTGTTTAAGCTCCAAGAGAGCATGGAAGATTCTGCGAGTGAGGCATCCCTGCACGGGATCCTGGAGAGCATGTGAGATTGTGCGAGCGAGGCTTCCCTGCCCGGGCTCTAGTAGAACATGGGAGATTCTGCGAGCATTGCAGCCTGGCCAAGGCTCGAGGAGGGCATGGGAGATTGTGCGAGCGAGGCATCCCTGCCCGGGCTCCAGGAGAGCATGGGAGATTCTGCGAGCGAGGCATCCCTGTTAGGGCTCCAGGAGAGCATGGAAGATTCTGCGAGTGAGGCATCCCTGTTTAAGCTCCAGGAGAGCATGGAAGATTCTGCGAGCGAGGCTTCCCTGCCCGGGCTCCAGGAGAGCATGGGAGATTGTGTGAGCAAGGTGTCCCTGTTTAAGCTCCAGGAGAGCATGGCAGAATCTGCGAGCTATGCAGCCTTGCCAAGGCCCCAGGAGAGCATGGAAAAAATTCAGCGAGCGAGGCCTCCCTGCCCGGAATCAAGGAGAGCATGGGAGATTCTGCGAGCGAGGCATCCCTGTTTAAGCTCCAGGAGACCATGGGAGATTGTGCGAGTGAGGCTTCCCTGCCCGGGCTCACGTAGAACATGGGAGATTCTGCGAGCGAGGCATCCATGTTTAAGCTCCTGGAGAGCATGGAAGATTCTGCGAGCGAGGCATCCCTGTTTGAGCTCCAAGAGAGCATGGAAGATTCTGCGAGCGAGGCATCCATGTTTAAGCTCCTGGAGAGCAATGTAGATTCTGCGAGCGAGGCATCCCTGTTTGAGCTCCAGGAGAGCATGGAAGATAATGCAAGTGAGGCATCCCTGCCCGGGATCCAGGAGACCATGGGAGATTGTGCGAGCGAGGCATCCCTGCCCGGGCTCCAGGAGAACATGGGAGATTCTGCAAGCGAGGCATTCCTGCCCGGGATCCAGGTGAGCATGGAAGATTCTGCAAGTGAGGAATCCCTGCCCGGGCTCCAGGAGAGCATGGGAGATTCTGCGAGCGAGGCATCCATGTTTAAGCTCCTGGAGAGCATGGAAGATTCTGCGAGCGAGGCATCCCTGTTTGAGCTCCAGGAGAGCATGGGAGATTCTGCGAGCGAGGCATCCCTGTTTGAGCTCCAGGAGAGCATGGAAGATTCTGCGAGCGAGGCGTCCCTGCCCGGGATCCAGGAGACCATGGGAGATTGTGCGAGCGAGGCATCCCTGCCCGGGCTCCAGGAGAACATGGGAGATTCTGCAAGTGAGGCATCCCTGTTTAAGCTATAGGAGAGCATGGTAGATTCTGCGAGCAATGCAGCCTGGCCAAGGCTCTAGTAGAGCATGGAAGATTGTGCAAGTGAGGCATCCCTGCCTTGGCTCCAGGAGAGCATGGGAGATTGTGCGAGTGAGGCTTCCCTGCCCGGGTTCCAGGAGAGCATGGGAGATTGTGCAAGCGAGGCAACCCTGTTTAAGCTCCAGGAGAGCATGGCAGATTCTGCGAGTGAGGCATCCCTGCCCTGGCTCCAGGAGGGCATGGGAGATTCTGTGAGCGAGGCATCCCTGTTTAAGCTCCAGGAGAGCATGGTAGATCCTGCGAGCAATGCAGCCTGACCAAGGCTCCAGGAGATCATGGATGATTGTGCAAGTGAGGCTTCCCTGCCCGGGCTCCAGTAGAACATGGGAGATTCTGCGAGCGAGGCATCCATGTTTAAGCTCCTGGAGAGCATGGAAGATTCTGCGAGCGAGGCATCCCTGTTTGAGCTCCAAGAGAGCATGGAAGATTCTGCGAGCGAGGCATCCATGTTTAAGCTCCTGGAGAGCAATGTAGATTCTGCGAGCGAGGCATCCCTGTTTGAGCTCCAGGAGAGCATGGAAGATAATGCAAGCGAGGCATCCCTGCCCGGGATCCAGGAGACCATGGGAGATTGTGCGAGCGAGGCATCCCTGCCCGGGCTCCAGGAGAACATGGGAGATTCTGCAAGCGAGGCATCCCTGCCCGGGATCCAGGTGAGCATGGAAGATTCTGCAAGTGAGGCATCCCTGCCCGGGCTCCAGGAGAGCATGGTAGATTCTGCGAGCGAGGCATCCATGTTTAAGCTCCTGGAGAGCATGGAAGATTCTGCGAGCGAGGCATCCCTGTTTGAGCTCCAGGAGAGCATGGGAGATTCTGCGAGCGAGGCATCCCTGTTTGAGCTCCAGGAGAGCATGGGAGATTCTGCGAGCGAGGCATCCCTGGTTGAGCTCCAGGAGAGCATGGAAGATTCTGCGAGCGAGGCGTCCCTGCCCGGGATCCAGGAGACCATGGGAGATTGTGCGAGCGAGGCATCCCTGCCCGGGCTCCAGGAGAACATGGGAGATTCTGCAAGTGAGGCATCCCTGTTTAAGCTCCAGGAGAGCATGGTAGATTCTGCGAGCAATGCAGCCTGGCCAAGGCTCTAGTAGAGCATGGAAGATTGTGCAAGTGAGGCATCCCTGCCTTGGCTCCTGGAGAGCAAATGGAGATTGTGCGAGTGAGGCTTCCCTGCCCGGGTTCCAGGAGAGCATGGGAGATTGAGCGAGCGAGGCATCCCTGTCTGGGCTCCAGGAGAGCATGGGAAATTCTGCAAGCGAGGCATCCCTGTTTAAGCTCCAGGAGAGCATGGAAGATTCTGCGAGCGAGGCATCCCTGCCCGGGCTCCAGGAGAGCATGGGAGATTCTGCGAGCGAGGCATCCCTGTTTGAGCTCCAGGAGAGCATGGGAGATTCTGCGAGCGAGGCATCCCTGTCTGGGCTCAAGGAGAGCATGGGAGATTCTGCAAGCGAGGCATCCCTGTCTGGGCTCCAGGAGAGCATGGGAGATTCTGCAAGCGAGGCATCCCTGTTTAAGCTCCAGGAGAGCATGGAAGATTCTGCGAGCGAGGCATCCCTGCCCGGGCTCCAGGAGAGCATGGGAGATTCTGCGAGCGAGGCATCCCTGTTTGAGCTCCAGGAGAGCATGGAAGATAATGCGAGCGAGGCATCCCTGCCCAGGCTCCAGGATAGCATGGGAGATTCTGCAAGCGAGGCATCCCTGTTTAAGCTCCAGGACAGAATGGAAGATTCTGCAAGTGAGGCATCCCTGCCCGGGCTCCAGGAGAGCATGGGAGATTCTGCGAGCGAGGCATCCCTGTTTAAGCTCCAAGAGAGCATGGAAGATTCTGCGAGTGAGGCATCCCTGCCCGGGCTCCAGGAGAGCATGGGAGATTCTGCGAGCGAGGCATCCCTGTTTAAGCTCCAGGAGAGCATGGAAGATAATGCAAGTGAGGCATCCCTGCACGGGATCCAGGAGAGCATGGGAGATTCTGCGAGCGAGGCATCCCTGCCCGGGATCCAGGAGACCATGGGAGATTGGGCGAGCGAGGCTTCCCTGCCCGGGCTCCAGTAGAACATGGGAGATTCTGCGAGCATTGCAGCCTGGCCAAGGCTCCAGAAGGGCATGGGAGATTGTGCGAGCGAGGCATCCCTGCCCGGGCTCCAGGAGAGCATGGAAGATTCTGCGAGCGAGGCATCCCTGTTTGGGCTCCAGGAGAGCATGGGAGATTCTGCGAGCGAGGCATCCCTGTTTAAGCTCCAAGAGAGCATGGAAGATTCTGTGAGCGAGGATCCATGTTTAAGCTCCAGGAGAGCATGGAAGATTCTGCGAGCGTGGCGTGCCTGCCTGGGTTCCAGGAGAGCATGGAAGATTCTGCGAGCGAGGCATCCTTGTTTAAGCTCCAGGAGAGCATGGAAGATTCTGCGAGCGAGGCATCCCTGCCCTTGCTCCAGGAGAGCATGGGATATTCTGCGAGCGAGGCATCCCTGTTTGAGCTCCAAGAGAGCATGGAAGATTCTGCGAGCGAGGCATCCCTGTTTGAGCTCCAGGAGAGCATGGGAGATTGTGCGAGCGATGCATCCCTGCCAGGGCTCCAGGAGAACATGGGAGATTCTGTAAGCGAGGCATCCCTGCCCGGGATCCAGGAGAGCATGGGAGATTCTGCGAGCGAGGCATCCCTGTTTGAGCTCCAGGAGAGCATGGAAGATTCTGCGAGGGAGGCGTCCCTGCCCGGGATCCAGGAGACCATGGGAGATTGTGCGAGCGAGGCATCCCTGCCCGGGCTCCAGGAGAACATGGGAGATTGTGCGAGTGAGGCTTCCCTGCCCGGGTTCCAGGAGAGCATGGGAGATTGTGCGAGTGAGGCATCCCTGTCTGGGCTCCAGGAGAGCATGGGAGATTCTGCGAGCGAGGCATCCCTGTCTGGGCTCCAGGAGAGCATGGAAGATTCTGCGAGCGAGGCATCCCTGCACGGGATCCAGGAGAGCATGGGAGATTCTGCGAGCGAGGCATCCCTGTTTAAGCTCCAGGAGAGCATGGGAGATTCTGCGAGCGAGGCATCCCTGTTTAAGCTCCAGGAGAGCATGTGAGATTGTGTGAGCGAGGCATCCCTGCCCAGGCTCCAGGAGAGCATGGGATATTCTGCGAGCAACACAGCCTGGCCCAGGGCTCCAAGAGAGCATGGAAGATTCTGCGAGCGAGGCATCCCTGTTTAAGCTCCAAGAGAGCATGGAAGATTCTGCGAGTTTGGCATCCATGTTTAAGCTCCTGGAGAGCATGGAAGATTCTGTGAGCGAGGCATCCCTGTTTAAGCTCCAGGAGAGCATGGAAGATTCTGCGGCGAGGCATCCATGTTTAAGCTCCAGGAGAGCATGGGAGATTGTGCGAGCGAGGCATCCCTGATTGAGCTCCAGGAGAGCATAGCAGATTCTGTGAGTGAGGCATCCCTGCCCGGGCTCCAGGAGAGGATGTGAGATTGTGCGAGCGAGGCGTTCCTGCCCGGGATCCAGGAGAGCATATGAGGTTCTGTGAGCGAGGCATCCCTGTTTAAGCTGCAGGAGAGCATGGAAGATTCTGCGAGCGAGGCATCCCTGCCTGGGCTCCAGGAGAGCATGGGAGATTCTGCGAGCGAGGCATCCCTGTTTGAGCTCCAGGAGAGCATGGAAGATAATGCGAGCGAGGCATCCCTGCCCGGGATCCAGGAGACCATGGGAGATTCTGCAATCGAGGCATCCCTGCCCGGGCTCCAGGAGAGCATGGGAGATTCTGCAAGCGAGGCATCCCTGTTTAAGCTCCAGGACAGCATGGAAGATTCTGCAAGTGAGGCATCCCTGCCCGGGCTCCAGGAGAGCATGGCAGATTCTGCGAGTGAGGCATCCCTGCCCGGGCTCCAGGAGGGCATGGGAGATTCTGCAAGCGAGGCATCCCTGTTTGGGCTCCAGGAGAGCAAGGGAGATTCTGCGAGTGAGGCATCCCTGTTTAAGCTCCAAGAGAGCATGGAAGATTCTGTGAGCGAGGATTCATGTTTAAGCTCCAGGAGAGCATGGAAGATTCTGTGAGCGTGGCGTGCCTGCCTGGGATCCAGGAGAGCCTGGGAGATTGTGCGAGCGAGGCATCCCTGCACGGGATCCAGGAGAGCATGGGAGATTCTGCGAGCGAGGCATCCCTGTTTAATCTCCAGGAGAGCATGTGAGATTGTGCGAGCGAGGCATCCCTGCCCGGGCTCCAGGAGAGCATGGGATATTCTGCGAGCAACACAGCCTGGCCAGGGCTCCAGGAGTGCATGTGAGATTCTGCTAGCGAGGTATTCCGGCCAGACAGGGGAACTGCAACCTCCGGAAGTCTCGATGAGGTTTTGAAAATGGGCCCAATGCCGGGATGCAGTTCCAGGAGGTCAGGTAAAATCTGCCGTTGCCCCCGCAAAAAGTGGCACGCAGCAGCAATGCCGTGACGTCTGGGGGAATTCCTCGGGCGGATTCACAAATGGCAAAGAGGTGAGAGAGAGAGCCAGGAAGAGATCCGTATGGACTAGGTGTCCCTGCCAGGGCTCCAGGACAGGCATGCAAGATTCAGCGAGCAACACAGCCTGGCCAGGGCTCCAGGAGAGCATGGGAGATTCAGCGAGCGAGGCATCCCTGCCCGGGCTCCAGGTGAGCATGGAAGATTCTGCAAGTGAGGCATCCCTGCCCGGGCTCCAGGAGAGCATGGAAGATTCTGCGAGCGAGGCATCCCTGCCCGGGCTCCAGGAGTGCATGGGAGATTCTGTGAGCAAGGCATCCCTGTTTATGCTCCAAGAGAGCATGGAAGATTCTGCGAGTGAGGCATCCCTGTTTAAGCTCCAGGAGAGCATGGCAGATTCTGCGAGCGAGGCAGCATCCCTGCACGGGATCCAGGAGAGAATGGGAGATTCTGCGAGCGAGGCATCCCTGTTTAAGCTCCAGGAGAGCATGTGAGATTGTGCGAGCGAGGCATCCCTGCCCGGGCTCCAGGAGAGCATGGGAGATTGTGCGAGTGAGGCGTCCCCGTTTGAGCTCCAGGAGAGCATGACAGATTCTGCGAGTGAGGCATCCTTGCCCGGGCTCCAGGAGAGCATGGGAGATTCTGCGAGCAATGCAGCCTGGCCAAGGCTCCAGGAGAGCATGGAAGATTGTGCAAGTGAGGCATCCCTGCCTTGGCTCCTGGAGAGCATGGGAGATTGTGCGAGTGAGGCATCCCTGTTTAAGCTCCAGGAGAGCATGGGAGATTGTGCGAGCAAGGCGTCCCTGCCCGGGATCCAGGAGAGCATCTGAGGTTCTGTGAGCGAGGCATCCCTGTTTGAGCTCCAAGAGAGCATGGAAGATTCTGCGAGCGAGGCATCCATGTTTAAGCTCCTGGAGAGCAATGTAGATTCTGCGAGCGAGGCGCCCCTGTTTGAGCTCCAGGAGAGCATGGAAGATAATGCGAGTGAGGCATCCCTGCCCGGGATCCAGGAGAGCATGGGAGATTCTGCAAGTGAGGCATCCCTGTTTAAGCTCCAGGAGAGCATGGTAGATTCTGCGAGCAATGCAGCCTGGCCAAGGCTCTAGTAGAGCATGGAAGATTGTGCAAGTGAGGCATCCCTGCCTTGGCTCCTGGAGAGCAAATGGAGATTGTGCGAGTGAGGCTTCCCTGCCCGGGTTCCAGGAGAGCATGGGAGATTGAGCGAGCGAGGCATCCCTGTTTGAGCTCCAGGAGAGCATGGAAGATAATGCGAGTGAGGCTTCCCTGTTTAAGCTCCAAGAGAGCATGGAAGATTCTGCGAGTGAGGCATCCCTGCCTGGGCTCCAGGAGAGCATGGGAGATTCTGCGAGCGAGGCATCCCTGTTTAAGCTCCAAGAGAGCATGGAAGATTCTGTGAGTGAGGCATCCCTGCACGGGATCCAGGAGAGCATGGGAGATTCTGCGAGTGAGACATCCCTGCCTGGGCTCAAGGAGAGCATGGAAGATAGTGCAAGTGAGGCATCCCTGCCTTGGCTCCAGGAGAGCATGGGAGATTGTGCGAGTGAGGCTTCCCTGCCCGGGTTCCAGGAGAGCATGGGAGATTGTGCGAGCGAGGCATCCCTGCCTGGGCTCCAGGAGAGCATGGGAGATTGTGCGAGTGAGGCTTCCCTGCCCGGGTTCCAGGAGAGCATGGGAGATTGTGCGAGCGAGGCATCCCTGTTTGAGCTCCAGGAGAGCATGGCAGATTATGCGAGTGAGGCATCCCTGCCCGGGCTCCAGGAGGGCATGGGAGATTCTGCGAGCGAGGCATGCATGTTTAAACTCCAGGAGAGCAATGAAGATTCTGCGAGCGAGGCATCCCTGTTTGAGCTCCAGGAGAGCATGGAAGATAATGCGAGCGAGGCTTCCCTGCCTGGGATCCAGGAGACCATGGGAGATTGTGCGAACGAAGCATCCCTGCCCGGGCTCCAGGAGAACATGGGAGATTCTGCAAATGAGGCGTCCCTGCCCAGGATCCAGGAGACCATGGGAGATTGTGCGAGCGAGGCATCCCTGTTTAAGCTCCAGGAGAGCATGGTAGATTCTGCGAGCAATGCAGCCTGGCCAAGGCTCCAGGAGAGCAAGGAATATTGTGCAAGTGAGGCATCCCTGCCTTGGCTCCAGGAGAGCATGGGAGATTGTGCGAGTGAGGCTTCCCTGCCCAGGTTCCAGGAGAGCATGGGAGATTGTGCGAGCAAGGCATCCCTGCCCGGGCTCCAGGAGAACATGGGAGATTCTGCAAATGAGGCATCCCTGCCCGGGCTCCAGGAGAGCATGGGAGATTCGGCAAGCGAGGCATCCCTGTTTAAGCTCCAGGAGAGCATGGAAGATTCTGCGAGTGAGGCGTCCCTGCCCGGGATCCAGGAGACCATGGGAGATTGTGCGAGCGAGGCATCCCTGCCCGGGCTCCAGGAGAACATGGGAGATTCTGCAAGTGAGGCATCCCTGTTTAAGCTCCAGGAGAGCATGGTAGATTCTGCGAGCAATGCAGCCTGGCCAAGGCTCCAGGAGAGCATGGAAGATTGTGCAAGTTAGGCATCCCTGCATTGGCTCCAGGAGAGCATGGGAGATTCAGCGAGCGAGGCGTCCCTGTTTGAGCTCCAGGAGAGCATGGAAGATTCTGCGAGTGAGGCATCCATGTTTGAGCTCCAGGAGAGCATGGAAGATTCTGCGAGCAATGCAGCCTGGCCAAGGCTCTAGTAGAGCATGGAAGATTGTGCAAGTGAGGCATCCCTGCCTTGGCTCCTGGAGAGCAAATGGAGATTCTGCGAGCGAGGCGTCCCTGCCCGGGATCCAGGAGACCATGGGAGATTGTGCGAGCGAGGCATCCCTGCCCGGGCTCCAGGAGAACATGGGAGATTCTGCAAGCGAGGCATCCCTGTTTAAGCTCCAAGAGAGCATGGAAGATTCTGCGAGTGAGGCATCCATGTTTAAGCTCCAGGAGAGCAATGAAGATTCTACGAGCGAGGCATCCCTGTTTAAGCTCCAGGACAGCATGGAAGATTCTGCAATCGAGGCATCCCTGCCCGGGTTCCAGGAGAGCATGGGAGATTGTGCGAGCGAGGCATCACTGTTTGAGCTCCAGGAGAGCATGGCAGATTCTGTGAGTGAGGCATCCCTGCCCGGGCTCCAGGAGAGCATGGGAGATTGTGCGAGTGAGGCTTCCCTGCCCGGGTTCCAGGAGAGCATGGGAGATTGTGCGAGCGAGGCATCTCTGCCCGGGCTCCAGGAGATCATGGGAGATTCTGCGAGTGAGGCATCCCTGTTTGAGCTCCAGGAGAGCATGGAAGATAATGCGAGCGAGGCATCCCTGCCCGGGATCCAGGAGACCATAGGAGATTCTGCAATCGAGGCATCCCTGCCCGGGCTCCAGGAGAGCATGGGAGATTCTGCAAGCGAGGCATCCCTGTTTAAGCTCCAAGAGAGCATGGAAGATTCTGCGAGCGAGGCATCCATGCCCGGGCTCCAGGAGAGCATGGGAGATTCTGCGAGCGAGGCATCCCTGTTTAAGCTCCAAGAGAGCATGGAAGATTCTGCGAGCGATGCATCCATGTTTAAGCTCCAGGAGAGCAATGAAGATTCTGCGAGCGAGGCATCCCTGTTTGAGCTCCAGGAGAGCATGGAAGATAATGCGAGCGAGGCATCCCTGCCCAGGATCCAGGAGACCATGGGAGATTCTGCAATCGAGGCATCCCTGCCCGGGCTCCAGGAGAGCATGGGAGATTCTGCAAGCGAGGCATCCCTGTTTAAGCTCCAGGACAGCATGGAAGATTCTGTGAGCAATGCAGCCTGGCCAAGGCTCCAGGAGGGCATGGGAGATTCTGCGAGCGAGGCATCCCTGTTTAAGCTCCAGGAGAGCATGGTAGATCCTGTGAGCAATGCAGCCTGACCAAGGCTCCATGAGATCATGGATGATTGATTGTGCAAGTGAGGCTTCCCTGCCCGGGTTCCAGGAGAGCATGGGAGATTGTGCGAGCGAGGCATCACTGTTTGAGCTCCAGGAGAGCATGGCAGATTCTGCGAGTGAGGCATCCCTGCCCGGGCTCCAGGAGAGCATGGGAGATTGTGCGAGTGAGGCTTCCCTGCCCGGGTTCCAGGAGAGCATGGCAGATTCTGCGAGTGAGGCATCCCTGCCCTGGCTCCAGGAGGGCATGGGAGATTCTGTGAGCGAGGCATCCCTGTTTAAGCTCCAGGAGAGCATGGAAGATTCTGCGAGCGAGGCATCCCTGCCCGGGATCCAGGAGACCATGGGAGATTGTGCAAGTGAGGCTTCCCTGCCCGGGCTCCAGTAGAACATGGGAGATTCTGCGAGCGAGGCATCCATGTTTAAGCTCCTGCAGAGTATGGAAGATTCTGCGAGCAAGGCATCCCTGTTTGAGCTCCAAGAGAGCATGGAAGATAATGCAAGCGAGGCATCCCTGCCCGGGCTCCAGGAGAACATGGGAGATTCTGCAAGCGAGGCATCCCTGCCCGGGATCCAGGTGAGCATGGAAGATTCTGCAAGTGAGGCATCCCTGCCCGGGCTCCAGGAGAGCATGGGAGATTCTGCGAGCGAGGCATCCATGTTTAAGCTCCTGGAGAGCATGGAAGATTCTGCGAGCGAGGCATCCCTGTTTGAGCTCCAGGAGAGCATGGAAGATTCTGCGAGCGAGGCGTCCCTGCCCGGGATCCAGGAGACCATGGGAGATTGTGCGAGCGAGGCATCCCTGCCCGGGCTCCAGGAGAACATGGGAGATTCTGCAAGTGAGGCATCCCTGTTTAAGCTATAGGAGAGCATGGTAGATTCTGCGAGCAATGCAGCCTGGCCAAGGCTCTAGTAGAGCATGGAAGATTGTGCAAGTGAGGCATTCCTACCTTGGCTCCAGGAGAGCATGGGAGATTGTGTGAGTGAGGCATCCCTGTCTGGGCTCCAGGAGAGCATGGGAGATTCTGCAAGCGAGGCATCCCTGTTTAAGCTCCAGGAGAGCATGGACAATTCTGCGAGCGAGGCATCCCTGCCCGGGCTCCAGGAGAGCATGGGAGATTCTGCGAGCGAGGCATCCCTGTTTAAGCTCCAAGAGAGCATGGAAGATTCTGCGAGCAATGCAGCCTGGCCAAGGCTCCAGGAGATCATGGAAGATTGTGCAAGTGAGGTATCCCTGCCTTGGCTCCAGGAGAGCATGGGAGATTGTGCGAGTGAGGCTTCCCTGCCCGGGTAACAGGAGAGCATGGGAGATTGTGCGAGTGAGGCTTCCCTGCCCGGGTAACTGGAGACCATGGGAGATTCTGCAATCGAGGCATCCCTGCCCGGGCTCCAGGAGAGCATGGGAGATTCTGCAAGCGAGGCATCCCTGTTTAAGCTCCAGGACAGCATGGAAGATTCTGCAAGTGAGGCATCCCTGCCCGGGCTCCAGGAGAGCATGGGAGATTCTGCGAGCGAGGCAACCATGTTTAAGCTCCTGGAGAGCAATGTAGATTCTGCGAGTGAGGCATCCCTGCCCTGGCTGCAGGAGGGCATGGGAGATTCTGTGAGCGAGGCATCCCTGTTTAAGCTCAAGGAGAGCATGGTAGATCCTGCGAGCAATGCAGCCTGACCAAGGCTCCAGGAGATCATGGATGATTGTGCAAGTGAGGCGTCCCTGCCCGGGCTCCAGGAGAGCATGGGAGATTCTGCAAGTGAGGCATCCCTGTTTAAGCACCAGGAGAGCATGGAAGATTCTGCGAGCGAGGCATCCCTGCCCGGGATCCAGGAGACCATGGGAGATTCTGCGAGCGAGGCATCCCTGCACGGGATCCAGGAGAGCATGGGAGATTCTGCGAGCGAGGCATCCCTGTTTAATCTCCAGGAGAGCATGTGAGATTGTGCGAGCGAGGCATCCCTGCCCGGGCTCCAGGAGAGCATGGGATATTCTGCGAGCAACACAGCCTGGCCAGGGCTCCAGTAGTGCATGTGAGATTCTGCTAGCGAGGTATTCCGGCCAGACAGGGGAACTGCAACCTCCGGAAGTCTCGATGAGGTTTTGAAAATGGGCCCAATGCCGGGATGCAGTTCCAGGAGGTCAGGTAAAATCTGCCGTTGCCCCCGCAAAAAGTGGCGCGCAGCAGCAATGCCGTGACGTCTGGGGGAATTCCTCGGGCGGATTCACAAATGGCAAAGAGGTGAGAGAGAGAGCCAGGAAGAGATCCGTATGGACTAGGTGTCCCTGCCAGGGCTCCAGGACAGGCATGCAAGATTCAGCGAGCAACACAGCCTGGCCAGGGCTCCAGGAGAGCATGGGAGATTCAGCGAGCGAGTCATCCGTGTTTAAGCTCCAGGAGAGGAGCGAGGCATCCCTGCCTGGGCTCCAGGAGGGCATGGGAGATTGTGCGAGCGAGGCATCCCTGCCCGGGCTCCAGGAGAACATGGGAGATTCTGCAAATGAGGCATCCCTGCCCGGGCTCCAGGAGAGCATGGGAGATTCTGCAAGCGAGGCATCCCTGTTTAAGCTCCAGGAGAGCATGGAAGATTCTGCTAGCGAGGCATCCCTGCCCGGGCTCCAGGAGAGCTTGGGAGATTCTGCGAGCGAGGCATCCCTGTTTAAGCTCCAGGAGAGCATGGAAGATTCTGCGAGTGAGGCATCCCTGTTTGTGCTCCAGGAGAGCATGGAAGATTCTGCGAGTGAGGCTTCCCTGCCCGGGTTCCAGGAGAGCATGGGAGATTGTGCGAGCGAGGCATCCCTGTTTAAGCTCCAGGAGAGCATGGAAGATTCTGCTAGCGAGGCATCCCTGCCCGGGCTCCAGGAGACCTTGGGAGATTCTGCGAGCGAGGCATCCCTGTTTAAGCTCCTGGAGAGCATGGAAGATTCTGCGAGCGAGGCATCCCTGTTTGAGCTCCAAGAGAGCATGGAAGATTCTGCGAGTGAGGCATCCATGTTTAAGCTCCTGGAGAGCAATGTAGATTCTGCGAGCGAGGCATCCCTGTTTGAGCTCCAGGAGAGCATGGAAGATAATGCAAGTGAGGCATACCTGCCCGGGATCCAGGAGACCATGGGAGATTGTGCGAGCGAGGCATCCCTGCCCGGGCTCCAGGAGAACATGGGATATTCTGCAAGCGAGGCATCCCTGCCCGGGATCCAGGTGAGCATGGAAGATTCTGCGAGCGAGGCGTCCCTGCCCGGGATCCAGGAGACCATGGGAGATTGTGCGGGCGTAGCATCCCTGCCCGGGCTCCAGGAGAACATTGGAGATTCTGCAAGTGAGGCATCCCTGTTTAAGCTCCAGGAGAGCATGGTAGATTCTGCGAGCAATGCAGCCTGGCCAAGGCTCCAGGAGAGCATGGAAGATTGTGCAAGTGAGGCATCCCTGCCTTGGCTCCAGGAGAGCATGGGAGATTGTGCGAGTGAGGCTTCTCTGCCTGGGTTCCACGAGAGCATGGGAGATTGTGCGAGCGAGGCATCCCTGTTTGAGCTCCAGGAGAGCATGGTAGATTCTGCGAGTGAGGCTTCCCTGCCCTGGCTCCAGGAGGGCATGGGAGATTCTGTGAGAGAGGCATCCCTGTTTAAGCTCCAGGAGAGCATGGTAGATCCTGTGAGCAATGCAGCCTGACCAAGGCTCCAGGAGATCATGGATGATTGTGCAAGTGAGGCTTCCCTGCCCGGGTTCCAGGAGAGCATGGGAGATTGTGCGAGCGAGGCATCACTGTTTGAGCTCCAGGAGAGCATGGCAGATTCTGCGAGTGAGGCATCCCTGCCCGGGCTCCAGGAGAACATGGGAGATTCTGCAAGTGAGGCATCCCTGTTTAAGCTATAGGAGAGCATGGTAGATTCTGCGAGCAATGCAGCCTGGCCAAGGCTCTAGTAGAGCATGGAAGATTGTGCAAGTGAGGCATCCCTACCTTGGCTCCAGGAGAGCATGCGAGATTGTGCGAGTGAGGCTTCCCTGCCCGGGTTCCAGGAGAGCATGGGAGATTCTGCGAGCGAAGCATCCCTGTCTGGGCTCCAGGAGAGCATGGGAGATTCTGCAAGCGAGGCATCCCTGTTTAAGCTCCAGGAGAGCATGGAAGATTCTGCGAGCGAGGCATCCCTGCCCGGGCTCATGGAGAGCATGGGAGATTCTGCGAGCGAGGCATCCCTGTTTAAGCTCCAAGAGAGCATGGAAGATTCTGCGAGCAATGCAGCCTGGCCAAGGCTCCAGGAGATCATGGAAGATTGTGCAAGTGAGGTATCCCTGCCTTGGCTCCAGGAGAGCATGGGAGATTGTGCGAGTGAGGCTTCCCTGCCCGGGTAACAGGAGAGCATGGGAGATTGTGTGAGCAAGGTGTCCCTGTTTAAGCTCCAGGAGAGCATGGCAGATTCTGCGAGCTATGCAGCCTTGCCAAGGCCCCAGGAGAGCATGGAAAAAATTCAGCGAGCGCGGCCTCCCTGCCCGGAATCAAGGAGAGCATAGGAGATTCTGCGAGCGAGGCATCCCTGTTTAAGCTCCAGGAGAGCATGTGAGATTGTGCGAGCGAGGCATCCCTGCCCGGGCTCCAGGAGAGCATTGGAGATTCTGCGAGCAACACAGCCTGGCCAGGGCTCCAGGAGAGCATGGGAGATTCTGCGAGCAATGCAGCCTGGCCAAGGCTCAAGGAGGGCATGGGAGATTCTGCGAGCAAGGCACCCCTGTTTAAGCTCCAGGAGAGCATGGTAGATCCTGCGAGCAATGCAGCCTGACCAAGGCTCCAGGAGATCATGGAAGATTGTGCAAGTGAGGCGTCCCTGCCCGGGCTCCAGGAGAGCATTGGAAATTCTGCAAGCGAGGCATCCCTGTTTAAGCTCCAGGAGAGCATGGCAGATTCTGTGAGCGAGGCGTCCCTGCACGGGATCCAGGAGAGAATGGGAGATTCTGCGAGTGAGGCTTCCCTGCCTGGGTTCCTGGAGAGCATGGGAGATTGTGCAAGCGAGGCATCCCTGTTTGAGCTCCAGGAGAGCATGGCAGATTCTGCGAGTGAGGCATCCCTGCCCTGGCTCCAGGAGGGCATGGGAGATTCTGTGAGCGAGGCATCCCTGTTTAAGCTCCAGGAGAGCATGGAGGATTCTGCGAGCGAGGCATCCCTGCCCGAGCTCCAGGAGAGCTTGGGAGATTCTGCGAGCAAGGCATCCCTGTTTAAGCTCCAAGAGAGCATGGAAGATTCTGCGAGTGAGGCATCCCTGTTTAAGCTCCAAGAGAGCATGGAAGATTCTGCGAGTGAGGCATCCATGTTTAAGCTCCTGGAGAGCATGGAAGATTCTGTGAGCGAGGCATCCCTGTTTAAGCTCCAGGAGAGCATGGAAGATTCTGCGGCGAGGCATCCATGTTTAAGCTCCAGGAGAGCATGGGAGATTGTGCGAGCGAGGCATCCCTGATTGAGCTCCAGGAGAGCATAGCAGATTCTGTGAGTGAGGCATCCCTGCCCGGGCTCCAGGAGAGCATGTGAGATTGTGCGAGCGAGGCGTTCCTGCCCGGGATCCAGGAGAGCATATGAGGTTCTGTGAGCGAGGCATCCCTGTTTAAGCTGCAGGAGAGCATGGAAGATTCTGCGAGTGAGGCATCCCTGCCTGGGCTCCAGGAGAGCATGGGAGATTCTGCGAGCGAGGCATTCTTGTTTAAGCTCCAAGAGAGCATGGAAGATTCTGCGAGCGAGGCAACCATGTTTAAGCTCCTGGAGAGCAATGTAGATTCTGCGAGTGAGGCATCCCTGCCCTGGCTCCAGGAGGGCATGGGAGTTTCTGCAAGTGAGGCATCCCTGTTTAAGCTCCAGGAGAGCATGGTAGATTCTGCGAGCAATGCAGCCTGGCCAAGGCTCCAGTAGAGCATGGAAGATTGTGCAAGTGAGGCTTCCCTGCCCAGGTTCCAGGAGAGCATGGGAGATTGTGCGAGCGAGGCATCCCTGTCTGGGCTCCAGGAGAGCATGGGAGATTCTGCAAGCGAGGCATCCCTGTTTAAGCTCCAGGAGAGCATGGGAGATTGTGCGAGCGTGGCATCCCGAGCATGGGAGATTGTGCAAGCGAGGCATCCCTGTTTAAGCTCCAAGAGAGCATGGAAGATTCTGCGTGCGAGGCATACATGTTTAAGCTCCTGGAGAGCAATGAAGATTCTGCGAGCGAGGTGTACCTGTTTGAGCTCCAGGAGAGCATGGAAGATTCTGCGAGCGAGGCATCCCTGCCCGGGATCCAGGAGACCATGGGAGATTTTGCGAGTGAGGCATCCCTGCACGGGATCCAGGAGAGCATGGGAGATTCTGCGAGCGAGGCATCCCTGTTTAAGCTCCAGGAGAGCATGTGAGATTGTGTGAGCGAGGCATCCCTGCCCGGGCTCCAGGAGAACATGGGAGATTCTGCAAATGAGGCATCCCTGCCCGGGCTCCAGGAGAGCATGGGAGATTCTGCGAGCGAGGCATCCCTGTCTGGGCTCCAGGAGAGCATGGAAGATTCTGCGAGCGAGGCATCCCTGCACGGGATCCAGGAGAGCATGGGAGATTCTGCGAGCGAGGCATCCCTGTTTAAGCTCCAGGAGAGCATGGAAGATTCTGCGAGCGAGGCATCCCTGTTTGTGCTCCAGGAGAGCATGGAAGATTCTGCGAGCGAGGCGTCCCTGCCCGGGATCCAGGAGACCATGGGAGATTGTGCGGGCGTAGCATCCCTGCCCGGGCTCCAGGAGAACATTGGAGATTCTGCAAGTGAGGCATCCCTGTTTAAGCTCCAGGAGAGCATGGGAGATTCTGCGAGCGAGGCATCCCTGTCTGGGCTCCAGGAGAGCATGGGAGATTCTGCAAGCGAGGCATCCCTGTTTAAGCTCCAGGAGAGCATGGAAGATTCTGCGAGCGAGGCATCCCTGCCCGGGCTCCAGGAGAGCATGGGAGATTCTGCGAGCGAGGCATCCCTGTTTAAGCTCCAAGAGAGCATGGAAGATTCTGCGAGCAATGCAGCCTGGCCAAGGCTCCAGGAGAGCATGGAAGATTGTGCAAGTGAGGTATCCCTGCCTTGGCTCCAGGAGAGCATGGGAGATTGTGCGAGTGAGGCTTCCCTGCCCGGGTAACAGGAGAGTATGGGAGATTGTGCGAGCGAGGCATCCCTGTCTGGGCTCCAGGAGAGCATGGGAGATTCTGCAAGCGAGGCATCCCTGTTTAAGCTCCAGGAGAGCATGGAAGATTCTGTGAGTGAGGCATCCATGTTTAAGCTCCAGGAGAGCAATGAAGATTCTGCGAGCGAGGTGTCCCTGTTTGAGCTCCAGGAGAGCATGGAAGAATCTGCGAGCGAGGCATCCCTGCCCGGGATCCAGGAGACCATGGGAGATTGTGCGAGCGAGGCATCCCTGCCCGGGCTCCAGGAGAGCATGGGAGATTCTGCAAGCAAGGCATCCCTGCCCGGGCTCCAAGAGAGCATGGAAGATTCTGCGAGTGAGGCATCCCTGCACGGGTTCCAGGAGAGCATGGGAGATTGTGCGAGTGAGGCTTCCCTGCCCGGGTTCCAGGAGAGCATGGGAGATTGTGCGAGCGAGGCATCCCTGCACGGGATCCAGGAGAGCATGGGAGATTCTGCGAGTGAGGCATCCCTGTTTAAGCTCCAGGAGAGCATGTGAGATTGTGTGAGCGAGGCATCCCTGCCCGGGCTCCAGGAGAACATGGGAGATTCTGCAAATGAGGCATCCCTGCCCGGGCTCCAGGAGAGCATGGGAGATTCTGCAAGTGAGGCATCCCTGTTTAAGCTCCAGGAGAGCATGGAAGATTCTGCTAGCGAGGCATCCCTGCCCGGGCTCCAGGAGAGCTTGGGAGATTCTGCGAGCGAGGCATCCCTGTTTAAGCTCCAGGAGAGCATGGAAGATTCTGCGAGCGAGGCATCCCTGTTTGTGCTCCAGGAGAGCATGGAAGATTCTGCGAGCGAGGCGTCCCTGCCCGGGATCCAGGAGACCATGGGAGATTGTGCGGGCGTAGCATCCCTGCCCGGGCTCCAGGAGAACATTGGAGATTCTGCAAGTGAGGCATCCCTGTTTAAGCTCCAGGAGAGCATGGTAGATTCTGCGAGCAATGCAGCCTGGCCTTGGCTCCAGGAGAGCATGGGAGATTGTGCGAGCGAGGCATCACTGTTTGAGCTCCAGGAGAGCATGGCAGATTCTGCGAGTGAGGCATCCCTGCCCTGGCTCCAGGAGGGCATGGGAGATTCTGTGAGCGAGGCATCCCTGTTTAAGCTCCAGGAGAGCATGGTAGATCCTGTGAGCAATGCAGCCTGACCAAGGCTCCAGGAGATCATGGATGATTGTGCAAGTGAGGCTTCCCTGCCCGGGTTCCAGGAGAGCATGGGAGATTGTGCGAGCGAGGCATCACTGTTTGAGCTCCAGGAGAGCATGGCAGATTCTGCGAGTGAGGCATCCCTGCCCGGGCTCCAGGAGAGCATGTGAGATTGTGCGAGTGAGGCTTCCCTGCCCGGGTTCCAGGAGAGCATGGGAGATTGTGCGAGTGAGGCATCCCTGTTTGAGCTCCAGGAGAGCATGGCAGATTCTGCGAGTGAGGCATCCCTGCCCTGGCTCCAGGAGGGCATGGGAGATTCTACAAGCGAGGCATCCCTGTTTAAGCTCCAGGAGAGCATGGAAGATTCTGCGAGCGAGGCATCCCTGCCCGGGATCCAGGAGACCATGGGAGATTCTGCGAGCGAGTCATCCCTGTTTAAGCTCCTGGAGAGGAGCGAGGCATCCCTGCCCGGGCTCCAGGAGAGCATGGGAGATTGTGCGAGCGAGGCGTCCCCGTTTGAGCTCCAGGAGAGCATGACAGATTCTGCGAGTGAGGCATCCTTGCCCGGGCTCAAGGAGAGCATGGGAGATTCTGCGAGCAATGCAGCCTGGCCAAGGCTCCAGGAGAGCATGGAAGATTGTGCAAGTGAGGCATCCTTGCCTTGGCTCCTGGAGAGCATGGGAGATTGTGCGAGTGAGGCTTCCCTGCCCGGGTTCCAGGAGAGCATGGGAGATTGTGCGAGCGAGGCATCCCTGACTGGGCTCCAGGAGAGCATGGGAGATTCTGCAAGCGAGGCATCCCTGTTTAAGCTCCAGGAGAGCATGGGAGATTGTGTGAGCGAGGCATCCCTGCCCAGGCTCCAGGAGAGCATGGGAGATTGTGCGAGTGAGGCATCCCTGTTTGAGCTCCAAGAGAGCATGGAAGATTCTGCGAGCGAGGCATCCATGTTTAAGCTCCTGGAGAGCAATGTAGATTCTGCGAGCGAGGCGCCCCTGTTTGAGCTACAGGAGAGCATGGAAGATAATGCGAGTGAGGCATCCCTGCCCGGGATCCAGGAGACCATGGGAGATTGTGCAAGCGAGGCATCCCTGCCCGGGCTCCAGGAGAACATTGGAGATTCTGCAAGCGAGGCATCCCTGCCCGGGATCCAGGAGAGCATGGGAGATTCTGCAAGCGAGGCATCCCTGTTTAAGCTCCAGGAGAGCATGGCAGATTCTGCGAGTGAGGCATCCCTGCCAGGGCTCCAGGAGAGCATGGGAGATTGTGCGAGTGAGGCTTCCCTGTTTGAGCTCCAGGAGAGCATGGCAGATTCTGCGAGTGAGGCATCCCTGCCCGGGCTCCAGGAGGGCATGGGAGATTCTGTGAGCGAGGCATCCCTGTTTAAGCTCCAGGAGAGCATGGTAGATCCTGCGAGCAATGCAGCCTGAGCAAGGCTCCAGGAGATCATGGACGATTGTGCAAGTGAGGCGTCCCTGCCCGGGCTCCAGGAGAGCATGGGAGATTCTGCAAGCGAGGCATCCCTGCCCGGGATATAGGAGACCATGGGAGATTCTGCGAGCGAGGCATCCCTGTTTAAGCTCCAAGAGAGCATGGAAAATTCTGTGAGCGAGGATTCATGTTTAAGCTCCAGGAGAGCATGGAAGATTCTGTGAGCGTGGCATGCCTGCCTGGGATCCAGGAGAGCATGGGAGATTGTGCGAGTGAGGCATCCCTGTTTAAGCTCCAAGAGAGCATGGAAGATTCTGTGAGCGAGGATTCATGTTTAAGCTCCAGGAGAGCATGGAAGATTGTGCAAGTGAGGCATCCCTGCCTTGGCTCCAGGAGAGCATGGGAGATTCTGCAAGCGAGGCATCCCTGTTTAAGCTCCAGGAGAGCATGGGAGATTCTGCGAGCGAGGCATCCCTGTTTAAGCTCCAAGAGAGCATGGAAGATTCTGCGAGCGAGGCATCCATGTTTAAGCTCCAGGAGAGCAATGAAGATTCTGCGAGCGAGGCATCCCTGTTTGAGCTCCAGGAGAGCATGGAAGATAATGCGAGCGAGGCATCCCTGCCCGGGATCCAGGAGACCATGGGAGATTCTGCAATCGAGGCATCCCTGCCCGGGCTCCAGGAGAGCATGGGAGATTCTGCAAGCGAGGCATCCCTGTTTAAGCTCCAGGACAGCATGGAAGATTCTGCAAGTGAGGCATCCCTGCCCGGGCTCCAGGAGAGCATGGGAGATTCTGCGAGCGAGGCATCCCTGTTTAAGCTCCAAGAGAGCATGGAAGATTCTGCGAGCGAGGCATCCATGTTTAAGCTCCAGGAGAGCATGGAAGATTCTGCGAGCGAGGTGTCCCTGCCCGGGATCCAGGAGACCATGGGAGATTCTGCAATCGAGGCATCCCTGCCCGGGCACCAGGAGAGCATGGGAGATTGTGCGAGTGAGGCGTCCCCGTTTGAGCTCCAGGAGAGCATGACAGATTCTGCGAGTGAGGCATCCTTGCCCGGGCTCAAGGAGAGCATGGGAGATTCTGCGAGCAATGCAGCCTGGCCAAGGCTCCAGGAGAGCATGGAAGATTGTGCAAGTGAGGCATCCTTGCCTTGGCTCCTGGAGAGCATGGGAGATTGTGCGAGTGAGGCTTCCCTGCCCGGGTTCCAGGAGAGCATGGGAGATTGTGCGAGCGAGGCATCCCTGACTGGGCTCCAGGAGAGCATGGGAGATTCTGCAAGCGAGGCATCCCTGTTTAAGCTCCAGGAGAGCATGGGAGATTGTGTGAGCGAGGCATCCCTGCCCAGGCTCCAGGAGAGCATGGGAGATTGTGCGAGCGAGGCATCCCTGTTTGAGCTCCAAGAGAGCATGGAAGATTCTGCGAGCGAGGCATCCATGTTTAAGCTCCTGGAGAGCAATGTAGATTCTGCGAGCGAGGCGCCCCTGTTTGAGCTCCAGGAGAGCATGGAAGATAATGCGAGTGAGGCATCCCTGCCCGGGATCCAGGAGACCATGGGAGATTGTGCGAGCGAGGCATCCCTGCCCGGGCTCCAGGAGAGCAGGGGAGATTTTGCAAGCGAGGCATCACTGTTTAAGCTTCAGGAGAGCATGGAAGATTCTGCGAGCGAGGCGTCCCTGCCCGGGATCCAGGAGACCATGGAAGATTCTGCAAGTGAGGCATCCCTGTTTAAGCTCCAGGAGAGCATGGTAGATTCTGCGAGCAATGCAGCCTGGCCAAGGCTCCAGGAGAGCATGGAAGATTGTGCAAGTGAGGCATCCCTGCCTTGGCTCCAGGAGAGCATGGGAGATTGTGCGAGTGAGGCTTCCCTGCCCAGGTTCCAGGAGAGCATGGGAGATTGTGCGAGCGAGGCATCCCTGTCTGGGCTCAAGGAGAGCATGGGAGATTCTGCGAGCGAGGCATCCCTGTTTAAGCTCCAAGAGAGCATGGAAGATTCTGCGAGCGAGGCACAATCTTCCATGATCTCA
Organism: Taudactylus pleione; assembly: GCA_031769625.1. Lineage (NCBI taxonomy): Eukaryota > Metazoa > Chordata > Amphibia > Anura > Myobatrachidae > Taudactylus > Taudactylus pleione. The sequence continues at coordinate 4,171,958 of JAUIMM010000586.1, forward strand.
TGGAGCCTTGGTCAGGCTGCATTGCTCGCAGGATCTACCATGCTCTCCTGGAGCTTAAACAGGGATGCCTCGCTCGCAGAATCTCACATGCCCTCCTGGAGCCTTGGCCAGGCTGCATTGCTCGCAGAATCTCCCATGCTCTCCTGGAGCCCGGGCTCCAGGACAGGCATGCAAGATTCAGCGAGCAACACAGTCTGGCCAGGGCTCCAGGAGAGCATGGGAGATTCTGCGAGCGAGTCATCCCGTTTAAGCTCCAGGAGAGGAGGGAGGCACCCTGCCCGGGCTCCAGAAGAGCATGGGAGATTGTGCGAGCGAGGCGTCCCCATTTGAGCTCCAGGAGACCATGACAGATTCTGCGAGTGAGGCATCCTTGCCCGGGCTCCAGGAGAGCATGGGAGATTGTGCGAGCGAGGCATCCCTGCCCGGGCTCCAGGAGAGCATGGGAGATTCTTCAAGTGAAGCATCCCTGTTTAAGCTCCAGGAGAGCATGGAAGATCCTGCGAGCAATGCAGCCTGACCAAGGCTCCAGGAGAGCATGGAAGATTGTGCAAGTGAGGCGTCCCTGCCCGGGCTCCAGGAGAGCATGGGAGATTCTTCAAGTGAAGCATCCCTGTTTAAGCTCCAGGAGAGCATGGAAGATTCTGCGAGCGAGGCATCCCTGCCCAGGCTCCTGGAGAGCATGGGAGATTCTGTGAGCAAGGCATCCCTGTTTAAGCTCCAGGAGAGCATGGAAGATTCTGCGGCGAGGCATCCCTGTTTAAGCTCCAGGAGAGCATGGGAGATTGTGCGAGCGAGGCATCCCTGATTGAGCTCCAGGAGAGCATAGCAGATTCTGTGAGTGAGGCATCCCTGCCCGGGCTCCAGGAGAGCATATGAGGTTCTGCGAGTGAGGCATCCCTGCCTGGGCTCCAGGAGAGCATGGGAGATTCTGCGAGCGAGGCATCCCTGTTTAAGCTCCAAGAGAGCATGGAAGATTCTGTGAGTGAGGCATCCATGTTTAAGCTCCTGGAGAGCATGGAAGATTCTGTGAGCGAGGAATCCCTGTTTGAGCTCCAGGAGAGCATGGAAGATTCTGAGAGCGAGGCGTCCCTGCCCGGGATCCAGGAGACCATGGGAGATTGTGCGAGCGAGGCATCCCTGCCCGGGCTCCAGGAGAACATGGGAGATTCTGCAAAAGAGGCATCCCTGCCCGGGCTCCAGGAGAGCATGGGAGATTCTGCAAGCGAGGCATCCCTGTTTAAGCTCCAGGAGAGCATAGAAGATTCTGCTATCGAGGCATCCCTGCCCGGGCTCCAGGAGAGCTTGGGAGATTCTGCGAGCGAGGCATCCCTGTTTAAGCTCCAGGAGAGCATGGAAGATTCTGCGAGCGAGGCATCCCTGTTTGTGCTCCAGGAGAGCATGGAAGATTCTGCGAGCGAGGCGTCCCTGCCCGGGATCCAGGAGACCATGGGAGATTGTGCGGGCGTAGCATCCCTGCCCGGGCTCCAGGAGAACATTGGAGATTCTGCGAGCGAGGCATCCCTGTTTAAGCTCCTGGAGAGCATGGAAGATTCTGCGAGTGAGGCATCCCTGTTTGAGCTCCAGGAGAGCATGGAAGATTCTGCGAGCGAGGCGTCCCTGCCCAGAATCCAGGAGACCATGGGAGATTGTGCGAGCGAGGCATCCATGCCCGGGCTCCAGGAGAACATGGGAGATTCTGCAAGTGAGGCATCCCTGTTTAAGCTCCAGGAGAGCATGGTAGATTCTGCGAGCAATGCAGCCTGGCCAAGGCTCCAGGAGAGCATGGAAGATTGTGCAAGTGAGGCATCCCTGCCTTGGCTCCAGGAGAGCATGGGAGATTGTGCGAGTGAGGCTTCCCTGCCCAGGTTCCAGGAGAGCATGGGAGATTGTGCGAGCGAGGCATCCCTGTCTGGGCTCCAGGAGAGCATGGGAGATTCTGCAAGCGAGGCATCCCTGTTTAAGCTCCAGGAGAGCATGGGAGATTGTGCGAGCGAGGAATCCCGAGCATGGGAGATTGTGCAAGCGAGGCATCCCTGTTTAAGCTCCAAGAGAGCATGGAAGATTCTTCGAGCGAGGCATCCCTGCCCGGGCTCCAGGAGAACATGGGAGATTCTGCAAGTGAGGCATCCCTGTTTAAGCTCCAGGAGAGCATGGTAGATTCTGCGAGCAATGCAGCCTGGCCTTGGCTCCAGGAGAGCATGGGAGATTGTGCGAGCGAGGCATCACTGTTTGAGCTCCAGGAGAGCATGGCAGATTCTGCAAGTGAGGCATCCCTGCCCGGGCTCCAGGAGAGCATGGGAGATTGTGCGAGTGAGGCTTCCCTGCCTGGGTTCCAGGAGAGCATGGGAGATTGTGCGAGCGAGGCATCCCTGTTTGAGCTCCAGGAGAGCATGGCAGATTCTGCGAGTGAGGCATCCCTGCCCTGGCTCCAGGAGGGCATGGGAGATTCTGTGAGCGAGGCATCCCTGTTTAAGCTCCAGGAGAGCATGGTAGATCCTGTGAGCAATGCAGCCTGACCAAGGCTCCAGGAGATCATGGATGATTGTGCAAGTGAGGCTTCCCTGCCCGGGTTCCATGAGAGCATGGGAGATTGTGCGAGCGAGGCATCACTGTTTGAGCTCCAGGAGAGCATGGCAGATTCTGCGAGTGAGGCATCCCTGCCCGGGCTCCAGGAGAGCATGTGAGATTGTGCGAGTGAGGCTTCCCTGCCCGGGTTCCAGGAGAGCATGGGAGATTGTGCGAGTGAGGCATCCCTGTTTGAGCTCCAGGAGAGCATGGCAGATTCTGCGAGTGAGGCATCCCTGCCCTGGCTCCAGGAGGGCATGGGAGATTCTGTGAGCGAGGCATCCCTGTTTAAGCTCCAGGAGAGCATGGTAGATCCTGCGAGCAATGCAGCCTGACCAAGGCTCCAGGAGATCATGGATTTTGTGCAAGTAAGGCGTCCCTGCCCGGGCTCCAGGAGAGCATGGGAGATTCTGCAAGCGAGGCATCCCTGTTTAAGCTCCAGGAGAGCATGGAAGATTCTGCGAGCGAGGCATCCCTGCCCGGGATCCAGGAGACCATGGGAGATTGTGCGAGTGAGGCTTCCCTGCCCGGGCTCCAGTAGAACATGGGAGATTCTGCGAGCGAGGCATCCCTGTTTGAGCTCCAAGAGAGCATGGAAGATTCTGCGAGCGAGGCATCCATGTTTAAGCTCCTGGAGAGCAATGTAGATTCTGAGAGCGAGGCATCCCTGTTTGAGCTCCAGGAGAGCATGGAAGATAATGCGAGCGAGGCATCCCTGCCCGGGATCCAGGAGACCATGGGAGATTGTGCGAGCGAGGCATCCCTGCCCGGGCTCCAGGAGAACATGGGAGATTCTGCAAGCGAGGCATCCCTGCCCGGGCTCCTGGAGAACATGGAAGATTCTGCAAGTGAGGCATCCCTGCCCGGGCTCAAGGAGAGCATGGGAGATCCTGCGAGAGAGGCATCCATGTTTAAGCTCTTGGAGAGCATGGAAGATTCTGCGAGCGAGGCATCCCTGTTTGAGCTCCAGGAGAGCATGGAAGATTCTGCGGGCGAGGCGTCCCTGCCCGGGATCCAGGAGACCATGGAAGATTGTGCAAGTGAGGCATCCCTACCTTGGCTCCAGGAGAGCATGGGAGATTGTGCGAGTGAGGCTTCCCTGCCCGGGTAACAGGAGAGCATGGGAGATTGTGCGAGCGAGGCATCCCTGTCTGGGCTCCAGGAGAGCATGGGAGATTCTGCAAGCGAGGCATCCCTGTTTAAGCTCCAGGAGAGCATGGAAGATTCTGTGAGTGAGGCATCCATGTTTAAGCTCCAGGAGAGCAATGAAGATTCTGCGAGCGAGGTGTCCCTGTTTGAGCTCCAGGAGAGCATGGAAGAATCTGCGAGCGAGGCATCCCTGCCCGGGATCCAGGAGACCATGGGAGATTGTGCGAGCGAGGCATCCCGCCCGGGCTCCAGGAGAGCATGGGAGATTCTGCAAGCGAGGCATCCCTGCCCGGGCTCCAAGAGAGCATGGAAGATTCTGCGAGTGAGGCATCCCTGCACGGGATCCTGGATAGCATGTGAGATTGTGCGAGCGAGGCTTCCCTGCCCGGGCTCTAGTAGAACATGGGAGATTCTGCGAGCATTGCAGCCTGGCCAAGGCTCCAGGAGAGCATGGGAGATTCTGCGAGCGAGGCATCCCTGTTTAAGCTCCAGGAGAGCATGGAAGATTCTGCGAGTGAGGCATCCCTGTTTAAGCTCCAGGAGAGCATGGAAGATTCTGCGAGCGAGGCTTCCCTGCCCGGGCTCCAGGAGAGCATGGGAGATTGTGTGAGCAAGGTGTCCCTGTTTGAGCTCCAGGAGAGCATGGCAGATTCTGCGAGCTATGCAGCCTTGCCAAGACCCCAGGAGAGCATGGAAAAAATTCAGCGAGCGAGGCCTCCCTGCCCGGAATCAAGGAGAGCATGGGAGATTCTGCGAGCAAGGCATCCCTGTTTAAGCTCCAGGAGAGCATGGGAGATTCTGCAAGCGAGGCATCCCTGTTTAAGCTCCAGGAGACCATGGGAGATTGTGCGGGCGTAGCATCCCTGCCCGGGCTCCAGGAGAACATTGGAGATTCTGCAAGTGAGGCATCCCTGTTTAAGCTCCAGGAGAGCATGGTAGATTCTGCAAGCAATGCAGCCTGGCCTTGGCTCCAGGAGAGCATGGGAGATTGTGCGAGCGAGGCATCCCTGTCTGGGCTCAAGGAGAGCATGGGAGATTCTGCGAGCGAGGCATCCCTGTTTAAGCTCCAAGAGAGCATGGAAGATTCTGCGAGCGAGGCACAATCTTCCATGATCTCATGGAGCCTTGGTCAGGCTGCATTGCTCGCAGGATCTACCATGCTCTCCTGGAGCTTAAACAGGGATGCCTCGCTCGCAGAATCTCACATGCCCTCCTGGAGCCTTGGCCAGGCTGCATTGCTCGCAGAATCTCCCATGCTCTCCTGGAGCCCGGGCTCCAGGACAGGCATGCAAGATTCAGCGAGCAACACAGTCTGGCCAGGGCTCCAGGAGAGCATGGGAGATTCTGCGAGCGAGTCATCCCGTTTAAGCTCCAGGAGAGGAGGGAGGCATCCCTGCCCGGGCTCCAGAAGAGCATGGGAGATTGTGCGAGCGAGGCGTCCCCATTTGAGCTCCAGGAGACCATGACAGATTCTGCGAGTGAGGCATCCTTGCCCGGGCTCCAGGAGAGCATGGGAGATTGTGCGAGCGAGGCATCCCTGCCCGGGCTCCAGGAGAGCATGGGAGATTCTTCAAGTGAAGCATCCCTGTTTAAGCTCCAGGAGAGCATGGAAGATCCTGCGAGCAATGCAGCCTGACCAAGGCTCCAGGAGAGCATGGAAGATTGTGCAAGTGAGGCGTCCCTGCCCGGGCTCCAGGAGAGCATGGGAGATTCTTCAAGTGAAGCATCCCTGTTTAAGCTCCAGGAGAGCATGGAAGATTCTGCGAGCGAGGCATCCCTGCCCAGGCTCCTGGAGAGCATGGGAGATTCTGTGAGCAAGGCATCCCTGTTTAAGCTCCAGGAGAGCATGGAAGATTCTGCGGCGAGGCATCCCTGTTTAAGCTCCAGGAGAGCATGGGAGATTGTGCGAGCGAGGCATCCCTGATTGAGCTCCAAGAGAGCATGGAAGATTCTGCGAGCGAGGCATCCATGTTTAAGCTCCTGGAGAGCAATGTAGATTCTGAGAGCGAGGCATCCCTGTTTGAGCTCCAGGAGAGCATGGAAGATAATGCGAGCGAGGCATCCCTGCCCGGGATCCAGGAGACCATGGGAGATTCTGCGAGCGAGGCATCCCTGCCCTGGCTCCAGGAGGGCATGGGAGATTCTGTGAGCGAGGCATCCCTGTTTAAGCTCCAGGAGAGCATGGTAGATCCTGTGAGCAATGCAGCCTGACCAAGGCTCCAGGAGATCATGGATGATTGTGCAAGTGAGGCTTCCCTGCCCGGGTTCCATGAGAGCATGGGAGATTGTGCGAGCGAGGCATCACTGTTTGAGCTCCAGGAGAGCATGGCAGATTCTGCGAGTGAGGCATCCCTGCCCGGGCTCCAGGAGAGCATGTGAGATTGTGCGAGTGAGGCTTCCCTGCCCGGGTTCCAGGAGAGCATGGGAGATTGTGCGAGTGAGGCATCCCTGTTTGAGCTCCAGGAGAGCATGGCAGATTCTGCGAGTGAGGCATCCCTGCCCTGGCTCCAGGAGGGCATGGGAGATTCTGTGAGCGAGGCATCCCTGTTTAAGCTCCAGGAGAGCATGGTAGATCCTGCGAGCAATGCAGCCTGACCAAGGCTCCAGGAGATCATGGATTTTGTGCAAGTAAGGCATCCCTGCCCGGGCTCCAGGAGAGCATGGGAGATTCTGCAAGCGAGGCATCCCTGTTTAAGCTCCAGGAGAGCATGGAAGATTCTGCGAGCGAGGCATCCCTGCCCGGGATCCAGGAGACCATGGGAGATTGTGCGAGTGAGGCTTCCCTGCCCGGGCTCCAGTAGAACATGGGAGATTCTGCGAGCGAGGCATCCCTGTTTGAGCTCCAAGAGAGCATGGAAGATTCTGCGAGCGAGGCATCCATGTTTAAGCTCCTGGAGAGCAATGTAGATTCTGAGAGCGAGGCATCCCTGTTTGAGCTCCAGGAGAGCATGGAAGATAATGCGAGCGAGGCATCCCTGCCCGGGATCCAGGAGACCATGGGAGATTGTGCGAGCGAGGCATCCCTGCCCGGGCTCCAGGAGAACATGGGAGATTCTGCAAGCGAGGCATCCCTGCCCGGGCTCCTGGAGAACATGGAAGATTCTGCAAGTGAGGCATCCCTGCCCGGGCTCAAGGAGAGCATGGGAGATCCTGCGAGAGAGGCATCCATGTTTAAGCTCTTGGAGAGCATGGAAGATTCTGCGAGCGAGGCATCCCTGTTTGAGCTCCAGGAGAGCATGGAAGATTCTGCGGGCGAGGCGTCCCTGCCCGGGATCCAGGAGACCATGGAAGATTGTGCAAGTGAGGCATCCCTACCTTGGCTCCAGGAGAGCATGGGAGATTGTGCGAGTGAGGCTTCCCTGCCCGGGTAACAGGAGAGCATGGGAGATTGTGCGAGCGAGGCATCCCTGTCTGGGCTCCAGGAGAGCATGGGAGATTCTGCAAGCGAGGCATCCCTGTTTAAGCTCCAGGAGAGCATGGAAGATTCTGTGAGTGAGGCATCCATGTTTAAGCTCCAGGAGAGCAATGAAGATTCTGCGAGCGAGGTGTCCCTGTTTGAGCTCCAGGAGAGCATGGAAGAATCTGCGAGCGAGGCATCCCTGCCCGGGATCCAGGAGACCATGGGAGATTGTGCGAGCGAGGCATCCCTGCCCGGGCTCCAGGAGAGCATGGGAGATTCTGCAAGCGAGGCATCCCTGCCCGGGCTCCAAGAGAGCATGGAAGATTCTGCGAGTGAGGCATCCCTGCACGGGATCCTGGATAGCATGTGAGATTGTGCGAGCGAGGCTTCCCTGCCCGGGCTCTAGTAGAACATGGGAGATTCTGCGAGCATTGCAGCCTGGCCAAGGCTCCAGGAGAGCATGGGAGATTCTGCGAGCGAGGCATCCCTGTTTAAGCTCCAGGAGAGCATGGAAGATTCTGCGAGTGAGGCATCCCTGTTTAAGCTCCAGGAGAGCATGGAAGATTCTGCGAGCGAGGCTTCCCTGCCCGGGCTCCAGGAGAGCATGGGAGATTGTGTGAGCAAGGTGTCCCTGTTTGAGCTCCAGGAGAGCATGGCAGATTCTGCGAGCTATGCAGCCTTGCCAAGACCCCAGGAGAGCATGGAAAAAATTCAGCGAGCGAGGCCTCCCTGCCCGGAATCAAGGAGAGCATGGGAGATTCTGCGAGCAAGGCATCCCTGTTTAAGCTCCAGGAGAGCATGGGAGATTCTGCAAGCGAGGCATCCCTGTTTAAGCTCCAGGAGACCATGGGAGATTGTGCGGGCGTAGCATCCCTGCCCGGGCTCCAGGAGAACATTGGAGATTCTGCAAGTGAGGCATCCCTGTTTAAGCTCCAGGAGAGCATGGTAGATTCTGCAAGCAATGCAGCCTGGCCTTGGCTCCAGGAGAGCATGGGAGATTGTGCGAGCGAGGCATCACTGTTTGAGCTCCAGGAGAGCATTGCAGATTCTGCGAGTGAGGCATCCCTGCCCGGGCTCCAGGAGAGCATGGGAGATTGTGCGAGTGAGGCTTCCCTGCCTGGGTTCCAGGAGAGCATGGGAGATTCTGTGAGCGAGGCATCCCTGTTTAAGCTCCAGGAGAGCATGGTAGATCCTGTGAGCAATGCAGCCTGACCAAGGCTCCAGGAGATCATGGATGATTGTGCAAGTGAGGCTTCCCTGCCCGGGTTCCAGGAGAGCATGGGAGATTGTGCGAGCGAGGCATCACTGTTTGAGCTCCAGGAGAGCATGGCAGATTCTGCGAGTGAGGCATCCCTGCCCGGGCTCCAGGAGAGCATGTGAGATTGTGCGAGTGAGGCTTCCCTGCCCGGGTTCCAGGAGAGCATGGGAGATTGTGCGAGTGAGGCATCCCTGTTTGAGCTCCAGGAGAGCATGGCAGATTCTGCGAGTGAGGCATCCCTGCCCTGGCTCCAGGAGGGCATGGGAGATTCTGTGAGCGAGGCATCCCTGTTTAAGCTCCAGGAGAGCATGGTAGATCCTGCGAGCAATGCAGCCTGACCAAGGCTCCAGGAGATCATGGATTTTGTGCAAGTAAGGCGTCCCTGCCCGGGCTCCAGGAGAGCATGGGAGATTCTGCAAGCGAGGCATCCCTGTTTAAGCTCCAGGAGAGCATGGAAGATTCTGCGAGCGAGGCATCCCTGCCCGGGATCCAGGAGACCATGGGAGATTGTGCGAGTGAGGCTTCCCTGCCCGGGCTCCAGTAGAACATGGGAGATTCTGCGAGCGAGGCATCCCTGTTTGAGCTCCAAGAGAGCATGGAAGATTCTGCGAGCGAGGCATCCATGTTTAAGCTCCTGGAGAGCAATGTAGATTCTGAGAGCGAGGCATCCCTGTTTGAGCTCCAGGAGAGCATGGAAGATAATGCGAGCGAGGCATCCCTGCCCGGGATCCAGGAGACCATGGGAGATTGTGCGAGCGAGGCATCCCTGCCCGGGCTCCAGGAGAACATGGGAGATTCTGCAAGCGAGGCATCCCTGCCCGGGATCCAGGAGAGCATGGAAGATTCTGCAAGTGAGGCATCCCTGCCCGGGCTCAAGGAGAGCATGGGAGATCCTGCGAGAGAGGCATCCATGTTTAAGCTCTTGGAGAGCATGGAAGATTCTGCGAGCGAGGCATCCCTGTTTGAGCTCCAGGAGAGCATGGAAGATTCTGCGGGCGAGGCGTCCCTGCCCGGGATCCAGGAGACCATGGAAGATTGTGCAAGTGAGGCATCCCTACCTTGGCTCCAGGAGAGCATGGGAGATTGTGCGGGTGAGGCTTCCCTGCCCGGGTTCCAGGAGAGCATGGGAGATTCTGCGAGCGAGGCATCCCTGTCTGGGCTCCAGGAGAGCATGGGAGATTCTGCAAGCGAGGCATCCCTGTTTAAGCTCCAGGAGAGCATGGAAGATTCTGCGAGCGAGGCATCCCTGCCCGGGCTCCAGGAGAGCATGGGAGATTCTGTGAGCGAGGCATCCCTGTTTAATCTCCAAGAGAGCATGGAAGATTCTGCGAGCAATGCAGCCTGGCCAAGGCTCCAGGAGAGCATGGAAGATTGTGCAAGTGAGGTATCCCTGCCTTGGCTCCAGGAGAGCATGGGAGATTGTGCGAGTGAGGCTTCCCTGCCCGGGTAACAGGAGAGCATGGGAGATTGTGCGAGCGAGGCATCCCTGTCTGGGCTCCAGGAGAGCATGGGAGATTCTGCAAGCGAGGCATCCCTGTTTAAGCTCCAGGAGAGCATGGAAGATTCTGTGAGTGAGGCATCCATGTTTAAGCTCCAGGAGAGCAATGAAGATTCTGCGAGCGAGGTGTCCCTGTTTGAGCTCCAGGAGAGCATGGAAGAATCTGCGAGCGAGGCATCCCTGCCCGGGATCCAGGAGACCATGGGAGATTGTGCGAGCGAGGCATCCCTGCCCGGGCTCCAGGAGAGCATGGGAGATTCTGCAAGCAAGGCATCCCTGCCCGGGCTCCAAGAGAGCATGGAAGATTCTGCGAGTGAGGCATCCCTGCACGGGATCCTGGAGAGCATGTGAGATTGTGCGAGCGAGGCTTCCCTGCCCGGGCTCTAGTAGAACATGGGAGATTCTGCGAGCATTGCAGCCTGGCCAAGGCTCCAGGAGAGCATGGGAGATTCTGCGAGCGAGGCATCCCTGTTTAAGCTCCAGGAGAGCATGGAAGATTCTGTGAGCGAGGATCCATGTTTAAGCTCCAGGAGAGCATGGAAGATTCTGCGAGCGAGGCATCCCTGCCCGGGATCCAGGAGACCATGGGAGATTCTGCGAGCGAGTCATCCCTGTTTAAGCTCCTGGAGAGGAGCGAGGCATCCCTGCCCGGGCTCCAGGAGAGCATGGGAGATTGTGCGAGCGAGGCGTCCCCGTTTGAGCTCCAGGAGAGCATGACAGATTCTGCGAGTGAGGCATCCTTGCCCGGGCTCAAGGAGAGCATGGGAGATTCTGCGAGCAATGCAGCCTGGCCAAGGCTCCAGGAGAGCATGGAAGATTGTGCAAGTGAGGCATCCTTGCCTTGGCTCCTGGAGAGCATGGGAGATTGTGCGAGTGAGGCTTCCCTGCCCGGGTTCCAGGAGAGCATGGGAGATTGTGCGAGTGAGGCATCCCTGTTTGAGCTCCAAGAGAGCATGGAAGATTCTGCGAGCGAGGCATCCATGTTTAAGCTCCTGGAGAGCAATGTAGATTCTGCGAGCGAGGCGCCCCTGTTTGAGCTCCAGGAGAGCATGGAAGATAATGCGAGTGAGGCATCCCTGCCCGGGATCCAGGAGACCATGGGAGATTGTGCAAGCGAGGCATCCCTGCCCGGGCTCCAGGAGAACATTGGAGATTCTGCAAGCGAGGCATCCCTGCCCGGGATCCAGGAGAGCATGGGAGATTCTGCAAGCGAGGCATCCCTGTTTAAGCTCCAGGAGAGCATGGCAGATTCTGCGAGTGAGGCATCCCTGCCCGGGCTCCAGGAGAGCATGGGAGATTCTGCAAGCGAGGCATCCCTGTTTGGGCTCCAGGAGAGCATGGGAGATTCTGCGAGCGAGGCATCCCTGTTTAAGCTCCAAGAGAGCATGGAAAATTCTGTGAGCGAGGATTCATGTTTAAGCTCCAGGAGAGCATGGAAGATTCTGTGAGCGTGGCATGCCTGCCTGGGATCCAGGAGAGCATGGGAGATTGTGCGAGTGAGGCATCCCTGTTTAAGCTCCAAGAGAGCATGGAAGATTCTGTGAGCGAGGATTCATGTTTAAGCTCCAGGAGAGCATGGAAGATTGTGCAAGTGAGGCATCCCTGCCTTGGCTCCAGGAGAGCATGGGAGATTCTGCAAGCGAGGCATCCCTGTTTAAGCTCCAGGAGAGCATGGAAGATTCTGCGAGCGAGGCATCCCTGCCCGGGCTCCAGGAGAGCATGGGAGATTCTGCGAGCGAGGCATCCCTGTTTAAGCTCCAAGAGAGCATGGAAGATTCTGCGAGCGAGGCATCCATGTTTAAGCTCCAGGAGAGCAATGAAGATTCTGCGAGCGAGGCATCCCTGTTTGAGCTCCAGGAGAGCATGGAAGATAATGCGAGCGAGGCATCCCTGCCCGGGATCCAGGAGACCATGGGAGATTCTGCAATCGAGGCATCCCTGCCCGGGCTCCAGGAGAGCATGGGAGATTCTGCAAGCGAGGCATCCCTGTTTAAGCTCCAGGACAGCATGGAAGATTCTGCAAGTGAGGCATCCCTGCCCGGGCTCCAGGAGAGCATGGGAGATTCTGCGAGCGAGGCATCCCTGTTTAAGCTCCAAGAGAGCATGGAAGATTCTGCGAGCGAGGCATCCATGTTTAAGCTCCAGGAGAGCATGGAAGATTCTGCGAGCGAGGTGTCCCTGCCCGGGATCCAGGAGACCATGGGAGATTCTGCAATCGAGGCATCCCTGCCCGGGCACCAGGAGAGCATGGGAGATTGTGCGAGTGAGGCGTCCCCGTTTGAGCTCCAGGAGAGCATGACAGATTCTGCGAGTGAGGCATCCTTGCCCAGGCTCAAGGAGAGCATGGGAGATTCTGCGAGCAATGCAGCCTGGCCAAGGCTCCAGGAGAGCATGGAAGATTGTGCAAGTGAGGCATCCTTGCCTTGGCTCCTGGAGAGCATGGGAGATTGTGCGAGTGAGGCTTCCCTGCCCGGGTTCCAGGAGAGCATGGGAGATTGTGCGAGCGAGGCATCCCTGACTGGGCTCCAGGAGAGCATGGGAGATTCTGCAAGCGAGGCATCCCTGTTTAAGCTCCAGGAGAGCATGGGAGATTGTGTGAGCGAGGCATCCCTGCCCAGGCTCCAGGAGAGCATGGGAGATTGTGCGAGCGAGGCATCCCTGTTTGAGCTCCAAGAGAGCATGGAAGATTCTGCGGCGAGGCATCCCTGTTTAAGCTCCAGGAGAGCATGGGAGATTGTGCGAGCGAGGCATCCCTGTCTGGGCTCCAGGAGAGCATATGAGGTTCTGCGAGTGAGGCATCCCTGCCTGGGCTCCAGGAGAGCATGGGAGATTCTGCGAGCGAGGCATCCCTGTTTAAGCTCCAAGAGAGCATGGAAGATTCTGTGAGTGAGGCATCCATGTTTAAGCTCCTGGAGAGCATGGAAGATTCTGTGAGCGAGGAATCCCTGTTTGAGCTCCAGGAGACCATGGGAGATTGTGCGAGCGAGGCATCCCTGCCCGGGCTCCAGGAGAACATGGGAGATTCTGCAAAAGAGGCATCCCTGCCCGGGCTCCAGGAGAGCATGGGAGATTCTGCAAGCGAGGCATCCCTGTTTAAGCTCCAGGAGAGCATAGAAGATTCTGCTATCGAGGCATCCCTGCCCGGGCTCTAGGAGAGCTTGGGAGATTCTGCGAGCGAGGCATCCCTGTTTAAGCTCCAGGAGAGCATGGGAGATTGTGTGAGCGAGGCATCCCTGCCCAGGCTCCAGGAGAGCATGGGAGATTGTGCGGCGAGGCATCCCTGTTTGAGCTCCAAGAGAGCATGGAAGATTCTGCGGCGAGGCATCCCTGTTTAAGCTCCAGGAGAGCATGGAAGATTCTGCGAGCGAGGCATCCCTGTTTGTGCTCCAGGAGAGCATGGAAGATTCTGCGAGCGAGGCGTCCCTGCCCGGGATCCAGGAGACCATGGGAGATTGTGCGGGCGTAGCATCCCTGCCCGGGCTCCAGGAGAACATTGGAGATTCTGCAAGTGAGGCATCCCTGTTTAAGCTCCAGGAGAGCATGGTAGATTCTGCGAGCAATGCAGCCTGGCCAAGGCTCCAGGAGAGCATGGAAGATTGTGCAAGTGAGGCATCCCTGCCTTGGCTCCAGGAGAGCATGGGAGATTGTGCGAGCGAGGCATCACTGTTTGAGCTCCAGGAGAGCATGGCAGATTCTGCAAGTGAGGCATCCCTGCCCGGGCTCCAGGAGAGCATGGGAGATTGTGCGAGTGAGGCTTCCCTGCCTGGGTTCCTGGAGAGCATGGGAGATTGTGCGAGCGAGGCATCCCTGTTTGAGCTTCAGGAGAGCATGGCAGATTCTGCGAGTGAGGCATCCCTGCCCTGGCTCCAGGAGGGCATGGGAGATTCTGCGAGCAAGGCATCCCTGTTTAAGCTCCAGGAGAGCATGGAAGATTCTGCGAGCGAGGCATCCCTGTTTAAGCTCCAGGAGAGCATGGAAGATTCTGCGGCAAGGCATCCATGTTTAAGCTCCAGGAGAGCATGGGAGATTGTGCGAGCGAGGCATCCCTGATTGAGCTCCAGGAGAGCATAGCAGATTCTGTGAGTGAGGCATCCCTGCCCGGGCTCCAGGAGAGCATGGGAGATTGTGCGAGCGAGGCGTTCCTGCCCGGGATCCAGGAGAGCATATGAGGTTCTGTGAGCGAGGCATCCCTGTTTAAGCTGCAGGAGAGCATGGAAGATTCTGCGAGCGAGGCATCCCTGCCTGGGCTCCAGGAGAGCATGGGAGATTCTGCGAGCGAGGCATCCCTGTTTAAGCTCCAAGAGAGCATGGAAGATTCTGCGAGTGAGGCATCCATGTTTAAGCTCCTGGAGAGCATGGAAGATTCTGTGAGCGAGGAATCCCTGTTTGAGCTCCAGGAGAGCATGGAAGATTCTGAGAGCGAGGCGTCCCTGCCCGGGATCCAGGAGACCATGGGAGATTGTGCGAGCGAGGCATCCCTGCCCGGGCTCCAGGAGAACATGGGAGATTCTGCAAATGAGGCATCCCTGCCCGGGCTCCAGGAGAGCATGGGAGATTCTGCAAGCGAGGCATCCCTGTTTAAGCTCCAGGAGAGCATGGTAGATTCTGCGAGCAATGCAGCCTGGCCAAGGCTCCAGGAGAGCATGGAAGATTGTGCAAGTGAGGCATCCCTGCCTTGGCTCCAGGAGAGCATGGGAGATTGTGCGAGCGAGGAATCACTGTTTGAGCTCCAGGAGAGCATGGCAGATTCTGCGAGTATGGCATCCCTGCCCGGGCTCCAGGAGAGCATGGCAGATTCTGCGAGTGAGGCTTCCCTGCCCGGGTTCCTGGAGAGCATGGGAGATTGTGCGAGCGAGGCATCCATGTTTAAGCTCCAGGAGAGCATGGAAGATTCTGCAAGCGAGGCATCCCTGTTTGAGCTCCAGGAGAGCATGGAAGATTCTGCAAGTGAGGCATCCCTGTTTAAGCTCCAGGAGAGCATGGTAGATTCTGCGAGTAATGCAGCCTGGCCAAGGCTCCAGGAGAGCATGGAAGATTGTGCAAGTGAGGCATCCCTGCCTTGGCTCCAGGAGAGCATGGGAGATTGTGCGAGTGAGGCTTCCCTGCCCAGGCTCCAGGAGAGCATGGGAGATTCTGCAAGCGAGGCATCCCTGTTCATCTCCAGGAGAGCATGGGAGATTGTGCAAGCAAGGCATCCCTGCCCGGGCTCCAGGAGAGCATGGGAGATTCTGCGAGCGAGGCATCCCTGTTTAAGCTCCAAGAGAGCATGGAAGATTCTGCGAGCGAGGCATCCATGTTTAAGCTCCAGGAGAGCAATGAAGATTCTGCGAGCGAGGCGTCCCTGTTTGAGCTCCAGGAGAGCATGGAAGATTCTGCGAGCGAGGCATCCCTGCCCGGGATCCAGGAGACCATGGGAGATTGTGCGAGCGAGGCATCCCTGCCCGGGCTCCAGGAGAGCATGGGGGATTCTGCAAGCAAGGCATCCCTGTTTAAGCTCCAGGAGAGCATGGGAGATTCTGCAAGCGAGGCATCCCTGTTTAAGCTCCAGGACAGCATGGAAGATTCTGCAAGTGAGGCATCCCTGCCCGGGCTCCAGGAGAGCATGGGAGATTCTGCGAGCGAGGCATCCCTGTTTAAGCTCCAAGAGAGCATGGAAGATTCTGCGAGCGAGGCATCCATGTTTAAGCTCCAGGAGAGCATGGAAGATTCTGCGAGCGAGGTGTCCCTGCCCGGGATCCAGGAGACCATGGGAGATTCTGCAATCGAGGCATCCCTGCCCGGGCACCAGGAGAGCATGGGAGATTGTGCGAGTGAGGCGTCCCCGTTTGAGCTCCAGGAGAGCATGACAGATTCTGCGAGTGAGGCATCCTTGCCCGGGCTCAAGGAGAGCATGGGAGATTCTGCGAGCAATGCAGCCTGGCCAAGGCTCCAGGAGAGCATGGAAGATTGTGCAAGTGAGGCATCCTTGCCTTGGCTCCTGGAGAGCATGGGAGATTGTGCGAGTGAGGCTTCCCTGACTGGGCTCCAGGAGAGCATGGGAGATTCTGCAAGCGAGGCATCCCTGTTTAAGCTCCAGGAGAGCATGGGAGATTGTGTGAGCGAGGCATCCCTGCCCAGGCTCCAGGAGAGCATGGGAGATTGTGCGAGCGAGGCATCCCTGTTTGAGCTCCAAGAGAGCATGGAAGATTCTGCGGCGAGGCATCCCTGTTTAAGCTCCAGGAGAGCATGGGAGATTGTGCGAGTGAGGCATCCCTGTCTGGGCTCCAGGAGAGCATATGAGGTTCTGCGAGTGAGGCATCCCTGCCTGGGCTCCAGGAGAGCATGGGAGATTCTGCGAGCGAGGCATCCCTGTTTAAGCTCCAAGAGAGCATGGAAGATTCTGTGAGTGAGGCATCCATGTTTAAGCTCCTGGAGAGCATGGAAGATTCTGTGAGCGAGGAATCCCTGTTTGAGCTCCAGGAGACCATGGGAGATTGTGCGAGCGAGGCATCCCTGCCCGGGCTCCAGGAGAACATGGGAGATTCTGCAAAAGAGGCATCCCTGCCCGGGCTCCAGGAGAGCATGGGAGATTCTGCAAGCGAGGCATCCCTGTTTAAGCTCCAGGAGAGCATAGAAGATTCTGCTATCGAGGCATCCCTGCCCGGGCTCCAGGAGAGCTTGGGAGATTCTGCGAGCGAGGCATCCCTGTTTAAGCTCCAGGAGAGCATGGGAGATTGTGTGAGCGAGGCATCCCTGCCCAGGCTCCAGGAGAGCATGGGAGATTGTGCGAGCGAGGCATCCCTGTTTGAGCTCCAAGAGAGCATGGAAGATTCTGCGGCGAGGCATCCCTGTTTAAGCTCCAGGAGAGCATGGAAGATTCTGCGAGCGAGGCATCCCTGTTTGTGCTCCAGGAGAGCATGGAAGATTCTGCGAGCGAGGCGTCCCTGCCCGGGATCCAGGAGACCATGGGAGATTGTGCGGGCGTAGCATCCCTGCCCGGGCTCCAGGAGAACATTGGAGATTCTGCAAGTGAGGCATCCCTGTTTAAGCTCCAGGAGAGCATGGTAGATTCTGCGAGCAATGCAGCCTGGCCAAGGCTCCAGGAGAGCATGGAAGATTGTGCAAGTGAGGCATCCCTGCCTTGGCTCCAGGAGAGCATGGGAGATTGTGCGAGCGAGGCATCACTGTTTGAGCTCCAGGAGAGCATGGCAGATTCTGCAAGTGAGGCATCCCTGCCCGGGCTCCAGGAGAGCATGGGAGATTGTGCGAGTGAGGCTTCCCTGCCTGGGTTCCTGGAGAGCATGGGAGATTGTGCGAGCGAGGCATCCCTGTTTGAGCTCCAGGAGAGCATGGCAGATTCTGCGAGTGAGGCATCCCTGCCCTGGCTCCAGGAGGGCATGGGAGATTCTGCGAGCAAGGCATCCCTGTTTAAGCTCCAGGAGAGCATGGAAGATTCTGCGAGCGAGGCATCCCTGTTTAAGCTCCAGGAGAGCATGGAAGATTCTGCGGCAAGGCATCCATGTTTAAGCTCCAGGAGAGCATGGGAGATTGTGCGAGCGAGGCATCCCTGATTGAGCTCCAGGAGAGCATAGCAGATTCTGTGAGTGAGGCATCCCTGCCCAGGCTCCAGGAGAGCATGGGAGATTGTGCGAGCGAGGCGTTCCTGCCCGGGATCCAGGAGAGCATATGAGGTTCTGTGAGCGAGGCATCCCTGTTTAAGCTGCAGGAGAGCATGGAAGATTCTGCGAGCGAGGCATCCCTGCCTGGGCTCCAGGAGAGCATGGGAGATTCTGCGAGCGAGGCATCCCTGTTTAAGCTCCAAGAGAGCATGGAAGATTCTGCGAGTGAGGCATCCATGTTTAAGCTCCTGGAGAGCATGGAAGATTCTGTGAGCGAGGAATCCCTGTTTGAGCTCCAGGAGAGCATGGAAGATTCTGAGAGCGAGGCGTCCCTGCCCGGGATCCAGGAGACCATGGGAGATTGTGCGAGCGAGGCATCCCTGCCCGGGCTCCAGGAGAACATGGGAGATTCTGCAAATGAGGCATCCCTGCCCGGGCTCCAGGAGAGCATGGGAGATTCTGCAAGCGAGGCATCCCTGTTTAAGCTCCAGGAGAGCATGGTAGATTCTGCGAGCAATGCAGCCTGGCCAAGGCTCCAGGAGAGCATGGAAGATTGTGCAAGTGAGGCATCCCTGCCTTGGCTCCAGGAGAGCATGGGAGATTGTGCGAGCGAGGCATCACTGTTTGAGCTCCAGGAGAGCATGGCAGATTCTGCGAGTATGGCATCCCTGCCCGGGCTCCAGGAGAGCATGGCAGATTCTGCGAGTGAGGCTTCCCTGCCCGGGTTCCTGGAGAGCATGGGAGATTGTGCGAGCGAGGCATCCATGTTTAAGCTCCAGGAGAGCATGGAAGATTCTGCAAGTGAGGCATCCCTGTTTAAGCTCCAGGAGAGCATGGTAGATTCTGCGAGCAATGCAGCCTGGCCAAGGCTCCAGGAGAGCATGGAAGATTGTGCAAGTGAGGCATCCCTGCCTTGGCTCCAGGAGAGCATGGGAGATTGTGCGAGTGAGGCTTCCCTGCCCAGGCTCCAGGAGAGCATGGGAGATTCTGCAAGCGAGGCATCCCTGTTCATCTCCAGGAGAGCATGGGAGATTGTGCAAGCAAGGCATCCCTGCCCGGGCTCCAGGAGAGCATGGGAGATTCTGCGAGCGAGGCATCCCTGTTTAAGCTCCAAGAGAGCTTGGAAGATTCTGCGAGCGAGGCATCCATGTTTAAGCTCCAGGAGAGCAATGAAGATTCTGCGAGCGAGGCGTCCCTGTTTGAGCTCCAGGAGAGCATGGAAGATTCTGCGAGCGAGGCATCCCTGCCCGGGATCCAGGAGACCATGGGAGATTGTGCGAGCGAGGCATCCCTGCCCGGGCTCCAGGAGAGCATGGGGGATTCTGCAAGCAAGGCATCCCTGTTTAAGCTCCAGGAGAGCATGGAAGATTCTGCGAGCGAGGCATCCCTGCCCGGGCTCCAGGAGAGCATGGGAGATTCTGCGAGCGAGGCATCCCTGTTTAAGCTCCAAGAGAGCATGGAAGATTCTGCGAGTGAGGCATCCCTGCACGTGATCCAGGAGAGCATGGGAGATTCTGCGAGCGAGGCATCCCTGTTTAAGCTCCAGCAGAGCATGTGAGATTGTGCGAGCGAGGCATCCCTGCCCGGGCTCCAGGAGAGCATGGGATATTCTGCGAGCAACACAGCCTGGCCAGGGCTCCAGGAGTGCATGTGAGATTCTGCTAGCGAGGTATTCCGGCCAGACAGGGGAACTGCAACCTCCGGAAGTCCCGATGAGGTTTTGAAAATGGGCCCAATGCCGGGACGCAGTTCCAGGAGGTCAGGTAAAATCTGCCGTTGCCCCCCCAAAAAGTGGCGCGCAGCAGCAATGCCGTGACGTCTGGGGGAATTCCTCGGGTGGATTCACAAATGGCAAAGAGGTGAGAGAGAGAGCCAGGAAGAGATCCGTGTGGACTAGGTGTCCCAGCCAGGGCTCCAGGACAGGCATGCAAGATTCAGCGAGCAACACAGCCTGGCCAGGGCTCCAGAAGAGCATGGGAGATTCTGCGAGAGAGTCATCCCTGTTTAAGCTCCAGGAGAGGAGCGAGGCATCCCTGCCTGGGCTCCAGGAGAGCATGGGAGATTGTGCGAGCGAGGCATCCCTGTTTGAGCTCCAGGAGAGCATGACAGATTCTGCGAGTGAGGCATCCTTGCCCGGGCTCCAGGAGAGCATGGGAGATTCTGCGAGCAATGCAGCCTGGCCAAGGCTCAAGGAGGGCATGGGAGATTCTGCGAGCAAGGCACCCCTGTTTAAGCTCCAGGAGAGCATGGTAGATCCTGCGAGCAATGCAGCCTGACCAAGGCTCCAGGAGATCATGGAAGATTGTGCAAGTGAGGCGTCCCTGCCCGGGCTCCAGGAGAGCATTGGAAATTCTGCGGCGAGGCATCCCTGTTTAAGCTCCAGGAGAGCATGGGAGATTGTGCGAGCGAGGCATCCCTGATTGAGCTCCAGGAGAGCATAGCAGATTCTGTGAGTGAGGCATCCCTGCCCGGGCTCCAGGAGAGCATATGAGGTTCTGCGAGTGAGGCATCCCTGCCTGGGCTCCAGGAGAGCTTGGGAGATTCTGCGAGCGAGGCATCCCTGTTTAAGCTCCAAGAGAGCATGGAAGATTCTGCGAGTGAGGCATCCATGTTTAAGCTCCAGGAGAGCATGGAAGATTCTGTGAGCGAGGCATCCCTGTCTGAGCTCCAGGAGAGCATGGAAGATTCTGCGAGCGAGGCGTCCCTGCCCGGGATCCAGGAGACTATGGGAGATTGTGCGGGCGAGGCATCCCTGCCCAGGCTCCAGGAGAACATTGGAGATTCTGCAAGTGAGGCATCCCTGTTTAAGCTCCAGGAGAGCATGGTAGATTCTGCGAGCAATGCAGCCTGGCCAAGGCTCCAGGAGAGCATGGAAGATTGTGCAAGTGAGGCATCCCTGCCTTGGCTCCAGGAGAGCATGGGAGATTGTGCGAGTGAGGCTTCCCTGCCCGGGTTCCAGGAGAGCATGGGAGATTGTGCGAGCGAGGCATCACTGTTTGAGCTCCAGGAGAGCATGGAAGATTCTGCGGTGAGGCATCCCTGTTTGAGCTCCAGGAGAGCATGGAAGATTCTGCGAGCGAGGCGTCCCTGCCCGGGATCCAGGAGACCATGGGAGATTGTGCGAGCGAGGCATCCCTGCCCGAGCTCCAGGAGAACATTGGAGATTCTGCAAGTGAGGCATCCCTGTTTGAGCTCCAGGAGAGCATGGAAGATTCTGCGGTGAGGCATCCCTGATTGAGCTCCAGGAGAGCATAGCAGATTCTGTGAGTGAGGCATCCCTGCCCGGGATCCAGGAGACCATGGGAGATTCTGCAATCGAGGCATCCCTGCCCGGGCTCCAGGAGAGCATGGGAGATTCTGCAAGCGAGGCATCCCTGTTTAAGCTCCAGGACAGCATGGAAGATTCTGCAAGTGAGGCTTCCCTGCCCAGGTTCCAGGAGAGCATGGGAGATTGTGCGAGCGAGGCATCCCTGTCTGGGCTCCAGGAGAGCATGGGAGATTCTGCAAGCGAGGCATCCCTGTTTAAGCTCCAGGAGAGCATGGGAGATTGTGCGAGCGATTCATCCCGAGCATGGGAGATTGTGCAAGCGAGGCATCCCTGTTTAAGCTCCAAGAGAGCATGGAAGATTCTGCGTGCGAGGCATCCATGTTTAAGCTCCTGGAGAGCAATGAAGATTCTGCGAGCGAGGCGTACCTGTTTGAGCTCCAGGAGAGCATGGAAGATTCTGCGAGCGAGGCATCCCTGCCCGGGCTCCAGGAGAACATGGGAGATTCTGCAAATGAGGCATCCCTGCCCGGGCTCCAGGAGAGCATGGGAGATTCTGCAAGTGAGGCATCCCTGTTTAAGCTCCAGGAGAGCATGGAAGATTCTGCTAGCGAGGCATCCCTGCCCAGGCTCCAGGAGAGCTTGGGAGATTCTGCGAGCGAGGCATCCCTGTTTAAGCTCCAGGAGAGCATGGAAGATTCTGCGAGCGAGGCATCCCTGTTTGTGCTCCAGGAGAGCATGGAAGATTCTGCGAGCGAGGCGTCCCTGCCCGGGATCCAGGAGACCATTGGAGATTGTGCGGGCGTAGCATCCCTGCCCGGGCTCCAGGAGAACATTGGAGATTCTGCAAGTGAGGCATCCCTGTTTAAGCTCCAGGAGAGCATGGTAGATTCTGCGAGCAATGCAGCCTGGCCTTGGCTCCAGGAGAGCATGGGAGATTGTGCGAGCGAGGCATCACTGTTTGAGCTCCAGGAGAGCATGGCAGATTCTGCGAGTGAGGCATCCCTGCCCGGGCTCCAGGAGAGCATGGGAGATTGTGCGAGTGAGGCTTCCCTGCCTGGGTTCCAGGAGAGCATGGGAGATTGTGCGAGCGAGGCATCCCTGTTTGAGCTCCAGGAGAGCATGGCAGATTCTGCGAGTGAGGCATCCCTGCCCTGGCTCCAGGAGGGCATGGGAGATTCTGTGAGCGAGGCATCCCTGTTTAAGCTCCAGGAGAGCATGGTAGATCCTGTGAGCAATGCAGCCTGACCAAGGCTCCAGGAGATCATGGATGATTGTGCAAGTGAGGCTTCCCTGCCCGGGTTCCAGGAGAGCATGGGAGATTGTGCGAGCGAGGCATCACTGTTTGAGCTCCAGGAGAGCATGGCAGATTCTGCGAGTGAGGCATCCCTGCCCGGGCTCCAGGAGAGCATGTGAGATTGTGCGAGTGAGGCTTCCCTGCCCGGGTTCCAGGAGAGCATGGGAGATTGTGCGAGTGAGGCATCCCTGTTTGAGCTCCAGGAGAGCATGGCAGATTCTGCGAGTGAGGCATCCCTGCCCTGGCTCCAGGAGGGCATGGGAGATTCTGTGAGCGAGGCATCCCTGTTTAAGCTCCAGGAGAGCATGGTAGATCCTGCGAGCAATGCAGCCTGACCAAGGCTCCAGGAGATCATGGATTTTGTGCAAGTAAGGCGTCCCTGCCCGGGCTCCAGGAGAGCATGGGAGATTCTGCAAGCGAGGCATCCCTGTTTAAGCTCCAGGAGAGCATGGAAGATTCTGCGAGCGAGGCATCCCTGCCCGGGATCCAGGAGACCATGGGAGATTGTGCGAGTGAGGCTTCCCTGCCCGGGCTCCAGTAGAACATGGGAGATTCTGCGAGCGAGGCATCCCTGTTTGAGCTCCAAGAGAGCATGGAAGATTCTGCGAGCGAGGCATCCATGTTTAAGCTCCTGGAGAGCAATGTAGATTCTGAGAGTGAGGCATCCCTGTTTGAGCTCCAGGAGAGCATGGAAGATAATGCGAGCGAGGCATCCCTGCCCGGGATCCAGGAGACCATGGGAGATTGTGCGAGCGAGGCATCCCTGCCCGGGCTCCAGGAGAACATGGGAGATTCTGCAAGCGAGGCATCCCTGCCCGGGCTCCTGGAGAACATGGAAGATTCTGCAAGTGAGGCATCCCTGCCCGGGCTCAAGGAGAGCATGGGAGATCCTGCGAGAGAGGCATCCATGTTTAAGCTCTTGGAGAGCATGGAAGATTCTGCGAGCGAGGCATCCCTGTTTGAGCTCCAGGAGAGCATGGAAGATTCTGCGGGCGAGGCGTCCCTGCCCGGGATCCAGGAGACCATGGAAGATTGTGCAAGTGAGGCATCCCTACCTTGGCTCCAGGAGAGCATGGGAGATTGTGCGAATGAGGCTTCCCTGCCCGGGTTCCAGGAGAGCATGGGAGATTCTGCGAGCGAGGCATCCCTGTCTGGGCTCCAGGAGAGCATGGGAGAATCTGCAAGCGAGGCATCCCTGTTTAAGCTCCAGGAGAGCATGGAAGATTCTGCGAGCGAGGCATCCCTGCCCGGGCTCCAGGAGAGCATGGGAGATTCTGCGAGCGAGGCATCCCTGTTTAAGCTCCAAGAGAGCATGGAAGATTCTGCGAGCAATGCAGGCTGGCCAAGGCTCCAGGAGAGCATGGAAGATTGTGCAAGTGAGGTATCCCTGCCTTGGCTCCAGGAGAGCATGGGAGATTGTGCGAGTGAGGCTTCCCTGCCCGGGTAACAGGAGAGCATGGGAGATTGTGCGAGCGAGGCATCCCTGTCTGGGCTCCAGGAGAGCATGGGAGATTCTGCAAGCGAGGCATCCCTGTTTAAGCTCCAGGAGAGCATGGAAGATTCTGTGAGTGAGGTGTCCCTGTTTGAGCTCCAGGAGAGCATGGAAGAATCTGCGAGCGAGGCATCCCTGCCCGGGATCCAGGAGACCATGGGAGATTGTGCGAGCGAGGCATCCCTGCCCGGGCTCCAGGAGAGCATGGGAGATTCTGCAAGCGAGGCATCCCTGCCCGGGCTCCAAGAGAGCATGGAAGATTCTGCGAGTGAGGCATCCCTGCACGGGATCCTGGATAGCATGTGAGATTGTGCGAGCGAGGCTTCCCTGCCCAGGTTCCAGGAGAGCATGGGAGATTGTGCGAGCGAGGCATCCCTGTCTGGGCTCCAGGAGAGCATGGGAGATTCTGCAAGCGAGGCATCCCTGTTTAAGCTCCAGGAGAGCATGGAAGATTCTGCGAGCGAGGCATCCATGTTTAAGCTCCAGGAGAGCAATGAAGATTCTGCGAGCGAGGCGTCCCTGTTTGAGCTCCAGGAGAGCATGGAAGATTCTGCGAGCGAGGCATCCCTGCCCGGGATCCAGGAGACCATGGGAGATTGTGCGAGTGAGGCTTCCCTGCCCGGGCTCCAGTAGAACATGGGAGATTGTGCGAGCGAGGCATCCCTGTTTGAGCTCCAGGAGAGCATGGCAGATTCTGCGAGTGAGGCATCCCTGCCCTGGCTCCAGGAGGGCATGGGAGATTCTGCGAGCAAGGCATCCCTGTTTAAGCTCCAGGAGAGCATGGAAGATTCTGCGAGCGAGGCATCCCTGTTTAAGCTCCAGGAGAGCATGGAAGATTCTGCGGCAAGGCATCCATGTTTAAGCTCCAGGAGAGCATGGGAGATTGTGCGAGCGAGGCATCCCTGATTGAGCTCCAGGAGAGCATAGCAGATTCTGTGAGTGAGGCATCCCTGCCCGGGCTCCAGGAGAGCATGGGAGATTGTGCGAGCGAGGCGTTCCTGCCCGGGATCCAGGAGAGCATATGAGGTTCTGTGAGCGAGGCATCCCTGTTTAAGCTGCAGGAGAGCATGGAAGATTCTGCGAGCGAGGCATCCCTGCCTGGGCTCCAGGAGAGCATGGGAAATTCTGCGAGCGAGGCATCCCTGTTTAAGCTCCAAGAGAGCATGGAAGATTCTGCGAGTGAGGCATCCATGTTTAAGCTCCTGGAGAGCATGGAAGATTCTGTGAGCGAGGAATCCCTGTTTGAGCTCCAGGAGAGCATGGAAGATTCTGAGAGCGAGGCGTCCCTGCCCGGGATCCAGGAGACCATGGGAGATTGTGCGAGCGAGGCATCCCTGCCCGGGCTCCAGGAGAACATGGGAGATTCTGCAAATGAGGCATCCCTGCCCGGGCTCCAGGAGAGCATGGGAGATTCTGCAAGCGAGGCATCCCTGTTTAAGCTCCAGGAGAGCATGGTAGATTCTGCGAGCAATGCAGCCTGGCCAAGGCTCCAGGAGAGCATGGAAGATTGTGCAAGTGAGGCATCCCTGCCTTGGCTCCAGGAGGGCATGGGAGATTCTGTGAGCGAGGCATCCCTGTTTAAGCTCCAGGAGAGCATGGTAGATCCTGCGAGCAATGCAGCCTGACCAAGGCTCCAGGAGATCATGGATTTTGTGCAAGTAAGGCGTCCCTGCCCGGGCTCCAGGAGAGCATGGGAGATTCTGCAAGCGAGGCATCCCTGTTTAAGCTCCAGGAGAGCATGGAAGATTCTGCGAGCGAGGCATCCCTGCCCGGGATCCAGGAGACCATGGGAGATTGTGCGAGTGAGGCTTCCCTGCCCGGGCTCCAGTAGAACATGGGAGATTCTGCGAGCGAGGCATCCCTGTTTGAGCTCCAAGAGAGCATGGAAGATTCTGCGAGCGAGGCATCCATGTTTAAGCTCCTGGAGAGCAATGTAGATTCTGAGAGCGAGGCATCCCTGTTTGAGCTCCAGGAGAGCATGGAAGATAATGCGAGCGAGGCATCCCTGCCCGGGATCCAGGAGACCATGGGAGATTGTGCGAGCGAGGCATCCCTGCCCGGGCTCCAGGAGAACATGGGAGATTCTGCAAGCGAGGCATCCCTGCCCGGGCTCCTGGAGAACATGGAAGATTCTGCAAGTGAGGCATCCCTGCCCGGGCTCAAGGAGAGCATGGGAGATCCTGCGAGAGAGGCATCCATGTTTAAGCTCTTGGAGAGCATGGAAGATTCTGCGAGCGAGGCATCCCTGTTTGAGCTCCAGGAGAGCATGGAAGATTCTGCGGGCGAGGCGTCCCTGCCCGGGATCCAGGAGACCATGGAAGATTGTGCAAGTGAGGCATCCCTACCTTGGCTCCAGGAGAGCATGGGAGATTGTGCGAGTGAGGCTTCCCTGCCCGGGTAACAGGAGAGCATGGGAGATTGTGCGAGCGAGGCATCCCTGTCTGGGCTCCAGGAGAGCATGGGAGATTCTGCAAGCGAGGCATCCCTGTTTAAGCTCCAGGAGAGCATGGAAGATTCTGTGAGTGAGGCATCCATGTTTAAGCTCCAGGAGAGCAATGAAGATTCTGCGAGCGAGGTGTCCCTGTTTGAGCTCCAGGAGAGCATGGAAGAATCTGCGAGCGAGGCATCCCTGCCCGGGATCCAGGAGACCATGGGAGATTGTGCGAGCGAGGCATCCCTGCCCGGGCTCCAGGAGAGCATGGGAGATTCTGCAAGCGAGGCATCCCTGCCCGGGCTCCAAGAGAGCATGGAAGATTCTGCGAGTGAGGCATCCCTGCACGGGATCCTGGATAGCATGTGAGATTGTGCGAGCGAGGCTTCCCTGCCCGGGCTCTAGTAGAACATGGGAGATTCTGCGAGCATTGCAGCCTGGCCAAGGCTCCAGGAGAGCATGGGAGATTCTGCGAGCGAGGCATCCCTGTTTAAGCTCCAGGAGAGCATGGAAGATTCTGCGAGTGAGGCATCCCTGTTTAAGCTCCAGGAGAGCATGGAAGATTCTGCGAGCGAGGCTTCCCTGCCCGGGCTCCAGGAGAGCATGGGAGATTGTGTGAGCAAGGTGTCCCTGTTTGAGCTCCAGGAGAGCATGGCAGATTCTGCGAGCTATGCAGCCTTGCCAAGACCCCAGGAGAGCATGGAAAAAATTCAGCGAGCGAGGCCTCCCTGCCCGGAATCAAGGAGAGCATGGGAGATTCTGCGAGCAAGGCATCCCTGTTTAAGCTCCAGGAGAGCATGGGAGATTCTGCAAGCGAGGCATCCCTGTTTAAGCTCCAGGAGACCATGGGAGATTGTGCGGGCGTAGCATCCCTGCCCGGGCTCCAGGAGAACATTGGAGATTCTGCAAGTGAGGCATCCCTGTTTAAGCTCCAGGAGAGCATGGTAGATTCTGCAAGCAATGCAGCCTGGCCTTGGCTCCAGGAGAGCATGGGAGATTGTGCGAGCGAGGCATCACTGTTTGAGCTCCAGGAGAGCATTGCAGATTCTGCGAGTGAGGCATCCCTGCCCGGGCTCCAGGAGAGCATGGGAGATTGTGCGAGTGAGGCTTCCCTGCCTGGGTTCCAGGAGAGCATGGGAGATTCTGTGAGCGAGGCATCCCTGTTTAAGCTCCAGGAGAGCATGGTAGATCCTGTGAGCAATGCAGCCTGACCAAGGCTCCAGGAGATCATGGATGATTGTGCAAGTGAGGCTTCCCTGCCCGGGTTCCAGGAGAGCATGGGAGATTGTGCGAGCGAGGCATCACTGTTTGAGCTCCAGGAGAGCATGGCAGATTCTGCGAGTGAGGCATCCCTGCCCGGGCTCCAGGAGAGCATGTGAGATTGTGCGAGTGAGGCTTCCCTGCCCGGGTTCCAGGAGAGCATGGGAGATTGTGCGAGTGAGGCATCCCTGTTTGAGCTCCAGGAGAGCATGGCAGATTCTGCGAGTGAGGCATCCCTGCCCTGGCTCCAGGAGGGCATGGGAGATTCTGTGAGCGAGGCATCCCTGTTTAAGCTCCAGGAGAGCATGGTAGATCCTGCGAGCAATGCAGCCTGACCAAGGCTCCAGGAGATCATGGATTTTGTGCAAGTAAGGCGTCCCTGCCCGGGCTCCAGGAGAGCATGGGAGATTCTGCAAGCGAGGCATCCCTGTTTAAGCTCCAGGAGAGCATGGAAGATTCTGCGAGCGAGGCATCCCTGCCCGGGATCCAGGAGACCATGGGAGATTGTGCGAGTGAGGCTTCCCTGCCCGGGCTCCAGTAGAACATGGGAGATTCTGCGAGCGAGGCATCCCTGTTTGAGCTCCAAGAGAGCATGGAAGATTCTGCGAGCGAGGCATCCATGTTTAAGCTCCTGGAGAGCAATGTAGATTCTGAGAGCGAGGCATCCCTGTTTGAGCTCCAGGAGAGCATGGAAGATAATGCGAGCGAGGCATCCCTGCCCGGGATCCAGGAGACCATGGGAGATTGTGCGAGCGAGGCATCCCTGCCCGGGCTCCAGGAGAACATGGGAGATTCTGCAAGCGAGGCATCCCTGCCCGGGATCCAGGAGAGCATGGAAGATTCTGCAAGTGAGGCATCCCTGCCCGGGCTCAAGGAGAGCATGGGAGATCCTGCGAGAGAGGCATCCATGTTTAAGCTCTTGGAGAGCATGGAAGATTCTGCGAGCGAGGCATCCCTGTTTGAGCTCCAGGAGAGCATGGAAGATTCTGCGGGCGAGGCGTCCCTGCCCGGGATCCAGGAGACCATGGAAGATTGTGCAAGTGAGGCATCCCTACCTTGGCTCCAGGAGAGCATGGGAGATTGTGCGGGTGAGGCTTCCCTGCCCGGGTTCCAGGAGAGCATGGGAGATTCTGCGAGCGAGGCATCCCTGTCTGGGCTCCAGGAGAGCATGGGAGATTCTGCAAGCGAGGCATCCCTGTTTAAGCTCCAGGAGAGCATGGAAGATTCTGCGAGCGAGGCATCCCTGCCCGGGCTCCAGGAGAGCATGGGAGATTCTGTGAGCGAGGCATCCCTGTTTAATCTCCAAGAGAGCATGGAAGATTCTGCGAGCAATGCAGCCTGGCCAAGGCTCCAGGAGAGCATGGAAGATTGTGCAAGTGAGGTATCCCTGCCTTGGCTCCAGGAGAGCATGGGAGATTGTGCGAGTGAGGCTTCCCTGCCCGGGTAACAGGAGAGCATGGGAGATTGTGCGAGCGAGGCATCCCTGTCTGGGCTCCAGGAGAGCATGGGAGATTCTGCAAGCGAGGCATCCCTGTTTAAGCTCCAGGAGAGCATGGAAGATTCTGTGAGTGAGGCATCCATGTTTAAGCTCCAGGAGAGCAATGAAGATTCTGCGAGCGAGGTGTCCCTGTTTGAGCTCCAGGAGAGCATGGAAGAATCTGCGAGCGAGGCATCCCTGCCCGGGATCCAGGAGACCATGGGAGATTGTGCGAGCGAGGCATCCCTGCCCGGGCTCCAGGAGAGCATGGGAGATTCTGCAAGCAAGGCATCCCTGCCCGGGCTCCAAGAGAGCATGGAAGATTCTGCGAGTGAGGCATCCCTGCACGGGATCCTGGAGAGCATGTGAGATTGTGCGAGCGAGGCTTCCCTGCCCGGGCTCTAGTAGAACATGGGAGATTCTGCGAGCATTGCAGCCTGGCCAAGGCTCCAGGAGAGCATGGGAGATTCTGCGAGCGAGGCATCCCTGTTTAAGCTCCAGGAGAGCATGGAAGATTCTGTGAGCGAGGATCCATGTTTAAGCTCCAGGAGAGCTTGGAAGATTCTGCGAGTGAGGCATCCCTGTTTAAGCTCCAGGAGAGCATGGAAGATTCTGCGAGCGAGGCTTCCCTGCCCGGGCTCCAGGAGAGCATGGAAGATTCTGCGAGCGAGGCATCCCTGCCCGGGATCCAGGAGACCATGGGAGATTCTGCGAGCGAGTCATCCCTGTTTAAGCTCCTGGAGAGGAGCGAGGCATCCCTGCCCGGGCTCCAGGAGAGCATGGGAGATTGTGCGAGCGAGGCGTCCCCGTTTGAGCTCCAGGAGAGCATGACAGATTCTGCGAGTGAGGCATCCTTGCCCGGGCTCAAGGAGAGCATGGGAGATTCTGCGAGCAATGCAGCCTGGCCAAGGCTCCAGGAGAGCATGGAAGATTGTGCAAGTGAGGCATCCTTGCCTTGGCTCCTGGAGAGCATGGGAGATTGTGCGAGTGAGGCTTCCCTGCCCGGGTTCCAGGAGAGCATGGGAGATTGTGCGAGTGAGGCATCCCTGTTTGAGCTCCAAGAGAGCATGGAAGATTCTGCGAGCGAGGCATCCATGTTTAAGCTCCTGGAGAGCAATGTAGATTCTGCGAGCGAGGCGCCCCTGTTTGAGCTCCAGGAGAGCATGGAAGATAATGCGAGTGAGGCATCCCTGCCCGGGATCCAGGAGACCATGGGAGATTGTGCAAGCGAGGCATCCCTGCCCGGGCTCCAGGAGAACATTGGAGATTCTGCAAGCGAGGCATCCCTGCCCGGGATCCAGGAGAGCATGGGAGATTCTGCAAGCGAGGCATCCCTGTTTAAGCTCCAGGAGAGCATGGCAGATTCTGCGAGTGAGGCATCCCTGCCCGGGCTCCAGGAGAGCATGGGAGATTCTGCAAGCGAGGCATCCCTGTTTGGGCTCCAGGAGAGCATGGGAGATTCTGCGAGCGAGGCATCCCTGTTTAAGCTCCAAGAGAGCATGGAAAATTCTGTGAGCGAGGATTCATGTTTAAGCTCCAGGAGAGCATGGAAGATTCTGTGAGCGTGGCATGCCTGCCTGGGATCCAGGAGAGCATGGGAGATTGTGCGAGTGAGGCATCCCTGTTTAAGCTCCAAGAGAGCATGGAAGATTCTGTGAGCGAGGATTCATGTTTAAGCTCCAGGAGAGCATGGAAGATTGTGCAAGTGAGGCATCCCTGCCTTGGCTCCAGGAGAGCATGGGAGATTCTGCAAGCGAGGCATCCCTGTTTAAGCTCCAGGAGAGCATGGAAGATTCTGCGAGCGAGGCATCCCTGCCCGGGCTCCAGGAGAGCATGGGAGATTCTGCGAGCGAGGCATCCCTG
Organism: Taudactylus pleione; assembly: GCA_031769625.1. Lineage (NCBI taxonomy): Eukaryota > Metazoa > Chordata > Amphibia > Anura > Myobatrachidae > Taudactylus > Taudactylus pleione. The sequence continues at coordinate 4,202,511 of JAUIMM010000586.1, forward strand.
TTTAAGCTCCAAGAGAGCATGGAAGATTCTGCGAGCGAGGCATCCATGTTTAAGCTCCAGGAGAGCAATGAAGATTCTGCGAGCGAGGCATCCCTGTTTGAGCTCCAGGAGAGCATGGAAGATAATGCGAGCGAGGCATCCCTGCCCGGGATCCAGGAGACCATGGGAGATTCTGCAATCGAGGCATCCCTGCCCGGGCTCCAGGAGAGCATGGGAGATTCTGCAAGCGAGGCATCCCTGTTTAAGCTCCAGGACAGCATGGAAGATTCTGCAAGTGAGGCATCCCTGCCCGGGCTCCAGGAGAGCATGGGAGATTCTGCGAGCGAGGCATCCCTGTTTAAGCTCCAAGAGAGCATGGAAGATTCTGCGAGCGAGGCATCCATGTTTAAGCTCCAGGAGAGCATGGAAGATTCTGCGAGCGAGGTGTCCCTGCCCGGGATCCAGGAGACCATGGGAGATTCTGCAATCGAGGCATCCCTGCCCGGGCACCAGGAGAGCATGGGAGATTGTGCGAGTGAGGCGTCCCCGTTTGAGCTCCAGGAGAGCATGACAGATTCTGCGAGTGAGGCATCCTTGCCCAGGCTCAAGGAGAGCATGGGAGATTCTGCGAGCAATGCAGCCTGGCCAAGGCTCCAGGAGAGCATGGAAGATTGTGCAAGTGAGGCATCCTTGCCTTGGCTCCTGGAGAGCATGGGAGATTGTGCGAGTGAGGCTTCCCTGCCCGGGTTCCAGGAGAGCATGGGAGATTGTGCGAGCGAGGCATCCCTGACTGGGCTCCAGGAGAGCATGGGAGATTCTGCAAGCGAGGCATCCCTGTTTAAGCTCCAGGAGAGCATGGGAGATTGTGTGAGCGAGGCATCCCTGCCCAGGCTCCAGGAGAGCATGGGAGATTGTGCGAGCGAGGCATCCCTGTTTGAGCTCCAAGAGAGCATGGAAGATTCTGCGGCGAGGCATCCCTGTTTAAGCTCCAGGAGAGCATGGGAGATTGTGCGAGCGAGGCATCCCTGTCTGGGCTCCAGGAGAGCATATGAGGTTCTGCGAGTGAGGCATCCCTGCCTGGGCTCCAGGAGAGCATGGGAGATTCTGCGAGCGAGGCATCCCTGTTTAAGCTCCAAGAGAGCATGGAAGATTCTGTGAGTGAGGCATCCATGTTTAAGCTCCTGGAGAGCATGGAAGATTCTGTGAGCGAGGAATCCCTGTTTGAGCTCCAGGAGACCATGGGAGATTGTGCGAGCGAGGCATCCCTGCCCGGGCTCCAGGAGAACATGGGAGATTCTGCAAAAGAGGCATCCCTGCCCGGGCTCCAGGAGAGCATGGGAGATTCTGCAAGCGAGGCATCCCTGTTTAAGCTCCAGGAGAGCATAGAAGATTCTGCTATCGAGGCATCCCTGCCCGGGCTCCAGGAGAGCTTGGGAGATTCTGCGAGCGAGGCATCCCTGTTTAAGCTCCAGGAGAGCATGGGAGATTGTGTGAGCGAGGCATCCCTGCCCAGGCTCCAGGAGAGCATGGGAGATTGTGCGAGCGAGGCATCCCTGTTTGAGCTCCAAGAGAGCATGGAAGATTCTGCGGCGAGGCATCCCTGTTTAAGCTCCAGGAGAGCATGGAAGATTCTGCGAGCGAGGCATCCCTGTTTGTGCTCCAGGAGAGCATGGAAGATTCTGCGAGCGAGGCGTCCCTGCCCGGGATCCAGGAGACCATGGGAGATTGTGCGGGCGTAGCATCCCTGCCCGGGCTCCAGGAGAACATTGGAGATTCTGCAAGTGAGGCATCCCTGTTTAAGCTCCAGGAGAGCATGGTAGATTCTGCGAGCAATGCAGCCTGGCCAAGGCTCCAGGAGAGCATGGAAGATTGTGCAAGTGAGGCATCCCTGCCTTGGCTCCAGGAGAGCATGGGAGATTGTGTGAGCGAGGCATCACTGTTTGAGCTCCAGGAGAGCATGGCAGATTCTGCAAGTGAGGCATCCCTGCCCGGGCTCCAGGAGAGCATGGGAGATTGTGCGAGTGAGGCTTCCCTGCCTGGGTTCCTGGAGAGCATGGGAGATTGTGCGAGCGAGGCATCCCTGTTTGAGCTTCAGGAGAGCATGGCAGATTCTGCGAGTGAGGCATCCCTGCCCTGGCTCCAGGAGGGCATGGGAGATTCTGCGAGCAAGGCATCCCTGTTTAAGCTCCAGGAGAGCATGGAAGATTCTGCGAGCGAGGCATCCCTGTTTAAGCTCCAGGAGAGCATGGAAGATTCTGCGGCAAGGCATCCATGTTTAAGCTCCAGGAGAGCATGGGAGATTGTGCGAGCGAGGCATCCCTGATTGAGCTCCAGGAGAGCATAGCAGATTCTGTGAGTGAGGCATCCCTGCCCGGGCTCCAGGAGAGCATGGGAGATTGTGCGAGCGAGGCGTTCCTGCCCGGGATCCAGGAGAGCATATGAGGTTCTGTGAGCGAGGCATCCCTGTTTAAGCTGCAGGAGAGCATGGAAGATTCTGCGAGCGAGGCATCCCTGCCTGGGCTCCAGGAGAGCATGGGAGATTCTGCGAGCGAGGCATCCCTGTTTAAGCTCCAAGAGAGCATGGAAGATTCTGCGAGTGAGGCATCCATGTTTAAGCTCCTGGAGAGCATGGAAGATTCTGTGAGCGAGGAATCCCTGTTTGAGCTCCAGGAGAGCATGGAAGATTCTGAGAGCGAGGCGTCCCTGCCCGGGATCCAGGAGACCATGGGAGATTGTGCGAGCGAGGCATCCCTGCCCGGGCTCCAGGAGAACATGGGAGATTCTGCAAATGAGGCATCCCTGCCCGGGCTCCAGGAGAGCATGGGAGATTCTGCAAGCGAGGCATCCCTGTTTAAGCTCCAGGAGAGCATGGTAGATTCTGCGAGCAATGCAGCCTGGCCAAGGCTCCAGGAGAGCATGGAAGATTGTGCAAGTGAGGCATCCCTGCCTTGGCTCCAGGAGAGCATGGGAGATTGTGCGAGCGAGGCATCACTGTTTGAGCTCCAGGAGAGCATGGCAGATTCTGCGAGTATGGCATCCCTGCCCGGGCTCCAGGAGAGCATGGCAGATTCTGCGAGTGAGGCTTCCCTGCCCGGGTTCCTGGAGAGCATGGGAGATTGTGCGAGCGAGGCATCCATGTTTAAGCTCCAGGAGAGCATGGAAGATTCTGCAAGCGAGGCATCCCTGTTTGAGCTCCAGGAGAGCATGGAAGATTCTGCAAGTGAGGCATCCCTGTTTAAGCTCCAGGAGAGCATGGTAGATTCTGCGAGCAATGCAGCCTGGCCAAGGCTCCAGGAGAGCATGGAAGATTGTGCAAGTGAGGCATCCCTGCCTTGGCTCCAGGAGAGCATGGGAGATTGTGCGAGTGAGGCTTCCCTGCCCAGGCTCCAGGAGAGCATGGGAGATTCTGCAAGCGAGGCATCCCTGTTCATCTCCAGGAGAGCATGGGAGATTGTGCAAGCAAGGCATCCCTGCCCGGGCTCCAGGAGAGCATGGGAGATTCTGCGAGCGAGGCATCCCTGTTTAAGCTCCAAGAGAGCTTGGAAGATTCTGCGAGCGAGGCATCCATGTTTAAGCTCCAGGAGAGCAATGAAGATTCTGCGAGCGAGGCGTCCCTGTTTGAGCTCCAGGAGAGCATGGAAGATTCTGCGAGCGAGGCATCCCTGCCCGGGATCCAGGAGACCATGGGAGATTGTGCGAGCGAGGCATCCCTGCCCGGGCTCCAGGAGAGCATGGGGGATTCTGCAAGCAAGGCATCCCTGTTTAAGCTCCAGGAGAGCATGGAAGATTCTGCGAGCGAGGCATCCCTGCCCGGGCTCCAGGAGAGCATGGGAGATTCTGCGAGCGAGGCATCCCTGTTTAAGCTCCAAGAGAGCATGGAAGATTCTGCGAGTGAGGCATCCCTGCACGTGATCCAGGAGAGCATGGGAGATTCTGCGAGCGAGGCATCCCTGTTTAAGCTCCAGCAGAGCATGTGAGATTGTGCGAGCGAGGCATCCCTGCCCGGGCTCCAGGAGAGCATGGGATATTCTGCGAGCAACACAGCCTGGCCAGGGCTCCAGGAGTGCATGTGAGATTCTGCTAGCGAGGTATTCCGGCCAGACAGGGGAACTGCAACCTCCGGAAGTCCCGATGAGGTTTTGAAAATGGGCCCAATGCCGGGACGCAGTTCCAGGAGGTCAGGTAAAATCTGCCGTTGCCCCCCCAAAAAGTGGCGCGCAGCAGCAATGCCGTGACATCTGGGGGAATTCCTCGGGTGGATTCACAAATGGCAAAGAGGTGAGAGAGAGAGCCAGGAAGAGATCCGTGTGGACTAGGTGTCCCAGCCAGGGCTCCAGGACAGGCATGCAAGATTCAGCGAGCAACACAGCCTGGCCAGGGCTCCAGAAGAGCATGGGAGATTCTGCGAGAGAGTCATCCCTGTTTAAGCTCCAGGAGAGGAGCGAGGCATCCCTGCCTGGGCTCCAGGAGAGCATGGGAGATTGTGCGAGCGAGGCATCCCTGTTTGAGCTCCAGGAGAGCATGACAGATTCTGCGAGTGAGGCATCCTTGCCCGGGCTCCAGGAGAGCATGGGAGATTCTGCGAGCAATGCAGCCTGGCCAAGGCTCAAGGAGGGCATGGGAGATTCTGCGAGCAAGGCACCCCTGTTTAAGCTCCAGGAGAGCATGGTAGATCCTGCGAGCAATGCAGCCTGACCAAGGCTCCAGGAGATCATGGAAGATTGTGCAAGTGAGGCGTCCCTGCCCGGGCTCCAGGAGAGCATTGGAAATTCTGCGGCGAGGCATCCCTGTTTAAGCTCCAGGAGAGCATGGGAGATTGTGCGAGCGAGGCATCCCTGATTGAGCTCCAGGAGAGCATAGCAGATTCTGTGAGTGAGGCATCCCTGCCCGGGCTCCAGGAGAGCATATGAGGTTCTGCGAGTGAGGCATCCCTGCCTGGGCTCCAGGAGAGCTTGGGAGATTCTGCGAGCGAGGCATCCCTGTTTAAGCTCCAAGAGAGCATGGAAGATTC